>OZ035928.1:17456615-18882195 GCA_964034925.1 Tricholoma hemisulphureum | reverse complement strand
ATAACCCTATAACCCTATAACCCTAACCCTATAACCCTATAACCCTAACCCTATAACCCTATAACCCTATAACCCTAACCCTATAACCCTATAACCCTATAACCCTATAACCCTAACCCTAACCCTATAACCCTATAACCCTATAACCCTATAACCCATAACCCTATAACCCTATAACCCTAACCCTAACCCTATAACCCTAACCCTATAACCCTATAACCCTAAACCCTATAACCCTATAACCCTAACCCTAACCCTATAACCCTATAACCCTATAACCCTATAACCCTAACCCTATAACCCTATAACCCTAACCCTATAACCCTATAACCCTAGGTTTTAAGTCAGACTTGGTCATTTCTTGTATGGCAGCTCGCCTTGGCTGTGATGGCGGGCGTTGGAGTCGATCAAGCTCCTCAGGTGAAGGGAAAAGGATCTTACAAAACTAGAAATGAAAAATCAGTAAGCACTAGCCTCCGGAATTCTTTGGGCGACTTACACGTCCTGGTAATATGGATGAGCCTTGATCTCCACGGTTGAGGGACAGCGCCTAGCAAGCAGATCTCCAAAGAGCATCTAAGAGAGGACAAAAGTGTTGAGTAGAGGCGCCACACAAACAAAAACAGTTGTGGGCTTGCTCTCCCGGTAAGCATTCTGAATCCAGCATGATCTAACAACAAGCTGTGAAGATTGTATGGGAAACTGAGTTAACAACTGAGTATTACCCGCCAGGCCGTGCCACCCCGCTGGGTTTGATAGATCCAGCCTGAGGCTTGAGTACAAGAGAAACGAGATCATCATATTGATAGTGATATAAACGTTTAAAGATCCAATCGCTTATTGAAAACATTACAGTACAGTCATTCCGCACATCCAAAAGCTGAAGAGCAACAAGCAAGGCACCCAACGGAAAGGCGACCAGGAAGAAGCTCCCTTCAAAGCTGACTGAACAAATAGGCACTGAACACATACCAAAAAGACGAGCTTGCACTATGAACATAATTGAGGCCGCCGCATCAACACATCTTGCGCTGCAAACGCATCCCCAACGGATGGGTTATCATGACCAGGATGAAGGGAGGGAATATCGAGCAAACTGTTCAAAGTAGTGGACACGTTGGCTGAATGTCTTGAGCTTTTGATATTCTCTGAGAAATTCCTGCAAGGTAGCAGTGTGGTCCTGAAGTGGTTCGCGGTCCCTGCTGGAAGATACTGAATATAGTGAACGGTTTAAATCGATGATACGACTGGGCGCTTACCGATTGAAGATCTTCTCCCATGGATTTTTTAAGATTCCTGACCAACGAGACTCACCAGGTGGGGCAACTACAATCTGATCTCCATCTCTGAAAGGAATGACACCCTCGCTCTCTGGATTCGCAATGGCTGCAAATTCTACCAACTCCAAATCGGTGACAGGTTCATCATCAGCGCATTCTTCCATTGCTAGAAGTTCCAAAGTCTGTGTGAGAGTTCTGATGCGATGAAGTGTGGGGTCATAATTGATAGTAGGGGTTGTTACAGCGATGACTTCTGAATGGCGTACCAGCAAGGTGGCAACTGAATTCATTGCAAGTCTGTGAGGACGCTGGCGCTTTTCCAATGATAAGATTGCTGGGCCACCTGCCGCTGCAGAATCCGAGCCAGGCTTTACGACCTGGCGATCGTTGCTATTGATGGATGCGACCGTTGCTCGGACCCCGCTTAGTAGACGAAATTCATTGAGTAAATCCTCTCTAGAATTACGCTCAGATGATACAGATGACACTGTCCTACAACATTCAAGTATGATAATTTCATATAATTAAAGACAAACTCGAAGCACAAGATCACCGGTGAGAACTTGAAGGCTTGACAGAGGTTTTGACAATAAGTGAATGTTGAACATGAACGCTGAGCAACAGCCTGCCAGAGAAGGACGGTGGGAGCACCGATTGAACTTGAAGGTGGTGGTAGGGATGAAAGGGAGAAGGCGTGCGAAAGCGGCTCCCAAACATGGATATTGTTCGGAATGTTCAATCCTCGGGTAGTCCCGACACCCAAACTTCTCGGGAAATAACACCAACTCCCTGGAACATTCTCACGCTTTTTTTTTCTTCCTCCAACGCCCATCGTCAGCCAACGGTCCCGCCCCCTCCCTCTTTCCCGTAGTCAGTAAAGTAAATTGCACAAATGATAATCGTAAGCAAGATGAATGCAAAAACATGGGCAATCTTATCCCTCTGTCACGGTGTCAAGCCATGTGGTCGCATTCTCATACTCAGGCTAGCAGCACTGGCAGTACTAGTAGCGGTACTAGTAGTAGTAGCAATAAATTGTTTAGTACAGTGACAGGGACGCAATCTCAGGCTCAGGCTTGAACTTCTCGTACAACCACCACCATCAGAGCTGCTTGAGGGCCACTGCATTTTCAGGCTTTATACCTTCTTCGCGCTTGTTCTCTAGGGTTGAGCGTGGCATGTCAGGTAAGCCGCTAGGTCACCCTTTGCTCTGAATTATGCCGTGGCCACGGAATACTGGAGTGCGAGGGTCCGTCCTTGGAAATGTGCTTGGGGGCCTTGCTTCAGACAGTGGGCTATACGGCCTCTGAGTGCCAGAGTACGTGGGTCCGTCCTTGGAATCCACCGAAATGTGCTTGGGGGCCTTGCTTCAGACAGTGGGCTATACGGCCTCTGAGTGCCAGAGTACGTGGGTCCGTCCTTGGAATCCGCCGAAATGGGAACGAAGGCTACGGTCTATCATGCATGTCTTGGCATTCATCTGCTTGGAAGGGGGTGTATGCAGGATGCTGGCTTGAGAAGACAAATGTGAGTAAACGATACGTATTTTGTCAACCTGGTTACAAATGGCAGTAAGCAATTAGCGAATACATCAAAGCAGTAAATTGAAAGGCGTATACCTCAGAATAAGATAGGACAACGGCGCATGCTAGCGCCGTGCCCCAGCTCACTCCTCCGGCCCCTGCTACCTCCCTAAAGCCAGCTGCCGCCCCTGCCGCGTCACAGAGGACGACGCCCATGCCCCCTGCCCTGCGGCCGCTGCCTGACCTGCCCCCCCCTGCCTTCACGGCACCCCAGCAAACCCCCCCGCTGCCTCGGACGTGCCCACACCCACTCCCTGCACCCAGAACGGCTGAACGGCCTCGCGTTCAACGCCGAACCCCCCCTGCTGCCCCTTCCCCATCGCGTTTGACGACGCCGGCCGCCCCACACCCCTTCAGACCTTCCACCACCCCCCGTTCACTCCCAGTGCCCCCCGCTCGGCCGCAGACGGCCAGCGTCACTGCCACACATGTTCCCCAGCCGCCCCATGTGACCACCAACCCCCCGCCAGCCGTCCGTACCCCCCGCTGCCCCAAAGCTCTCCCCTGTGCATCCCTCGACACTTCGAATTCGACACACCACCAACGCCGCTGTGCAGACAGCACCCGATGTGCCGCCCCGTCCACTGAGCGATGTGGGGACGTCTACTGAACCACCCAGCACCTGCGACGCGACCACACTGGCCAACGCCCCCGAGCCACCTGCTCCACCACCCCCTGCATCCCAGAGCCCTGCTACCCCTAAATTAAAATTTCATTCTGCTTAGCCTTATCGGTTTTGAACGGAAGACTACTAACTCTGGAAATGCAACGTGAGAGCCTGAGGATCCGGCCCTAAATGACAACTTGTATGGTACGATTTCCATTAAAAATTCCTTTGGGAATCAAAAATTCATGTGCAGTGTTTTTTTGACCCTATCGTTCTATCATGGGTAGTAGTTGGACTCACATTAATTGCTACACATAATAATAAGTCAGCGAAGCGCTCTTTGGCGGTGTCCAACACATCAATAATTTCCGTAAAGAATTCTAAGTAACCACGCTACTACAAGGACAGTGCCGTGGACTAGTATATCAACTTGAAGTTACTGTATCTCGACCTGGCAAGTTCACAATGTGCTTTGCCAAGCATACCACAGCATCGTGTCAAATTGTAATAAATCATCATGAACCATGCTACCTTCAGCAAGGTTCATGGTCCGAAATGCATCCCGCAGCATATCTATGACAGAAATGTGGGAGGGTGAAACGAAGTCAATCGCTACTTTGAAGCAATTCGAAAGATTGGAGACCTTTCGTGATGTCTGAGGGCATTATAAAGCATGAGTAAAATGAGCTTACCTGATGAGGGCAACCAGGTGGAATAACAACAGCTTCCCCTGGTAGTTGAGTCGTATGCCACCCACGTACCCCGCTACTAAGAAATGCAATCTTGGCTGCATCCGGAGGTATATAATACATTTCTGATACAATTGCTTGGCCCAGATGACAGTGTCCGTCGGAGGCAGAGGGATCCAATACCTTTGAGAGTGAAAATATGCTAGAAGACAACCAGATATCCCAGTGAGCTCCCAGCATCTTGCCATTGTGGTCTGGTTTGCTGTAAAACATCATATTGACTGCCCCAGCTTTATCCATGTGGACATGAGTTGTACCATTGTCTTTCAGATCGGCCTGTTTAATGGTAAAATCTAGAACACTATCAATGGAAAATAATTTACCTCCGAGACGTAAAGTTTTGGGCCTAGGCAAAGGAGAAATAATTGTTTAATAATGCACTTATAAAAATTAAGTAATAAAACTATACATACCCAAGTCGGGAATCACACTACCCTGTGGAAAATAGGAAAATAGATTCAAGGGTCCATGCGGAGCAACATATGCCCCAAATACTTGTTCCATATGGCTGATGAAAGTATCATAGAGCCCCGGGTGAACTTTCTTAAGGTCACTTTTGGGCGGGTAATCCTGGATTTCTTGTGAGCACAGCAGCGAAAGTTGCGAAACATAACACCAGGCCAACGACATACATACCCTGATCTGAAGGGACCTGTTTGGTAATTGGTCCCTCTCCCAAACTTTGAAGTAAGACCCAAGTGTCGATCTCCTTGTGTGCCATATTCCATCATCATAATAGGATGTCGTACAATGTTTTGCTCTGTTTCTCTTCAAGTCGAGTAACTTCTCGGGGTTCATTGACTCTACGATCCCCGTTAAAACGAAAGGCTCTCTATTGCGCCATTTTTCGAGGAAAAGATCATTGGTTAACTCTCCAGCATTATACTTGGGCATATTTTGTGTATATGACTCCATGTGACGATTAACTTCAGGAACGATAGGCTGCTCACTAGGCACGGTCAGGTCCTTCGGAGGGGGTAAAGCCAAGATAGCTTCCATAGCTGCAATGTGATATTGAAGTACATCCGGGGTGAAAACAGTCACCGGCTTGAACCATTTTTTGCAATGAATGTCTGGACAGAGCTGGGGGGGGTCTATATTCAATGTTGGGCATGTTTTGTGGCACAAGCCACATAGTTCAAACCCACAAATGGGGCAGAACCATGTTTGGAACAAGAGGTTACTGAAGCAGATATCTAAAGAAAAATGTAAAAAAAAAAGAGGAAGCAACAACACTAGCAGGGAGAGACCATACCACATCCATATTTTGTGCTTTTTGGGAACACTCGACTCTGGACTCCACCCCGCACATGGCTCAACTCAGCCTTCAACTTTGGTAGCAGAGCCAGGGCAGTGGAATACTATAAGTTATGTAAGACACAGAATCATAGAAGTTCATCCAACGACACCTTTATGACTGCTATGTGGTCCGTGGTCCGAGAAGGATTCCAGTTATAGTACTCGTACTCATGCTCGGCGCTTCCTGGATCAAACATCACACTCAAATGCCCATCTGAGTCTGACTTCGTCATCCGGAAGCCAATGAAATGACACTTCTCACGGATTCTGTCTTGGCTATGCGTCTTCGAAACAACTCCCCTGCATGCCATGCACAACGACTCGGCAAAAATTGTTCCGTACTCAATGCATGCACGGTTTTGGACTGTAAAATGTACTTCAGCAGGATCAATTGGTTTAATCTTTTTCGGGATAGGTGTTTCTTTGGCTTTGATGAACTTGCGTTTTCTTGAAATGGCAGACGACTGTTGACTGGCACCTTGATCGATAGGAGGGAATGGAGCGGGTGACAGTTCATGCGTGCTCACAGGACTCGCAGGGTGGACTTGTTGATTGAAAGTGACTATTTTATGGTTAATGTCTATGGTACAGAAGATGTGCGCAAGCACGAACCTTGGCAGTCATATGCTCGCATTGCCCATCCATGCTTATGGTGCTCTCCTTTTCCCCGATCATCTTCAGGCATGATGGCAGCAACCACACGAACAGAAGCCTTTTCTGGAAGGAAAACACCCTGATATGTGTAAGGGATTGGCAACAAAATTGAACCCTCAGACCTACATCTAATGCCCACACATGTCCTTGGGAAATTACAATCAATGCAGGATATTGGGGAGGATGATGACTGCCACCTACGGGCATGCATAGAAATATTCTCACAAGAGAAAGTTTGCGTATCTATCAATTGAATCTTGCCTGAGGCCATAGAGATTCAAAGCCATGAATGAAGCCCTTCAATGCATCTGTACCTTGATTGCCCAACATTGCAAATGGACTTCTTGGAGCGAACCGCACAGGAATAGCCAAAGTCGGTGTCCGGGCCTCAAAGAATCCAGTGGGCATTTTCTGAAGATCATCCAAGGCATAAAATTGCGCCCCAGTATCGACCTCATGACTGAGGATCAAGCCAAAATCATCCGATACAGCTGCAGTAACACTGAACCTGATTTATACCTATTCCCAGCACTATAGTCAAAGAAGTACTTACGGACGATCCTGCGTAACCACCCCTCTTATGGTAATGCAATTAAGAATATCAAACTCGATGCTGTTATAATGATCATCAATATTGTCAGGAGTCCAAGCTTGGTAGCCATTGGCATCCACACACATCTTTGATTCTTGCAAGAAGAAAACAAGAAGTCGCGTTTTAGACACAAGGTGAAGGTGTGTTACCTGGGATTGATTAATGAGTGGACAGTTTTTGTTAAAGGACATAACAGGGAGGGTTGTTAAAGAAGCTTTAGGGACATTCTGTTAATGCAGATAATTGTAAAGACCAAGACAAACGCACCACTTTCCAGGTCTCTCACAGTGATGTCAGATCCAACTGTCGATGCAACAATCGATTCATGACATGTTATACTGCCGTGGGTGAATGGGTTCTGGCTAGAATGTGCTTTCATAATGTCCTTGAATTTAAATTGATTCGGGGCCAGACTTTCGGTGTGGTCTGTTGTAGTCGAAAACACTAGTTGTTCTCTGCTGCTAGACAACACGATGAGCTGGACACAGTCATGGTCTCTGAGTCTCCACGTCATATCCAACACACCGCCTGACCATGACGATTCCGAGTCAAGGCATATGGTCTGAGTAATTTTGTTCTCCGGTTTTTGTGTGTCCCATAGGATGAGCCAAGGGAAATTTCCTGGTTTCCAGTCTTTGATATATCACCAGCGTTGCAGAAAAAGAGAAAGTACTCCCACCTCCGATGATGACACTATGACCATCGGCGCAAAGTAGAACCTTCTTGACTTTTCCTGTCTGTCGGTTCAGCAGGGATCCGGACAAATTTGAGGCCATGTGGCATCAGCCCAGCCTGAACTTGAACCCGTAAGTATGATTAAAGGCTCTGCGTGCAACTTCCACTTACAGTGATTCGAAGTTGTCCGAGGCTGAAGGGGCCGTTACTAGTAAGTTAGTAGTAGTAATAACTTGAACTTGAACTAGACATGCCTGGCAGTGGTCACGGTGCGACTTGTGTGACCTGTGACAACTTGAAGGTCGAACTTGAACTTGAACTTTGAATTTCTGAGTCCTGGTGCTCATGCCTCCGTCTCGTATCCAAGGTTTTCGTGCTCCTAGCTTCGATGATCCAGTGCCCTCTCGCCCAGATAACCCGAGTCATAGCTTTGATCATTCAGTAGTACAACATCACCGTTCCAGGCCAGGCCCAGGTCAGAATTCTTCTGGCTTCGACAGTGTTTGCTCGGCCCCCGGCCCTGCAAGGTCAAACTATTCAGGTCAACCACGTCACTCTAGCCGCCGAAGTTGCACCCCTGCGGTCTTGGGTAACACAGGAAGATCCACCGCCCGAGTACCACCTCTCACTGCTGTTGAAGGTATGTTTGTTGTTGCAGGCCGTGAATTACTCTACTCCGGACATGGGCCGTCGCCTTCCTTCATTGTGCCAGTGGGTATCGGTGCCTTCACCGTGTCTTGGATAGCTACTGCATTTTTTTTTGTGCAGCTTTCTAATGCCTTTATTTTTGATGCATGGGTATTGGCCACTGCCTTGACCATGTCAGACTCGGATACTTACCACATCCTTAACATCCGTGACATGGGTATTGGCCGCTGCCTTGACCATGTCCTGGATAGTAGTTACTGCATTTCTTTTTTCGATACATGGGTATTGGCCACTGCCTTGACCATGTTTGAAGATATTACTACATCCTTGACATCCGTGATATGGGTATTGGCCGCTGCCTTGACCGTGTTTCGGGTAGTTACACCATTTCATTGTTTTGACCATGAATTACTGTTACCTGAACATACATACTTACTGATTGATCACTCTGTACTTCAGGTGTTTCCAAAAAACTATTTGTAGATGACAACAACGTATGCAGGTCTTTTGCTCTTTCTAAATACAGAGTCAGTAACAATCTATCCATCTAGCTATGCTTCTTTTGTCGACAAGGAGGCTATGTACGCTCATGTACTCTTTGCAAAGCTTTTGCAGCATGCATAAGCAAAGGGGAGATGGGAGGATGTCTTCCGGAAAGATTTCTTGATGGAGATCAATTTATTTGCCCTGACTGTTATAAGTCGACGGGGCTTGCTCCTCAGGTAGCCATTCCTAATTGATCCATGACATTCTGACTGACATTGTCAACTAAGTATTCTATTCCCTCCCGTGCTTCTGCATCATCCCATGCAGGTGTGAATACGTCACCGCTAGTTGTCTACATTGTTTACTTCGACGAAGGACCCCATTCTCGTGCATCAGCTACCACCATTGATGCCCAACTGCGAGGTTACTTCCACGGCAAAGTAACCTAGGGAAAAGTCCGGTTATTGATTGACTTATATGCATTGATTTTGCAGGAAAAACAACTCCTCATCCTGGTACATCTATTCCAGGACCTTTCTGACAAGGATCAGAAGCGCCTTCTACACAGCAACATTGGATTGATATCGACCTTTATTCGTTCTGTGCCAGACTGCCGCTTTGTGTTCTTATTACAGACCCACTCTGATCCTACGAGTGGCCTACTTCATTTTGCGGCTGAGAAGTGTATGACAATAAATACAGTTTGTTTCAAATGCCTCACCCTTCTATATCTATTATTGACAATGTTCCAGATTTTGGAGTACATTTTGCAAACTCTCCGATGCCATCAACTGTCAAATAGTATCCTACTTATCAGCAGCTGTGGATACTTTGTCAGGAAGCATCTCAATTCTCTTAAAGATGTTGTGTAGGTTTTTATTCATGCAACTTGCAAATGGTTGTGTCCATATGTGTTATCTTCAGCACCACCTTTGGGTTTAAGTCAAGCCTCAGTTTCACAGGTCATGCTCTTGATCCTCTTCTCATCACAGTAACTCTCTATTATCACATTCTGGATTTTTATATTATAGGGAATGAGTCTGTGCAGATGGCACTTGAGCGATCTGTTGGTCATTCTCTTCTCAGTAACACCTCGGTGGTTCTTATCCATGGTGAAGATACTACATTGCTCTGCGGGGCAGCAATCCGATACCGACCAAATGGCCGATACATTTCTTGCTCCACCTGTCATCAACCTGCCAACTACAGAAAGATATTAGTTGATGGGTGCACCATTATATTTAGATGTCAGGTAATTGAGCACAACAATGGGTCACGGTACCAGGCAGTCCACCTCCAGTCAGACCTGACCAGAACCACTGTAGGTGGTCTGAACGATTGTTGTCGCTATATCATAACAAGGTTAGCACATTCATATATCTTACATTAGTGTGACATTTATTGATTTAAAACCTAGTATTCCATCCGACATTGATGCACAGTTCTGGAATGGCATCCAGTAATAGTAGTTAATATATGAAAGGTGTTCAAATCATGTCAATGTTCCAATTCAAGTCCCTGCAAAGAACAGTTGCGTACAAAAAGCTAATGCTTCCTCAAATGTGCAAGGGCTCAGGTGCCCTGTACCGCGGGTGAAGTTGAGCATATGAGCTAGTGTAGAGGAACATTTTTGTCCTGGGCGCCACCATTCATGACAGCATCAACTTTAATCGTCGCCAACTACTAAGTCCTTCAGGCAATTTTCCACCATAACAAGTGTGCCACAGCAATCATGCCCAGCAATGACCCTCCTAGTCATAAATAAACCGCATTGGCATTTCACAAAAAGCTTCTGGAATTCAATCTCAGACAAGCCAGGCCTTACGACTGCGTCCAAGCGGGAAAAAAGCGCTCTCTGAGCTCACTGTAATACCAGCTGTGACCAACGATTAGTATGGTAATAACTGGTGATGAAGGCCAGGCTGTGAATATTACCAGAGAGATTTTTTCCAAACCTCTCATTGCGGCATTCAACTACAGGTGACCGGGCACAATTTCCTGAAAACCAGCTAGTTGGTCAATCTTCAGTGTGTTGGGTTTAATATAACACCTACCCCGAGGAGGGTAACTCTTGAGTGGAAGGCCATTCCTTGTGTATTAACACTAAGGGAAAAATGAATGATTGCATCTTCAGATTATTTCTGATGTTGGGAACAGTCCTCAGAACTTGCGTGACGAGGCGGCGATGGACGTCGACGAAGATGAAGACTTGACTCAGCGCCCGAAGCAGGTCCAGGACTACGGTATCGAGGTGGATTTCGAAGGGCTCGACAACGATGTCCAGGAGAACGGTTCGGTGGAGGGCTTTGATGCGAAGCTGAATTCTGATATTGAGTGGATGGCGCCGAATCTCAAGGCGATGGAACGGTGGGCATTTCTTTTTCTGTGTGCTTAGGATGTTGCCTACACCACCTCGGTATTTAAGGATGGAGGGTGTGGAATCGAAGCTGGCCAATGCGGAACAGGAGGCAGAGAAAGCTCGGACTCGGAAGGACTCCAAGTTTGCTCGAGATCATGGAATATGCCACTTAAAGTCAGAGGTGCAGACTCGGAGGCTCTACAATATGAAAATTATTAAGGTGCTTTTATGCTGTTCATGCAATAATTTTTTTGTATCATCCAGGCGGTAAAGCATCTTGGAGAACTTAGTACTAACTGTCATGGTACTAAGTAGTGACTTGGACTCGGAGATACTATGGAATGTGGCCGCAGTCCCGGGCCGTCCCCTCGGACACATCCGAGCCATGACTCCAGTGTTTTGTCTACCGTGACGTGACCAGTTGATATCATGCCAGTGAGTACACGTAAACCTCAACCCTCATCCGACTTGAAGTCAACGCATTCAAACTTGGCAAGTAATTCTATTAGTTATTCTCAAATGCATGAATTATCTTCTATAGTATTATGATTTAGCAACAATGCCAGGATATAGTACTGCCAGTGCTCAGATCAGTCCTCTGGATGAATTCACTGGACTCACAGCCTTGTTATCTTTGGTGGCAGCAATCAATAGCAGTGGGCGACAGGTCATATCATCCACTCCGCTGGGCATACCGTCAACATTAGAGAGGCCCCAGCCCGTTCTCCGGCTTGCCTCAAATGCACTGGCGATCTTACTTGTTCGCGAAACAGAGATTATCTCTGTGACAGCTGGCCCAGGAGCCTCTGTCAACGAGGCTCCTACAAATATCGCTACTGATTTAAATGTTCTTGCTGTAGCGGAGTCACAACCTCTACCAGATGATAGCAGTTTTTCGGTCCCAGGGCGCAACCTCGACTTCACTACTCTTCCCAACCCCATAGAATCATTGAATCCCTTTTGCGGTCTGCCTTCCGAAACTCAATATACTATCTTCAAGGAGGGTAAATTTTTCTGGCCTGATGTCGTGAAAGACCCATGGTGCAGAGTTGTTCCATTGTAAGTTCCAATCATATCATGATGGCATGTTGTCTCAATTCCATCTTTTCAGCCGCCAAGCAGCATCACTCCCTGACCACATTGCTACGCTACAGGAGGGTTTTGAAGCATATCATCTTATTCCGGAGCAAGTGCGGAAGAATCTGCTGGACAACAAATCCAAGTACAGCATGATTGAGCGGGATGTACGAAACGAACTTTCGCGGGATACTCCAGAGCACGAAATCATCGATGCTATTGTGAACAAAGCAATTACAGTCCAATGTCTTATCACCTTCGATAACTTCATTCGGTATACGCTCTCAGTCTCACACATGAAGATGAGGACTCGATTGTCAAACTCCACATCGGAGGAATATTTCCAGCATCTCTGCTCAATCAACAAAGAGGAGCTGAAGGCTGCTTTTTTAAAACACCCTATCCATACCACCAAACACCATCGGACTAGAGATATTCCCCTCTGTAGCACGATGCTATCATTGGAGCAGGGCATACTTCAAGCGATCGTGAAGTACTTGAGACAGATCAACTCACAGTACTTGAACTTGGATGGGATGGCGCCAGACTTTTGCTTTCATGCCTTGCGTAATGCTTTCACACAGCTATACGCATTCCAGCGATCTGGAGACAATAAGGATATGAAGGATTGTCCTCGCGTGTACACCGCTGAAACTGCGATTGAATTTCACTATCTCCTCCTTGGCACCCTTGAAGGGTTCAAGGAAGTGCTTAAATCCTTCAACATTCCTCGGGCTCAATTCTCTGGAACTGAAGAATCCAATGATCTACTTGTCATGTATAATGTATCCTGGAAGTTTACTCAACTGTTATGGCGAATTTCACATTCTTCTATTCTTCAAGAGCATCTGTCATTCCTGCGAAAAGCGGGATTGCTACATTTGAACAGCATTGGTGGTGTGGACAAGGTTGACTCGAAGGTTGACCCACAGGATGACTTGAAGGAAGACGGGAACAATGTTGATGAAATGTTGCAGGAATCAGCCCAAGAGATACCGACCCTCAAATCCCTCAGCGGAGCCAATGTACACATCAATCTCATTTTCGTGCGATGGACCCGCCTCCTTATTTCTCATATCACAGCATTGGATACCTTGTTGCTGTTCCTTCAGCGTACAGCGCTGCAGGGGAAATTCCTTCGTATCCACATGGTTGCTGTCCGGAGCCCCAAGAAATTGAAGTTGGCTTGGCCAGCTATCCTTCAAGGTGCATTGGCAGATCCAAATGATGAAGCCAGTGCTATGGCCATCATGAATACGATTTCTTCACATATCACCTGTTTCAAAAAGGCAAATCCGAAGGCCAAGAAATCCATCTTCTTTCGATTCAAGAATGATGATAGTGACAAATTAGAAAAATGGCACATGGAAATCTCTCCCCCTATTCATTGTGAGGTTGCATTAGCACTCCTAATTAGCCACCTTGGAATTGCTAAAACCGATGAGCGAACGCGGAGTAAAATGAAGGTTTGGTTCAACGTATGCATCTCTTGTGTTATCTTTCATGATCTAATGTCATCTGCAGCGCTCCTGGCAGGATCAAATGATCTTAGTGTCAAAGCTTTCTTGCCCCATTTGTTGGGAAGTCTTAACCTTTATCCATACCAAGAGATTTGGGGTTCGAGGCCATCATTCTAAGATGTTCCCTTCAGCGCTACCTTCGTGGACCCCCATAGAGAAGGTTCAAATTATCAATGCATGACTTAGGACGATGTTAACCCACAAAATTGGTGACATGAAGCTAGAAGGGGAACGTCGATCCACTGACTCCAACCAAAGCTTGGGCAGCATAACTGGCAGTGTCATCAGCGGTATGAGCGTTACTAGTGGGGGGCATGTTAAGGATATTGATACTTTTGCTGCTTCAACATCGACCGCTTCACCACCCACTGGCGTACCCATGACGCTAATTCAACGTGCCATAGACACTGTTAGTCGATTGTTTAAACCATCTAGTACTTGATACCTGCTCTATATTTTCCTTGTATCGTCTATATCATATGCCCAGTATTTGACCCGGACTCGGAATCAACTTGAAGGCTGCCAGTGGCATGATTGGCACTAATACCAAGTTCAAGTTCCGACTTCCGAGTCCGTGGCATAACTTGTTCGATAAGTTGACCTCACTGGCAAAGTGCCACTGGAGACCCCTATGACATCCAAAAAAGGGAATTCTTACAAATCATAAGAGATAACGATAAGATATCATCTTCGAAGGATTTTTTCCAACTTCAAAAAACTGGCAATACATATATATGCACCATCAATTTATAGACATTTATGGATGAATATAAAGATATGCACACATATTATTCAGATACACATATTAAAGTACTACATTATATACCCTCCCTGCGAGAGGCTGAGTAGGAAGGAAAATGAGATAACAAAACCCCCCTCCCGAAATTGAGGGAGGGGGCCGTGGATCGCATGGGGGGCCGCCACCACCAGTGGCCCTTGCTCGTCAGTGCTTCCTGTTTGTCATTGCAGGCCCGCGCTCACCGCTGGTGGCGGCTCGTCCTCGCCGGTAGTGGTCCCCCGTTGCCGGTGGTGGCTCGCCTTCGCTGCTGGTTGTTCCCCGTCGTCGTTGGGGGCCGTCGGTCACTCCCACGTCGTTCAGCGCTCGCCTTCGCTTGTGGTGGTTTCCCTTCGCCGCTAGGGGTCCCTCGTCACCGTTTGGGCTCCCCCTCGCCAGTGGTGGTCTCTCCTCGTTGGTGGGAGCTCCCCGTCTCCCAGCGCAGCTGGTCCTGTCGTCGGCGCTGTTGCCGTCGCTCCCACTCGCCTCCATCATCCCAGCTGGTGCTCTTCCCACCGCTGTCGGTGATTCCTCGCCTTCCCTAGGGCCCATGGGTGTCCCGTTTCAGCTGGTGCTCCTCCGGCCGTTGCGTGCCCTCCCTGTTATTTAGAAACAAAATAAGATTGGTAAAAAAACAACAATGGGGAAGAAAACACAAATACGGACTTGAGGAGCTCAGGAGGCAATGCCTCCCACGCTCGTCATTGCCATTGTCGTTGTCAGTGTTGTCATTCGCGTTGTCGCTGGCGAAGTTGTTGTTGTCTTTGCTTGAAAAAGATTGTTTGGTCAGGCATCGAATTTCGAAACTCAGCCATATTTGTCAGCGCTTCTGTTTTTGGGAGGTGTCATAGTGGGGGGGGGGTGTCCGGCAGGCTCTGACAACTTGCCAGCCAGGTTCAAATTCCAGTGGCCTCCGCAACCTCGTCCTGACTGCGTTTCCGGATGATTACGGGGATTTGGTTTCGCAGTTTTGCTTCAAGGGGGCACCCAGATTCTTCCTTCAAATTGAAGTTGGCCTTCCCCGCCAGCAGCCGCTAGTAGCTGGTTAGAAACCTTGAGGTAGGTTCCAGTGATTGCTACTGCGCCTAGATAAGCTTGCATGCTCAGATCCATTCTCCCTGGCAGCAGCCCTCGCCGGCATGCCAAGCACCGGGGCCCCTACAGGCTCCCGCCTTCCAACCCTTTGTTGCAACATCCTGCATTCCAGGGTGTGACATTGTGTGTCCCCCTCAGCGAACTGTCCTGGTGGCAGGTTGTTTCTTCATCAAGTCAAGTAAGCCCTTGCAAGATTGGAGGCCTCTATTTCCGAGTTTGATCCTCCTTCCAAGATTTCCCTGGCAAGAAGTTATCTCCCCATCAAGATGCTCAGGTCCTCGTCCCTCCTCCTGCAACTTGAAGTTCTTTCCTTTGAAGAGCTTCTTTCATTCCAAGGCGCGACGTTGTACGTACCCCTTCCCCTTAACGGCTTGTCCTGGCGACAAGTTGCTTCTCCTTCAAGCCGGCTGAGCCCTCGCAAGTTTGAGGCAGCCCTCTTCGGAAGTGGGCCCAATCCTTCTTTGGAACCGCACCCGGAGCTCGCTCCAGCAGCATCACCAGCCTCTCGAAACACTGCCAATAAAAGTAAGTGATTAATTCCGTGACACCACCTTCTGAGGTTGTCATTAAAATGGATCATTAGGTCTTCTCACCCAGAAGGCTCGCCCAACGAGTACTTCTGCGCTGGAACAAAGGAGCGCCCGCTGACATTCATGGAAATCATTGAACGGGTCTGCATTTTGCTTGTACTCGGGCCATGTGCGGTTGGCGCTGGCGGATACATTGCAGCTAATCAATATCGACAATGGCTTCCTGCCAGAAATCATACATTTGATTCAACAAGAAGGGCTCCGGCCAGCCGCAGCTTTGGTTCGAAAGAAGAGCTTTTTTGTTCGCCAACCTGCACTCCTACGAGCCTATTCCCTCAAGTTGGGTAATGGCGGCTCGGTCTTCGTCCTTCGGCTACCTCGTCAAATTCTTGACCCCTTTTCTGGCTACCCGGTCCATCTCTTTATGGCGAGGATCGCATATTCAGGCCACTTTGATATCACGAAAAACTCATTTGGTCCTCCCGCTCCCCGTGCGGCCAAGCAAGGCACCTCTCGTTGGATACCGATACCCTCCTGGACGTCAGGATCATTGCTTGTAGCAAGCTTCGGGCCTGTTCGTTGGGGGCGGCGTCTGGCGCCTTAAATGGTGCAAGTTTTCAATAATATTAATACCAGTTTTCTACTACTGGGCCGATCAGTACTAATTACAGTAGTATCCATTTTCTATTTTTTTTCACTGCGAACTTCTTGAAAGGCAATATCATGATTGCACACTGGCAGCACCTTCCCCAAAAATGTGCGCGCGCACTCCCGCAAAGTCACATCACGATGACCAACCGTGACGTGACGATCACTACCTTGTAATACAACTTGAACACTGGCACTGGAGTTTCCCCCCTCTGCCCACCGGTATAATGCCACGATCTTTCTTGGTGCAATCCCCGTCGTAAGGCAGAGATTCAACGGGGAAAGGAATGTAAAGTCGTCAGCATTCTGCACGCCTGCACCCCAGATATTTTCTATTTCCTCAGATGTTACCCCCCCATATGCCTCTGGCAAGTCAAATAGGACACTTGGATAGAAGAAAGCATATGTCTCGATTTCTGGTGCATGAGAAGATAATGAGCGGCGGGCGTGAGGTCCGATGCTGTTATGCTGTACGTGATCAGGGTTCTTTGCAATACCCTTGGGACGCTGCATGTACTGTAATGTAAGAGTTGTTTCCTGTAGAAATGTCACTGCAGAACTTACACCATTATTTACATCCAGGATTTCTAATTCCACATCATTACTGTATGCGAATTCTTCTCCGATGTCCTCAATTAATCTTTGCCAGCCTTTTTCGTTAACAAGGCCTGTGAGGGCGTCTGCTTCTGAAATCCCATCCACGTAAAGCCTGTACGCGAGCCGGGCGCGTGTAGGCTCAAGATCCAAACGCCTGCAGGCGACTTGGTGAAAAGTCTTCCACGCCATATGGGTCATGATGCAGAACTCCCATCTCTGCGACTCGAACACATGGTACACCGACATCCAGAATACTATTATAAGGGGTATGCCGTGTTAAGGCAAGATGCATCTTGACCTAGAACTCACCTCCATCCTTGACTTCACCAACAGGGAGCCCTTCCAAGATGCGGCGCCCATATTGAGTATTGAGACTTCTTGTTGGTGTGGGGCGATCCCTCAAGGTAAGAAAAAGAGCAGCGAAGTTTGTCATGTTAAATGTGTTTGGGCCCGGCAGATACGCAGTTGGCTGCCCAATGTAGCAGGGGGGTAGACAAGCCACGAAGTTATCGGGCAATGACGGAATCTGCCATGCCGCTGGTGGCCTGTATCGAGGTGGTCCAATTGCATGACCGTTAGGCCATGGACTACCGGGACCATGGACTGGCTGACTGTGGACTGGCTGCCAGGCGGGCCCATAAAAGTATGCGGCCACTGCAGCAATGCGCCCCTCCAGGTCATATCCGAAAGCGTTGTAATCCGCACTGTTGTAGTTCATGGTATACTTGGGTGCTCAAAACACATTTGTCTCCTTTATTTATATTCGGGAGCCGAAAATTTTCGAGTCATACGCTTTCATGGTGTAGCCGTGTGGCCAGCCACCCAGGCATACACGATCACGTGACCTTGGGTTCATGTTTGCGTAGCATAGACACAACCTGTACGCTTCCTAGCTAGACCGCTATACAGCATTTGCCCCTGCGCTTTGGGCTTCTCCGCGTGCTTCCCAGCCTGTCCTGTGAGACTGCATGTCTCCAATGGGATCACTTCATCAATTCATTTTTCTTTGATGACTCGGACAGAGTCCGCTGGCTACTATCCTAGCTTCAATCGTTAGCACCCTAGCTTGCGGCAAGATATATATTTTGCACTCCATGGCCAGCACTCCGAATCAACAGGAAGAGGAAGACCTTCGTGTTACTTATTCTGGTGCCAAACGGCGAATCACCGCTCTTGAACAACAGTTAGAAGAGTTGCGGAGTGTTGGTGGCAAGCGCAAATCGTACAGTACCATTCGCTGCGCTCCTTCGTAAAGTACCACCATTCATCAGTAACGCTTGTGGCAGGGACATTGCTTCGAACATTACGCAAGGTCGCGTCATCCCTCGCCTAGTATCAACCTTCCAATTGATTGAGGAATTAGTTGACGAGAACGATCGGCGCTGCGCCCTGGAAATTGACAGTGGGAGTGATCTGGCCGAACACGGTATTGAGTGCGTTATCAGACTCTGGTATAACGAAGAATTTAACTTTGTTCATTCCAGCAAAAACCGCACTTTTCGGGGGTATCAACTTCTGGTGGAGCACATGGCACCACTTGAGGAAAGGCTTACCATGCTGGATGTGGCTGAACTTGGCGTATACATTAGAGAAGTGCCTTTTATTTCCCCGCCCCCATCCTGCCAGTATACTGATGATTTATCAATGCAGCTACGAAAGGGAGCTTCAGGCGCTCGTGGTGACGACGCGGCTAATTTGAAGCCTGCTGTCATTAGCTGGCTCACAGAACTACTCGAAAACCCTACGGTGCCACTCTCGCCCAATACTAAGTCGGAGCGCGGGTTTGAACATGATCTAACTGGTAAACTCATCTGCCCTGTAGAGTATGACTGGAGCGACAAGAGGTAGCCTGCTGCTGCAATCATTAGTCTAATGTTGATCGATGCTCTGCAGCGTTCGAAAGGGCATCCGCGATGGGCATCCGGATTTCATCGTAACAGCGGATTCGTGGCCGGCGTTCCTTTACCCTCAAGGGTTAGTTAACAAGAATGAAGTGGATGGTGGCCTATTCAAGAGTGCAATCCTTGTCAAGGTGGGTGCTGCTGTATCTTCATGTCCATGCAGTTTTCCTCATGTTCTACTAGGCTTTCAAATTTATTTTTACCTCACCTACTTCGGCAGAAGATGTTCGCAGCCAGGATGATGTTGATAACCAGGTCTTTAGACCTATCAAGCGCGCTAAAACTCGCAAAGCTCCGACACGCGGCAATGTCGCCAACCTTCTCGGCATGAGATCGGTGACACCCCGTGCCATTGCATATGTTGCTGTCCAGGTAGCAAGCATGTATCTTGAGGCAGAATATTTACTGACAATACAGTCACGCAGCTACGCTTTTCTCTCTCCAGCACCACATCGTGGAACGAGGAGGACGGATGCTTCAGTTACCCAGGGTTCTATAATAACATGATCAATTTTTTTGAATGCGTGCCTGGTCCTGTGGCGCAAGCGGAAGTTCGGGCTCTACTTTCCTGGTGGACACTGTGTGTGAGCACTAATGCAGATGTAACCCATGCTGAAGTTACAGGCCTGGCAGTAAAGCTTTTGGAAGCCATCGACTCCCATCGCAAGGTCAACCTCGAGTAGATGGTTCTTCGGTCCAGAGTTTAGCTATTCAACGAGCTGCTCGCGAATTGGTGGTGCCCCAGGGGGAATGAGTGTGGCACATTGATTCCTGTATTTCTGAGTCATTATTGCACGTTCCTTCAACTATTACCAAATTAGAAGATGACTCCCGCCTCGGAAGTTACTAAATCTGGGCTGTGACTCGATTCAGAGTTTGAGTCAGCTGTGCCGGCGCACTATCCTGGGCCATTTATATGGCACTACCCAAAGTTCCTGTGAGTGGCATTTGTCGTCCCCACTCCAAGTGGCAGAATATACCGGCCATTTCCCGGGACAGAGGCTAGCGGCGTATGAGATCAACATCTCCTCTTCACATTTGCCTAGCCATTGCCCTTCAAGTTCTCGTTTCGACATTGGCCCTGCTTATGCCGTTCATTTGCGTAGGCCCGTGCACGCGCGAGTTCGCTAACCAGGCAGGCCTAAGCAGACATCAGAACACCTGCGAGGCATACAAGACTTCCCTGGCTCTGAAGCTTGAGCGAAGGAGAGTTACTTCCCAGAAAATCAAGGCTCTAGGGGGGCTTGATGCTCGGAAAGTTCGGATAGACCACTTGAACGTACGTCGTACACTGTGCCAGCTGGAGGGCAGTTCTGATTGTTTCCAATAGAGGACGACTCCCGGTGATTCCACATCAGGTGCACATGACAACCCCATCGAAATGGCAGACGCCACTCCTGCAATCTCTGCAGTCAACTTGCCACCACCACCTCGCCCCGCCCCACCACTCACAGAAGCCGGGCGGCCAATGAGAAATTATCGCCGGCCGCGGAGGTTTGATGATACACCTCCCGAACCTCCTGCAAGCATTGACCCTCTTCTTCCGAACATCGTGAGATGCGTTATACTGCATGTCCGTGACTCGTTTCGGACTGCGGTAAACCAATTCGGCATCCTGCGGGAATACCTACATCGCCCATTGTATGATCCTGATGCATCAGTGAAGCCCGAAGATTTAGCCAATTTTATGACAGCATCTTCCCCAACTTTTCCAGATGATCCTGTTAGGCGACCGACCCCCCAGGCTAACCCCCCTTGGCCATTTGACAACATGTCGCAGTTTCTTTTAATGAGCTGGCACAATAATGGCAGCAGCCAAAAGACTGAGGGGGAATTAGATGGACTCGCAAAGGAGGTCATCGGGCATCCTGAATTTAAATCCGAAGATTTAGCAGACTTTAATGCTCATCGGGAGCACAAGCGGCTGGACAGTGCCAGGGAGACCGCGGCTTGTGGCACTCCATTTCATGATGATGGTTGGCGAGAACTTGCCGTAGAGCTTGAGATCCCTGTACCAAAGAAGGATGCTATCCCTCGAAATTCTCCGTTCCTGGCCTTCATTATCGATCGATTACGGACGTGATTAAAGCAACTTGGGGTGCAACATCGTCGTCGCCATTTCACCTCACACCGTTCCGGCGCATCCATATTGACCCCAATACGGGGGAGGAAACACGCATCTTTGACGAAGCTTATACGTCGGATGCTTTTGAAACCGCCTACAATGACCTCCAAAAACAACCACCTGAGCCAGGCTGCAAATTGGAAAGAGTTATAGCTGGTCTTATGTTTTGGTCAGACTCCACGCATCTCGCCAATTTTGGAACTGCTAAAGTCTGGCCTTTGTATATGTACTTTGCAAACCTCTCTAAATATGTAAGAGCGAAGCCGAACTCTGGGGCATGCCATCACATGGCATACATACCATCTGTAGGTTGGGTTGATTTATCTGGCAATTACTGGCAGTTGCTGACAAAAAAAATAGATTCCTGATAGTCTTAACGATCTATTATCAACTTTCGTTCCTTTGGCCCAGCAAACCACCCACTTATTCACCCATTGTCGGAAAGAGCTTATGCATGAAGTGTGGCGTGTGTTGCTGAATGACGAGTTCTTGGAGGCGTACAGACATGGTATTGTTCTAAAATGTGCTGATGGCATTTTTCGTCGCGTCTATCCGCGCATATTCACATATTCTGCGGATTATCCTGAGAAGTATGATTACTTCATGTTGACTTATGGCATTGGCTCATTTCACTCACCCTGTGCAGGATGCTTTTAGCTGCCCTGCGCGACAAAGGACTATGTATTTGCCCGCAATGTCTGGTGCCAAACGATGAGCTGGATAAAATAGGTCAGGTTCGAGATTCACAGCGGCGAATCTCCAGAGCTCGGATCTTCAACATGGACTGGATAAGAAGGGCGCGGAATTTTATCTACCAGCAGGGATTCCCTGTAAGGTCTGTTGGGATAGAGCGCATGTTAAAGCCAACCTCTTTGGTGCCTACTTTGGTGCGGGTTATGTGTCACCATGTGCGCCTATCCTATATCTAACAATTGTACTAGAATGCCTTTGCCGAGAAACTTGCAGCATTCAGTTTTGATCCTTATGCTATGCTTGTCGTGGACCTGATGCATGAGTTCGAGCTTGGTGTCTGGAAATCTACCTTGATTCACATTATCAGAGTTTTCCATGCAGCTGCGCCTGGAGGTAGCATGGTTGCTGAGTTTAATGCCCGGTATTTGTTATAATTGTCTACTTCTATTGCATCTCTGAAACCAGGGCAGGTTCCGGCACATTCCCACATTTAACAAAGGCACTATTCGGCGCTTCTCCAATAATGTATCTGACCGGAAGCACTTGGCTGCCCGAAACTACGAGGACATTTTACAGGTGAATTCCATCATTGTTGCTTGGCCATGTTGCTTGTTCGGATTCTTCCCATAGAACATGATACCTGTAGTTGATGGTTTGCTCCCGGAGCCATACAACACACTGCTACTGATGTTGCTGTACCGCATGGCCGAGTGGCATGCGTTGGCAAAGCTCAGAATGCACATGGATCACACCCTCATGGGACTGGACAAAGCTACAACTGCGATTGGCTGCGAACTGCGATCCTTTCGAGAATGGTCACGAACCTCTTTTACAGTGAAGGAGTTGCCTAACGAGGCTGCAACTCGAACGAGGCGTAAGAAAAGAGCTCAGGCCCCTCGCCCACAACCAGTATCAAGTGCCCTAACCACTGGCATGGCGAGAAGCCCACTGGCATCAAACTCTTCAGCAGCAGCCACGAACCCTGTGGCAGCCATAGCCGCTTCCACAGCATCTGCAGGTGCTTCCACAGCAGAAACAAACCCCCCGAAATCACAAGCGAAAGTCAAGATTCTCAATTTGTTCACTTATAAGCTGCATGCTCTGGGAGATTATGTTCGTACTATCCGGTCATTTGGAACCACGGATTCGTATTCCACTCAAATTGTATGTGTTTTCACCACTACCGCTGGCAGTCTTCAAACATTGCGCATACAGGGAGAGCTTGCGCACCGGCTTGTAAAGCGCCTATATCGCCGGACCAACAAAATTAATGCTACGAGGCAGATTGCAAGGCATGAACGCCGGGCTACTCGTTTGCGAAGGGCCCGAGACGCTGCGCAACATGGCCATGCTCATCATGTCCAATTCTCGGATAATGATTGTCTTCCCTACACTGCTGTCGACCAACATCATCATATCAGTGACTCAAGAAATCGCCCGCTTGACTTGATGTGTTTCGTGCATGATCCTCCAAATGACCCAGCAAAAAAGGTTTTTCTATCATTCTCCTTATGCTTACATGCTGACAGAGCTTTCATAGGAATTCATCCCTAAGCTAAAGAATCACCTTCTGGGCCGATTGCTGGGTCATGATTTTGAAGGCGACGATGAAGTGGAATTCTCGACTGAGGACAGAGACTTGGTTTGCATCCTCAACAATCGCATCTATTCTGCCAAGGTTCTACGCGTCAACTACACTACCTATGACATACATCGTGACCAGGATTCCATCAATCCTCAGACCCATTGTAATGTGATGGTTTTATCGCCTGAGCAGGCAACTGGGGCACATCCATTCTGGTATGCTCGTGTGCTCGGGGTTTTTCATGCAGATATTCTTCATCTTGGACCCCAAGCTCGCAACCGCTCAGTCCAACATATGGAATTTTTGTGGGTGCGCTGGTTTGGTATGGAGCAAGATTATCAATCTGGCTCCCATGTGGCACGATTACCCAATTCCGGACGATAGCGCATTTGGCTTCCTCGACCCATCTCTGGTTTTACGTGGATGTCACTTGGTTCCAGCTCTTGCTGGTGGCCGAACAAATATACTTTTGCACACTGCGTCTACAACGACTGCGCGCCTTCCAGGTGAAACCGACGATTGGACCAACTACTTTGTCATTATGTAGGTTTTCTTGTTGGCATGCTGAACAACCCTTCTAATTCTTGCATTGCGCAGTTGGGTTGACCGAGATATGTTTATGCGTTATTTTGGAGGGGGGATCGGCCATTTAAGGCTGGGCCTTCTACAGGTAGCGACCTGTGACATGGATGTGGATTCTGGGCCTGAAGGTAGCATGCATCAGCCCCATGTTATCGATTACCCAGATGCACACCCAAAAACCCTGCCGGAGAGCTTTGGTCAGGCTGAAAGGGAGGCTGATGTAGATGAATATCTGTCAAGCGGTGATACTAGTGGTTCAAACTTTGATTCAGATTCGAATGGGAGCGACCGCAATTCGGATGATGATGACCTAGGTCTGGGACTCAGAGACGGAGAGAACAGTGATAACGATGATGATGGTTCTACTTCTTTTTAGCGCCTTTTGCTCTCAAAAGTCTGATTGTGTTCTTCGTTATCTGTGCATGATAAAAGTCGAGTTTACCACATAGTTAAGTCTGGTGGTTGTCATATGTATGCCAATTGACAAACGGACAAAGCTTATACTACATCATTCTACCTCTTATTTCTCCAATGGCTGGCCACCCTGGGCGACCCGACCTTCCTGGGTACAACTACGGCGCCTTATTGCGGTCATCGCTGGGTACAACTACGGCGCCTTATTGCAGTCATCGCTGGGTACAACTACGGCGCCTTATTGCGGTCATCGTTGGCTTTGGCAGTGGATACGTCACCACTCCCCTCCAGAGAGAAGGAGCCGGATGGTGCCCCTATATCGGCCCTTGCTGGGTGTATTGGCCCACTAGAAATGGGTTCGCGCATCATTTTCATCAAGCCCTCAGGCAATTTCAAGTTAACGATTCAATTTTTTTGGCACTCAGTGCACTGCAGCGGAGCTACCGGCCATCCGAGTCTCTAGATAACCATGGCAGCCAGAAAAAGACAAGAACTCCAAAACTTCAATGAGAAAGGCTATAATGTGGCAGTAATATTAAAGTCATGGTCACGGTGCCAGTGCTATTGAAACCACCTTCAACTTCTTCAACTTGAAGTTGAACCTGCTTGAACACTGGCATAACCACTGGCAGCTATTAGTATTACTAGTACTAGTAACTCAGAGTCGAACTTGAATATCATGACTCGGATTCGTAAGTACTAAGTAGTAGCCTTACTATGCCACTGCCAGTGGCAGACTCAGGCTCCGAAGTCGCCGGACTGCGGAGTCCCGGTTTGTAATATTTAGGGAGGTTCCGAAATCGTCCAGTGACTCGGACCGGCATGACTGAACAAGAAGTCACGGTTCAACTTCAACTTCAACTCGAAGTTTGACCGCCACGGCCGACTGCCAGCATCCGCGTTCCTTTCTTACGGTTAGCTGCATTCATTTTTCTTCTCTTTTCTTCACTGCCATCATGATCGTGAACTCTATCTATTCATTCCGAGTCTAGGATGTGACTCACATTGTATGTCCTCCTAACGACTCACCTCATGCGACGAGTTGTTTTCCCACTGGCAGGCTCCTTTATAAGCCCACACGATATAGGACCCCTCTGTTTCTGAGCGCTTTCTGTTTGCTCCTTCCTTCCAGGGTGTGGCATTGTACGTCCCCTTGAACGACTTGCCCTGGCGGCAAGCTGTTTCTCCTTCAAGACCCTTGAAGCCCTCAACCGCAGACCTTTTTCCCTTTTTGGCGAAATGGCCATCTCTTGGGGGTGAGATGCTCGTGCCGTCTCGAATCAAATGATCTGCAGTTTATTTAATTTAGCCATTTTTTTTTGCACCGAATGGATTGAATGGATCCTGATGTATGTCCAATATCCTGTTGCAGAATTGTCCTCATCATTTGTAGGTTATTCTCCAATATGCAGGCTCAACCACAAGATGGTGCTCCCCGAAAACCTAACTCCCGAGATGCTTGTGGCTGAACCTACTATTTTACTGCACATGAAAGACTTTTCTGGACGTAAGTGTCTATCATTTTACTTGTAACTGGTTGGCTGATAATGTTTAACTTAGCACTCGCATCAACCGATGGCCTCGCTGGCGCAATCCTCAGTGACGGACAACACATAGTCACTAGTCCCAATTGTACGACTATATTTGATCCTCCTTTAGGGGGTGATCGACACCTGTTTCTGCGGTCAAATCTCCGATATGGGGAGGACGACCCTCTCCAGTGGCCTCAGCCATTTGTGAGCAATTACGGTCATTTATCCTTTATCCCACGCAGCCCTACATCAGTGCGTGATGGGGGAAACGTCATGTGGTGTATTCCACATCGTAGCGATTTTGTCTCTGAAGAAGGAGTGCTTAGCGATGTTGGGAAGCTCCACCGGGGTACTTTCCTCGAATTACAGTTCTTGTCCCTTGCGCTCATCAAACGGGCCGAGTCTTCAAAGGTTAGAGAACAGATGTTGGTTTCGCAGCTGACTCAAGTTCTAGGCAACTTGCTGCATCGTCTAGAATACATATCGACAAGCTTCTACACCATGCGCCTTGGCGTTCGTCAATTGCAAAGGGTCTATCTGGAGCTTACAGCTCTTTTAAATTTTGAAGAATGCTACCGTTTAGGAATATCGCCAACCAAGGTCAATAATGTTATGGGTGCCTTTACACACAATCTTGTGGTTTGCGATCAGTTATATCGGGCGGGCATACCCGTTTGGCTCATCAGGCCGTACTCCACACTCCACTCCATCTGTGTCAGAGCCCTTAAACCATTGACAACGGCAATCGGGATGTTTCCTCTTGAGCCATCATCTTGTCCCAAATATCCCTCCATCTACCACGGACGAGGTGATATCCTTGACAAATATGTTGCATTAGCTAGTGATATATTGGGTTACTTGAGGTACCCTAATCCATTTGGTTCCATCCATGCCCAACCACTCGTGGCACCTCCGCCTCCTGCTACACTCTCTAGACGTGAAATTCGCTCTCAGCGTTACACGCCTTGTAAGTTGTATTTTTATTTGGTGATTCATTCCATGCGACTGATGCTGTTTACTTAGATAACAATAGACCAAAGTCAAAAAGTCAAAAGGCTCGTTCTGATGGACAGGATAAATTCCAAGACCCTTCGAGTCATCTCCTACCACCTGGGATTCCAAGCTGGCAGCATTCCATGGAAAATTTTGACGTTTCGACCGCACAATTTGTCTATGACATCGTCAATCCCACAGATTTGGGCTATGTCTTCCCAGAGCCTGCAATGTTCCTCCGTACACAGACCGTCGAACGTTGAGAAATGTATTTCAAGACTTGGCTGAAGTACCGGAGTGCCTTCATCTATCGCGTCACATCAAAAGACTTCACGGCCACACCAATGCCAACATCTGTTTGGCGCGATGCTCTCTCGTGCGAGGATATACAACATAAGAAAGAGGGCTCCTCGGGCCAGCCAATGGCCACGAAGAGCAGTCAGCTACGCCAGCATGCTCTGGACTTCTTACAAAATTGTATTCAGATGGAAGACGTCACGCTTATCGGATTAGAGAGAGGGGAAGTCAAGTGGAATGGGAAAGTTATTGAGGTGCCTACTGACGCTGATCGTGAAGAGATTCTCTGGGAGCTTTCAGAGCTCAACTTTCGATTTGAGCTCTTAGCTCTTCACTCGCGGGCTACATGCAGTGCTGATAAAGATCCTCAAGAACTCATTTCGGCTTGTTTCCCTGGGTGCAACTCGCGATCTCTCCTTGTGGCTGATTTGGGTGCAGCGAATCATGGCCTTGCAGACGTGAATTGGGAGGACAGAGCACTATACTTACATGCCCTGAAGAGGCTTATGATGACGTGGCAAGGGGAAGTACCTTCAATTATCAAAGTGGAAAAGTCCCAATGGGCAGAGAAGGACATCCGTGATCTCGAAGACGCTGTTGCAGGTTTATATGTCAGGTCTTCTACAACTACTTCCGGTGTGCACCCGTCGTCCCTCGTGGTCTGTCACATGTGGCATCATTATATCGTGCCCCAGACCCTCCGAGGATCACTGTCCTAGATCCCCGCCCTGATAGGTTTTATGATGTTTCTGTTCTGGCATTATAGATTCATATTGCAAGTCCCTTGCTTTTTCTCCTGGATTTCCGTCCTGATAGGTTTGATGTTTTCGTTCTGGTCCTACAGACGATAATTGTAAGCTCCATTCTTTAGTTTTTCTCTTTCATCCTGTTGCTGATTTTCCAGCGCTTGTAAAGACAAAGGCTTTGAAACTTGTTATAGGTTCTCGGTTTGATTTGCTATCTGGAATCAATGACTATGTACTCGTTAGTTTTACCCCAGTCACTGAGTCTCATGCAACGGTATGATTGTGATCCTAATGAGGGATTTTTATTTGGCTTTCCTACTTAGCTGGGGTGTACATGATGACAAAGTCATGTCTCTGACGCACGAGCTGCTGCTGATGTTCGTTAATAAGCAGCCTTGCAAAGTGCGTCCAACCCTTCGTTCGACATGTATATTTGACTTCTCAGGGATATACAGTGTCTTATGTGAGAGTCTAGAATTAGTATGAAGCGAGGGCTTAACCGCAGTCATGCTTCTGACTTTCGATGCGTCAACTTTGCATCGTCATGGGATGGCAGCAGTATCAGGATGTTGCCAGCTTACTCCCTTTCATTTGGAGTATCGACGTCGAATTCTGATATGTTCTTTATCTTCCTAGCAGTGGCGCATCCGTATTACACGAAAAATACTACTGCCCTGCTCTCAATGTGGCCTGCATAAAGTATGCACTGCAACATAATTTTACGCCCTCCCCTCATGACCATCCACAGTTTCTGCCGCCGTGATTTCCTTCGTATCGATGTGTTCAATGCACCCAGTGGGTCGCAAGATTCGGCGGAAGTGGATCTGTACTTTCAAAGACACAGTATACCACGGCTTTCTCTTGCACTTGAGGATGTTGTCTCTTCCAACAGACCTTAAGTCTATCCCCTTTCATTCCGTCATCTGCCTCTCACTTCTGCGCAACATCCCTCCCTCCTCCCTGCCGCTCTCTACGAGCTCTCGCGCACCGACCCGCACGCCGACCATGCGTGGCTCTCCGCGGACGTGTGTTCCTCTGTTGTCCGCCTCTCTGCACAATATCCCTCCCTCCTCCCCACCGCTCCCATGAGCTCTCGCACACCGACCCGCACACCGGACGTGCGCTCTGCCCTCTGGGGCATCATCCTATCCGCAGAAGACCTCCTGTGCCTCACGATTGCACTTCTCCCCATTCCTGGTGTGCCATCTCTGGACTTCTATGTTAGTTAGCACCAAAATTGATCTCCATTCGTACCAGTGAGACAACCCAGCATGGGGGGGAGTCTGATCCACGATGGCGGTATAGTTTGCGGCAATAGCATAAGCTTAAGCTTTGCCTTCGGCAAGCCATAGAGATTTGATGCTGAACACAAAACAGCACACCTTGCGTTCATGTAAGTCTCAATGCAAGTGCAAACATTTCTCTAATTTACAGTTATAGGACTACCAACCACTCCAACCAATCCACCCATGTGACAATCAGGGGATTCAGCAGCACAGGCCACTTACGGTTCAATTGTCATATGACGCACGACCCAGCCAATGATCAAGCATGGGTTTACCAGATGCCAGGGCGCCGGAGAGTGAGCTGGGAGACCCCAAAATTCAAGGCAGTGGTTCGAATGCAGGCATTAAAGAGGGAGTTAAAAAAGAACTTTTCTTACTTCCAGTTGAAATCTGTGTCTGGTGCGTTATTTTCTCTGTGTATCCTGTATCATGGCTAAATGCATTCAGGATAGTTGTGTTGTTGGAATATGAACGGTTTCAGTGATACAGTCAATGCCAACAAACATCAATCCTTTTGTCCTCAAAGCCTGAATCTCATGATAAGAAAATGTCCAGTATTTTTGATGACCATGACGCCCCCTACCTCGACAACCTCCCGAAATCCGCCTCCGTCGTCCGTCTCAGCATCCCTCCCTCCTCCCCGCCGCTCTCTACGAGCTCTCGCGCACCGATGTGGACGGGGTCTCGGCCCTCTTGAGGTCGATCGGTCGGGTCGTCACGTCGCGCTGGCAAAGGTAAGGCTGAAGGGGGTAAACGCGTGACAAAAGTGTCAAACGCGTGGTGGAAAGGGAAAAGAGACGAGACAGAGAGTTCTCGAAAGGAGTCAAGAACCTGAGAGCCAAGGGGTCAAAGCGGACGCGTTCGTGAACGACGCGTTGCGATCGGATCGATCGATGATCGAACCGCGTGGGAAAGGGGCGAGAGACAATGAGATCGAGGCCGAAGGCACTCGATGTGAGAATACGCACGTGGGCGTGGTACAGGAAACAATGGACTCGTTGGTCCAATCAGGAATGAACAAGAAAAGGGCCGTGGTGCCCAGTAACCGTAGAAACAAGAATACTTAACTTGGAAACTACACGTCGTGTGTAGCTATCTTGAGGAAAGATGGGCCGTCATAAGGGAAGCTTACAGAATCCAAGAAGAGAGAGGGGAAGAAACGTGCTCCATTCGAAAGGTGGGAGGACACCTTATATACAAGCTGAGAGTACTAACTATATGCACATGTGATTGCGCGCGTACTCTTGCACCAATCAGAACTCGAGAGATGAATAATAAAATAAGAAAGAGGCGGAAATATACAAAAAAGGAAGTGGTGATAAAAATAGATCACTCAACAAATGCGAGAACAAGTGGTTGTCGGACCGGCATCGTCGAGTCCACCTCTCAGAGCCTCAACTGTCAGGAATGGCTCAGGGAGGGGACTAGTACTGAGGCCCTCTATTGATGAGACGTCACCTGGGGCCCAAGCAAGTGCGGAGTACCATCCAGTGCGCCCCCTCGACCCTACTCATCTGACAGATCAGCCTGTCGAGTCAGAAACAGCTAGCCGTGGGAGGGGGTACATGCCGGAATCTTGGTTCTCAAAGGGAAGTGTGAAGAATAAATCAAAGTGTTCGAAGAAAGGAAAATAAAACCAAAACCAAAACCCAGCCCTTCAAGTTGGGCATACAAATCTTGATGAGAATCTTGAGGACACACGACAAATGATAAACCCAAGAGATCGACATGTTGAGGCATTTGTAGACCTTCAAGGACGTCATTGACTTCTACCTGTGTCTCAAAGTTGGGGAGGGGGTTGATTAGATATATGATTAAACAATAAACAAAAGAAAGAAGGAAACTATACATATACTCAATGAATATCCAAATATCTTGCAGCCCCACAGGAAATGCATCGGAACGGGGAAGTCGACGGGTGTGTCTACTTACCCTTCCACACCGACCCGCACACTGACCATGCGTGGCTCTCCGCGGACACGCGTTCCTCTGTTGTCCGCCTCTCCCATCTGCACAACACCTCCCTCCTCCCCGCCACTCCCATGAGCTCTCGCTCACCGACCTGCACGCCGACCGTGCGTGGCCCTCCGCAACATCCCCGCCGCTCCCATCAGCTCTCTTGCACCGACCCCCTCGCTGACCGTGCGTGGCTGGAGACCCAGTTAGCTGCTAGGTGCATGGCACCAATTCACATGCCTATTCCCTCATACAACAATAATTGATTACATTACTGGAACCTGGCTTTTCTAAGAGGTACCGAAATCAGACAAAATGTATGACCAGATAGATACAAACATTTTTTGTTCAAATTTTGACTACATTAAGGAACCTGTAGCTGGGTGCCGAAATCAGACAAAATGTATGACCAGAAAAATATGACCATTTTTTGTTTGAATTTTGACTACATTAGGGAACCTGTAGCTGGAGCACTTTTTTTTTGGCTTTTCTAAGAGGTGCCGAAATCAGACAAAATGTATGATCAGATAAATATGACCATTTTTTTTATGAATTTCACTATGCAGACCTATCTTTCCCACAGTGTAGACCAATGTACCACAGGAATAATTTCCTCCCTCTTGGGAAACTGCTCCGCGGTGTATAGCCACGAGACAATACGGCAGGAGTTTGTAACCTAGAGCCTCTTTTTTTTGTTTTTTCAAGAAGCCCAAGTTCGCCACTAAGTACATGGTGCAGGAGTTCATTCATGTATTCCCCACACATGAGGACAATTGACCATACTACTGGAGCCTGTAGCTAAAGCACTTTTCTTTTGGCTTTTCCAAGAGATACTGAGATGAGACAAAATGTATGACAGGATAAATGTGACCATTTTTTATATGAATTTCCCCCTGCAGGCTTATCTTTCCCACAGTACATGACCAATGTACCATGAGAATATATTTTTCCCTTTGGGAAACTGCTCTGTGGTATGTATGGTAATATAGCCATGAGAAAATATTACAGGAGTCTGTAACCTAGACCCCCTTTTTTTCTTTTTCAAGAAGGCCAAGTTGGCCACTAAATACATAGTGCAGCAATTCATACATGTATTTCTCACATGTGAGGACAATTGCCCATGCTACTGCAGCCTGTAGCTAAGCACTTTTTTTTTGGCTTTACCAACAGATACCGAGATGAGACAAAATGTATGACAGGATAAATGTGACCATTTTTTATATGAATTTCCCCTGCAGGCTTATCTTTCCCACAGTACATGACCAATGTCACATGAGCAGGAATTCTTCCTTTTGGGAAACCGCTCTGTGGTATATATGGTAGCTGTAACTACAACTGTAATAATTTTACATATTTTATATATTTCACTTATTACAGCCAGGCTGTATGGCCATAGCAAAAAAATCCGGATTCGGTGATGTGGTTGGCCTTCCATGATTTGTAATCTTCGTCTAAATATGGCTCAAGGTGTAATGCATTGTAACCGGCTGGGGTAACAATACATTCAATGTCATGTCTTGAAGTAGCAAGTAAAGTTTCTTACAATAATGTAACCTGGTATCTGTATGGTAGCTGTAACTACCACTCATATTTTATAAAATTCACTTATTACAGCGAGGCTGTATGGTCATAGCAAAAACATCCGGATTCGGTGATGTACACACTTCTTGTTAGGACAACACTATCACTAAGGACAGCGCTGGCTCTCACAGTCGAACAACAACAAAAGGAAGAATCAAGCAGTCTATAGGCAGCCACACAGATAGTGGGTAAACCTAAGAGAACTCGAATAGAGTCTCTAGGCGTAATATTAACCATTTAAATACTACAATACATGAGTTATACGTGAGGCCGACACATGTGCTACATGAGGCAACTGATCCATGCTTGAGTCATGAGGCGGGCGTGATGAACGGACGCCGTGTGTTTACTGTGTGCTTGCTAACTCTATAATAACAACAACGAACGTAAATAGAGGGAAATGCGTAACTAATGGTATTAAATGTCTTTGAATGATAATGAAAAATCGTACTCATGACATCACCCCCTCTTTAGGGCTCGGATTCCAGACGAGACACAAGGCCCTCTGGAGTCTCTGTGAAGTTTTCGTACGGGCGGAATTGGAAATGTGCCAGCGACCTAAGTCGGCGCGGGGCGGACGGGTGGGATGCATGAAAGGCCGCAATCGCCGCCGCTGCGTGTTCAAGGTTTGAAGCAGGTTCCCAGGTGTTGTTTTCCTCGGTGTACCCTTGCCACTTAACCAAATACTGCAGCTGGCCATGGCGCAGCCTTGAATCTAGTACCTCTTCCACGTGGTACTCTAACTCTCCGTCTATCTCCTCGGGTGGCGGTGCTTCGGCTTTCTGTCCCGGGATCTTGGACTCCATGTGGGGTCTAGTTCACAAGATGTTGATCACTGGATGGATCTTGATTGATTTCGGCAACTTGAGTTTGCAGTCGACTACCACTAAGAGCGCGTCGTATCCTTGCGCCTCTGGCAGCCCCATAATGAAGTCCGTGGATATTGCTTTCCATGGCTCCGTAGGGGAGTCGATCGGTCTCAGCTTGCCTGCTGGAGGTTTTGGCACGTTCTTGTACCGCTGGCATTTGTCACAGCCGTCTACATAATCGAATACGAATTTTGTCATATTCGGCCACCAATAATTACGGGCCACCAGCTCCAAGGTCTTCCACCTCCCTGGATGCCCTGCAATTGCCGAGTCGTGGTGCAACTTCACGATCTCGCGTCTCAGCTGTACCTCCCTTGGTACGTACACCTTTCCCCTGAACAGCACCAACCCCTGTTCCTCGCTCCATTCCTCCGTCCTTAGCCGTTTCGTCGGCGATCTCTTCAACTCTTCTACTGCCTTCACCACCGACTCGTCCCACTCCTTTGCCTTCCGCACCTTACTCAACAACTTCTCCTCGGAGCCCTCGATCAACAGGTGACCGTGTTGCGTAGCCTTGATCGCGAAGAATTCCGGCTTAAGCAAAGTCACGTCTTCGTTGTCGTGCTCCCCGTCTCTCTTGAAGTCAGGTCTCCTGGACAGGGCATCAGCCTTTCCCATTGCCGTGCCAGGCTTGTTGACTAGCTCAAAGTCGAATCTCGATAAATACAGCGCCCACCGCGCTTGCCTCCTATTCAATTTTTTTGACGTCATAAAGTACCGAAGGTTGGAATGATCCGTCCAGATTTCGATCTTATGCGTCGCACCTTCCAAATGATGCCGCCATGCTTCCAACGCTCTAATGATGCCGAGCATCTCCCGATCGTGTATGTCATAATTCCGTTCGACGTCATTTAACGACTTGGAGATGAAGGCGCACGGCCTCCACTTTCCGTCCTCCGTCTTCATCGACAACACTGCCCCTGTCGCTACTCCAGAAGCGTCCGCTTCGACTCGCAAGGGCTTGGAAGGATCCGTGGTGGCGAGGATCACATTCCGTGTGAATAGCGCCTTGAGTCCGTCAAACAACTCCTGTTCCGCTGTCCCCCATTCCCACTTCTGATCCTTCCTCAATAGCTTATTCATTGGCGCTGCTACCTTCGCGAAGCCTTCGGCAAAACATCGGTAGAAGTTCGCGAGGCCAAGGAATCTTTTATGTCCTTGACTGACCTCGGAACTGGCCACTCCTCTATCGCCTTCGTTTTCTCTCTATCCATTTTGATGCCGGAGGGGGTAATGTGTAGCCCTAGGAATTCGACTTGGCTAACCTCGAATTCGCATTTCTCCGGTTTCAAAAACAGATCATTTTCTTCTAATCTTTTTAACACTTCTTCTACTATTTCGTTATGTCCAGTTTTGTCCTTTGTAAATATGAGAATATCATCTATGTAAACTACTACTGACCCCTGATCGATGAGGTCCTTCAGCACGCCATTCAGCATGGTCTGGAACGTGGCTGGGCTGTTGCATAGTCTGAAATACATTACTAACGGCTCAAACGCGCCCCTGTGGGTCGTGAACGCCGCTTTCCATTCATCTCCTTCTTTCATCCTAACGTTATTATATCCCCATCTCAGGTCCAATTTAGTAAATACTCGCGCGCTACCTACTCTGTCTATTAAGTCGCCAATAAGTGGCAATGGGTAATTGTTTCTGACTGTCCAAGTGTTCAAGTACCTATAGTCCTGTACCATCCTCTTTTTTTTGTCTTTCTTTGGGACGAAGAACACAGCCGACGTCTGCGGTGATTTGCTCTCCCTGATGTATCCCTTTTCCAACTGGTCGTTCAAGAAGTCGTCGACTTCGCCTTGTTCCTGCGGTGAGAGCCTAATGTTCTTGGCTTTCTTGGGCTCGTAACCGGGTTTCATTTCAACGGCGTGATCCCATGGTTTCCGCTTGGGCATTCGTTCCGACGCTTTCTTCGAGAACACCTTCATCCACCTCCGGAACCTACACAGAATCTTCGCTTCGATCTCCAACTCCATCATTCGGATCTCGAGCTCCTCATCGCGTGCCGGGTTCACATTCTCTTTCTGGACGATTTCTTCCAGGACTCCATCTCCATCCTTCATTGTTCCTCCAGCTTGAATGAACGTGTCTTCGTCCTCTACTTCCTCGATTGTAGGACGGAACCTCTGTCGCTCGGCCAACTTCTTCCTGGCCCTCTCTTTCTTCGCTGCTCTAATAAAGACGTTGCACTCTCGTGGGCAGCACGTCATCTTCACTTCCCCAGTGTCCCAGTTAATATCCGGGTTATGTTTGCGTAACCACGGATGTCCTAGGATCACTGTTGTTTTCCCCAAATCGCACACCTCGAAGACTGCTTTTTCCTTGTGGCCCCTGAATGATACCATCAGGACGATCTCTTTGGTGATCGAGCCGCCCTGGTTCAAGGTCCCATCAATGTTGTAAACCCTGATCGGTTGATCCAGGGTCCGAGTCTTAAGTCCGCTTCGGTGTACGAACTCCCTATCTACAAATAGTCTGGTAGCCCCGCTGTCCAACAATGCCCTGACCGTGCATGCATCATGTGTGTCTAAGGTGGTAATAGTAATAGGAATCATGATCTCGTTCTTTAAATGCTTAACCCCCTCTTTAGGCTTTTCGGTATCATTGTTTATTTTGGTAACTACGGGTTTACAGGGAATTAAGCGTAGCTCCGGGCTACCGAGCCGACTTGTGTCGGGCCCCCCGCCATTGTAACTAACTACTGTATTGCTATCTAAGCTTACTACTGTAGCAGTGTCCGTTTCTGTATCAGAGTCCATATTGTCTACCGTAAGTCCTTGGTATTTATTCTTGGAGGCCAGTGAGGGGGGTTTCACTGATCTCTGGAGGGAAAATCCTTCTTGGCCGCTGCGTCGGCCTCCTCCTTCAGCTTGGTGGTCCAATAACCGCGCAAGTCCTCATAATTCATCGCCCGGATGTCCAGGCGACTCCTGCAATCGCGGGCCATGTGCCCGGGCTTCCTACACTTGTAACAAATCAAGGGCGGCCTCTTTGCCGTCCTGTCCACGTCCATCGCATTGGGGTCACAGGCCCGAGGGGTGTTTGAAGTCCCTTTCTGTTGGCCGAATCGTTGACCCAGAGATGATGACTGCGGCGCTGGTGGTGCCCGCTGGTTTGGGGTGAAGGGGGCCCTCGCGTTCTGAGTCCCCTGGTTAGGCTGTCGGCGGTTCCCGAACAACCGCTCTTCTGCACGGGCCTGCCGCCACTGGCGGTCCATGCGCATCGCGTCGGTGTACCACTGGTCAATGGTCACCGGCCTGTTTTCCAAGTTGTTGAGCCGCTCTCGCAGCCCTTTGTTCAGTGACCGCTTGAACTCGTAGATCAGCGGCGTCCCGTCGTAACCAGAATGGTGTGCCGCGATCTTAAAGTCCTGGACGTGTTCGTCCGCGGTCTTGTCACCCTGTACCATGGTGGTGATCTTGAACACCTTGGTATCTTGTTCGTTCGGGTCTCCGAACGTGTGTCTGATCGAGGCGAGGAGATCTCTCGCCGTGAGGAATGGCAATTCCCCGCGCATCATCTCTTTCACGGCCACCTCGCGCCATTTGGCCGCGGCGCCTCCTTGCAGGTACGACAGGATCCAGACTATTTTGGAATCCTCGTCGACGAATTCGTCGGGACGTCCCCGCATGTACATGTAAACCGCGGTCTCGAAGCTGTCAAGCTCCGCGGCTTTTCCTGAGTAGGCCATGGGGCATGCTACTTTCGGCATGCGCCTGCCCATGCTTCCCGAGGGCGCGTTTGCCGCTCGTTCCTTCTTCATTCGGAGGAGGTCCGCCATAAGCAGATCACGCTCCTCGCGAGCTTCTCTCAACTGCTCCTGCAGCAAGGACTCAGCAAGTGCCTCCTCGAGGTCTTCCAAATCGGTGGGGGGAGGAGGGAGAGGTGGGACATCGAGCCTGAGGTCTCCGATAGTCGGATCACCGGTCATGGCGCGAGGAGGTGTTGGGGGAAATGAGAGTAAGCGTGGGCAGGGAGAGATAACGCGGCCGGTCCAATCACTTAGGACGGGCGATGGTTCTCGATAGGTAAGCGGAAATGCAATAGTACCCTGGAGCGGGCGTGCGACCCTGCTGTGCTCCTTGGGATCGAAAACGGGAAGACGCTGCTTTTGGGGCAACGTGGAGAGGTCTGGTCGGGTAGTCTTTTGCTGGCGATCTCATGTCAGGGTCTCAACCCCCTGCACGTTCAGAACGGCGCGAGACGGGCTCAACGTTTCTCGCGCGGTCTGTCACCTGAGCGGACTACGCCTACCACTTCTGGCGTTCTGAGAAAACCTCTGCGCAAGGCACGAGATTTAAAACCGGACGATCAACGTCACAGGTTCAGGAAGGGGGAGGGGAAAAATGGCGGGGAAAACGGGCGGAGTGAGTGAAGAATGAAGAGTGGGGGCGTGCGTACCGGCGTCTCCACCTTACTCTGAAGACGAACGTCTGTCCGAAGTAAGTGACGACACAGGTAAAAATGTACACATGACCGGCAGGGGACGGGTGATGCGAACGGTGGAACGTGGAAGGCGTCTTGCTTTAACGGTGGCGGCGCAAGTTTTGCGTGCGTCGTTTCAAGTGAGGCCTGGGTAAAGGAAATGAGAATGAGTTAGAGAAGTGAGAGGGAGCGCGGTGTGAGAATTCAAGTTCTTCTGTTAGGACAACACTATCACTAAGGACAGCGCTGGCTCTCACAGTCGAACAACAACAAAAGGAAGAATTAAGCAGTCTATAGGCAGCCGCACAGATAGTGGGTAAACCTAAGAGAACTCGAATAGAGTCTCTAGGCGTAATATTAACCATTTAAATACTACAATACATGAGTTATACATGAGGCCGACACATGTGCTACATGAGGCAACTGATCCATGCTTGAGTCATGAGGCGGGTGTGATGAACGGACGCCGTGTGTTTACCATGTGCTCGCTAACTCTATAATAACAACAACGAACGTAAATAGAGGGAAATGCATAACTAATGGTATTAAATGTCTTTGAATGATAATGAAAAATCGTACTCATGACACTTCTGACTCAGAGTTAAATTTTTTTGATATCAATATTGTCACCATGGCGCCTTGGAAATTGGTTAGAGTAGTAGAATAGAGACAGTTGAAGACTACATTCTACATACAGACTGTCCAGACCTGCCTCGTTCTCATGCCTTGATAGACCAACTATGCAAAAGAAACCATCGGTCGAGCGCATGCACACTGGTGGCCCAAATCAGCAATCAACCTGGACTCTGCTGTCAATCAACTGACAGGCGAGAACGAATGCACGAATTGGGATGGCAGTCTCAATCACTTCACTGTGGAGGAATTGGATCAGTCAGATACAGATGATGAAGACAGACTCTGTTGGGATATAGGCAAGCCAAGGCCAAAGACCCATTCTAGGGTTAGGATCTGCCACTGGTAGAATCCAACACAGCCACAGGGAATAATATTAATGCCCGAGACTTTAACATTCCGTAGTATATATACTACATGTATAGGTCTACCTAAGACAATTATAGCCTAGCCTCTGAGACACCCCACCTCATCCTAAGGTCTCCTCTGAGCTACCAGAATTCACTCCCAACAGGTTATGGGCCCTGCAGCCATCTAATTAGGGTTACTTAGGGTTAATCTGGAAGACTTTGTCACTGTTTGCCAAAACCCCCATGCCAGTGATGCACCATCATCAAAATTACGCACTATCTCCGAAATTACACAATATCTCCGACATCATTACTGAAATCAGCGCCATCAATTCATGCACCATCACCGACACTATTACCGAAATCAATGCCATCAATTATACATGATGGCGGATCACAATAATTCTGATCAAGATCAGGAAAGCGACGCCTACGGTGTACCCATCACCCAAGTTAGGGCAAGGGAGAGCTCATCCATCACTAAATTACGGGAGCCCCTAAATGACACCAACTGGGTAGTATGGCATGAACTTATGAAGAGAGTACTCCGTCTGTGCAATGTTGAAGGATATGCCCAAGGGGCCATTGAATACCCCAACAATCCCAACGACGTTGAAGAGCGACTAGCTTGGGAATATAATGATAATTATGCCCAGACTCTTATCCTTGGCAATGTACCACTGCAAAAGCCATGTGGGATAGTCTTAAAGCCGTACACAAGTCAAAGGGACATCAAACAATTATTTCTGTTATACAAAATCTTTTCCATACCTCTGCCACCAACGATACAAACATCAGTCTACATCTCAATGAACTCAAGTCCTACTGGGAGCACATTAATTTAATGGGCGATAAAGACTTCAAAATTTCCAATATATTTTTCAAAGTCATCATTTTGTCATCACTACCCCTATCTTGGGATGTTTTTACAGAATCTTACATCGGTGGGAGAAAAGGAGTTGCCGAGATAGACCCAAAGAAAATGATGGGATCTCAAGAATTTATTGGAATTCTTAAAGAAGAATATCTTAGGCGACAAAACCATACTCAAAATGGAGAAAACGGAAATCAAATCACATTATCCTCACTGTCCAAAATACAAAAGCCAAAGCCAAACAAGAAAAATCTGGCAAACCGTATATCATCACACAGATCTTCCGGCATATATTGCAAGCACTGTGGAAAGCCTGGCCATACTACAGAAAATTGCCGCTGGCTTGGAATGTCCAAATGCGAAACATGTGATAGATTTGGTCACGAGAGCGCTAATTGCTGGGGAAAACGCAAAGCAACATCTCCTGATGATAATAATAAAGACGAACAGTACAAGAAAAAGGCGAGGACAGAGGAAGTAAATATTGCAGAAAAGGCAAATGAAGAATATATTGTCTTCTAATCAGTTATTATGGATAACTGATATATAAATTCGTTGATAGATGTGGATATCACTCCAAAGGCAAAAGGCAAAGGGAGATATTTATCCATCATCACAACATCATGAAAAATATTATGTCGAAGACATGCCGACATTATAAAATTAAACTTCAAAGGCCAAAAATAGAGGCAAAGGAAGATATATTCAAATTGATGATATGCCGATTTTATTTAATAAAATTGTGTCGATGAAAGGTCGACTATGTGCAATTAAATTCCAAAGGCACCCATGGTGGAGAAGACATTTATCTGGGAATATAGGTCGAAGATTTGCCGACTGCCAGATATCGCTTCAAAGGCAAAGGGAAACATTTATATTTATATTATTTTATGAACCTGATATTTCCTGCCATTCTAAGGACAGGCACACCTGCAGAGAGAATTGTGGTCGCTCCCAATTACCATGCAAGGGAGATGTCTAATGGGGGCATAATGCTCTATAGAGGAAAACAGGCAATGAAAATGAATATTACGGGCAATCCAAAGGGCTACCAATCACATGACCAACCAATGGATGTCATGAAAAAAATTAATAACTTATACCCATGAAAAGGATTCATGGCCTATCCAAACGACTACCAGTCACATGACCTGCATACCCCTTACAATCTCAAACTCTCTCATTTCTTACCATTGCTTAGAGGGCACCTTTCCAGACCCAAATGTCTGAGGGGGAGTCAGATGGAAGCATGCAGCCAATTGGGCATGGAAAATGAAAATAACCAAAAATGCGATAGCTTAAAGAAGAAATCAGGAAGAGAAGAAGAAGCTTGTCCGCACAGTCAAAGAAAATATGAACACTGTGAAAATTACAAAATAAAGTTGAAGAAAAGCCAACTTTATAGGATATCGCCTCAAAGGCCTAATGAGGCAAAGGGGGACATTTATCCACAACATATCACTCCAAAAGCCTTATGAGGCAAAGGGGGTACATGTATATATTGGATATCGCTCCAAGGGCCTAATAAGGCAAAGGGGGACATTTATCCGCAATAACCCAGCAGCTTTCCTCGCGTGTGATATGGTTTTATCCCACTGGGTTTTCCAGCACAGAGGTTTTAATGCAACTGGATGACTAGTCAACAATGCACACATTATGATGCACCTGGATGACTAACAAGAATATTCCACCCTAAATTTCAGGGGGAGTAACGATTTATTTATTTAACCATTCTACCTTATGGCAAGGGGAATGAAGATTTATCCAACTATTCTCCAAACAGCCTTGGCTTGAGGGGGAGTGTTGGGATATAGGCAAGCCAAGGCCAAAGACCCATTCTATGGTTAGGATCTGCCACTGGTAGAATCCAACACAGCCACAGGGAATAATATTAATTCCCGAGACTTTAACATTCCGTAGTATATATACTACATGTATAGGTCTACCTAAGACAATTATAGCCTGGCCTCTGAGACACCCCACCTCATCCTAAGGTCTCCTCTGAGCTACCAGAATTCACTCCCAACAGACTTGGATGATGAGGATAGGTTTATGGAATTGGAGGGAGATGAGCTGCTGCAGAACTTGCAATGACAGGGAGAATGAGAACAAGGAGTGAGGGATCAACCAGATATAGATCTTATCTTTCTTATCTTATCTTACATTACATAATGTGCTCAATATGTGTCTGAAAAAAATAATACCTCATGCCGGTTTGACTTTCAGAACAAATACTCTCAGGGATTTGTTCCTCTCATTGAATTGAGCATTCTGGCCAGAGGAATAAGGATTTGGTCCATTTTTCCATGACCTATTTTGGCTATACAAAAGTAGCGGTGCCTAGATGTCCCGCTCCATAGCACATTTTCCAGGTCATGTGAGTTCAGAAATTTCCAGAATATCATGTGATTGTGGCACTTGTGAACATTTAAAATTCATTTTCTCACAACTTATAAACAAACTAACTATCAAATTACTATGTACCTAAAAAATGTAGACTGAAAATTACAGGATATCTACTACATATCCCATTGTATTCTTAACTCGACATGCATCCTGATGATTTTTGGGCCATGTTGCCTGCATTTGTCAGTTAGTCTTCTCAAAGTGCTGAACACCTTTAACAAGATCACTAGCATCACAGCCTATATCTCGATCAACAATTGACTTCATCCAAGTGTGGTTACAATGCTTGGCCTGAGCCTTGAGAATACTAGCTGCTTGTTGTAATTCTTCACCACATTTATCTAGCTAATCAGGGAAATAATCTTAGTAACTGTAAATTAATTTAACTTTATAATAACCTACCCCTTCTTCATCCTCACTTCCATACTCTACTGATGATGAACTCCCTGAAACAGCATTGGAACTGACATAAAATGGTTCATCTTTATTGGGATAATATCCGGATAGCAAGCCTAAGGCTATATCCAAGACAGTAATAATAATAATATTAATTACTGAGACTCAAACATTCTGTAGTATATATACTACATGTATAGTCTAGTCTAAGACACTTCTTCTTGACCTCTGAGACACCCAGAGGAACACCCCCCTTCGTCCTAAGGCCTTCAGTTAGCTTCCAGACTTGCCTCCCAACAGGTTATGGGCCCTGCAGCCATAATTAGGGTTACTTAGGGTTAATCCGGAAAAGTTTGTCATTGTTTGCCAAAACCTCCGTGCAAGTGACGCTCCATCATCAAAAATTACACACTATCTCCGAAATTATGCACTATCACTGACATCATTACTGAAATCAGCGCCATCAATTTGCGTGGCATCAATAATGTAACATGTCAAGAGCATTATACAATAACGAAGAATTTGTCCCAAATAGTGACGATGAAGATCCCCAAGAATATGTCCAGGAATATGATCAGGACTTAGCCGACCATATGGAATTATTTGGGCCATCACCATCTACCCCCAGGAATAGTGCGTTGAGGTCCGGTCCGGTCCGGTTTTTTGACCCTTTCGGGCTGTAACTGGAACCGTGACCAGTCACATTTATTGTAAATCAGGGAAAACCTTAGACCGGATCCTATAGGACCGGTCCACTACAGTTACATGTCGGTTCATGAACCAGTTCTGACTGGTTATGGTTCAGACCAGTTCATGACCAATTATATACTAAAATACTAATACTTATTTTAAACTAACTTATCATGCAAAAATAATTTCAGACAGTCTTAGTGAGGCGAAAAAGGAAGGGGCTCGCTAGTGGGGTCACAAAAGGATGGGGGACTTGTCGGCTTCAAGGGGGGGTCACACTGGGGTCGCCTGCGAGGCCGCGAGTGGAGGGGGTGTCCATCAGCTTCAAGGGGGGGGGGGGGGGGTCGTGCGTGAGGTCGTGAGAGGAGGGGGGAGTCATTAGCCTTGAGGGGGGGTCACCTGTGAGTGGAGCTTCAAGGGGGGGGGGTCGTGCATGAGGTCACAAGAGGAGGGGGGAGTCGTTAGCCTTGAGGGGGGGTCACCTGCAAGTGGAGCTTCAAGGGGGGGGGTCGCGCGTGAGGTCACGAGAGGAGGGGGGAGTCATTAGCCTTGAGGGGGGGTCGCCTGAGAGGCTGCGAGTGGAGGGGGGCTCCTGGGGCCTCAGCCTCAGGCTCGTCATGGTTATGCCATGCAGGGGCTCTGCTCATGCCTTGCATACCTAGTCTGTTGGCTTCAAGAGGGGGGTCGCCAAGTGGGTTTGCAAGAGCGTGAGAGGAGAGGGGAGCCACAAGAGGAGGGAGAGGCATCGGCAGCAGGCGGGGTGGTGGTGGTGTGAGGGTGTGAGGGCAACGATGTGGGTGGGTAATGGGTAAGGGGAGGAGTTTGAAAAAAAAATTGAAACAAAAATCACATACCTTAACAACACATGCCACATCTTTTTTTGATGAAAATTGTTCATCAAAAAAAGATGTGGCATGACTGAGCAAACAGAGGCAAAGTCAGCTGGGGTATATAAACCTGCCAGATTTTCATCTTAGAATTTCTTGGGCCTCTGTCCCCTTACATAGTTTTAGGATTAGTAATAGTATACATAGTCATCGGAGTAAATACTACTAGTGTACGGTTACAACCAGTCACAACCGGTCCTGTACAGTTTGACCGTTGACCTAAAATTAAAGTAACCGGGACCGGGACTGCTCCCTAATCAGGTGTGACCAAGACCAATGGTCCGGGGAGACCGGTTATGGTTCAGTTCGGTCTTCGGTCATTTTTCAGTCCTTGGGACTGGACCTCAATGCTCTACCTGGGAATGCAGTACAAGGGGAAGCAGCACCCGCACTGTCCAACACAAAAAAGACCCCTAAAAAGAAAAATCCCACGATCCTCCTTATCCGTACCAAGGAATATTCTAACGTGAACAAGATCTCCGATCGGGATCATCTCACTGATGAAAATTGGCATGAGTGGAGAGAAAGGATGAAAAGGGTATTTATTAATTGTGACATCACTGGATATATTAATGGGGCCGTAAAACGCCCAAGAGAATCCAAAGATGCTGAGGGGGCATGTAACTGGGACAAGAACAACACCTGGGCACAACAAGTTATTATTCATAACGTAACCTCTTTGCAAATGAATCATGTCGGATCAAAAACTACAGCAGAAGCAATGTATTCAGCACTATCCGTAACTCACAAAAATAAATAAGGCGCATCAAACTGTAAATCACATACAGTGCCTATTATATGAGACGAAGGCCGATGTTCCCAACAATCTCCTAAAACATATGGACACCCTGAAATCATATCGCGACCGCATCAATAAATTTCCTAATAAATTCGGACACCAAGTGAAGAATTGTTGGGGAAAAAGAAAGGAGAAAGTGAAGGAGAAGAAACCCGGAGACACATCAAATATGATGGAAGAGCATATAACTTTCTCAATGAACGAGCAACCTCTCCAAACATCGATGGATCATGTGACCGAAGAATATTATAATTTTGATGCATGTAATAATGATGCCATAATTGTTGGGAATGGAGTGGTGAACAGTGGCAGGAGGAGTTAAGGACAAGGTTAAGAAGATGAAGTTAATCTCAAAGGCTAGTGAGTGAGGGAGTCTGCAACAGGGAGGAATGTTATATTCATCTCCTACAAAGTGTGCAATATTTATACTACACTGTTAGGAGGTATAGTGTAATGCACTCCTATAATATATAAAGGAGGTATGAAGTCATAAACTCCTGTACTAGTTAATGTTCCAATAACTATGTCATATCTCCTATAGTTATGGTGTCATAGTACCTCCTATGATATTATCACTTGGTAAGTCTTAGACCTTCCATACCCTGGGCCTTAGACATGCTATTACTAGCACTGTCTCAGACATGCTATATCTGGTTCATACACTTAACATGTGTTAACTGTGCATTCCAGTATAGGCTTGGTAAGTGACTGTGCATTCCCCTAATTGTCCTTGCATGTGTTAACTCCTGTTAAACATGTGTTAATGTGACTTAGCATATTCAGGCTTTATTCCTTGGCCATGCCAACTGCCTTGGCTTGCCTGTATACTCTTGTATACTGTCCCAACAATAATTGATGAGCGTCTGATCTATTATGATTGGTTGGCCAACTCGGCAACCTCACATGTAATGTTAGGACGTCACTATACACTAAGTGCACAATGACAGCTCCCACAAACAAACAACAACAACGGAAGGGGAAGAGATAGTCTTAGTAGTCAGAGGCGATCACACTGTATAGTGGATAACCCAAGAGAACACGACTAGTGTTCCTCAGTGATATATTACGGTTTATATACTAGTATACATGAGCTAACAATGAGGTAACCGCATGTGCTACATGAGGCGCAGTGGCCATGCTTGAATCATGCAGCATGCGTGATGCTCGGGCACCATGTGTTTACCATGTGTCTGCTAACTCTATAATATCGACAATGAATGTAAATAAAGAGAAATGTGTAACTAAACAGTATTAATTGTCTTTGAAAAGATAATGAAAATCGTACTCATGACATCACCCCCTCTTTAGGGCTCAGATTCCAGACGAGACACAAGGCCCTCCGGAGTCTCTGTGAAGTTTTCGTATGGGTGGAATTGAAGATGCGCTAATGACCTAAGTCGACGCAGGGCGGATGGGTGGGATGCCTGAAAGGCCGCAATCGCCACCGCTGCGTGTTCAAGGTTTGAAGCGGGCTCCCAGGTATTGTTTTCCTCGGTGTACCCTTGCCACTTAACCAAATACTGCAGCTGGCCATGGCGCAGCCTGGAATCTAGTACCTCTTCCACGTGGTACTCTAACTCTCCGTCGATCTCCACTGGTGGTGGTGCTTCGGCAACTTGTCCCGGGATCTTGGACTCCGTGTGGGGCCTGGTCCTCGAGATGTTGATTACCGGGTGGATTTTGATTGATTTTGGTAATTTGAGCTTAACGGCGTTCGTCGACGTCAGCTCGGTGATAGGATAGGGACCTAAGCGCTTCTCCGCGAGTTTCCGGGAGGGGCGCTTCAACTGCAGGTCGTCCATTTCTAGCCACACCTTTTGCCCAACTTTGTAGTCTGTGGCCTCTCCTCTGATCTGATCGGCGTAGCACTTCATTTTGTCCTGCGCTTTGGTTAACGCAGCCTCCGCCTCCTTGTGCACTCTCTTCATTCTCAGTGCGAAGTCATCCGCTGCTTCGACTTTCCCTTCCCTTCTCATTTCGAAACCCATCCGGGGGTTGTATCCATAATTAGCATAGAACGGCGAGATTTGAATTGCCGAGTGAACGCGGTTGTTGTAGGCGAACTCACCCAACGCGATCCATTCTGGCCAGTCGTCCTGTCGATAATTAACAAAGAGTCTCAGGTACTGCTCAACATCCTGATTGACTCGTTCGGTCTGTCCATCAGTCTGCGGGTGGTAAGCCGTAGATGTTTTTGTTTGTATTTCTAATAATTTATTTAATTTGCGCATTAGTGCAGCTGCGAACTGGGGACCTCGATCAGATATGATTGAGTCTGGAAGTCCATGGTACCGCCACACATTATCGCGATATAACTTAGCCAGGCCAAGCGCGCTTGTCTCCTCCATTGTGGGGATTGCATGCATCGGCTTTTTTGCCCGATCGACTACCACTAAGAGCGCGTCGTATCCTTGCGCCTCTGGCAGCCCCGTAATGAAGTCCGCGGAGATTGCTTTCCAGGGCTCCGTAGGGGAGTCTATCGGTCTCAGTTTGCCCGCTGGAGGTTTTGGCACGTTCTTGTACCGCTGGCATTTGTCACAGCCATCTACATAATCGAACACGAACTTGGTCATGTTCAGCCACCAATAATTACGGGCCACCAATTCCAAGGTCTTCCACCACCCTGGATGCCCTGCAATTGCTGAATCGTGGTGTAACTTCACGGTCTCGCACCTCAACTGTACCTCTCTTGGTACGTACACCTTTCCTCTAAACAACACCAACCCTTGCTCCTCGCTCCATTCCTCCGTCCTTAGCCATTTTGTCGGTGATCTCTTCAGTTCCTCCACTGCCTTCACCACTGACTCATCCCACTCTTTCGCCTTCCGCACTCTGCTCAACAGCTTCTCCTCGGAGCCCTTGATCAACAGGTGACCGTGTTGCATAGCCTTGATCACAAAGAATTCCGGCTTAAGCAAGGTCACGTCTTCGTTGTCGTGCTCCCCGTCTCTCTTGAAGTCTGGCCTCCTGGACAGGGCGTCAGCCTTTCCCATTGCCGTACCAGGTTTATTGACCAGCTCGAAATCAAATCTTGATAAATAAAGCGCCCACCACGCTTGTCTCCTATTCACCTTCTTTTACGACATGAAGTATCGGAGATTGGAGTGATCCGTCCAGATCTCAATCTTATGCATCGCACCCTATAAATGGTGCCGCCATGCCTCCAATGCTCTAATGATGCCAAGCATCTCCCGATCGTGTATGTCATAGTTTCGCTTGACGTCGTTTAACGACTTGGAGATGAAGGCGCACGGCCTCCACTTTCCATCCTCCATTTTCATAGATAACACTGCCCCTGTTTCCACTCCAGAAGCGTCTGCTTCGACTCGCAAGGGCTTGGAAGGATCCGCAGTGGCGAGGATCGCGTTCCGTGTGAATAGCGCCTTGAGTCCGTCAAACGACTCCTGCTGTTCCGTTCCCCATTCCCATTTCTGCTCCTTCCTCAATAATTTATTTATAGGCGCGGCTACCTTGGCAAAGCCTTCAGCAAAGCGTCGGTAGAAATTCGCGAGACCCAGAAAGCGCTGGATATCTTTTTTTGTTTTTTTTTTTTAAGTCAGCAATTTGTAACGCGGTGCACGTAAGCAGTCCGCGGGCACAAAGTGCAGGTACACCAGAGTAAGCTACGCTCTACTATACCAGACCCCTGCCGGTGTGAGACCTTCCTCCCTCTTTTAACCTCTGAGGCGGGCAGATATACCACATATGAAGCTCGCTGGAGCCGGGAAGGCAGAGCCGCGCCCCTGCGCTGCCACATGCCAGAAGACCCCCCACCCGCAGCTAGTCCGGTCCCCCCACGCGCAGCCAGCCGAGGCCAGCTGGTGAGCAGTGTCAATTCACCATAAGCCCCCAGCCCCCGAAGGGCCTGGAGGTTAACCGTAGTCCCTAACAGGCAGAGGGGTGAACCACCCCCCTTATCGAGAGATGAACCATCGGTATGGCATCCGTGCCATCTGATGAGATGACTGGCTGAGACCCAGCGGGCCTAAACGGTGCCTGTAGATATGGGTACACCTGTGGGCGGCCAAGGCCCCCACTTGTATGCCCATGACGAACCCAGGGACAAGCCCCAGGAGCGCCCCATCCATAGTGATGGAGTGCGTGGTAGCGCCGCCTGTATCCAGACAGGCAGCTTGCCGACAATGGATAGGGGGTGTTACCCCCCCTGGTCCTACGCACGAGCAGGTCAATGACGTCGCCGACGCTGGCGACGCCGCAGGGGGAGGGCCCCTCAGAGGTGTCAGTGCCTGGTGGCAAGCTGTCCAACACTCCAGATAGATCCTGGGCGCTGCCTGTGACAGGGGCTGAGGAGGAGGTCCCCCCTGCCAGGACACGATTAATCACGTCCTCGGCTTGAGGAAAACGGAGGGCGGAGGCAAGAGTTGCCCCGGCCAGGTAGGTGAGCCGCTCTGGAATCCCAGGAGCCAGCAGGTCAGGTGAGATACACTCCATCCACTGGATGGCGGTACTCAGCATGTGTTCCACCGCTTCAGCTTCATCCATGCCTGGTGCATTGCTGCCGGAGTGGGAGGAATTGAGGAGCCCCCCGGGGGAGGGGCAGACCCCAGTGAAGAAGGAGGGAGGGTGGAAGCATAGTCCCTGTCCCCCATAAATGTATCGCACAGTGTATATGCGAGGGAGCAGTCCGCCTGGCACCTGAGGGCATGCATACGTTGGAGAACATGGCCTGGAAGGGCCAGGACGTGCTGGGCACGGTGGAGCATGGGGCCATCCATTGCCTCATGCGCCACAGACAACGGATGATCAAAGGGGTTAGGGGCCCCCTCGTCATCACTGCCATCGGTGTCAGACCAAGATGATGAGTCTTGATCGGACAGATCGCCTCTCCCCTGGAGGAAGCAGAGGGCGGAGAAGGGATCCCCAGTGATGAGGTCAGACGGATCGTCCAGATTGAAGTAATCAGTGTCAAAATTCATAGAAAATGTAGAGGTAGACGCAACAGAGGTGACGGTTAAGACCAGGACCCCAGCATGAGAAAAAAGCATCCAGCGCGCCCAAAAGTGAGAGGGTGTGGCATCCCAATGATCGCTTGAGGAGTGTGAGCAGTGCCCCAGGCCTGCCAAGAGGGAGGGAGAGAGGGAACTCCAGTGAGGGGTGCACATCTGCATGCACGCCTCTACCAGAGGAGAGCGGAGTCGCTGGCTCGAGTCCAAGGCGCTAGGGATCCTATAATGAGGGTCCCCGTAGTCAGTGTCGAAGTACAGATGTACAGTACACACCTGGAGCCAAGGATCCACACCAGGGATCCACCAGCCCCGCTAATTGTCCCCCCCCACCCCAACGTGTTCTCCCCTCAGCCCCAGGGCAGGACCTCCAGCCGAAGCTGGCAGTGTTGATTCACCGTCGAGCCCCCCCACCTAGGCAGAGGATGCCCCACCCCAGAACCTCAGATCATTGAGTCAGAGCAGGAATGAGAGAGACAGAGAAATGACCCCTGAGGCGGTCATCCGGGAGACATCCAAGGAGATCGGACAGACAGATCGGCAGGGTGCTCAGGACTGCTCCCAAACACCCCTCCCAGGTTCAAAAGGTCCGGTCTGATCAGGGATCAGGCCAGAGGATGGACCGCTAGGTGATGAGCCAGGCGGTGTGAGGAAGGTTCCCACGGGGCATTGTGGTGGTAACAAGTCAAGAAGTGATGGTGCTGGATATCTTTGACTGATCTCGGAACTGGCCACTCCTCTATCGCCTTCGTTTTTTCTTGATCCATCTTGATTGTCAAGAGTACGATTTTCAATATCTTTTCTGAGACAATTAATACTATTTAGTTACGCATTTCTCTCTATTTACACTTGTTGTTATTATTATAGAGTTAGCGGGCACATGGTAAACACATGGCGTCCGTACATCACGCCCGCCTCATGACTCAAGCATGGATCATGTAGCACATGTGTCGGCCTCACGGTTAGCTCATGTATTTTAGTATTTAAACTGTTAATATTACGCCTAGAGACTCTATTCGAGTTCTCTTAGGTATTACCCACTAAACATGCGGCGACGCCTCAGACTATTTGATTCTCTCCTCCCTTTGTTTGGGTTTGACTGTGAGAGCCAGCGCTAGACCTTTGTGTTTAGTGTTGTCCTAACATTGATTCTCGAAGGGGTAATGTGCAGCCCCAGGAATTCGACTTCATTGACTTCGAATTCGCATTTCTCCAGTTTCAGGAATAGATCATTTTCTTCTAGTCTTTTCAATACTTCTTCTACGATTTCGTTATGTCCATTTTTGTCCTTTGTAAATATCAAGATATCATCTATATATACTACTACTGACCCCTGATCAATGAGGTCCTTCAGCACACCGTTCATCATGGTCTGGAACGTGGCTGGGTTGTTGCAAAGTCTGAAGTACATAACCAATGGCTCGAACGCACCCCTGTGGGTCGTGAACGCTGCTTTCCATTCGTCTCCTTCCTTCATCCTGACGTTGTTATACCCCCATCGTAAGTCCAACTTTGTAAATACCCAGGCACTACCTACTCTGTCTATTAAGTCGCCGATAAGTGGCAACGGATAATTATTATGGATTGTCCACGCGTTCAAGTATCTGTAGTCCTGCACCATCCTCTTCTTTTTGTCTTTTTTCGGTACAAAGAAGACCGCCGATGTCTGAGGCGACTTGCTTTCCCTGATGTACCCCTTTTCTAACTGGTCATTCAAGAAGTTGTCGACTTTGCCTTGTTCCTGTGGAGAGAGCCTGATGTTCTTGGCCTTCTTTGGCTCATAACTGGGTTTCATTTCAATGGCATGATCCCACGGTTTCCATTTCGGCATCCATTCTGATGCTTTCTTCGAGAATACCTTCATCCACCTCCGGAACCTACGTGGAATCTTTGCCTCGATCTCCGACTCCGTCATTCGGATCTCGTGCTCCTCATCGCACACCAGATTCTTATTCCACTCCTGGAAGATTTCTTCCAAGATCACGTCTCCTTCTTTCATCGATCCTCCTACTGACATGAATGTGTCCTCGTCCTCTACTTCCTCAATCGTGGGACGAAATCTCTGTCGTTTGGCCAACTTCCGCCTGGCCCTATCTTTCTTTGCCGCTCTGATAAATACATTGCACTCCCGAGGGCAGCGCATCATTCTAACCTCACCAGTGTCCCAGTTAATGTCCGGGTTGTGCTTGCGCAACCACGGGTGTCCTAGGATTACCGTTGTCTTCCCCAAATTGCACACTTCAAAGGCGGCCTTCTCTTTGTGGCCTTGGAACGACACCATCAAGACAATCTCTTCTGTGATCGAGCCGCCCTGATTTAAGGTACCGTCAATGTTGTAAACCCTGATCAGTTGATCCAGGGTCCGAGTCTTGAGTCCGCTTTTGTGCACGAATTCTCGATCGACAAAAAGTCTGGTAGCTCTGCTATCTAATAATGCCCTGACTGTGCAGGCGTCATGTGTATCTAATGTAGTAATCATAATCGGTATCATAATTTCGTTTTTGATTTTGTTTGACCTTACAAAGTGTCGTACCCCCTCTTTAGGCTTGTCGGTAACAATGTCTAATTTTGTAACTATGGGTACATGAGGAATTAAGCATGCCTCCGGGGTGCCAAGCCGAATTGATTCGGTCCCCTCACCATTGTGACTAACTACTGTATCACTGTCTAAGCTAACTACTGTAGCAGTGTCCGTTTCCATATCAGAGTCCATATTGTCAACCGAGAGTCCGTCATACTTATTCTGGGAAGCGAGCGAGGGGGGTCTCACTGGCCTCCGGCGGGAAAATCCTTCTTGGCCGCTGTTTCGGCCTCTTCTGCCAACTTCTGGACCCAATACCCTTTCAGGTCCTCGTAGTTCATTGCCCGGATATCCAGGCGGCTTCTGCAGTCATGGGCCATGTGACTGGGCTTGTGACACTTGTAGCAGATGAGCGGAGGTTGCTTCGCCGACCGGTCCACGTCCATTGCATTGGGGTCGCAGGCACGAGGGGTGTTTGAAGTCCCCTGCGTTTGTTGTTGCCCGGATCGTTGACCCGGAGATGACGACAACAGGGCTGGTGTTCCCCGTTGATTTGGGTTGAAGGGGGCCCTCGCGTTCTGAGCTCCCTGTGCTGGCTGTCGGCGGTTTCCGAACAACCACTCTTCTGCACGGGCCTGCCTCCATTGGCGGTCCATGCGCATTGCGTCAGTGTACCACTGATCGATGGTCACCGGTCAGTTCTCCAAATTGTTGAGTCGCTCTCGCAGCCCCTTGTTCAATGACCGCTTGAATTCGTAGACGAGTGGCGTGCCGTCGTAACCGGATTGATGCACCGCTATTTTGAAGTCCTGGACGTGCTCGTCTGCGGTTTTCTCGCCTTGCACCATGGTCGTGATCTCGAAGACCTTGGTGTCTTGAATGTTCGGGTCTCCGAACGTGTGTCTGATGGAGCATAGCAGCTCCTCTGAGTTTGCGAAGGGGGGCTCCCCACGCATCATCTCCTTAACGGCAACCTCACGCCATTTGGCCGCAGTGCCTCCTTGCAAGTATGACAGGATCCAGACTATCTTGGCATCCTCGTCGATGAATTCGTCGGGGCATCCCCGCATGTACATGTAAACCGTGGTCTCGAAGCTGTCAAGCTCCGCAGCTTTTCCTGAAAAGGCCAGGGGGCACGCTACCTTCGGCATGCGCCTGCCTCCATTTCCTGAGGGCGCGTTCGCTGCTTGTTCTCTCTTCTGCTTGAGCAACTCTGCCATGAGCAGGTCGCGCTCTTCTCGAGCTTCTTTCAGCTGGATCTCCAGCGTGCACTCGGCGGGTGGTGCCTCCTCAAGGTCTTTGGGGTTTGTGGGGAGAGGGAGGTTATCAATGGTCAACTCTTGGAGGTTCGCCATGATGTGAGGTGGTGTCGGAGGTAAAGAGATTAGACGGGGGCGTGGAGAAACGGAATGTCCGGTCCAATCACTGATGGCGGGTGAGGCAGAGTGGTGAACGAGTGGAAAGGCAATAGTCCCTTGGAGCAGGCGCGCAACCCTGCTGTGCTCCGGAGGGTCAAAAATGGGAAGACATCGCTTTTGGGTCAATGTGGATAAAGGTAAGGGTGAGGACTCTTGCGTGACGTAGAGCTGCGGTCAATCACACCATGCGTGCGCTCTCAGAACAATCGGGTGGCGTCTCACGATAGTCTGTGTCGAGTGGTCCTCAGTCCATTTGAGGGTTTGCTCAATGGGATCAACCCAGATGAACAGTCGTGCTACGACTGTTCAACAGTGCTAATACCAGAGGAATGGGGAATGGGGGTTGGGGAAGGATGCCGCGTGAAGCGGGTGGGGTGAATATAAAACGTGGAGCGGGGACGAGCATACTGTCGCCTCCACCGTACCCTTAGGACGATTGTTTGTCCAAAGTAGGTGCAGACGAATGTATACAGATAGACTCGGCCTTGGGGGGAGCAGAAATGCGAGCGATGGAAAGTCGAAGGCATCTTGACTTCAATGAAGGCGGTGCAGGCTTGCGTGCATTGTTTCAAGTGAGGCCTGGGTAAAGAGTAATGAGAATGATTAAGAAGTAAGAGGGAGGGGTCGTCGAGAGAGTTGTGTTCTTCTGTTAGGACGTCACTATACACTAAGTGCACAATGACAGCTCCCACAAACAAACAACAACAACGGAAGGGGAAGAGATAGTCTTAGTAGTCAGAGGCGATCACACTGTATAGTGGATAACCCAAGAGAACACGACTAGTGTTCCTCAGTGATATATTACGGTTTATATACTAGTATACATGAGCTAACAATGAGGTAACTGCATGTGCTACATGAGGCGCAGTGGCCATGCTTGAATCATGCAGCATGTGTGATGCTCGGGTGCCATGTGTTTACCATGTGTCTGCTAACTCTATAATATCGACAACAAATGTAAATAAAGAGAGATGTGTAACTAAACAGTATTAATTGTCTTTGAAAAGATAATGACGTGCAATGGAGAAAAATATATTCTTCATTTACAAAATGTTTTACATATTCCTGGAACACGAAATAATTTAATTTCGTTGGGGAGATGGGATGCAGCTGGAGGATGATATATTGGTGGAGAAGGTGAAATAACCCTTATCACCAAGGATGGTAAATCCATCGCACACAGGAACAGAATTGACAATCATTTATACAAAATGACAATGATTAATAAAACCCCAGATAATGCCTCCAGCAACACTGCTAATAATAAAACTTTCATCGGAAATGAAAAGTTACCCAGTTGGGAAACTTGGCATCAACATTTTGGACATATTGGATATACTGGATTACAATTATTATTTGATGGAAAAATGGTAAAAGGTTTTAATGTTGATCTGGACACTGAGAAACCAGATCATGAGACATGTATAGCTGCAAAACAACACATTAAACCATTCCCAAAATCAGTCAATCGGAATACAGAAGCTGGGGAATTGACACATATAGATTTATGGGGAAAATATTCCATCAAATCCATCAATGGAAAACATTATTATCTATTATTCGTTGATGATGCCAAGAGGTATGTCACTGTCAAGTGTCTGAAAGAAAAAAGTGATGCGGCACAGGGGGTAATGAATTATTTGGCCTATTTAATAACACAAGGCCAAACACCAAAAGGGATTCAAATTGATTGCGGAAAAGAATTTGTCAATGAGAAATTGGAGAATTATTCTAAGGAACGCAGGATACAAATCCGATTAACCATGCCATACTCTGCATTACAAAATGGAATTGCAGAAAGAATGAATAGGACACTTGTTGAATTATCATGTGCAATGTTAACTGCGAGCGCGCTTCCAGAATACCTCTGGGAGTATGCCGTTATACATGCTGCTTATCTCCGCAACCGATCATATACAAAACACCTTCGGAAATTAACTCCCTATGAGTGATGGCATAATAAACAACCAGATGTTTCGCACCTACACGAATTTGGAGCGCCGGTATGGATCCTATTACAAGGACAGAAAAAGAAATGAAAAATGCTTCCTAAATCAAAGCGCCGTGCTTACATCGGATATGATGACGGCGCTGGAGCAGTGAAATATTACAATGCAGAAACGCGCAATGTTTTAACTTCATGGAAGTATGAACTACCAGCTACCAAACTACATCCCGAACCTTCCGAAGACATTACAATGATACCCTCGACGCTGAAACGGGTGGTGTGCATCTGACACCGAGATCCTATATCCTAACCAACACAAAACACACACACCAATGCACTATCTGAATGGTTGTGAGTGGGCCAAAGAGTTCCCTTGCAGAACTTATTGCCAAGCCTTTAGTTCCTAAGATTCCTTCCGAAGCTCAACTCTTCCTTAGAATATTTGATATCCTTAGATCCTTCCTAAGATCTTTCCTAATGTCTTTCCGTAATCCCGTTGATTTCCTAAGAGTTTCCTAAGTCCAATTTCCTAGGAGTTTCCTAAGCTTTCTCTAAGTCTTGTTCCTATGTCCTTTAGAATTCCTAATCCTTAGTTCAAATCCTTGTCCTTGTGCCTCAGTTTCCCAATCTTCGACCCTAAGTCCGAAGATCCTAAACTTTGTTCCTTTATTTCCTTAGATCCTTGGTTTCCTAATCCTTTATCCTTAGTAAGCTTGACGAGCCCGATGTTGTCAACAGCACTGAGCTTTCAACAACTTCGACGTGCAAGGGAGAAACGTCCCACGCCTGATTTCCTATGTCCTAGTCCTTGGTTCCGAGTCTTTAGCACAACTTTGAACATGCTCGCCGTGTCACGCGATGAGCAAGATGTGAGATTTGTGAGAGAGGTATATCCTGGGGTCTGAACTTCTCTGCTGCGCAGCTACACTACCCCTAGTATTTGTACAAGTACGAAATATGAAATAGATAATGAAGCTGTCCTTTATATGGTATGTTGGAAATAGCTCGGTGGAGCTACCCTAGAAGATAGAATCACATCGCGATGGGGTGATATTGCCCTGTCCGAACGGTCTGTTAAATAAGATAGAAAAATGGTATAAAAGGAAATCTCGCCGACATATTAGATAACACCCTCTATTGCTCGGCCTTCACCTCCTATGGTGTTCCGCCCCACCATCAATCAGGTACGATGTCGATCTTTTGATCTTGATGCTTGATTTTATAAGCTGATCTGCCATTGCTATGGGCTCCTAAGGTGTCGGTCGGGTGGCTGTGCCTGTCCACCCTGATCCGTCGATTAATTTGTATGTCGCATCAACACCTGGCATCAAAACGGCTGGGGATCGGACGCTCAACGCGCGCTCGACACTTCCTAAGTCCCACAGTCCCGCTTCCCCATACTAAGGCTCGTCCTTTGGTGCTCAAGTATTCTGTGAGCTCCTATCCGTTCTTGAGAATTTTGCTAAGCTTTTCTCAATGATTTTCCAGTGATCGCCGCTTAGAATTTCCTAAGGTGTATGAATGCGCAAGGGGGAGTCTGATGGAGATGTGCTGCCGACGGATATATCGGGAACCAAAGAAGCCCTGCCAATCACAACAGAAGAACCTCTGATCAGAGCCGTAACACTGATCGGAGAAGCACCGGAAGAACCTTGCACTCTGAAGAGGCAATCTCGGAAATGGAAGCAAGATAAAATAAATGATCGCATTGATATTGATGAACCGCGCAAAATGCGTGCAATGCAGAAAAGAGAACCACGTCGAATGCGTGGAGTTTGTACCAATTATAAACTCTTACTAAACCTTGCAGAAGAGGAAGAAGTTGATACCTTCCTAGATAACGATGAAGCCTATGCAATAATCGCGGGAGATGAAATAAACACACTCAAAGATGTGTGGATCTCCCTTGATTGGCTGGAATGGCAAACAGCCATACAAAATGAATTAAACCTATTAAAGGAGAAGGGGACTTGGGAATTGGTCCAGAAACCTCCTGATGCGATCCCAATCACTAATAAATGGGTTTTCGTCTGGAAAAGAAATAAACAAGGGGAAATTATAAGATACTGAGCACGATTAGTTGCAAAAGGATGTGCACAACGTCCAGGCTATGATTATACAGATACCTTCTCACCAGTAGTCCGGATGGACACACTCCAAGCAGTTTTAGCACTCGCATCAAAGAAACGTCTAAAAATACAACAGATGGACGTAAAAGGCGCATACCTCAATGGCACATTAAAGGAAACAATATATATGAAACAACCTGAAGGACAAGAAGATGGAACAGGCCGAGTATGTAGGTTAGTGAAACCGCTTTATGGATTAAAGCAGGCAGGACGAGAGTGGAATAATGAATTTGATGGTAAACTCAAAATTCATGATTATGACGCTTATTTGCAGATCCATGTGCATATATTTGAAAGGACGACAAAGACTTGGGAATAATAACAGTCTGGGTCGACGACACATTACTCTTTGCATCCTCCGATACTATGATGGAGCATATGAAAAATACACTCAGATCAGAATTAGAAATAACCGACCTTGGAGAACCGAGCAAAATTGTCGGCATAGAAATTACGTGCCAAGATGATGCGATCAAAATTTCTCAGGAAAAATATATCAAGAATATCCTTCGAAAAGAAGGAATGAATGATGCAAACCCAGTTGGCACTCCCATGGATCCCAATATTAAATTATTGGAAAATCCGGATTATAACGAACTGAACAGGAGTAATTCATATGCAAAATTGCTAGGATGCTTGCAATTTCTATCAAATTCCACAAGGCTGGATATTAGCTTTGCAGTTAACAAGCTAGCCGCCTACACCGCTAACCCAGGTTTACAACACCATGGTGCAATAAAGTGGATACTCAGGTACTTAGCAGGTACAAAAACTCTCAGGATAATTTATAAAAAATCCCAAGATGAGGCTGAAAATAATAACCTCTTCCACGGATATGCTGATGCTTCATTTGCTAACATTGAAGATCTCAAATCCACAACTGGCTATATTTTCCTAGCATCAGGGGGAGCAATTACGTGGAAATCAAAGAAACAAACCATAATTGCATTATCTTCCATGGAAGCCGAATATATTGCGCTATCCGATGCAGGACGCGAAGCTATATGGCTAAGAAATTTATATGAAGAACTCGGATTTAAACAACAATTCCCAACAGTGATTAAAGGTGACAATGAAGGGTCAGTAATTTTAACACAAAATCCTCAATTTCATCAGCGATCAAAGCACATCGCTATCCACTATCACTGGGTCCAGGATCTTGTGGCCAATAAATCAATAGAAATTCAAAACTGTCATGATCCAGAGCAAACTGCAGACATATTAACAAAGGCTCTGCCGAAGCCTAAGTTTACATGACATAGGGATGAGATGGGAGTTCAGTTGACATAACTCAGTAGCTTTCCTCACGTGTGAGTTGGATTTTTTCCCAAAGGGTTTTTTCCACCATACAGAGGTTTTAACGCACCTGAATGAAACTTATTCCACCCTTGACTTCAGGGGGAGTAATGATTCCAACCTATTAAAAAGGGGAATGAATAACTATTCCCTAAACAGCCTCGGCTTGAAGGGGAGTATTGGGATAATATCCGGATAGCAAGCCTAAGGCTGTATCCAAGACAGTAGTAATATTAATATTAATTACTGAGACTTAAACATTCTGTAGTATATATACTACATGTATAGTCTAGTCTAAGAAAATTCTTCTTGACCTCTGAGACACCCAGAGGAGCGCCCCCCTTTGTCCTAAGGCCTTCAGTTAGCTTCCAGACTTGCCTCCCAACACCCCATTGCCCAGGTTATGGTTTTACTACCTGATTATCTCTTTACCCTTTCTTCTCTTTCACTTTTCACTAATAACAATTCATTTTGACCTTGACAGACCTGCCACAGACAGCTACAATACCCCCAATATAACATTGTGCATGCTCCCTTGGCATCCTGACCTTTTCTTGAGCTACCGACATTCTTCCCTCAATACAACTAACGACATACACATCAACATCTTCATCATCATCACCCCACTGTGGTAATTGATCATTGTCATATATGCTGGCCTCGAAAAGTTGCTTCACAATGGTCAAATTGATCAACATCCCATGTCCTGGTGTCCGAGTTGAGAAGCAGGGGATACGTCGAGGAATGATGTAACCCTTGTTGCAGTATATCGGGATCTCAGTGCCATTTTCATCCACAACTGGCATGTCAGCCAATTCATCCCAGGGAATATGATGCCTTGTATCTGGTTCCATTGATGTATACACACCATCGGGTGCAAAGTCCACAATATCTTGAATGTCTCGATCTTCCCAACGTCTCACCTTCCATGCTCTTCAGGGTGTTATGAATATTAATATAAATACATTATAAGAATGATCCACTTAGCCAGGAAATCATGGGGATTGCTTACCGGATGTGTGTCGCAAGCGCAATCGTAAGATAACGTATTCTTGAGTAATCGCGATCCCTTGACCAATTATCCAGTTCTTCCTCACGCAGTCCAACTGATGATGCCAATTCTTGATTCTGGCCAAAGCGTGATGTGACAGCAACTGGTATCCTTGATGTGAAGAAGGCATCTGCCTTGTATTCCTCTGGGGCATCCTCAATCCAATCTTCATACGACCTGGCAATCATTCGGTCTAGTCGTTTCATGGCTCCAAGGTTTAAGTATATTCTCCGACCATGTTCCCTGGATATCAATTCATTCATTGTCAGCATACTTCATCCATGAACTAAATGGAAAAATAGCTGTATGATTGACATATATTCATAGATGCAATGTTTCCTTTGCATACATGAACATATATAACAGGGGAGCGCAAGTCGAACCATATCGACCTGCGGGCAAAATCATGCCACAAGACATTTCGTGCCTCAGCAGTGCAGTTTATAATCCACTGACCTGCACCCCTTATCCCAGACATCATCCATGACAATTGTTAAGCCACTCACATTAAATTTGTTGCATGCCTGTATTCTTGGTCATCCATCACTTCTGGGTATTCATTTGTCACAATGATATCCCGATGACCTATCCTGCGCAGCATTTCCGCAATGAACATCACAGTTATCCGGTAATGTTTCTCTGCCAAGGTTGTGTCCTACCATCATTCTCTTCTGTCGGCACCCATGCTAACCATGCATCCTCACCTGATCCAGATCGTCCAATCCACAGGATGCTATTAGTGGGATCGAATCCCAGTTTAGCATATTTTGCGTGGAACCGGCGCATGCGGTATTGGAGTTCAAGACGGAATTCAATTGCATGGTGGATGCCAATGTTGGGTAACATCGCTGCTAGACCTAACCCCTCCCCCACACAGATCTGCAAATCCAGATAATGAGAGTCCACCACCCATGCCAGTGAGTTGTCTTCATGTGTACTGAAAAGGTCTTCACATCCATCCATTGTAATCTCGTTCCGTTGTGTTAGCATCCGTATTGCCCTGTTTACATCCTTCCGGTTATATAGATCTGCAAAATAAGCCAAAGTTCTCCGTTTCTTTGCCTGACTGTGGAATCTTTCTGCTTCGTCCATTTGGAGGGCATTGTCTAAGCATGCTGCTGCCAGAGCAACTGACTGATCTAGACCATCACTCACATACAGATGGCTTGGAGCTGCTGATACATCGAAATGGAGCTGTTCTATGCTGGTTTCAATGCGCTCGTCATCCATGGTATACTGTTGGAATATTCCAATGTCGTGGCAGTGTAAAGGTTGCGGCAGAGCAATTTTATTACACGTCATACACCACTATTATATATCCCCTTGATCTCCTAGTTCCCATGTGTTTGCACTAATACATGCCGAACCGAATATTAATGACATAATTTAGTGTATGTTACGTATATATTACCATGTTCCTGCATCATCTAACATGCATGCAGAGTTAATCATGAGCTGTAAAGTTGAATGGGAAAATGAGCATCAGTTCAATTGGAACAGTCTGCCTGTCTGAAGTTGATGCATAGTTTGTTGTGTTGATATTGTGATGTGAATATATTGAAAGGTCAATTAGGAAATAAACATATTGATGTCAGATACACTTGTATCAATGCGCAGGTCGATCACCATCGACTTGTGGCTCATTTGTAGTATAAAACTAGTAGTATCATTTGTAATGGATCGTGTACTAGTAGACCAGGTGTAGCACCTTTGTATCAATGCGCAGGTCGATCACCATCGACTTGCGGCTCATTTTTAGTATAATATATATTAGTATATTACACATAGTGTTGACACAACTTGGAGTTGAGTTACACATTATCCAGGATTATCGAACACAATACTTGGAATTTTGACTCATGCAAGTGACCGAAACTGTAGCCAGTGTACCGCTGCGCATTATCGGACCCTTATGCGGAGCGATCTGCCTCCTCCATCATGTGTTATTCAAGCTCTGGTCAACATGTTGAAACCAAGCTGAGGGAATACTATGTGTAGTATACTAATTTATTATACTACAAATGAGCCGCAAGTCGATGGTGATCGACCTGCGCATTGATACAAGGGTGCTACACCTGGTCTACTAGTACACGATCCATTACAAATGATACTACTAGTTTTATACTAATGAGCCGCAAGTCGATGGTGATCGACCTGCGCATTGCTACACTAAAGTCCACACATTTGTCCTGACTCCTATTAGCCTGGTAACAACACGCAGGTCGGATGTCTTCTCCTAGCCACACCATCTGGACTGTGTTCATACACTCAAAGTATCCCTTTCGACCTGCGTCCATTTTCGACTGCTAACAGAGGGAAACCATAGGCCTTACCCCTACCTGCTGCTTAAAATGTATATAGAATCAAGAGAAACCATGCAGAAAGACACGAGGCATTCATACTGGGGACTGCTCCCCAGTAGAGCTTGTCGATCTTCATCGTCGAACTTGAAGAGCCAGGGGATCCCGCATCCTTGTTCACAAAGAGCTACACAGAAATACTTCCGCGTAGATCAATCGATCCGTCGAGGTATGGAGGCAGGGAGGAGGGAGGGTGAGGGTGGTCCTCATTCGTCTATGACGATGGAGAGAACAGCCGGATGTGGCTGTGGCTGTGATTGCGTGACGCCACTGTTATTGATTGTATTGATCATCAATCTTCGTCCAAGACGAAAAGTGTGCTAAGACCTTAACACACTCTCTTCCACCCTTCCGTCCCATGGCACATCGGACCGATCTGCATGGAAGTAGTTCTGTGCAGGTCTTTGCCAACGACGCCATGGATTCATACAGGCCTTCATCGACAACGGCGCAGCTGGAGCTCGACGACAATGACAAGGGTGACCTGACTTCAAGGCTCATGATCTGGGTCCAGCCATGTGGAACACAGGCCTGGTGCTAGCAACATGATCGCTAATTGATTGTCAATTGATTATTGATAATCGTCCAAGATGAATAGTGTGAGGCTAGAACTCACTCCGTTCCACCTTCCGTCCCATGGTGTATCGGATCGATATTCCGATTGTCATCAGGGACGACATGTACAGTGTGCTATGCCATTAACCCACTCTCTTACACCTCCCGTCCCCCCGTGTATCGGATCTATCTGCATGGAAGTAGTTCTGTGCAGGTCTTCGTCAACAATGACACAGCTGGAGCTCGACGACGACGACGATGACAATGGCGACCTGACTTTGAGACTCATGATCTGGGCACCTTCCAGCCATGTGGAACACAGGCCCATGGTACTTGCGATATGATTGTCAATTGATCATCAGTTGATTGTTGATTATCATCCAAGACGAACAGTGTGCTAGATCCTACTCCCTTCCACCTTCCGTCAGATCGATATTCCGTCCTGGACGACAGTGTGCCACGCCAGCCAACTCCCTTCCACCTTCCACCCCACAGTGAATTGGATCGATCTGCATGGGAGTAGTCCCGTGCAGGTCTTCGCCAGCGATGACGCGCATCCGTATATAGGTCTTCATCAACAACTGCATGGCTGGAGCTCGATGACGACAATGACAACGATGACCTGACTTCGAGACTCCCAATTTGCCCTTGAGCCATGTGGATCGCAGCCCCTTCATAATTTCAAATTGGTCTGCTCTTTTTGTCAGGATAAAGGTCTTGTGTCTTCCGATCTCGGCGCTTCTGGTCCTCCAGCCTTCAGGACCATGTGCTTTTCCCCCTCCATGACTCCCTAACCCTGTAGCCCTGCACCCTGTTAATACCTTATTTCGTACCTATGTTCATCCATGCACGTACTTTTTTTAATGTATCTGCTGTGCAGCTGTTCGCCCAACTGTTCGCCCATATAAGCGATCTAAAAGCCTCAGTTCTCATATATGTCCGGAATATTTCCCCGATTCCTCCACTGCTATGGCTGACCTCTACAGCAACCACCCCGTTGTCTCCCACTCCCTGCGTGAATTCAGTGATCGCGCTTATGAACTTTCCGAACAATATGAGGCAGATGACCCCTTCATCCGTTTCGTGCTTACAGGTGAATTCCTAGATGCCAATGGATACCCAAACCAGGCTTTCGTGGACCCGATCCAGAACATTGTCGAAGCCGACCATTCCCTCTCAATCAGCCGGGACTATGACTCCTGCATTGGAAAGGCTGACAAGATCTTGGTTGACTGTCCCATCTCTGTGTTTGTCATTCCGCATGATACATTCTCTTTGAAGACGAGTATTCACCTCCAATGCCCAATTGTGTATCAAGGGGTGAGTTTCTTGATTCCACAGCAAGTGATCGATTTGTTCACAGGACCGTTTCGCTACAGGAGGAGATACAAGTCGACTACCATAAGATACCTAACTTCGAGTTTGGCACATTCGGCATGCGGCACCACCTTCATATCTTCTTCCCCGGACTCTGGTCACCTGCACGTTCAAAGGCAGCCAAACCTTTCATGCTGACGGAGCGTGAGCGGGCGTTCTGGTATGAAAATGGGCTACGCCCTGCCATTGTCACCTCGCTGGGTCAAAGCATTGCCTCAGAGTGGCCTGCCAAGTTTTTGACGGAGCAGTTTAGGGCACAGAGGAGAAAAGGAGGCCCCAATCGGGGCACAAAGCTCATCCCGAGGGAATATGTTGATGGCCTCGCCGACCGCATTCGCACTGAATTGGATGACAACCCCTACATCGATGAGCATGAAGCTGCATGGGCACGGGACTTTTTTGTTTTGCACACCATGCGAGGTACAAAGCATAGCACCTTTCATCGTGTAGAAAGTCCCTCCGCAGAGTTCTACTTGAATGATTTTCTTCAGGAGGCAGGTCTCTCACGTGAAGTTCTGAGCATTGGGGATTGGTACATCGATGTCGGCATAGAGATCAGTAGTGATCAGGGCGAATGTCTTCAGTGGATGACGGCCACCCATTACCAGGTCGTCCAACAGGCGCTGCACATTTCCGATGCGCATGCGGAAAGGATCACACAGATCTCTTCATCCAAATACTCCCGTGATCTTGCCAGCCATCTCACTGCCATCAGTGGCTTCCGAGTTGCACCCGGCGTCCAAGCGCAAGGGGAGTATGAGGCTGCATATGTCCAGGCCTACACCACGGATAAGTCCGTCGTTTATAACCCTGAAGGCCATCATCACGCAAAGTTCATTACTGCCAAGGAGGCCATGGGGACCATCCATCCAACACAGACCATTGAGGGACTCTACAACGTCTACGATGAAGCGCGACGCGCTAACTCTTCGAACGCGCGTCTCGAGGTCCGGGTCCCCTATGAATATGCCACTCAAGTCCTCATCGAGCTTGACTCTGAGGTGCTCAAGGGCTGCCTCTGTTCATTTACGCAACAGGAGTGGTGGTGATGCATTTCTTATCTTGGTTTCTTTTTATTCATCGCCTCTTTATGCCCATAGGTCCTTCCGCCTAACGAGGCTTATGGCCATCAGCCAGACCCTCTCCCTTCAGGCCAGCGGTACACCCCGTCGCCGACTTATTCCGGAAGCGCTTACGCTGACTGCTGCATGTGTGTGGCTTCTAAACAGCCTGCATGCTCGCCCTGAAGATGGACCAGCAGCAAGACGACTCATGGACGCCGCTCTACCACTGTCTGAGGCCCAGGGTTTGAACTCTGACGTCCTCGCATACAACACACCCATTCGGGAAGGCTGGGAGGAGGGGGAGGAGGAGGAGGAGGAGGAGGAAGATGGCCGGGTGCCGTACATCCCCAATGGCTGCGTCTTCTTTCGACGCATGATGATTGGGGATGTTCCTCGACTACGCATTGGTGGACCCATCCTTCCAGAGTCAGCATTTAAGTTTTGGTTTGGGGGCTTGACGATTGATGAGATCCGGGGATTGTATCAGAAGACAGGCATCATAGACAAGAAAGCGCTGGTCAGCCAGCGCCCCTCTAATTATTCCCTTCCACCTCCCACCCAGGATGATGGCTCAGATGTTGAAGATCGTCCTTCCCCACCCCCTGCCGAAGAACATCCTACCATCGACACCTTTCTCTCCCAGCTGTGGCGCCAATTCATCATTGATCTCACGGGAAAGGCCCCGAATCCACAGGGAGCAACGAGCGCCTCTTACCTCAAGCTCACTGGCGTCCAGCGCCGGGAGGGCAAGGAGGACATGTACAAGAATTTAACCCTCTCCGATATTTTCACAGATGTCGCCTATAAGAATGCAGCTCACACCGATTGGCAGAGGGCCTTCAAATGGCTCTTTCCTCCGACTGGCTACAAGACTACAACTGCGGTCCAGAACTACCCCAGTTCACCGTATTTCATCACCTGGATGAACTTCATCGAGGACCCCATCAACCCACCGGATCTCATTGAAGAATCGCGCAAAGAACTTTGGAAGCGGCTGAGGGGCTGGAGCTGGATCCCGGATGCCCAGCAGGACAAGATGTGGCCTACGCCTGCAATGTCGGGGTTTACCCGCTTGCCACCATCTCCTGGACGGGGAGGTAAGCCTCGGGCCGCGCCCCGCATCCTTCTCAAGCAGCATTCAACCCCAGTATTCGCAGTGGCAGATGAGGCCGAGGCTGGGGGTGATGATGATGATGATTAGCCCATCTGCTCATCGGAGTAGCTTACGCCTGTTCACCCATGTATGATTAGCTCTTCTATGGAGGCATTTTTGCGCTTGTAGTGGCTCGCATAGGTGAGCGGCCTGCAAAGCTCTCAACCAGCATTTGGGCTGCCCGCAATACATCATGGATGGCTATGCTGCAGGGCTAGATTGGTGCAAACGAGGGGCTAAATACAGCGTGAGGTATGGAACAGCAAAGCCTATCTATCTAGCCCTGAGCTCTGGGAACCGGGATGAGCCGAGCATACTTAGTAAACGCCTCCTGTGCGCAAGTGCCGTAGTCAGTTTTTCCGGAATGCCCAGCACTGACTGCAGCCCCTATGGTTCCAAAACCAGTTTCCGATGACATGAACAGAGTTGCCTGGTTGAAGTAAACCAGGCTTCCCCTCCCAAAGTCGTCCCCTTCTTCGATGGGCCTGGAGTTTTCCGGGGTAGGTCGCACTTTGCCATCCACAGTCACGAATTTGATCGCTGCACTAGATTCGGTCAAAGCCTGGGGAGAGCGGCTCATGGACTGACCTTGAATGTCAATGTTGAAATGGTACAGCAGAGAGGATGGGTACAAGAGGAGCACCCAAGGAGGCAGCTGCACAATAACCCCTGCCTCCCAGATGACGAGCCAGGACCGCCTCTCATGGTTGAAGCTAGCTAAGGGCACAGGTGAGATGGATGATGCGAATGGCTATGCAGGCGCCCCACTCACCTCCTGGTAGCTCATAGACTACAAGCGCGCACACTCCCACCACATTCTTGCGGTCTATGTGAGGCAGGCAGTGGATGCGCCTCTGTCCTGGAAATGCCGCGTTGATGCAGAGGTTCCAGAAGATTCCGAACAGGGGGGAGGCGCCCCTCTGCTTGTGCCACTCGCTGCTTTCGTCGAAGCGCTTTGCCACCCCTGGAAAGATCTCACGCACCACCTTTTCTACCCAATTTCTACCCCACAGTCAGCCACCCTTGAGCTGTAAGCGGGAGTAAGACTCAGGTTATCCTCCGAATCACCGGCGTACGTATGAAGGTGCTGACTTCCGAGAGGTTCTCCTGGTGGAACAGCGTCAACGCAGCGACCTGGGTGGGTTTAGCTTCCTTTGAGTGACGGACCAAGGGCAGGAAGAAGCGGCCCGACCTTCCCATACTGGCGCTGGTGCCCTAGGATCTGCGGCAGGTGCGGTCCCCGGGGACCACCCTCACAGCTCCTCCGGATGCCGTCGTCTCGAAGGGACGGGCCCAGCAGCGCATCTATAGCTTGGTAAAGCTCCTGGCTGAGCGCCTGCAGCCAACGAGCCCGGAAGGTGCGGTACACGAAGACGCAGCCATCTCTATCGACTAGAAAGGCGCCTCTCTCAGGCTGCCTGATGGATCGGCTGTTAGTGGGGAGCGGAGGTCTTGGGATTAGCGCTCACCCAGGCTGCACGGTATAGCGAATTGGGTAGAAGGTGCGGAGGAGGTCGTGGATTTTGCCGCTGTCATACAGCGCCCGTATCTCCTGGCCAGTTTTCAGCGGCGGGGGTCGGCCCTGCCACCCTGTCGTGGACGGACGGGTGTCGCTTGCCATGGAAAAAGCGTCGGCCCGAATTACCTCTCCGCGACAAAGCGTCCTCCTTGCCAGGCGCAGCTGCTGCATCTCATAGCTGCCTAGCTTCCTCTCCTGCTTCTCTTTGCCCCCTCTTCCCCGACTACTCCTTGACTTCTCCCCCATTCCCCTCTTTCTTAGTTTTGCTGGGGAAGGGCCACTCCTCTCCGAACTGGCTCCTGGTGACCCGGCCCTCGTGCGTTTGCTACTGGAGCGCGCGGTCCGTGGCTTGGTTGCCGCAGGAAGGGGTCCCAGTCCGCTTGGCTGGGGGCGGCTGGCTGTGAGCACCGCTGAGGGGGGATGGGAGCTGGCAGGATCCATGAGCCCAAGCGCACCGAGCATCAGGTTCTAAGCAGTACGAACCTCCGCAGGTTGGCCGCCCTCGCTCCGAGGCGGCAGGCTTGGTGTTGGTGGGCGAGCTGCTGAAGGGGTGGGTCAGGCTCACTGAGGTCGGAATTGGAGCCCAGATCACCGCGGCCCCACGCATGGCTTTGGAGAGCGCGGGATCCGAACGCAAGAAAGTCCTGGTGGATCTCGATGTGGCAGGCCTCGGTGTCACTGGTGCCGAGAAACTCAGTGGCACACATAGCGTAGCTGGGGAGAAGCTCGCCCAGGCTGCATTGGCTGAAAAACACCGCTGGCGCAGGTAGGTTCGTCTGTCCGGAGCAATCTTCGCGCGCTTCGGTCCGTGTGAGGGGTGGCTGGGAGGTGGCTTGTGGGTTACCCCCTGGAGATGCGGCGTTCGTCAGGTTGCCGCTGCTGGTGCTTTGGGAGCCAGGGGAAACGACCTGCACCGAACTACTTCCATGCAGGTTGATCCCCGTGTTGCCGATGCTGGAGGGAAGGAGGTTGGTAGCGCCAGGCAGCGTGGTGTTCGTCAGAGGTGGGTTCAGTCGGAGGAGCAACGGAGCGCGCACACCCCCCATAGTGGAAGACTGGGTAACCCCCGCGCCATCAAGCTCGGCATGGGGGATCATGCGTGGCGATTCGGCGGGGGCTGAGTCCCGAGGTGCGCTGGGCTGGAGCATAAGTTAGATGAAGTTAGTGAAAAAATTTGACCATACGCATCGCACGTGGTCGCGTCGCGTGTGACCCATCGCGGTGGACGTTAGAACAACCATCTGAAGTACCCTTACTCCCCCACATACTGAAAAACTTATAGCCAAATCTTTAATTTATATTATTTTTTTATTTATTGAACCTGTCACCCCTCGTGTTCGCGTTAGGGTGCAACGACATGAGTGCTAAGAATGATGGCCGTTGCTAAGAACAATGGCCGTTAGCACCCGCTAGTCACCCTGCGAGCAGTGGCTCGCAGCGGTGGTGGCGGGAGCTGGGTTGTCCCTTGGGCGTTACCTGTTTCGAGGGGTGAGGTGGAAGGTTAATGGTGACGTGGCGGGAATACAGTGATATGGGTGCTTACCGTGCGGGTATCCCTCCCGGCACCTCTCCGGGTCGTGCTGGACCCAAATGAACCCCTCGCATCCCATTTGGATGTGGAGGAGGGGCAGGACGGGCAGCGCGCGTCGTCGTTGTACATAGAACATGCAATCTAAAAAAAGAAAGAAAGAAACTTGTTAGTAATTGAAAAAGAAGTAAAAATACATTAAAACTAGATGTCGTCGTTGACCAACGCAGTAGCGACGCGGAGACAAGCCGATTGGGCCAGGCAAGACAGGCATTCTTACCAGGGACTGCTCCCTGGTAGAGCTGCTCGTCGTCGTCGTCGGACGCAGATGCATCCTCGGTGATCTGCACAAAGATGTAAATTGTAATTCAAAGTCACGCGTTGGTAACTCAACACTTTAGGTCACGTGACTTGTAGACGTTCTGATCAAACCCTTGGAAGTAGCTACAGCCACAATTTGCAACTAATTTTTTAATTTTTTGTTTTTCTCCTCGAAGATGACACCCCACATTGCTTGTCATATCATATTACTAAAATAGTTGTAACAGGAAATCATAACAAATTATTTATTTTGTATGCCTGCAACACCAAAACCTTGCATCACCTGTGGCAAAGGTGTTCAATTGACAACTGCCCAAATAAAATTTTGCACCCATGCATTGGCCACAGGAACTTATAGATGACATGGGAGAGGATGATGACACACCCTGACAGCAGGATGAGTGGTGGTGAGCCTGGCAGCAATGGCCATTCCATAATATTCCCAGCATTTGTCTCCGAAGGGAAGTGCTCAAGTGACAACTACCTAAGTAATGTTGTGGACCTGTGCATTGGTCACAGGACCTCATAGACAGCACCTGGGAATGTAATCTCACACCCTGACAGCAGGATGAGTGGTGGTGAGCCCTGCAGCAATGACCATTCCATAATATTCCCAGCATATGTCTCCGAAAGGAGGTGCTCAAGTGAAAACTACCTAAGTAATATTGTGGACCTGTGTATTGGTCGCAGGACCTGATAGATGACACCTGGGAGGGTAATCACACACTACAACACCAGGATGATTAATGGTGAGCCTTGCAACAATGACCATTCCACAATATCCACAGCATTTGTCTTCAAAGACAAGTGCTTGAGTGACAACTGCCCAACTGCCCAAATACAACTGCCCAAATAAAATTGTGTACAAATGCATTGGTCACAAGACCTCATAGACGACATGTGGCAGTGTAATCACACACCCTGACACCAGGGTGAGTAGTGGTGGGCCCTGCAATGGTGACCATTCTTCAATATCCACAGCATTTGTGTCCAAAGACAAGTGCTGGAGTGACAACTGCCCAACTGCCCAAATAAAATTGTGTACACATGCATATTCGACAAGAGGTCATAGATGCCATGTAGGAGTGTAATCACACACCCCAACACCAGGATGAGTAGTGGTGAGCCCTGCAACAATGACCTTTCCACAATATCCACAGCATTTGTCTCCGAAGACAAATGCTCGAGTGACAATTGCCCAAATACAATTGTGTACAAATGCATTGGTCACAAGACCTCATAGACGACATGGGGGAGTGTAATCACACACCCCGACACTAGGATGAGTAGTGGTGAGCCCTGCAACAATGACCATTGGACAATATCCCCAGCATTTGTCTCCGAAGACAAGTGCTCGATTGACAACTGCCCAACTGCCCAAATAACATTGTGTACCCATGCATTGGTCACAAGACCTCATAGACGACATGTGGGAGTGTAATCACACACCCTGACACCAGGATGAGTAGTGGTGAGCCCTGCAACAATGACCATTGGACAATATCCACAGCATTTGTCTCCGAAGACAAATGCTCCAGTGACACCTGCCCAAGTAACATTGTGCACCCGTGCATTGGTCACCAAACCTCATAGACGACACCTGGGAGTGTAATCACACACCCTGACACTAGGATGGGTGGTGGTGAGCCCTGCAACAATGACCATTGGACAATATCCACAGCATTTGTCTCCGAAGACAAATGCTCCAGTGACACCTGCCCAAGTAACATTGTGCACCCGTGCATTGGTCACCAAACCTCATAGACGACATGTGGGAGTGTAATCACACACCCTGACACCAGGATGAGTAGTGGTGAGCCCTGCAACAATAACCATTGGACAATATCCACAGCATTTGTCTCCGAAGACAAATGCTCCAGTGACACCTGCCCAAGTAACATTGTGCACCCGTGCATTGGTCACCAAACCTCATAGACGACACCTGGGAGTGTAATCACACACCCTGACACTAGGATGGGTAGTGGTGAGCCCTGCAACAATGACCATTGGACAATATCCCCAGCATTTGTCTCCGAAGACAAATGCTCCAGTGACAACTGCCCAAGTAATATTGTGCACCTGTGCACTGGTCACAGGACCTCACAGACGACACCTGGTAATGCTCCAGTGACACCTACCCAAGTAATATTGTGCACCCATGCATTGGTCTAAGGACCTCATAGACGACATGGGGGAGTGTAATCACACACCCCGACACTAGGATGGGTGGTGGTGAGCCCTGCAAAATGACCATCGGACAATATCCACAGCATTTGTCTCCGAAGACAAATGCTCCAGTGACACCTGCCCAAGTAACATTGTGCACCCGTGCATTGGTCACCAAACCTCATAGACGACACCTGGGAGTGTAATCACACACCCTGACACTAGGATGGGTGGTGGTGAGCCCTGCAACAATGACCATTGGACAATATCCCCAGCATTTGTCTCCGAAGACAAATGCTCCAGTGACAACTGCCCAAGTAATATTGTGCACCTGTGCACTGGTCACAGGACCTCACAGACGACACCTGGTAGTGTAATCACACACCCCGACACCATGATGAGTAGTGGTGAGCCCTGCAACAATGACCTTTCCACAATATCCACAGCATTTGTCTCTGAAGACAAATGCTCCAGTGACAACTGCCCAAGTAATATTGTGCACCTGTGCACTGGTCACAGGACCTCACAGACGACACCTGGTAGTGTAATCACACACCCCGACACTAGGATGAGTAGTGGTGAGCCCTGCAACAATGACCTTTCCACAATATCCACAGCATTTGTCTCCGAAGACAAATGCTCGAGTGACAACTGCCCAAGTAATATTGTGCACCTGTGCACTGGTCACAGGACCTCACAGACGACACCTGGTAGTGTAATCACACACCCTGACACCAGGATGGGTGGTGGTGAGCCCTGCAACAATGACCATTGGACAATATCCACAGCATTTGTCTCCGAAGACAAATGCTCCAGTGACACCTGCCCAAGTAATATTGTGCACCCATGCATTGGTCTCAGGACCTCATAGACGACATGGGGGAGTGTAATCACACACCCCGACACTAGGATGAGCAGTGGTGAGCCCTGCAACAATGACCATTGGACCCTATCCACAGCATTTGTCTCCGAAGACAAGTGGTCGAGTGACAATGCACAAGTAATATTGTGCACCCGTGCATTGGTCACACTACCTCATAGATGACATGTGGCTGTCTAATCACACTCTCTGACAGTTGGAAGATTGTCAGTGAGCCCTGCAACAATGGTCATTCCACAATCCTCACAGTATTCGCATAGGTGTTCAATTGAACACTGCCTAAATAATAATATGTGTGCATCCATTGGTCACAAGACATCATGGACAAGGTGTGGTTGTGTAATGAAATCCTCTGACAGCAGGACAGGTGGTCTTAGGCCCTGCAACAATGCTCATTCCACAATATTTGCACCATTGGTGCCAACACAAGTGTTTAATTGATAACTGCCTGCATTATGTTGTACATCCAACCATTTGTCACAGAACATCATGGACAACATGTCAGAGTGCAATAACACCCCTGGACAGCATTACAAGTGATGGTGAACTCTGCAACACCAATGGCAAGTCCACAATATTCACAGTGCTGACACAACTGTTCAGCCCAACTCTGCTAGTCATAGTACATTATAGATGACAGCAGGTATCTGTATTGACACCCCCTGGTAGCATGAGAAGTGCTGGTGGGTGTTGTTGCAGCAATGGTCACACCACAATATTTGTAATGTTGCTTCTGACACAATTCCTTAATTGTGCATTACCTGCACAGTGTTGTCCACAAGTATACCAGTGACAGGACATCATAAACAACACATGCGAGTGTAATGGCACCCTCCAATGAGTGCTGGTGAGTCTTGCCACAAAGGTCGTTCCGCAACACCTAAGGGCTAAATTCACTGCTTCTGTCCCACATGTGCCTATCCCCTAACCCTCCTCTGCCTGTCCCCTACCCCTCCCCTGGATGTCCCCTACCCCTCCTCTGCCTGTCCAATACCCCTCCCCTGGATGTCCCCTACCCCTCCTCTGCCTGTCCGATACCCCTCCCCTGCCTGTCCGATACCCCTCCCCTGCCTGTCCCCTACCCCTCCCCTGCCTGTCCGATACCCCTCCCCTGCCTGTCCCCTACCCCTCCCCTGCCTGTCCCCTAGCTGTAGGGTTTTCAAACCCTACTATCCTAAGTCACTCTGAACACTATATGATAACCCTATAACCCTATAACCCTATGGCTAGGATGATAGAAAGAGCATTTAATACACCTAGTATAGACAGGGTAACACCTCTTCCAGTACATTTATTTCTATTTGTCATATTTTTCAATCACTCAAGAACACATGGGACATAAATTTCCAAAGGTCTGTACAGTTAAGAGTCAAAAAAACATAGTAGCAAGTCCAGGGGGAGAAGGAAAATCGTGGTAGAACAGCAAGGGTGCTTTGGCCTTGTTAAGCTGAGAGATATAACCCTGATTTTGTAGTTTCAACCACTTTGACTTCCACCTACATGCCGTGCATCTGATCCTCGCAGAGTCCCCATCCTTGAATTCACCAATAATGTGTCCTGGGTTTTCCATACTTGGACAGCCAGGTGTATTGCAGCCCTGAAACGAATAACCCAACGGCCGCTGCGCTCTGTGCATACCCACCTCCCGTGCAATGCGACCAGTTTTCTCTCGACAGATGGCAATGACGGTGTTTGTTGTGACAGTGTTGGGAAATTCAAGTATGGTATCGCGCACCGTGTCCCAGATACCTTCCATGCCATGGATTGAGACCTTTTCCACGAGGCTGTTGACAAAGGGCTGGACATCATGAGGCATTGTTTCATGTCCGCCAAACCCAATGAGCAGGTTGAGACAATTGCTACAAATATTGTCAGCCTCCGCAATGCATCAACTAAGCTGAAGTACTTACTGATCAAAGAGTTGGGTAATATAGTTCCAGTGAGATGGCTCCCTGACTGAGGACCCACACGCGACCATAACCATGACCCTCCAGCCTCCCCGGACCTTGGGTGTAATATCCGCCCATGGTTCCACTCCAGGGCGAATCTCTGGAATATGGGTGTAAGATCGGGCATATCCTGATACATTCCGCATCTCTTGCAGTACAGAGTCCCCCACATAGCACCTCACAAGGTCTGGAAGGGTTAATGTTGTTGCTGTGCCTGTTAAACCACCAGTCGCTTGCAGCTCTCCGCTGAAAGTGTCCGAATGTGTATCTAACACAATGATCATATTTGGCGGTCGGCCATCTTTCATAGACTTGTGGATGAAGCCTAGGTGCGTATCTTTGTGTTTCACTGCGATACCCTCCCCCCCTTTCTTCATATCAACAGTTGTCAAATGTAGCTAGATCATTTGAAACATCAATGATAGGTGACAGAGAGAATGGGGTTTTTATGGAAATCGTACGTTTTCTCTTTCCAGCGTATAATTACTCTGCGCTGTAATTGTCACCAACCTCAGTACCAATGAGTCCAGATTTTTTAGTTGAACAGCTAGGAGGAGGAGAGGCCAGACAAGCTTGGGCATCCGGCGAAGACCACTCCCAGCTAGATAGTAAGGTACGACAGTAGTTGTCGTCTTCTTCGTTCCAATGCAAATGTGACACTCGAACTTTGATCGGTCAGCTTTCACAGTATTATACCCAATACACCCTGCAGAACCTCTACGTGTTGCAATACAAATTACTGCACCACAGTGGATGCATATCGCATGGCTTGAGCCACAATGATCAGTACAAAAGAAACAATAATGTGCTCCAAATTTTTTGATGGCATCGAAATAGTTCCCAGCCGGGGCTATGGGGGTTAGCGGAATGAATACTCTGCAAGAGGAACAACTTACCAACAGATTCATTGAGCCCACTTTGTGAAGCTGCCATTGAGGACAGAGGCGGTAACAGTGACATTCCTGTGCTCTGGGTAGAGCCTCCACGTGCTCCACCTGCAATGATCGCGAGTCGAAGCTCATTTGTGGCTGTGGAGGGAAGTTTCTAAGTTTCACCAACCAAAAGAGGGATGCCTTGCCTTGCCTTGCTGATGGCGAGCCATAGGGTTGTGGAAGAGTGAAAGGAAGATTAATTCACATTGTGGGCATGGCATAGCCTTGGTCATGGGACACATGCATCCAGGGATAATTCAAACTGATGGCGATCACGGCTGTCACGGTCATGGGGTCAGCCAAAATTGGCGCATCTGGCTCACACTGTTAAGTACTTTACCCCGTACCATCCTTGAATGAATGACCTGCTTCATGTGTACTGAAAACAATTATTCCAACCATTCTATGTGATGAGGTTGTGATGTCTTTTTACAGGGCCAAAAATGGAAATGACTTGAGGAATTGTCCAAGTCTGGTTCTTTTCTATTGGAAACCAAGGTTGGTTTGAATTTTCCGCTCACAGGTTCCTATGTTGTCTGATGGACTGGCCAGAGGTAGGAAAAGGAAATTGTAAGGGTATCTGGCACAATATTGTCGTCGCCTGCGGTCGCCGACGGTCGCACTGACTTACCATATGATGATATTGTTGTCGCCTGCGGTCGCCGACGGTCGAAGCCATATAAGCTCTGCTACGCTGTCACATGGGGTCGTACCTCTTATCGATAACCATCACCATCACCATCTAACAATGTATTGGCGGTCTGTCCCAGCGGCCCGCTGTTTTTGCTAAAGATCTTCGTCTTAAGCCATGCAGCAGAGGATATAGCTCCATAGTCCCTACCGGTGACTATTACTATGCCGTCAATAAATTTGGTGCAAAATATTGTTTTTTTTCTTTCGGATCCCACCAGAGTCAAGGACAGTTCTATATGTATGCATTGTGGTGCAATAATTTGCGTGGCTCAAGAACTAGGCTATAGGAGTACCATCTACTGTTCTAATACTCTTTTTGAATTTCTGGTATATCTTATCTAGATTTCGAATGGTTTGGGCCTTAGATGAATCATCAATTGGCAAAACCTGAGTGAGCTTGTCCCAATTAGCTGCAGATGCATGTTGCTATATAGCTGGTTAGTATTGATATGTGAGCCAAACAAACATCATACCAATTTTGGAGGTAGGCTTTTAAATGCATTCCAACTTATATGTCTGTCCTTCAGCAGGTCCTTCCTGATAGTGTTTTTAAAAAAAGAATTGTCAAAGGAGGACATCTTGGAGATGTATTCAAAGTGGCTTGCATATTTCATGAATTCATCACCTATGATCTTGTCCTGATTCACCATGTGGCTGTTGCCAATTGGTACCAACTTGGGATCCACTAAATTGTTGATCACCGGCTTCTGCATCTTGATTCCTGTGGTATCCTCCTTGCTTTGTATACCAGAGAGTTCCTTACATAATATGATCAATGATTAACATACTGTGAAGAGCAAATGAAACTGATGTACTTCACTGTGTTTGGTATCTTTCTGTGTGCCTTTTGTTTGGGACCCCTGTGAAAGATAATGTTCAGGCAAAATGTTTTTTATTATCAGTATAAAATGTTATTCACAGGCTTCTTTTTGGGAGGCTTTGCCGCAGAGGCTTTTTTTGGACTCAAAGGTGTTACTAAGGGGGCTTTGGAAAGAATAACCCATGGGTCATTGGTTTCTGCCCCTGCAGGTCTCCGCGTCCTCAATTCCCGCTTTGTTTCAATTTTTAGGGGACCAGGTTGAATTTGACGTCGCGGACGCCCCCGCTTCCGATGCACTTTGGTGCTAGGGTCATTGGGAAAGGATTTCATAGAATCATCTATGAGGGAAGGGCCCATAGTAGGGGTTTTGTTTAGAACAATTTCAGCTTTCAAAACAGTCTCAGGGTTTTTTGCGGGTGAGGGAGTTTCATGCATATCCCCAGGATCTATTGTCACTAAGTGGACTTAGTCAAACTGACAACAGTAATCACAATGTTACGTACTTTGAGGGCTCCCATGTAGTGTGTGCAATGCCTCCCTTTCTGTGACATGTTCTAACTGTGACAATGACTGCACCGTACAGAGTCCCACTTGCACAAATTGGGAACGGAGTAGACTCAGCCATTTGCGGGGTTCGACAGGATACAGTGACTGTCCATGTAGTCCATCAGATATTATGGAAAGACAGTGGAGAAGGAGTTCCTCATTAGTCAGTGACCAATCTAAGAAGTCTGCAATGCATGTCCATTGTGAACAAGTAGCAAAAGGGTGTGTGAATGGCCTACCATATTCAAAGACATAAATTTCCTCATAGGCCTTTTGGAGCACTAGGGTGTTTTGCTTGCGATTTTCTGGGTCGTGGGGGATGCCTAAGAGGAACCTGCATAGCCATCGCTGCATACTCTCTGGTAGGGACTTCTCCAGGGGATGAGGATCAACCTCTCTATTTTGGCAACCCACCATAACATCCTGTCTCAATGAATTCAGAAACATAACCCAGCTCTGCTGAGTTAGCCATCGAAAGATACATTTGTTGAGCCATGTCAAGAAGCATTAAAAAAGGCAGGCAGGCTTATGCACATGGTACACAGTATGATCTCCCCCAGCAACAAAGGTAATGAAGCCACTTTCCTGTTTGAAAAGCCATTTAGACGATGGAGGAAGCAAAAAGGGGCGAGAAGAAGTAATGGTGGTCGGCCACCAACTGTCTTCTAACAAGTCCATGGTTCAGGGGAGCATAACACTGACATAGCTGTCAATATATATAAGGATGACTTGGCTGACATAATAATTCAGAGGAAACAGAGTTCAAGTTTTTGTCTTCACTGAAAACTTTGCCGAAATTGGAAGTGTTAGGACCATGCCTGAAATTTTCCATTTCAGGCACCCTGAAACTCTGAAATCCTTGACTGAAATCAATAATTTTGGTCCTGTCCCTGAAATCTCAAATTTCGACAAATCCCAGCTTTAGATTGGACCAAGACATGATGTTTACATAATATTTTGCCGAGTAGCTACAGTTTGGCCTTCTGCACTATATTGTGTGCTTTGCAATAACTCAAAAAAATGATTTTTCTGTGAGAACATAGATGCATTGGCTCCTACATGTCACAAAAAACATATAAGTCATTGGAGCCATATTGAGCTTGGGTGCACAGGTACTGGAAATCATCCCCTAACAATCCACTCTTCGGCGCTTTGATGGCTTGGAAGTTCCAATTGATTTCCGCTTTATCATGTTCTGGATATCACTTGGGAAGCCAATGCTGAGCATCAGGTTCACAGGCATGAAACAATTGGGTGGTTCTCCTGCCGCCTCCCATAACCTTCGAGCACGATCATCCTGAAGGAAGCGGGCAGTTAATAACTTACTGTGCAGCTTATCTTGTTGATCTGGTGACGTCCATCTGCTTTGCCATAGTAGCCACCTTCCCTGTAGACTGAGATAGGAGACAAAAGCATTTTCCACTGAAACAGGCTTGCCAGGTCCATCCTCCACAAGATCAATTGTTTCGGAGAGGAACTGGACCAAACTCTGTGCCTTCAATTGTGCTAACTTGATTTCTTCTTCCTCGCGCAGAGATGGAGGGGTGTATGTTTTGCTGTATTGTCGATGGTCAATGACATTCAGGAGGAGTGTCATAGAGAGCAGGGCAAAGATTTCGGTAATACCATCCATGTTGTCAAGGGCAGGGATGTGTCCTTGCTCTGCCGTGGTCAACTGAGAATCTTCAGTTCCTTGGCGCATGGTGATGTAATGGCAGACATAGCGAGTGTAACGACAGAACGTTCTGCAAGCCTCAGCTCGCCTCTTACTCCGCTCTCCAGCCACAAAGCTGTGGAACATAGCTCGGCAAGTATCAAGAATGCTGCCTCTAGAGTAGAAGGCATCTGCCTCCCAGGCTGCTGAGGCCATGCTGAGAAGAGTTATGGAGAATCGTGGACTGAATAATCTACAGGACCATGTTGTTAACAAGGGATGATAGTAGATGAGACACAAGTTCCTCTTACAGTCTGGTATTGGGTTCCACGACTATGCCTTCATGCCGTGTTTCAAGTGTGTTGTTATCCTTCAAGATTATATATGCTTTCCCGCTCCGCAACCTCATGTGTATGCAGAGCCCATCTGGGTCCATTGGAAAATTCACCAATGCTCCCTTAGTCGCGGCTCCACACCAGGATGCCCATTCCTGATGGGTAAATAGGTCTTTACAAAGGCTCTGACCTTTGGTTGCCTTCCATGCGATCCGACTGGAACTTGCTGTGTTCTCCAGCTGGTGTGGGGAATCCCCTGGAAAGTAATGTGCAATGAGACTTTTCCCGCCATCTCCTTTAACATGGCTATTCAGCAGAGACTGCATGATTCCAGGAATTACCCTGTCTTCATTCTCCAAAGACTGATCTGGATATGGATCCTCTCAAAAATGAATGGTTTCAATTGGCATGATATCTCAATGTCTTTATCCAAGGCCTTGTAGATGTCAAGGAAACGCATAGACAAAAGACGGGAGGCGACATGAGGATGAGACAATGAAGAGGTTGCTGGAATTTCCCCTCTTAGCACTGCACAATATGCACGGCTATTTTCATCTGTTTCATCCAGAGATTTTACAAAGTTATGTTCTAAAGCTTTTATCATTCCCTTTTCAGTGGTCAGTGCAAGGAATCCATGTTTGATTTATTTGAAATACCTTTGCTGGCTCCAGGTGTTTGAATAAGTATGACCATGGTGTCATCCATGGAAGCTGGGACAAAAGATGCGAGCCCTGGAGCCCAATTGGGCCACTTTGATCTGCAATGCTTTCGACCAGCTGGTCATCATATTTGCACTGGGAAGTGTCGATGTATTTTTCCATTAAGCTTGCGAGAAAGTTATGTGTATTTGCTTCCAGAGGGGGTGTATCGATAAGGGATAGTGTACGTTTGTTGTATCCAGTCAAGATGCAGGCAGCTTGCATTTTAGTTCGAAATATATTTACGGGGAGAATTTGCGAGTGTGGTAACGAAAATTTGGAGGGTCAAATATGCCAAACTGTGAGCCACTAAACCTATTTGGGTGAAGCGCCATCAACCACCAATTGGCATAACGTAATGGTCAGTTACTTTTTCATATTTTTCATAGCCATAATATGTATATCTAACTTCAGATCACTGGCCACCATGCCCATGTAAGTCCTCCTTGATATCATTTGCCAGAGTCCATCAACCTAATTGTCAAAGAAACATGACATTAGTGGGCCTATGGGGCGCGGGAAATTGCTCCCTTCTAATTAGACACTTTGATATTTGGTTCTATTAACACAAAGTATGTGACTGTTTAGAACCATCACATGCACCTCAAAGAATGCATGTGATGTTTCTGAAGTAAGGAAAAGCATGCATGTGACGGTTCAGAACCATCACATGCATCTGCATCCCAAGTATGCATGTGATGGTTCAGAACCATCACATGCACATGATTGGTTTCCAATTATAATTCATGCATTTGTAAACAATCAAACCAAACTACTACCCCCCTGTCACATTGGACATGCAACCATGGCAATCACTGAGTGATGAAGCAATCTGGGAACTGGCACGCAATGAACCCTTCATGCCACCTCCACGGCACTGGACCTTTGAGGAACAGGTTGTGAAGTTTGGTTGTGACCTCTACCATATTGACAAAGTAACACTATGTGAACTTGCTTTACTTGATGTTCACTCTCAGTATTGGGACACTACAAGTCCAGAGTATCTCCGGAGATATCACCGAGGGCTTCAGTACAATGTGGAACATAGTTTTCGATCAGCAAGTGCCACATCAACCTATCACACCCCCCCATTTCTCAGGCCATGGCTACTGCGAGTTATTTTCATGAAGCTGCATGATAGCAAAGGAAGGGAGTCAGTGGACTATATCCTGAATAGCATCTCCAAAGATGAAAAGTTAAAGTTACAAACTGGCAATCACCAGGAAGATGGTATCATCTTTATCTTTCAATGGTTGTGACCTGTGCTTATACATTTGCCAGATTGGAAAACAGTGATTTGTGACAAGCACCATCGGGTGGGCTTGTCCCAGATGATCAAGACAATATGCACAGAACGACAGATTCCTTGGAACAGCAATAGTGGAAATTCATGGAATCTACCTATTTTTTCCATGATCACATGTGAAAATCCTGATAATTTGTCACCCTTGGACAACAATCCAGCTGTGCTCCTCTACAAGTATGAAGTTGTGGAACGGAAATGGGAGAGCATTCTGGAGTTGTCAGCCTCACATACCTGGACAATTGCTCAGGTACCCCTTCAGAGCTCAGGTGTCAAGCGATTGGTGCATGGATGGTGGCTTGATGACGATGTCATTGATGCATACCTGGGATTATGTAGATACCTGCGCCCTGATATCAAATTTATCTCCACACAGTGGTTTCCTTCCCTCTCCAAATGGGGACTAGAAGCATCAAGCAAGTCAGTCGCTTGGGTGAGTTTACCTTTTCAGCTTCATCTAACCAAACTCAATAGCTGTGGGTGCCCAGATTGCAAAAAATGAAACTGATGTGGAAACTGCCATGAAAACATTCTCTGCAGTCATCACCGTAATAAATCATCCTCAAGATCATTGGGTCACTCTTCAGTTTAAGCCAAAACAACAGATTTTGGAGGTGTTTGATAGCATGGCACCCAAGCATGTCAAAAGGAGAATGAAGAAAATTGAGAAGGTCAGATATGCACCATAGTTAGTAACATGTTCTAATGCTCTCATTAATAAGCAGATGGTCTTGCAACCACTGGGGCTCAATACTTGGCATGTTGAGGCAGGGAAAAATGTTCCACAGCAGGAGGGTTCTTCAGACTGTGGGGTATATGCCTGTCAGTTTGCAAAACATCTTGCACTAGAAATTCCCTTTCAGCAATCGTTGAGTAAGAAGCAGTGTGAGTGGATCAGGAAAATGATGGTTATGGAGCTTGCAGATGGGCATATACGTATTCCTTGGAGATAAGATATAAATTACAGGATGTAGTTATATCAGATCCAAGCCCATGATGGCCGTAAATCATTACGAATGCTCCCTGCATTAACCCAGTCCTTCAAATCATCTTTTCCTCCAAAGGATGTCAAGGAAATGCTTTGAGCTTTGTCTAACCTCTGAAGCATATAATCTGCAAATTTCTGGCAATCTGTTTGGATGATGTGATGGAAGACATCCACTAGGTTTGTAGGTGGATTTTGCAGGTCCATGTAATATACCTGCCCACGTTGATTCTTTCGAACATTGGCTGACAAGATTTTAATAAGGCCCACTGATCCAAAGGTTTTCAAAGAAGTTCCTACAACCAATACATTGTCAGCCTTTTGTCCATCCAGGGCCTGTATTTCAGCAATATCTTCTCCTTTAGGATGTGATTCTCCATATAAAATAATTGCAGGTCGAAGCAATCCACCATGCCCCAAGGGTCGTTTCCCTTGGCTTCTCCTCTCTTCCATTCGGTTTGTGCATTGAGGACAGCTAGGCAGTTCCCCGCCTTTCAGGGCTAAGAAGTGATGGAATACATGTTCAGTGAAACTGCATTGGGTACACATGACTGCCATGGCTGAACCGTGAAGTTGCACACAGTTAGGATGGTTGCCACCTGTTGCCAACCCAGCCTTGATTTCAAGATCATCAATGTTCTGGGTATATACCCGTCCCAGGAAACCGATAGACTGCAGTGCTTCTAGGAGCTTGTGGAATGCAGTTGGTTGTGCCTGTGCAGCAGCCTCTGCAAAGCATGTGCTGCAGATTTCCTTGGGGTCTTTCCAGCTGTCAGTGGTTAATGGCAGTGGTGATTGATGGCCATCTTACCTCAAAAGTATCTTTTTGGAACAACTCGAGAACACTATTCGTTTTTGATCTTTGGCTAAAAAGGCCCTCAGATCCTCTGAAGGTCTGAATTCCAGCTGCCTGAGAAACTCCTGCACCTTTGTGGAATGATGGGCATTGTTAACAAGGTGAAAATTGGTCGTTCTTCATACCAAGCACCACCACAAGATATTTTGATGTCAAAAGACGAACAGCAAGAGATGCTTCTTGGGATGTTACTGTCATGTGTTGGTCTGGAAGGAAGTAAAGCTGAGATTCAATTTTCTCTGAGATATAATGATAATTTATCGTTGTTTACACATTTGTTTGCCTCATTTAAGTCCATTGGCATCACCAATAAACCATACACAGCTCTGCTACATTACAGTAAAGTATTTGGCCCACATTTCGGACATTTATAAACAACCTGGCCTGTCACTACCAGTTGCTCCATATCCTTGTTTCCTATGTCAATGTCATACTCATGAACCATGTAATCCCACCACAGAGAACTTTCATCTTCTTCATGGTCAACAATATTGGCAGCCATCCAAGGTTCTGGGTTAGACAATATATCTTCCCGCATGATGTGGTCCATTAGCAGCCTTGCCTTGTTGACAAATCGGATATTTCCAGCGCTGTAGTGCAGATTTCCTCCCCTTGCGGTGGGTTGGAATGCAATCTGAAGGATAGATCTTGGAACTGTGGAATGCTCTTTGGAAAGTGCCTCCAGATGTTTTGCTTGTGTGGTGATGAAATCTGTAGAGAGGCATGTGGTATGGAACCAAGTTTGGCATCCCCAACAAAATCTCTGCTCCTCTACATCAGGGTTCCACAGGGTGGTGCACATTTCTAGACCACAATGGCTAAATACCCCCTTTAATACACCTTAGTAAATGCAACCAGTACAATATTTCAACAGAAATATTGACATACTTGAAGACACCTATCAGTGTAGTTCCAGAAGAATCTTCAAAGTGATGTCAAATTTCAACCACAGATCATATCTTTGTATTGACACATACCGTGTGAAATATGTGACAACAGGTTGATGGTCAAGAGTTGTATTGTCAAGTATTATCATTTCATAGTCATGTAAGCAGGCTATGAATAATCCATCCATTCAGTCCAAATTTGTATTAGTGCAAACTATATAACTCACTGGCAATGCCATCAGAACTGACTACAGAGGTATGGTTTGAGGCATACAGTTCTTGTTTGGCTGCACTTGTCAAATACCTGATTGAAAACTATATCAGTATAAAGACATGATCTGAGTATGACAATATTGCCTGTCCAAATCCTTGACACCATTAGGCTTGACCTGCTTAATGTCATCTGCAGAGTAAAACCATTGGGCCAGTAAATAATGTTCTTTCTATGGTATGACATGAGCTAGTACCCAGTAAACATTTTTAGTACATACATGATTACAGGTGGTGTTGGATTTTCTCTTAGGCCTCCGGATTTCAACAATGCGAGCCTTCCAGTATCTATCTCGTGTGCGTTCCTCAAGTGGGATTCCATCAAGGCCTTCATGGCTAACTAGACAAAATGAGCCCACATGAAATTGCCATTCTGTGAAAATGCAGTGAGACATTGTATGTATATGATGAGCTCTAATTCATGCTATACCAGAGCATTTGTTCTTTTTGTTTGTGTAAGTCAGAGAAAATGACTTGCAACGCTTTGCAGCCTTCCACTGTGAAACTGTTGGTGGAGCCATGATTGGAGAAGTGCTGATATGGATATCCCAATGTTGACTTATATGCATTTTGTGGATCAAAACAATTATAAATAGAGTGGAATGAAGTTGCATCTTCAATTGTACATATCATGAAACTAATCAGTAATTGAGTTGGAAATGCTGTCAGAATCGGTATCCAACTGATCAGGTTTACTTAAAGATGAATAGGAGTCATCTTCACTACTCTCCTCAATCCTCTGAAAAACACCCTTTTGAATGCTGTTTCTTGTGATACGGGCACGCTGTATAGGGCTGAGTTGGCGGATCTTTTGTCGCTTTGTGGGGGGCTGACGGTAGTTTCTTGACTTCTTTGAATATGTCTTTGTTGTGTTTATTTTTCTTTTCCGAGGTATGGAGCTTCCTGGATTCAGCCGCTTCTGGAGTTCTGCAGTGCTTACTTGAGGTCGCTGGGGTCCCATTTTGGTTTGATGTGCCATAGAGCTGACTGATTTAATCCTATAATAAAGTGGGTTTGTCAAGAAGCAGACCAACCCTTCTGTAGCGTGCCATATGCTGGTGTCAGCGGTACTTTGAGGAAGGCACTGTAGTTGACCAAATATTTCATCAAGCCTCTTGTGCATGCCATCAATTGTATGTGGCTCATCTTTCTTCTCCCCAAGAAAATCCCAATATCTCCTGATATAACCACCTGAACCCATGTAGCCAACCCAGATAGTGTTGGTTTTGAAATATTTGTCAGGGCTGGGAAAGAAAAGTGTCCTAAGCTCCTGGAATGATATATCTGATTTCTTCTTTTTTGGAGCCCCTTCAAGTTGGTATGTCAATGGCAGGAAAGTGGATTTCCCACCAAGTAGAGCTAGAATAGTCTGGCATGCCCAAACATCCATTGCTTCCTTCAAAGTAGCAGGTTTGGGTCGAATTCCAGCAGGTAAAAATGTTTCCTGGAAGCATAGCCAAGTATCTTTGGTGAAAGCAATGAAGAGATCCTCCATTATTTCCAGGATTTCCTGAGAGCTTGGCCCAATATCTACCTCCTCAAAGTTGAATTGGCGGAGAAAGTCAACTGGGTGCTGCTTGCACAATCGTTGCAACATTGACCATGATATGGTCTCACCCCATGGATATTCTGCTGATGTACGAGAAGAAATGAGATGCACTCCTCTATCCTTTACTTTTTCTGTTGTCATCCTAGATGCAAGTGCATATTTGTGTGCCTGCACAATTTCATTGCTGTCCTTCTGTCCCAAGTTCACATTTATGCACTCCATATCCTCTGGATCAAGGTCATCGATAAAGAACATCCCGAATCTTTCCATCACTGCTCTCTGATGTAGTATATTCAAAGCAGATTGCACATATGATGGGATATTGGATGGATTGACCATAATATTCCGCATTAAATGGAGAATCATGGCTGTGAGTGTGCCATAATTGTGTGGCCGAGCAACAGCAAGTTTGCAGTGAATGTCTTGGAGCTCTGTAAACTGTTGCAAAGCAAAAGTAAAGAAGGTTGAGGCTGAGATCCATATAATGGGATTGCTTTTGAGGAAGATTTCTGCCTGAATAGAGCTTAAGTCCCATCAGTGAATCAGAAAAAGGTTGCTCTCTCACCCGCTCCATGACTACTGGGAGAAGTTCCAAAACTACAGAAGCACTTGCATGAAGCTCATCACGGACACCATATGAATTTTTGGCACCAGCCACCAGAGCCTTTGTCCACCGTGCACACCCATCAAGATACTTTTGATTGCACCGAATCGCATTGTCCAGAGATGTGATATATGCCTGTTGCCCAGGCTGCCGGACAGACTCAAAGAATAGGTTATATGAAATACGCTTCATGATGTGGGTGTGATGCTTGATGTGACCTGATGTCTCAGCCTTGAAACCTCCATAGTCGCGCATGGTGTTATAGTGATATTCTTTGCTGTTCCTGCTTGATTTTCCCATGAGAGCATAAGAGGATCTCAGACCATCTAGTCGCCAGAGTCCAACCATTGGTTCTATGGTGTTTGTTGGGTGAAAAGAGACTCCAAGATCAAGGTATAGCTCTCCATTGGCTCTGTCCAGCATGTAGTTCCAATCTAATCCGGGTACAATTCTCTGAAGTGCCTGAAAGGCAGTTACTCCAGGTCCACATTGTTTTGACAGTAGCTTTATGCCTCTTGCATCAAGAACAAAGAAAAATGAACCAAAGCAAGAAAGCAGGTCATCATTCTGAGATACTTCACTGTGAATAGCACCCAAAAGTGAAGTTAGTGACTCGGGAGCAAGGGGAATTGTAGACGTCGAGCACGATCTCCTGTTCTCCAATGAAGTTGCTCCATACTTTGAGGGAGATACTCTGAAATTCCAGGATAGTGATCCAGGGCTGAAGCCAATGCTTTGAAAATTGCTTCGGAAATCCATAGCTCTTGAAGTTCCTGGGGCATAATGGTGATTGCTCGATTATTGTTGGTGTTCTTGTGTATCATTCTTGGGAAGAACACATACAGATTAAACTGCTGAGAGGCTTCACCAAAGTAACCAAATGGCATGTGAGGAATGGAACTGAGGGGGTACTGAACTTTGCTTCTAAAATGTGGATTATCCAGCTCTGTTTCATTTTCTGGAGGTCCCAAAAGTGTCACATACACTGAGGGATTTGCAGAAAATGGGGGTTGATCTGTGAAATGAGGTAATAGATGCAAATTGACAGCACCTCTGCATGAGAGCAATGTGTTGGTGGCAACAAAGAGAATGCTATCAATGTCTGTAGAAATTGAAACCTGCTCCTGGGTCAAGGCAACATGATCTTGTTCCAGGTCCAGCTCTAGGAAATTATCTGTTCTTGTCTTTCCTCGAATGAAGACATTATAGCTTTCTTTTGTTTTTGGAACCCTACCAGCCTCATCCAGCATTCCTTTTGCACCCAATGAAGTAGCTTCTGGATAGGAACTCCTGGTTGAAACATCCTGGGCAACTGTGCCACTGTGAGTAGCATCACCCATTGTTGGCAGGAGGCGTGAAGTAAAATCTGTGGGGGTTTTTTTCTGGGAAACCTGGGCAAAATAGGGAGGTAATCTGTACCCTCTATCTTTCCATGTAGAAGCCCAGTTGGGAAGAGCTTGGAGACCAGAGGAATCAAAGGTCCACACATCAAAGAGGGGTGGAGCATTTCCACTCCATATTGGTGCAGTACTGTAATCATCAAAGTCACCCAAGTCAATGTCTTCATCAAGACTCTCTGATGATGAAGCCGATGACTGATCCCCTTCTGCCACAGGAAGGGGATGGGGGAGGTGAAGTGTTGTTATTTTTGGATGTGGATGGACAGTTCTGTCTTGACGGTAAGGGCCTTTCGTATCCATGGGCACATGCTCAGAGGTGGTGTCAACCTGACATGTCTTGCACCTTGAGTCCTGATTCAAAAAGATGAGGCTGAGATTCCTAACCCACTGAAAGTGAGAAGGTGGGATGCGCATTTCACCAATGAATATTTCAGGTGGCTGTATCCAATCCTTGTTGCCTCGGGACAGTTTTTTCCAAAATTTGAAGCATGAATGAGTGGCACTGAGAGATGTATAAAACATTTGCTCCCTTGCTTTATGATCACAAGCAAGATTGAGCCCTGAGCTGTGAAATGAAACATACTTCCAATCCCATTGCCCATCTTTTAGAAGTTTAGAAAATGCTGCAATACCAGGGGCTGAGTGGGAATTTTGCTGAAAAGCATAGTTAGCTAGGTTTCCACTGTGAAATATTATAGAGCTATACCGGAATCCAGTTTGCTTCATATACAATCACCATGGGTTGAGCCCCATTCATATCAGATGTCAGCCAAGTGAATGCCATGCCAATCCTTTCCCAGAGTATAGGACCACCCCAGGACAACCACTCTGCATGACTAGCAACACTATCCAATGTTGGACTGCCATAACGTCCTAATATTAGGACCTTGTTCTCTGAGAAGTCAAACAAGGCAAGAAAATATGTGTTCTGTCTGAAGGTCACTAAAAAGAGGACTGGAGCATGGTTCACAGGTTGGGTGTGTAGGTCAATACATTTGTGCACAAGGGCATTGTCATGACTAGGATCTCCAGTAAGTTTTTTTATTGTCTCAGTATTGAGATAATAGAAGCAGCCAGTAGAGTCACCAGAATGCTGGCTTTGATGGGATTCCCAGGTCAGAAAGAAATCCAGGACTGCTAGCTTTATTAAACCTCCAGGTTTCAGTGTATGTAAATCCTGATAGGCAGCAATCCAAAGAGGAGAATTGGCAAGGTGGATTCCTAAATAATAAATGAATGAGGGCTTAATGCATTGACAATGTGAATTGTAACATACCAACAGTTTGGCTGAGTTGTGTTATATGATCTGATGCTTTGCTTTCAGATTTGGATTTGGGAGCAGGGGTCAGTACACCAAATATGGAACCTGGGTGATAGTCTTTATCACATTTGTTACTGGGCTTAGAGCTGGGACAGCTCTGTATGCTTGAAGCCTCCCATTTTTCATCCTGATGAATAGAATTAATGTCCAATGAGGACCAAGGTGGGCATGAGCTCCAATCTGATGTAGACCAAGAAGGACATGGACTCCATGAGACACCTGAGTACACCTGAGCTGGTATAGAAGGTGGTTGAGTGTGAGGGGCATGTGTTCCTTGATCAGAATCTGTAAAGTTGGACCAGCTCTTGGGGTTTTCTAATTCTGAGGAGCATGAGTCCACCATATCAGACCATGCCATGCAATCTGAGCCCCAAGAACCTGGCATGGTTGAAGAAGATGGAGAAAGGTTTTGTTTTGGGGGCAGTAAAAAACTGGAATCCAGCCAAAATCAAATATGCATGTGACGGTTCAGAACTCTCACATGAAATGACTGGGTTATATAAATGCACATGACAGTTCTGAACTGTCACATGTACATTTGGTTATATAAATGCACGTGACAGTTCTGAACTGTCACATGCATCTTTATGCATGTGATGGTTCTGAACCGTCACATGTACATTTGGTTATATAAATGCATGTGATGGTTCTGAACTGTCACTTGTACATTTGACATCTAAGACAGTACAGGCCTTGCTGGACATTAAAATTTGAGATGCCTCTGTTCAACATTCCTAGGCCTAAAGGACATGGGAACTGACACAACTGAATTCTGGATGTATATAGATCTAGAGACAACATTTAGTTTTCATAATATCATGTTTATCCCATGCATGTGACTGTTCTGAACCATCATATGTGTTAACATAAGAGGTATTTCAAGTTTCATTCATCAAAATTGTTAGGGCAATACCTTCACCACCCACTTAAGCCTCAAAACACTTCTAGCCATCTTCAAATTGATGGTCTGGGAGACTAGTTACTAAGAACATTCCTCCAATTTTTCCGTAATTCTTGGCCAAGGTTGAGGTCCATAGTTGAGGTCCGTAGAAGCCACATTACAAGTGGTGAATCACATATTTCTGACATTGAGAAATGAGAAGTAAACAAATCCTTCTGACATTGAGAGAAGAGAAGGAAACAAACCAATCCTTCCCTTTTTTTTCTCATAGAAACAATATCTATTTATAATTGACTGAGAGTACCTGTACCATGATCATAAAGCAGTTTATGGTTTTCTGGCTCAGCATGCCATTTCACCAAGATACTTTTGACTTGTTATATTGATGTCAGATCACAGAATTCTGCCATGACATAAGTGTTAATTTTGCATGACGTGGTGGTGAAAGACTTATCACTGCTTCATCCTCACATTTCATTGAGATAATTAGTAAGAGCAATAAAGCCTATCTGTTGAACCATTTATGCTATCAGTATAATTTTGTAGTTGATGTGATGTAATTTAGTGAGCCGTAAATCATGATAGTACAGATAGCCCTGTCGTCCATGCGAAGTGTTTGATGTAATCAAAGGGGTATGTAAACAACGCCAAAGGTGGGGTGCACTACACCTAACCCTGATCAATACATTACAATGATGCACTGGCTTTTATATGACCACTAATAGTCACTAATATAGTATAGCATGTATCATAGTAAATCAAATCAGAAAAATATGTATATGGGTATTATAATGCTCTCCTACCAGACATGGGATAAATGCATGTGATGGTTCTAAACTGTCATGTGTATGTTAACCACAATTTTACTGTGTAAAATTTTGTCAAATGAAATGGGTTATATAAATATGCACATGACAGTTCTGAACCATCACATGTACATTTTGACAGGCCTTACACTAGATTCTGGAAATTATAATCTGAGATGCCTATGATCAAAAAATTGGTAGGCTTAAAAGACTTGGGACAAGGCAAAACCATGAATTTTGGATGTACATAGCTAGATAGACAACACATAATTTCATCCTCTTTTCACCTTCTCTACCTAACCAGTTGTCTCATTTAATACATTCAGCATGCAGGACAGTAAGGTAGGCCGCATCCACATACGACTCGATCAGGTGATGTGATTGTCACTGTGACAGTCACCGTAACATGTCCTGCTCCCTTGCTCGAATTTGTGCATTTGGCATTTAAGTAGGCTATGTAGACTCTGGATATATACTGTAACTATTATTTACTTTGGTATACTAGACTGCTCGTGGGCCCCATCCCCTTCCTCTGGGGTTGGTCTTGGATCATTTTTGAGCAGGGTTACCTCAGAGAGAACAATTGCACTAGGAGGAGAAAGTCCAGGTGCAGGAGAGGACTTCTTGCCAAACAAGGAGCTCAAGGACTCATATACCCTCTGTCTCCTCCTCTTTTCACTCATTGAAGAAGAGGGATGTCCACTATGGGGTTCCTGTAAGAGGGTTTAGCTTTAATGTCACTTTGTCAAGATTATTATTCACATTCTCCTTGTCCTATCTTTTGTAGGTGGGCTTTTTCTTGTGATAAGACCATGCATAGGGTTATGGTTTGAGGTCGAGGGATGGAGGTTAATGACCTAATTTCCCAAATTGGCTACTTAAAGTTAAATTAGTGGTGCCAATCGAATTAATTAAAAATTCTGCTTGCACAGAGTTGTTCAGAATGTTAAAATACACGATCCCTTGTAAACAGATTTTTTATTATGTTTGAAATACGAAAGAAATATACGATACAGCAGTTTGTCACTGAATGTCACTCAGTGGTCATGTGACTGAGTCGTATGTGGATGCGGCCTACCTTACAGGCCTTGTACTAGACTAAAAAATCACAAATTCCTCTATTCCCAATTTTTTTTGTTGAAGACAATCCGTTTCATTTCCAGACATCAGTTACTTGGTCAGAACTTATATATGCTCTGTTTGCACTCTTACTGCATATTTTTGAGCTATGCAGCAAAGCTAGGCATGTGGGAAGATCAGGTGTTCTTTGTATGCATGTGAAAGTTCAGAACTGTCACATGTTGTCATATGCTGTCGACCACACGTGACAGTTCTGAACCGTCACATGCACACATGGCCTGTAGACAGTACTGGCAATTGCACTGGACTCTGTCCACTAAAATGTGAAACACCTCTGTTCCTAACTTTGGTAGGCCTAATGGACTTAGGAACAGGCAAGAGCATGAATTTTCAACATACATAGCTCAAGATACAACATGTTGTTCTCATAATTTCATGTTTATCTTTTTGAGAATTCACCAAACCAGTTGTCTTACTTACTGTGGCATATTTATAGACCAACTGCAGCAATGCTCTAATATAGGTATTGAGTAAGCATCCTAAAGGTGCTCCTAAAATGTTATAATGAAGTATTTTTCCAGTATCATAGCAATAGTAAGTACAATACTGCCAAAATACTTGAAGAGAATTACGTTAAAACTTTTATATGTACCTTCAGGATACTTCTTCTATATTTCCCACAAGGTATAGTGCTGGCCACAATACCTCTTATATTAGTGCTTTCAGAACATCTTGGCAGCTGCACATGAAATCATTTTAACCAACTTGGTGGATATACCTGGTCGTTGTAGTGTATTATAAAATATTTAGAAGACTCAAAGATTCAGCGCAGAGGAGTGATAGAAAGCTTTGACTGAACATAAATATATATTAAGGATCTTTGAAGACAGGTGGAAAAACATTCAGACTTGGGTATGCAGTCTAATATAGTTATAACCTCCTCTCACCATGCAATGCATAGTATAGCCCAATTTAGATGCACGCAGCAAGAAGTGATTTGTATTTGTGTTAAACACAATTTCAGAAATGCACATGACAGTTCTGAACTGTCACATGTACATTTTGACATCCAGGCCTTGCACTGGATTCTGGCCATTGAAATTTGAGATGCCTATAATCAATAAATTGGTAGGCCTAAAAGACTTGGGACCAGGAAAAACGGATGCATACAGGTCAAGAGACAACATTATTTTCACTGGCTTACCATGACATTTCACAAGTGTGCTATTTTAGACACATTCAATCAACTCATAAAATGCACTGTGACTTGTTAGATTGATGTCAGATCACACAATTCCGCCATCACTTAAGTGTTAATTTTGTGTGACATGGTGGTGAAAGACTAGGGACTTTTGAAATGGAGACTCATCACATTTCATTGAGATAATTAGATTAAAGCCTATCTTTTTAACCATGTATGCTATCAGTAAAACTTTATTGTTGATGTGGTGTAATTTAGTAAGCAGTAAACCATGATAGTACACATAGCCCTGTTGGGCATGCAAAGTAAGGTAGATGCAACACATACACATCTAATGTCATGTGTTTCATGAGTTATACATAAAATTGAATCTAATTCCACCAAACATTTATATTTTTGGATATAGAACTTTTGGTGCAGGCTAATTTCTTTTTAAGTGCCATGAGGTTGTGGCATCTTCATATTTCTGCTCAGAAATGTTACTTACCACATGATCTTCACTTTCAAACTTTATGGGAAGATACCGCTTCTTAATGACAGTTGAGAATAAATCTGTCTGCACCGAACATTTTTATTTCCGAATCAAGAACTTTTGGTGGAAGCTAATTTTTTAATTGGTGGTCTCAGACTTTCATCATTGTGGCATATCCAATTTTGTGTATAATACATGTAACATGTGACATTAGATACGTATGTGTTACCTCTCATCTTTTACTTGTAGTACACAATAGTACATACTATAGGGGAATAAGACAATTCCTGCTTGCTCCACATTCTCACTCCTTTGTATGAATGATCCCCTCCTTGCTCTCAGAGACCTCATCCCAAAACAATATATTTCATGTCCAGACATCTGTGGATGTAATATCTAAAAAATAATCATGGCTGTGCCTTCACTGAGTCCAATATACTTGAATACAGCAATGATAAAATCACAGGTTTGTACACCTTAAGGTCTAGTAATAGTCAAAATCCTAAATTTTGGATATATAATGTGAAGGGTACAGCATCTAGTTACTTGGTCAGAACTTAACTAAGCTCTCTCCTACTCCATATGTTTGAGCTGGGCAGCAAAGCAGGAGTGTGGGAAGATCAGGTGTTGTAGGGATGCATGTGACGGTTCAGAACTGTCACATGTGTTAAGGTGCATGTGATGGTTCAGAACTGTCACGTGCATTTTTGGCAACTAAGACAGTACAGGCCATTGTACTGGACTCTGACCACTAAAATTCAAGATACCTCTGATCCCAATATTGGTAGGTCTAATGGATTTAGGAATAGGCAAGATCATGAATTTTGGATGTATATAGCTGAAGATACAACATCTTGTTCTCATAAAATTGTGTTTATGCCCTTCAGAATTTATATGAGATCCTAAAATTCACCAAACCAGTTAGCTTACCTACTGTGACATATTTTTGAACTGACTGCAGCAAAAACCTGATTTTTGGATGTCTCATTCATGCAGAAACTCATAAAACTCATATTTTTAGTATTTTGACCATATCTCAAGAATGGGTCCACCAAAAATCATAATTTTGGGGTGTATATGTTGCTGTTCATCTACTGTAACTATCTGAATGGTCATTTGGAATTTATTTTTATGGTCAAAATTGGCCATTTGGCCAACTTGTGTACTATGATTACACCCAGAAAACATATAGCGGTCAATGTACTGGCTCTGTGCTATACGAGTCACATGTACCATAGGTTCAGATTGTTTCTACATAATCTCGGAGGGCATGATGCTTGCATGTATCCATATTGAAGGTCTTCTTTTGATGAGTGCCACAGGCATTGCCAAGCTGAGACTTCTTGGATTGGTGCTGTTGACGAGCTGCAGCTTCACGAGGAAGTTCAACAGTGCTATAATTCGAACAAGTGTTATTAGCAAAGAATCGAAGCTGATCTCCCAATTTGTAATTTTGTCAAGGATCTGCAATGTAGAGTCAGTGTGCATCCAAAGCTTGGCAATGCCATGCCAGTGTGCACAAGTAAATAAAAGTTCTTGAATTGTGTTGTTGTGTGGGTCGGAGAAAAGGCCATTAAATGGAATCGCACACTGGATAATGTTCTCAGGAACCTGCTTATTGCGGTAAGAAAATATACCTACTTGCAGAAGATCTTCATAGTCCCTTGCAGCCATTTTTTTCTGCTCAGAGGAATTTGCTGAGAACTTGCAGATCGCAGCTTCGAATCTGGGAATCCGACGGTACCTGAAGCATGCTTCAGCAGTTAGAAATTGTATACATGATAGGGATTCAGCATATAGGATAGAGTTGACGAGTGTTAGGACAACACTATCAATGATGACAGCGCTGGCTCTCACAGGGTCACTCAACAACAAAACAAAGGAAAGAATCAAGAAGTCTTAAGGCAGTCGCACTAGATAGTGGATTTACCTAAGAGAACTCGAATAGAGTCTCTAGGCGTAATATTAACCTTTTAAATACTACAATACATGAGTTAACAATGAGGTCGACACATGTGCTACATGAGGCAACTGATCCATGCTTTAGTCATGAGGCGGGCGTGATGAACGGACGCCATGTGTTTACCATGTGTCCGCTAACTCTATAATAACTACAACGAACATCAACAGAGAGAAATGCGTAACTAATAGTATTAATTGTCTTAGAAAAGATGATGAAAATCGTACTCTTGACATCACCCCCTCTTTAGGGCTCGGATTCCAGACGAGACACAAGGCCCTCTGGAGTCTCTGTGAAGTTTTCGTACGGGCGGAATTGGAAATGCGCCAACGATCTTAGTCGACGCGGGGCGGACGGGTTGGATGCATGAAAGGCCGCAATCGCCGCCGCTGCGTGTTCAAGGTTTGAGGCGGGTTCCCAGGTGTTGTTTTCCTCGGTGTACCCTTGCCACTTTACCAAATACTGCAGCTGGCCATGGCGCAGCCTAGAGTCTAGTACCTCCTCCACATGGTACTCTAATTCCCCGTCTATCTCCTCGGGTGGCGGCGCTTCGGCTTTCTGTCCCGGAATCTTTGACTCCGTGTGGGGTCTAGTTCGCGAGATGTTGATCACCGGGTGGATCTTGATCGATTTCGGCAACTTGAGCTTGACGGCGTTTGTCGACGTCAGCTCGGTGATGGGATAGGGACCCAGGCGCTTTTCCGACAGCTTGCGCGAAGGGCGTTTCAACTGTAAATCATCCGCCTCCAACCACACCTTTTGCCCGACCTTGTAGTCCGGGGCCTCTCCTCTGATCTGGTCGGCGTAGCGCTTCATTTCGTCGCGCGCTTTTGTCAACGCCGCCTCCGCCTCCTCGTGCACCCTTTTCATTCGCATTGCGAAGTCATCCGCTGCTTCGACTTTTCCTTCCCTTCTCGGTTCGAAACCCATCCTGGGGTTGTAGCCATAATTAGCGAAAAACGGCGAGACCTGGATTGACGAGTGGATGCGGTTATTATAGGCGAACTCGCCCAACGCGATCCATTCCGGCCAGTCGTCTTGCCTATAATTAACAAAGAGCCTCAGGTACTGCTCAACGTCCTGGTTGACTCGTTCCGTCTGTCCGTCAGTCTGCGGGTGATAGGCCGTAGACGTTTTTGTTTGTATTTTTAGTAATTTATTTAATTCACGCATCAGCGCGGCTGCGAATTGAGGACCTCGATCAGATATGATTGAATCTGGAAGTCCGTGGTACCGCCACACATTATCGCGATATAATTTAGCCAGGCCAAGCGCGCTGGTTTCCTCCGTTGTTGGGATCGCGTGCATTTGCTTTTTGGCCCGGTCGACTACCACTAAGAGCGCGTCGTATCCTTGCGCCTCTGGCAGCCCCGTAATGAAGTCCGCGGAGATTGCTTTCCACGGCTCCGTAGGGGAGTCGATCGGTCTCAGCTTGCCCGCTGGAGGTTTTGGCACGTTCTTGTACCTCTGGCATTTGTCACAGCCATCTACATAATCGAACACGAACTTTGTCATGTTCGGCCACCAATAATTATGGGCCACGAGTTCCAAGGTCTTCCACCTCCCTGGATGCCCCGCAATTGCCGAGTCGTGATGTAACTTCACGATCTCGCGTCTCAGCTGTACCTCCCTGGGTACGTACACTTTTCCCCTGAACAACACCAGCCCCTGTTCTTCGCTCCATTCCTCCGTCCTTAGCCGTTTCGTCGGCGATCTCTTCAATTCTTCTACTGCCTTCACCACCGACTCGTCCCACTCCTTCGCCTTCCGCACCTTACTTAATAGCTTCTCTTCTGAGCCCTCGATCAACAAGCGTCACGTCTTCGTTGTCGTGCTCCCCGTCTCTCTTGAAGTCCGGTCTCCTGGACAGGGTGTTGGCCTTTCCCATTGCCGTGCCAGGCTTGTTGACCAGCTCAAAGTCGAATCTTGATAAATAAAGCGCCCACCGCGCTTGTCTCCTGTTCAACTTCTTTGACGTCATAAAATACCGGAGATTGGAGTGATCCGTCCAAATCTCGATCTTATGTGTCGCACCTTCCAAATGGTGCCGCCATGCTTCCAGTGCCCTGATGATGCCGAGCATCTCCCGATCGTGTACGTCATAGTTTCGTTCGACATCGTTTAACGATTTGGAGATGAAGGCGCACGGCCTCCACTTTCCGTCCTCTGTCTTCATAGATAACACCGCTCCGGTTGCCACTCCAGAAGCGTCTGCTTCGACTCGCAAGGGCTTGGAAGGATCCGCGGTGGCGAGGATCACATTCCGAGTGAATAGCGCCTTGAGTCCGTCAAACGACTCCTGTTCTGCTGTCCCCCATTCCCACTTTTGTTCCTTCCTCAATAGCTTATTCATTGGCGCTGCTACCTTTGCGAAGCCTTCGGCAAAACGTCGGTAGAAATTCGCGAGGCCAAGGAATCTCTGTATATCCTTGACTGACCTCGGAACCGGCCATTCCTCTATCGCCTTTGTTTTTTCTTTATCCATCTTGATTCCGGAAGGGGTAATGTGCAGCCCCAGGAATTCGACTTGGTTGACCTCGAACTCGCATTTTTCCGGTTTCAGGAACAGATCGTTTTCTTCTAATCTTTTTAATACTTCTTCTACTATCTCGTTGTGTCCGTTTTTGTCCTTTGTGAATATTAAGATATCGTCTATGTAAACTACTACTGACCCCTGGTCAATGAGGTCCTTCAGCACACCGTTCATCATGGTCTGGAACGTGGCTGGGCTATTGCATAATCCAAAGTACATAACTAACGGCTCGAACGCGCCCCTGTGGGTCGTGAACGCCGCTTTCCATTCGTCTCCTTCTTTCATCCTGACATTATTATATCCCCATCTCAGGTCCAATTTAGTAAATACACGGGCACTACCTACTCTATCTATTAAGTCGCCGATAAGTGGTAACGGGTAATTGTTCCTGATCGTCCACGCGTTCAGGTAGCGATAGTCCTGCACCATCCTCTTTTTTTTATCTTTCTTTGGGACGAAGAACACTGCCGACGTCTGCGGCGACTTGCTCTCTCTGATGTATCCCTTTTCTAATTGATCATTCAAGAAGTCGTCTTCGCCTTGCTCCTGCGGTGACAACCGAATGTTTTTGGCCTTTTTCGGTTCATAGCCCGGTTTCATTTCGATTGCGTGGTCCCATGGCTTTCGCTTCGGCATCCGCTCTGACACTTTCTTCGAGAATACTTTCATCCACCTCCGGAACCTACGCGGAATCTTCGCTTCGATCTCTGACTCCGTCATTCGGATTTTGAGCTCCTCATCGTGTACCGGGTTCGCATTCTCTTCCTGGATTATCTCTTCCAGGATCCCATCTCCGTCCTTCATTGTTCCTCCTGCCTGAATGAATGTGTCTTCGTCCTCTACTTCCTCGATTGTAGGACGAAACCTCTGTCGCTCGGCCAACTTCCTCCTGGCCCTATCCTTCTTCGCCGCTCTGATAAATACGTTGCACTCCCGAGGGCAGCGCGTCATTCTAACCTCACCGGTGTCCCAGTTAATATCTGGGTTGTGCTTGCGCAACCACAGATGTCCTAGGATCACCGTTGTCTTTCCCAGGTCGCACACCTCAAAGACGGCCTTCTCTTTGTGACCTCGGAATGACACCATCAAGACGATCTCTTCTGTGATCGAGCCGCCCTGGTTTAAGGTACCGTCAATGTTGTAAACCCTGATCGGTTGATCCAGGGTCCGAGTCTTAAGTCCGCTTTTGTGTACAAACTCTCGATCGACGAAAAGTCCGGTAGCCCCACTGTCCAACAACGCCCTGACCGTGCAGGCGTCATGTGTATCTAATGTGGTAATAGTAATTGGTATCATAATTTCATTTTTTACTTTGTTCGATCTTACGAAATGGCGTACCCCCTCTTTAGGCTTTTCGGTAATAAAGTCTATTTTGGTAACTACGGGATCACGGGGAATTAAGCACAGCTCCGGGCTGCCAAGCCGACTTGCGTCGGGCTCCCCACCGTTGTGGTTAACTACAGTTTCGCTATCTAAGCTATCTACTATAGTAGTGTCCGTTTCCGTATCTGAGTCCGTTTCCTGTACCGTAAGTCCTTCGTACTTATTCTTGGAGGCCAGCGAGGGGGGTCTCACTGATCTCCGGTGGGAAAATCCTTCTTGGCCGCTGCGTCGGCCTCTTCCTTCAGCTTGGCGGTCCAGTAACCGCGCAAGTCCTCGTAGTTCATTGCCCAGATATCCAGGCGGCTTCTGCAGTCGCGGTCCATGTGCCCGGGCTTCCGACACTTGTAGCAGATCAAGGGCGGCCTTTTTGCCATCCTGTCCACGTCCATCGCGTTGGGGTCTCGGGCGCGCGGGGGATTTGCCTGCGTTTGTTGTTGCCCGAATCGTAGACCCGGAGATGATGATTGCGGCGCCGGTTGCGCTCGCTGGTGAGGGGTGAAAGGGGCCCTCGCATTCTGAGCCCCCTGCGCTGGTTGTCGGCAGTTTCCAAATAACCGCTCCTCTGCACAGGCCTGTCTCCACTGGCGGTCCATGCGCATTGCGTCGGTGTACCAATGTTCAATGGTCACCGGCCTGTTCTCCAAGTTGTTGAGCCGCTCTCGCAGCCCCTTGTTCAGAGATCGCTTGAACTCGTAGATGAGTGGCGTTCCGTCGTATCCGGAATGGTGGGCCGCGATCTTGAAATCTTGGATGTGTTCGTCCGCGGTCTTGTCTCCTTGCACCATGGTAGTGATTTCGAATACCTTGGTGTCTTGTTCGTTCGGGTCTCCGAACGTGTGTCGAATTGAGGCGAGGAGATCCCTTGCCGTGAGGAACGGCGACTCTCCGCGCATCATCTCTTTGACGGCCACCTCGCGCCATTTGGCCGCGGCGCCTCCTTGCAAGTAGGACAGGATCCAAACGATCTTGGCATCCTCATCTACGAATTCGTCGGGACGTCCCCACATATACATGTAAACCGCGGTCTCGAAGCTGTCAAGCTCCGCGGCTTTTCCTGAATAGGCCATGGGGCACGCCACTTTCGGCATGCACCTGCCTGCGCTTCCTAAGGGCGCGTTCGCCACTCGTTCCTTTTTCATTCGGAGGAGGTCCGTCATAAGCAGATCTCGCTCGCTCTTCTCAAGCCTCTCTCAGCTGTTCTTCCAGCGAGCGCTCGGCGGGGGGCGGTTCCAAGAGATCATCGAGATCCGTGGGGGGAGGAAGGGTCGGGATGTCGATGGGTGCAAGGGGAGGGTTACCCGTCATGATGTGAGGAGGGGTTGGTGGAGATGAAAGTAGTCGGGGGCGGGGCGAGACGATGCGGCCGGTCCAGTCACTTAGGACAGGCAATGGTTCTCGGTAGGTAAGCGGAAATGCAATAGTACCCTGGAGCGGGCGCACGACCCTGCTGTGCTCCTTGGGAATGAAAACGGGAAGACACTGCTTTTGGGGCAACGTGGAGGGGTCTGGTCGGGTAGTCTCTTGCTGGCGAACTCACGTCAGGGTCTCAATCCCCTGCACGTTCAGAACGGCGCGAGACGGACTCAACGTTTCTCGCGCGGTCTGTCACCTGAGTGGACTACGCCTACCGCTTGTGGCGTTCTGAGAAAGTCTCTGCGTCAAGCACAAGACTTAAACCTGACATACAACGTCGCGGGTTTCAGGAATGGGGAGGGGAAAAATGATGGGGGAAACGGGCGGGATGAGAATAAAAGGTAGAGCGGGGGCGTGCGTACCGTCGTCTCCACCTGATTCTTAGGACGAATGTCTGTCCAAAGTAAGTTGTAACACAGGTGAAAACGTACACGCGACCGGAAGGGGACGGGTGATGCAAGCGATGAAAGGTGGAAGGCGTCTTGCTTTAACGTGGCGGCGCAAGCTTGCGCGCGTTGTCTCAAGTGAGGCCCGAGGTAAGGATAATGAGAATGAGGTAGATGTGAGAGAGAGCGCGGAGGGATTCGAGTTCTTCTGTTAGGACAACACTATCAATGATGACAGCGCTGGCTCTCACAGGGTCACTCAACAACAAAACAAAGGAAAGAATCAAGAAGTCTTAAGGCGGTCGCACTAGATAGTGGATTTACCTAAGAGAACTCGAATAGAGTCTCTAGGCGTAATATTAACCTTTTAAATACTACAATACATGAGTTAACAATGAGGTCGACACATGTGCTACATGAGGCAACTGATCCATGCTTTAGTCATGAGGCGGGCGTGATGAACGGACGCCATGTGTTTACCATGTGTCCGCTAACTCTATAATAACTACAACGAACATCAACAGAGAGAAATGCGTAACTAATAGTATTAATTGTCTTAGAAAAGATGATGAAAATCGTACTCTTGACAACGAGTAGTTCCATGATGACACTGAAGTAAGTAAGATACCATGTTCATGGGCCTCCAGAAACTCATCATCAAGGAGTATTTTCCACTGTTCGTGGAATATCTCTCAGTGACAATGAGCCATCAAGATATGGTTAGGACCCTTGCCACCTGTGTATTCCACTGCAAATTCCTTGAACAAGCCTGGAAGCTGGAAAGGATTGTGGCTAACATTTGATGAAGCATATGCAAAGAAAGAAGCTCACCATCTGCAAATATGCAATGTGATTGCATAAATGAGAGAAAGGTTGTGCTTGTTGATACTTGGAATCATTTCCCAAATACATATAACAAGGCCATAACTTTGCACTTCCGAAGGACGTGAGATGAGTTTCATCTGACCAAAACATCAGTGCAATGATAGCTCTTGGAGCATCACACCCAGGCTCAGCTGGTGATTCCAGGAGTTCCTTGTGCTTAGAAAAGAAAGCTGCAGAGGTATACAACTCACCATGAACTTGAACCTCCTGAGCTTTGTCACTGCATTTCCACAGAAGTTCATACGGCTCGTAGTGGAAGTGTCTGTCATCATTTGTAACCCATTCCCAAATAACGGATACAATTGACTGATGATATAGGTCACCAGCCAAGTAACTCTGTGAACCCAGAATGGCCATGCGATGGTGGAACGGAACACTGATAGAAATAGCAGTGCGTTTCCATACAGTATCCTCACCCAACCATCTGCAATCTGAGCTGTGGTGATCGTCATCATCTGCATTTTCAGCTAAAACTGCATTTATCCTAGTCCAGTTCATGGAACGGATATCACCAGGTTTAAAGTCTAGGTTACCAACAATATCAATGAGCTTTCTGAAGCCTTCCTGTGATTTCTGGATCCCCTGGTTCCAGTACCAGTCACCCAAAGAAAAGGAATTCTGATTTGGGTATGGATAGAATGTCTGGTCATCTAGAGTATGGAGTTGGTTGACTAAGTGGACTGCATTAGTGCCTGTTTTATAAAGATCTTGCAGTGTTACATGGTCTTTAGGATCATGCGATGGACAATCTGTTCTGTAGTGCTTTCTACAAAGTCCAAACATATTTTGAGCGGTCTGAAAATACTTCAGAATTAATGAACAGTGCATTGTTGAAGCATGCATGGCCACATCTGACAGAGTATCTGAGGGAATTGGATCATATGAAATAGTGGCTAGTGCATTGATTAAGTTCAATCCTTGTCTCAGAGCTTCACAGCTGGGAATGACTTGGGGAAAGGCTTGTTGATGGGAGTCTCTATTTGCAGAACGCGACTTGTGCCCCCAGAAAGTGCAGAGAGCCATCAAGCAAAGCCTCTCGACCCTACCATCCAGTTGTTTGGCCCATTGATCTGGATGTTGACTAGCTCTTACTAAGACAAAAATAAAAAGTTAATTAAAGAATCAAAGTCCTGTACCAAATTACCAGTAACTGATGAGTTGTTTGGATACAGTGTCAATGAACTAGAAAATAATTAAATGGAGTTAGCAACACAAAATATTGATAAAGGTATGGTAAAGGGAAATGTATACAATGACTCTTGATTTTTGGTGCTGGCAGTAGGACTGGAATAAAATCTCTGGAAAGGGTCAGTTGACAAGCAGGGCAGCTGACCCTACCACAACGCATGTAAATATGTAATGCAATGGTTGTGGGTTCAATTCTCTAGCATGGCAATTTTTTTTATATTTAATAGTATGAGGATTAGAGTCTACATGGAGTCTATGTGGAGTCTATGTGGAGTCTACATGGAGTCTACATGGAGTCTACATAGAGTCTACATAATAGTCTATGTATAGTTTAGTGGGAGTCCCACTACTCCTTGTAAATACATGGAGTTTACTGGGAGTCTACATGGAGGCTACATAGACTTGCCATCAACATGAATCCCATGTTTGGTCAACCCACACTCCACCTAAAGTCTATGTAGACTCCCAGTAAAGTCTATGTAGTCTACAAAGACTCCATGTATACATGTGGGGAGTGTAAAGCCCTCGCATTTCCAGAGCCTTGTTTAGGATGAAGAAATGCTCACACAACAGGGAGTCCATCAAGAGGGCTCTTCAAAAACATGTCATACCCTCAAATCCTTTGAAAACCAAGGTATCAATCCAAGCCGCCAACATGGCATAAACAGGGTACATCAGCCTCTGGAAGCAAGAACTGAAGAAGCTTTATCCCTTGGAGGATCTAGTTGGCGAGGGCTTGAAGTTTGGCTTCCGGCTAGTTCCATGGGATGGCATGTGCGCCCATCTATTTTACCTTCCCTTTTTCTCCCTTCCTGCTTACAGTTGAATGAAACAGCGCTGCCACCCCAATCCTGGACATGCATGAGTGCATCATTGTGATTTTAGCTGGGTGCCCCAGTGACAGCTTGTGGGAAGACATGAACAACACAGTTTCTGTTGAGGCAGAGCTTCAACTACTAAGTTCAAGTTATCGAGTTCGTTAACGATGAGGCTTTCGTCGCTAAGTTCAATCACACTAAGACGGAGGCTTTCCGCTTAGGTCGAGTTCGCGTCAATGAGCAGTTAAGGTGTTGATTGCCTAGGTCAAGCTAGAGAGCCTTGACCATAAACTACTACAGTGTATATAGCTACAAGTATCTAGCTAATCGTCCAATAGTATGTTGACACATACTACTTGCTGCATGCGCAGCGAGATAGCTGTTATACTATGGAAAGCTGTATCTACTATAGTGTAAGCGGCTGCCCTTGTTGCTGCGCTACAAACAGGAGTATCTAATGGGCGCTGCCTGTCGAGTCAGTGTCTGCTAAGTATCAGGAAAGGAAATAGAGTAAAGAAAGAGAAAAGGAAATTGTAACATCACCCCCCCTCTATCATCGAAGTTTCCGACTTCGATCCCTCAGAAATCATCTACCATTGACCGAGACATGTTCGGCGTTCTATAAATCCAGAAATGGGTGCCTCCGGGTTGGTCAACTGGGGGTGGCGGAGGAGAGTGATTCGGGCGACAAGGGATGTAAGTGTCGTCAGGGTGTGTGATAGGTTCTAATGGGATGACGACGAGGTCTTCTTCACCAACAATTGGGAGGGGACAGGGCGAGAGCATCGAGGGACAAGTGAGGTTGACGAGATAAAGGTCTCTGTTGACCTGGACTGAGCGTTTGGTGGAGCGGATGGATTGGAGGGTGAGGAAAAGAAAGATCAACCAGCAAGTAATGAAGAAAAGGAAGATTGTTAAGACGAGGAAGTTAGAGATCTGCATTGTGGGTTGTTTATGCTGTCGAGTCATCATCTTCTTTGCTTCTTTAATACAGGCGAAAAACTAGGGTCAGGTTCTCCTGTGATGTTAGCCCAAGCGTCTCCATCAAATGTCGCTAAAAATTCGGCGCCCACTTCCTGATTGGATCTATCATTGATGGGGATCTGTCTAGGCGGGGTGTTATGGTATCTGGGAGGGGGTCGGTTCGGGTTCGACTCGCAGTCACTAGAGTAGTGGCCTGGTCCTCTTTTCCTGCAGTGGAAACACTGATAGAGGTTGCAATAAGAGGCGAAGTGCCCCTGTCCTTTGCACTTGAAGCAGTATTCCCCACTCATATGCAGTGGCACTTCTGAGCTAGGCTGGGTGGCAGAGAGTCGCATTGATGGGATGATGAGAGGGGTGCAGCTTCAGGGCGGGCTGCATGAAGGCTGATACGCACTGCCAGATACTTCACAGGCTGACAGTCTGTGAGCGGGAGAGGTCATGGATCCAGAAGGGGATGGTTCGTTTTGAGAGTGGGATGGACCGGCGGAGTGACTGGTGGATTTCTTTGCTATTCTGGGTCGGGGGCAACTGGTGGATGGGACAGGTGGATCGTACCGGTTTCTGTAGTCGTTGACTGCAGACTCTAACCCTCTTTCCAACATCTGACATAACATGCTGTGGGCTAGGCGATTGAGGCTAATGACATTTTCGAGAAGGTCATATTGTCGAAGAGGTTCTTCAAGGTCATTGTTTTAGAGATTGCGGATGATCGTATCCCGGTTCGCAGGGTCAGAGAGGTAGTCTTGGACAGATTGAGTGAGAGGGGGAGGAACGGGGAGAGGTCGAGCACTGGCAGGGATTGAGGTAGACATGTTAGACGAATTGTTTGAGGTGATGGTTGTGGTTTGGTTTGCTGGTCAGTTTTTAGAGGTGTTTCTTCTCCTTATATGCCTTAAGAAGGTCCACAGCATTTCCCAAATTGTCTGTAGGTTCCCAGGTATGTTCTGAGGTGGGGTAACCTAGCCACTTCACCAAGAACACATGTCCTCATCCACGTTTCTTATGCACAATGATCGCCACTACTTCGTGTTCTTCTTGTCCACTGATGAGGTCAGGCGGTGGCCTCAGGTAATTAGGTCCATGAGCATCTGTCTCACGATAAGGGGTCAGGAGGGCGGCATGGAACACCGGGTGGATTCTCCACTGATGAGGAAGTTTCAGCTTGTAAGAGAGCGGTGACAATACTTTGTTAATGGGGAAGGGTCCTTCTCTCTTTGGGGAGATCTTCCTTGTGACGTCTGTCAGTTTCAGGTTCCGTGAGTCCAGCCAGACCTTCTGTCCTTTCTCGAATGGGGAGAACTTTCTCATGGCCTGTTCTGCCATGACCTGTCAAGCCAGTTCGTGTGCTGCCAATGCTTCTGTTTGTGCTTTTAATAACTGGATGAAACGTTTTTCAGCTGCGGGCATGTCACTTTTTTGATACGCCACCGGTATAGCCCTAGGTTCATAGCCCATCATTAGGTAAAATGGGGAATGTTTCACTGCTGAATGCATCCTCTGGTTGTGCGTGAATTCTGCTGTGGACAGAAGTTGCCTCCACGTTTCAGGGTTGTTGGTACAGAACATCCGAAGATAGACTTTGACCTCTTGATTTACCCATTCTGTATCTCCATCAGTCTGAGGATGAAATGTGGTACTCATTGACAGTTTGATCCCAAGGAGCTTTCCGAGCTCTTGATAGAGTTTTGATGAGAATCGAGGGTCTCGATCAGAAATAATCCTGTCTGGTAGCCCAAATCTGGTGTAGACGTTTTTCAGATACGCATCCGCTGCCCCTAATGCATCAATCGTCTTGTTGCAAGGGATTAAAATTACCCCCTTCATAAGACCATGGTCTACCATGACCATGATAGAATCGAATCTGTCTGAAATGGGTAAATCTGTGATGAAGTTGGTTGTGACTAGCGCAAATGGTTGTGTCGCCATGCTTTTGATTGGCGTCAAAGGTGGTGTCATTGGATGCGTGTTGACCTTCATCTGTTGGAATTTTGTGCAGCCTTCTACCCATTTCTTGATCAGCATCGTCATTCCCGGCCACCAGTAGTCTCATTGAATGAGTTCGATTGTTTGGTACTGTCCTGGGTGTCCGGAAGGTAACGAGTTATGATACTGTTTGATGATTTGTTTCCATAGATCAGCGTTCGGCAGCACATAGCAACAGTTTTTAAAGAATAGAACATTATCTTTTACTTCCCAATTGGCCAGATTGGATCTGATCAGGGGTGTTCCATTGGTTTTCAGTGCCTTGATCGCATCGGCAACTAGTTCGTCTTTCATAGTTGCTTGAACGAGTGCTGTTTGCATTGCTGTATCGATGATGTTGACAAAGACATTCTCCGGGAGGAGTGTGATGTTTTCGTTGTTGTTTTCTATTCCTTTGCCCCAGTCTTCTCTTTGAGAGAGGGCATCGGACTGTATCATCTGCAATCCAGGAACGTGTAGTAATTTTAGCCGAAATTCTGATAAGAATAGACTCCATCGGGCCTGTCTTCAGTTCAGCTTCTGAGCGGTCCTGAAGTACGTCAGGTTCTTGTGATCGGACAAGATCGTGACGGGATGTGGGCTTCCTTGAAGGTGTGTCTCCACATTTCTAGTGCTTGTATGATGCCAAGCGGTTCTTGATCGTATATTTCATAATTTTGTTGTGTTGTGTCGAGGGAATGGGAAATGTAACCGCATGGGTGCCATTCTCCATCTGTCCCTTGCTGTCGTAACACAGCACCAGTTGCGAATTTCGAGGCGTCAGATTCAATTGTAAAGGGTTGTTCCGGGTTTGGCATGTGTAAGATCGGTGCCTGTGCAAACTTCGCCTTTAGCACATCAAAAGACTGTTGACATGCCATTGTCCATTTGAACTTGACGTCTTTTCAGGTGAGATCATTCAAGGGTCTCACTAGTTCAGCGAATCTCCTGATAAATCTTCGATAGAAGTTTCCGAATCTTAAAAAGGATCATACCCCTTTGACGTTAGTTGGTGCCGGCCAGTCTTTGATCCCTGCTAATTTTGTCGGATCCATCAGCATTTGATCCGGTTTGATGATCAAGCTGAGGAATTCGACTTCTTGTATGTCAAATTTGCATTTCTCCAGTTTCAGGTACAAGTCGTGTTTTTCGAGTCATTGCAAGACCCGTCTTGTCCGTTCCTGATGCTCTTTGAGATCTTTTGAAAAGATAAGGATGTTGTCCATGTAAATGACTATCCATCCTTCATCAATCATGTCCTTGAAAATCTCATTCATCATTGCTTGGAACATAGTGGGGAGTTGCATAGTCTGAAGAACATTGCCATTGGTTCAAACAGCCCTTTATTTGTTTTAAAGGCTGCTTTCCATTGATCGCCCTCTTTAATTCGAATGTTGTGGTATCCCCATCAAATGTCGAGTTTCGTGAACCATTGTGCTCCTTTGAGTTTGTCGAGAAGATTGCTGACTAGTGGAAGGGGGTAAGTGTTCTTAACCATTCCACCGTTCAGGTAGCAATAATCTTGACATGGTTGGAGGGCTTCTGAGTCTTTCTTTGCGACAAAGAAGAAGGGGGAGGCCATTGGGGATTTCGATGGGCAGATGTATCCTTTCTTGAGATTTTCTTCAAGAAAGTCGTCCATCTTAGCCTGTTCAGTGGGCGACAGTGGATAGACCTTGCAGTCTTTCGGTACAAAGTTGTCTTTCAGATCGATGGCATGGTCCCATAGTTTGGATTTGGGGAATCGTTCGGAGGCGGCTTTTTCAAACACCCGTTTGTAGTCTTGATAATGTTCTGGTAGTAGATCGTTGAGTGATTTGGCTTTTTCCAGGTTATCTGTCTGATCTCCATGAGAGAGTTTCTCAGAAATAGAAGTCTTCACTCTTATCCAAATTCCCTGTCCGAAGCAGAACCATGGGGTGGTCAGTGAAGAGACAATCCTTGATATTCTTGTCATTTTTCTGGAGTAGGAATATCTTGGTGTTTCGTTTTCTTGGGTAAGGGGTGGTTCAGCGGTATTGGTGGGATCGAAGATTCCTAAGACCAGTTCTCCTTTGACATAGGCAATGCAGGGCCTTCAGTGTATTTGACCCATTGCATATGGAGCATTTAATGGTGGCTTTTGGCCCATGTAGTATGGTCCAGCTAATATGGGCCCATCTTGTGTAATGGACCCATGTTAATGGGATACACCATGTGAATAAGGCAGGCCCATTGTGATGTGACTGAGTGAGTGAGACCATTGATGATGGGTGGGCCCAGGTGTGAGCTGCTGGAGGCAGTAGACCATGGGTGATGGATGGGCCCATGGTCTAGCTACTGGAGACAGTAGACCATGGGCAATGGATGGGCCCAGGTGTGAGCTGCTGGAGGCAGTAGACTATGATCATTCTATTCTGGACATCCTTCAGGATGATGGCATGGGAATGGGATACAAGAACAGGGTCTATGAGCTGCGGAGCAGGAACCCACTGGATGTGACGTGGCATGGCTCAGACCGACAGGCAGTGATAATGACCCGTATGAAGTGGGGGCAGTGAGGTAGGACAGCAGAGACCAACCAGCAGTGAGACCAACTGGCAGTGAGACCGACCTTCAATGATAATGACTGGTATGAAGTGGGACAGCAGTGAGGTAGGACGGCGGTGAGACCAACCGGCGGTAAGGCCAACTCGCAGTGAGGTAGGATGGCCGTGATACTGACTGGTATGAAGTGGGATGGCAGTGTAGGACAGCAGTTAGACCGACTGGCAGTGATACTGACTGGTGGTGGTACTGACCGGTGGTGATACTGACCAGCAGTGATACTGACTGGTGGTGGTACTGACCGGTGGTGATACTGACCAGCAGTGATACTGACCAGCAGTGATGCTGACCAGTATGAAGTTTGACGGCAGTGAGGTAGGATGGCAGTGAGACCAATGGGCAGTAAGACTCAGCAGTGATACCAGCCGGGAGGGTCAACGGCATTAACATGGCAGTGATAGTGAATAGTTTGTCCAGTGTCAGTGAAAACAGCAGTGATGGTGAATAGTTTGTGCAATGTCAGTGCCACTAATCAGTACTGATGCGCCAGGGGAGGCTACACTAGGATTGGTACTTCACTTGACAATGTTATCTTTGTTGCAGTTCCAAGTCTATGCCACATCAGTAATATATTCGACATTTTTTGCACAGCAGTAAAAGGCAACATAGGGCAAGATCGTATGACATTCAGACTCTTGGAAACGGTCCAGATGGAGTCTCCATAGTGTCACCGATCGGTATTATAGGTTGGTGGGCAGTGGTGTACATTGGTCTGTTGGCAAGTGGACCAGATAAGTTAACTGTTCGTTGGCACATGAAATGGTAGCTTTATTAAGTCCATAGCATTGCCCATCAGTAGTGTGCATTGGTGTGTTGATATGGTGCTGTCTAGTAAGTTGCCTAGTAAGTCGGGGGCAAGGCGAGTACATTACACTCCCCCACATATTCCGGCCGGAATTTCCGGAATTTGTCCGGAATTTCCGGATTCCGGTTGTACTTTTTTTGAGTGTAATTCTCACTGTAGAGGATAATTCCGGTTTTAATAATTAGACCAGAATTTACCCGAACCAGGAAAAAACCGAACTAACCGAACTAACCGAACTAACTGGACGCGTGTCACATGGCCACAATCGCCAACGTGACGCGTCGTGACTGCCAGCTCACGCGTTGCCACCCACCATCACGACGACGGTCTCCCTCTCCCCTCCCCCCCTCCCTCCGTCCCCCCTCCCTCCGTCTAGCACAACATGGGGGCCATAGGCCCCCATGGTAAGTATTTTAAGATCTATTTCATTTTTATTTAAAGCTAATCAGATATTTATTTTTCTCTTTCAGTTTTTGTATGCAACGATGCGCCGCCCCTCCTCCCCACTTAGCTGGGAGGTGGGGGGCTTCCCGAAGAGGAAACGACGGCAGCCGCCACGTCACAAACGCCGCCCACACGCCGCCGAACAACGACGCGGCTACCGTGTCACCTCTGCCACCCTGTCCCTAGCCCAGCACTGCCACGTCACCCCCAGCGCCACCTCCCTTCCGACCGAGCACCCACCGCCGCCACCACGTCACCGCCCACTGACGAAGCACCCACCACCGCTGCCACGTCACCAACACCCACTGACCGAGCCCACCGCCGCCGCCACATCACGCCCACTGACCCAGCACCCTACCCCAGCTAGTGGGAACCCCCACCGACACGCGACCTGCCCCCAGGCCCACAAGGGACCAGGGGACGTCCCTCAGAGCCAGGGGGCGCGCCAGGGACGACGGGGCGAGCCGGGGGACAGGGGACGCGCCAGGAGGGAGGGGGGACGCGCCAGGAGGAAGGGGGACGCGTGGGGTACGGGGGGACACCATAGGAGGGAGGGGACACGCCAGGAGGGAGGCGACATGCCAGACGCAACACCGAGCGCGACAGAGCACCCCCCACCACCACTGCGAGCGACTGCTCGCAGGGCGGAGGCGGGGTGCAGTAGGCGGGGATGAGGGGGATGCGTCGAGAGGGAGGGGTACGCGTCGAGAGGGAAGAGGGGGACGCTACAGACCGCGACCGCCCGCGCTAGGAGGGAGGGGGGACGGGGGGACGCCATAGGAGGGAGGGGGGACGCGTGGGGGGAGGGGGGACGGGGGGACGCCATAGGAGGGAGGGGGGACGTGTGCCAGACGCGACACCCAGGGCGACAGAGCACCCCCCACCACTGCTGCGAGTGACTGCTCGCAGGGCGGAGGGGGGTGCAATAGGCGAGGATAACGGATGTGCACGGGGAAGGGGGGGCGGGCAAGGGGGGCAACAACGGCGATGCGACGCGCCCCACGCCCCCCTCCCCTTTAATTTATTTCGTATATATTAATTTTATTTATACTCTATTTTAATTAGTATCAATGCTACTGTCAGAGCGAGGACGTGCCAGATGCTCAACCACACGACACCCAGGGTGACAGAGCACCCCCAACCACTGCTGCGAGCCACTGCTCGCAGGGCGGAAGGGGGGTGCAATAGGCGAGGGTGACGGAAGGGCAGGGGAGGGGGGCAAAAAAATGAGTCCGGAATTTCCGGAATATGTGGAGGAGTGTAAATTACAGAGCTGCATCCGACTCAGGCACTTCTCTCTCAGCATGACCATCAAATGCTGTCATGTTGAACATCTCCTCGGGCCAAGAGTTGAGGCCAAGAGTTGTTCCGGTACTCAGATCAGCACCATACACAGAGTTGGGGGCGGGCGCTGGTGCCGGGATGAATCCGATGCTAGGCGATGGGGCACTGAACACTGATGAATGCCTTGATGATGCCTGGTCCCGGCTCATGAACAGGAGCCAATGGCTCTCCAGGGTCGCTGTATGACCATTCTGCCCAGTGAGCAACATTGAGACGGTGTTCTTCATCGCTCCAAGCTGATCCTCCACCTTGTGCACCCACTCCTCAAATTGTGTATTCACCCATTGCAACTCTTGAAGCTCGACCTCCCGGTGATCAGCTAGGGAAACGGCACTTGCAAACTGTGGAGCCAGGTGGGGAATGGCCTTGAATGCCTCGAGCTCACCTTCTACCTTCATCACCCATGCTTGCAGTTCCCGATTGGCCTGCTGCAACTGTTGAAGATCCGGTTCCTGGTGGTCGGCACCCACATCATCGTCAGACTCCCCAGCCTGTAAGCAAATCCCACTCGAAACCTCTTTCCCCTGACCAGTGACCAGGTATATGTACCGTGAGGGGACCTGACCAAGATCAGCGATGGAGATGTCACCTGCCCCTAGGGAAGGCCCCGCAGCGGTGTCATTGGTAGGGACAGGAGGGGTAGGGATGGCAGTGAGTGCCCGGGTCTTTGATCGTGTCCTGGGGGTGGTATTGGTGTCATCCGCAGGAATGCTTGAAGTCGATGGGGGGCCGATGCTTTGCACTCAGGATTTGGACCTTGGTCAGGGAGTTTTGGCCCCATCATCTGCAGGAATGGTTGAAGTGGTTTGGGGGCTGATGTTTCATGCTTGAGATTTAGACCACGGACGGGGAGTTTTGGCCCATTTGTCTTCAGGGGCGGGTGTCTGACTGCTGGTCACCTTGACCCGCTTGGGGGTCCTCAGTGACGTTGGCGTTTTCTTTGGCCTTGGGTTCCTTCTGGCCTCCGCTGCAATCCCTGTGCACCTGTACTTTGCTTTGTGGCACCCCCTGCACGCCACAGCCAAGCCGGCAACCTCACATGGTTGCTGGAGATGGGCGCATCGATCACATGGCTCTGGTGTAGGCATGGTGGAATCGTGGGGAAGAGCGGAGGGCAGAGTGGCGGTGGAGGGTGGAGTAGCAGCTCTGAGCTGCTGTGGCCGGATGTGACTGCTTGAGGTGGCCGACTCATCGATATCCATTGGAACCAAGGAATTTGGGTCGTCGATATCCATGCTTTCATCGGCAGCCTTTCCCTTTCCCTTTCCTTTCCTTTTCACTTGAACCACCCCACCATCATCAGGATCTGCCACATATTCAGCGCTCTTGATCCTTGACGACCTCACCCTTGACTTCGACTGGGTGACTGAGTGGGGCCGCTTTGAAGGGACTTGTATGGCCCTTCCTCGGTGTTCTGCTGGGGTGTCTGGTACTAGTCTGTCCGCGTCCTGAAGGAGGGTCGCCTGGGGATGGATTGGTGTCGGTTGGGCAATGGTGGGGGTCGGCATTGGTGGGCTTGTGGCCCGGTGTGTCACAGTCATTACAGCCCTTGTTAGCTTCAAGGGCTCCGGTACTGTGAATCCACACCCTTTTAGCCTTCGTTGGATGAGAACAACAAATCAACTCACCCAGTGTCCGTCTTGATGTTCCAGGCCCCTGGAACCACTGGCTGGTCGACGATGTTTTATCCATGAGGAACAGGTGGGACCAGAGTGCAGGATCATGCCTGCTGACAGCCATGTAATCCATTGGTTCACTGTGCGCCAGCCTGTGGTCAAGCCGGAGAGTACCGCTGAGCAGGAGGCACGAAGGCTGGTAGTCCCCTAGATTATCTTCAGGTATCACATTGGAAAGGGCCCATGTATCAAGCTAACAAGATGTTAGCATTTCCATTGGGGTGAAGACCGGAGGAGGATCATGCACTTACTATGTAGGAGTCCAGACTGGCTGGATCAATTTTCACCCCCCTGTTTTAGCTGCTGAATCGCTAAGTCAATCTTTTGGGTGTCGATCCACACTTGGACCTTCCGTGCAGTAGCAGAATCGAATGACTGGAAGTGAATAAGAACAGATAATGTCACTAATGATGTTGATAACATACCGGGTTTCCCAGAAGCGCCATGAGCAGCTGCTGCAGCTCCTCATCATATCCAAGGATGGCTGCCTTTGTGAGTTCTTGCAGCTGAGGCTTAACGAATACTGTTGCCCGTGCAATGAGTGGTGCCGTGGGAGAAGACATTCAGACTGGTATGATTGGAGAAGTGAGTGGCTGGACAGCGCTGGTGAGTGTGATGAATAGAACACCGTTGATATTCCACCCGGTATGGGATTGGATGGTTAAGTGGTTGAATTTAATTAATGTTACCACGGCAACCAGAAGGCATGCTGCCGCAACCCTCCGGCCATCACTAACTGCTATTTGGTTCCGTTCAGTGACTCGATCAAAACGAACTTGACACTTGTACTAAGTACAGCCCATGGCACGCCGAAAGGACATCAAAGAAAAAGTGAGTAACCGGTTTTGGTTGATATGATGCAGAGTTATGATCTCTGTCTAGCCCGGAATGAATCCAGCTGTGGAAGCATTGTCCACAGCCCCTTCTCCACTCCCAATGCCTGCTGACTACCAGCCATCGAGCTTCCTCTACCTCAAGAGGCCAAGGCTTGATGCTGGGCTTCGGGACGCCACCACTGACCAATTACTCATCCCTGTCCCTCTTCCCAAACAGCGCCAGCCCAACCTGGACATAGCAGGTCCCAGCCATGTACCTGATCGTAACCCGATGCCTATGACACCAGCCCCCTCCACTGAAGAGACTACACTTTAATCACCGTTCATTCTCAGTGACCTGGCTGCAATGCTGTGGAAGGGGATTCTGCCCTCTTGAGGTCAGTGTTGTCGGGTCGTCATGTTGCGATGGCACAGGTAAGGCTAAATGGAGAAAACTGACGAAAGTGTCAAACATGTCGTCAGTGGAAAAAGGAGAGGGAACAGAGAGTTCTCGAAAGGATTGAGAACTTGAGGAAAAGCAACAGAAAGGGGGCGCGTCTGTGAATGATGCGTCATGATCAGATCGATCGTTGATCGAGCTGCATGGGAAATGGGGACAAGACAGTGAACTGGCAGGAAGATCGAGTCCAATGGAGCTCAATAAGAGAAAACGCACGTTGGCGTGGTACGGAAAACAATGGGTTCATTGACCCGAGCAGAAACAATGCGAGAAAAGGGCTTCGTTGGCCTGTAACCATAGAAACTAGAGTACTTAACGTAAAAACTACACCGTGGTGTGTAGTTGTCTTACATCATCATGTGAAATTCTTACACAGAGAGAAAAAAAGTGGGGGAAAGGAAGATTTTTTTATCAAAAGACTGGGGTGCTACTTAAATACAAAATAGCATTGGGGAATACCTAACATGTGATTGTGTGTGTACTCTTGCACCAATCAGACCGAGAGAAATGAAGAATAAAGTAACGAAGGGGCGGATATGGACAAATGGGAAGTAAAGATAAAAATAGAATACTGTTAAGGCAAAGCCTCAACTACTCAGTTCAAGTTATCAAGTTCGTTAGAGACGAGGCTTTCGTCGCTAAGTTCAATCACGCTAAGACGGAGGCTTTCTGCTTAGGTCGAGTTCGTCAATGAGCAGTTAAGGTAAGATTGCCTAGGTCAAGCTGAGGAGCCTTGACCGTAACTACTACATCTTTTATAGCTACAGGTATCTAGCTAATCGTCTAATAGTATGTGAACACGTACTACCTGCTGCGCACACAGCGATATAGCTGTTATACTACAGAAAGCTATGTCTACTGTAAAGTAAGCGGCTGCGCTTGTTGCTGCGCTACAAACAAAGATATCTAATGGGCGCTGCCCGTCGAGTCAGTGTCTGCTAAGTATCAAATAGGAAACGGAGTAAAGAAAGAAGAAAGAAAGGAAATAAGGGAATTCGTAACATGTGAAGCATGTGAGGAAACCCAGAGGGAAGATGAACAAACGATGCGATGAACGGGAAAATGTAATCCATTGGCTGCTGGAAATGGAGATGTTGCTTGGGCAAAGCATTGATGAAATGCAGAACTGCCTCCTAAGATTCAAGGCTGCTGGATACTCAGTAAACCATGATCTTGATGTACCAAGGTAATTGCGCTTCTGTACTTTATTCGTATATGGACTACTGTAGGGTGATACTATTACTGTATAATGTTTGTAATGTATTCTTGTGGTGTTAACTTGAGATTGTAAAGGTTATGGCAATGGCGAACCACATGGAAATGGACGGTTACAGAGATCCTTGACATGCATAGGCAGTGAGGTAGAATGTTGGTAGTAAATGCTGACCAGCAGTGAATGAGAACTGCAGTAATTCATTTTACTTCAAAACAGCAGTAATACAGGAATACCAACTGCCAGTGAAATTCACCAGCAGTGATATGAAGTGGCGAGACCAAACGACAGTGAGACCACATGGCAGCAGGAATGAGCAGTGAGACCGAATGGCAGTGAGCTATTGTGCAAAAACATCCAATATATACTACAGAGCTGATATTGACATTGGCATCAAAACAGGAAAAATTCCCATCAATCGCAAATGATCTGGTGTATACCCACTTGGCAAACAAGACTTCAATTCATTCCAGGTCATCATGGGATGGAATGAACTCACTGTTCATTATCATTTCCCCAGTTTTCCTGCAAGTTCATGCCTGGTTGTGGGCATGCTGGACAGAGAATGGCCAGATCTCCAAGACCCGGGCTTCTGTCTTCATGGCCAAAGCCATGCCATTTGAGATGCTTCAGGTTCCTGTATTGTCTCGCGCAACGTAACAGCTCCCTGTACCTGTCCTATATTATGTATGAGAAATAAGCTATAAATCGGGAGTGAGACAGACCAGGACACTGTGGGGAAAACAGCTAGATGTGAACCGGCGGAGCTTCTGATAGTAATGCCATGCTGAAGTTTTACATTCTTGATTCTCTGCAAGGAAGGAATCAAGGCCCTGGAAGGTGAATAGCATCCGCAGTTTTTTAAATGACGCCGGAAAGAAGTGGAGGTCCAGGGCCTGAACATCATCTGGTGCATGTCCTAGGCACCTACACCACTGAATGGGCAAGTGATGAATGCCATTTTGATGAACAATAACCACGACATTTGTCCCATATTTCAGGTTATCCCTCGTCCACCTTGCCTGGTCATGTGGGTCTAAGAACTCCCCTTCTGAGTGTTCCACCTCATGATGTCCTTTGTCGGCCTCTGCTTCCATGAACCCCTCAGGCAGAGGATCGGCATCCAACTCATCTTCCATAACGTTGAGCTCATCAGGGATGTCTGGAAGTCCAAATGGGATGTCCGGGATTCCTGTCAAAGTCCCTGTCGGGGTATATGAGGGGCAAGGCTTCCCCCTATGTCCAAAGTGGAGTGTAAGCCCTGTCTCAATCAGCCAAGAATCTTGATAAAATTCGCCGGTCCATTGTTGAATGAGGTGGAAGGGGGTGCATGCATGGGAAGATCTACAGCATGAACTGCAAAAGAGGGGATAGCCCAGGCAATTCTTGCACCGCCATTCTGCTGCCAAGCCACATGCACTACACCAACGCAAAGCTGGGCCAGCCTCTGAAGCCAGCATCCGTGAGAGGTGGAACTTTCTTTTCACCACATATTCCCTGAGGAAATCATTTTGTGACTAGAAGTAGCAAAATAATTAAAGTTCCCCAGAGACCATGACTGAGATCGATGTACCTTGGATTGGGGAAGCTTCAACGGTTCCATCATAGCAGCATCATAATCAAACCCATCATGATGTACTTGCTCATGGCAGGGGGTGAAGACATGCATGTTCTTCTGAGACTTGGAGGGCGAAGCGTTCGGGGTGGAGTTGGCAGAAGATGCTCATGTGCTGGCTTTGGTTTTTTGGACCAATCCCCTTGATGTGTAATAGCTGGTGGAGCTTTGAATGAGAACATCACCAGTGCCAGAATTGTGAACATTGGCCTTGAACTTTTTAATGGGCATTATTTTACCTGTACATTCATTGTTATATACTAGGTTACAGTTGTTGTACACTATTTCTGTAGGTAACAATGATGTCATACTACATAGGTGAATAGTTTGTTCTCATATAATAGATAGCAGATGTTACAATCAAATGTAAGTAATGTGCCATCAGTAGCAGCTAAACCCAGCATACAATTTCAGCATATAGTACTCCACCTCAGCCTTGTCTTGCCTGTCCCAACTGCTTGAATCTTGATTTACATTCCTTGTTGCCACTTCAATGCAAGTTGTTCCAAAAATGGTTCCATGCATATCATGAATGTCATATAAGCAAGCTGTGATGCACACGAAGGAACCATTATGATCATTCCTGAAATTAGCAGTTACGAGCTGTGAGGCATTAGGATGTGATATGTAACTTGATGATTATGTTGTGTTCTCAGTTGGATACTGAGGTCGACATGGTGCCATATATCTTGGCAGCATAATGTGATGGATTGGTAAATACTGAAACTAGTCATGCAAATCTGTATTTACAATTGACTCAGACCATGTGTGAAAACATCATAATTGGACATATGGTTTTATTGCCGGTGATTTTATTGAGGGTGAGGCCTATGCATCTGAAAGTAGTAATGCAAGGTAGTCTCATTATCACAGCAACTCCATCTGGTCAGTGTGAATGTACATTTAGTAAAAGGAAAGAATGCCTCTGAGATGTTCAGGCAATGAAATCTGGATGAAGCCATGGTATGGGCATATTTTCATCAAGATGTGAGTTTATTCAATGAGTCTGAAACACTGCAGTACCACTTCAACAAGTGAGTTATTGGGAAATAAATTAGAAGGGCTTGATCTCAGTCATGTTATCCGCTGATAATTACATGTTTCATATGCATAGAACCATGAGACTCGGGCAGACCTGTCACTCACCAATCATGATTGAATTGTCGATCATTGATGCCGATCATGATTGACACCGGACTTTAAAAATGATCCTCAGTTCCGTCTCCTGATCCGTCGTCTCATAACCACCCCCATCACACTACCATCACTGCTTTGGAACCCAATCTTCGCCTGAATATGTCCGAACTTCCTCAAGTCCCTCTCAAGCTTGTATGATTCAAACTGACCATGGAGGATATCGCCTGCTTGCATGACCGGAAAGAACAATGGCAGGCTGCCAATCGTAACGACCGACAGAAAATTGCGACCAAGGTGTATGAGGACTTGAAGAAAAATTCACTGCATTGGTCAGAGTCTGACAGAAAGCTGAAGAAAGAGGTAAGCTGTACACCATCACAACTCTCAGTGTATTTGACCCATTACATATGGAGCATTTAATGGTGGCTTTTGGCCCATGTAGTATGGTCCAGCTAAGATGGGCCCATGTTGTGTGATAGACCATAGGATAAGGGTGGGCCCATGTTAATGGGATACACCATGTGAACAAGGTGGGCCCATGGGTGATGTATCGGAGGCAGTAGACTATGGGTGATGGATGGGCCCATGGTCTAGCTTATACTGGAGACAGTAGACCATGGGTGATGGATGGGCCCATGGGTGATATATCAGAGGCAGTAGACTATGGGTGATGGATGGGCCCATGGGTCTGCCACTGGAGACAGTATACCATGGGTGATGAGTGGGCCCATGGGCGATGGATGGGCCTGTGGCTCAGCTACCTGGGACATTATACCATGGGTGATGGGTGGGCCCATGGGTGACCTGTTGCAGATAGTAGACCATGGGTGATAGGTGGGCCCATGCATCAGCTACCAGAGAGCATGTGTAATGACTGATGGATCTGCCTGGTCCTAATCCAAGCAATCTTCCTATTCCCAATTCCTGGTCCATGACCTCATCCAATTTGCAATCCCAGTAGAAATCTGTGCCCTCTTCCAGTTCCTGATCCTGGGTCTAGTCCATGCTGTCTTCCACTTTCAAATCTTTGTCCCCCTTTCTAATTACCAGTTGTATTCTGGGCACAATGGCAGTGAGGAATGGCAATTGAATTCCATGAATTAATGACCTGCCTATTCCCATCAGGAAAATCTTAAACAGACTTATTCTCAATCTGCAACTTAATGAACTTGGTTCATGCTGAAAGAGGTAAGCTGTACACCATGTCTCATGGAATAAAATCTCAATGCCATAACACATGGTTACAGGGTATTTCCACATGGTTCCACACTTATGGACGGAAAAGGGAGTCCATCGAAAAATTCCAGGACGTGAAAAAATGGACGGCAAGGAAGGTCCTAGGCATTGAGGCTGACGCCAACCTCAAGAACACCATCCGAACAAAGTCAGGTGGATGGAATGGCTCAGAGTCTGGCAAGGCAGACAACCAGCGTGCATTCGGCATGTACCAGGCCAAACTGACAAAGGTATGGGATAGGACGTCAGATGAGGAGAAACAGCCCCTGGAATTGGTGGCTGAGCTGTGGAACCAAATGGGGCCACTGGCAGCCCAGCAAGCAAAGTAAGTCAATTGATGTCGGTGGATCCGCCTTCTCTCTGAGGGGGCGGAGACCTGGCCTCACCGCTTCCACCTGATTGGGGGAGACTTCAATTGCCGCCACCGCCTCTGGGATCCCCAGGGGCCGGCGGCGAACATCCATGCTGATCGCCTGCTGGCGGCCACCACCCATCTCGGGCTGTCGCTCTGCCGTCCTGATGAGGCAAAGCCCACCCACTATCCCTATAACAACGAGCTCAATCCTACGGTGATTGACTTGTTATTTATCCGATCAGAGGACGAAGCTGTCACTGAGCACACGATCTTCCCCGAGCATCGCGGATCTTCGGATCACGCCCCGCTCTTGGTTAATCTTTCGACCCCCTTCTATCGTGTTCCACTGAAAATGAAGGGTATCGCTCCTGACTCAGACGAAGAGGCGGCCTACTTAGAGGACGTCTCAGGTCGACTCTCGGCCTTGTCCGGATGGACAGGCACTTCACCGGCGGAGGTAGACGAGGTGGTGCAAGCCATTTCAGATGCGTTCGCAGCGGCGTGGCGCACCCACGCCCGGTCTAAGAAGATCTGCAGCCGCTCTAAGGAGTGGTGGTCGGATGAATGCCACACAGCCCTCGAGGAGTACCGGATCTCCCGGGACCCCGAGGACTGGAGTATGTTTAGGCAGGCTGTTAAGGCCGCCAAGCGGGAGTTCTTTGATGCGCGCATCAAGGAAGTTTCCTCTACTAACCAGCGCCCGTGGGACTTGATGCCATGGGTCAAACAACGCAACCTCCCTTCGTGCGAGGCCATCTCCTATGGGGGTGCCCCTTGCAACACGCTGGAGTCTTTGTGGACGGCGCTCGACGGCACCTACAACGCGGCCAATGACCGCCCGGTAGACCTGTCGGTGCTCAACGATTACGAACCCCTCCCCCCCCGGGAGTGGATCCCCTTCTCCCTGCTCGAACTGCGGGAGGCCCTCAAGGCGTGCTCGTCACGCTCTGCCCCAGGCCCGGACCATGTTACGTGGTCCTTCCTGAAAAGCTGGGCCGGCAACGTCAAGGTTGCCGAACTCTTTGTCCGCGTTGCGGAAGCATGTGTCACATTGGGCCATTGGCCCTCCCATTTTAAGGAGTCCACTTTGGTCATCATACCGAAGCCCGGGAAGCCTAGCTACTCCACCCCTAAGTCGTTCAGGCCAATCGTGCTGCTGAACACTCTGGGAAAGTTGGTCGAAAAACTGCTGTCTCGACGGCTTCAGTTCGACGGCGTGGCGCACGGAGTATTCCACCCCAATCAGTTTGGGGGCGTCGCCCAGTGCTCCACTGAGGATGCTGGAGTTTACCTCACTCACCTTGTCCGAGCGGGCTGGGTGAAGGGGCTTCAGACCAGCGTTGTCGCCTTTGACATCACTCAGTTCTTCCCGTCACTGAACCACCAGGTTCTGTTGGCTATCGTCAAGCGGTCGGGGTTCCCACCTTGTGTGGTGAACTTCTTCCGCTCCTATCTGGTGGGGCGATTTACGACCTACAAGTGGAACACCGACAGCTCGGGCAGGTTTTCTGCCGACGTCAGAGTGGGTCAGGGGTCCGCCCTCTCCCCCGTGTGCTCGGCGCTTTACATCGCGCCAGTGATGCGCCTCTTTTTCGCCCGTGCCCCCCGGCGGTTGGCGGATCTGATCTCCTACGTCGATGATGGTACCCTCATCACGCAATCTAAACGGGTGGAGGACAACCTCCCCAAGCTCGTGGATGCCTACAACGAGGTATTCCGCCTCTTTACGGCCTTGGGCTTGGTGCTTGAACACGCCAAGTCCGAGGTCTTCCACTTCTCCAGAGCACGGGTGGCGCCTAACCCGCCCATCGATCTCGGTGTCGCCCCATTTACGGGGGCCACCCCGCTACGACCCAAGCCGATATGGCGGTACTTGGGGTTCTTCTTCGACCGGAAGCTCTCCTTTAAGGAGCATGTCCGGTTCTACACTACAAAGGCATTCACCACCGTGAGCGCCATGCGTATGCTTGGCAATTCGACTAGGGGCTTGTCCCCGGCAAATAAGCGACTGCTCTACAGGTCCTGCATCGTCCCGGTGGCGACATATGGCCTCCGTCTCTGGTTCTGCCGCGGTACTCGTACCAAAGGCATGGTCAAGGCCCTGTCCCAGATGCAGCACACCGCTGCACGCTGGATCACGGGTTGCTTCCATATGACCCCCGTAGGGGCTATGGAATGTCTCGCCGCACTGCTGCCTATGCAGCAGGTGCTGTGTTGCCTGGTTGATAAGAGCTGTCTGCGGACGGCTACTTTGACGTGCACACACCCCGTCCGAGCCATCTTGGAAGGGGAACTGACGGGAGACGCCCCCCGGCACCAGCTGGGACTTCAGGCCCTCCTGCCCGTTGCTCGGCGGAAGATCGTGTCCCCTGCGGCAGATGCGGTCACCGTTTGCTCCCTCTCAGAGGAACCTTTCGAGGCCTATGGCCCCGAGAGCCAGCCTGGGAATCGCCTGGTGTATCTGTTTAAAGACAGACTATCTGTTCACCGCCCGCCCCCTAAAGGGACGGACGAGCATAAGGAGTACTCCGACCGTCTGAATCGGGTCCTGGCTGAGGCCAGGGGCGATCCAGACTGTCTCATTGTGGGTTGCGATGGGTCCGTTCCCAAGACCGCCCACCAGGCCTTGGCGGCCGCTCTTGTGTTCCGTGGGAACCAGGAGGTCCGCCGTGCTACTGCATTTCTCGGTCGCGCCTCGGCGACCGACGCCGAACATCGTGCCCTCCACCTGGGGGTATCCGCGGCTGTGGCTGCTGGGTGCAAGAAGGTGGTGGTATTCTCCGATGCCCTCGCGTTGGCTGACATGTGGGTGGATTGCTCCCCAGTGGGGGGCCAGCAGCACGCCCTCCGGCTGTGCCGCCTTTTGCGCCCTTGGTTCGAGTTAGGCCAGGACAGGCGCGTTCACCTGTGGTTCATCCCCTCCAAACTGGAGTGGGCGGTCCACAAACAAGCTCATGACGTTGCGACGTCAATTCGGATGCCTCTGGGGATCTCCCCCAGGGCCACCCGCAACTGGCTGATCGCCTCCTTCAAGGAGACGGCTGAGAAGGACTGGGTCGCCCGCTTTGCGGACCCCAAATATCGGGGGAAGAACTTCCTGGACCTGAGGGCCCAGCGGAAGACTCCCGCCACACCCACCGCCTCAGGCCGTGGGCCCTGGCTCAAGGAAACTGCATTCGACTGCAGGTTGACAGCCCGACTTTGTCGGTGCATCACGGCGCATGCCCCCATTGGGAGTTACCATGACCGATTCTTTCCCAGTGAGGACTCTCACTGCACGTGTCCCCCCCGGCCCCTTCAGGACCGGGATCATCTGCTTCGCGTGTGCCCTCACGTGAAGCGCAAGAAACACCGGCAGGGTCCGCGATTTATCACGGACCTTGTTGACCTTCTCGAGGCGAACCCGCGGGCGTTCGCCTTTGCCCCCCCGGAAGGGTGGGACCCGGGATGAGGGTTACGCGCAGGGCGTATGACCCCCGTCTGGTGTGCTGGTGCACCTACACTGGGCTCTTAGGCCCGTGGCATCTCGTGTCCGGTAACGCCGAGCCCTGTGTTCGCTGTCGGCAAAGGTTGGGGGGCCTCCACTAGGGGGTACCGTCTGCTGCGGCAGGCGGCTAAGCGGTTTGGGGCTGTACCTGGGCGACCGGGGGGCTCCTGCGTCCCGAGTGGGCCTTATGGCTCGCGGGTTGTGTCGAACTGCGGTTAGACACGTAATGACCATTCCTGGCCTGTCGCGTCGGCGGCGCGCGCGGCTAATAGGGGCTGGGCCGATGGTCTATCCCACCATGGATCAATGTACTGATCAACTACACAGGTTGGATCCATCGGGTTACAAGTTGGATCTAACGTCATTAAAGCTGACTTTAGATCCGGGAGATCCTCGGCTGCATAGACCGCAGTATGGAGCCTCTTGTAGAACGGCGCTATGCAGTTGAATCGTTCAGTCATGACCAGATACCCAATGATGACTTCAAATGCTTCCTGGAAGGCAATTTGGTTAAGAGGGATCACAACTGTTACCTTGGTTATGAACTTACTATGTCCAACTTCATTCTTGCATGCCAGATTGCATAATACTCATCAGGACCATTTTGTTGTCTGTCTGAAGTGGCTTCAATCACAGCCGCACGTGCACAAGAACAGTAAAAGTCAACAACTGCCTGAGAGGACCCAGACATTGATTAGAGATGGTGTTGGTCTACTTCGAGTCACTGGCTTGTCTGATATACTTGAATTCACATGATCGGTTCCATGGAACCAATGGCTAGATTAATGGGGAATAGGAATGCACATGCCATCTCAATTACATATAGTTCCCATTGCCATTGAGTCTGGCATTCTGTTGCACTACTCATTGAGATCACCATGGTTTTTATTGGTTGCACCTATGATGCCACCTCTCAGTATCAATGCTGGTGTCACTGCTGGTACAGTATCACTGCTGTTTAGTCTCACGGCTGGTGTTCACCCTGCTCATTCACACCTTTGCCATTATGTATCACTGCCAGTCTGTCAGACCTTGACGGTAGCACTCCCGGTTGGTAGCACCATGAACTATCACTGCCAGCTAGTCCCACTGCCATTCAGTATCACTGCCATTGAGTCTCACTGCAGGTTTCACTGCTGCTCATTTGCACCACTGCCGTTCTTTATCACAGCTGGTTGGTAGCAGTCCCCGTCGGTACCACTGCCCATCAGTCACAGTACTGCCATTTTGTATCACTACCGGTCAGTCGCCAGACAAACATTTTGCATGTGCTCATGAATGGTTTGCACATGCTGCCGAACAGTGATGCTGTAGACATCAAATGCACAAGAGGCCTTTTGCTCCTGTCACTGATAATTCAATAATGACCAGGGTCTATTGAGGCTCGGAGTCAAGCTGACTACGTGGCCTGCAGAATGCACACATCTTCTGGCACACCACGTCCGGCCAGAACGGTTCCTGACTGGTAGTGTCTCAACGGCAGTCATACTTACCACCAGTGAGACTGCCGTTGTGTCATATCCCATGTAAGCACCCCTCGGAACTCTGTAGGAACTCCGAGTATTTCAAATTCCATATTTCAAATTACTTCTCCTATTTTACTTACATCACATCTTCCGTAGTTTACTCAAGTCTGTTCCTCATCATAGATATCATCATGAAATTTGTACTCGGAACTCCGCAGAACTCCGCTGCAGCTACACCGAGTACTATGTAGCCTTAGTATAAAACTACTTTACATACTTTGTATTCTTCAGTTCAAATATTAGTTGTTATCTTATCATTTGTCAACTTTAAGACCTCGAACTTCTATCTTAATCTTCGGACCTCCAGACCTCTGCTTCATTCCTGTCCCTTACTTCGGACTTCCAATCGGAACTCCGCTTTTGCACCTTTTCCTTACCTCGGACTTGTTAGGACAACACAATCGCTAAGGATTGCGCTGGCTCTCACAGTCGAACAACAACAAAACAAAACCTAGAAGTCTTTCGGCAGCCGCACAGATTGTGGGTATACCTAAGAGAACTCGGTTAGAGTCTCTAGGCGTAATATTAATGGTTTAAATGCTACGATACATGAGCTAACAATGAGGCTGACACATGTGCTACATGAGGCATATGATCCATGCTTGAGTCATGAGGCGTGCATGATGTTTGGATGCCATGTGTTTACCATGTGTCCGCTAACTCTATAATAATGTCAATGAATGTAAATAAAGAGAAATGCGTAACTAAATGATATTAAATGTCTTTGGAATGATAATGGAAATTGTACTTTTGACATCACCCCCTCTTTAGGGCTCGGATTCCAGACGAGACACAAGGCCCTCCGGAGTCTCTGTGAAGTTTTCGTACGGGCGGAATTGGAAATGCGCTATTGGGATCAGGAAGCTGAGCACAAGGTGAGGACGAGGTTTCTGAGGTATTGAGTTTTAAGTCAAAGTGTGTATGAGGGAGTCTGCAACAGGGAGGAATGTTATATTCATCTCCTACAAAGTGTGCAATATTTATACTACACTGTTAGGAGGTATAGTGTAATGCACTCCTATAATATATAAAGGAGGTATTCTGTCATAGACCCCTGTACCAGTTAATAATGGAATAACTATGTCATATCCCCTATAATAGTGTCAATAATAGTGACATATGATATCATGGCTTGGTAAGTCCTAGACTTCCTTCAGGGTGTGTCATAGACACTCTATCCATAGCTCTGTCTTGGATAGGCTATCATAGACATGCTGCAGTATGAGTAATCCTGTAGCATGTGTTAACTGTCCATTCCCTAGGGTTATGGTTAATGCACATTAGCCCTAACCCTAGTGTTGACTTTGCATATTCTGGCAATATTCCCTAGGCATGTTAACTGCCTTGGTTTGCCTGTATACTCTTGTATACATAATCCCAACATGCGCCAACGACCTTAGTCGACGCAGGGCGGACGGGTGGGATGCATGGAAGGCCACAATCGCCGCCGCTGTGTGTTCAAGGTTTGAGGCGGGCTCCCAGGTGTTGTTTTCCTCGGTGTACCCTTGCCACTTAACCAAATACTGCAGCTGGCCATGGCACAGCCTGGAATCTAGTACCTCCTCCACATGGTACTCTAGCTCTCTGTCTATCTCCACTGGTGGCGGTGCTTCGGCAACCTGTCCCAGGATCTTGGACTCCGTGTGGGGTCTAGTTCTCGAGATGTTGATTACCGGGTGGATTTTGATTGATTTCGGTAACATGAGCTTAACGGTGTTTGTCGACGTGAGCTCGGTGATAGGGTAGGGACCTAAACGTTTCTCCGCGAGCTTCCGGGAGGGACGTTTCAACTGCAGGTCATCTGCCTCCAGCCACACCTTTTGCCCGACCTTGTAGTTCGGGGCTTCTCCTCTGATGCGAAGTCATCCGCTGCTTCAACTTTTCCTTCCCTTCTTGGTTCGAAACCCATCCGGGGGTTGTAGCCATAATTGGCATAGAACGGTGACACTTGGATTGCCGAGTGGATGTGGTTGTTGTAGGTGAACTCGCCCAGTGCGATCCATTCTGGCCAGTCGTCCTGCCGATAATTTACGAAGAGTCTCAGGTACTGCTCAACGTCCTGATTAACCTGCTCAGTCTGTCCGTCAGTCTGCGGATGGTAGGCCGTAGACGTTTTTGTTTGTATTTTTAGTAGCTTATTTAACTCGCACATCAGCCCAGCTGCGAATTGAGGACCTCGATCAGATATGATTGATTCAGGAAGTCCGTGGTACCGCCACACGTTATCGCAATATAATTTAGCCAAGCCAAGCGCGCTTGTCTCCTCCGTTGTAGGGATTGCGTGCATTTGCTTCTTGGCCCGGTCGACTACCACTAAGAGCGCGTCGCATCCTTGCGCCTCTGGCAGCCCCGTAATGAAGTAACTAAATGATATTAAATGTCTTTGGAATGATAATGGAAATCGTACTCTTGACAGGACTTCCGCACAGACTTCCGGACTTTTCAGTTCCCTGCAAATTGGACACTGAGCGTAGAGAAGGGCGCAACCTCTTAAAGGTTGAAGCCAAGTCCTCATCGTACATCGGAACTCCGCCGGACTCAGCTGATTTCCCGCGCCTTAGGATCAGTTCTTAACATGTTGAGACTCACTACCGGCCAGTATCACTGCTGTTAATACTACCCATCAGTATCAATGCCAGTCAGTTTCACTCCCATTGAGACTCACTGCTGGTCACTCTGACTGCCGATACTGACTACCGGTCAGTATCACTGCTGTTGAGACTCCAAATTATCGAATGAGCTTGTCACCCTACATCCTTCAGTCCCACCTGATGTCCTGTTTCAATGCTAATGTCAATATCAGCTCCATAGTATATATTGGATGTTTTTGCACAATCAATTTCCAAATTGACATGTCCTCCAGGCATGACACCACATGACGATCGGGTGTGGAGTTGATACTCACAGCGTGGGGACTTTTGTAGTTATCTTTAGGCAGAGTATAAATAAATAGCAACTGTTGACTCATTGCAGTTGAGACTCACCACCGGTCAGTATCACTGCCGGACAGTATCACTGCTGGTCAGTGTCACTGCCAGACAGTATCACCCCTGGTCAGTGTTGCTGTGGTCGAGACTCACTGCCGGTCAGTCACTCGGCAGTACCTGGTCACTGCTACTGGCATTGAGACTCACTATCTGTCAGTATCACTGCCAGACAATTACTGCTGGTGTCACTGCTGATTCCGATGCCAGTTCGTATCACTGCCGTTCGGCATCAAACTCCACCTCCCATTCAGTAGCACTCATTCCTCACTGTCCAACTTCCTTCTACAGCTGTTCCCATTCCACTTCATTGATCTGCCCTTCCTGCTCATTGACGGTAGTCAGGAAACAGGGGGGACATTGTAGCTAGACATGTTGCCTTGCCTAATGGCTTCCAGTGTGTTCCCTGAAACTTGCAGTGGCAAAAGGGATGGAATGGGTGATAGTGAATGAATTATATATGAAGTATGACTCACTTATGCAATGTACCTGATAACCGAATACCCCCATGGGTCACAATTTTGTTTGACATAGCTGGGAGTGTTTATTTGGTGTGTGCAGTTACAGTGAGGGCACATGAATTTCTTACTGCACTCTATAACAAAGTCTCGTATCTGATAAACCCTGATTGATTTTGTACACAGCGGCACTTTTGGTAGATGTACAAATATACATTATAATATAACTGGGATCAATGCATTAGTCAAGGTGAAGGATATTTAATAACAGAATGAAAAAGTATCACTTACCTATACAAGAAGCCGGATATTATGCAAGTCAACGACAATTACTCGCTGATCGTCGAGGACTATCATCCCTCAGACGCATTGTTGCTCTGCTATCCTGCCAATATCAGTAAGGAAAAGAACCAAAACAGAATGAACAACTTACAAATCTCAGCCGACGCCGCCCTTCCCTTTGAAAGGTACGCTGAAGGGTATAGTCATACTGGTCGAACCTTCCTCTCCTCCACTGACCGCTCACCCATGCCTCAACTCGCTGACCACACTGTTGTAATTCAAATAAACATTTACATATGAAAAATGACAAATGGAAACTTACTCTAAATGGCCAGCGGTGTGGAACGATTGGATGGCTAGTGTCTCGAGGGGCCATTGAGTAGTGGATGAGTAGATGAATGAGTAGATGGATGAGTAGATGGATGAGGTATGAAAAGCGGTGACTGTGGACGTGAATGTCGCGGTGAGGGTGTTGGGACTTCAAGGTTCAAACAGAAATGCAAACGATGTGTGCAATGGGCAAGGCAATGATATTGCCCATTTAAAAAAAAATTGAATAGCATCAATGAATGGCCTCAGGAAAATCTGAAAAAAAAGTTTAAACAGGCTTAATCTCTTAGCAAGTACTTATTTGGGCTTGGGATTCAAAATTTGGTGATCCAAGCATGAAATCTGGTAATCCAAGTTGAATCAAGCATGAACCAAGTTCATTAAGTTGCAAATTGAGAATAAGTCTGTTTAAGATTTTCCTGATGGGAATAGGCAGGTCATTAATTCATGGAATTCAATTGCCATTCCTCACTGCCATTGTGCCCAGAATACAACTGGTAATTAGAAAGGGGGACAAAGATTTGAAAGTGGAAGACAGCATGGACTAGACCCAGGATCAGGAACTGGAAGAGGGCACAGATTTCTACTGGGATTGCAAATTGGATGAGGTCATGGACCAGGAATTGGGAATAGGAAGATTGCTTGGATTAGGACCAGGCAGATCCATCAGTCATTACACATGCTCTCTGGTAGCTGATGCATGGGCCCACCTATCACCCATGGTCTACTATCTGCAACAGGTCACCCATGGGCCCACCCATCACCCATGGTATAATGTCCCAGGTAGCTGAGCCACAGGCCCATCCATCGCCCATGGGCCCACTCATCACCCATGGTATACTGTCTCCAGTGGCAGACCCATGGGCCCATCCATCACCCATAGTCTACTGCCTCTGATACATCACCCATGGGCCCATCCATCACTCATGGTATACTGCCTCCAGCAGCTCACACCTGGGCCCACCCATCATCAATGGTCTCACTCACTCAGTCACATCACAATGGGCCCACCTTATTCACATGGTGTATCCCATTAACATGGGCCCACCCTTATCCTATGGTCTATCACACAACATGGGCCCGCCCATCTTAGCTGGACCATACTACATGGGCCAAAAGCCACCATTAAATGCTCCATATGTAATGGGTCAAATACACTGAGAGTTGTGGACCACAGGTGACCACAGGCAACCACAGGTGCATGCACCTGCACTTCATCGCCTGTGTACCATATTGCACCCACGCGCACATTACTGTGTTCACATGCGCCCATGCAACCTCTTGCACCATTTCCCAGCACGTGATTAGCCATACTGAGAGCATGTTCTGGGTGTCGATAGGGAAGTGCACAGGTAACCCATGGGTACTTTTGGGCATACCCGTACCCGCGTCTACCCATTGTAACCGTGCAGCATGACCATAGCAGACTACACAGACATAGAGTAGAGATCACATGATCATGTTGATATCTGCATGTGTAGACACTGTAGCACAGCATTCCATCCTTGCATACCCACAACCTGCGGGTCGTGAGTCACGGGTCACCATGGGTATGCGTAGACCCCTGTCTCCTGTTGTGTAACACCTCCTGCATAGGCCCCAACAATGATGGCAACAACACTATGTTGTCGCCATCATTGTCGAGGCCTTGCATTTGTTACATACATTTAACTAATGGTTTCGGCACTCAGATGAGTGCTGACAACCTTTTGATTACTTATGTACTATGTGTATGTACTAACTAACTTAATATATATATTATTTACGGGGGAAGCAATGCCCCAGAGGAAGGGGAAGCTTGTGGAAGCAAGGTCTTATATACCAAATAATGTTTATCACTATTTGGTTCCAGTAAACGAACATGAACACGATGCGTCATTTGCTAAAACAAGTTGATATTTGCTATTGTTTGGTTTCTGTAAACGCGACTCGTTTATGTATATAGTAGTATTAATTATCAACTTCTTTCAGTAAATCACACATCACATTTGGAAAAGTGAAACCAAACAATACTTATGCACTAGTAAATATCAACTAGTTGATAATTAATACTACTATATAGTTGAAGTAAATGAATGCAAACACATATACAAGTCGCGTTCGCATTTGCTGAAACCAAACAATAGCAAATATCAACTTGTTTTTAGCAAACAATGCGTCGTGTTCGCGTTCATTTACTGGAACCAAATAGTGATAAACATTATCTGGTATATAAGACCTTGCTTCCACAAGCTTCCCCTTCCTCTGGGGCATCGCTTCCCCCGTAAATAATATATATATTAAGTTAGATAGTACATATACATAGTATATAAGTAATTAAAAGGTTGTTGGCACTCATCTGAGTGCTGAAACCTGTAGATACAAAACTGTACATAGACATTTGGTGACGGGTTAGGTGCGGGTCACGGGTACCTAAGCCGTGACCCGTACCCGTACCCGTGCCTACCCGTACCTGTAACCCGTGCCTACCCATACCTGTAACCCGCACGGGTTGCCAAACCCGTGCTCTTCCCTAGGTGTCGAAAATCACGGTCCAGCCATTCCATCAATTTAGGGGACACCAAGTTGTTCCAAGGGTATGTTATTATTCATAACCCCTATAAAGATGCTAAAATCCTCGGAACATGTCATGATCCGGATCTGATCCATGATCCGGTCAGATCCCCTTTTCCACGTGCCTGGCTCCACCATCCACACTGAGCTCCACTCAACCTGCTCCTATTTCTATGCCATCTCAGTTTAGGTGCTAGAGTCTAGCAGATGCCTAAGCCAAGACAGTCCAGGCATATGCCATTCCTGACAGTTGAGGCTCTGAGAGGTGGACTCGACGATGCCAGTCTGACAACCACTTGTTCTTGCATTTGTTGAGTGATCTATTTTTATCACCACTTCATTTTTTGTATATTTCCGCCTCTTTATTATTTTATTATTCATCTCTCATGTTCTGATTGGCGCAAGAGTACACTCACAATCACATGTGCATATAGCCAGTCTCTACATTTTGTATATAAGGTGTCCTCCCACCTTTCAAATGGAGAACATTTTCTCCCCTCCCTTTTCTTGGTTTCTGTAAAGTTTCCCTTATGAAGACTCACTTGCCCTCAAGACAACTACACACGATGTTTAGTTTCCGAGCTAAGTATTCTTGTTACTATGGTTACTGGGCATCACGGCCCCTTACTTGGCTTTTCCTGACTGGACCAACAAGTCCACTGTTTCCTGCACCATGCCCACATGCATATTCTCATATCGAGCCCCTTCAGCCTCGATCTCATTGTCTCGCATCCCTCTCTCACATGATCCGATCACGACGCGTCATTGACAGACACGTCCCTGTTTGCCAACATTGTCCACAGATTCTCAATCCCCTTGAGAACTCTGTGTCTTGTCTCTTTTTCCTTTTCACCACATGTTTGACACTTTTGTCACGTGTTTATCCCCTTTTGCCTTACCTTTGCCAGCATGGCGTGACGACCCAAGGATCGACCTCAAGAGGGCCAAGACCCCGTCCACAGTGGTGACCGAGACAGGGGTTGGGTATTCCGTTCACCAGTCGCAGCATTCCTTACAGATAAGTAATTCCTTTCCCTTCCGTCATTGATGCTTCGATTCTAGATCTACAATCAACAACGACATGCATACTGTCATGAGTACGATTTTTCATTATCATTCAAAGACATTTAATACTACTTAGTTACGTGTTTCCCTTTATTTACATCCATTGTCATAATTATAGAGTTAGCGGACACATGGTAAACACATGGTGTCCGTACATCACGCACGCCACATGACTCAAGCATGGTCAATATGCCTCATGTAGCACATGCTTTTACCTCATGGTTAACTCATGTATTGTAGTATTTAAACTGTTAAATATTACGCCTAGAGACTCTAATCGAGTTCTCTTAGGTATATCCACTAAACTAGTGTGACCGCCTTAAGACTTCTTGTTTCTTTCTTCTTTGGTTGTTGAGTACGACTGTGAGAGCCAGCGCTAGACCTTGTGTTTAGTGTTGTCCTAACACATACAGTCAACCACGGCCACACATTCCCAATGCTCTTTGATTCTTCTGAATCTCGAAGCTCTCCCAGCATTTCAACCGCAGCTCTCTCCCATTGAATTCCACTCTGTTCAATTTCTTTACAACATATTTTTCTTCATGACAATCCTATGCATACTCAAACTCTCTTGCATCCATTGTCACATTCAAACGCATTCGAACACATTTGACAGACTGCATACATGGACTCCTCCACCATCCTCAAGCTTGAGTGTGACAGTGTCTGTCCCTCTCTCAGCTTGACTTGATGTTAGTTGTGCTCTTCAAGGTCTCTTGGATTCTTGCAATACCAGAGTTGACTTGGAGTCGTCCATCTAGATTTGACTCGGCATCATTCTAGTTTCCTTTGTCTTGCTCTTGTTCACATCAAGAAAAGTCGTTGGCATCATCAATTTTTTTTTGGGTTTCAAACTCGTTCTCTCTCATTGCTGCATATACAGCTCGCGCCCAATCTCTTACAAGTTCTGATGACCCACACACCGTTCAGTAAAAAAACATGTACTTTATGTCTCCCCCGAGGGAGGAAATATCACAAGTTTTACGTGGCCAGCGGACTGGGCCCACGGGACAAAGGTCATGGATGGGCCGACGGGTGAAATACATGAGAAATATGCATGGGCTAATGATGCAAAAACATTGCATGGGCTGATGTGTCTGGTTGCTGGAATAGTGTGGAAATATGGCTCTGGAAATATGGCTCTGGAAATATTGCTCCGAAGATTTTGCTCTAGAAAGATTGCTCTAAAAGAATTTCTCCAGCACTCCAGCATTGCCCCAGAACCAGGAATCTTGCAAATGGAATGTTATTGAAACCATAGGACACAATTAATGGATGGAATGTATTGAAAGGTCATACATATGTTTCTGGGAATAGGTCTCCGGGAATAGTGCTCTGGAAATATTGCTCCGAAAATATGCTCTGAAAATATGCTTTGAAAATAGTTCTCTGAAAGTAGTGCTCTGAAAATAGTGCTGCTCTGAAAATAGTGCTCCGGAAATATTGCTCTGGAAATATGCTCCAAAAATATGCTCCAAAAATAGTGCTCCAAAAATAGTGCTCCAAAAATATTGCTCTGGCAAAATAGAAAGTTATGGTATGGTACTCATAGGACACAATTAACAGTTGGAATGTTTTTAAAGATCATATGTGTCTGGGAATAGGTCTATGAAAAGAGTGCTCTGGAAATATTGCTCCGAAAATATGCTCCGAAAATATGCTCAGAAAATATGCTTCAAAAATAGATCTCCAAAAATAGTGCTCTGCTGCTCCGAAAATAGTACTCCAGAAATATTGCTCCGGAAATATTGCTCCGGAAATATGCTCCGGAAATATGCTGAGAAAATATGCTCCGAAAATAGTGCTCCGAAAATATTGCTCTGGAAAAATAGAAAGTTATGGTGCTCATAGGACACAATTAATAGATGGAATGTATTTAAAGGTCATATGTGTCTGGGAATAGGTCTCTGAAAAGTGTGCTCTGGAAATAATAGTGCTCCAGAGATATACTCCGAAAATATGCTCCGAAAATATGCTCCAAAAATATGCTCCAAAAATATTGCCCAGAAATATGCTCCGAAAATATGCTTTGAAAATAGTTCTCCAAAAATAGTGCTCCGCTGCTCCCAAAATAGTGCTCCGGAAATATTGCTCCAGAAATATGCTCCAAGAATATGCTCCAAAAATAGTGCCTGGAAAATGTTGCCTGGAAATATTGCTCCAGAAACAGTGCTCAGAAAATATTGCTCTGGCAAAATAGAAGTTATGGTACCCATAGGACACAATGAAATGGATGGAATGTTTTTAAAAGTCCCATGTTTCCAGATATAGTTCTCTAGGAACATTTCTCCAGGCACATTGCTCCGGAAATATTGCTCCAGAAATATTGCTCTGAAAGTATTGCTCCAGAAATACTTCTCCAGAAATATTTGCCCAGGACTATTTCTTCAGCACTCCAGCATTGCCCTGGAACCAGGAATCTGGCAAATGGTAACCACAGGACACAATTAAATAGATGGAATGTTACTCTGGAGTTATTGCTCTCTCTGGAATTCAGTCTCCAGGAGAAAGTCTCCAAGAATAAATCATCTAGAGAATGTAGTAACCTTCCTGGAGACCTACTTCATGACTAGATTCTCTGGATGACATATGCTCATAGACCAATTCTTGCAGAGTAATTCCTGGAGACAGATTCCTGGAGACCTGTTCTTGGAGACCTATTCCTTGAGGATTACATTCCAAGAAACATTGTAGAAACATAGCCTCAGAGAGAAATTCCTGGTGACATATTCCAAAAGACATTCCTAAGGAAATATTCATAAAGACTTATTGTTGGAGATGTATTCCTGGAAGCATATTCTCAGAGACATATTTCCAGAGAATTTGGAGCAATATTTCCAGAAACATACAACCTTTAAATACATTCCATCTATGTAATTGTGTCCTGTGGTTACTATTTGCCAGATTCCTGGTTCCAGGGCAATGCTGGAGTGCTGAAGAAACATTCCTGGGCAGGTGTTTCTGGAGCAGTATTCAAGTTTCTGGAGCAATACTTTCAGAGCAATATTTCTGGAGCAATGGGCCCAGAGAGATGTTCCCAGAGAACTATATCTGGAAACATGTGACCTTTAAAAACATTCCATCCATTTCATTGTGTCCAATGAGTACCATAACTTTCTATTTTGCCCAAGCAATATTTTCAGAGCAACATTTTGGGAGCACTATTTCCGGAGCACCATCCCTGGAGCACTATTTCTGGAGCAATATTTCCAGAGCACTATTTTCGGAGACCTATTCCCAGACACATATGACCTTTAAATACATTCCATCTATTAATTGTGTCCTATGGGTACCATATTTTGCCAGAGCAATATTTCCGGGAAATATTTCTGGAGCACTATTTTGAGAGCATATTTCCAGAGCATATTTCCGGAGCAATATTTCTGGAGTACTATTTTCGGAGCAGCAGAGCACTATTTTCGGAGAACTATTATTGAAGCATATTTTCAGAGCATATTTTCGGAGCATATTTCCAGAGCAATATTTCCAGAGCACACTTTTCAGAGACCTATTCCCAGACACATATGACCTTTAAATACATTCCATCTATTAATTGTGTCCTATGAGCACCATACCATAACTTTCTATTTTGCCAGAGCAATATTTTTGGAGCACTATTTTTGGAGCATATTTTTGGAGCATATTTTTGGAGCATATTTTCGGAGCAATATTTCCAGAGCACTATTTCCGGAGACCTATTCCCAGAAACATATGTATGACCTTTCAATACATTCCATCCATTAATTGTGTCCTATGGTTTCAATAACATTCCATTTGCAAGATTCCTGGTTCTGGGGCAATGCTGGAGTGCTGGAGAAATTCTTTCAGAGAAATCTTTCCGGAGCAATATTTTCAGAGCAATATTTCCAGAGCCATATTTCCGGAGCCATATTTCCACACTTTTCCAGCAACCAGACACATCGGCCCATGCGATGTTTTCGTGTCATCAGCCCATGCGTATTTCTCATGTATGTCACCCGTCAGCCCATCCGTGACCTTCGTCCCATGGGCCCAGTCTGCTGGCCACGTATAACTCGCAATATTTCCTCCCTTGGGGGAGACGTAAAGTATGTGTTTTTTGACTGAATGCCCTGTGACCTGGCACTCATCAACTCCGTGATGGTCCAGCACGCTATCGTTTTTGCTATGCCCATGCCAATGCCCGGATTCCCAGACGCACCTCTTAGTGAACTCCCTGCATATGTTCTACGTTACTGCCACAGACATGTCCGCGACATCATAGACTTGTCGACCCTCTGGGCTCAGTGTGACTGGGCTGCGGCATGATCTCACCTTGTCAACTTGTATGGCTCAAATGACAGAAAACCATGGGTCTCAGCAGAATGGCTACGAAAATGGGTAAGACTACAGTCTGAAACTGGCTCCATCTCTGGGCTTCAAGACGTTGACCAGTATTACAGATAGTGCTGTGCATGGCCCGGCCTGAGGCCGTGAGCCAGGCCAAGCCGGGCCCAAATAGGCCAAGCCAAGCCAGGCCAAAATGGCGGCTTCATGACGGCTTTGGCCTGGCCTGGGATCTTGAAAAGCCAAAGCCAGGCCGTGAAGCCGCGGCTTTCGAGAGCAGAGGGAACATTTATTTGTGGCTGAGTTATTAAAAACACGCATCATCAAACTTTAATTTATCAACGTTGCATCGAAATACCCGCCATCGTTCTCTGTCGTTTTTCATCTTCGTCGCCATCACCCGTCTTTATGGCTCCTCGTTCACCTACCCGCACCTCCCTCTCGACCTTCTTTTTTGCTCAAGTACTTGTACAATGTAACCCTTTGTGGCTCATCCTTCAACTATTTATGATGACAATTTGCCCGACACTCGCTCACCATTTTTGCCTCAACTTGCGCTGTTCGTGCTCCTCTCTCTTCTGTGCCCAATATGTCCACTCCCAAAACCGTCAAACAACTTGTCAAGGGGATCAGTGCTCTCTCAAGCTCTTTGTCAGATGCTGTACCAAAGGGATCGAAAGATGATAAAATATGGTCGGTTATGAATACAAAGGAAGGTGATACTCCACATGAAACCTTCAACCGCCGGTTTGATGCATTGTTTGGGGAGGATTGTCGTGATCCTGGCAGCCGCCTTCACCTACTCTGACCACTGCCTAACAAGTTCTCGTAGTTCAATGCACATCGCTATCATCCTGTATGGGGTTCACTCGCACGGGACTATCTTGTGATTATGTTGTCATCAGTCTCAAGCGAGCGCGCGTTTTCGCAAGGGGGGATCACGATATCAAAGCGCCGCAGTTGTCTCAAGGGTGACATCGTGGAGGCCCTCCAGAGCATCAAATGTGCAATCCAACGTGACTTGCTCTTTCGAGAACCTGCACCATCGTCGACATTGGAATTGGAGGAAGGTGACGAAGAGTTAGCAGACGTGACTGAAGGGGATTCGAGGGACCCTGAGGAGGAGTCAGATGTTCAGGGGTTTTCCTGGCATGAGCTACTGATTGAGGATGAAGACGGGGAGACTATGGATTGGTCTGAGTAGCATAGTAGATTCCGTTGGTGCACATGTACGAAAAAAATCATGATTTACATAGAAAAGCCGTGGCCTAGGCCGGGCCAAGCCAAAGCCAAGCCGTGTTTGACGGCTTTGGCCTGGCCTGGCATTTGCGAAAGCCAAAGCCACCTCAGGCCAAGCCAAAGCCAGGGCTTTCAGGCCAAGCCGGGCCGGAACAGCACTAATTACAGAGAATTTATGGCCCAGGCCACTCAGCTTGAAGCTAAGTCTCTGATTATGACTACCGAGGCTAATATTCTGTTTTACAAAGGGATACCGAGCTCCTTGCGCAAGAAGATCAGACACAGGATCCCTGATGACCAACAGACGGTTACAACTGCGCCCTCAATTTCCAACATGTTAGGTTACCTTAGGGACGACTTCAACATGGATGACATCGACAATGACTCAGACAATGTAGTGATTCCCCTGGACTCCGAAGACTCCGATTCAGACATCGACGACGACCTGGATCCCCAAGTCAGACGCCCTCACATGCGCAAATTGAAGAAAAAGGTAGAAACTAATGAACGATATGTCCCTACAGATCCTGCACCCAGGTCTCAAGTTCCGCCATCCCTTCCCACCCTCACAGCCCAACTACAAGCAGGGATTCAAGCTCTCAAGGATGGACAAGACATCATGGTACAGGAACCAATCACCATGGCCCCAACAGCTGTGAATGCGCCTCCAAGGGATAAGAAAAGGTGTTTTATTTGTGACCTACTGAACGCTCATTGATTAGGCCTGCGTTACTGTCCTCAAGTCTGGCTCCTCATTCAAGATGGCCTTGCGAACTTCAATCAAATGGGACAACTCACGGGCCTGGACAGTTCCGATCTTCCCCGTGGTTCATACGGTGGTGGTGGCATCGCGAAAGCCCTGCACGACAAACACATGGCCGCTATTCAATCTCCCTTTGCCTCCGAGTCCACTAACATCCTGTACTACAATGAGGAGCCCATTGACTACCTGAATGCTTACGTGGCCTATTTGTTACCGGCACGGTCTTTGATGCCATCACCCTCATATGCAGCCCCTGTTCAAACTCCCTCGCTCTCCGGGTCTTCAAACATCTGGCCCGACAATGTGAAACCCGTCGACTCCCTCAACACCTTGTACGTGGCCTGCTCGCTACCCACATGGTCTTCAACTCCGCCACCCGCATCACCACCAGTCTCTCCCCTCGCCTCTCGCAAAGTCCTGCCCAGCCCCCCTTCAGTTCCCCTTCCACATCGACCCACACTCCGAAGACCATCTCACACACAAACTTGGGCCAGCTGCATCAAGGATCTTCAAAACTTCTCGATAACCTTACATCACCACTGCTCCCCACCCCCATGGATCCGTCCTACCACCTTACAGGCCAAACCCAACAATGACACAAAGTCTCTACTACTGGGCGATTCGACACTTGGGAATCAAAGTTATGAACATGACAAGTCTCCTGGTGATGTCCTCTCAACCAGCCTGATTGCCCCAGACTTCAAGCCCCTGGACTCGCAACACACCAACGATGACAATGATGATGCTCTGGAGGACTCGCCATCTACACCTCAAGATTTCAAACTCACAGTGGCCACCGACTTTTCACGACTCAACATCAACTCTACTGTGGAAAATTTACCTCTCAACAACTTCGACATGCTGTCCTTTCTCAACGTTGCAGCTCAGGTCGTTCGAGACTGGAAAGACAATATGGGCACCACACCATTACAGCATACTTCCATGGTAACCGCTTGAGCTAATTTTACTACCACCAGATGTTCTGTTCGAATAAGAAAGCGGTGCTGCAAGCTTCTCCCCATCTTCAAGTCTCCAGGCCTGGCACAAACTGAGGAGTCGATTCTCAAGCACTCGTTCCTCCCACTTCCCACTGTCTCAAGACTTTTGAAATATCCATCCCTTCGACAACTACATCCTGAAGATCACCTCGGCCATGGTGCTAGAATACCAGAAGAGCCAACGCCCGTTCGGTATAACCACAATCTTCGGCCTCCCTTCACTTGCGCACAAGACACCCAAATCAATCCTCTCCTCAATACTTCCTGGCCAGCTACATTGACATCCACTTTCCCTTGACCAGTTCAAGATTGCTCAACTGTCCCTACACCTGTTTATCAAAGTCAGGAATTAGTTCACAATGCCGCCCCACACGGTTTCGCATGCTTTCAAGACTACCAAGAACGGCAAAACTCGATCGCGCCTCCATTACTGGTAATCAAAACCATTGACACTGGTACTCCTCTGGTGTTCCGTCACAACACAGAGACATTGGCACCTCTTCTTAGCAAGCTTGGGACGTCGGACAATGGTCAAAATCGGGCTCAAGAGTTTATTTTCGCTGCTCACCTTCTGACAAGTTCTCTTAGGATCAAACTACGTCATGTGCTTCGCTAGTCGTCAGACACTACAGAGGACACGCACTTGCCATCAAGTCTCATCGACCATCCCTGCCACTTCGCGCTCCTGTCAATGCCCGAGAGTTCCGCTGACACATGGGTGTGTCTTAGAGAACTGATTGTGAAGCTCATCTTTGATCCTCAGAAATGCTCCCATGACCTGTTTGTGCGAACATTCAAAAACCCTCGCCACCGTGCACTCCGGGTCCGACATCATTTTGAGTTTGACTCTAATGTGTTACAGGAATGGCTTCGTGCTTTCAACATGCTATCGTCTGCTATACTCCCCACGTTCTCCTGGCATGATGAGGGCATCATGTGAAGTCCTGCCCACTGTGGAAGGGGAAGACGACACACCCGTTGACTTCCCACTTCCGAGGCATTTCCCACAGGACCCTTGACATGGCCAGGAGTCCTTAAGTATTTGTATTATTCTGTACTTTCTTTCTTTTATTGTTTATCCATATATCTAATTAACCTTCTCCCCAACTTCGAGACACAGGTAGAAGTCAGCAACATCCTGAAGATCTACAAAAGCCCTTGACACATCAATCCCTTGGATTCAGCAATTGTCATGCATCCTCAAGATTCTCATCAAGATTCCACTCTTGCTTCAAAGGACTGGGTTTTGGTTTTGAATTTATTTCCCTTTCTTCAAACATTTTGGTTTATTCTTCACACTTCCCTTCAAGATCCAAGATTCTGGCATGTACCCCCTCCCACGGCTAGCTGTTTCTGACTCGACAGGCTGATCTGTCAGAAGAGTAGAGTCGAGGGGGCACACTGGATGGTACTCCACACTTGCTTGGGCCCCAGGTGACGTCTTGTCAATAGAGGGCCTCAGTGCTAGTCCCCTCCCTGAGCCATTCCTGACAGTTGAGGCTCTGAGAGGTGGACTCAATGATGCTGGTCCAACAACCACCTGCTCTTGCATTTGTTGAGTGATCTATTTTTATCACCACTTCCTTTTTTGTATATTCCACCTCTTTATTATTTTATTATTCATCTCTCGAGTTCTGATTGGCACAAGAGTATGCGCGCAATCACATGTGCATATAGCTAGGACTGTATATAAGGTGTCCTCCCACCTTTCGAATGGAGCACCTTTCTTTTCCTCTCCTTTTGTGGCTTCTGAAAGTCTCCCTCACAACGGCCCATCTTTCCTCAAGACAACTACACACAACGTGTAGTTTCTGAGTTAAGTATTCTTGTTTCTATGGTTACTGGGTACCACGGCCCCTTTCTCGGATTTTCTGATTGGGCCACCGAGTCCCTTCTTTCCTGTTCCATGCCCATGTGCGTTTTCCCTTATCGAGTGCCATCGGCCTCGATCTCATTGTCTCTTGTCCATTTTTTACATGGTTTGATCATCGATCGATCTGATCGCAACACGTCATCTGCAGACACGTCCCTTCTCATCGCTTTTGGCTCTTAGGTTCTCAGTCCCCTCGAGGACTCTCTGTCTTGTCTCTCTTCCCTTTTTACCATGTGTTTGACACTTTCATCACGCGTTTTCCCCATTTACACTTACCTTTGCCAGCGCGATGTGATGACCCGACTGATCGACCTCAAGAGGGCTGAGACTCCATCCACACCATCTGAGGACCAAAATTATAGGTGGTCAACCCCCAGATCCTGTTGTGGAATTTTTGTTCAAGCTTGGGATCATGGGTGAGAAGGCAGCCCAGATGGTTGGTGTAGTATTGGGATAATATCCAGACAGCAAGCCTAAGGCTATATCCAAGACAGTAATATTAATATTATTAATTACTGAGACTTAAACATTCTGTAGTATATATACTACATGTATAGTCTAGTCTAAGACAATTCTTCTTGACCTCTGAGACACCCACAGGAACACCCCCTTTGGTCCTAAGGCCTTCAGTTAGCTTCCAGACTTGCCTCCCAACAGGTTATGGGCCCTGGCTCTTTTATAAAATAATCTACAACATATTACAACATGTCTGAAGCACTATACCACAACGAAGAATTTGTCCCTGATAGTGACAACGAAAATCCCCAGGAATACATCCAGGAGTATGATCAGGACTTAGCTGACCATATGGAATTAATTGGGCCATCACCATCTGCCTCCAGAAATGCGCCAGTAGGGGAAGCGGCACCCAAGGCGCCCAACATGAAAAAGACCCCTAAAAGGAAAAATCCCATGATCCTCCTTATCCATACCAAGGAATATTCTAACGTGAACAAGATCTCCGATCGGGATCATCTCACTGATGAAAATTGGCATGAGTGGAGAGAAAGGATGAAAAGGGTATTTATTAATTGTGACATCACTGGATATATTAATGGGGCCATAAAACGCCCAAGAGAATCCAAAGATGCTGAGGGGGCGCGTAACTGGGACAAGAATGACACCTGGGCACAACAAGTTATTATACATAATGTAACCTCTTCACAAAAGAATCATGTCAGATCAAAAACTATGGCAGAAGCGATGTATTCTGCACTATCCATAACTCATGAAAATAAGGTGCATCAAACTGTAAATCACATACAGTGCCTATTATACAAGATGAAGGCCGATGTTACCGACGATCTCCTAAAACATATGGACACCCTGAAATCATATCGTGACCGCATCAATAAATTTCCTAATACAGAATTTCATATCTCCAACACCCAATTCAAATCTACAATTTCAGCATCCCTACCATCGTCCTGGCAAACATATGTGGAACCATATAATGGCAATGCTAATGATCCCAACGACATGGACCCCAAGCGCCAATTATCTTCAGATGCATTTATTGGTTTATTATGGGAGGAATACAAACTTCGGCTGAACAGAAATGGGAATAATAACGGAACCGGCAGAAGCGTAAATCTGGTGAAAACACAGAAAGCTACCAGTCCTAGTGAATCCCTTGAAAATCTTATCACCGAAAGAAAATCCACCATAAAAACATATTGTGATCATTGTAAGCTGGCCGGACATTGGATGAGTAAATGCCAGAAATTTGATGGGAACAAATGCCGTAATTGTGGGAAATTCGGACACCAAGCGAAGAATTGTTGGAGAAAAAGAAAGGAGAAAGTAAAGGAGAAGAAGCCCAGAGACACATCAAATATGACGGAAGAGCATATAACTTTCTCAATGAATGAGCAACCTCTCCAAACATCAACAGATCATGTGACTGAAGAATATTATAATTTTGATGCATGTAATAATGATGCCATAATTGATGAGCATCTGATCTATTATAACTGGTTGGCTGACTCAGCAACAACCTCACATGTAATGCATCAAAGAGAGGCATTTGCTTCCTATACACCTATGGGAAATATTTCCATAACAGGTGTAGGTGGAAAGGAGGAGGTCTTTACACTCCCCCCCCTTTTCCTGCGGATTCCTAAGGAATCCTAGGAATCCGAGGAATGAACCAGGAATGATTCCTGATTCCTAGGTAGTAGAAATGGAATAGAATTGCCTTGTATTAGTCCTGGTCCATTCCTGGTCCATTCCTAGTTCATTCCCAGTCTGTTCCTAGGGATGTAAGGGATGTAAGGAATATTCCATGGGAATCCCAGTCCATTCCTGGGCTTCAGTATTAAATTGTAATAAATGGGAATATATATTAAAAATCTGCAGTACCACCAAGAATCGAACCCAAGCTTTCAGAGATCGAAAGTTGACACAAACGGGACAATATAACCACTAGACTACGGAACCATTGTACATCTTTGTGAATTAGGTAATTATGTAAGACCCAGGCCACACAGCCTCATTGCCACATGTTTTGGCACATGGTTCATCACACGTTGGTTGGAAATGCGTGCATCGTTTGTTTATCTGCTCACCCATCGACCACCTTCAACACCAGCCATCGCCCTCCATCGATGCTCTGCTATGACTCGTACTACCCGCTCTGCTATGACTCGTACTACCCGCTCTGCTATGACTCGTACTACCCGCTCTGCTGCTGCCGCCACACGAGCCAACCCCTGCACAGCCTCGCTGCCCGCTTCGAAGACTCAGAAGCGGGCAATTTCGACAACTGACGCCGGAACACAACGCAAGAAAGCGAAGCCCAACGTCATGGTCGAACCGAAGGAGGGAGGGAGCAAGGGCAAGGGCAGAAAGGGCGGAAAGGGAGAAGGGAAGAAGAAGACAGCTAAAGGGCCCACTCCCCGGTGCGTCGTCAAATCAACACACCCCCCCCTCACTGACTCTCGATAACAGGAAAACGGCTGCAGCTAAGGCAGCCGAAGACGCTCTCATCGATGCTGGTGGTCCCCCCGACCACCTAACTCCGTAAGCAACCCCCCCTCCCTCCTCTTCCCATCATCCGCTACTTTTTCTTTTTTTTTTGCTTTCTTTTCCTATTTCTTGGTTCCATTTCACTTCCTATTACTAACTAATACAATTTAGTGCCGAAGAAATACTTGAAGCGAGCAGGACGAGTGTAGCGCCCCCTAAGCGCTCCCATCCTGCTGGCGCTTCCCACTTGCCACCAAAGGTGAAACTTACCGGAGGACGGCAACGCCGATCAGACCTCCCACAGGCTATCGTCGAGGCCTCCAGCAACGAGGATGAGAGCGATAGCCAGGGTGGTGACAACAACGAGGCCAAGAACACCGACGATGGGGAAGGCAACAACAAGCATGGCGACCAGGACCAGGACCAGGGCGAACAGGACCAGGGTGAACGCGAGGACCAGGACGATGAGGATGATGGTGAACGCGAGGACCAGGACAATGAGGACGATGGCGAACGCGAGGACCAGGACAATGACCAGGACGATGGCAAATGCGACGACGAGGACCAAGACGACGAGGAAGACGACGAGGACCAGGACGACGAGGAAGACGATGAGGACCAGGACGACGAGGAAGACAACGCCGATCGCGAGAACGACAGCGGCAAGGACAATGACAGCGACGAGACCAACCCCAAGGACGCGACAAAGGGGAAGAGCAAGGCCACCGACGGTGCCACCCCCAGCAACTACGCGAAAGGGGCTGAACTCTACGAGGACACCATGCACAAGGACACCATGCCCAGTGGAAATGACAGGGAAACTCACGGACAGGGGTTTGATGGGGGTGATGACGAAAATATGGGTACCAGGTATATTCTTGCCAGTGTTACACCTGTTCCCACCACAAGCTAATCCTGTCCCAGTCTCCAGGCTCCCCCTGGGCATGAAGGTAAGATTCATTATTATATATATATTTATGTCATGTGTATGAATGATACCCAGCTCCCTCTGGTGATCATGGTAGGTATACTTATGTATTTTAATATATTTCTATTTTTTACTTGATCAAACTTAGATATTTTGATGGAGAGTTTGTGGTAAAGGAGGGTACCAAGGGTAAGGAGCCTTTTCTTAGGCCTCTGAGCTGCTCTAAGCTCCTAGTGCATGCGAAGCATGCACCTGCACTTCATCACACCGCCACATCATCCATCTGCACTTGACCGCAGGGGACACCAAGTTGTTCCAAGGGTATGTTATTATTCATAACCCCTATAAAGATGCTAAAATCCCCGGAACACATCATGATCTGGATCTGATCCATGATCCGGTCGGATCCCCTTTTCCGCATGCCTGGCTCCGCCATCCGCACTGAGCTCCGCTCAACCCACTCCTATTTCTATGCCATCTCAGTTTAGGTGCTAGAGTCTAGCAGATGCCTAAGCTGAGACAGTCCAGGCATATTTAAAGGGCCCTGTGTTGCTTCCCAAATTCATTAACTTTGGCACAAGCAACGCAGGTAAGTGCTCCGCACTTCTTATTGGTACAGTTCTTCACATTTCGTTTAGCTGTTGTAACAGGTTTGCATATCCCTGCTTCCTATAACAGCTATTCACAATGTAAGGGCTCCATCTCTTTATACAGACTTTGACTTAGTCATATGTCGCTCACAACAGTCATTTAAACCAATCTCTGGATCGTCTTGATTTTTCGCGGCCCACCCACCACGCCCTCTGATTGCTAGAGTACTGTAGTAATGTTACTTGTTCTTTGGGTACTTCGTTTTGTTGTAGCACTTCACCTCCTCACAATATGGATTGGCGGTCCGTCCCAGCGGCCCCCTGATTTTGCTAAAGATCTTCGTCTTAAGCCATGCAGCAGAGGCCCCCTCACACTCCACCCAGGAACAAGGCTGGTCGGCTGGATAAAGGTTAGTGTTTTCTATATTCTACACTTGGGCTATTTAGTCAAGGTGACCACTCAGATATGATGGGGGCATCATGTATTACAGGTAATATTGTGGTTTTTATCTTCAAAAAACTTGTTACCATTAGTACAGGTGGCATTATTCGAGGCAAAGCTATAGGGAATGCCCCAAACATGGCTGACATGTCCCCTATTGAGGATTTTGAACAGGAATTGCCAACTCAAATGGGAAAGATCAAATTATATGTTTCTAGTAGTAATCCACAATCCCTGGATATTAGTGCCATGCAGCCCTCTATGACAGCTGAGGCTCCAGTCACTGGCACAATTCAGCCTGTCCTTGATGCCCTGGCTGATGACTATTCCCCTATTAGAGGTTAGGGTTTTTTTTCAAACCTGGACTTGCTCTAATTTTTGTTAGACAAGAAACAGCGTCTCTATGTTCATGATCATGGTGATTGGTTGGTAAAAGGCCACTTTGAAAAAGCTTTTACCAAAAACACCAAAATCAACTGGGACATCAAGAATGGCAATTACTCCATTTCACTTCTTGCAGTAAATTTATGTGATATTCTAATCTTTATTTTTTCTGACTATGATGTTCTAGACATCATTTGATCACACTACAGATTTGAATACTTCTCTACCATCTACATCTCTTTCTCAGATTCCAGCAGCTACTTTACAAGTTCAGAACCCAGCAGTAGTTAAATCTGCTGCCAAAGATGGAAATGCTGTTCCTATGCCCAGGCAGGAACTTAAAGACCTTCTGGAAGTTAATGGGTCTTTAGCTGACTCTCAAAGCAAGAGTCTTCGCATTGCTTGGGCTAAATACAAGGGTTGCCTTGCAGCTGTTCGATCATATGAACACATTATAGCTGAGGGGTTATGGCCAAGTGAATATCAGAAAGTTACTGTGACAGAAATCAGGCAGCTGTTTGTCTCCAAGTCTGTCTATCATGCACAATATGTGCCTTGTTTTCAGGATATTTCGAAATACAAGGAAATGCTGGCATGGCTTGACACCCCCCAAGACAATGATAACAACAGCCATGATGATGATGATGATGAAGCGTTGTGGGGAACAAAGAAGGCAATTTACCATTTTTCAGATTTAAAAGAATGGTTGGAAAAAAGGAATATGAAGGATAAAAAGGAGAAAGCCAAGGCAAAGAAGGGAGTTGCAGCCAAGGAAGCAGATAAGAAAGTTACTAAAAAGAAAAAGTAGTTTTTTTTCCCCCTTTTTTTTCTTCAGGTTTAATAGTATGTTTACAGTCTTTTGATGTTTTGTACTATACAGTTTTTGCCTACCGTGATCGGTGTTTTGTTGTCTGCTTTGAAAATGTGTACTACCATGCTTTGGGTTGTGTTTTTTCTCCCTGTATTACCTACAACAGTTGCTCTTCCAGATCAGAGTGCCTTTCCAAATATTACCTTTGCCATATTCTATCCAGGAAAACTTTAGCTCTGATGTCTCACTAGCAACTGTTCTCACAGTGTTATTCACACTTACAAATAACCCAATGCTTTTAACACTTCATGCAAGACAACAAAACCCTGAAGTTCAAGGCGAAAACCACATCAAAACCAGTGCTTGGATCAAGTCATTGGCACGTGCACTAAATGAAAAGCTTGGTGCACAACAACATACTCTGCAACCAGACAGTCCAAAGAATACTACAGGTACTGACAATACACAAGTTACATCGTTAGGAGGAAAACTTGATCAGTTTTCTAAACTTCTGAAATTATATCCTTACACTACAAAAGGAAGGTTTCAGGGAAAATTGCTACCTGTTTCTCATGCTGAGATTCAACCTGCTCTTGTAATCTGTCCTGACAGTTTTATCTGTGAAGATATGAATTGCCAACCATGGGCTTTGCATCAAGCTACCAAAATTCAAGATATACCAAGGGTGACACTAATAAAAGGTTCTGAAATATTTAAAAATACCCCAGTGCTTAGTGGTGAATGCACCAGATGTGGGACCTTATATTCAGCAGACCATGAACGTCTGACTGAAAGTGTTACAGAAGGAGAAACCTATCATCGAAAAGTGTATCTGAACTCAGCAACATATTTAAAAGTTGGACAAAATCTTTGGGTTGACAGAGTTTTTTCCAATGCTGTCATCAATGAAATATACAGTTTTCATGCTTCAGCTGCTGCTTATATGGAATATTGGAACAATAGCTTTGGAGCACATCAACATGACAAACCATTCAAAATTAGTCGTCGTCAAGTATGGCAAGCATTTGTTCAGGAATCTACACGAACTATAGCAGCTGCATCAGATTTAAATTTAGAACTGAAGGATGGATTGGCAATTGATGAAGTCACCAAAGAAGCTTTTAATATACTTGGTGAAAATGGATTAATCAGAGCTGCTGATCAGCATTCATGCTCAGAATGTACACAGAAGTATAAAGCTACTTCAGATATTGTCAATGGTGCAGATCCTGCTGCTGTAGTTGGAATAGATGAAAACCGAACTGTACCACCCCTTCGAAATCCAAATTCTGAACAGAATGTACAACATAATCAACAGACAGAAAATATATCTGTTGATCGTATGGATACTGAGCCAGCACCAGTCAAATTGATTGTAATGGATGGAATTGTAATGGGACCACAGCATTGTGCTTTTGATGGTTGTACTGTGGGTCTTGGAAGTTCTCGTGGTGGAGTATTCTGCCCATTTCATAACACAGAATATGGTGCCAAATGCAGAGTGCAGGGTTATTCTTCTCCAAAAATTAGTGGAACACAAGCTTGTCATCAACATAGAGAAGAGTGGTCAAAACATCAATTGAATCGCAATCCAGCAGTTTTGACTGGCATGAGATGAGTATTACGGCAAGCTGGTGAAAATGCTCCTTGGCAACCAAGAGCTGAACAAGTTGCTCAACCACATGATGAACCTGAGCCAGAGGCACCAATGCCTAAAAATTATTTTAGTCCTGCACGATTCTACTGTGTTGAGACTATTTGTGCTCCCTGTGGTGCGGTTATTGCTTGGACTAAATTTGATAAGTCTGAATCTCCTACCAAAATTTTAGAATTCTTGGAAAATGTTTATCCTACTGAGGAGTCCAGACCCGATTACATATGCATTGATAAAGCTTGCCAAGTTCTTCGTACTGCCATTTTAAATGGGAGTTGGGACAGAATATGGAAAAAAACCACCCGATTCATAGTTGATAGCTACCATTATATTAATCATCGAGCTGATGATTATTTGTGTCGCAAATGGTGTAATCCTGCACCATTAAATGGATCTGCTCCAAATCTGGTAGTAGCTGCAACTGATAATCAGGGTCGAACTTACTATAAACAAGCTTTTAATACTCAGGTAGGAGTGAGTTATATTAACTTTTCCAAGATTGATTTTACTCTAACAGGCATGTGAACAATTAAATGCCTGGCTGGATTGGTGGATTTGAAACTATTCTAAAACGAATGACACCAAGCAATTTTGATTGGTTCCTACATACAATGCTATTTTATCATACCAAATATGTGATTCAGAAAAAGGTGGAAAAAGATGAAGATGAAGAGTCAGAAGATGGTAGTGAGGAAGAAGTATAACCCTAAACTATTGTCTTAGTAGTATATAAGTTGTTTGTATCCCTCTAGTAGTTCTCAGTTGGAATATCAACTAAGTTATATTCTCCTCTGTACATTCTAAATCTGCCTAACTTTCTCCTTGTCCATTCCCACACTCACCATCTCTCACATTTCCATGCTTCCTCATCTTCACATTCCCACACCCCCTCATCTCCACATTCCCATGCCCCCTCATCCTCACATTCCCACACCCCCTCATCCCCACATTCCCACACTCTCACATTCCCACATTCCCATGCTTTCCCACACTCCCTCATATCCTCCTCCATACATTCTAAATCCGCCTAACTTTCTCCTTGTCCATTCCCACACTCACCATCTCTCATGTTCCCATGCTTCCTCATCTTCACATTCCCACACTCCCTTATTCCCACACTCACCATCCCTCACATTCTCACATACATATATTCCCACATTTTCTTACCAATCCATCATATTCACCCCTATCTACATTTCTCACACTCTTACACCTGTTTTCCCACACTTTTACATTCCCATACTACCCCCACACCCATATCAGGAATGAATCAGGAGTGGGATAGGAATGGACCAGGACTCCCTAGGAATGATAAGGAATCCACGGAATGGACCAGGAATCCTCAGGAATCCACAAGGAATGGGGGGGGAGTGTAAATTATTGACTAAATGCTAATAACAGTGGCACATCAAGACACCCTTTACCTCAACTAAGGGATCCCTTAGCTTCTCAGGGTCCAACTTACACATCTGTAATACAATGGCTTCATAATAGCCCAAGAAATGATTCAGCACAGTACACTGGCTCATTTACTGAAAGTACCCATTCAAATGAACCTCCAGTCAGAATCATTGTTTCTGAGCCTAATGAAAATGCAGTTGTTGGAGATGCTGAGGATGATAATCCAAATGATCCAGAGGATTTACCAAGTGCTAGTTCTCAGCCTGAGACAAATACCAGTGTATGGGTTCCCCCATGGGTTTGGGGTGTTACCCGCAATTTCTGGGGGTTACCCGTGAGGTTTACGGGTTTACTCACAACCCACAGTACTAACTGTGGGTTTCTGAGTACAAAGGTCCAACTATTCAATTTATATGATGTAAATAATGTACACCCAGAGGGCACAACCCTCTCGTCTCTTCAGTAACATTAAACCACTGCTAAATAGATTAAGATCAAGTATAAGATCATTGTAAACGAAGGGGAACTCACCAAAAAATAATACCCTTACAATTCCATCCCTCTCCTGACAGATAAGCACCTAGCAGAAGAACGGCAGGGCGTGGCCCTCTCGTCTCTTTGGCAACATTGAACAGCTACTAAATAGGTTAATATAGAGCATAAGATCATTGGAAATGAAGGGGAACTCACCAAGAAAGAGTACACCCTCCTCATCACCCCTCCTGAGATAGATAAGCCCCTAGCTGAAGAACAAAATGGCGCAGCCCTCTCGTCTCTTCGGAGACTTAAAGCGACCATAAAATAGATCAGGATCCCCACTAAGATCAGGCCAAACAATGGAGAACTCACCTAGGGACTAGGCCTTCTCCTCCTGCCCCTGCCTAACAAACATCTTCATGCAGAGAGAGATTGAGCAACCACATCCCTCTCGTCTCTTCCGATTATTAAAGCGACAGTAAGGAAGATCAGAATAGAGCCTAATACGATGGCAAACAAGGGGGAACTCACCTAGATAATGAGACCCTCTCCTCCTGCCCCCTTTCCACAAACATGTTGATGCCATGGAAGAACAAGAGAACGCACCCCTCTCGTCTCTTCAGAGCATTCAAGTGACAGTTAAATAGATCAGAATGGAGCCTAAGATCATGGAAAACAACAGAGAACTCACCCTGATGGGATACTTGTTGTCAACCTCCTTCCAATAAAGATGGGGATGAGAAGTCAAAACATGTACACAGGGGTATGGTGTTGCACGGGTATGACAATCTCAAACCCGTACCCATACCCGTGCCATGCCCTATCGACTTCCTTTTCGAGGCGCCCCATGGGGCGCAAGGTTCCCACGTTACCTTGTTCAAAATTTTCTAAGTTCAAAACACTAATACTTAAGTTCTAACCAAGCACCACGACGCACTCCCACTCCCACCATGCGCCACTGATGACACACTGCTCCCACCCCCACCTCCCGTGCCTCACAGACATCAGCGTGCCATGTCATGGGCCCAAATGACAACAAAATCATCGTTTGGCCCAGATGTGCTTTTTTGGTGTTTTTTTTTGTTTCTGTGTTTCTGTACTAAGTTATTTTTTATATAGGTTCAGAGCATTTTCTAATGACAGCTGCCATGACCCAGGCAACCCCCACCACCTCTCAGGTGGCTCCACTGAGCCCCTGAAGCCTGCCCTCTGTCCAGCGCACCCCATACTCTCATCTAACAGTTGGGCAGAGTCATCAACCTCCTGAAATTCTAGGGTGCACAGTTCACCACCCAACACTGATGCCAATGTTAGCTCTGCCTGCTCGTCGCATCCAAATTCTGTCTCTCCAACAAATGCCTCATCTCGTATGGATCCTGTCCCAGGAAACGGCACTGTAAGCACACCTGAATCTGCTCTAGGTGCTACATTTCCAGGTAAACAGATCAATCATGCCTGGTTTTCATCCAATGCCTCAATCATTCTCACAGGTCATGTGGCACCATGCGACGTGGTTACCTCAATGCTTACAGGCTCCTGACCTTGCATGGTTCACCTCATCCACCACCTCAAATAGCAGATCATATCAGGTGAGGTGGGTAGATTGACATCTTGTCCCACCCAAGGGTTGAACACACCCTGAAGAACATGCTGCCATATCTCTCTCTTGGGTCACTGGCCCTTCAACTTGCCTTAGTCCTGGAGCAAACCTCGGTAAGACTCCATTGGTAGTGTGACAAGGCACTGATATAGCCCATTAAAGATCATAACTACAGAACCAATGTAACTGCATTATCAAGCTGTGCCACATCACACACAACATTGCCAGCTCTATTGCCCTCAGAATGCCCCCTTGCGGCACCCAGCACTCCAGAAAGCAGATGCACACCCCTGATGGTCCCCACCTACCCTCCAGAACCCACTGTTGGTGTAGTCAAACCACACACCCCCTCTACCATGTCACTGACAACACTCCCTGCATGCTCAACCCCTCTGCCCCCAAAATGGCCTTCTATGACCCCCAGCGCACCCCTGTCAACCTCCCAGACCCCTCCCCAACCCTACCCACCCATCAGCTGCCCTGAAAAGGGTGCCACTCGATGACAAGCAACCCCAACCCCCCCAAAAGAGCGAATGCCCCCCCCCAAAAGAGCAAATGCGCCCCCCACAGTGAACGTTGGCACTCAGGCTGCCCCCAGCACCTGTGGGACACCAATGCAGGCCCCCAGCACCTCCCTGCTCACCCCAGAACCCCCTGCTATGCCCCACAAGCCCAATGTCACCTGCACTATGTCACACAATGCCACCCCCATTCCCAGCTCAGCCCCTGCCAGCCCCACCCTCCATGCCCTCCAGCTCATCCCTGATGACCTTCCAGCTGCCTGAGACAACCCCCAACCCTGTCCCTGTCCCCACAACTGCCAAATGGCCATGCATTTGACACCCCTTGGCCCCCACAACCCCTGCCATGAGCGCTGGCTCCCCTCCACTCTCCATCTGCCCCCTGAGGTTCTGCCACACCCCCCACCCTTGTCAGCACTGGGGACGACCAGACAGGCCCAGTGTTCAATGCCCTGAGCGCTTCCCCTTCCCCTGCCACATCACATTTGACGATGACGATCTCCCACTGCCCTCATTCACCCCTGTGCCCCCGTTTTCCCTACCCGAGCCCTGCCGCACATCTCTGACCCTTCTGTAACACCAGGAATGACCAGACAGCTCCCAGCATCAAGACGGCTCAGGTGTCCTGAACACCCCCCTTCCCCATCGTGTTTGATGGTGACAACCTCCACCTGCCTCTCCAGTGGCGCATGGCATCCTCAAGAATGAACTTTTTTTCACTTTGGTCATATTTTTTGGTACTATTGTGATATCCTTTCTGTTTTCTTCAGTTTTTTTCTCAGGTGATGTCGCCATTTGGGACATGGGTGAATGGAGCGGCGCAGGGCACACCCAACCACCCACAGGGTGAAAATGGGAAGCAGCAAGGGACAACAGGGACGATGGCAGGGAGGATAGGAGTGACACCAGGGATGCAAGTGACAAGAGGGAGGATAGGGAGAATTGAATATACTTTTGTATGTTAGAATATTTAATATATTGATTTTTATTGGAAGTGAAATCAGTGAAGAAAAGATATTGGGAGAGCTATCAGGATGATAAAAAGTGCCCAGGCCTGGAAAATCATATGTAGAGTCATGAGACACCTAGGGATTGAAGCATTACTTGAGTGTCTTGAGGCACTTTGGGCCTAAATCCGTGACCCTGAAGGCTGGAAAAAAATGGCACTTTACCTACAAAGCTCTCAGGGTAAACAATTGTCTTGAGTGCCCTGGTGTGACCTAAGGCATCCCAGGGTAACCTAGGACACCCTGGGGACAAAAGTAATTTTCCTGATGTACAAAGCTCAAGCATGGTGGCAGCTACTACACAACTATGGACTTCTGCACAGATATGCCCACATCCCACATCAAATTCAATATGGTTTTGATATTGGAATCTGCACGATCTCGAAAACATTTACCCCTGAAAATAGCCCCACCCTATACATGCACTCAGAGGAATATGGTCGCATTGTGGACAGGGAATTATCAACTGGATGTTACCTCGGACCATTATCCAGCTCTGGAGTTGAACAGTTGCTTGGTCCTTTCCAAACATCCCCACTATCCCTTATCCCGAAACCAGGGAAGCCTGGAAAGTTTTGAGGTGTTCATAATTTTTCATAACCACATTCCCCAAGTCCTGATATATCTTCCATTAACTATACCCATGATGCTGCAGCCTACAGTACTCTCTTCCCTTGTACCTGAGGAACATTCACTGTCCTCAGTTTTATGGTATGGAATCTTCCACCTGGCTCACAGGCTTCAGTTCAGGATGTGGCCAAAGCATATTGAACAATTCCAGTTGTTCCAGAGCAATGGCCAGGCCTCATGGTCAAGCTGTGTGAAGAGGACCAGTTTGCCATCAATACAAGCAACAATTTTGGCCTCACCTCAGCAGGTGGTGTTCATGGCAGTCGGGCCGATGCGGCAGCTGACATTTTTAGAGCAAGTGGCATTGGACCCATTTCCAGATGGGTCAACGACCATATTTTCATACAAATTTTGCATGAGCACCTTCACATGTACAACAAAAAGCGTCACAAATGGCACACTGGAATCTTGGCCAATGGTGGGCAGCTACAAAATGGCAGTAGTCTTTGCAAGGGCCTTCTGCATGAGTTCATGTGCTGGACAAACAAGAGAATCAAATCAATTTTACTGCATTGAAATAAATAGGAGCTGAGTGGAAATGCAAAGCCAGATGGGAAAGGGCCCAAAGGGTACTTGGACTGGACACAACCTCCCTGGCAGGCAGAAAAAGGCCTGAGGTGAAGTGCAATGGGAGGGTTGGGTAAAAGGGTGTGGTGTGGTGGGAATGATCTGTGTTACCAGATAGTGTGTGTCAAGTCAGAAGTGGTGAAGTGCAGCATGGTATGTAAAAAGGTATTGTAAAAGAGGGCAGCAGTGCATGGGTGCCTCAAAACCTCTCTGTTCTCAAAAACCCAGTGGGAAAAAAGAGACAGGCGAGGAAAGCTACCAGCCTATGTGCCAAAGATGGTGTAAGGTAATGAAAAAGGGAGTGGAGGGTGGGTGTAAAAGAAGCTAGAGTTCCTGAAAGCTGGGGCTTGGAGCATGTATTGAGGGATTGAGCTACAGTGGTTGATGGTCATGGTGGCTCGTCATATGTGTGACATGAGGTTCATATGATCTCATGCTTCAGTTGTGCAAAGACTAGATTCTGTCTCTTCGCTCATGCCTCGCTATGCTACAGAATTGCCAACTGTGGTACCAGAGAGAAACAATGCCAGATGGTAGGCCAGCAGAATTTGATGAGGATGCTGGCCCTCCCTTCAGAGATTTCTCAAAGGCATCAGCCCGGGAACCTTGAGATGCACAATTTACCTACTGTGATGCTGACATTGATTATCTTTCAGAACTGCTGGGTATACCTTGAGAAAACTCAAAAACAGTCCCATTCAGCTCCACAGTGCCATATCTGGGCTTTATATGGGACCTCAAAAACCGCACAGTCTCCCTGCCAGAGATAAAGAAGATCAAATATTGCAAGGCCATTATTACTTGGAAGGAGAAATCGACACACACTCTACAGGAAGTCAAACAATTGCATGGCAAGCTCTTACATGCACAACAGTCACCCCACCAAAAGGCACTGTCAATGACCTTCACTGGTGGGCTGATAACCCCCTGCATCACCCACGACATCCCAGGCCCTGTAAAGTTCATTGACAGAAATGCTTTCTCAGATGCCAGCTCAGGAGTCAGCATTGCAATTGTCATTGAAATCAGAAGGCCAGGACATTGGGTGGGCTGAAGCAATTGACTTCGAATTCCTTGTCAACTTGCTCATGGCTGCAAGCTCACCAGGAGATCACTTCAAAGTCTTTGGCAACAATCGGGGAGTTGTCGAAGGCTGGTGGAAAGGCAGAAGTAAGAACCAAGCTACTAACATTGTCTTCCACCAAGTCCATGATGTCACAAGTATTCACCAATGCACTGTCCACTCGTAGTATGTACCAAGCAAAGAGAACCCAGCGGATGGCCCCTCCAGAGGCATATACCCCCCTGAACACCTTCTCCTCCCTGCCATCCCAATCCCCAGCCAAGCAAATCCGTTCATCATTGACTGTAGCCAACCCCAGCGACTGGTTGAGGTCAATGCTCTTTGAAATGGAACTGCTCCTTTTGCACTGTCCACTTGTGGTATGTACCAAGCAAAGTGAACCCAGTAGATGGCCCCTCCAGAGGCAGATACCCTCCTGAACACCTTCTCCCCCTGCTGTACCAATCCCCAGCCAAGCAAATCCTTTTGTCATCAACTGTAGCCAACCCCAGCAACCAGTTGAGGTCAATCCTCTTCGAAATGGAACTGCTCCTCGCCCCCTGCCTAAGCCAGCCAAAGACCCTTCCCTTGCCAAAAGAGCAATCTTCAATGCTGAAACCTGGCAATGGGGTGAAACACTATTTGCAGCAGCAGAGGACTGGTAAGCGAAAGGAATGGCATCCCCCGGTGCTGCAAGACCATGGTGACAAAGTACCCACTCAGCCGACACCATATCATCTGAGCTTGAGCCTGGTGCAATCCCTGCTTTGCCCACACTGTCTCGCATGTGAACAGGTATAGCTATGGAAGCCACTCGCAATCTGGTCAGCACATGCCCAAGAGATTGGAGTATCAAGTGAAGACCTTGCGTGCATCAGAGAGGTCATAAGTCATGCATGGACAGAAAACACAAGACAGATGTACAGCACAGGACTCCTCATGTACCATGTCTTCTGTGAAAAAAAGCAGATACCTGAGCCTCAGTGTGCTCTGGCAGACCTGCTTCTACTGTCTACTGGACTCGCCAGAGGCGGTCCTTGCTATGGTGGCAGCTGGCAAGCTTTGTGATAGTGTGACTCTATGACATGTGACTCTATCTACTAGCTACGGTCATGTGACTGCCTTGAGTAGGTGACCACATCACCCTACTCCATCTGCCCATCTTCCAAATGGCAATGTCCCCATCGCCTCAAACAAAAACAAAGTAGAAAAAAAAATCTAGACAGTAGCAAAAAAATCTATAGTTGATGCAAAAGGAGAAAAAAAAAATTATGTGCAAAAAGAAAAAGTGGGACTCAGCAGGGGGATGTCCATCCTAATGCATGAAGAGCACAAGATAGGTCCACTAGATGGGGGTATTGGTCCCAATCAAACACAGGGGCAACACCAGATGGCTGTTGTCAAGCAAAAATGGTGGAGACCACTGATAAAGTCGTTGTGAGGCTGCAAAAGGATGGGGGGGTGGCTGTTGTCGCCTTGTACACCATTGGAGGGTTCCAAATGGCTTGGCACAGCCCGATCTGAGAAAGGAGAGGTCTTGTGGGGGGAAGCTCAAGGCTGTGGGTAGTGAGGCAGTGTCGTCGGCCCAGTCGAAGTGCGCAGGAGGCAGGGAGGGCATTGGTGGTGTCTGGGATGTGGCGTTCAACAGGGGAGGCACTGTGGAGACCATGGGGGCAGCAGGGGGCATGCGGCATGAGCAGGGAGTGGGAGGCCTGGGGTTGCTGTGGTGGGCCAGCATCATCGAACATGGCATGGAGGGGGCAGCAGGGGGGGTTCAGTGTCCAATGCATGGCTGTTCAGTCATTCTGGGAGCAGCAGGTGGTTGTAGGCATGTCTGAGGCAGCGGGGGGGTCAGCTTGGGTGCCATGGAGGCCACAGGTAGCATGGTTGGCAGGGACAGGGCTGGGGGCTGCGGCGTCATCTGTGACATGGCGGCAGTGGCAGTGGGGGGGTCTGGGGACAGAGTGGGTGGCAGGGGAGTATGCATGGGGGTGTTGGAGGCCTGTGCCACCATTCCAGGGGTGCCAGAGGTGCCTTGGGGGTGGCCGTCGCTGGTGGTGGCTGTCTGGCTGCTTTCAGTGGGCTGGGGCTGATTCTGCTGTTCAAGGAGGGGCTAGGCAGTGGGCTGGAGGGCAGTGGGTCATCCTGACAGTGAACACCATCATTTCAGAGGTGTTGGGGGCTGCTCTGGAGCTGGTGGGGTGATGGTGGTGGCCATTGTCAATGACGTTGGTGTCATTGATGGTGGCTGTGCTGGTGTCATCATGGGTGATGTGGCAGGGCTGTGGAATGCAGGGGGGCTGATAACAGGTGGGGTGGGTGCTGGAGTGTCACCACAGGCTTGCACGGCAGTCTCCTGGGTGGTAGGACATTTGGTAGACATCCCTGGGTCGTTCAGTACACATGGTGGCATGCCTGGTGCTGTCTGCATAGCAGCGTCAATGGTAGGGGTAGGGGCTGTCTGGGTGGCAGTCTCAAGGGTAGGGGGGGTTGCCTGGATGGCGGCATCGACCTGGGAAGCTTTTTGGGGGGGTCAAGAAAGTGCTTCTCACTGGCCATACTTCCGTCCTTCTTTGAATGCAGCACTCCATGCTCCTTCTTCATCTTCCTTCCTTAGCATCTCAAAGGGGTCATGCGGCTCACTTTTGCTAGCTGCCAGCCATCCCTTGTTGTACCCAGCATACAAGCCTTCCTCTCTCCCTTCTTTGAAAGCCTTGCTCCTTGCATTTTCGGTCAGCTTGAGTATTACCATTCGTAGCGGGTCATAGTGAATGTCTGCTGATGCTGTGTCAGTTGCAGGGTTGCAGAAGCATCCAATCTCGGGTGCAGTAAGCAGTGTGGGTAGTGTGAAGCTAGCTTATCTTGCATTGTCTGAGGTTGCGGTGCTCACAAGCGGTGTGGTGTTGCTTGGTGGCGGCGCTGTTGTTGGCATGGCTATTTTTGTGGTGGGGACTGATGTGCTGGATGCTGTCATTAGGTGTTTACAGCAGCGATGTTCACACTTAGGTTTGACACGTTGTCATGCCATTTCTTCTTTTGGGCACATTTGCCTTGTCCTGGGCCAGGCATCATTGTAGATAGCAACTTGGGGACTAGAGAGGTAACTTCATGACTAGAACTGACATGGGGACTACTGGGTGAGACTTCAGGACTATGACAGACTGAGATTAGGACTACTATGAGAGTGTAGACCTGTGAATTGTGATGTGACTGATGAGAACTGAAGCCAAAGATAGCAAAAGAAAACAAGCAGTGGCTAGAGCTTCGAATCATACTCTCATCACCAAGATGGACTTGCTGGAGGCAGTCCTCGCTATGGTGGCAGCTGGCAAGCTATGTGATATAGTGCTTTGAGGTCCAGTCCAGTCCGGTTTTATGACCCTTTGGGCTGTAACTTGAACTGTGACCAGTCACATTTATTTTAAATGAGGGCAAACCATGGACCAGACCATATAGGACTGGTCCACTATGGTTACATGTCAGTTCATGAACCAGTTCTGACCAGTTATGGTTCAGACCAGTTCATGACCAATTATATACTAATTTATATTTATTTCTAACTAACATATCATGCAAAAAAAAGTTCAGGCCATGACTTAATGAGATGCAAGAGGGGGGCTTGCTAGAGGGGTCGTGAAAAGAATGGGGACTCGTCAGCTTCAAGGGGGGGATCACACTAGGGGGGCTATGAGAGGAGGGGGGTTCGCTAGCGAGAGTCTGTTAGCTTCAGGGGGGGTCACTCATGAGGTCGCGAGAGGAGGGGAGCAGTCGTCAGCTTTGAGGGGGGGTTGTTAGTGGAGGGGGAGTCTGTCAGCTTCAAGAGGGGGGTCACCAGTGGGTTTGCAAGAGTGTGAGAGGAGGGGGGGGTCATCAACTTTGAGGGGGGGTTGCTAGTGGGGCCATGAGAGGAGGGAGAGGCATTGGCAGCAGGTGGGGGGGTGGTGTGAGGGCGACGATGTCGGTGGGTAATGGGTAAGTGGAGGAGTTTGAAAAAAAAATTGAAACAAATATCAAGTACCTTAACAATGCTAGCCACATCTTGATGATCAATTGTTCATCAAAAAAAGATGTGGCATGACTGAACAAACAGAGGCAAAGTCAGCTGGGGTATATAAACCTGCCAGATTTTCGTCTTAAAATTTCTTGGGCCTCTGTCCCCTTACATAGTATTAGTATTAGTATTAGTATTAGTATACATAGTTGTCTGGAGTATATACTACTAGTGTATGGTTACAACCAGTCACAACCAGTCCTGTGCAGTTCGAAAGTTGACCTAAAATTAGAGCAACTGGGACTGGGACTGCTCCCTAATCAGGTGTGACTGAGACCAATGGTCCAGAGAGACCGGTTATGGTTCAGTTTGGTCTTCGGTCATTTTTTGGTCCTTAGGACTGGACCTCAATGCTCTAATGTGATAGTGTGACTCTATGACATGCGACTCTATCTACTAGCTATGGTCACGTGACTGCCTGGAGTAGGTGACCACAGCACCCTACTCCACTACTATGTGTATGGAGTTAGAGCTTGGCATGCTCTACATGGTCTAGGGTGGAAACCCAATGAGGCTGAAATGGAAGCACTGTTGAGAGCAGCCACAAACATTGTGCCAGAATCCTCCAAGCGAAAGAAACAAAAACTGTACACCATTGAGTTTATCACAAAACTGAAAGCACAGCTAAAGACCCATGAACCATTAGATGTGGCTGTTTTTGCATGTCTAGCCACCTGCTTTTATGCAATGGGCTGGGTCAGTGAGTTCACTGTGCCATGTTTAAACGCCTTCAATCCCAGTGTCCACATCATGTGAGCGAACTTAAAATCGGACTGGGACCAGAATGACTTGCATTTACAGAACTCTTTATCCCGTCCTAGAACATGCTAAACCCGAAGTCTTCGACTTCTCTCGCTCCCAACGGGCAGTGAACCCCCCCCCATCGACCTTGGAGTCGCCCCCTTCACCGGGGACACGCCGCTGCACCCCAAGCCCATTTGGTGCTACTTGGGGTTCTTCTTTGACCAGAAGCTCTCCTTCAAGGAGCACATCCGGTTTTACACCACCAAGGCATTCACCACCATGAGCGCCATGCGCATGTTGGGCAATTCGACCAGGGGACTCTCCCCAGTGAATAAGCAACTGCTCCACAGTTCGTGTGTGATCCCAGTGGCCACATACAGACTCCATCTCTGGTTTTGCTGTGATACCCGCACCAAAGGCGTTGTCAAAGCCCCATCCCAGATGCAGTTGACGGCTGCATGCTGGATCACAGGTTGTTTTTGTATGACAGGGGAAGCTTGTGAAAGCAAGGTCTTATATACCAGATAATGTTTATCACTATTTGGTTCCAGTAAATGAATGTGAACATGATGCGTCATTTGCTAAAACAAGTTGATATTTGCTATTGCTTGGTTTCAATAAACGCGACTCGTTTATGTATATATAATATAGTAGTAGTAATTATCAACTTGTTTCAGTAAATCACACATCACATTTGGAAAAGTGAAACCAAACAATACTTATGCACTAGTAAATATCAACTAGTTGATAATTAATACTACTATATAGTTGAAGTAAATGAATGCAAACACATAAACAAGTCGTGTTCGCGTTTACTGAAACCAAACAATAGCAAATATCAACTTGTTCTAGCAAATGATGCATCATGTTCACATTTGTTTACTGGAACCAAATAGTGATAAACATTATCTGGTATATAAGACCTTGCTTCCACAAGCTTCCCCTGCCTCTGGGGCGTCGCTTCCCCCATAAATAATATATATATTAAGCTAGTTAGTACATATACATAGTACATAAGTAATTAAAAGGTTGTTGGCACTCATCTGAGTGCCAAAACCTGTAAATACAAAGCTGTACATAGACATTTGGTGACGGGTTGGGTGCAGGTCATGGGTACCTAAGCTGTGACCTGTACCCGTACCCATGCCTACCCATACCCATAACCCACATGGGTTGCCAAACCCGTGCTCTTCCCTAGAAATAACCGACCTTGGGGGACCAAGCAAAATTGTCAGCATAGAAATTACGTGCCAAGACAACATGATCAAAATATCTCAACAGAAATATATCCTTCACAAAGAAGGAATGAATGACACGAACCCTGTTGGAACTCCCATGGAACCCAATATTAAATTATTGGAAAATCCAGATTTTAATGAAGCAAACAGGAGTAACTCATATGCAAAATTGCTAGGATACTTGCAATTTTTTATCAAATTCCACAAGACCAGATATTAGCTTTGCAGTTAACAAGCTAGCTGCCTACACCACTAACCCAGGTTTACAACACCATGGTGTAATATAGTGGATACTCAGGTACTTAGCAGGTATGAAAACTTTTGGGATAAATTATAGATGAGGCTGAAAATAATAACCTCTTCCACAGATATGCTGATGCTTCATTTGCTAATATTGAAGATCTCAAATCCAGTTTCCTCCGGATCACATCAGTTTTGGATTTCTATTGATTTACTGGCCACAACATCCCAGACCCAGTGATAGTGAATTGCAATGTGTTTTGACCACTGAATGAATTGAGTATTCTGAGTTAATATTACTGACCCTTCATTATTGCCTTTAATCATTGTTGGATTTTCCTGTATAAATCCGAGTTCTTCATATAAATTTCTTAGCCAAATGGCTTTGTGTCCTGCATCTGATGGTGCAATATATTCAGCTTCCATGGAAGATAATGCAATTATGGTTTGTTTCTTTGATTTCCACATAATTGCTCCCCCAGCAGACATATTAACAATGGCACAACCGAAGCCTAAGTTTACATGACATAGGGATGAGATGGGAGTTCAGTCAAATTAACCCAGCAGCTTTCCTCATGTGTGAGTTGGTTTTTCACATGTGGTGTTCCATCATGCAGAGGTTTTGATGCACCTGGATGAAACTTATTCCACCCTAGACTTCAGGGGGAGTAATTATTTACTTATTTATTTAACCATTCAATCCTATTAGAAAGGGGAATGAAGAATGCACTAAACTATTTCCCAAACAGCCTTGGCTTGAGGGGGAGTATTGGAATAATATTGGAATAGCAAGCCTAAGGCTATATCCAAGCAGTAATAATAATAGTATCAATTACTGGGACTTAAACATTCTGTAGTATATATACTACATGTATAGAATTCTTCTTGACCTCTGAGAAACCCAGAGACGCACCCCCCTTCATCCTAAGGCCTACAGTTAGCTTCCTGAACCCATCTCCCAATATACAAATAAGACAATCTAATGATCATCTAATCAAGCAGAAGGAGGCTCAGGCATTGAGGGCACTGAGACCAGTTGCTCATGATGAGGCACAGGCAAATCCTCACCATCTTCATGTGATAGGGCAGGTAATTGGGAGATTGGGGTCCCAGGAAATACCCCCTGTGACAATTGGTCAACTGACCAGTCCTGTATTCTACCAGTCCCAGCAAGGGGCTTTCCAATGAAGAATTCATTGTAGGAACACATCCAGTTGCATGCACTATCACTGTCTAGCCCAGCTTTTCTTCTCTTGTATTTTCAAATATAACCCTATAAAATTGGCTATCAAAAAAAAGCTACCTGATCCAGGTGGTGGTTGAGGGCAGGTTTATATGACTTATATTATATTAGCCTTCAATAGGCTACAAGGTGGTTGAGGGCAGGTTATTGTGACTTAACAAATTTCTGGATTCTTGGTGTCTGAGTAAACAAATGCAAACAAACAAGCACTGCCTTTACACTCAGCAGGAATTTCTGAGCAGAATGGTATCTAATATGCTGAAATTGACTGTATAAGCAAACAAACACATACAAATGTGGCATGATCACATTGCCATAACAATAAACTTTCTACTGTTACAAAACACTTGATGGTTGAGCAAGAATTATGGTCACAAATGGCACAATGCAGCCTGTGGGTGACCAACACCCACAGTCACCTGCAGCTCTTGTGGGCCAGCAAACAAAGATACACAAACAAGGGCATGACCACCAGAATGGGATCAAAAAACTGGACATGCTGGGTGTCTCACATGAGCGATCAACCCAGTGGATCAGCCATAATAAGCACAACAAAATCTGTGGGTGATGCACAGCCACGGGATGCTAAGAGGAATACTGGTAGTCTCAGCCTTCCTTAGGCCATTTCTTACCTCTTTGTTATCTCATTGTCGTTGTTCATCACCAGCCACAACTTCGTCCATTTGCCACCCACCACACTGATCCATCGGATCATGCCGTCCCCGGCGATTTGCGTATCCCCCCTCAGTGCGCCTACCCACCTCCACTCCCCTCGGAATAGCATCAGTGTACTACTGTTTGTTGTTCATGCACCCATGTTCCAACACCAGTGTTTACGCAACTGCTGCCAGGAGGAACTGCGCAGTACCTGCAAGATGAACCAGCACCAGGACAAGGCTGTATGATCCCACCCCCAAAACCAGCACAAGGAGGATACTGTATAAGAACCAGCACCACAACCATCACTATTGCTCACCTTCCCACCGTTCATGTTTGGGTTCAAGACACTGCCAGTCTTCACCTCCTCCTGTGGGAACTGGAAGACAGGCACCATGCACATCAGATCACACCTGTTACTGCAGTGAGGCATAGTGGTAGCTGTGGTGGGCCCCATTGCAACCGCGATCATGGTATGAAGAGGGAGAGGGATGGCAAATCTGACAGTGATAGTGAGAGGGGGGGGAGATAGAGAGACCTCATATGTCCCTATCTGCAGGCTCCGAATGAGCATGTCATGACCACCAACCAATATCCCGATGCACATTACTCGCCTTTTCCTGGTTTCACTGGGTCACTGCCATTGCCAGGTGGTGGGACATATGGGAATGACAATGACTATGGCAGCAGTGTGGCAATGGAAGGAGGATGGGACAATACAAGAAATTTCCTTCTGCCGATTAAGACCAACCATGTGATGCCCACAACGACAGTACCAGTGCTGAAGAGAGTACATTCTCCACTTCTGCCTACATGCCAATCACCCCCTGGTTCCACTGGGATGTTTCATCTGTGAAGAAGAGCTCCAGTAGCATGTCTCACCTGTCATCACAGGAAGTCCAGGGTATGTTTCCTTTCAGCCCAGCGATATGTTTTGGTTTTGAAATGTTGACTGGCTAGTGTGTGCTGAACTCTCTGACGTTGGCTTTGGCATGCAAAGCATGCCCAAAATCACATTTACTGTATCCTGCCATACATTTCATCTCTTCTTGGTACCTCTTGGAAAAGTCAAGAAAAAAAGTGCTCTAGCTACAGGTTCAGTTCCAGTAATCTAGTCAATTGTTGTTGCATGGGGGGAATGGGTATGTATATGTATTGTTGTACCATGCACCTAGCAGCTAACTGGGTCTCCAGTCATGTATGGACAGCATGGTGGCTGTTGTGCAAGAGCTTGTGGGAGTGGCAGGGAGGAGGGAGGGATGTTGTGCAGACAGGAGAGGTGGACAACAGAAGAACCTGTGTCTGCAGAGGGCCATGCATGCACATAGTACAGTTACAGTGTACCATATGATACGGTCCAGCGAATGGCTACAATGTAGCATATGATATGGGTTCACTGAATGCCAGCAAACAACTGAGTAATAAGGAAGGACTACACTGTAGTGTATCATATGGTGGCAGCAAATTCACCAGGCTGTGGTATGCCATCAATGTGTCAGTGCATGTTGAACTGCTGATGCCCATTACAGTGCATAAAGTGCTGGTGCCAGTCATCTGTTCAAAGGTGCCGGTGCCCATCATGGTGCCAACAATACTACTGCCATGACTGTGCTGGTGCATGTAGAAGTGCTGGATGCCCATTAAATCCCCAAACCGGCCAGAATCACATTGCAAAGAATGATAATATACAATACTACTAATCAATTTGCATGCTATCAATGTCTCCATCCAACCAGTGCATTTTGATATAAGCAAAATCACTTTCCCCATAGGTACAGGGCAAAGTGATGTCCTCCATATCTGCATGTATAACACCCACATTGTCATCACTTGATTTGTCACTATCACTTGAAGACAACCAAGCTGCCTCAGCCTCATGTGAGGTGGTCACATTGAGAGCACCAATGGAAGGAGTTGGTCCATCATCAGATGATGACCATGCATCAGCTGCATCATGAGCACTGACATGAATGACTGAAGGGGTAGGGTCATCATCAGAGGATGTCCATGCATTGGCAGCATCATGAGCATTGGCAACAATTGCCGAATGGGGAGAAGTCAAGTGAGCATGTGCAATGGCAGACTTGCTTGAAGAATCCCATAAATCAGCAGCTTCCTGGGCGATCTGAGCAGGAATTGGAATGATTGAATCAGATTCCACTTCAATGTTCATGCAATGAAATTGTTTAGCAGTTTTGTGCACAGGGACATCAGTATCACCAGCACTTTGAAAATGGCCACTGTGCTGACTGGCCATTCTTTCATCAGCTGTGGCCTCATCAGTACAGCATCACAACAGCAGTAATCAGCACTTGTGGGGCCAGCACTAGCCTTTGCAGGTCCAGTTGCAGCAACTGAAAAAAACCAGCAACCCAACCAGACTGCAACTGCAAGCAACTGGAGTTCCAGTTGCAGTTGGGCCTCATGGGGGCACCGCACAGTTGCAGTTGGCCAGATTTGAAAAGGTACTCAAACCAGTTGACAACCAGTTGCAACCAGCCAGTTGGCTTAGATGTTTTGGCTACTACTCGGCCGGGGTCTACTTGTATATACACTAATATAAACTATATTATTTACTTATTTACTTATTTACTTAATGAGTTTGGGGCATGCCCAAGGGACAATGGCAGATGGGCAAGGGTTTATATACCTTTGGCTCAGTTGCATGTGTTTGCACATGTGTTGTGCAAGTATCAACGATGACGTGTCGCAACATGTTTGTGTTTGCGCACACTTGTACTGATGATCAAGATGCATCATCCAAAAAATTTCAACCATTTCAACTTTCCCCCACAACCACGACAACTTCTTGTCCGCCATCCCCCTCCTCTCTTCTGCTCCCCCTCTCATCTAATGTCCCCCCCCCCCACTTGTCTGATGTGCCCCCTCTCGTCCACCGTCCCCCCCCCTACTGCCCCCCCTCTGATACTGACTGGCAATCACTGCCTTTGGTCACTGGCTGAGACGGAATGGCAGATGGAATTGGCAGTGATCCCCAATGACAGATCGAATGGGCAGTGATCCTCAATGGCAGAGTCTATAGGTAGCAGCCTTCCACCGGCACTGGTGCTGACCAAGAGTGCTCCCCACGAGCAACTGCTGCCGCCTGGCAGTGATACAACGCGGCAGTGAGGTAGAACGGCAATCAAGCTGAAACAGTGAAATAGTGGCATTAGTCATTGTCAGGATCCAACGTAAGACTGAGCAGCACAGAACAGCAATTACACTATTGAATGCAATGTACGTATTGCTCATTCTGACAAAATACTGGAAAATGAGTCCTTTGAAGAGACCACAAATTGCCCCCACATCACCTGTTGCCTGGCTGCATACATCAAATGGCCGGGGGATGTTCCATCTTCTTTTCTTCGTCTCCACTGCTCTGCATGGTGTTCGAAGCATCTGATAGTCCACCCCATTTCATGCCTCACAAGGACCAATTCCTCACTCACTCTGTCAAATGCTGCTTTTGCTTGTAGCCAGTTAACCCTGTGGACTTTTTCTTATGGTCAGACTCAATTCATGTTCATTCATGTGTGAACTTACATTCCTTCAAATGCTGGCTGATATGCTATCCCCAGTGACATCCAGATACCAGAACCAAGTCAGTTGCACATGCTTGAAACCATCCTGCTGGGGGTCCAGGAGCGTAGTGCTTGTCTTGAGATGTTTCATCTCTAGAACCTGGAACCAGCCTGTCATTGCCATTGGTGCCTCTAAATCCACCAGTGATTCCCTCGAAGATCGATATATTTGAGCATTCAAATGGAGTGTCTGATCCACTGCATGAATCTCATCCCATGACTTTGTTTTTCCTGTCTTTGGGCCTCTTGGGTGGATTTTTGTTTGAAACAAGAATGCCTTCTTTCCCAATGCCAGTCGAATAGCTTTCAATGCATCATTAAATTGACTGGCCCACAGCTGGATCTCCAATGCAGCAATGCCCTGAACTCCGTGTTCCCATCGGACCCATTGAGTCATCCCAGATGGCAATGTCAGCTGGAAACACTCTGGCTGGTGGCCCACCTCGCTGGCTACAAACAGATTGTCTGGAGGGCGGTTACTCACCAGTTCTAATTCTCCATCTTGGCCAATGTCATATACCTCTGATGGTTTGAATGAATAGTCATCATTGTCCGCTCCAGTGAGGTATTGATGAGCCTTTCATTGATGGTCCATAATCCGGTTCAATAACCGACTCTGTCGCTTAGTGATTTCAATCTGTTCTGCTGTCATTGGTGCCTTTCCAGCATGCCTAATGTAACTCTGTAGGGACATTCTGTAACCAACCAGCCAAATAAATGTTACACCATCAATATAATGCAGTCCTACTCACTGTGATTCCTGAATACTCAGTCCCTTTGCTAAGAAATCAATGAGACCAGAGTTGCTGGAAAACATTCCTTCACCCACAAGTCGGAGCTGAACTTCTGCTTTCCCTGGAGCTATGATTAACATAAGGCACATCAACACAGAATATCCACACATAGCACCTATGCACCTTGTTGTGATTTCAGATCAAAAATAATCCATACTCTTGACATCCTCTGCCTGGCCCTCCTGTGCCTGCTGCTCCCCTTTCCTCCACTCATTAAGATCATGGGCCAATGCCGATTCTGTCCAATTCTCGTATGAATCCTCGGCAGTCAGAACCAATTCCTGGGCCCGTTTTGTCTTCCATATCAGAGCTGGAACTGATATGGAGTTAGCAATCTAATTGGCACCTGGTACAAAATTTCATACCCATTCCAATCAACTTTTTCCAGTTTGAATGATTCATATGGTTGTCCAGAATTTCATTCCGGTGGGCAAGTGTTGATCCCTTGGCACTCTGGGAGGTCTCGTTCAGCACCACCCACAATGTCTCCAGAATTTCCCCATTGATCACCCCACTCCCTATAATGAACAGTAGTGCAAACTGCGTGAAGCAATCATAGCATTTCAAGGTCCGGTCCAGTCCGGTATTTTGCCTTTTTCGAGCAGTAACCAAGACCGTAACCAGTTATAATATTTTCTATCTACCTTAAAACCGTAACCGGACCGTGTATAACTGGTTGGTGTCGGTCCGGTTTCGTCCACCAACCAGTCACAACTGGTCACCAAGTGGACCAGTTGCTCACTGGTTTATGAATAATAAAAAAAACCCTTCCTCGCCGAGAGGGGCGGGGGGAATGGCACCATCAATAAAGGAAAAAAATCAAACTGTCAACGCGGAGTTACCAGAAAGGGCCTCGCAAGGAACAGAGGCAGCACCATCAAGGGGGGCACCAGTGGGGGAGGGGAGAGGCTGTGAGGTAGGTCCAGCATCAAGGTGGGAGGCAGCACTGTCGAGGGGTGGTCGCCAACAGGGGATGGGGGTGGCCATGAGGCCAAGGGGGGGGTCCAGCTTTGAGGGGGGAGACACCACCGTTGAGGGGGGGTCGCCAGCAGGGGAGGGAGGAGGCTGTGCGGTCCAGTGTCGATGGGGGAGGCAGCGCCGTTGAGGGGGCATCACCAGTGGGGGAGGGGGGAGGCCCTGTGGTCCAGAGTTGAGGGGGGAGCCAGCGCCATCGAGGGGGGGGGTCACCAGAGTGGGAGAGGGGAGGCCGCGAGGTCAAGGGGGCGCTGCCAGAGTCGACCATGCCAGCAGGCAGTGGCATTGAGGGGGCAGCAGCGTCGTTCATGGTGGTGGTGGTGGAAGGCATGTGGTGGTGGAAGGCATGTGGTGGTGGAAGGCATGTGGTGGTGGCTGGAGCTGCCAACGTCATTGTGTGTTTGGTAGAAAATAAATCGTCAAAAAAAGATGGCATCCATCAAACTGGAAAAAATGACCCTAGCAAAGATGGCCCTAGCAAGCAAATAGGTGCAAACTCAATAGGGGTGTATAAGGCCTCTAGATTTCTGGCTTTTGATTCTCTGGGCTTGTCCCCTCTTGTGTCAAAAAAATTTAAATAGTAAAATTACTATAGTAAATAGTAATACTAGGTAAGTAAGACCAAGTCCGGTTATTAACCGGTTGTAACCGGTCTTTACCAGTTACATAGGATAATTTAATATCTTGTAACTGTAACTTTAACTGATTGTAACCGACTACAACTGAGAAGGATGGTCCAGTTACACCGGTTGCAGTCCAGTTACGGTCTTGGTTTTTTTCCAGTCCTAGTGACTGGATCTTGAAACACTAATCACCCATGGGCCCACTCATCACCCATGGTATACTGTCTCCAGTGGCAGACCCATGGGCCCACCCATAACCAATGGTCTACTGTCTCTGGTATAGCACCCATGGGCCCATCCATCACCTGTGGTCTACTGTCTCCGGTATAAGCTAGACCATCGGCCTATCCATCACCCATAGTCTACTGCCTCCGATAGATCACCCATGGGCCCATCCATCACCCATGGTATACTGCCTCCAGCAGCTCACACCTGGGCCCACCCATCATCAATGGTCTCACTCACTCAGTCACATCACAATGGGCCCACCTTATTCACATAGTGTATCCCATTAACATGGGCCCACCCTTCTCCTATGGTCTATCACACAAGATGGGCCCATCTTAGCTGGACCATACTACATGGGCCAAAAGCCACCATTAAATGCTCTATATGTAATGGGTCAAATACACTGAGAGTTGTGGCCTTCTGATGTCATTACTAAATCATGGAAGCCTTGAGACTCAGAGCACATTCAAACTGACAAGAAATGTTGCCTCAACCAAATTGGGCCTTTTTTGTATTTTAGAAATAACTTGACACCATGTGCTCTCATCACTTAGTGTTCAGAGAGGACCCATTGATTTTTTAGTTATGCATTTCCTTTTATTTACATTCATTGTCATTATTATAGAGTTAGTAGACACATGGTAAACACCTGGCATCTGAACATCACGCATGCCTCATGACTCAAGCACGATCAATGTGCCTCATGTAGTACACATGCTTACCTCATGGCTGACTCATGTACAGTAGTATTTAAGTTGTCAATGTTACACCTAGAGACTCTATTCAATTTCTCTTATGCTTACCCACTAAACGTGCAGCAAGGTCTTCGACTATAAGAATACAAGCTTACAATTACGTGCCTTTGTCACAGACCTCATGTTGCTCGGCCCTGACTCCAGCACTTCATCTTCAGCTCATAGGAGGGCAAACCCCCCAAAACCCCCCACATACTTTACACAATGTTTAATCCTACTACAGCCAGGGCAAAGAACTGGACACACAACACTTGCATTGCTCATGTTGTGTGTCCAGGGGTCTTTCTCTCCACAACACTTGTGTTGCTTGTGTTGTGAGATTAGTAGTCTTTCTTACACTGAACACACCACACTCATGTTTCAAGTGTGGTGTGTTCAGTGGTATGTGGTTTTTCTTACTTTCTTACAAAGTCACAGTAGCCTGCCCTCAAGTATAAAAAAAAGTATAACAAATTTTTATCTCTAGTAACAACAACCTGCCCTGAAGTCCAACAATTAAATCCAGTTCAAAACCCAGTCAATTACAAAATAAAATAAAATCTAAGTCTATATTTCTCTACAACTCTAAACTAAAAATTCTTGTTAGCCTTTTTATTATTATTACTCACTTTTATTCCACAACACCATTCAACACTTCTTTATATACAATGTTTGCTGTCCTTCCATCTGCATTCCCTTCATTTAATCTGCAGTCCTTTCCCTCAATGCAATATGTCCCCTGTGCGGCCCACTAAACACAGGATCAGCCCGACCACCCGAAATGTTATGCAATGGTCCTGCTCCTCTCCCTCTCCCTCTCCCTCTCCCTCTCCCCCTTCTCCTTTGTTGTGGTGCAGGTGGAACCACAGGAACAGGATTGGCCAAAGGTGCATCCCATCCAGCAGGCAGCTGAACTTGTGGTATGCCAGTTGGTACATTCATCTCCAATCCAAGGTTTCCCACAACAGGCCTCAACTCCACTATACCAACACAATATCCCACAGGTGCACCCCTTGGCACTGGAGCAGCAGGAGCTACAACAGGCATAGGGAATTCCCTTGGAGCATTCCAATCAGCAGGCATTGCTACCTGAGTTATTTGAGCAGCTAAAGCAGCTCCAAAGTTGGGTTGGGCAGTAGGCCTGTTGTTGTCTGTATATCCTCTAATTCTGCTTCGTTGTTCAGCTGGATTGGTCATTTGTAACCTTTCCAAATGGTCTGCAGCCCTTCTTCTAGCACACTCTCCTTCAGGAGTAGAAGGTCTTGTTGAATCCCTGCAAAACCATTACTCAGTCTCCAAATCATAATCATTATCCATGGACAGCTCACACGTTCAATCCCAATAACAATCGCTTGATAGCCAATTGTAATAATAATAGCAATTTTTGTAACAGCTGAAGCAAGGTTAACAACAGCTCCTTAGCAGGCAGTTGTAGTAACACTCACAATATAAACAATATTTTTTGTAGCCAACCAATTGCTCAATATCCAATTGGAATAACACTTTTTCAAGTTGTAATGATAATCACAAATTGCTTATTGATAATAGACAGCAATTGCAATAGTATCACTATTATACCCAATGCCCAAATCTTGTGTGAGGAGAGGATACTGTAGCCAATTACTCAATCTTCACATAGTAGGAATTGGCATCTGTTTGGTGTGGCAGTGCCCGAAAACTGCGAGGCGTGAAAGAATTGAACCTTCCTTACTGGCAACTTTGGCTCTACATATGCAATGATGCTTTGTCATAATGGTCAGTTCTGACTAAGCGATGACAAAGCTGACTAAGATTCATCAATTCTGACCAAGGCTGACACATATTACCTATTTTTACTTAATCGTTCCCACATTACAGTTGTCCTGTTGTTGCAGGGCTACGAGCTCTGCTCGTAGACCTTACAGTTCGGACCATTCCTCTACAGATCTGCTAATCAACATGTGTTTGTACCAGGTGCTTATCCTGAAGCTGATGTGTCATCAAAACCATGTTTCATTGCTCCCACTAAGTTTTCATGCTCTTTCCATTGTACTGTTACTTATACTAATGATCTTTCCACCTTTGAGCCCTAGGCCATAGATGTTTACATCTGTTATTACCCAGCGCACTCGTCATTTGTTCCCAATCAAGCTTGGAGTGACTAGCCGAAGAATCTAGATCCGATGGGCTGTGCTGGGGATCTCGGACCCCACTTGCTTCATGTTCTCATCATTAAATTGACATTTACCGTGCTACATCTCCTGTTCTCTGGTCTTTCTCTACCATACGTGTGTCTGTCTGGACTTGGGAGTCTAGAACATAGGGTCGAGTGGCATTGTCTGGAGGGTCCCGCGCTTGAACTGGGGCAGGCGACGCAAGTCAATAGGGCCCACAGGCAATGCTCGTCTCCCTGAGCCATTGTCCAGCCTCCTGTTTTCAGTATGCATTTGTATGTGTCCCTTTTTATGTGATCTTCCTGTAGTCTTCAATCTTCTCTCTTTGTGCACTTGATTAGTTTAGATCGTTGATCTGCAGTCGGACCGGTGCAAGAGTATGTGCGCGGCCCATTTATCTCTCGTGTTTTTGTATTTAGGTGTCCTGCCACCTCACGAATGCAGCATAAAATTCTTCCTTCCCTTTCACGCTCCCTTTCCCTGAGTTTGTCCTCTACAAGAGAGGCTCTAGTTTGCTACACAAAAAGGTGTAGTAGTAGTATCATAGTTTTTAGAACTGACTCTTTGCTTTTCAGATCCCTCGAGAATTGGGATCTGGACAGCCTTGACTACAGTCTCTTACTTTAGGGCCCGATCCTCTGAATCTTCGCCCCTCCACCCTTGTTCTATGGTATCTACACCTATCGACGACCTCTCGTAACTGTTTACGGTGACGAGATCCATCAACCATCACCCATGGCCACCTGTTCCCCCCTTTCCTCCTACAAACTCGCATTCGCGTCCTTTTCCGGTGTTGTAGGGCTACAAGCACTCCTTGTAGACCTAACAGTTGAGAACGGATTCTTAATTGGAATATTTACTGATGTTTGCTTATGTCAGATATGTGTTCAAACACTGACATGTCGATAAGTCATTACTTCCATCAACTGATCCAAAATTCTCTCCTGTGTATCGGCTACTGACGATCGACATTCTATTTAGTTGATTCAAACCCCTCTATTCAATACGAAAACAGCTGCAATAATCAAGTTACAAGGCAAGGCCTTTAGTGTCCACAACGGAGCATTCACCCGAGAGAAGGCATCTTGATCGACGGATTTTGGCAACTTGGACTTTGCTTTCAAAGATTTCATTTATCTTGTTGACATTTGATGTACTTCTTCAGGTGTTACGGACTTTTTCTCTACCGTACAGGTGTATCTCTGGGATCGGGGCTCTGGGACGTAGGGTTGAGAGTTGCGACTCAGCGAGTCTTGCGCTTGAAAGGGGCAGGCAATGCCTGTCAATAAGACTCCTGGGCCAGTGACAACTCCCTGAGCCATTGCCTAGTTCCCCATTTTTGGAGTCCATCAGTATGTGGCTTTTGTTATCTGTTCTCTTCAAGTTTCTGGGTATCACATGTGTAACGACGATCCTCGAGATTTCATTAGTCTAGATTGTGGATCTGCAGTCGGACCAGCGCAAGAGTACGCGCGCAGTCCATTCTTCTTGTACAATTTGTATTTAGGTGACCTGCCACCAAATGCAGCACCCAACTTTTATCCGTCATTTTCGAGTGTCCCCTCAAGAGTTCGGTCTCCACATAAGAATCCTGAAGTCATTACACAAAAAGGTGTAGTAAAAGTAACCCTAAGTCTTTAACACTGACTTTTTGCTTGTCATACCCCTCGAGAATTGGGGCATGACAACTTAGGTCTTCTATTTCTTATCCTAGAGGTCGTTCGGTCATTCATCCGACTTTCCTCTCTCGTTCTACCTCTTTTCATTCTTCGACGACCTCTTGTAACTGACTACGGTGAAGAGATTCGTTGATCATCACCCATGGCCACTCATTCCCCACTTTCTCTCACGAGTTCCCTTTTTGCGTCCCCTCCCAGACCTCGCTTATCCCCTCCTTGAAGGTCTCGATGACCAGAACTAGAACCCCCCAATGCTCCAATCACTCTACTGCACCGAACCTCGTGTATTGCCTCCCTGAAGTCTTCGATGACCGGAACGAGAACCTGCCAGAGCCCCAATCGCCCTACCGCATCATACAAAAAAGCTGATGGGATCACAGGATCATTTCCCACAAAATGGTCATGGCATATGTTATAGATTCATCTTCCTTTGTTTGGGTTTGACTGTGAGAGCCAGCGCTAGGCAATAGCACGGGTACTCCCGCGGGTACCCAGAGCTCTACCCGTACCTGTACCCGCGTCTACCCATACCCGCAACCCACGGGTCACGAGTCACGGGTCACAGCGGGTACGGGTAGACCCCCGTCTCCCATTGTGTAACACCTCCTGCATAGGCCCCAACAATGACGGTGACAACACCATGTTGTCGCCGTCATTGTTGGGGCCTAACTAATGGTTTCGTCACTCAGATGAGTGTCGACAACCTTTTAATTATTTATGTACTATGTGTATGTACTAACTAACTTAATATATATATTATTTACGGGGGAAGCGACGCCCCAGAGGAAGGGGAAGCTTGTGGAAGCAAGGTCTTATATACCAGATAATGTTTATTACTATTTGGTTCCAGTAAACGAACGCGAACGCGACACGTCGTTTAAGTTGATGTTTGCCATTGTTTGGTTTCAGTAAATGCGAACGCGACTCGTTTATGTGCTGCATTCATTTACTTCAACTATATACTAGTATTAATTATCAACTTGTTTCAATAAATGACACATCACATTCAGAAAAGTTAAACCAAACAATATGTACTAGTAAATATCAACTTGTTTCAGCAAACAACGTGTCACGTTCGCGTTCGTTTACTGGAACCAAATAGTAATAAACATTATCTGGTATATAAGACCTTGCTTCCACAAGCTTCCCCTTCCTCTGGGGCGTCGCTTCCCCCGTAAATAACATATATATTAAGTTAGTACATACACATAGTACATAAGTAATTAAAAGGTTGTCGACACTCATCTGAGTGCCGAAACCTGTAAATACAAAACTGTATGTTAGTACATAGACATTTGGTGACGGGTTGGGTGCAGGTCACGGGTACCTAAATCATGACCCGTACCCGTACCTGTGCCTACCCGTACCCGTAACCCGCACGGGTTGGCCAAACCCGTGCTCTTCCCTAGCCAGCGCTAGACCAAGTGTTTAGTGTTGTCCTAACAGAAGAACTCGAATCCTTTGGCGCTCCCTCTTACATCTTTCTCTTCCTCATTTATCTTACTTTGGGCCTTGCTTGATACGATGTGCACATGCTGTGCAGCTTTCGTAAAGGTACGAGCCCCAGCCCCATCATCTCTGTTCATAATTCCCCTCTCCCCCCCATTGAATTCCAAGCCTGTGACGTTGCACATCCAGTTCTAAGTTTCGTGCCTTGTGCAGAAGCTTTCTCAGAACACCACAAGAGGAAGGTGTAGCACACTCAGGTGACAGACCATACGAGAAACATTGAGCCCGTCTTGTGCCATTCTGAACGCATGGACGTTTGAGTAGTGTTTGCAGGTCCACTTGCAGCAACCGAAAAAAACCAGCAACCCAACTGGACTGCAACCGTGGACAACCGGACTTCCGGTTGCAGTTGGGGCTCATGGGGGTATCGCACAGTTGCGGTTGGCTAGATTTGGAAAGTACTCAAACCGGTTGCAACCGGCCAGTTATGTACTTGTATATACACTAATATATACTATATTATTTACTTATGTACGTATTTTCTCAGCGAGGTTGGGGCATGCCCAAGTGACAATGGCAGATGGGCAAGGGTTTATATACCTTTGGCTCATTTGCATGTGTTTGCACATGTGTTGTGCAAGTATAAACGATGACGCGTCGCGACACGTTTGTGTTTGCGCACGCTTGTACTGATGATCAAGATGGCATCATCAAAAGTTTTTCAACCATTTCAACTTTCCCCCACAACCACAACGTCGTTTATTCCTCCCTCTCTTGTCTGCCGTCCCCCACTTGTCTGCCATCCCCCACTTGTCTGCCGTGCTCCCCACTTGTCTGCTGCACCCCACTTGTCTGCCGCGCCCCCCACTTGTCCGCTGCGCCCCCCACTTGTCCGCTGCGCCCCCCTCTCGTCCGCCGTCCCCGTCTACTGTCCCCCCCCCACTTGTCCGCCATGCCCCCTCTCGTCTGCCGTCCCCCCCTCTCTTGTGCCCCCCCTCTTGTCCACTTGTCTGATGCGCCCCCCTCTCGTCCACTGCACCCCCCCTGTCATCCGCTGGCCCCACTCCCTCCCCCCCCACTTGTCCGCCATCCCCCTCTCTTCCACCATCCCCCCCCCTCTCATCCGCTGTCCCCATCATCTGCTATGCATTTTTTATTTTATTTGTATATTATATTATATTTTAAATTACAGTAAATAATTTGTAGTCAGTATGTACTGTAAGTCTATGTAGATGTCGGTTGCAGTCGGTCTCAACTGACTGCAACCGACTGTAACCAGGTTGGGTTGCAACCGGTTTCAACCGGTCACAACTGCCTGAGCAACCGACACCAACCGGTTGTACCCGGTTCGGTTGTCGGTTGATACTTTTTGATGTGAATGACCAACCGGTTGGGGTCCGGTTGGGGCCGAAATGGCTGAACAACCGGACCCGACCGGACTTTAAAACTCTACGTTTGAGAGTCCAGTGTGAGTTCACCAGCAAGAGGCTACCTGGCCAGACACACCCAAGCCCGTTACAAAACGGCACTCTCCTTTTTCTGAATCACCTCCCACTACCACCATCACCAGACAACCTACTACATTCTTGGGGTATCATTTGCTGGCCACACATACAATGTTACAATTTCCTTTTCCTTTCCTGTACTTAGCAGATACTGACTCATCGGGCAGTGCCCATTAGATATCAATGTTTGTAGCCCAGCAACAAGCACAGTTGCTTAGAGTACATTACACTAAGCCACCTATTCCTGTCGGATTCCGGTTATTCCAACCGGAATTACTGGAATTTCTGGAATCTGGTGGACTTTTTTTTATATGTAGTTTCCCTTTGTGGAAGTATTCCGGATGGACTAATAATCAATTTTACCCCTGGAATCCCCAGAATCCACCTGGACTCATTTTTACCCGGAATAGTCGGATCGACCAGATGCACACTGGACTCGGTATTACCACATGTCATGACGTGTCACCACTGTTGTGACCGCCAGCTCATCAGTCACCACCACCACCACCCACGATGCCACCTCCTCCTTCCCTCCCGACGCCCCTCCTCTGACTCCACCTTTATGGGGGCCTGTGGCCCCCACAGTAAGTTTTTTTTTACTATAATCTAATGTTTTTTAGGCTAACTTTTTTTTTCAGTCCTTCTATTTCTCACAACGGACACACGACTCACCGCCCCTCCTCCCCACTCAGCTGGGAGATGGGGGGCTCGACGGGGGATGAGACGACCCCCGGGGGGTGCCTTGTCACCAGCGCCAGCCAGCTGCGATGTCCCCCCCCACGACAGGAGCCGACCCGCCATGTCACCGCCTGCCATGTCACCACCCCTCCACAATGTCACTGCCCCTCCACAATGTCACTGCCCCTCCACAATGTCACTGCCCAGCCACATCACCACCCCTCCATGACGCCGCCACATGGCCACATTGCCGACCCGCCATGACCCTGGCACCACCAGCCGCCGCCACATCACCCCATCACCACCCGCATGCGAGGCAGCACCCACCCCCACTGCCATGAGCGACTGCTCATGGGGTGGATGGGTGGGTGCACTTGGGACACGACAGGGAGGGAGGGGATGAGTCGGGGAGACAGGGGATGCATCAGGGAGCAGGGGGGTGAGTCTGGGAGCCAGGGGATGCATCTGGGAGTGAGGGGACACGCCAGGTGAGAGGGTATGCGCCAGACGCCCAGCGGCAGGGAGAGGAAACACACCACCCAGCGCGACACAGCACCCCCCACCACCGCTGCGAGCAACTGCTCGCAGGGCAGAGGAGGGGTGTGACAGGCGTGAGCGGACACAGGGAGGGGGGGGGGCATGGCGATGGCAGCGCCAACGACAGCACCCACGACCACTACCACGAGCCATCGCTCGTGGGGCACAAAGGGGTGCTACATTGGTGGCACTGGTAGTACAATGACGCTAGGAGAGATGAAGCGACACCCAAGGCCATGGGACAAGGGACGCAGCACGAGGAGAGGAGATGCGAGGGGAGGAGAGGAGAGGGGACGCAACACCCGACCCTGCAATGCGCCCCGTTCCCCCCCCCCCCCCCCCCCTCTGTATAAATAATCTACGAAGCGAGGGGAGGCGATGCGATGCCCAAGGCCGCAACGCCACTCCCCCTCTTCTGCAGTGCCCCCATATATAATTATGTTATATAGTGTGTTTTAGTTAATATAAATTAAATAGGTAATAAAGAAGCTATCATATTATACTATAGGAATGGCTTTATGGCTCAGCTGTTGTGTTGTCCCAACTCTGTGCTCTGTGATCTGGAGGTTGAGAGTTCAATTCTTGCATGTGTGATTGTTATTTTGACTTGGACTTAGAATTGCAAGGTAATTTGAGTTGGACTTGAGGAATTCCAGTCAGAATAAATGGATTCCAATCAGAAAAACCGGATTCTGGTTGGACTGACTGGAATCCGACTGGAATTTCTGGAATCTGTGGAGTCTGACTGGCATAGGTGGGGGAGTGTAAATTACAGCCTAAAGGGGGGGTGATGTCAAGAGTGCGATTTTTTATTATCTTTTCAAAGACAATTAATACTATTTAGTTATGCATTTCCTTTTATTTACATTCATTATCATTATTATAGAGTTAGTAGACACACGGTAAACACATGGCATCCAAACATCATGCACGCCTCATGACTCAAACATGGTCAATGTGCCTCATGTAGTACACATGCTTACCTCATGGCTGACTCATGTACAGTAGTATTTAAGTTGTCAATATTACACCTAGAGACTCTATTCAAGTTCTCTTAGGCTTACCCACTAAACATGTGGCAAGGTCTTCAAATATAAGAATATTCATCTTCCTTTGTTTGGGTTTGACTGTGAGAGCCAGTGCTAGACCCAGTGTTTAGTGTTAGGGTTTAAAAGTCCGGTCCAGTCCGGTCTTTTTGCCTTTTTTGGATGGACTGTGGACTGGGTCAGTCCTATAAAAGGAAAATTTCCGAAAAAACCGGACTGGACTGTGTCCAGACTGGTCTGCATCAGTCTGATATTGGACTGACTCAAACTGGTTCTATTCAGTTCAGACTGGTCCAGACTGGGCATTTTAGCATTACACACTGCCTAAACACACCCCACCAGGACCTGTGCAGACCCCTCATGCCCAACACAAGTACAAAGAAGTGCCAACACACTAATATTAGCAGTACAATCATTGAAAATACATGAAGCATGAGCAAAAGTTGACTATGTTGCCTTGTTATGGAGTGTTTTAGATGGTGATCGATGTGTGGGAGTGTGGCTGTGGTAGGACCAGTCTGAACTGCTCCTCAGACTGCAGTCCAGACTGGTATAAGATGATGAACTGCAGACTGGACTGCAGACTGGACTGATGTCAGTCCAGTCCAGTTCATCAGTCCTATGCAGTCCAGAGGACCAGACTTCAAAACTCTATTTAGTGTTGTCCTAACGCAAAGATATTTGAGTAGATCAACAACCCCAAAATCATTGAGTCCTCTTTGAACACTAAGTGATCAGAGCACATGGTGTCTAGTTATTTCCAAAATACAAAAAAGGCCCAAGCTGGTCAAGGTAACACTACATACAAGTAATTCCACTAGCCTAGTGAGTTTGATTCCTTTGTCTCTTGGGCAATACAACAACCTGCTAAGTTGTTGCTAGTTTTGTATTTGCATTCTGGGGATTTTCCTGTTCTTTCCACTGCTTATGTCCAAGTAACAAACTGTAATATGATAAACAGTGCCATTAGTTGATAGATATGCAGGATAGTCAGCATGAGGTGCCACTGCACAGTCTACACTACTTGGAACTGAAGCTCTTTGAATGGAAAATATAGGAATTAATATATTTTGTTATACTGCCCAGACAGACTACTGAGATTTGTGCATGCAGATGAAGTGTCCAGTGGGGTTGACAATGGAAATAACTGCTGAATCTCAGACTTGGAAGCTTGCATTACTATGGGTATCCTGTTTTCAATCTATGAGCCTGCAGCAATTTCAATTATTTTCTCTGAATTAAAATTTCCACAAAACCAGATTGCCAATAATTGCAGTGTACAGCAGAAATATTCAAATTTGTCCAAGAGATGGTATCCAAGGAAAATTCCCCTTGCATGACTTTCTCACTAAGTTTTACAATACGTTGCCAGATGCCCTCTCAATTTGTAAAAAGAATCCATTGTCAATTTTATCTCCCACAGCTGGGACCAAGAAGGAATATACAGAATGATGCATGTAGTCAATTATAAGGCCCAGAGGCATAGGATCTGATAACTTGATAATATACTCATTACCATGAAGAGCCTAGTCTTTGATTTGAGTGAGGGTGCATAGCTTGAGGTAAGGATATTATACATATTGATAGTATTGTCATCACACAACATTCTTTCAATATGTACTGCCTCATCATCTAGCACCTCCAGCAGCACTCAGATCTACTACAAGGATAGCAAAGTGGCAGATTGGATGCTCTGCAACATTTATTGGTGTGTGGGAATTATTATTAAGAATGCCAGAGCCATTTTGGGCTGTGGAAATAGCTGAAGATGATGTTATAGTGATGACAATGTGTACTATACTTATTGTCATCACTTTCACATCATCCCCGGCTATTTCCAGAGCCAAAAACGGCTCTGGCTTTCTTACAAATACATTCCTGCACACCAATAACTGCTGTGCATTGCTATTTCTTGTCAACTACACCACATATATTGCACTTTACTGCTCTAATACCCCATGGTAGACCTGAAGGAACATGTGTTGAATATGCCATTTTTGGAAGGAAAATTGCAAGTGATTTTTTGACTCACTCACTCACTTTCTCATTTACATTCAGTAACAAAAAGTGTATATTTTTGGATGGTAAACAAGGTCTTCATGGCCGATTTTTTTAAAATTCAGTTTTTGAAGCTATAGCCCATAACATTTCATATGATTTCAACTTTATTTCATGATAAATCATAAGTCAAAAAAAGTGCCATAAAGACCCTCTTCAGGGAGTCATTTACAACCATTTTTACTAATACAAAAACTGCTAATTATTGTTCTGTGAAGAGAAAAATGGGCGTGTTGCGAAACACCTGAAAATTTGGTTGTTGTAAACACAACCAAAAAAATGGGTCTTGGCAGGGATTGCCCATGACCACACAGGCTCCTAAAACCAACCACTCATACCGCTCGAAGGGGGCTTAATCCTAGTAGTATATGTAAGCTGACCAAATAAAACCAAATGTAAAACAAACAAACAAAACTTCACCCCCAACTCACTGTAGAGCAGCAGGCAAAAAACCTGCTCGGTTATCTTGGATAAACCCTAGTGTAGGTGCTCGGGTACTGAATTTAATCAACCTGGCAATCATAAATAAACACCTGTATTGGGATCGGTATCTACCCATTTTGGAATAGGTACTCGGAAAGCTTGTCTCCCAATAGACACTGCCCAAATGACACTCACACACCAAACACTCAATGAAATCCTTTTGCAAATCTCGCATCTTGGTACAATGCTGGCTGATGTTGTTATCATGGTTGTAGGCGACGCCAATATCCAAGGTAGTCACCAAGATGTCATGCCTAGCACTTCCCTTTGCATTGAGGACTTGCTCGACACTCTTCACAGACACAAGTTGATTCACTGAAAAGTATCAGCTTGGGCACATAAAACAGTGAAGGCCACATATGCATCAGAGATCTTATCTCTCACTCAACCCAACAGTGGTCTCTGTTTTCTTGCGAAAGGGATAACTGAAAATAAATTGTGCGAGTTTGATATGGATGACATCACTGAATGGTTGTCAGTTGATGCACCAATGGTATGGGAGCTCCTCGATGAGCTTCTCTCTGCTGATCCACATCTTCGACATGAACGGGATATGGTGCAACAAAAACGGGACTTGGTATGAAAGCGGGCACAGGACGTTGCAGCAGCCAACGGCTACAACAGCAAATGAATGACAGCAACACTAATAATACATGTGATGGCCAATTTATCACAGCTGGTAATAATGATGAAGAATATTGGGTGTTTCTTGATCAGAGTGTGCCGATTGTGGAGGAAGATGAGGATGAGCCAGAGGATATCCTCGACCAAGTCGAACAGCGACACAAATCCCTGATTGCAATTGTGAGATAGTCATGTTGTAACATTCAGCTACAATTACTCACTGATTACACGTAGAAAAAAGTTGTCTGCATGAGCATTATGATGCACAGTTCAAACCAGAAGAGCAATGCTCTTCAGAGTGTGATTGGAATCTTCCTTCAGTCCTGTAACACTCCTGAGACAGTGTGCAAGTTCCTGGCTCATGCTGGACTCTTGATATCTACAACATCAATCAACAATGCCATAACCAACTTATCAAAAGAGGCCAGATCTAAGATGTGGGAACTTGGGAAATTGTTCCTAACATCATACACATATGACAACCTAGATATTGACCTCAAACATTCCGTCCCCACACTGGAGAAATCCCATGATACATTGATTCATCTTACCTCTGGCACCATGCTCCCATTGCATGAGGTTACTACAGATGACCTTGACTGCTCCGACCAGCTGAGGGCAAAGTCACCCCTGAACCCAGATATCTCATGCAACACGGCGCCAAAGGTAGATACCGTTGACCTCACAGGTATACACCCAGAGCAGAACCATCCATCAGGGCTCCTGCAAGATGAGCACTTCAACATGTGAAAGTTCCTCCATGATCTGGTGAACTATGGCCCTGAAAACTTTCAAAAACATCAGGCAAAGATTGGTGAACCAGAAGTGGTTGATGCCATCCCATTGAAGAAGACTTCGCAGGTGCCAAACACTGCCTTGGACATGGCACCAAGTATGCCCACACAAAATGCTGAAGCACTAGATGCATTGTTCAAACAGGCTGGGATTGACGATTCAAATTAAAACCCACATGTGCAGAGCACTGGTAATCATGTAATACTTGCATTTGGAGACCTCTTGACAGGTAAACACATTCAACGCTTGATGGAATCGCAATCTGAGGAAAGAACGGCATGGTGATGGCTTCAGTTTGTTGTTTATGTCATGGGATTGTTCCATCTCAAGATGGCTTGTGCCGATGCAATTTGGCGAATCTTCATCCATCTCCAAAGAATGCGACAATCCGTGGGAGCACGAAGCGCGGGAGTGATTTGCATAAGCTGACAGCTGCTGAATAAGTGCTGACCAATTCTCATCATTCTTTGTCAGAGCTGACCAATTCTGACAAATGCTGACCAATTTTTGTCAGCAATCCAAGTATTGTGTAAGCATCACATCATTATGTAATCAAAACATCGCACCAAGCCTGCCTCCCTCAATTCTGATCAACATCTGTTATTCCACTCCACTCACTCTTTAGTATCTTTTATCTCATTCAGTAGCTACTCATAGATTTCAACTGCCCAGCGAAGTATTCATGGTTTGATGGTTTGATCTGATCATATTATCAGATAGATAACATAATTTCAGCTTTTAACAACATCTCTCTTCTGAACTTCCAATAACATACACAGCTTGATATCCTGTTCAAGTTGTCAAGGTGAGAGCCTTTGTGGATGTCACAATGAGTAAAACCTATTATAGATCTCTATTTTCTGCCTGATAATTGACTGATTGACTGATAAAGTCTGACAAGTCCCTGGCTATCCACCTATGCCATTGGCTCCAGAGGGGCCTGCTCAAGGGGAAAGTGGGAGGATATCCAACCAAATTACATTTTAGCTGAACAGCTTGATTATGATGTTGAGCAGCTGAACAACATTGTGCAGTGCAATCTTGGGTGGTTCAATCCAGAGGAATGCAATGCATTTGATGCAGCAATGACTTCTGTTAATGAAAAACTTAGGAAGATGATATTCATACACAGTGCTGGAGGCCATTGAAAAACTTTGGTTTGCAACATCATTGCTGCTGCTGTCCGCTCACTGGGGAAAATAGCCTTATGTGTTGCATCATCAGGTATTGCTGCACTGCTTCTTGAAGGTGGTCACACTGCACATTCACATTTCAGAATCCCCCTTGATATATTTGAGACTTCAGTTGCAGGAATTGACCACAGATAATTTATGTTTGAAGTTCTTAAACTTACTGAAGTCATAATCTGGGATGAGGTTCCAATGCAGCACAAGTATGCAATTAAATCAGTTGATTGAGTTGCACATGATCCTCTGAAAAAGGACATACCATTTGGAAGTATTACAGTAGTGTTTGGAGGTGACTTTCAACAGACCCTTCCTGTGGTTGAACAAGGAGTAAGGCAGCAGATAATTTCAGCATCTCTCTGTAGAGGCAAGCTCTGAAATCTCTCTGTAGAGGCAAGCTCTGGAAAGATGTTGAAGTGCACTTTTTGGTTAAAAATATGTGGTTGGACAGAACTCCAGAAAGTGAGGAACACATACAATGCCTATTGGATATTGGTGCTGGCAGAAACTACATTGAGGGCCCTGAACATGTAGAAATCCCTGAGGACATGTGCTGTGCAAACAATACAACAGAATCTCTGATAGACTTAACTTATCCTGGAATTGGAGAGAGACACAAAGATGACAAGTATTTCCTGGACAGAACATTGCTTTCATACAAGAATGATGACGTTGATGGCTTCGGTGCGGTGGTTCTGGGCAGGTTCCCTGGGTGAGGAAGGTGATGATGAGTTCAGACTCAGTTAAAATAGAGAATCAGGCAAATAATAGGTATCAGCCATATCAAGGAGAGTATCTAAAGAGTCTTAATGCAACTGGACTTCTATTAGCCAGGCTTGCATTGAAAGTTGGATGTCCTAAAATGCTTCTTTGCAATCTGGATCCATCAAAGGGACTTTGCAATGGAACAAGGATGATTGTCACAGATATTAGACCACATGTGCTTTAATGCCATATCATTACCAGAGATGAGAGATTTGCTGGAAAAACAGTGTTAATTCCTCAGATAGAGTTAGAACCAAAGGCAGAAAATCTTCCTATTCCTCTTCAGAGACAACAATTCCCAGTTCAATTGGCATTCTCTATGACAATCAATAAATCACAGGGACAGTCAGTGAGGCATGTTGGGTTGAATCTGCAAACACCTGTTTTCTCACATGGACAAATTTATGTTGTACTTTCATGGTGCACATCACATTCACAGATTAAAGTGCTGCTGCCAGAGGATTGTGAGGATTGAAGAACACCTAATGTTGTGTACCATGAAATATTGGGGGGATTTAATCTGTGAGTATTAATCTTGGATGGATGTAATATGAATTGCTAAATTATAATTGACTTCAGGAATTAAAGTTCTGTTTTTCTGTATTTAATATAGTAGAATGATACCATATTTAACTAATTGGACATATTATATAATTAGCAAGTAAGTGTGCACCAGTGGGTTTTGTCTATTGTAGTAGGATTAAGCATTGTGTAAAGTACACAGGGGGGTTTGGGGGGCTTGCCCCCCTACGAGCTGGAGACCAAGTGCCGGAGTCATGGGCGAGCAACGCGAGCCCCGTGACGAAGGCATGGGTCGTAAGCTCGTCCAAAGGAGGTGCATGAGGATGAGAATAGCCTGAGTAAGCATGTAGGTCAGATCCGCCCAAAGGAAACAGGCAAGATTGATACAAACCCTGGGTTTCGGCGCATGCACAAGGTCATACAGCATGTTGGTATAGTCTCGTGGCTTGACTGTCAGAGAATCAAAGCTCATAAATGGGGCTTTGTCACATTGGAAGACTTCGCAGCTTCCAATCCAAGTTGGGATGACCTGCAGAAGATTTCATATCAGCTGGCTGTGGAGCATGTTGCGGGTCCAGACATATCAGCACTTCAAGCAAAAGAGGACAAGTCACATGACCAGGTACATGAGAACATCCTCTTGCAGCAACAATATTTCTTGCTTTATGAGCAGATGTTGTATGCATTGAATGCGGGGGATATTGGCCTCATCAAGATGCAGTTTGTGCCGTGGGTGTACATCTTCCAGGGTTGTGGGAAGCATAAGTATGCTGCTGAGATGAAACGATACCTGGAAAACATACATTTTATCTATCCAAAGGGCTTGAGGTGCGTTGATTTGAGGCCAGGAGCTGAAATGATATGCTAATACATATCAAATAACCATGCAGTCCAAATGAACATACTTTGCAACCCGACTGGAAAAAAAGGCACCTTTCAGGCCATTGACTGGCTTGTCGAGCATAATAACCTATACATCAAGTGAGTCTGTGGGGCCGTCATACAAGATAAAGTGCTGATGTAATATCAGCGCATATATGGGGGGAAGTACTCAAACCACCAGAAAGAGTGCATTCTGGCTGAATCCCCGCTCATCAAAGTGTACAAAAATACTTGCCATCAGCTAGAGAAGATGTTTTGCTTGGAACATAAAACCACCCGACATTCGCCACCCAAAATGAAATTGACATTCACAAGGTTGGGCATGTACATGCAAACACATGAAACAAATATGAATAAACCTGGAAGGACAATGAGATACATGATCCCAGATATCATGGGCAAAGGCATGCATGTCATGATGACAGCGAAGCCATCAGCAGGCAGACCAGGTGGCGATGATGCAGATGATGATGATGTGGGTGACAAGATGGATGTCGATGAGGATTGGGGAATACTTGATGAGTTGGAAGTTGACGACGATGGGAGTCTTGATGTTTGATCACATCAAGTGCTGGGCAAAGTGGCAGGCAGATGATATGTTGGCAAGTGGCCAGAAGTGATGTACAGAAGCGTATCGTCAACAAGTTACGAGAGGTGGCTGGTGACTTGAGCAAAGTCATAGGACAAAAGCAGAAATGTGCGTGTGTGATTTAGCTGGCTGTATGCACTATAGTAAAGACTAACCTGAAGGTCCTGACTACAACCTGAAACCTAAAACACCCAACACGGCAGGATCATCGACTCAGGCTGTGGCAGCGCCTGTGTTTACCAAAAAGGAAAACGCAACAACTGCGCAGCGCATCGAGATTTTGGATTGGCATCATGCCAATGGCCAAAGCCAGACAAAAACCACAAAGCATTTTGATCCAATATACCCAAATCTGAAAATCAAGCAACCACTTGTCTCTGCATGGCTGAAGGAGGAAGCAAAATGGCGAGAGGAGGGGTGCGTAGTGATGGTGCATGCACAGCCAAACGCGCTCGCCAAACACAACATCCTGAGGTCACAGAAATGATGGATCTTTGGGTGTCAAAGGCAATGGCAGACAATCTCCTTCTCACAGGTGAAGTCCTGCGGCAGAAGTGGACAAAGTTTGCTGACCTGGTCGGAATCCCAACAGATGAGCACCTCAGTTTGAGTGTGGGATGGTTGTCACGATTCAAGGTTCGAAACAACTTGAAACAGTTCAAGCGCCATGGGGAAGCTGGATCGGCCATCCAGGAAACGGTTGAGAATGAGTGACGACGTATCCAGGCCCTTATTGAGAAGTATGGTTACGAGCTATGTGACATGTTTAATATGGATGAAAGTGGATTATTCTATGGGTATGTCAGGACTGTTGCCAGTGTCTTCATTTACGTACTCATTTCTATTGAAATAGGATGCCTCCAGATCGAGGACTAGCAGACAAAAAGAGTTCCGGAGTCAAAGGCAAAAAGGTCAGACTGACGTATGCGTTCACAACCAATGCAGATGGGTCCGAGAAGCTGCCACCCATCGTTATCAGAAAAGCAAAAAAGCCTCGTGCATTCCAAAGGAAGACAGGGATGCAGCTGGGATTTTATTATCGGAACAATGCCAAGGCTTGGATGACGGCGGTGCTATATCAAGAATGGCTTCAGCAATGGGATCGGGAGCAATCGCAAGATCCTTCTCCTACAAGACAATTTCTCTGGCCACATTGTCCCTGACGGCCTCCAGAACATCCGCGTCGAGAATTTTCAAGCAAATCTGACGGCACATGTTCAACCCCTGGATCAGGGAATCATCTGCTGCTTTAAGGCTCACTATTGCGCAAAGTATGTCCAGCGCGCTATTGATCGCTACGATTGCGGTGTAACGCCCTCGGAAATCGACAACATTGATCAACTTCAGGCCATGTGTCTCGCGGATGCTGCTTGGTGGGAGGTGGATGTGACTACAATCAGGCATTGCTGGCGAATAGTGATGTGCAGGGCCCGGCTCGGCTCAAAAGCCCAGGCTTGGGCTCGGCTTACCAGGGCTCAGGCTTGCTCATGTCCTGAGCCCAGCCCAAGTAGAGGGCTCAGGTCGGGCTTGGGCCAGGCTTGGGCTCAGGCCCGGGCTTGGTAGGGGAAAAACCAATCCACGAGTCAATATCAGGTAGCTACGAGATGTCCTGTACAAAAACGTCGCTGTCGTCATGATCCTCAAAGCCCTCGTCGTCTTGGAGATCCTCGATCATGTCATCCCACCCCCCTTCTCCTGGGTTGCATGCTCTTAGACTGCTGTCCTCAAGTTCCTCCATCTCGGTTTCAGCACGTGGATCTTCACGAAAAAGGAGATCGTGGCGGTATAGACATTTGAGGAATTGCAAAGTCTCAATTATGTCCGGTTTGAGCCTGTTACATTGCTTGCTGATTGTAATTCCTGCTGACGAAAAGTCACGTTCACTGGAAACAGATGATGCCATGATCGGAATGTAGTCTCGTGCAAGAAAGCAAGGATTTGAGTGCCGAAATTACCTCTTTCAACGTCATCGAGTTCTTCATCTTCCACTCCGGCCACTGAGGTTGATGTGCTGGTAGGAGGTGGGGTGCCGGCTGGGGTAGCGGCTAGATCCAATCCAGGCGCAACGGGAGAAGATCTTGATGTGTCCTGAACCTGAGCAGTCTCTTGAGCTCGTCGAGCTTGAATAGCCTGTCTGTGGGTCGAGAGCGTCGGTTGTGCGGTGTTTGATGGGTCGAGGACCCTTTCGGATGCAATAATTGACCGTTTTGGGCATGGTGCTGAGGCACCTGACATCGAAAGTCAGGGAAGCTCCTATTTGGTAATACTTTCTTTTTGTGTTGTTTGGGTGGCTTTAGAACTACACAGTTCTACATTAATAATAGATATCTCGGCGCTGCCACCAAACCCGGGCTTCAGGGCTCGGCTCAGGCTTCCAACATCTGGAGCCGAGCCCTGAGGCCCACAAAGCCCTTCACCAAGGCTCGGCTGGGCTCAGGCTTTGAGGGCCGGGCTGCCTGGGCTTCAGGGCTTCAAGCCGGGCCTTGCACATCACTACTGGCGAAAGGCTGGCATTCTCCCTGCTATTGACCCCACCCCTGTCCAGCCCACCATCCAGGTTTCATCACTTCTCAATCTCGACGAAACTGCTGGAGCTGATCAAGATGATCCTGTGAGAATTGCCGAGAAGCAAGTCGAAGACACTCTTGATGAATTGGTTTCAAGCGGGGTGCTTCAACTGGCAAACAGAATGGATATCGAAGAGCTTCTAAATCCTGAAGAGGAGTCACTCGGGGCCTTGGATGAGATAACAGACGAAGAGATCTGCCAGGCTGTGTTGGATGCATGGCAGGCACAGGAAGATGGGCACGAAGATGGCGATGATGATGTGGATGATGACGCGATCGTTGAGGCTTGCCCCGCACGCCGTGAAGTCCTTCAGGCTGCTGCAGTCATCAACAGATACATTGACAACGTCAATGATCCTGTTGCACGGAAGCTTGAGGCACTTTTGGCTTCATTCGGGCGTCAAATGCGTTTAGAGGAGTCTCGTTCCTTGGTTTCTACTAGAGTTACTGACTACTTTCATCGTAAATAGCTGATAATGTTGAGTAAATACCTTAGCGCGACCTCAGATGTACGAAATAATTTTTCTGCGATTTTTTCGCAAATGTTCGGACCTATTTTTACCATCTTTCTAGAACACCATACTCCCTCATAACCCATAGCCTCCAAGGGTGACCGAGGGGTATAGGATAAGAGCGAGTCGACTGTAGCCGGCAAATGAAGGCCGATTCGAGATCGAGGACTTCAGGATCGAAGACCACCAGGCCGGCTGCTGTGTACCAAGCCCCCAGATCACCACGACCACCGTCGACGCCGCCACACAAGCTGCACCCGACGACGAGCCTCCGCGTCCACTGAGCGACGCGGGGACGTCCCCTGAAACCCCCGGGACCTGCAACAGGGCCTCGCAGACCAGCGACGGCCTCCAACACCCTGTCCCACCCCCCCTGTATCCCAGAGCTCTCCCACGTCACCCGTGACAACGGCTGAACCGCCATCACCGTCACCAACGTCGTCGACAACCACCACCCCCCCAGCTCCAGAATGGCCCCCAGCACCTCTGAAACGACGGCACTCGCTGCCAGGACAACCCACTGTCCTCCAGCCCACCCCCCAGCCCTGCCTTGGACAGCCAAACCAGCCCCTGCCCCCTGGAAGCAGGCAGACGGCCCCCACCAGCGACGGCCGCCCTCAGCCCACCTCTGACGCCCCCACGACGACGGCGCACCCTTGCGTCGGCCCCCTGCACGCCCCCCGCACCCCTGCTTCGCCCAGCGCGACCGCCGCAGCCGACGCCACGTCACAGACGCCTCGGACGGCCTCCCCACACCCCCCGTTACCTGAACGGCGCTCCACAGCACCCCTCGCCGCCCAGACCGATCCCAGAGACCACAGGACGACGATGCAAAGTTGCGCCGCCCTCCCACACGCTATGCAGGCCCCCACCTCGTCCCCAACCCCCCGCGCCACGTCATCAACGACGTCCCACGCGCCCTCAGCCCTACTGCCCCCAGAACGGCCCCCTCGTGCCCCCAGTGCCCCCTGGAACATCCCTCGGCGACCCAGGCGCCCCCTAGGGCCGGCCCCAGCCCCCAGAACGGCCGAACGGCCCCGCGTTCGACGCCGCTTGCCCCCTGCTACCCCTGCACCGTCGCGTTCGACGACGCCGAATGCCCCCCACCTCTGTAGACTGCCCACGGCCCCCGTTCGCCCCCACCGCCCTCAGTCTTCTCTCCCCGACCCCCGCTTGCCCGTAGACTCGCCGCCTCGCCGCCGGTTGTGTCCTCCGACCACCCCTCGTCACCCCTGCCCCCTGTCGAACCCCTCGAGCGGTTCTACACCCCGCCCCCGTCACCTGTACCCCCGCGTTTTGACTGGGCCGACGACGCCGAGTCTCTGCCTACGACGGCTCCCTCCGCGAGAGCCTACAGCCCGCGAGACCTTTCGGGTCTTCGCTCTACCCAACCTGCTCCATTCCGAACACTTCAGCGACGTGTCCGACGCCGTCGTTCTCCATGTCGAGGACCCAGTGCCCCGAGTAGACCACCTTGTTGTTCAGTGGTTTACAACGATGCCCCCCCACAATGCCCCCCCTCCCCCTTCCTCCTCTGTCCCCCCTCCTATACGACACCTCTATGGGGGCCAATGGCCCCCATCTTAATTTTTCTCTTTATAAACTTTTTTTAAGCTAACAAAACTTTTTTTCAGTTTTTCTATGTGTAACAAGGGACAGCCGACGTGTCGCCCCTCCTCCCCATTCAACTGGGATGTGAGGGGCTCCACAGGGGATTGCACGGCCCCAGGGAGGCCTCAGGGGCATTGGGGGACGAGGCGCCCATCGCCACGTCACCCACATACGACACATACAACACCACCAGAGCCGAGGGGGACAGGCCTAGTGCTGTTCCGGCCCGGCTTGGCCTGAAAGCCCCGGCTTTGGCTTGGCCTGAGGCGGCTTTGGCTTTCGCAAATGCCAGGCCAGGCCAAAGCTGTCAAACACGGCTTGGCTTTGGCTTGGCCCGGCCTAGGCCACGGCTTTTCTATGTAGATCATGATTTTTTTCGTACATGTGCACCAATGGAATCTACTATGCTACTCAGACCAATCCATAGTCTCCCCGTCTTCATCCTCAATCAGTAGCTCATCCCAGGAAAACCCCTCAACATCTGACTCCTCCTCAGGGTCCCTCGAATCCCCTTCAGTCACGTCCGCTAACTCTTTGTCACCTTCCTCCAATTCCAATGTTGACGACGGTGCAGGTTCTCGAAAGAGCAAGTCACGTCGGATTGCACATTTGATGCTCTGGAGGGCCTCCACGATGTCACCCTTGAGACAACTGCAGTGCTTTGATATCGTGATCCCCCCTTGCGAAAACGCGCGCTCGCTTGAGACTGATGACGACACAATCGCAAGATAGTCGTGTGTGAGCGAACCCCATACAGGATGATAGCGCTGTGCATTGAACTATGAGAACTTGTTAGGCAGTGGTCAGAGTATTCAGTTCGAAATACTTACGCCCCACCACTGGATTGCTGTCCAGCCTTCCGGCACTTGCTCAGGAAAATTCATATAGGCATGGTAGTCGCGAAGCCATGGCCGTTGAGGATCATCGGGTACATCCACCCCTGTATCCGCCGCCATGTCTTCTTCATCATCACTAAGTTCTCGAACCAGAGCATGCAATCCCTTGCTCTTTGTTGATGGTACCGATGGTGTTGTCATGGGGCCGCTACGGAATCGTAGCCACCGCTCTTTGAACTAAGAGCAATTAGCTCCTGCAATGGAAGACAGGAACTTAGACATACCTCCTCCTCAATGCATTCCAGGACTTCTTCCTGGAGCTTGGCTGACCAGTGCTTCTTGAAATATCCCATTTTCTCCTTTGGGTTAAGAACTAGAGATATGTCAGCAACGTCAAGAGTGCAGGATAGAAGATAACCACTCGTACTCATTGACATGATGTACACAGGAGATTCGCTTGTCTTCTCATAGTACTCGTCGATCTTCTCGCATGCGGCATGAAGGGCGGGGGCAAACGGCTGAAATTTGGAACAGCCAGCTCGACTAGACCATGCTCGGTGAAGGGCTTCCAGTGCAGGAATTGCATAGTGCAGAGTCGGGACATTATCAGACGAAAATGCCTGTTGAGCATTATTGGCGTGCTAAAACATGTCAGACCTTGTTTTGTACACGAAATGGGTAGACATACACTTAGCAAACCAAGAATGCCCACTCCTTGCTCGTAAGCCTTAGTTCGCGTATCTTGTCCCATTTTGCAGAGTCGGGTTCTTCCCAACGAAGTTCGTCGACAAAGGCATCAATGCACTGTGTGAAAGAAGTTATGAATATGAATCTTCATTTGGAACTAGTTACGCACATTCTTTTTTCTTTCCGTGCGATCAAGCATCAAATATGTTGATGACCACCACACCTTCATATCGAGTATAAGTTGAAGTACAGCCCATTATTTACCTTAATCTGAATGGTTCTCCACATTTCTTTTCGCTTCGATGAGGAGCGTTCCTGATAAGAGGTAAGCAGCATTAAGAGCTAAGTATCGATACCTACCTTGACTACAATTGCCCTTACCAGCCCCACCTCATCGCGGGATGTCGGTATATGTGCATCTGGCTGCTTTGGATCAAAATGGGGCGACTTGCTGTATGTTGAGATGAGCATTTGCGTTGCCAGATTGATGACATGTGCGAGACAGCTGTTTCCCATGAGTAACTGAACTCGGTAAGCTCATGGACCAGCATACTTGATCTTTCTCTTCCTCCAGTTGTACTTCCTGCCTGTAGCGGTCTTCAGTTGTGCAGCAAATTCCTTCATCATCGTTGGATTGTTGCTCGCGTTATCGCACGTGACATGGCCAACCTTCGTGTTCGAGGATAAGCACAATGGGAGTATGATAGCAATGATACACTCACCTTATCCTCAATTCCGACACGTCTGACAATCTTGAATAGAGCTTGACCGAGCCGTTCACCATTGTGTGCATTGTTGAGACGCGTGAAACCAATCAGAGCATTCTCAAGTTCCCATTTGCCAGGGGTCAGCTCCTCGATCCAGTGCGCCGTGACCGCAAAGTAGCCATCTGTGTTGCCTGCCTGCCATGCATCACATGTCAAGCTAACTTCGCCTTGAACTGCAGGACCCTGTGAAATGATGAGAAATGAATAAAAGTGCAAGAGAATACGTACATTGAGCCGGGATTTCAATGTTGTAAGATGTTTCTTGAACATATGCATGATTTCCACCCGGGTTGCCTTCCTACCTGGAATCTTCACCCCATTTGTCGCACGAGAAGAAACATCAATCATCTCCTTGAACTTAGGATGTTCAAGGGCTTGGATTGGCTATGAAGAAAGACAATGTAATCAGAGAATTAGTTTAAAAAATAAATTCCTTACCTGATCCGTCGCCACGAGCCACTCTATCACTGCTCGGCGGAACAGTTTGTCCGAGTAAGGGATGACCCGCTCAGAAAGCTTCTTCTCTCTGAGGTCACAATCCAACGTGCGCGTTGCCTCTTCCACAGCTGCCTTCCACTTTTTGATGTCCCCAGGCAGCTTTGACACAAAGTTGGCACCTTTTGCCCAGCTGCGGTATTTCCCCTGAACGGGAGAAAATTAACGGGAGAAATTCCATCTTGTCACTTATCTTCACGTGTAGATGGATTGTCGTCTATCAACTGGACATCCACGTCGGCGAGTAGGCTGTCGGCATCGGTCACTTGTGGATTGCCAAGGGTTGCACTTTTCTTCTTACCTAAATAAGCATTTGAGTTTGCGCAGATGCCCTTTCGTGATTGGAAAGACCATACCCTTAGCCTGTAAATTCTCCTCAGCGCCCGTCATGTCCACATCATCAACCGTTTCAACTGTTACTGACGTCGCACGCTTGCTCTTTGCCTGCGACATAGTTGCCATTGCGCACTTCTTTTTCGCTGTAAAGAACGTACTTGCAGATGCGAAAATAGTTGTTGGACACAAACAAGACATACGTGGCACTGGCTGGTCAACCGCTTCGTCTTCAGTATCGTCGTTGTTGATGGACGAGTTGCTACACTTGTTTTGGGGAGCTAACCCCACATTGACTGAGGAGGGTGCACGTGGATTAGCATCCGGCGTTGAAGATGCAGGAGTGTCGTTCTGGTCGGGTTGTCGGGAGTGGAAATCCTGGACAGCTTTGCACTGAAAGGAAAGTTGAGGGGCCTCGGTGTTGGCAGTGTCCTTGAGCTTCGCGGTGGGGTTGACGGTTCGTGCTGGGCAAGGTATGTCCGCTCATCTAACAATCCATCAGTAAAAACGGATAACGATCATTTGGGTACTCACTGAAGATGTTTCAGCTCATCCACCAGGCGTTGCAACTTGAGCTCCACAAGATCCAAGGGAAAATCTTTGGTCCAGTTGAGTTTCGAAAGTTAAGATATGACGAGACCCATCCTGAGTTTGCCCTGGCGAATATGGTGAAGGCGGCCACCAGGATCATGACAATCCTCCCCAAACAACGCATCAAACCGGCGGTTGAAGGTTTCATGTGGAGTATCACCTTCCTTTGTATTCATAACTGACCAGATTTTATCATCTTTCGATCCCTTTGGTACAGCATCTGACAAAGAGCTTGAGAGAGCACTGATCCCCTTGACAAGTTGTTTGACGGTTTCGGGAGTGGACATATTGGGCACAGAAGAGAGAGGAGCACGAACAGCGCAAGTTGAGGCAAAAATGGCGAGCGAGTGTCAGGCAAATTGTCATCATAAATAGTTGAAGGATGAGCCACAAAGGGTTACATTGTACATGTACTTGAGCAAAAAAGAAGGTCAAGAGGGAGGTGTGGATAGGTGAATGAGGAGCCATAAAGACGGGTGATGGCGACGAAGATGAAAAACAACAGAGAACGATGGTGGGTGTTTCGATGCAACGTTGATAAATTAAAGTTTGATGATGCGTGTTTTTAATAACTCAGCCACAAATAAATGTTCCCTCTGCTCTCGAAAGCTGCGGCTTCATGGCCTGGCTTTGGCTTTTCAAGATCCCAGGCCAGGCCAAAGCCATCATGAAGCCGCCATTTTGGCCTGGCTTGGCTTAGCCTATTTGGGCCCGGCTTGGCCTGGCTCACAGCCTCAGGCCAGGCCATGCACAGCACTAGACAGGCCAGGAGGCGAGGGGAGGCCCTAACCACTCACCAGTAGCTGGCAGTATCTTGCAAACAATCCTCTAATGAGAACAAATAGAGCATGCAAACTGGGGTCTAAGCTAGAACACTTGTTTTGCATAATATATCTCTAATTATAAGCTAGATTTTGCAAGCTACCATTCACATTACACATGCGGCGGAATAGAAAATAATTAATTCCCACGCCGCCGGGGGGCATACCAGGCTAGCGGTTAGGGTTCGGTTAGGGTCCGGTTAGCTGGTTAGGATTAGTTTGTTACTGTTAGCTGCCCCGAAGGGGCCCAGCTTGTCATTAATGCATGAACGAGGCTTTAGCGTGCCGACCTGAGATGACCCGGTTCGGGGGACCCCCCGAGCGCAGCGAGGGAGGGGAGGGTCATCGAATGGTCAGCCCTCTTCGTGCGCGGTGGCGATATTATTAGCTAAGCACGTTGATTGTTTGCCGACGAGCGGCATTTCATTTGGCGGCGGCGGCTCGTTGGCCTGTATAGGATTGTTTTGATTTGAGGCACGAATATCAATGTTTCAACACTTAAAAATACAATTGAAGTCATTCTGACATATTCTTGTAACTTTTGCAAAACAAATGTTTCTTCCATATTTGGAAAGAACAACATCATTGCAAAGTTTTGCAAACTTGGATGTTTTCTAATTAGACCGTAGTTTGCATGCTCTATTTGTTCTCGTTAGAGGATTGTTTTGCAAAATAGTGACAGCTATGCCTGAACCACTACCTGGTAAGCCCGCTGACCCCTTTGTGTGCGCCACGTCACTGACGGCCCCTTCCCTATGCAACACCCCCAACGACTGAAAGGGAATGACAACGAACGACGGCCACCAGTGCGGCCACGTCACCACCATCACCACCGCCTGCATACAACCCAGCAGCGACACCACCCGCCCCCAGGCCCACAAGCGACTGCTCGTGGGGTGGGAGATGGGTGGAATAGCGACGAGGGTAGGGGAGGACCAGGACGAGGGGATTGGGAGGGTAATGAGGGACGACCCCACCACCCGCCCCCAGGCCCCCAAGCAACTGCTCGTGGTGTGGGCAGTGGGATAAAGGACAACGGAATGGGTATGATGGGCACGACGATGAGCAGGACCACACCAGCCCCTCCCTCCCCACCACCACTGCCACGAGTAACTGCTCGCGGTGGAGATGGGGACACAGTCAAGGGCCCAGAGGAGGGCGGTGGCGGCAGACGCGCCCCGGACGCCCCCCACATTTTTGCCAGGGGGGCGAGTTTTTTAATATTTTTTAGTATACTTAATTGTAGTTCAATAATATAAAAATACTTCATTGATTATCTGATTTGTAGGTATTCCCTTTTTGGGATGTCATAGTGGGGGGCTCCAGTGATACTTACACGACGAGAGTGACAGGAGGGGCAACAATGTGCCCCCCCTTGCGGCGGCCCACCCTCGACCCACCATAGACCCTGGTCTACAGTGGTGAGCAATCGCTCGTCGTCTGGGACCCAGGGCTTCTGTAGGGGCTGCGGAGGAAGCTACATAGGAAGCCGACAACAAGACTAGCCCCCCTCGTGCGACTTGCGTGAGGAATGTTGTTACTCTCTTTTTTTTAAGGCCCCTGGTAGGCCAATTTTGTATTACTTTAGTCCCCCTCATGATTAGTTTAATGTATAAGGGAAAGAAACAAAAGAAAAGTGGCGTTAGTGATCCAAATATCAACAGCTGAGCCGCTCTAGAGCCATCAGTTCAGTGCAGCTCGGCAAGCTAGAGCCAAATTACCAGCTCGGGCATCAGAGCCGAGCCATAGCCGAGCCGAGCCGAGCTTTGGCAACACTACTAGACCCAAACATAAATGTGACGTGCCTACTATTTTTGACCGGGTATCATCAACTGACACTGGATGCACAACCAAATATTTTAGGACAAAGTATTGAAAAAATACTGGAAAAATATTCCCATCAAAGTTAAAATATATTCATGATACTTTGACAGAAAGGTTTGTGAAAATATCAAAGTACTTCTTTACCATACTGAGAGCAACATTACTTTGAAGATATCTGTAAAGCATATCATGATACTTCTCAAATCTGTTTTCAATATCTTTATCAGTTTTTTGTAAAAATCACAATATCAAAAAAATATTGGAGAAGTATCATGATATTTTTTACAAATATCTTCAAGAAGTACTTTCCTGTCAAAATATCTTGAAAATATTTTAATTTTGATTGGAATAACTTTTCAATATTTTTTCAATACTTTGGCCTGAAATATTTGGTTGTGCATCCAGTGTGAGCAGCTGGGAGCTGCTCTAGAGCCATCAATTCGGCGCAGCTCGGCAAGCTAGAGCGGAATTACCGGCTCGGGTATCAGAGCCGAGACATAACCGAGCCGAGCCGAGCTTCAGCTAGAAGCAACAGCAACACCGACAAGTGCCCGGCCGCGCGGTGGTGTTAGTTGACACCGTTGGAACCCCTAGATAGGTTGGATTTTCGGGGAAATTTGACCAAAAGTTTGGCCACCCAAAAAGGTCATGGGAATAATATGGGGAGGGCGTTTTTTGACGTATTTTCGGGTGCTGGATCTGATTCTGATGGCAGTTTTACTTAGAAAATTCATGATCACGAGATATCAAAATTGTCGTCTTTGACTGTCCGCAACTGTATACCTTGCTTCAAGTTGATCTGATGAGAAGCTGATGCTGATGCATCAAGAGATTTTTGATACCGGGACAGTCGTGCGGAATCAACATCACGACTGCAGCCTGAAACAGCTAAGTTATGTAGTGACGTTTGATTGCGGAGTGTACTACTTAAAGCCAGACTGAGCTCTTCATTTCTTCAGCTGGTCTCAAATAATTATCATCCTCCCAACATAGTTCCCTTTCCAAACGCTGTCAATCTTGAGCTGGTCTCGACTGCGCTTTTATCGCTATGTATATATCGTCAAGCCTCCTCGTTCTGGCCTTTCTGGTCATCCATGCGACTGCCGCCCCCGGCGCAACAGTCCGTATTTTAATAGTATTGTGATTCGGCCTAACCCTGTGTAGTCTAGGTACACCAAGCACTGGGTAGCCGATGCCAAGCGAATGGGGGAGCTCCCGCCTGTACCCCAGAGCAGTATTTCAGCAGGGGACCAGGTTGAGGTTCCGTTAAAGCATACCAACCACCTCTCCCCTTGGGACATGACTGGGAACGTTAAGCCCTCAGAGTAAGGATCCACCACAACACGTTACGTAAGCTGACAATTAGTACAAGCACGACGGTTGCAATGGCTATAGCTGGAGCCAGAAAGGCACAAAAGAAACAGGATAAGCTGACCAATGGCTCTAGTCCCCATACCGAGCTCCCTGGCGATCAACACCCAGTTCAGAGTGCTCAGGGGCCCACTATCCAGTACGATAAACCACTGGCAGGGACAGTAAAACAATGACAATTAGACCCAACAGTGTTCATCCGGCAACTCCTCCGCATCCGCCATATCGTCCGAGTCCTGTGCATTCATCACCTACTCCTGAGCTGAGCAGTGATCTCCCCGTCGTCCCTAAGGAGCTCCCTCTAACCCCACAGGGGCGCAAACCAGCTCGGGAAGATAGACCCCATCCGCCACCTCATCCGACTCCTGTGCATGCAACATCTGCTTCTGAGCTGAGCAGTGATCTCCCCGGCGTCCCTGGAAACCCCCAGCGGCGCCAATCAGCTCGGTACGATAGACCAGGTGCAGTATCTTATATAAGACTGACAACTAGTTCGATAACAATTAGGTCACACAACACTGGCCTCTATCCCGAGCCATTCAACACTGTCTATCATGCCCACCAAGAGCGGCAGCCTGCTTCTGAGCAGAGCAGTGATCTCCCCGGCGTCCCTGGAACCCCCCAGCGGCGCCAATCAGCTCGGTACGATAGGCCAGGTGCAGTATCTTATATATGACTGACAACTAGTTCGATAACAATTAGGTCACCCAACACTGGCCTCTATCCCGAGCCATTCAACACTGTCTACCATGCCCGCCAAGAGCGGCAGCCTGGCCGCCAGCCCCACGGGCAGTAAATAATGTTCTAGATAATTAAACCTAGACTTAAACATCAGCAAAATCAAGGATCCACTTTTTTTCCTTAGTTTGCTTATTACTGATTAATGCTCAATTAAGGAGAATAAGTGGATTAAGTGTATATTTTTCCTTAAAATTGATGATGTAATAAGCAGAAATAAGTAGATATACAATTTTAAGTAGTGTAAGAGGATTCAGGAGATATTTAAGTAAATTAAGCCCATCATCATCAGCAGCTGCATCTGGTTAAAGTCAAAATAAGCAGATATAAAAATTCAAGTAGTGTAGGAGGATTCAGGAGGTATTTAAGTACATTAAGCCCATCATTGTCTGAGTCAGTAGCTGCCTCTAGTTATAGTCAAAATAAGCAGATATAAAAATTTAAGTAGTGTAAGAATATTCAGAATATACATAATAAGTAAATTAAGCCTATAAAGGGTGGCAGCTGCACTGTTCTCCATGATCAACAGAAAAATATCATGATATAGTCTGTGTTCTTTGTCTATTCCATAAACTATGCCCAGAGATAGCTTCAAAGCATAAAGTGAGCCAACTTGGTGAAGAGGCCAACAGCTCAAGGAACTAATTGATGTGTACAATGCACCTGCATTGGATGACATTACTGATCTTGTAATCCTTGTGTTAGTTGGGGTTCACTGGTTGTGGTCACATACAAGTTGACAAGCCCACAGTGTATTCTCCAGAACCACCAGTAGCTAGCAGTATCTTGCAAAATGACTTTCTACTAGAACACAGGCTGTATGCAAACTGGGGTCTAAGTTAGAACACTGTTTTGCATATTATATCTCTAATTAGAAGCCTGATTTTCCAAGCTACCATTCACATTACACACCAAATAATATTCCCACACTGCCAGGGGGCATATCAGGTTAGCAGCTAGGGTTCGGTTAGGGTCGTTAGCCAGTTAGCCGGTTAGGGTTAGTTGGTTACTGTTAGCTGCCCCAAAGGGGCCAGCTTGTCATTAATGCATGAATGAGGCTTTAGCGTGCCGACCTGAGATGACCCGGTTTGGGGGACCCCCCAAGCGCAGCGAGGGAGGGGAGGGTCATTGAATGGTTGGCCCTCTTCATGTGCGGTGGCAATATTATTACTAAGCACATTGATTGTTTGCTGATGAGTGGCATTTCGTTTGGTGGCAGCGGCTTGTTGGCCTGTGTAGGATTGATTTGATTTGAGGCATGAATATGAATGTTTCAACACTTAAAAATATAATTCTGACATATGGAAATAGGGTATTTCACAGCAGCCGTTTCAAGGCAGATTTCGACCAGATTTCACAGTAGATTTTAGTTCAAATTTCGTCAACAGGAACATCCGAAAACAGGTTTTAACTCTGTCCCTACGCTCGAAATCCAGATTTCGGAGTCTCAATCTGCAGTTGTTGAATTGAGTAGGGAAGCTGAGCATATCTTCAAGTTTGTGATGCTGACAACTACAGTATGACAACAGGCTGCAGATGCCCTTCATAGGGCATTTCTTGTTAACCTAATTGCAGAGACTGAGGCAGAGCATTTCGAGCTGAACAGCTTGGCTGAAGATTCGGGTGGTTATGACTCAGATAGCTCAGGCTCCTCAGCAGGTTTCTGTTTAGGCTTGGAGTCAGCCTTCGTGGCAGAGGACGGGTTGATGTTCTCTTTGACTGCTTTTGTGGACTTGGACGCCTTCTTGTCCTTCTTGGCATGAGCTAGTACAAGCTGCGCCTGGTAAATCTACTTGTCGGAAGGTTTTTTAGCCATGAAGGGAGGCGCTTCCTTGACTGAGATTCCGTATGCAAAACCATAGAATTTAAACCCCGAAGGTAGAGCCGAATGTGCTGAGCCAAAACAGGCTGAAATCTGCAAACCTGATTTCGACTGATTTGAAAGAGAAACGCAAAATCAAAATCAAAATCTAGTGTGAAATCTGGTCGAAATCTACCTCAAAACGGCTATTGTGAAGTACCCTAATATTCTTGTAGCTTTTGCAAAACAAATGTTTCTTCCATATTTGGAAAGAACAACATCATTGCAAGGTTTTGCAAACTTAGATGTCATCTAATTAGACCGTAGTTTGCATATGTTATTTGTTCTTATTAGAATATTGTTTTGCAAAATAGTGACAGCTATGCCTGCCAGAACAGGAAACACTATATCAAAGGGCAGTTACAGTGATCTGATGGTCTGATAATACCCAACTAAGTAAGGTTTGACCTATACTTGGTACTGCATCAGCAAAATCAGGGGTCTACTTATTTTACTTAATTGATTTAAAAAAATTGGTTAAGTAGAATAAGTGTTTGTTCATCTGATCATGTTTTTTTGAATGAAACCAAACAAGCCAACACACCTCAAACTATATAATGCCCTGGTCTTGGCCCAGCCCTACCATCAATGTCCCAGCTTAGCAAGACCATTTCTGGCCTTGTTAAGTCCAACCTTATAGTTAGAATATATTTAGTTGAATTTAAGCTGAGAGCTGAACTCCACAAATGAGCTGGGAGAATATCTGGCCAAGCTGAGATAATTTCCAGCTGAGCCAAAATAATTCCCAGCCAGATTTCTGGCTGAGCTGAAAAATAAGTTCTGGCCAGAAATTCAACCTGAAGAATCCAGTGGACATGCTGGCTGAGTCATTGGCTGATCTGTTCCCAGTTAGTCAGCTGATGCGTATCTCACAGCCACTGGCTGATCTGTATTTCATAGCCAGTAGCTTGTCCCCCTGTTTGTTTACATTGTTTACATGAATATATCCGCCTACGTCCCATAAGGAACTCAGGATCGTCTACAGTAGACTAGCCTCGACGGATCTGTATTAGTGGTGGATAGTTAGAGTAGTCCACAGTATCTTCATTTCCTAGTGCCATAAGTCTCATCACGTCTCTTCGCCATCTCCTTCTGCAGATCCCCATAAATTCTCGACGCGAGATGTGCAGACGCAAGATGCATGTCCGTGGCCAAGTTGTGTATTAGTCTTGAGTGATCAGCGGGGCTAATCATAGATAGAGGTGGCAGTAGGGGTTCGAGCTTTGGGATCTGACCTAAAAAGTACATAGAGGATTGCAACGGCCATACGTTCTTCGAGTCAGAGAAAAGGAACTTATTGTTGGCTGACCTGTAGCAATAGTGTAATTTTACTAGTACTATAAATCTTGGCCAACCTGTATAATACAAATATCAGCTGACCCTGTATAATATGAGGACAATAATTTATTGCCTGACCATCGTGTTATTGTAGGAGATGGCTCATTAGTCACATTGGTTCCCTGTAGATCACAGGGAAGAGTCACTCTCATGTGTCCAGAACACTGGTCTATCTATTGACATACACAAGCAAGCAGCAGGGGTCATAGATTCTCGCCTGAGAGCCTTTTGCCTTTAGATGGCCCATCTCATAACCTTTGACTGTAATCTTCTCCAGAACCATATACAGTTCTGGATACTCAAGAATGAGGACAACAAGAATGAGGACAACAAATAAAGATGAAGACAAGGGTGATGGATGAAGGCAAAGACCAAGACCAGAGTGATGAGGATGAGGACACTGATGACCAAGACAACCAAAATGACAACAATGACTAGTAGTGCTTGAAGGTGCAGTCATGCAGCCCAAAAATGACTGGAATCAAACCAGACCATAACCGGTGTAACTGGACCTTCAGTCTCAGTCCTACCAGTTACAGTATAGGTCCAGTCCATAGTCCACTGATCTTGAGATCAATGGTGGTAACCAGTTTTGAACCAGTCCAAGGACTTTGGTACTGAAAATAATATTTATTACTTATATTACTATTATTAGTCTACTAAGCAAGAGGGCAGAAGCCCAAGGGAAAAAATAGAGGGTTTATATTCCCCTAGTCACAACACCCCCACCATGTCACCCATGGGTCCCAGCAACAGATCTGTCATTGGGGCCCTCTGGTATTTTTTTTTTACTTTTGTACTCTTTAACTAATGTCCTAAATTTATTTTAGCTTTGCACCCCCCCCCTCACTCACAAGTGTGGGGGACATCTCTTGTTTTTTTTGTGAGCCCATGCCACCCTCCTGTGAACATCGCCATTCCCCTGTGAATGTTGACACCCCCTATCTGTCACCCCCCTGTGAACACTGACATGCCTCTACACTCACAAATGCAGGGGGCACCTCTTATTTTTTTCTGAGCCTATCTGCCACCCCCCTGTGATCACTGATGCCCCCCATCTGTCACCCTCCTGTGAACATTGATACACCTTAGACAATTCTAATCAGTGATTGGTGGAAATTGGTCAAGCACCCATTAGGAAAATCCCTAAGAACCAAGGGGAACTCACCTTGTATTTGAGTGTTGACAGATGAGCCTTAGTATGGGTGGGACTGTGGGACTTAGGAAGCATTGAGCATGCATTGAGCACCTGGTCCACAGCCATTCCTGATGCCAGGTGTTGATGTCGTATGCAAATTAATTGATGGATCATGATGGAAGGTCACAGCCACCTGAGTGACACCTTAGGAGACCATAGCAACAGTGGATCAGCTGAGAATCAAGATCAAAAGATCAACATCATACCTGATTGATGGCATGATGGGATGCTGTTGGAGGCACAGGCCAAGCAACAGAGACGCTTACAAAGCATAGACATGGCCAGATTTTCTTTTATATTCCCTCTCATATTTAACAGGCTGTTCAGGCCATGTAACATCATCCCATCATGATATGTTCTATTTTTTTTTAGGATAGTACATATGAAGGACAAGTCTCAGAATATACCTCTCTCACAAGTTTCACATTGTGCTCACTAAAGTTTTGCTAAGGACTCAGGACTCAGGACTCAGGACATAGGATATAGGAAATTAGGCATGGGATGTCTCCCTGGTGAATTGAGGTTGCTAAAGCATCATTGCTGTAGTCAATGTTGAGCTCACTGAGCTTTGTTAAGGATTAAGGATTTAGGAATCAAGGACTAAGGAACTAAGGAATGAGATGTAGGATCTTCAGGCATAGAGATAAGGATATTAGGAACACTCAAGAATCTTAGGAGACAAGGAAGCTCAAGTCAACTAAAGGACAGGTCCTAGGAAGGACCTAAGGATGACAAGGATATTCTACTGTGCCTGGCTTATTAGTTGGCCAGGCTAGCTAAAATGAAGTATTATACAGTAAATATGGGACATATAGTATGTCAGTAGTGTCAGACAGCAAGACAAATGAGTTACCTTACATCTGGTATCCTCTCCTGATGTTTGTGAAACAATATTGCTGTGTTATGAATATTTTGATGTGATGGGTGCCAAATTGGGCAAATTTGGGTACCTGGCCACCAGTGGGAATTAAAGCAGTCCAGTGTTGAGCACAATGAACAATGTCTCCATCAGCTCACATAATGTCATTGGAGGATGAATTACTATAGACTGGGTAGTCATACATGTATTCTGTGAGTATTGACCCCAGATACCACCTGAAACAGCCTCTGGAAAGACCCTCAATCCCTCCTAATCCATTGATAATTTAAGATTAATTTGCGCCTTCTAGATATTGATTTGAGCTGGTGACTCATTACCTTGAAGTGATGCAGGAACTACAGGTGAGGCATGACTCAAGGATTAGGGTGAGGACTGATCATAGTTGGTAATGTGATAGCTTCACCTCAGAAAATATGACCAGAGGATGTCAATAAAGGTCCCAGACATGATTCTTTCTTGAGGGAGATCAAGGTTGCAATTGGCGATGGTTGGTCATGTGACCACATGCAACCAATGCGCAATCAATGTGCACACTGTGGAATGTGGGGTTTGATGCAGGACATTTGTGATAGATGCCTAATTGACCATTGTAATTATGTGAATGCAAGTAAATTGGAGTATGTTATACTAAGCCACCTATTCCAGTCAGTCCAATTGGAATTTCCGGAATTCTGGTGTTTTTTTTTTGTATGTATTTTACACTGTACAGGACAATTCCAGTCGGACTAATGGCTAATTCTATAACTGGAATCACTGGAATCCGATCGGATCAACTTTTAGGTGGGCAGCTGGAATCTGAGCAGAATAACCAGACTCAGGATACCTGGCTATTACCCCATGTCACAGTGCGTCACCATGTGTCATGACCGCTCATCAGTCACCACCACCACCACCACCACCACCACCACCACCCATGACGCTGCCTCCTCCCTCCCTCCTGATTCCCCCCCCCTCCTCCTTTCCCCCCTCTTGACTCCACCTAAATGGGGGCCTGTGGGCCCCCATAGTAATGTAACAATGGCTGTGCAGTGCCACCCCCCTTCTCTCCACTCAGCTGGGATGTGAGGGGCAGGGAGGGGGATAAGGAGGTGCAGGGAGGCCCAAGGAGCGGGGTACCCAGGAGGTGTGCCCTGAATCACACCCATGTCACTGATGCCCCCCCCCCATGCTCCCCCTTCCTTCCCCCCTCCCTCTAGCAGCCCCAAACAACCCCCCACACATCCCTGTGAGCCCCTGCTCACAGGTGCATGGGGGGCTCCACTTTTGACACCACAGCTGCCACGTCACCAGCACCAGCCAGCCACGACAACCATGACAGGAGTTGACCTGCCATGATGTCGGCACCACCAGCAGCAGCCACATCACCACCCACATGCTAGGCAGCATCTGCCCCTACTGCCATGAGCGACTGCTTGTGGGGTGGATGGGTGGGTGCACTGGGGACATGATGGGGAGGGAGGGGATGAGTCACAGCGACAGGGGATGCGTCAGGGAGAGAGGGGATGAGTTGGGGAGCAAGGGGACATGTCTACCTCAAAGCAGATATGTCACCAGAATGTGCATTCATTGACACTCACATCTTTAATCACTGTGTACAGTCGTTGTCGGCAACAATAATTCCCAGAGCAACTAGCCGAAGAACCCTGATCTGATGGGCTGTGCTGGGGATCTCGGACTTCTTCCACTTCATCATTTAATTACTGTTTTGACACTAAATGCTCTACACCTGTCATTCTCTGTCCTTTTCTCTACCGTATGCATGTCTTGCTGGATTCTGGAGTCTGGAAAGTAGGGTCAAGTTCCATTGTCTGGAGGGTCCTGCACTTGAACTGGGGCAGGCGATGGAAGTCAATAGGGCCCACAGGCAATGTTCATCTCCCTGAGACATTGTCCAGCCTCTCGTTTTCAGTGTGTATTTGTATATGTCCCTTTTTATGTGATCTTCCTGTAGTCTTCTGTCTTCTCTTTTTGGGCACATGATTAGTTTAAATTGTTGATCTGCAGTTGGACTGATGCAAGAGTACGCACGTTGGTCCGTTTTTCCTCTCGTTTTGTATTTAGGTGACCTGCCACCTGTCAAATGCAGTATTGAACCTTACTTCCCTTTCCCTCTCTTTTCACATTCTTGCTCTCTAAGTTTTGCCCTCTACAAGAGAGGCCCAAGTTTGCTACACAATAAGGTGTAGTACTAGTATCCTTAGTATTTAGAACTGACTCCCTGTCTTGCAGACCCCTCGAGAATTGGGGTCTGCCAAGCTTTGACTACAGTTTCTTACATCGAGGCCCGATTCCCTGGATTCTCGCCCTTCCACCCTCATTGCTCCGTTCTTCACACTTACAACGACCTCTCATAACCGTTTACAGTGACGAGATCCATCCGTCATCACCCATGGCCACATTTTCCCCCTTTCCCTCACGAACTCGCATTTGCATCCTTTCCCAGACCTCCCATACCTCTCCTAGAAGTCTTCGACGACTGGAACTAGAACCTGCCAGAGCCCCACTCACCCTACTGCACCGGGAGCAAGGGGATGTGTTTGGGAGCAAGGGGACACACCAGGTGAGAGGGTATGCACCAGATGCCCAGCAGCAGGGAGACGAAGCGAACCACCCAGTGTGACACAGCACCCCCCACCACCGCTGCAAGCAACTGCTCGCAGGGAGGAGGAGGGGTGTGACAGGCATGAGTGGACATGGGGAAGGGGTGGAAAGGGGTGCTACATTGGTGGCACTGGTAGTAGGACAATGTGAGGGGAGATGACACGATGCCCAAGTATATTAATATTATAATAATCTACAACATGAGGAGAGGTGTCCCCTCCCCTCTGTATATTAATATTAGAAATAATTTACAATGCAAGGGGAGGCAACGCGATGCCCGAGGCTGTGACATACCCCACTCCCCCCCTTCTGCAGTGCCCCCATATATGATTATGTTATATATAGTGTGTTTTATATATATTAAATAGGTAATAAGGAAGCTATTATATTATACTACAGGAATGGCTTTATGGCTCAGCTGTTATGTTGTCCCAACTCTGGCCTCTTTGATCTGGAGGTTGGGGATTCAATTCTTGCTTGTGTGATTGTTATTTTGAGTTGGTCTTGAGGAATTCCAGTTGGAATAACCGGATTCCAGTCGGATTCCAGTGAGTCCAATCAGAATAGGTGGGGGAGTGTAAAGTTCAGATACATTCTTCAGTGGTACACCTTATGTACATTTTGGACCACTGCCCAGAAGCACCAGAACACCCCCCAGTGTACTAATTTCAGGAGATCAGCCCAATGCAAAATAAGATCACTATGCATCAAGATATGATCTCTAGAGGATAACTGGCTCACGCTCACTGATACTCAAAACTAGCCATTGCCATGGGTATCCATTGAGATCTTGTTTCAGTGATTATTGGCATGAAAAATCAGCCAAACAGAGCAAACAGGCTATAAGGGGCTGGAATAAATTGATAAAATTAAATTACAATCATTTTGAGATACCTTTATACCTATCTACTTGAGTGCCACAACCAGTTTTTACTGGTGGAGAAAGTGTCAGCTCTTCATCATGCTACAATTGCAGGTGCCAAGAGTGTGTGTGAGATCAGGCAAGCAGATGGATATATGTAGAGAATTCAAAATCTGGTATTTAATGACACAATACAGGGTGATATACATCAGGGGCAATTGCCATCAACAACCTCGGAATGTCATTGGGTAGGGGCAGGCGATTTGCGGTCGAGAATCATGTTGCCAAAAATAGCATCACTTGGGCCGGCTAATAGAATGCTGGTGATATTGAATTTTTCATGTTCGTTTCATGTATTATTCTCTTACCATGGCACATCTAGTATTCATACTTAGTGTACATGCTGTACAGTATGTATATTTCATTGGCCCACTTGCAACTATTCAGACAGTGTTGTTGTGTGCATTTTGGTGTTGGTTTTGGTTTAGGATTGATGCACACTGCACACCTCAATGTCACCTTTCCCCTGTGAATGCTGACACCCCTGTCTGTCACCCTCCTGTGAATACCGATGCCCCCTGTCTGTCACCCTCCTGCAAACACTGACACACTCCCTCACTCACAAATGTGGGGGGCACCTCTTATTTTTTTTGGGAGCTTGTCTGCCACCCCCCTGTGAACATGGACAACAAAGACAATCTTCTCATCATCCCTCCAGTTCAGTATATGCCTGTATTTATTACAAACAATATATGTTGTTGGGATACAAGCCTAGAGCCTAGATGGAATACAGTTCCTATGCTAAAGAGTAAGGGCTAATGGCTACCAGCATATATTGATATATAATTATATATTAGCCCCTATTAAGTAGATATGAAGTATAAGTATAGTGCTATGTATTATTGGAGAGGAATAAGACATTCCCACTTGTTCCACACACTCACTACTTCATCTGAGTGTTCCCCCACTCACTCTCAAAGACCTAAACTCAACATATGTCTATGTCTTTAAAGGCTTCAAAAAATCAATTTTTGGGTAGCCTGTTAGCCCATGATGGCCATTTGGGGCCATACTGACTGCTGTCCATACTGTGAGGCTCTCGAAATAATACAGGTATGGTATTGTTGTACCAATAGACCTACTATAAGTGTATGGCTGATAGCCATTATGGTACAGCATGCACCCCTAGTAATCTAAAGCAGTACTCACTTTCCCCTCAAAACTATAAAGCATGACTGCCCTAATCTATTCAACGCTATTTTCACAACTCTCAGTGTATTTGACCCATTACATATGGAGCATTTAATGGTGGCTTTTGGCCCATGTAGTATGGTCCAGCTAAGATGGGCTCATGTTGTGGGATAGACCATAGGATAAGGGTGGGCCCATGTTAATGGGATACACCATGTGAATAAGGTGGGCCCATTGTGATGTGACTGAGTGAGTGAGACCATTGATGATGGGTGGGCCCAGGTGTGAGCTGCTGGAGGCAGTAGACCATGGGTGATGGATGGGCCCATGGGTGATATATTGGAGGCAGTAGACCATGGGTGATAAATGGGCCCATGGGTCAGGATTCAGGAATGGAATCATCAAGCAAAATGGACTGAAGAACTAAAGAAATGAAAGAAATAATAATCACATAGACTGAAAATTACAAGTGAGAAGACTGAAATAACTATCACTTATGTTTACTAGGCAGTATCATATTAGAGGATCAAAGAATGGGCATATGGGGTGGGGCAAGCAGGATCAGGTTTGGACACCAAAGGCAAGGAAAATAAATTCAAGTTGCTTTCAACAATCAATGAGGACATTTAGAGAATCCATGGCTACAGAACCTACTAGCAAATTAGTATGTGAAACTTTCAATTTTCATGTGTGTACTATAGCCTGTCAGTGATGATCAGGTGATTGGTCACTACACCATCCACTACACCATCCACCACCATCCACCTCCTCATAAATTTCATTCATTCCAGGTGAGTTGCCATATTTTTAAGTGGCTAAACACCATGTACAACTACCAGCCATGATATCTAGTGTAAGTGTTTCTACTCTGGCTGGCCTCATAACTGATTTGTTTGTTTTTCCCTGCCAGATAAATAAATTAGAACTATGCAAAAGTTTCTGGGTAAACTTAAGGCAGCAGGGCAGCAGCTTGGACCTCAGGTAGGGGGATGACTTTTTATGGCCTGGAAACTATGTTATTTTTTTGTTTCTTGCAGATAACAAAATCCGAGTTTTGTCAAAAAAAATTCGGATATTTTCATGATAACATAAGCTTGGCATGTGTGTATATCCGAAAACAGGTAGCGCTAAGTCATTTGAGCCATAGTGCTTTTATTTTAGCTGATATAATGTTTTTTTCTTACAGATATCGACTTATGAAGATTTTCCGGAAAGTTTTTCCAAACACCGCGCAGCACGTGCGTATATCTGAAAACAGGTAGTGCTAAGTCATTTGAGCCATAGCGCATTCATTTTAGCTGAGATATTGTTTTTTTCTTACAGATATCGACATTTGAATATTTACCTCAACTCTGGACAGATTGTACTAAACATAGCGTCGCTCTTGTGCATACCCCAAAATTGGTATGTTTTACATTCCTATACCCAGGGGGCATGCTTTAACTCATTTACTGCTGTTTTCTTACAGATATCAAGATTGGAATATTTGCCGGCCAAAGTTACGGGGCATAGTGCCGCTTGTGCATATTGTACAAAATCGGTGTGTTTTACGTTATCTGAGCCCTTGGGGGCGAAGTTGAACCCATTTACTGCCCTCTGCTTAGATATTGGGACACAACTGCATGCCGCAGAAACTCCAAAACATTTCCAAAAACATTTCCCAACCAAGACCGGTATGCTTATCCTCTGAGCGGGGCCTATTTTTTCTCATTGTGTTTTCTCTCGTTTCTTTCGGTTCTTCCAGATCACCAAAAGCAATTATTTGCCAAACAAGACCGTTAAACATGGCCCGGTAGTGGGACATCCTGGAACTGGGGTGCATTTATATTGTTTATTCACTGGCAGGCATCATCTGACTTATTATATACATTCCTCCAGGTGAAGATCTACTGCATAAACAAATATGCCCCCAAAACCACGTTGGCATGTGAATCTCTCCATTCACTGGTCCATGATGCAATCGGTGAGCAGCAGGAGCATATCAACCGATCCATCGGCGACCCAAAAAGATACCACTGGGTGGTGGTGTATGTGCCTTCTTTCAGTTGTCAAATATGAATTTTGATAGGAATTTCTCTCCCACGGTAGCCATATGCTGCACAAATCACCCCGAGGTACAGGGCGTTCACGAGATGAGGACCACTGGACAGTCAGGGCGTTCAGGGCAGGGAGGGCCCACCACATGCTACATGTATATCCTGAGAAGGGCGACTCAATGGAGTCGTTCAGCAATGGCGGGCGGCATTGGAGGACTCGGATTCTGGATAGAGCGGATTACTCTCGTCTCATAAGGAAAGAATTCATTTTATTTATTGTGCATTTGAATTAACTAACTATCTGGTGGCTACAGATAAAACAGGATAACCTGAAATAGATGCAATAAATATGATTTGTGTAGGAGCGTAGTGAGTTGGCACTGACCGGCGAGTATTAACGTCAGTCGTAATGACCGGAAGTGAGTATGAACGGGAGTGAGACTAAGCGGCAGTGGCACTGACCGACAGTGATACTGACCGGTAGCAATACTGGCCAGCAGTGGGTCTCGACGGCAGTGATACTGACAGGTGGTGAGTCAACGGCAGTGAGTAAACGGTTATGTATTTATACTCTGCCTGAAGATAACTACACAAGTCCCTATGCTATGAGTATCAACTCCACGCCTGTTCGTCATGTGGTGTCATGCCTGGAGGACATGTCAATTTGGAAATCAATTTTGCAAAAGCATCCAATATATACTACGGAGCTGATATTGACATTAGCATTGAAACAGGACATCGGGTGGGACTGAAGGATGTAGGGTGACTAGCTCATTCGATAATTTGGAGTCTCAACGGCGGTGATACTGACCGGTAGTGAGTCAACGGCAGTGATACTGGCTGGCGGTGAGTCAACGGCAGTGGTACTGACCAGTAGTCTCAACGGGAGTGAAACTGACCAGCATTGATACTGACATGCAGTATTAACGTCAGTGATACTGGCCGGCAGTGAGTCTCAACATCAGTGGTATTGGCCGGCAGTCTCACCGGCAATGATACTTACCAGCAGTCTCAACGGCAGAGATACTGACCGGCAGTGGTACTGACCGGCAGTGAGACTGACCGGCAGTGAGACTGACTGGCAGTGAGACTGACCAGCAGTGAGACTGCCGGTCAGTCTCACTGCAGGTAAGTACAACTGCAGGTAAGTACAACTGCCGTTGAGACACTACCAGTCAAGAACCATTCTGGCCGGACGTGGTGTGCCAGAAGGTGTGTGCATTCTGCAGGCCACGTAGTCAACTTGACTCCGAGGTTCAATAGACCCTGGTCATTGTGGAATTATCAGTGACAGGAGCAAAAGGCCTCTTGTGCATTTGATGTCTACACCGGCAGTGATACATAATGGCAATGGTGTGAATGAGCAGGGTGAACACCAGCCGCGAGACTAAACAGCAGTGACACCGGCATTGATACCGAGAGGTGGCATCATAGATGCAACCAATAAAAACCATGGTGAACTCAATGAGTAGTGCAACAGAATGCCAGACTCAATGGCAATGGCAACTATGTGTAATTGAGATGGCATGTGCATTCCTATTCCCTATTAATCTAGCCATCGGTTCCATGGAACTGATCACATGAATTCAAGTATATCGAACAAGCCAGTGACTCCCAGTAGACCAACACCATCTCTAATCAATGTCTGGGTCCTCTCAGGCAGTTGTTGACTTTTACGGTTCTCGTGCATGTGCGGCTGTGATCGAAGCCACTTCAGACAGACAACAAAATGGTCCTGATGAGTATTATGCAATCTGGCATGCAAGAATGAAGTTGGACATAGTAAATTGATAACCAAGTTAACACTTGTGATACCTCCTAACCAAATTGCTTTCCAGGAAGCATTTGAAGTCATCATTGGGTATCTGGTCATGACTGAACGATTCAACCACATAGCGCCGTTCTACAAGAGGCTCCATACTGCAGTCTATGCAGCCAAGGATCTCCCGGATCTAAAGTCAGCTTTAATGACGTTAGATCCAACTTGTAACCCGATGGATCCAACCCGTGTAGTTGATCGGTACATTGATCTGTGGTGGGATAGACCATCGGCTGACACCGATGCAATGTTCTTGGTGGGGGGCGTTCCAGACTTTATGGCTCAGGTATGGTATTCCAGCATATTTTACATACAATATTGCTAAGTATACCATGCAGCGGGGAGATCATTATGACCATGTGGTCTCTGGGTCATTTAATGATCAACTTCACCGTGATGTGGTCTTTTCTCATCTCCTATCAATTTGGGCAATGAACAATGTACACAATGTGGTCGGAGAGCTAATGTTCAGATGCACTGATGATCCAGAACATGAGGATGAGGGAGCCGGTGACAGGGAGATTCCGGAAGTTTAGCCATTGGACTAGTAATATGATATTAGCTTGATTTATGAATGATACCATGCTGGAAGCCAGATACATGATCTGCCATTTCTCTAAGCTCACTACAAAGTGGTTTTTGGTAACATCGACGCAGGAACTTCCATGACAAGCCGGGATCACTGCCAATCCCGGTTCATGGATCCTGAAGCATGTGAGCATAATATCATTTCAACTTTGACCTGAACCGGCATCTTCACCATGGATTTTGCTCGCTTAAAGATACAGTTGGTGGAATGGCGTAGTCTCCCCCCTTTCATTTTGGAGGCATGTAATTCCTTCCCATTTGGCTCCACTTCTGAGGCACAATGCTTCGCCGATCTTTTGGCTGCAAGGATGCGAGGGCTTTGCAGAAGGTTTCTTGAGCTTGATGGCACTGATCATCAAGACTGTTATGATAGAATTCAAAATGAACTGGTATGTACCCTTCTATGTTTGTTCTAGGAGCAAAACCTCATTCAGATTACATCAGACTGCTGGAGTAAAGTTTGCCGGCAGATGCTACATCAGTGGCTTTGATATCAAACCGTCCACATTTTATTCCAAAGTAGTCTGTAGCATGTATAGCGAGGACAGCGACGATGGGACCGAGGCAATTCAAGGGATTGATCTCCGGGATGGTGATCAGGACCCCACCCGCCTGGGGCCAAACGAATTTCCCTGGTGTGTTTACAATGATGAGGCAAGCTGGGCCGAGCCACTTGAAGAAGCTCTGGCTGTCTTCAAATATCATGTTGGTGATTATTTCATTCACTCGCGACTTCACTACTAAGATTTCTGTAGAATCAAGGGATCCCAGCAGAGCCAAGTCAGCCCATTCCATCAAGTGCACTTATCCCGGACTTGGTCAAATCATATGAAACTCTCATGCATGCCCAATCCATGCTACCAGGGCTGAAGGAGCGGGTGGTACAGATGCTGATGGCAGAACAACAGGATGAAGATTCAAATGTACAATTGTAAGGGAAAATATATATGACAATTCCATGATGTATAGTTACAATAGACCGAGAATGAATTCATGAAGGCTGCAAAGTAAGTTGAGAGAAAAGATCCAGCTGCATGGAAGTCATATAGTGGCTGACGGTAACAAACCCAGGTGAGTCAATACCAAATCGGTCTAGCACGTTATCCTGCATGTATTGCGCTATGCATACTCTGCTCCCATTGCAATCCGTGGTGCCATGCCTGACAATCCTTCCTAAGACGGCAACCATTGTCCCGGACTCATACTCGAGCTCTAACCCTAAGTTCTGCAGAATTAATCTGGAACTGGAGTATGGTCAAACGGTCATAAGTCAAACCATGCACCTTGTGAGTTATTATCTCGGTGAAGCGGGGTCTTGCAGTTGCTGATGATTCCGTATCCTGAAAACGGTGACATCCATAATTTCAACACCTCTAACACAGCCTCCCCTTCCTTGACCTGTGAAGGATCACTGATGATTTTTTCAAAGACCGTCCTGCCAGCACGATAAAGGTCGGGGTGGACAATTGATAGGAAGGCCCCCATCAGTGCAAATGACTCAGCAGTGTGGAAAAGCCAGGATGTTGTTCCCAGGCTGATGCTTCCAGGCTTGAGGGTCGCAGAGATCTCCGGCAAGAATTCTTTGGTCTATAACTTGATCAGTAGGCTGACTGCGACGATGAATTAAACTAGACTCACATCATGGGCTTGCTGAAACCATGCCGGCGAGAGGTTAATGTTACCGGGTTGTGGGACACAGCTGCCCACGGGTTTGTAGTATGCCGGATCAGTTCGCCAGCTGCCTTTGTCACCTGTTAACAAGCCGCCCAGAGCATTGTCCATCTTTATGGCGGCTTGCCATAAATCCTTCTAGAGAATGGTGAATCAGCATAATGATTTTGATAGACTTTGGTCAACTGGTGCATACCTGCCGTTCCTCAGAGAGGGCCCCTGGAACATACCATGCTAACACCTTCCCATATGCATCCGAAATGAGAGTTGGAGATGTGATGACGGTGTCGGCATATTCAGTGGGAATTGGAAACCGGGATGCCATGCGGTCCTCCTCTGTCTGCTTTCAGCCGGTCGCAGTCTTTGGTAACATACGATCATACCGTTGCGCATCCATGGTCGGCATTGTAACTGGGAAGCCCCATCAGAAATAAGAAAGGCGCATAATGTGTTTATTATTACTGTGATTAAGGAGTGCTTGACTGGCCTTTGTTGCCAAGAGTTCAGCATCCTTGACCAACGACACCGGCAGATTCAGAGGTGGAGTTGGGCCAGGGTTGCAAGGCGTAAATATCGGTGATGGTGTTGCCATTAATTGGACCGGTGGAATGGGAGGTGTCATAGAGAGAATGTAAGAAAACAGTTGTCGAACATATGTGGCCAGTACATCGGTAAGATAGAACACAGAGTTTTCAGGGAACATTTGGTGTGGATGGGTGAAAGTGGGTGGTCCACAACTCAATGCTCTGTTTAAATACACAGGACATTTCCCAGCACAGGAGCACCATTAAACAGCATGGTATTGGAGCTGCGGGACATGGCGGTGAACTTGCAGTGAACGGAAGTGGCAGTGAATGGGAGCGATGGACCGGCAGTGAACTGGAGCGGCAGTGAACGGGAGCAATTCACCGGCAGTGCACGAACGGCAGTGTATGGGAGCGGCAGTGAGTGGCAGTGGCAGTGAATGGGAGCGACAGTGAACAGGAGCAATTCTCCAGCAGTGCACGAACGGCAGTGCGTGGGAGTGGCAGTGAACGGGAGGAGTAGTGAACAGGAGCGGCAGTGAATGGGAGCGGCAGTGTATGGGAGCGGCAGTGGAGTCTCTATTTGCGGAACGCGACTTGTGACCCCAGCAAGTGCGGAGAGCCACCAAACGAAGCCTCTCGACCCTACCGTCCAGTTGTTTGGCCCGTCGATCTGGATGTTGACTAACTTTTACCAAGAAGGAAAAATAAAAAGTTAATTAAAGCATCAAAATCCTGTACCAATCCATCAGTAATTGATGCGTCGTTTGGATACAGTGTCAATGAACTAGAAAATAATTAAATGGAGTTAGCAACACAAAATATTGATAAAGGTATGGTAAAGGGAAATGTATATGATGACTCTTGATTTTTGGTGCTGGCAGTAGGACTGGAATAAAATCTCTGGAAAGGGTCAGTTGATGAGCAGGGCAGCTGACCCTACCACAGTGGTTGGCGAGTTGTGCAGGCCACTGTCAACTACATACACCCATGCCATGTCGCGGTTGGCTGTTGGGAAGATGTGGGCAGTGAAAGATGGCCAGCTGGTTGAGTCAAACCCTCGGATGGTGTAGTGGTTGCTAGGGTATGAATGGTGACAGGTTCTGGGGATGGGTAATCAGCAAAGAAAGCAGTATGCTTAAAAAAAAGCAATGAACTGCCACACGAGATCCATGACACCAGCACTCACAAGCTCAGGTGCATATCGTCTTCTCACCTCTAACAACATTGGCAGCACGTTTGGGGCATCATGGGGTGGACACAGAGCATAGCACCAAAGCCGAAGAATGCTAATATAAAATTTGAGGACAACAACAGGATTAGTAGGCGGGGTGATGAGGATTCTTGGGAAACTCACCTGGCCATGTCGGTATGCAGGATGCTGACTTGAGAAGACAAATGTGAGTAAACAATATGTATTTTGTCAACCTGGTTACAAATGGCAGTAAACAATTAGCAAATACAGCAAAGCAGTAAATTGAAAGGTGCATACCTCAGGGACCCATAGCTGGCATTTGAGCCAAAACTGACAACCTTTAAAACTTCTAATTGTGATCTAATCTTATACTAGACCTAAATAGAAGCATTTTGGTCCCCCATAGAAAAAAATTGGCAGTCTAGTTTTTGAGTTATGGGCAAAACAGGTTTTACACACAACTATACAGTGATCTGTACAAACAATGTAAAACAAACACTTTTTTGGGATTCTACAACCATCTGTGGATTGCATGAACATCCTGAGAGGTTGTTTTATTAATTCTGTAGGCAACAATCCACTTCAGGTCCTCAAGGGAGGGCTGAGTAAGCTCAAGGAGACAGTCAAAAATGGAAGGAATCCCTCCTAGGAAGCCAACTTTGTTGATGAAGAAGCACTTGTTGACATACTTGAGAGTGCCTCAGATTATAAGCATCCACTCTCAATACTAGCCCAAAAGCAGAAACCTCTTTTCAAGAGACTGGTGGAACTTGGTGGTGGGATCAAAGATGCCATCATTATGGGAAAGAAGAGGAAATGTGATTGCCAGTGTGTTCCTGCAACAGACATAGTAAAACTGAACCAGGATCAGGGACCAGAGGAAAGAAAGAAGGGTACACAAGAGAAGAAGAAGGCACAACCAGTTTTCACTAAGAAGGAGAATGTAATAATTTCTCAGAGAATAGAGATTCTTGATTGGTATTCATAAGCATTCTGGTCCAAAGAAAAGCCAGGTCAACACTGCAGCTCACTTTGACAAGATCTATCTGAATCTGAGGCTTAAGCAAAGTATTGACTCCAAAACAAAGCAAAATAGTGGAAGGAATGTGTGAACCAGCAGAGCTCAGGAAAAGCAGGCAATCTAAAATGAACAAAGCAGACTGAACATCCTCAGGTCGATTAGATGCTTTATTTATGGGTAATGAAGGCAATGGCAGATGATCACAGGGGAAGTGCTGTGACGAAAATGGCACAAATTTGCTGATCTCAAGAAACATTCCACAAGATGAAAGGTTGACCCTCAGTGAGAGATGGTTGACAGCATTCAAGAGGTGATGCAGTCTAAATGAATTATTAATTCAGGTCTCATGGGCAAGCTGGTTATGTTGATCAATCCTGCCATGGCTCAGATTGAGCATGATATAACGTTATAATTGATCCAGAAATATATGGGTATTGACTAAAGGACATATTTAATTTGGATGAGACAGGACTCTTGTATGTGTAATATCCTTGTCATAATGCCTCTCTGAGTACATGAATTTATTCACTTGCAATTTATTAGGATGCCACCAGACTGAGAATTGATGGACAAGGAGTCAAAGGAAATAAAAAGTGGCTCATTTATGCATTTAAAGGATGTGAGAAATTTCCTCCATTTGTTATAGGAAAGGCTGGCTGTCCTCGTGCACTCAAGAAGAAGACAAACAGCTTGGGTTCTATTTTAACAATGATATAAGGGTGAATGACATAAGGGTGAATGACTTCTGTGCTTTACCAAGAGTTTCTTCATGAGTGGAACAGCAAGCTATGAGCCCAACTCCAGTGATTGATTGATATCACATTGGTCCCAATGGCCTCACAGACATATAGCTGTCATGAATTATGCTGGCATCATCTGTTGCTTCAGGGCTCACTACTGCAGCAAATTTATTGCAAGATCCATTGATCAGGATGACAACAAGGTTGTCCCTACAAATATTTATGACATTGATCAATCAATCAACCCAAAGCAATGTGACTTGCAGATTGGGCATGGAATCAAGTTGATACGACTACTATATGGACACCAACTTTAATTACATCTTATTTTACCTCTAATTGTGGTATTTAGTCAGTACATAGACATTTAATATGTAATAGAGCCCACAATGAATAGGCCTGGGGCAAGCTCTGCCAAAACCCATTGTTGGGATATATAAGAAGCCATCCTGGGCTGTCTGAAACAAGTCTATGGTGTGCTGTCTAATACAAGCCTATCTTGGGAACATCCTATAGACATTACATCATGATAATAACTCCTAGGTAGTATATAATGTTACATACTGTAGGGGAAGAATAAAAAAGAGACATTCCTCACTCTCACCAGTGTTTCCCCCACTCGCCCCAAGCTTACTTGAACTTGCTCTTCACTCTCAGTGACCTCATCTCAACACCCATACTCTGTAATAACCCATACTTTTGGGTGTCCATAAGGTTATATACTACAGGCAGTCACATGCAAACTGTTCGTTGTCACATGCAAACTGTTCGTCAGTCACATGACTCTTCATAAGTGCGATTGAATAATCACTACTAGTATGCAATCTCAGCTATATCCATAGAATGAGGACACATCCTCTGCGTCCATCTTTGTGGTGAGAGTATGAATGATTCAATGCCTGAGCTACTGCTTGACCTGGTCTTGCTATCTTTGGCATCAGTTCTTTCAAGCCACCTCACAACTCTCAGGTCTCAAGTCTCACATCAGTCCCAGCCTCATGCCCAGTCAGGGACCCATAGCTGGCATTTGGGCCAAAACTGGTATTGGGATAGCAAGCTTTAGGCTATATATCCAAGACAGTAACAATATTAATATTAATTACTGAGACCTTAACATTCTGTGGTGTACATACTACATCTTGAGACAATCTCTTCTTGACTTCTGAGACACTCAGAGGAGCACCCCCCTTCATCCTAAGACCTTCAAACATTCTAATCTCAAACTAGACCTAAATATAAGCATTTTTGTCCCTCATATAAGATGATAATTGATGGTCTAGTTGCTGATGTACAAGCAAAACAAGCTACAAACAGAATTATGCACCTATTTGCACAAAAACTGTAAAGCAGCTCTTCTGCACTCTACAGCACTCTATGGACATTCTTATAGGTTGCATTATACATTAATTTTAAGTAGCTTCAAACACCATGCCCTCATTGTTTAGAAGACTATCCACCCTCTTTTCACTTGGCTTTGAACATACAACAATATATATTTCAAATAATATTTACTACAACAATATGAATAATGAAAGGCTATAACCCTATGAGCATAGGGTTCCCCAACGCTGAAGAGCATAGCCCATGGATGAGCATGACATCCCCAACACTGAAGAGCATAGCCCATGGATGGGCATGACATCCCCAACACTGAAGAGCATAGCCCGTGATGAGCATGACATCCCCAACACTGAAGAGCATAGCCCATGGATGAGCATGACATCCCCAACACTGAAGAGCATAGCCCATGAACAAGCATGACATCCCCAACAACATGGAAAATGGAAAAGGAGTGGTGGAACTGCTGCAGTCATTCAGGTTCTGGTAGCACTGAATAATGCTACCCAATGAGGATATCCACATTGTGAGCCTGCTGTTTCTGAGCGAACAAGTACCACACACTAGCAACACTGAATAGTGCTGCCCATGGGGAGGTCTTAGTTCTCCATGTGTGTGTGGAAAGTGGGAAAGGAGCGGTGGGAACATTTTTGGCAAAAAGTGGGGTTTATATACATTTAGGAACAAATAAATACAAACCAACACCAACAAATCCATGTCATGTGAGGTGTAACAGTGGTCCGGAATCACCCTTTCTCGTTCAAGAATCATGACAACTAAAGTCCATGCCTGGCTCGCAGATCTCTCCCTCTGTGACAGATCTGATGATGGAAGTCATATCTCACTATACAACCATGGTGAATTCTTCACGGTGAACCTGCTCTTAATGAATGAAATTTGGCCTATATTCATTTCTTAGAGTTCTTCCAACTGTTCACCAACACCAAGCTTCTGTCCAGACAACTATCCAGCCAGTGTCATAGACCAGGTAAACACCACAATTCACACATGATGAAATAAATAAATAGCCATGTATTTTGTGTTGCACACATTGCATAGTCCTGTCGAAACAGGGACATTGTCATGTATGGTGGCATCTTTGATCAAAGTGACATGTGGAATATCTCGAATAGGGGTAATTTGATGGAGGGAGTGTGACTTGCATGTCAGAGTCTGACATTCCATGGCATTGGGGCAAATGACAAGAGCTGGTTGGATTGATTTGTTGGAAATGGTTTGTACTTTGCCTTGATATTGTTCATTGGCATCGTAGGGGTGGAGATGTAAAAGCTTGGCCAAAGAGTCAAGTTTGAGCCCCAGTGCTACAATTTCCTCATCCTTGTCCATCCCTTTCCTCACATTTTTCATCTTCAAGGGCCCAACCTTGTGACTATCAACCTGCTGTTTTAAGGCACGTGCAAGGGCTTTTATCCAGCCTGATGCTTGAGCATGGTGTTCCCCTTGACATTTAACATATTGCTGCCGTGCATGCAGATTCAAGAGATCAGGATTTTCTGTCAGGGAAAACAATATGACCAGGGCAGCTGATAACAAAAGTTTGGAGCTGAAGTTTGTGGTGAGGAAGTGGCTGAATAATTTGAAAGGAATGTCTGGAAATGGAGATTCGATGGGGGAGGCCCAAGTGATAGGAAGCAGTGCAATTCCCATCATATAAAGGAGGATTGGTGATGATAAAGCGCAGGTGATTCCTAAAAGTAGAGTTGATAATCCTGCATGGAGAATCTTGAAAACCTGGATACTAGTGCAAAAAATGACAAGCTGGTCCCATATATTGTGTGTTTACAAGTTTACTTCGATTTCTTACTATCACCCTTTCCTTTCTTGTGAACTCTCTTTTCCTTCCCCTTCCCCTTCCCCTTCTAATTTTCCTTTTCCTTTTCCTGCTCCTGATCCTTCCCTTTGTCCTTTCTCTTTTCCTGCACTTTCACATCATCCTTCCTCAAACCCTTTCCCTTTGTCCCTTTCCTCTTATCCTTATAATCTCCATCACTTTCAACCTCCAAAGTTCCTCCATCACTTTCAACCTCCAAAGTTCCTCCATTCTGCAACCACGCTGCCAAGTCTGTAAAAGTATAGGCTTCCTTCTTTACCCCCCACAAATCAACATCACAGAGTCGATCCTCATCCTCACTCAACCAAGATACCATCTCGTCATATTGGGCCACCTGGGGAAAATAACGCTTGTAGTGAGAATGGAAGAATGACTTCAATACGAATAATTTGATGATATTGGTTTTTGTAGGTCGTTCAATCATCCAGGTTTTCACTTTCACCATTTCTTCATAGGTTTGGAATGCAGTAAGAAAAGCCTTGTATTTTTGATACGCAAGTTGAAGAGAGACATCGGCCGTACCAGTCAATGAAATGGGTATTCCAAGAATAGTGATGAGCTGCTGTTTAAAAGGAAGGATAGAGGTCGAGGAAGATGCTGGCAAAGGTGAATCAGAAGTCAGAGTTGGGGCAAGATTGGGTGTCTGGTCAGCCACCTAAAAGTGGAGACTCAACTAATAGGATTCCCTATAAGAGCAATTAAAACTTACAATGAGAAGCTTCAAGGTAAATTGGTGGTTTAAAACTGCCCAATCAACCTCTCCATCTTCTTCAATAACAGACTCATATCGACCCCAGACATTCCAAAGTTCATCCTCATATACAAATACACGCTGATTTTGCTCTTGACTTTATGTTAAGACCAATTTAAAATTAAAACTAAAACAACATACTTTTGACTGGTGAGTATGAGTTTCCAAGTTTCTTGAGGATGGGTGTGAGACGGTTGGTGACCTCATGCTTGAGCACCATATATGGCTTGGACTGATCAGGATTACCATGCATCGTATAAATATGGACCTTTCCTACAACCTTGCCCTGCTGGTCATCGACATCCATGCGGTCACCAAAGTTATAGACATTTCCCAGTGCACGGCCACATAGGATGCCACCTGTGGTACGTGATGCTCCATGTCATCCAGGCGGGCTGTGAGGGGTGCTCGCCATGGAAATATCTGCACTATTTGAATAAATGAATATATTGAATAAATGTGTCTACCTACCATTTGGTGGCTGGTCACCAACAACATTATTCCTGTCATCAGTCATTATAATATCTAATACGTGATATATGATACAAATTAAAGATAAAAAACGGGTCACTTACCCGGGTCAGCTGAAATACTGACAGCGGTGGTGGAGGTGGTAGTGGTGGTTGTGGTGGTTGCAGCAGTGGTGGTGGTAGCAGTGGTGACGGCAGTGGCGGCGGCAGTGGCAATGGCGGCGGCGGTGGCCGCAGTGCTGGGGACAGAGGTGGCGGGGGCGGCCTCGTTGTTGTTGTCGTTCACCTTGTCATGGTCAGCACCCTCGTCGTACTTGTTGTTGTCGTCCTTGTTGTTGTTGTTGCCTTGGTCATTGGGGTTGTTGTTGCCGTTGGTCTCGCCGTTGTCCTCGCTGTTGTCCTCGTTGCCCTGGTTGGTCTTGTTGTTCTCCTCGTCCTCGCCGGCCTGGTTGCTGCTGCTGTTCTTGTTCTTGTTCTTGTCGTTCTTGTCGTCCTCGTCGCCCTGGTGGCTGTTGTTGTTGTTGTTGTTGTTCGCGTCGTCGTCGTCGTCATCGTCGCCCGAGGTAGTCGTGTCCTTGTTCTTCTTGTTCTTCTTGTCGTTGTCCTTGGTGTTGTCCTCGTCGTCTGTGGTGCTAGTGCTGGTGCTGGTGGTGCTGGTGGTCGGTGTGGTGGTCTCGCCGGAGGGGTCATCCGTCCCGTTGTCGCCTCCGGTGTTGTTGTCGCTTTCGTTGTCGCTCCCGGTGCTGTCCTCGTGACGCTGCTCGAGTATGGCCTTACGGCGTTGCCTCAAGGTTCCCTGGGTGGGGAGAGGGGGAACGGCGGCACCACCGGTCTTCGTTCGCTTCGGGGGAGCAACAGTGATGTCACTGCGTTCGAGCACGGCCTCCGTTCTGTATATAACATCATTAGTAGAATAAAAATAGAACAGAAACAAAAAAGAATGTGAAAAGTGAAAGAAAAGAGTAAAAAGAAAGAAACACAGACTCACCTGGTGAGGTGAGATGGCTCCTGGGCAGCTGCGTCCTCAGCAGCTCGCATAGTAGATGTTTTTCGGCTAGAAAAAAAATCATGAGTAACGGTATAGGGAGGGTGACGATATGTACCCTTTTTTGCCCTTCCTGGGCTTCGGTTCCTCCCCTTTCCCCTTCTTCGGCTTCTCGTTCCCCTTTTCGGCTTGTTTGTCATCGGACTTCTTCTTCTTCTTGGCTTTTTCAGCCTCGTCGTCGACCGTAGATAGGGTGCGCTTACGGCCAGCACGGGTCGTCGTAGCAGTGGAACCGGGAGGCAAAGCGGCCGCTACGGGTCTTGGATGTCGAAGCACGGGTGGAGGGCATGTTGGCAGCGAGAGGACAGGCTTGTGGAGCTGTGAGCAAGGGAGGAGGCGATTGGGCGTTGGGGTGGGACGGTGGGAAGATTTGATGCCACGTCACCAAGGTATTCCCATCGTTTCAATAATAGAACGTACCTATAATCAGACGTTATCTAATCGTGGCTCATGACACAATAGGATGTACCTAATACTAGCCTTTATCTAATCAGGCTGGCTGACATGACATGTAGCATGCGTTGCAGTACCTTAACAACGGCTACTTGGTGTAATGGTATTGCGTGTCTGAAATTTCCCACATGTGATTATGAGATCTTTGGTTCGAGTCCCATCCCTTGCAATGTTTTGCTAAGCTCAAATGGTCTGTTCGGATGTATGCGGAAAGTCCTAGCTGGTCCTTGCTGTCTAATCTCGGATGCGGATGGCCAAAATCTGTGTAATCCGTGGAAAAAGTGTTGAGTCCGAGTTAGTCCGTGCGGATCTGTGTGGACTGTCTGCCCCTGTTGCATAACTAAACCTGTCCATTAAACTGCTGGGAAATGTGCTCGGATTCCGTGTGGATCCGTACGGAGTCCGTGTAATTCCGTGCGGATCCGCGCGGAACATATGGGGCACTGTAAAGACCTCCACAAAACAGCATGGTTTAGAATTTGGGCCAAAGTCAGCTTTCTTTGTTCAATTGATTCTAACAAGACGCTGGAGGTGGAAAAGTGGTCCCTATGGATATCCCTCATCTCCTGACTTTTTTTCCTGTTACCATGCCATCAGGGAACAGATTTTTGCTCATATTTTGCAATATTCTACCATTGGGTACCACCGATGGAAACTCCTAAAGGGGGAGCATCCCGATTGGGATAAACCCCAGGGGAGAGCCCTAGTGGAGCTCAAGATTGGTGTTTCTCAGTTATTATGGGTCAAGATCACTGCCCTTACATATATTGGTATTGCTCAGCAGTGCAGATTGTGTTCTGGTGAACTTAAACCCAGAGATCCTGTTTTCCACAGCTCTGGTTCAGCCTCTGGAGAATCCCACTTGTTTGCAGGCTCAAGCATGGAGGGCTCCTTTGATGGTGGTGATGCAGAGGGTGATCAACAGGAAAGGATTCCAGAAAAAGGTAGATGCAGAAGAGGAACCTTGGCTGGAGTGAAACAGACCCATACTCCTCCTTCTGTGGAACCACTTCCGCTGCTAGAGCAGACCCTGCAGCCAGTTTCTGTTCCAGGACTTCATTCTCCTGACTACAATGATTATAACAGTGCTCCACTATACAGCAAAAGTTCCCCACCTCTCCCAGGCATCTGGACATTTGATAATACTGGTGCCTCTGTCATATCTGAGGTATGGGCATCTTGGAAGGATAGGGGCTATCGGTTGCATCCACTCTTCTTTTTGGCCATTAGATCGGACCATCCTGCAGGTCATGAAAATCATCTTTTACCATTCTCAGGAGACCCACAGCCCACCAACAACAATACTTCTCTGGTGCAAGATAATGATGTGGACTCCTGTGTCTACAGTCTCAAAGACCTGCTAGATGAGGCTGGCTCCCTGCAGAATACTGTTGAAAGCAAGAGGGTGTTGGTTTGTGGGATAGACAGAGCTGACCGTTTCATTCGGCTTGACCTAGAAGGAGACAAAGTTGACCTTCCACCACACCAAGTTCAAATATCGCCTGACATTGACAGCTTTACATGGATCACCGACAATTTCTCTGCCAATTCCATGGATTTGCACCTTAATGTCAGCTTTAGGGTTAAACCTCCCTTCTCTGTGGATAATTTCATCACTGTCAGCCTTGTTCAACCCCCCATGGATGAGGAACATAAATTTGATCCCAAGCAGTGTGGAAGAGGGAACCTCAAACTGAGCCACATTCCCCACATGGAATTTGGCCATAGTGGCCAAGATCACAGGCGGGTCAATTTCATAGTTTTCTTCCCCAGAATGACCTGGAAGAATCCTGCTACCAAACGGTTTCAGACCTTGATCCCCAAAGAAATCCAAGACTTATGGATCTCTGAAGTCATCATACCTGCCATTCGCAAGGTATTTGATCATGATGCTGCAATTATGGAATATATCCCAGGATCCCTGCAGGAGCTACACTGGAGGGCTGGAGGTCGGAAGCAGCACTCAATAACACTCACAACACCAGGCTCTATTACCTGCCTAGCTATTTGACTCGGACGCTTGGGGGGCGCAAGCACTTTCCATCCCATCTTTTTTTTTTTTTTTGATCCGGACCCCGGAGCCCGTCCCGTGCTCGGCTCCCCCCTCCCCTGTTAAAGGCTCATGCGACATTCCCTGACGTTGAGGCTCATAAGGGAACCACGCAGTGGGTTTCTGTGCGCCCTCCTTGCACTCAGAGCACCGTCCTTCCTCACCTTTTCTCAAGTTACGGCTCATCCATCGTAAAAAATAAAATAAATATATTAAAATGTTAAAGGGGGTTCGTTGGAAACTATGGGTCATCATTAAAAAACATGGGCTACAGTCTAGACCGCTCCTAATCGAGTGTCTGTCCAAAACAGCACTCACCTTCTCACCCTATTCCGTTCTGGAGGCTTGCATGTCGTACCTACCCCTCACCGTGAGAGGAGGGGCATAGCGATGGGCCAGTCATGATCGACTGCCACATCTGCGATCGGCCTAGGCGCATCATTTATGTCATCATGGAAAGATGGCAATGCGAGCGCCTGTCACGGAAAAGATGGGAACAAAAGATATTATAACCACACAAACGCACGGACCGTCCAAGGATTCTGGGAACGTATAAAAGGCCAACAGGCCTGACGTTTTATTTTTTTGCTGGCCCACTTTCCCCCTTATGCCCTCCATCCGTCCCTTATGCGTAGCTGTACCATGTATCCCTCCCTTAGGATAACAATAGAATTCATTTGTCCCTGTAACCGCCCCTCGGGGTGTTGAGTTGGATTCCCCTGGCTAATGTTAGCTGGGGGGGGTGCAGTTGGGTTTGCCTCGATGCTCCTGTGACCTGCTGGGGGGCTATGACTTGGGAATGCTGGCTGTAGCTGGCTGGGGGGCAATTGGGAGTGACCGGCCCTTGTGGCTGGACCTTCCAGAGTCATGAAGTCATCTGATGACCGTCTGACTGATTCGAGAGCAAGGGGGATAGTTCGTGAAAGACTGTGTTGAACCGTTGCGGTGGGTATTGAGGGTTGTCAGACTCCGAGGAGAACGCATCCCATGGGTGTCCATTTAAGTTGTAATCCCACGCATACTCTTCACGTTCTTGAAACCCTTGTGTTAGGATCTTGCATCTCAGCTGGTGAAAACCACTGACCTTTGTGCAACCCTGAGCATTGTCTGCTGCTCATGTAGACCCCTGCATAGCCATCCACCCTGTCTGCTGCAACCCCCCCTCTACGTAGTCCTATGAGTAAAATAAATAAATAAAAATGAGCCTTGGATGAGCGACATGATCCTGAAGGGTCAGTGAATCTGAAGCGCCTGAGCCTGTTGAGCCCATATGAAAAGCCTTCTTTTCCCCCTCGAAGCATCCATCCTAGCCATCCATGAATGCTAACATCGGGCCCGCACAGCAGCATGCGCATTGAATCAATGAGCACACAGGGTAGGGCCTCGTAATGACCTTGGGCAAATGAACGCTCTGTTTAGAGCACACAGGGTAGGGCCTCGGAACGAATGACCTTGGGGAAACAAGCGCTCCGTTTAGAGCAGATGCCAGGGTCATGGGCCATACGGTCATAGCCCTCATTCCCATTTCAGCGAATTCAGCCTCTAAACCCACGCACTTCCCCAGGGGTTAAGCAGATTCCAAGGACGGCCCACATCGCCAGCCTGGGGCATTGCCCCCCCCCCCCCCCCCCATGGAGTGATTCAGACCAAAGGGAGACGTAACAGTTCACCTGACACACCGCATTCAGCCTTAGAGCCTTCTGAGAACAAGTGCACGAAGAACGCGATAGCCCGGATAATCCAGCGCGCTGCAGTTCTGAACAGCCACCCAAGGTAGGAAAAACGCAAGGGCCTGGATGATCCAGTGCAAGTTCACCTAACACGCTGCGTTCAGCCCTAGAGCCTTTTGAGAACAAGTGCATGAAGAACACGATAGCCTGGATAACCCAGCGCGCTGCAGTTCTGAAGCAGCACCCAAGGTATGAAAAATGCAAGGGCCTGGATAATCCAGTGCACTGCAGGAGCAGTGAGAAGGCTCATCTACGGGCAAGCAAGGGTCAGAGAGGGAATGCAGGGGTTCCAGAGGCTAGACAGGCAGCAGCAGGTAGTCTGGATGGCCGGGGGCATCCCACCATCTCACAGACGGATGGATGCTTTCAAGAAAGTGAGTGATGGATAGTCAAACTCACGATGGGCGTCGTACCCATCCATAGCCGTGGCAAGTTGCCATCTGGTCTTGGGTGGAAGAAATTGGAGCAGCAATCGGTCGTTGTTACCAGAGGTCAGGGAGCGATTGCAGATAAAGATAGTATAGGAAATGATCTACGAGCCCGGTTTGAAACCAGTGCATTGTAGTCAAGACCAGCTTAAATGATGTCACGACTTGAACATTTGAACTGTGTGACGGGAGTCCAACTTCGCCAATTGTAGACACAGTCACGGTGGACTGGTATAACCAGCCACTTTGCTTCAACCCTTTCCTCAGCATCCTGGACTGGTATAACCTGCCAGATGATATGATCACTATGCATATCATATCCAGCATGTGTCCCCTCCTTTATGCTTTCCCTGGTCGTGTGTGGCTTCTGTGGATCACCTGCGCAAAGGAGCGCCTGGAGTGCGTCCTGTGCTCGGGAGGGGGGGGCAGAGCCCCTCCCCTGTTAAAGGCTCATGCGACGCTCCCCAATTTCAAGGCTCATAAAGGGAACCACGGAGTGGGTTTCCGTGCACCCTCCTATCACTCAGAGCGCTGACCTTACTCACCTTTTCTAAAGTTATGGCTCATGCATCTCACAAAAGTTAAGGGGTTGAATGGAAACTGCTTGTCATTAATAGATATATCCATTACATCCCTGCTATGTAAAATACTTGTTGCGGAAATCATGACGATCGTCTTGTTCCACGTTAAAATGTCCAGGGCTCCCAAAATGACGCCAGTAGAGGTCGTCGCTGCTGGGAGCGGGAGATGGAGCATGCGCTGGAGCGGGAGATGGAGCATGCGCTGGAGCGGGAGATGGAGATGGTGCAAAAGATGGAGCTTGAGATGGAGACGGTGCTGCCGCAGCATGCACTCTGTCATAGGTGGCCATAAACCCCGAGTCGGGATCGTCGAGCTCGTCACTGCTGGGCGCCGCCAAGGATGGGGCAGAGGTGGCAGCAACGATTGTCGTCATCGCTGGCCCCGGCATCACGATATAGTTGAGCCGCGGCACTGGAGAGTCAAAGTTGAAGTCCGCATTGTGTTCTCTGTTGGACCCCCAGTAGAGCTCGTTGCTGCTGGGCATCAACCATGGCCCAGGAGATGGCAAAGTGAGGACAATTGCTGGCACCATGGGGTTAAAGTCTGGCAGCGGCGCTGCAGGGTTCCAGTACAGCTCATCGCTGTTGGGCTCCGGCACCAGAACGACCAGCTGCTGGGAGGGGGGAGAGACGAGGGACACCAGGGATGGGAGTGGGGGGGCTGCTGGGTTACCGTAGATGGGGGAAGACCCATCAGCAAACGACGGGGGCTCTTTGGAGTGGTAACATGGCCTGGGGCGCAGGCTTGGCCCCTGTGTGATCGATGATGGCAGTGGATGATTGACGACGACGACGGCCACGCTTTCTGCTGCCAAACCCAGAGGAGGAGGGAGAAGGGACATCAGGGATGGGAGGGGGAGGAGGGGGGCTGCTTGGTGACCGTCGCTGGGGGAAGACCTGTCGGCAAACGATGGGGGCTCTTCGGAGAGGTAACGGGGCCTGGGGTGCAGGCTCGGGCGGCTCTGTGCGATTGATGATGGTGGTGGGCCAACCACAGCGCCCATGCTTTTGGCTGCCAAAGCCCATCCAGCTGCAGGCACTCTTTCAGAGACAGGACGCCAACCAGGAGGAGGCGCCAGACGAGCAGGTTCGCGGATGACTTCCGCTGGAAGGACGAATGGGTCACACGGCGCTGAAGTGCTGTCAGGAGAGGGGGAGGAGACTTGGCAAGAGCTGGCAGAGGAGCGCTCTGACCCGGTGGATGAGCTGGACTTTGCATATGCAGTGGGCACGGAAGGGCTGGGCAGGGTCATGTAGGAGTGGTTGGATATGGTGGCACCCGCTGAGCTGGGCGAAATGAGGGCGCTTTTTTGACCTACGGTTGAAACCATGAGGCTCTCTGCCGGCGGTGTGGAACCTGGAAAGGTGGGGATATCCTGACGATGGTCAGGGTCCGTTTCCCCCTCATCATCGATGTCGGAAGAGGGCATAGCAACTCCTGCGAGGCTATCGGGGATGGTCAGCATCTTGCTGTACCTCAGGCCAATGTCTTGTTCCCTGGGTGAAGAGCGTGAGAGTCGTTCAGCCGGGACCTGGGTGAGAGGAGGAGGGGAGGCGGTGGCGCAAGGAGATACCCCCTCCAGGACATTGCCAGCGTTATGGGAATGGGCAGAGGGGCTGAGAGCATGGGGCTCATCGAGGATGCTAACAACGACATTGGCCATGACGATGTCCTCCCGAGCGCCAAAGCCGTCTACAGGACCTTGCCGTCTGGGAGAAGATGATGGCATGAGCCGCCTATTCTCTTCCTCCTCTGGAACCTCGGCGGCAGGAGACAGTGCAGGGGGAGTAGATCCCTCCGGGCGCTTTCCTGCACAGAGGGAGCTTGTTGGACCATCATGGGACTGGTGGAAGATCAACTTGACATCAGCAGCAAAGGCATCCACCCATTCTTGGATCATGATGGGAGGGAACGCCAGCTTGGGCAAAGGGGCCGCATCGCCGTACCAGAACGGAGGAGGCAATCCAAGCAAGCAGCTTTTCTCATCCTTGGTCAAACACTCCCCCATGCTCTCCCGGATAGGGCTATCGACAAGGAGCGTGGACAGCATCTTCCACCCTTCCAACCCTAGATTGGGATGGATGCAGAACCCCATCCACTCCCACTCCTGTTCGTATGCAAAGGCAAAACATTGGCTGCACTGAGCATGGGAGGTGCAATCGATGTGGGTGAAGCAAGTCATATAGGTGAGCATCACAGGTGTCTTTTGATAAATAAGCACTGTGCATAGCCAAAGAACGTAAGGAATAACTCACGCCAGGCTTGTAATCCAACAGGGACTTTTTGATCCGCGTCGAAGCGAATCGCAGCATGACGATGTCACCTTCAGCCAGGGGATGCGGTGCACGGCCCCCTGTTATGAAATGGCCTTTGGGTTCATGGATCGCATGCACAGGCCAATTTGGAAACTCACCATGGGCAGAGCAAAAGGCAAAGGCCTGAAGGCGGCCATCAGGAAGAAACCGCGTCAACTCCCTGGTCCATGCGGCATCACTTTCAAATTGAAGGGCGACATACCAAACGTTGGAATCCGCGATCTGTTTGTGAACGCGTTGCATATTCAGGAGCTCCGCCTGCTGTCGGTCATTCCACTGGAGGTTGGATGCGTCTATGATGTTCCTCTTGGCGGTATTCCCTCTTTCCGGGTAGACCTGCCATCCAAGCTTCTCTAGCTGCAGCCCTATTTTCAGCGATGGCGATCAGCAAACACAGATGGCAGCTTACATTTATTGCCTTGCCATAAAGCTTCCTTTCATTTTGGTTTGTCTTGACAGTGGAGTCAAATCAGATGTTAAGCACATAGGGTATGCGGTGTGCTCACCTTGTCCCTATGGGTGCGCACAATGTCATCGGCCCCAATAGCTAACCCTGGGCGGTTATCCACAGCCATAGCATCACGCATTCGGTGGGCGACAACCTTTCTTTCACGGTGGGACAGGATGGCATTTGTCTCCCCGTGGGGCGCAACCCCCAGCTGTGTGACCTAATCATTGGTCGATAGAGAGAAGGGCATAGGGTTAGCCACCGACCTTGGGTTTCTTTGCCAATGACCCGTCACCCAAACGGGGTTCCGATTCAGACTCTGGCTCAACGAGCTGGAAGAAGAGTCAAATGACATGTTCAGCAGAGTGTGGTGTATGGCATACCCTGGGTCGTTTCCTTTTTTCCAGGGCGATGGGGGGTAAATTCTGCTGCAGGACAGTTTTGCGCCTGGACCCCTCTGGCTTTCCTTCTGATGCCGGTGGCCCCTTGCTCTTGGGTGCATTCTTTTGCCTGATGGCTTGGCGATCTTCTTCCATGCACATTCTGGCAACGGCCCGCCTTTCCTTTCTGGTCTTCTGGATAACCCCTATCGGCAGCTGGAGTCACACATCACCATGTTTACTCACCTTCAGAGGCGCGGCAACTCTAGGCGCGGTCAACTAAAAACATGTAAGTTTTAGATCAGACAACCGTATAAACCCACGTCTTCTCCGGCATTGAGAGCAAGGGCAGCACCGGCATTGAAAGGGAGAGTCATAGCGAGCGTCAAGTCTCTTAGATGGATGGGGGCTGTCAAAAAGGAAGAAAAACAAACTTCCAGGGCGGTCAGGGGCCACATTGGGCCTAGGTCCTTGTTTGGCAAGGAAAAGGAAAGGAATTAAAAAAAAAATGAACATGCGCATGGACGTTCCAGTCAACCCTGGGACCTATAAAAGGCGGACAGAATGGAGGTTTTTTTGTTCTGTTATATTCACTTTCCCCCCATTCCCGTTCCCTCATCCCTCCCTGCTCTTTTTTCTTTCTTTTATTTTATATATATATCCACTACGCGGTCCCTCCCCCCCCCCCCCCAACATGTAGTTGTAATACCCCCATGTACTGACCTCGTTGGGATATTAATATTGTTTGACCATAGTCAATCCCTAACCATTGTCCACCACTTCTGTAGCCTTGCATAAGCATCCTCCACGTTGGCTGTGACCCCCACTATGTCCTATGAGCACATGAGACGACCGTACGACGACCGATGTAAACCTGAGGGAGTACAGAGTAAGTTAGCCGGTGTTAGTCACATATGATCAAAGTGTGAAGGTGTGAAGACTCGTTCATGCAGTAAGTAGCATGGCTAAGAAGTGGACTTCCAGCTGTGACGAGCTCAGCATTAATGTGGACTGGGCTTGTAAAGCCCCAAAGATGCGTGTATACATTGCAAGTACGGACATGGGAAGATATAAAGTAAAAACAAAACAAACAAACAGAAAAAAAAATGACACCCGGGCATGAGAAAGAAGGGCCCCATCAGCTCCATAAGACATTCTGAAGAAACTTGAGGGAGAAGGCGGCCATGTGCTTCTTCAGATTGGCGGCGGCTTCCGCTTAGCATGAAACCACCCCATCACCTCCTCTCGACGTTCTGGAGAAATTCCAGAGAGAAATCAGACATGGCCTTCTTCTCTTCAAGGCCGTCTTGTGACCCTTCAGCAGATCGCACCACTTGGAGACGTTCAATGGCTGGGCTCCGTTCGCAATGTCCATCTTTCTCTTGTGGAACCAATCCTCGTTCTCCAGGGTCCACAGGCCGTAATTCCTGCCAGCCGAACTATGCGCCCAAGCCCATGGAAGTGGAAACCATGACCTGGTGGCGATACGCCCGTCCACTAAACAACTCGATTGGTCAGTGAACACCTGGCATGTTAAGGGAGTGCGCTTACCCATATGGCAGGTGTATGTCCCACAGATCAGCTGGGCTTCCACCTCGTCCAGCTCGTCATCCCCGTAAAGCACCTGATGTGAGCCAAGGGTTGTGCTGAAACCCTGACCGGCCAGTGACCATGCTGTCAAAGGGCCCCCCAATGCTTCTCCAAAGCTCAAGATGTTCATGACAAGACGCCATAAGATTCCACCTCGCAGCAAAGCGGCACAGGCTCGAGGCTGCATGAAGACGCGTGCGCAATCTTCCCTGTACACCTCATAGTCTCTGTACGTGAACTCATAGCCGGGGAGACGTATGGGGACCGCAAGGTCAGGGGAATGGATGGGGCGATATACCGGAGGGGCAGGAAGGAGCGTTCGGAAAGGGATCCCTCATTGGAGAAGACAGTAGGCCAGTTCATGCTCCTGGAGCCCACGGTCTTGACGACAGAGGAATGTGGCCACTGAGGGGCTTGAAACGGCCAGCTTCCAATCCTCCGTGGACTGTTCTCCAAAGTTGAACATGAACAGGTCGTCCCTAACCCTGTGGCAATACTTGACGCGGTCAGCAAAGGCAAGAGGCTCTCTACTTCAAAGGGCGTAGTCCCATCGATCTGCATCTGGACGCAACCCTGCTATGAGCCTGTCAACAAATGTCAAGGTGACCTGGGCGATAGGCTGTGCGAAGAACCCATCTTCGATCATGGCCATGCCCAGGGAGTGGAGAAACTGGTTGCGCTCCACAGCATCTATGGGGCGGGTCAACGGCACGGAGGGAAATGGTATGGGTGCCAGGAACCCAAAGTGGTTTCTCAGGGTATCCAGCGCCTCTGACTCTGTGTAACCTGCTCGTGCAGCTGACAACGCCAGGGAGGGTTGGGGGGTGGCAGGTGGCAGTGGAGGGATGGGGGTGGCAGGTGGCGGTGGAGGGATGGGGGTGGCAGGTGGCGGGGGAGGGATGGGGGTGGCAGGTGGCGGGGGAGGGATGGGGGTGGCAGGTGGCGGGGGAGGGATGGGGGTGGCAGGTGGTGGTGGAGGGTTGGCGGTGGCAGGTGGCGGTGGAGGGCCGGTGGGGGAGCGGGTGCGCGACAACGACAGGGAGGTGGGATCCTGCGGCCTGAACAAGGAGTCGTCGACATGAGGGGGCTGCACATCGCTGCCATGCTCTGGATTGATCCGTAACCCATCACGCGTATAAGCCACCACATCCTCCAAATCCTTGTCCAGCCTCTCGGCAGGAGCGAACTCCTTGCAGCAATCCCACTCATTGGCAAAAGAGTCATACCCCTTCTGGCCCGAGGTATAATCGGTCAAGACCTGGAACCGATTCTTCTTGTTGACGGCCGTGCGCTCCAGCTGCTCAGGGTCCTCCATGCTTGGAAGCCACTCGAAAACCTTTGCCGTGACGGTGGGTGGATCCCTCAAGCAGTTCATCCTCTTCTCCTTGTTGGCAGGTGCTTCCGTGGCCGCCCTCTTCTCATTCCTACGATCGCGGTTGGCAAAAAACTCCCTCCACCCGATGAAATTCCTCCCCGTCGCAGAACTCTGCCGACCCAGAGGTTGGTCATGGGACAGGGTTGATTGAAGAACCCTGCCACCCAATTGCCCTTGAAGCAGGTAAGGCGGTGGAGCCAGCTTACTGAATTCGACATCGATGGCAGCACGGGCAATCTCCCTCTGACCCCATCTATACCAGACAGGCATGCCCAGCGAGCAATACCACTGCACGGATGGCGCATCGTGATCTTCCAGGTTGAGGAACGTGCCTACACATTCAGTCAAGGGGCGGAAGGAGCAAATGTCGGAGCGCAGGATACCGGCCAGCCAGTTTTGAGTGAATCTGTTGTCCGCGAGATGCTGGAACCACCCAGGGATCATGGTCTCCGGCGCGGTGGTGCCATTTGCCTCCCAAGCTCGAGCCCTGCACTCCACCACTTCCTTGCCAGCAGCGATGAGGAATGACATGAGCCCCATCCAGATTCGGAACCAGTCTCTGCCCAGCCTGGTCTGCTTCATGAGGGTGTCGGGGCTACGGTAAGTGCCGTTGTAGCCAAAGGCAAAGGGAGTATAAGGGCGGACAGCACCCAGCCGATATACTTGGGCCAGAAGGGAGGTGGCGGTGATCAGGGCGTCCTCCACACGTGCCCAGGAGTCAACGAATTCATCGTGATGACGAAAATTGCCATTCTTGTGGACGTAGTGGGGAATGTGGGCCAGCGTGTCGAACAGGAAACCCACAAAGGCTGGTCATAGGGGCACGAACACCAGCCATCTGAAGGTTTGGATCCACCAACGGGGAGCATCATGAGTTGCGAACCACTTGAAATGGCTGCGTTCCAAACCCCGATCCCAGTTGGGGGGTGGCGCACTGACTTGGCGAGAGCAATTCGGGGAGTAGTACCTAACCCCGTCAAGGACGATGAAGGTGGGGTCGGTGTGAATGTCGTCGCTGCGAAGGGTTATCAGCGATTGAACCCATGTATGATAGGAACAACGCACGCGTTCATCCTAGTTAGGGTGCAGGGGGACAACGGGCAAAGCGCAGGGTTCTAAGAAACAGTTTGAACATTCCACAACAGCACTAGTCAAAGAGGTCGGATCGTCACAAAGTCCGGTTATAAACCAGTACTATGCAGAGATAAGGCGAATCGACCGTTGCAAAGCCTGGTTAAGAACCAGTACTACGAACGGTGAAGTAGACAGTATCTAGAAGCAACAAACGGTGAAGTAGACAGTATCTGGAAGCAACGAACGGTAAGGTTGAAAAGCGATGTTCGATAGGTATAAAGCCCGGTTAAGAACCGGTGCTATGCGGGGCAGATGGTGGTTGGAAAGCAACGTTGGAATCATGCCCAAACACATTGACACAGATCATCCATCATGTGACAATCTGAGTCAGACTACCGTGACAGCTTGTGTCTGAACTTGTGCTCGAACGTATGGGACTGGTTTAACCAGCCCGTATGTTTTACTGCAACTCCACTCATCGCCCGCCAGTGCATTCGCCTCCATCGCATTCGGTTTACTGCCAACCCACTATGCTCATCAGCACTCTCCCTGTGTTATCTATTCTGTATACAAGACGTTTGGGACTGGTTTAACCAGCCCATTCGCTTCCCTCCCCCATTCACTTCAAACCCATCTCACTTCTCAACTCTTCACCAGCCCGTTCGCCTCGATCGTTTCTAGCCCTATAGCCCACGCCCGCCAGGCTGTGTCCCTCTGCGTTCTGGACCGGTATAACCAGCCCGTTCGCTGCAATCGCCTACCACTTTTCACCTCCCTGGCTCTACCCCCCAACGAGGTGCTTAGGACAGGTATAATCCGGCCATTCGCCTTTGTGGACCCCACCCTTGCCAAGGTGCAGGTACCAAGAGCAAAAGCGTGCGCACACCCTTTTGACATCCAGGCTCCCAGATTCAATGCCCTTGAGCTAGGATCGTACACCTTCCAGTAAGTACTTTGTTTTATGTCGGCACTCTAGACATCAGCTAAACGACGGTTTCAGGACCGGTATAGCCAAGGCATTTGCCTTTGTTGGTCGACATGCATGACGCTCTTAGAGCCTCGACCCACCCTCTGTGCCCGACCATGCCCCACTGCAATATCGTCTGCCCAAACACCCCGTCTCTGCTGTGATAAGGCTACCTCTATGCGATCAGTACCTCTGCCCACCCTCTGCGCTCCCTCATGACCCACTGCAATATCTTCGGCCTAAACGCCCTCGATGCTCTGTCTCTGTTTCGACACTTCCACCACCACCACCACCTCTTCCATCTCTCCTGGCAAAGTTGGAGGGCGGTGGCCTATATAGCCGCCTGTGCATACCACAGAGCATGACGCGCTCTGAGCAACTGCACCTGGGATGCTGCCCTTGCCTTTTGGCCTCTCTATAGCGGAGAACCCCAGCCTTGGAGATGATCATTACTTCCCTTTGGATGCCTTCCGTCCCAGCTATGGAACATGCAAAAGCATTCTCTGCGTCGGGCATAGCATCCTTCACACGCTTCGCCAGTTGAAGTTAGGCCAGCCAACTTCCATACCATAGAAGATCGCTCACGTCCAAATTACCGCTGGCACTCATGTTGCGGGATAAATTGGACATGTTTCATTCCTGTAATCTGCCTCCCAAGTATATGCCTCACTTACCTCATATTTTGTGAGGCCGTGCGTTCAACGTGTACGCAATGCAGGGGCAATATATGGCAATATCACTAGCGTCGTTGGGTGCGGTGCTCCCAGCCCTCTACTGGGGCTTGTTGGGCTGCATGGGGCCTAGTGCTATATTTTTAAGAAGAAAAAAAAAAAACTAGCCACCAACCCCACGGACAATGGCCACGTATATAACGGGGGCTCTGAGTTTATTTGGTGCAATAAGTCATCGTCAAAATCATTCTCATGGCCACCGACATGGACAACAGGTCATTTCTTTTGCGTATTCTTGAAGACAAGCTGCTGCTGACCCTCTGTTTCACAGAGTTGAAGCCACCCTGCGTTGCGGTGCTTGCGGTTCGGCCACGAGTGGGGGTATCGAGGGGTTAGAGAGGCATAAGACTGAAACCCACCGGCGCGCACCGTCGACCGCACGCCAGTGGCCTCACCCACCTCCCTCTCTTCCCACCGCTCAACGCTCTTCCCCCTACAAGAAGAGGGCCCCAAGTAAGACTCTACTGGCCTCATCCGCCCCTCATAGTACACCAGTTGGCCAAATGGCCAATTTTGACCATCAAAATAAATTCCAAATGACCATTCAGATAGTTACAGTAGATGAACAGCAACATATACACCCCAAAATTATGATTTTTGGTGGACCCATTCTTGAGATATGGTCAAAATACTAAAAATATGAGTTTTATGAGTTTCTGCATGAATGAGACATCCAAAAATAAGGTTTTTGCTGCAGTCAGTTCAAAAATATGTCACAGTAGGTAAGCTAACTGGTTTGGTGAATTTTAGGATCTCATATAAATTCTGAAGGGCATAAACACAATTTTATGAGAACAAGATGTTGTATCTTCAGCTATATACATCCAAAATTCATGATCTTGCCTATTCCTAAATCCATTAGACCTACCAATATTGGGATCAGAGGTATCTTGAATTTTAGTGGTCAGAGTCCAGTACAATGGCCTGTACTGTCTTAGTTGCCAAAAATGCACGTGACAGTTCTGAACCATCACATGCACCTTAACACATGTGACAGTTCTGAACCGTCACATGCATCCCTACAACACCTGATCTTCCCACACTCCTGCTTTGCTGCCCAGCTCAAACATATGGAGTAGGAGAGAGCTTAGTTAAGTTCTGACCAAGTAACTAGATGCTGTACCCTTCACATTATATATCCAAAATTTAGGATTTTGACTATTACTAGACCTTAAGGCGTACAAACCTGTGATTTTATCATTGCTGTATTCAAGTATATTGGACTCAGTGAAGGCACAGCCATGATTATTTTTTAGGTATTACATCCACAGATGTCTGGACATGAAATATATTGTTTTGGGATGAGGTCTCTGAGAGCAAGGAGGGGTCATTCATACAAAGGAGTGAGAATGTGGAGCAAGCAGGAATTGTCTTATTCCCCTATAGTATGTACTATTGTGTACTACAAGTAAAAGATGAGAGGTAACACATACGTATCTAATGTCACATGTTACATGTATTATACACAAAATTGGATATGCCACAATGATGAAAGTCTGAGACCACCAATTAAAAAATTAGCTTCCACCAAAAGTTCTTGATTCAGAAATAAAAATGTTCGGTGCAGACAGATTTATTCTCAACTGTCATTAAGAAGCGGTATCTTCCCATAAAGTTTGAAAGTGAAGATCATGTGGTAAGTAACATTTCTGAGCAGAAATATGAAGATGCCACAACCTCATGGCACTTAAAAAGAAATTAGCCTGCACCAAAAGTTCTATATCCAAAAATATAAATGTTTGGTGGAATTAGATTCAATTTTATGTATAACTCATGAAACACATGACATTAGATGTGTATGTGTTGCATCTACCTTACTTTGCATGCCCAACAGGGCTATGTGTACTATCATGGTTTACTGCTTACTAAATTACACCACATCAACAATAAAGTTTTACTGATAGCATACATGGTTAAAAAGATAGGCTTTAATCTAATTATCTCAATGAAATGTGATGAGTCTCCATTTCAAAAAGTCCCTAGTCTTTCACCACCATGTCACACAAAATTAACACTTAAGTGATGGTGGAATTGTGTGATCTGACATCAATCTAACAAGTCACAGTGCATTTTATGAGTTGATTGAATGTGTCTAAAATAGCACACTTGTCGACACTTAAATTATCTTGGTGAAATGTCATGGTAAGCCAGTGAAAATAATGTTGTCTCTTGACCTGTATGCATCCAAAATTCCTGGTCCCAAGTCTTTTAGGCCTACCAATTTATTGATTATAGGCATCTCAAATTTCAATGGCCAGAATCCAGTGCAAGGCCTGGATGTCAAAATGTACATGTGACAGTTCAGAACTGTCATGTGCATTTCTGAAATTGTGTTTAACACAAATACAAATCACTTCTTGCTGCGTGCATCTAAATTGGGCTATACTATGCATTGCATGGTGAGAGGAGGTTATAACTATATTAGACTGCATACCCAAGTCTGAATGTTTTTCCACCTGTCTTCAAAGATCCTTAATATATATTTATGTTCAGTCAAAGCTTTCTATCACTCCTCTGCGCTGAATCTTTGAGTCTTCTAAATATTTTATAATACACTACAACGACCAGGTATATCCACCAAGTTGGTTAAAATGATTTCATGTGCAGCTGCCAAGATGTTCTGAAAGCACTAATATAAGAGGTATTGTGGCCAGCACTATACCTTGTGGGAAATATAGAAGAAGTATCCTGAAGGTACATATAAAAGTTTTAACGTAATTCTCTTCAAGTATTTTGGCAGTATTGTACTTACTATTGCTATGATACTGGAAAAATACTTCATTATAACATTTTAGGAGCACCTTTAGGATGCTTACTCAATACCTATATTAGAGCATTGCTGCAGTTGGTCTATAAATATGCCACAGTAAGTAGGACAACTGGTTTGGTGAATTCTCAAAAAGATAAACATGAAATTATGAGAACAACATGTTGTATCTTGAGCTATGTATGTTGAAAATTCATGCTCTTGCCTGTTCCTAAGTCCATTAGGCCTACCAAAGTTAGGAACAGAGGTGTTTCACATTTTAGTGGACAGAGTCCAGTGCAATTGCCAGTACTGTCTACAGGCCATGTGTGCATGTGACGGTTCAGAACTGTCACGTGTGGTCGACAGCATATGACAACATGTGACAGTTCTGAACTTTCACATGCATACAAAGAACACCTGATCTTCCCACATGCCTAGCTTTGCTGCACAGCTCAAAAATATGCAGTAAGAGTGCAAACAGAGCATATATAAGTTCTGACCAAGTAACTAGATGTTGTATCTGTCATATTAGTCCATCCAAAGATGTCTGGAAATGAAACAGATTGTCTTCAACAAAAAAAATTGGGAATAGAGGAATTTGTGATTTTTTAGTCTAGTACAAGGCCTGTAAGGTAGGCTGCATCCACATACGACTCAATCACATGACCACTGAGTGACATTCAGTGACAAACTGCTGTATCGTATATTTCTTTCGTATTTCAAACATAATAAAAAATCTGTTTACAAGGGATCGTGTATTTTAACATTCTGAACAACTCTGTGCAAGCAGAATTTTTAATTAATTCGATTGGCACCACTAATTTAACTTTAAGTAGCCAATTTGGGAAATTAGGCCATTAACCTCCATCCCTCGACCTCAAACCATAACCCTATGCATGGTCTTGTCACAAGAAAAAGCCCACCTACAAAAGATAGGACAAGGAGAATGTGAATAATAATCTTGACAAAGTGACATTAAAGCTAAACCCTCTTACAGGAACCCCATAGTGGACATCCCTCTTCTTCAATGAGTGAAAAGAGGAGGAGACAGAGGGTATATGAGTCCTTGAGCTCCTTGTGGCAAGAAGTCCTCTCCTGCACCTGGACTTTCTCCTCCTAGTGCAATTGTTCTCCCTGAGGTAACCCTGCTCAAAAATGATCCAAGACCAACCCCAGAGGAAGGGGATGGGGCCCACGAGCAGTCTAGTATACCAAAGTAAATAATAGTTACAGTATATATCCAGAGTCTACATAGCCTACTTAAATGCCCAATGCACAAATTCGAGCAAGGGAGCAGGACATGTTATGGTGACTGTCACAGTGACAATCACATCACCTGATCGAGTTGTATGTGGATGCGGCCTACCTTACTGTCCTGCATGCTGAATGTATTAAATGAGACAACTGGTTAGGTAGAGAAGGTGAAAAGAGGATGAAATTATGTGTTGTCTATCTAGCTATGTACATCCAAAATTCATGGTTTTGCCTTGTCCCAAGTCTTTTAAGCCTACCAATTTTTTGATCATAGGCATCTCAGATTATAATTTCCAGAATCTAGTGTAAGGCCTGTCAAAATGTACATGTGATGGTTCAGAACTGTCACATGCATCTTTACACATGTGACGGTTCAGAACTGTCATGTGCATATTTATATAACCCATTTCATTTGACAAAATTTTACACAGTAAAATTGTGGTTAACATACACATGACAGTTTAGAACCATCACATGCATTTATCCCATGTCTGGTAGGAGAGCATTATAATACCCATATACATATTTTTCTGATTTGATTTACTATGATACATGCTATACTATATTAGTGACTATTAGTGGTCATATAAAAGCCAGTGCATCATTGTAATGTATTGATCAGGGTTAGGTGTAGTGCACCCCACCTTTGGCATTGTTTATATACCCCTTTGATTACATCAAACACTTCGCATGGACGACAGGGCTATCTGTACTATCATGATTTACGGCTCACTAAATTACACCACATCAACTACAAAATTATACTGATAGCATAAATGGTTCAACAGATAGGCTTTATTGCTCTTACTAATTATCTCAATGAAATGTGAGGATGAAGCAGTGATGAGTCTTTCACCACCACATCATGCAAAATTAACACTTATGTCATGGCAGAATTCTGTGATCTGACATCAATATAACAAGTCAAAAGTATCTTGGTGAAATGGCATGCTGAGCCAGAAAACCATAAACTGCTTTATGATCATGGTACAGGTACTCTCAGTCAATTATAAATAGATATTGTTTCTATGAGAAAAAAAGGGGAAGGATTGGTTTGTTTCCTTCTCTTCTCTCAATGTCAGAAGGATTTGTTTACTTCTCATTTCTCAATGTCAGAAATATGTGATTCACCACTTGTAATGTGGCTTCTACGGACCTCAACTATGGACCTCAACCTTGGCCAAGAATTATGGAAAAATGGGAGGAATGTTCTTAGTAACTAGTCTCCCAGACCATCAATTTGAAGATGGCTAGAAGTGTTTTGAGGCTTAAGTGGGTGGTGAAGGTATTGCCCTAACAATTTTGATGAATGAAACTTGAAATACCTCTTATGTTAACACATATGATGGTTCAGAACAGTCACATGCATGGGATAAACATGATATTATGAAAACTAAATGTTGTCTCTAGATCTATATACATCCAGAATTCAGTTGTGTCAGTTCCCATGTCCTTTAGGCCTAGGAATGTTGAACAGAGGCATCTCAAATTTTAATGTCCAGCAAGGCCTGTACTGTCTTAGATGTCAAATGTACAAGTGACAGTTCAGAACCATCACATGCATTTATATAACCAAATGTACATGTGACGGTTCAGAACCATCACATGCATAAAGATGCATGTGACAGTTCAGAACTGTCACGTGCATTTATATAACCAAATGTACATGTGACAGTTCAGAACTGTCATGTGCATTTATATAACCCAGTCATTTCATGTGAGAGTTCTGAACCGTCACATGCATATTTGATTTTGGCTGGATTCTAGTTTTTTACTGCCCCCAAAACAAAACCTTTCTCCATCTTCTTCAACCATGCCAGGTTCTTGGGGCTCAGATTGCATGGCATGGTCTGATATGGTGGACTCATGCTCCTCAGAATTGGAAAACCCCAAGAGCTGGTCCAACTTTACAGATTCTGATCAAGGAACACATGCCCCTCACACTCAACCACCTTCTATACCAGCTCAGGTGTACTCAGGTGTCTCATGGAGTCCATGTCCTTCTTGGTCTACATCAGATTGGAGCTCATGCCCACCTTGGTCCTCATCGGACATTAATTCTATTCATCAGGATGAAAAATGGGAGGCTTCAAGCATACAGAGCTGTCCCAGCTCTAAGCCCAGTAACAAATGTGATAAAGACTATCACCCAGGTTCCATATTTGGTGTACTGACCCCTGCTCCCAAATCCAAATCTGAAAGCAAAGCATCAGATCATATAACACAACTCAGCCAAACTGTTGGTATGTTACAATTCACATTGTCAATGCATTAAGCCCTCATTCATTTATTATTTAGGAATCCACCTTGCCAATTCTCCTCTTTGGATTGCTGCCTATCAGGATTTACATACACTGAAACCTGGAGGTTTAATAAAGCTAGCAGTCCTGGATTTCTTTCTGACCTGGGAATCCCATCAAAGCCAGCATTCTGGTGACTCTACTGGCTGCTTCTATTATCTCAATACTGAGACAATAAAAAAACTTACTGGAGATCCTAGTCATGACAATGCCCTTGTGCACAAATGTCTTGACCTACACACCCAACCTGTGAACCATGCTCCAGTCCTCTTTTTAGTGACCTTCAGACAGAACACATATTTTCTTGCCTTGTTTGACTTCTCAGAGAACAAGGTCCTAATATTAGGACGTTATGGCAGTCCAACATTGGATAGTGTTGCTAGTCATGCAGAGTGGTTGTCCTGGGGTGGTCCCATACTCTGGGAAAGGATTGGCATGGCATTCACTTGGCTGACATCTGATATGAATGAGGCTCAACCCATGGTGATTGTATATGAAGCAAACTGGATTCCGGTATAGCTCTATAATATTTCACAATGGAAACCTAGCTAACTATGCTTTTCAGCAAAATTCCCACTCAGCCCCTGGTATTGCAGCATTTTCTAAACTTCTAAAAGATGGACAATGGGATTGGAAGTATGTTTCATTTCACAGCTCAGGGCTCAATCTTGCTTGTGATCATAAAGCAAGGGAGCAAATGTTTTATACATCTCTCAGTGCCACTCATTCATGCTTCAAATTTTGGAAAAAACTGTCCCGAGGCAACAAGGATTGGATACAGCCACCTGAAACATTCATTGGTGAAATGCGCATCCCACCTTCTCACTTTCAGTGGGTTAGGAATCTCAGCCTCATCTTTTTGAATCAGGACTCAAGGTGCAAGACATGTCAGGTTGACACCACCTCTGAGCATGTGCCCATGGATACGAAAGGCCCTTACCATCAAGACAGAACTGTCCATCCACATCCAAAAATAACAACACTTCACCTCCCCCATCCCCTTCTTGTGGCAGAAGGGGATCAGTCATCGGCTTCATCATCAGAGAGTCTTGATGAAGACATTGACTTGGGTGACTTTGATGATTACAGTACTGCACCAATATGGAGCGGAAATGCTCCACCCCTCTTTGATGTGTGGACCTTTGATTCCTCTGGTCTCCAAGCTCTTCCCAACTGGGCTTCTACATGGAAAGATAGAGGGTACAGATTACCTCCCTATTTTGCCCAGGTTTCCCAGAAAAAAACCCCCACAGATTTTACTTCATGCCTCCTGCCAACAATGGGTGATGCTACTCACAGTGGCACAGTTGCCCAGGATGTTTCAACCAGGAGTTCCTATCCAGAAGCTACTTCATTGGGTGCAAAAGGAATGCTGGATGAGGCTGGTAGGGTTCCAAAAACAAAAGAAAGCTATAATGTCTTCATTCGAGGAAAGACAAGGACAGATAATTTCCTAGAGCTGGACCTGGAACAAGATCATGTTGCCTTGACCCAGGAGCAGGTTTCAATTTCTACAGACATTGATAGCATTCTCTTTGTTGCCACCAACACATTTCTCATGCAGAGGTGCTGTCAATTTGCATCTATTACCTCATTTCACAGATCAACCCCCATTTTCTGCAAATCCCTCAGTGTATGTGACACTTTTGGGACCTCCAGAAAATGAAACAGAGCTGGATAATCCACATTTTAGAAGCAAAGTTCAGTACCCCCTCAGTTCCATTCCTCACATGCCATTTGGTTACTTTGGTGAAGCCTCTTAGCAGTTTAATCTGTATGTGTTCTTCCCAAGAATGATACACAAGAACACCAACAATAATCGGGCAATCACCATTATGCCCCAGGAACTTCAAGAGCTATGGATTTCCGAAGCAATTTTCAAAGCATTGGCTTCAGCCCTGGATCACTATCCTGGAATTTCAGAGTATCTCCCTCAAAGTATGGAGCAACTTCGTTGGAGAACAGGAGATCGTGCTCGACGTCCTACAATTCCCCTTGCTCCCGAGTCACTAACTTCACTTTTGGGTGCTATTCACAGTGAAGTATCTCAGAATGATGACCTGCTTTCTTGCTTTGGTTCATTTTTCTTTGTTCTTGATGCAAGAGGCATAAAGCTACTGTCAAAACAATGTGGACCTGGAGTAACTGCCTTTCAGGCACTTCAGAGAATTGTACCCGGATTAGATTGGAACTACATGCTGGACAGAGCCAATGGAGAGCTATACCTTGATCTTGGAGTCTCTTTTCACCCAACAAACACCACAGAACCAATGGTTGGACTCTGGCGACTAGATGGTCTGAGATCCTCTTATGCTCTCATGGGAAAATCAAGCAGGAACAGCAAAGAATATCACTATAACACCATGCGCGACTATGGAGGTTTCAAGGCTGAGACATCAGGTCACATCAAGCATCACACCCACATCGTGAAGCGTATTTCATATAACCTATTCTTTGAGTCTGTCCGGCAGCCTGGGCAACAGGCATATATCACATCTCTGGACAATGCAATTCGGTGCAATCAAAAGTATCTTGATGGGTGTGCACGGTGGACAAAGGCTCTGGTGGCTGGTGCCAAAAATTCATATGGTGTCCGTGATGAGCTTCGTGCAAGTGCTTCTGTAGTTTTGGAACTTCTCCCAGTAGTCATGGAGCGGGTGAGAGAGCAACCTTTTTCTGATTCACTGATGGGACTTAAGCTCTATTCAGGCAGAAATCTTCCTCAAAAGCAATCCCATTATATGGATCTCAGCCTCAACCTTCTTTACTTTTGCTTTGCGACGGTTTACAAAGCTCCAAGACATTCACTGCAAACTTGCTGTTGCTCGGCCACACAATTATGGCACACTCACAGCCATGATTCTCCATTTAATGCGGAATATTATGGTCAATCCATCCAATATCCCATCATATGTGCAATCTGCTTTGAATATACTACATCAGAGAGCAGTGATGGAAAGATTCGGGATGTTCTTTATCGATGACCTTGATCCAGAGGATATGGAGTGCATAAATGTGAACTTGGGACAGAAGGACAGCAATGAAATTGTGCAGGCACACAAATATGCACTTGCATCTAGGATGACAACAGAAAAAGTAAAGGATAGAGGAGTGCATCTCATTTCTTCTCGTACATCAGCAGAATATCCATGGGGTGAGACCATATCATGGTCAATGTTGCAATGATTGTGCAAGCAGCACCCAGTTGACTTTCTCTGCCAATTCAACTTTGAGGAGGTAGATATTGGGCCAAGCTCTCAGGAAATCCTGGAAATAATGGAGGATCTCTTCATTGCTTTCACCAAAGATACTTGGCTATGCTTCCAGGAAACATTTTTACCTGCTGGAATTCGACCCAAACCTGCTACTTTGAAGGAAGCAATGGATGTTTGGGCATGCCAGACTATTCTAGCTCTACTTGGTGGGAAATCCACTTTCCTGCCATTGACATACCAACTTGAAGGGGCTCCAAAAAAGAAGAAATCAGATATATCATTCCAGGAGCTTAGGACACTTTTCTTTCCCAGCCCCGACAAATATTTCAAAACCAACACTATCTGGGTTGGCTACATGGGTTCAGGTGGTTATATCAGGAGATATTGGGATTTTCTTGGGGAGAAGAAAGATGAGCCACATACGATTGATGGCATGCACAAGAGGCTTGATGAAATATTTGGTCAACTACAGTGCCTTCCTCAAAGTACCGCTGACACCAGCATATGACACGCTACAGAAGGGTTGGTCTGCTTCTTGACAAACCCACTTTATTATAGGATTAAATCAGTCAGCTCTATGGCACATCAAACCAAAATGGGACCCCAGCGACCTCAAGTAAGCACTGCAGAACTCCAGAAGCGGCTGAATCCAGGAAGCTCCATACCTTGGAAAAGAAAAATAAACACAACAAAGACATATTCAAAGAAGTCAAGAAACTACCGTCAGCCCCCCACAAAGCGACAAAAGATCCGCCAACTCAGCCCTATACAGCATGCCCGTATCACAAGAAACAGCATTCAAAAGGGTGTTTTTCAGAGGATTGAGGAGAGTAGTGAAGATGACTCCTATTCATCTTTAAGTAAACCTGATCAGTTGGATACCGATTCTGACAGCATTTCCAACTCAATTACTGATTAGTTTCATGATATGTACAATTGAAGATGCAACTTCATTCCACTCTATTTATAATTGTTTTGATCCACAAAATGCATATAAGTCAACATTGGGATATCCATATCAGCACTTCTCCGATCATGGCTCCACCAACAGTTTCACAGTGGAAGGCTGCAAAGTGTTGCAAGTCATTTTCTCTGACTTACACAAACAAAAAGCTCTGGTATAGCATGAATTAGAGCTCATCATATACATACAATGTCTCACTGCATTTTCACAGAATGGCAATTTCATGTGGGCTCATTTTGTCTAGTTAGCCATGAAGGCCTTGATGGAATCCCACTTGAGGAACGCACACGAGATAGATACTGGAAGGCTCGCATTGTTGAAATCCGGAGGCCTAAGAGAAAATCCAACACCACCTGTAATCATGTATGTACTAAAAATGTTTACTGGGTACTAGCTCATGTCATACCATAGAAAGAACATTATTTACTGGCCCAATGGTTTTACTCTGCAGATGACATTAAGCAGGTCAAGCCTAATGGTGTCAAGGATTTGGACAGGCAATATTGTCATACTCAGATCATGTCTTTATACTGATATAGTTTTCAATCAGGTATTTGACAAGTGCAGCCAAACAAGAACTGTATGCCTCAAACCATACCTCTGTAGTCAGTTCTGATGGCATTGCCAGTGAGTTATATAGTTTGCACTAATAAAAATTCGGACTGAATGGATGGATTATTCATAGCCTGCTTACATGACTATGAAATGATAATACTTGACAATACAACTCTTGACCATCAACCTGTTGTCACATATTTCACGCGGTATGTGTCAATACAAAGATATGATCTGTGGTTGAAATTTGACATCACTTTGAAGATTCTTCTGGAACTACACTGATAGGTGTCTTCAAGTATGTCAATATTTCTGTTGAAATATTGTACTGGTTGCATTTACTAAGGTGTATTAAAGGGGGTATTTAGCCATTGTGGTCTAGAAATGTGCACCACCCTGTGGAACCCTGATGTAGAGGAGCAGAGATTTTGTTGGGGATGCCAAACTTGGTTCCATACCACATGCCTCTCTACAGATTCATCACCACACAAGCAAAACATCTGGAGGCACTTTCCAAAGAGCATTCCACAGTTCCAAGATCTATCCTTCAGATTGCATTCCAACCCACTGCAAGGGGAGGAAATCTGCACTACAGCGCTGGAAATATCCGATTTGTCAACAAGGCAAGGCTGCTAATGGACCACATCATGCAGGAAGATATATTGTCTAACCCAGAACCTTGGATGGCTGCCAATATTGTTGACCATGAAGAAGATGAAAGTTCTCTGTGGTGGGATTACATGGTTCATAAGTATGACATTGACATAGGAAACAAGGATATGGAGCAACTGGTAGTGACAGGCCAGGTTGTTTATAAATGTCCAAAATGTGGGCCAAATACTTTACTGTAATGTAGCAGAGCTGTCTATGGTTTATCGGTGATGCCAATGGACTTAAATGAGGCAAACAAATGTGTAAACAACGATAAATTATCATTATATCTCAGAGAAAATTGAATCTCAGCTTTACTTCCTTCCAGACCAACACATGACAGTAACATCCCAAGAAGCATCTCTTGCTGTTCGTCTTTTGACATCAAAATATCTTGTGGTGGTGCTTGGTATGAAGAACGACCAATTTTCACCTTGTTAACAATGCCCATCATTCCACAAAGGTGCAGGAGTTTCTCAGGCAGCTGGAATTCAGACCTTCAGAGGATCTGAGGGCCTTTTTAGCCAAAGATCAAAAACGAATAGTGTTCTCGAGTTGTTCCAAAAAGATACTTTTGAGGTAAGATGGCCATCAATCACCACTGCCATTAACCACTGACAGCTAGAAAGACCCCAAGGAAATCTGCAGCACATGCTTTGCAGATAGCAAGCTTTGCAGAGGCTGCTGCACAGGCACAACCAACTGCATTCCACAAGCTCCTAGGAGCACTGCAGTCTATCGGTGTCCTGGGACAGGTATATACCCAGATCATTGATGATCTTAAATCAAGGCTGGGTTGGCAACAGGTGGCAACCATCCTAACTGTGTGCAACTTCACGGTTCAGCCATGGCAGTCATGTGTACCCAATGCAGTTTCACTGAACATGTATTCCATCACTTCTTAGCCCTGAAAGGCGGGGAACTGCATAGCTGTCCTCAATGCACAAACCGAATGGAAGAGAGGAGAAGCCAAGGGAAACGACCCTTGGGACATGGTGGATTGCTTCGACCTGCAATTATTTTATATGGAGAATCACATCCTAAAGGAGAAGATATTGCTGAAATACAGGCCCTGGATGGACAAAAGGCTGACAATGTATTGGTTGTAGGAACTTCTTTGAAAACCTTTGGATCAGTGGGCCTTATTAAAATCTTGTCAGCCAATGTTCGAAAGAATCAACGTGGGCAGGTATATTACATGGACCTGCAAAATCCACCTACAAACCTAGTGGATGTCTTCCATCACATCATCCAAACAGATTGCCAGAAATTTGCAGATTATATGCTTCAGAGGTTAGACAAAGCTCAAAGCATTTCCTTGACATCCTTTGGAGGAAAAGATGATTTGAAGGACTGGGTTAATGCAGGGAGCATTCGTAATGATTTATGGCCATCATGGGCTTGGATCTGATATAACTACATCCTGTAATTTATATCTTATCTCCAAGGAATACGTATATGCCCATCTGCAAGCTCCATAACCATCATTTTCCTGATCCACTCACACTGCTTCTTACTCAACGATTGCTGAAAGGGAATTTCTAGTGCAAGATGTTTTGCAAACTGACAGGCATATACCCCACAGTCTGAAGAACCCTCCTGCTGTGGAACATTTTTCCCTGCCTCAACATGCCAAGTATTGAGCCCCAGTGGTTGCAAGACCATCTGCTTATTAATGAGAGCATTAGAACATGTTACTAACTATGGTGCATATCTGACCTTCTCAATTTTCTTCATTCTCCTTTTGACATGCTTGGGTGCCATGCTATCAAACACCTCCAAAATCTGTTGTTTTGGCTTAAACTGAAGAGTGACCCAATGATCTCGAGGATGATTTATTATGGTGATGACTGCAGAGAATGTTTTCATGGCAGTTTCCACATCAGTTTCATTTTTTGCAATCTGGGCACCCACAGCTATTGAGTTTGGTTAGATGAAGCTGAAAAGGTAAACTCACCCAAGCGACTGACTTGCTTGATGCTTCTAGTCCCCATTTGGAGAGGGAAGGAAACCACTGTGTGGAGATAAATTTGATATCAGGGTGCAGGTATCTACATAATCCCAGGTATGCATCAATGACATCGTCATCAAGCCACCATCCATGCACCAATTGCTTGACACCTGAGCTCTGAAAGGGTACCTGAGCAATTGTCCAGGTATGTGAGGCTGACAACTCCAGAATGCTCTCCCATTTCCGTTCCACAACTTCATACTTGTAGAGGAGCACAGCTGGATTGGTGTCCAAGGGTGACAAATTACTGTCGTTCTGTGCATATTGTCTTGATCATCTGGGACAAGCCCACCCGATGGTGCTTGTCACAAATCACTGTTTTCCAATCTGGCAAATGTATAAGCACCGGTCACAACCATTGAAAGATAAAGATGATACCATCTTCCTGGAGATTGCCAGTTTGTAACTTTAACTTTTCATCTTTGGAGATGCTATTCAGGATATAGTCCACTGACTCCCTTCCTTTGCTATCATGCAGCTTCATGAAAATAACTCGCAGTAGCCATGGCCTGAGAAATGGGGGGGTGTGATAGGTTGATGTGGCACTTGCTGATCGAAAACTATGTTCCACATTGTACTGAAGCCCTCGGTGATATCTCCGGAGATACTCTGGACTTGTAGTGTCCCAATACTGAGAGTGAACATCAAGTAAAGCAAGTTCACATAGTGTTACTTTGTCAATATGGTAGAGGTCACAACCAAACTTCACAACCTGTTCCTCAAAGGTCCAGTGCCGTGGAGGTGGCATGAAGGGTTCATTGCGTGCCAGTTCCCAGATTGCTTCATCACTCAGTGATTGCCATGGTTGCATGTGATGGTTCTGAACCATCACATGCATACTTGAGATGCAGATGCATGTGATGGTTCTGAACCGTCACATGCATACTTTGGTGATGCAGATGCATGTGATGATTCTGAACCATCACATGCATACTTGAGATGCAGATGCATGTGATGGTTCTGAACCATCACATGCATACTTGGGATGCAGATGCATGTGATGGTTCTGAACCGTCACATGCATGCTTTTCCTTACTTCAGAAACATCACATGCATTCTTTGAGGTGCATGTGATGGTTCTAAACAGTCACATACTTTGTGTTAATAGAACCAAATATCAAAGTGTCTAATTAGAAGGGAGCAATTTCCCGCGCCCCACAGGCCCACTAATGTCATGTTTCTTTGACAATTAGGTTGATGGACTCTGGCAAATGATATCAAGGAGGACTTACATGGGCATGGTGGCCAGTGATCTGAAGTTAGATATACATATTATGGCTATGAAAAATATGAAAAAGTAACTGACCATTACGTTATGCCAATTGGTGGTTGATGGCGCTTCACCCAAATAGGTTTAGTGGCTCACAGTTTGGCATATTTGACCCTCCAAATTTTCATTACCACACTCGCAAATTCTCCCCGTAAATATATTTCGAACTAAAATGCAAGCTGCCTGCATCTTGACTGGATACAACAAACGTACACTATCCCTTATCGATACACCCCCTCTGGAAGCAAATACACATAACTTTCTCGCAAGCTTAATGGAAAAATACATCGACACTTCCCAGTGCAAATATGATGACCAGCTGGTCGAAAGCATTGCGGATCAAAGTGGCCCAATTGGGCTCCAGGGCTCGCATCTTTTGTCCCAGCTTCCATGGATGACACCATGGTCATACTTATTCAAACACCTGGAGCCAGCAAAGGTATTTCAAATAAATCAAACATGGATTCCTTGCACTGACCACTGAAAAGGGAATGATAAAAGCTTTAGAACATAACTTTGTAAAATATCTGGATGAAACAGATGAAAATAGCCGTGCATATTGTGCAGTGCTAAGAGGGGAAATTCCAGCAACCTCTTCATTGTCTCATCCTCATGTCGCCTCCCATCTTTTGTCTATGCGTTTCCTTGACATCTACAAGGCCTTGGATAAAGACATTGAGACCAGTGTTCATGTTGGCTGTGGGATAAATACCACGTCATTGCTAAAAAATAATGTATGTTTCATATTGCATTTATTCGGGCACCATGATGACTGTTGTTGACCAGGACCTTGTTGACTGGGTGGAATTAACTTCGAACGCCCTTTCTATCCTCCAAGCAGACAAGGACAGAAGCTCTGATGCAGTGAACACAGGAGCAATAGGAAGCACTCTTACTGAAGAACAAAGAATAGGAAGAGCACTATACCTATTTGCTGAGAAAAATGAGAGGAAAAGCCAGGCATCCCAAATATATGCAAATGTGGACCTCGCATGTCTGGGGATTCGTCGGCTGCTACAGGCATGCTATTGTCCCCATAAGTATCTCTCTCATTCTGATGCATACCTTAGGGTCGATTGGATAACCCCAGCAAGCAAGAAGATCTCACTGAAGAGTTTGGACCAGGACTCGCAACACCAATAATAGGATTGGCATCTCTTTCACGTACCCTGGAGTTGGCAATTTCCATCAGTCCACTGGTGCTCTTCAGCACCAAGAAACTGTCTTCAATTCGTGTTGCCCGAACAAAGCTCTGTATGGCAAGTATGCTTAGCCAGTAAATGTGTTCATTTAGCTGACTAATTCCGGTTAGTATTGGATTCAACAGGGAATCATTCGTCACCCACAAGTCTGGCATGTGGAAAGGGAAATTTGGAAAGGCCTGCTACAAATTGCCCAAGAAGCCCCCATTGAGGACTCCATTCTACACATCCTCAGTACGGTTGCTGGCAATGGTATTGACAAAGATGCTAGGACATGGTTCAATTCAGGTCAGCCTGTGATAGATGACGACTCCTTTACTTTTCTTCAACAAAGGACCATGGCGATCACCCATGAAGCACCTATGCCTACTCAGCTTCCCACACTGGTGCCTACTCCATCAGTCCACGCAGCTGCACAAAATGGTGTGGATATACTACAGAAGACTGCTGCTTGGCAGCACTTGGGTGTTGAGCCAGGTTTACTTTCCCTGCCAATGTTTGCACTGCAGACACCTCCACCAACTCCAACCATCCCTGGCCCAATCCTTGTCAGCTCACCCTCTCCTTCACCCCACACTTTTACATCATCAGTACTTATCACAGAGAATGCAGAGATGGATAATATGGGGATGGCCATTGACAGAAATCAAGAATCTCTGGTGGATGAAGCTGTTGTACTGGATAGGAAAGCCAGCCCATCATCCAAGGTTTTACAACAGGAGCCCAATAATCATTTCAATATACCTCCTTCAGAATGCACCAATCCTAATCTCAACACTGCCAGCACCTCCCCTCCTACCACTCCAATCAGTGGAGCACATCAATCATCTGAGTGCATGATGAAACTGGATAGTGAAAGCAACCCCACAACCAATGTTTGTACAGCTGAGCTCGGTACTGGAAGTTTAGCACTCTCAGAATCTCTCCATACAGCGCCTGTAGAACATGACTACGATCATATGGCAGCTACCAGCACCACCCCTCCTCCTACAAGTCCAATCAAAGATGATATGGCTATGGAGATTGATATCCCTCATGTGCAACAATCACCCAAACACACAGCCAAGGAACTCCATGGTGAAGCTGAAAGCACAATGATGGTCTGTACACCAACAACAGAGAATAATGTCCTGGAAGAGGGCAACACAATCCCAGTTGATGATGATGATGAACATGTACAACAATCACCTGAACACACAGCCAAGGAACTCAACAGTGAAGCTGAAGGGACAACAAAGGTCTGGACACCAGAGAATAATGTCCTGGAAGAGGAGGGCAACACAATCCCAGCTGATGACGATGATGAACACCATGATGCAGCCAAGGACTTGGCAAAGGCATTTAATGTGGCGATCGACATGAACACATCCCAGGATGAGCCTGAGTCAAATACAGGGGACAGTGAGGTTGCTGGTCCTAAACAGCCCAAGCCAAGGAAGAAGAAACCCAAAGGGAAAGGAGACAAGCCCTATATTTCTGGTGCCACTGCATCAAAATCCAAAAATCCCACAAATGATTCAACAAGTGATCAAAAACTCAAATGCGACCAATGTATTGAGCAAAATTCCAAAAACGAGGTCATTGACCTTACCTTAGAAGAGGTGGGTTGCAGCATTGTATTCAGCCATAACTCTAAACATAAAGTATATATCAGATTCCCCAGGCAACACCATGCCTCTTCCAGGTTTCAGGGAAAAAGGTACGTATTGTGATAATACAATGTAATATCACATAGATATGCTTACTTCGCATTTTTTTTGGAAGATATATTCTTGTAACATAATGCTTTACGGTCCAGATGGTGACAGTATGGAATACACCCCATTGTTCCATGTATGTGGTGGTGATATCTTTGACTGGGCAAGGTGCTCATGCTCAGTCTTTTCAGACAAAACAACAGCTGCAAACCCTGCAGTTTCATCATAACAGAATCCAGGAGAATTTTATCAATGACAAACCTCCCCATCTCCTTGGGAATAATTATTCCTTATTCAAGATCTTGACCGAAGATACTTGGTCAGGGATGTCCAGTACCCAGGTCCAGGAAACACTGAAAAACAGTGCGATAGTCCTTCAGAATGATACAGCACCACTCTTTTCCTTTGGTTGCAACCTTTTTGTTGACATGCTTGGACATGGAGACATGCAGTATGTGGTTGACATAGAAGGTGAGATATCATGCCAATTGAAACCATTCATTTTTGAGAGGATCCATATCCAGATCAGTCTTTGGAGAATGAAGACAGGGTAATTCCTGGAATCATGCAGTCTCTGCTGAATAGCCATGTTAAAGGAGATGGCGGGAAAAGTCTCATTGCACATTACTTTCCAGGGGATTCCCCACACCAGCTGGAGAACACAGCAAGTTCCAGTCGGATCGCATGGAAGGCAACCAAAGGTCAGAGCCTTTGTAAAGACCTATTTACCCATCAGGAATGGGCATCCTGGTGTGGAGCCGTGACTAAGGGAGCATTGGTGAATTTTCCAATGGACCCAGATGGGCTCTGCATACACATGAGGTTGCGGAGCGGGAAAGCATATATAATCTTAAAGGATAACAACACACTTGAAACAGGGCATGAAGGCATAGTGTGGAACCCAATACCAGACTGTAAGAGGAACTTGTGTCTCATCTACTATCATCCCTTGTTAACAACATGGTCCTGTAGATTATTCAGTCCACGATTCTCCATAACTCTTCTCAGCATGGCCTCAGCAGCCTGGGAGGCAGATGCCTTCTACTCTAGAGGCAGCATTCTTGATACTTGCCAAGCTATGTTCCACAGCTTTGTGGCTGGAGAGCGGAGTAAGAGGCGAGCTGAGGCTTGCAGAACGTTCTGTCATTACACTCGCTATGTCTGCCATTACATCACCATGCGCCAAGGAACTGAAGATCCTCAGTTGACCACGGCAGAGCAAGGACACATCCCTGCCCTTGACAACATGGATGGTATTACCGAAATCTTTGCCCTGCTCTCTATGACACTCCTCCTGAATGTCATTGACCATCGACAATACAGCAAAACATACACCCCTCCATCTCTGCGCGAGGAAAAAGAAATCAAGTTAGCACAATTGAAGGCACAGAGTTTGGTCCAGTTCCTCTCCAAAACAATTGATCTTGTGGAGGATGGACCTGGCAAGCCTGTTTCAGTGGAAAATGCTTTTGTCTCCTATCTCAGTCTGCAGGGAAGGTGGCTACTATGGCAAAGCAGATGGATGTCACCAGATCAACAAGATAAGCTGCACAGTAAGTTATTAACTGCCCGCTTCCTTCAGGATGATCGTGCTTGAAGGTTATGGGAGGCGGCAGGAGGACCACCCAATTGTTTCATGCCTGTGAACCTGATGCTCAGCATTGGCTTCCCAAGTGATATCCAGAACGTGATAAAGCGGAAATCAATTGGAACTTCCAAGCCATCAAAGTGCCGAAGAGTGGATTGTTAGGGGATGATTTCCAGCACCTGTGCACCCAAGCTCAATATGGCTCCAATTACTTATATGTTTTTTGTGACATGTAGGAGCCAATGCATCTATGTTCTCACAGAAAAATCATTTTTTTGAGTTATTGCAAAGCACACAATATAGTGCAGAAGGCCAAACTGTAGCCTGGGATACGTATCACCAAAGCCTACTCGGCAAAATATTATGTAAACATCATGTCTTGGTCCAATCTAAAGCTGGGATTTGTCGAAATTTGAGATTTCAGGGACAGGACCAAAATTATTGATTTTAGTCATGGATTTCAGAGTTTCAGGGTGCCTGAAATGGAAAATTTCAGGCATGGTCCTAACACTTCCAATTTCGGCAAAGTTTTCAGTGAAGACAAAAACTTGAACTCTGTTTCCTCTGAATTATTATGTCAGCCAAGTCATCCTTATATATATTGACAGCTATGTCAGTGTTATGCTCCCCTGAACCATGGACTTGTTAGAAGACAGTTGGTGGCCGACCACCATTACTTCTTCTCGCCCCTTTTTGCTTCCTCCATCGTCTAAATGGCTTCTCAAACAGGAAAGTGGCTTCATTACCTTTGTTGCTGGGGGAGACCATACTGTGTACCATGTGCATCAAGCCTGCCTGCCTTTTTTAATGCTTCTTGACATGGCTCAACAAATGTATCTTTCGATGGCTAACTCAGCAGAGCCTGCTCAGAGTGTAACCTATTATAAAGGGGTTATGTTTCTGAATTCATTGAGACAGGATGTTATGGTGGGTTGCCAAAATAGAGAGGTTGATCCTCATCCCCTGGAGAAGTCCCTACCAGAGAGTATGCAGCGATGGCTATGCAGGTTCCTCTTAGGCATCCCCCACGACCCAGAAAATCGCAAGCAAAACACCCTAGTGCTCCAAAAGGCCTATGAGGAAATTTATGTCTTTGAATATGGTAGGCCATTCACACACCCTTTTGCTACTTGTTCACAATGGACATGCATTGCAGACTTCTTAGATTGGTCACTGACTAATGAGGAACTCCTTCTCCACTGTCTTTCCATAATATCTGATGGACTACATGGACAGTCACTGTATCCTGTCGAACCCCGCAAATGGCTGAGTCTACTCCGTTCCCAATTTGTGCAAGTGGGACTCTGTACGGTGCAGTCATTGTCACAGTTAGAACATGTCACAGAAAGGGAGGCATTGCACACACTACATGGGAGCCCTCAAAGTACGTAACATTGTGATTACTGTTGTCAGTTTGACTAAGTCCACTTAGTGACAATAGATCCTGGGGATATGCATGAAACTCCCTCACCCGCAAAAAACCCTGAGACTGTTTTGAAAGCTGAAATTGTTCTAAACAAAACCCCTACTATGGGCCCTTCAGTCATAGATGATTCTATGAAATCCTTTCCCAATGACCCTAGCACCAAAGTGCATCGGAAGCGGGGGCGTCCGCGATGTCAAATTCAACCTGGTCCCCTAAAAATTGAAACAAAGCGGGAATTGAGGATGCGGAGACCTGCAGGGGCAGAAACCAATGACCCATGGGTTATTCTTTCCAAAGCCCCCTTAGTAACACCTTCGAGTCCAACAAAAGCCTCTGTGGCAAAGCCTCCCAAAAAGAAGCCTGTGAATAACATTTTATACTGATAATAAAAAACATTTTGCCTGAACATTATCTTTCACAGGGGTCCCAAACAAAAGGCACACAGAAAGATACCAAACACAGTGAAGTACATCAGTTTCATTTGCTCTTCACAGTATGTTAATCATTGATCATATTATGTAAGGAACTCTCTGGTATACCAAGCAAGGAGGATACCACAGGAATCAGGATGCAGAAGCCGGTGATCAACAATTTAGTGGATCCCAAGTTGGTACCAATTGGCAACAGCCACATGGTGAATCAGGACAAGATCATAGGTGATGAATTCATGAAATATGCAAGCCACTTTGAATACATCTCCAAGATGTCCTCCTTCGACAATTCTTTTTTTAAAAACACTATCAGGAAGGACCTGCTGAAGGACAGACATATAAGTTGGAATGCATTTAAAAGCCTACCTCCAAAATTGGTATGATGTTTGTTTGGCTCACATATCAATACTAACCAGCTATATAGCAACATGCATCTGCAGCTAATTGGGACAAGCTCACTCAGGTTTTGCCAATTGATGATTCATCTAAGGCCCAAACCATCCGAAATCTAGATAAGATATACCAGAAATTCAAAAAGAGTATTAGAACAGTAGATGGTACTCCTATGGCCTAGTTCTTGAGCCACGCAAATTATTGCACCACAATGCATACATATAGAACTGTCCTTGACTCTGGTGGGATCCGAAAGAAAAAAAACAATATTTTGCACCAAATTTATTGACCGCATAGTAATAGTCACCGGTAGGGACTATGGAGCTATATCCTCTGCTGCATGGCTTAAGACGAAGATCTTTAGCAAAAACAGCGGGCCGCTGGGACAGACCGCCAATACATTGTTAGATGGTGATGGTGATGGTTATCGATAAGAGGTACGACCCCATGTGACAGCGTAGCAGAGCTTATATGGCTTCGACCGTCGGCGACCGCAGGCGACAACAATATCATCATATGGTAAGTCAGTGCGACCGTCGGCGACCGCAGGCGACGACAATATTGTGCCAGATACCCTTACAATTTCCTTTTCCTACCTCTGGCCAGTCCATCAGACAACATAGGAACATGTGAGCAGAAAATTCAAACCAACCTTGGTTTCCAATAGAAAAGAACCAGACTTGGACAATTCCTCAAGTCATTTCCATTTTTGGCCCTGTAAAAAGACATCACAACCTCATCACATAGAATGGTTGGAATAATTGTTTTCAGTACACATGAAGCAGGTCATTCATTCAAGGATGGTACAGGGTAAAGTACTTAACAGTGTGAGCCAGATGCGCCAATTTTGGCTGACCCCATGACTGTGACAGCCGTGATCACCATCAGTTTGAATTATCCCCGGATGCATGTGTCCCATGACCAAGGCTATGCCATGCCCACGATGTGAATTAATCTTCCTTTCACTCTTCCACAACCCTATGGCTCGCCATCAGCAAGGCAAGGCAAGGCATCCCTCTTTTGGTTGGTGAAACTTAGAAACTTCCCTCCACAGCCACAAATGAGCTTCGACTCGCGATCATTGCAGGTGGAGCACGTGGAGGCTCTACCCAGAGCACAGGAATGTCACTGTTACCGCCTCTGTCCTCAATGGCAGCTTCACAAAGTGGGCTCAATGAATCTGTTGGTAAGTTGTTCCTCTTGCAGAGTATTCATTCCGCTAACCCCCATAGCCCTGGCTGGGAACTATTTCGATGCCATCAAAAAATTTGGAGCACATTATTGTTTCTTTTGTACTGATCATTGTGGCTCAAGCCATGCGATATGCATCCACTGCGGTGCAGTAATTTGTATTGCGACACGTAGAGGTTCTGCAGGGTGTATTGGGTATAATACTGTGAAAGCTGACCGATCAAAGTTCGAGTGTCACATTTGCATTGGAACGAAGAAGACGACAACTACTGTCGTACCTTACTATCTAGCTGGGAGTGGTCTTCGCCGGACGCCCAAGCTTGTCTGGCCTCTCCTCCTCCTAGCTGTTCAACTAAAAAATCTGGACTCATTGGCACTGAGGTTGGTGACAATTACAGCGCAGAGTAATTATATGCTGGAAAGAGAAAACGTATGATTTCCATAAAAACCCCATTCTCTCTGTCACCTATCATTGATGTTTCAAATGATCTAGCTACATTTGACAACTGTTGATATGAAGAAAGGGGGGGAGGGTATCGCAGTGAAACACAAAGATACTCACCTAGGCTTCATCCACAAGTCTATGAAAGATGGCCGACTGCCAAATATGATCATTGTGTTAGATACACATTCGGACACTTTCAGCGGAGAGCTGCAAGCGACTGGTGGTTTAACAGGCACAGCAACAACATTAACCCTTCCAGACCTTGTGAGGTGCTATGTGGGGGACTCTGTACTGCAAGAGATGCGGAATGTATCAGGATATGCCCGATCTTACACCCATATTCCAGAGATTCGCCCTGGAGTGGAACCATAGGCAGATATTACACCCAAGGTCCAGGGAGGCTGGAGGGTCATGGTTATGGTCGCGTGTGGGTCCTCAGTCAGGGAGCCATCTCACTGGAACTATATTACCCAACTCTTTGATCAGTAAGTACTTCAGCTTAGTTGATGCATTGCGGAGGCTGACAATATTTGTAGCAATTGTCTCGACCTGCTCATTGGGTTTGGCGGACATGAAACAATGCCTCATGATGTCTAGCCCTTTGTCAACGGCCTCGTGGAAAAGGTCTCAATCCATGGCATGGAAGGTAAAGAGAAAACTGGTCGCATTGCACGGGAGGTGGGTATGCACAGAGCGCAGTGGCCGTTGGGTTATTCGTTTCAGGGCTGCAATACACCTGGCTGTCCAAGTATGGAAAACCTAGGACACATTATTGGTGAACTCAAGGATGGGGACTCTGCGAGGATCAGATGCACGGCATGTAGGTGGAAGTCAAAGTGGTTGAAACTACAAAATCAGGGTTATATCTCTCAGCTTAACAAGGCCAAAGCACCCTTGCTGTTCTACCACGATTTTCCTTCTCCCCCTGGACTTGCTACTATGTTTTTTTGACTCTTAACTGTACAGACCTTTGGAAATTTATGTCCCATGTGTTCTTGAGTGATTGAAAAATATGACAAATAGAAATACATGTACTGGAAGGTGTTACCATGTCTATACTAGGTGTATTAAATGCTCTTTCTATCATCCTAGCCATCAATAGTTTGTGGTAAAGGAGGGTACCAAGGGTAAGGAACCTTTTCTTAGGCCTCTGAGCCGCTCTAAGCTCCCAGTGCATGCGAAGCATGCACCTGCACTTCATCGCACCGCAACATCATCCATCTGCACTTGACCGCAGGCGTGACCACAGGCGACCACAGGCGACCACAGGTGACCACAGGTGACCACAGGCGACCACAGGCGCATGCACCTGCACTTCATCACCACGCCTGTGTACCATATCGCGCCCACGCGCACATTACCATGTTCACATGCGCCCATGCAAGTACCACCTCTTGCACCATTTCCCAGCACGTGATTAGCCACGCTGAGAGCGTGTTCTGGGCGTCGAAAATCACGTTCCGGCCATTCCATGGATTTAGGGGACACCAAGTTGTTCCAAGGGTATGTTATTATTCATAACCCCTATGCACAAATTGTCACATCAAGCCTTGCCATTGTGATGCAAAGTATGTGCCCTCCAGCAAGGTCCCAACATTTCTTTGTCAGTATCACGCTAGAATCCACTGGTGCGATGGCAACCATTCATAGTCAGACAAGGAATTTCTGGCAACTTGAAGTCTACTTGCACCTCTCCAAGACTCCAAGGTGCTCACAGTCAACACATCACGCTGACTTACAAGACCCCCCTATAATGAGGAGGTGTGGACTTGGTTGATTGGTTGTGGAGAACTACACAAATACCACCCACACAGCCATGACAGCTGTGCTTAATGTCTTACATATACATGGCAGGCATGGGCCCATCCACGTCGGATGCTGACTACGTCAACACAACACCTCCCCATGACAAGGAGATGCCGACAGTAGTGGTTGGTTGTGGAGAATTACATAAATACCACCCACGCAGCCATGACAGCTGCGCTTAATGTCTTACATATGCATGGCAGACGTGGGCCCATCCACGTCAGATGCTGACTATGTCAACACAACACCTCCCTGTGACAAGGAGACGCTGACAGTGGCGGTTGGTGGAAGGAAAATAAAGTTCTTTTCAACTATTTATGTCTCGTACGGCAATTCCCGCGTTATTCACAGCAATGGCAAACTCCGAATTTACTCGAGTCACCAGCATAGAACAATATCCAGCCATTTGACACTGATCGATTACTGCTTACATCAACCTCCGTGACAGAGGCTTTGTCATGATCATATATATACCCCCATTTACTGTGACTCATGTCAACAATGCCTCCATGTAAAAAAACGACGCGTCTAGCTGCTCCACTTAAAGACTTCAAGATCCCTGTGGTTTCGTGGCGCCCAAAACGTCATGAGTTCAAAGAGTTTCAAGAAAAGTGGCATGTGACATATACTGTCCCTGATGTGATTAATGTATCTGGGAAGGAGTGGTACTGTATTACGGCCTACGATGTCCATGAAGATGAACTGGGGATGTTTCTTCTTCCACCAGAATACTATCCTCTCTGGCGAAGGCTGGTATATGGTGCGTTGTTTCAAGAGAAGATGTATGAAGCATGGAATAGGAAGACGAGCAAATTGCGGCACGAGAGTCTGGATGTTGTCCAGGAGGAGATGATAAACTTGAGAAATAATGCGGGTGTTAAGCTTGTACAGTATCTTCATTGCCGACGCCTGGTCTTGGAGGAGTTGATGGAGCTCCGATTTCACAACAACAACGATCGGCCAGTAATTCGAACCCTTGTCGAATTCGGCATTCGGGAGTCCTGTGATTGGCTATTTGAATCTTTCAAAAACGCCAAAAAACAAGGAGCTACCTACTTGGGCCTGGATCCTACTGTGAAAAAGAACATGAAGGAGTTTGGTACGTCGCAGGGCCCCTGAATTTATTTTGTGTTTTTACTCCAATTCCCCCAGAGAAGGGATTCCATGATGGAATTCAAGTTTTATTCCCTCCTGAGGATGATCATTGGTGGGGTGGGGAGTTCAAGCATCTCAATTTCAATTCGCTATTCATAGATATAGCGAAGTCTGTCCCCATGGCCATGGCAAACCAGTCTTTTGAGAACAAGTGGGTTCTCAAGTCAAACCATCATAATAAGCCAGCCCGATGGTTGGAGTGCAATCCAGTTGCAATCCCATTCTTTAGCAATTTGTTCTTGGATTTCTTGAAGCGAGGTAAATGTTTTAATATAACTTTTGTAATCGCTGTGCCAACTGAGGATTTTTATAGGCAATGATCCATGCAACAACCCAGAGATCTACCTTCATTGGTACTGCAACAACACAGATATCTCAGACACTGGGGATGAGATTGATCGTGAGTTGATACTGGTGCTTGATTATCATTACAATAAGCAGAAGGTCAAATCTCTCATGATGGAATTGGGAAAGTCCTTGGAGTTAGATGAATTTATCAGGCACCTTAAACTTCTGGAACTCGATGAATCCCAGGGGCAGGGGCAGGTGCCAGGGCATGGTAGGCTTAATCATTTTCAAGCAAGCTACAACACAATTTTCATTTTTTGACTTTCCAGCCAATAGCCTTCCTCCTGGTGCTGAACAAATTCTTCAGGATTTCCGTCAACCAGACAGCAGTCTACAACTTCCCCAAGCTTTGGAGCAGCTTGTCAAGATTTGTCAGAGGCAGTGTCAGGAAAGTTGTTGGATGACTTGGCTGTTGATCCATCTGGGGAATCTCGTGCAAGTTGGGATATTGCAATCAGGGAAGCCATTAATTGCCTGAGTGAGCTCAAGAGAGACCAATCTGTTGAGAAGGGAAAGCTGAAAGGCATGAGTTTTCACTTGTTTGTTGCCAACTGTTGTTGATTATTTCCACAGCCTCAGGTGAACTGCCTAGCCATCCCGGAGACATTGATATGGGTGAGGCTGAAACAAGCACCCTGAAGCAGAAATTGCCAACTGTAGGGGATGAGGATGATGAACAGGCCAGGCAAAAGTCCATAAGTGATTACCAGATGCGGAGCTCCCACCTACTCTCATAGTGTTATACTGTTCAACTATATTGTTTGAATTACATTTGAATCTCGTGTACATCGTTTTTCTCAATGTTTGTATTCAAAGGCAATGCTTATAACATGAACATTGCACTGGGTAATTTAGCGCTAGTTTTTGACACTTGATTCTCACCATGTTCGCAAAAGGACAAAAATATGCATAATTATAGCGATAGCAGGACTTAAGGCATAGTGCACTAAGGACACTTATTATTTATTAGGTGAATGTTCGTACATGTACACATCATGCCATTAAGGGTGTCAGATACCCAGGCACCAGAGTAGCAGCAAAGGAGACACCAACAGGGTGGTAAATTGGGGACTTTCTAACTACATAAGAAATGTTTGAACTAGCGAAACCTGCTGTAATGGCCATACTTTACATCTTGTCTTACATTTTTATGACAAGCCCATCCACATCAGAAGCTGATTATCTCAGTACAGCACCTTCCCATGACATGCCAACACAGTTATTGGTTGTGGAGCACTACTTAAGCAAAATATGAACCACCCACGCGGCCATGACGGCTGCGCTTAACATCTTATGTTTTGCACGATAGATGGGGGTCCATCCACATCGGATGCTGACTACGTCAACACAACATCTCCCCATGACAAGGAGATGCCGACAGTGATGGTTGGCTATGTAGAGCTACTTAAAAAAAATGTGAACCACCCACGCAGCCATGACGGCCGCGCTTAACATCTTACGTTTCGCACGATAGATGGGGGCCCATCCACGTCAGATGCTGACTACATCAACATAACATCTCCCCATGACAAGGAGATGCTGACGGTGGTGGTTGGTGAAGAGAACAAGAACGATAAAAAGTTTCTTTTCAACTGTTTATTTGTCCCACACGGCTATTCCCGCAAAACCTTATGCACTGGCAAACACTGGATCGAAGTGTGTACGTTGTCTTCAAGCAATCTTCCCTACTCTAGAGTAGCTACGCGGTTCAATTTTCAATTCGTTTTCGTCAGCTGCTTAGTAACACCTCATTCCAATGACTCCGTTTCCGATGCTCAGTCCATCATGTTCAACTTCGAGGTGGCGGCAGCGGTGAGTTGGAGACCTCAGGATCTGCATGGGTACTTTTGAGCATACCCGTACCCATACCCACAACCTCTGGGTCACGAGGCACGTGTCACGGCGGGTATGGGTTTCGTCAAGGGTTGTAGTAACAAAAATACATGTATTTAATTATATATTCAACTACAATTATCAAACCACCTTACGAGCAGGTGCTCGTCAGCATGGGATCGCCGCTGGGCCCAACAAAACGAAAAATGAAAAGAAAAAAGGAAAATAAAAAAAGAAAAGAAAAGAAGAAAGAAGAAAAACGGAAAAAAAGAATGTGACTCGCTCGTCGCTGCGTCACCCCACCCGCGCTCCACCCCACGAGCAGTGGCTTGATTCTTTCGACGCCCAGAACACGCTCTCAGCGTGGCTAATCACGTGCTGGGAAATGGTGCAAGAGGTGGTACTTGCATGGGCGCATGTGAACATGGTAATGTGCGCGTGGGCGCGATATGGTACACAGGCGTGGTGATGAAGTGCAGGTGCATGCGCCTGTGGTCGCCTGTGGTCACCTGTGGTCACCTGTGGTCGCCTGTGGTCGCCTGTGGTCACGCCTGCGGTCAAGTGCAGATGGATGATGTTGCGGTGCGATGAAGTGCAGGTGCATGCTTCGCATGCACTGGGAGCTTAGAGCGGCTCAGAGGCCTAAGAAAAGGTTCCTTACCCTTGGTACCCTCCTTTACCACAAACTATTGATGGCTAGGATGATAGAAAGAGCATTTAATACACCTAGTATAGACATGGTAACACCTTCCAGTACATGTATTTCTATTTGTCATATTTTTCAATCACTCAAGAACACATGGGACATAAATTTCCAAAGGTCTGTACAGTTAAGAGTCAAAAAAACATAGTAGCAAGTCCAGGGGGAGAAGGAAAATCGTGGTAGAACAGCAAGGGTGCTTTGGCCTTGTTAAGCTGAGAGATATAACCCTGATTTTGTAGTTTCAACCACTTTGACTTCCACCTACATGCCGTGCATCTGATCCTCGCAGAGTCCCCATCCTTGAGTTCACCAATAATGTGTCCTAGGTTTTCCATACTTGGACAGCCAGGTGTATTGCAGCCCTGAAACGAATAACCCAATGGCCACTGCGCTCTGTGCATACCCACCTCCCGTGCAATGCGACCAGTTTTCTCTTGACAGATGGCAATGACGGTGTTTGTTGTGACAGTGTTGGGAAATTCAAGTATGGTATCGCGCACCGTGTCCCAGATACCTTCCATGCCATGGATTGAGACCTTAGTTTCATCCAGAGCAATACAGCAATAGTGTCATAGACTGGGTTGGTCATATTTATAATATTACCCCAGGTGCATGACTGACCAACTAGTCTCTAGTGTCCAAGTGAATTTGACAAAGGCTCAGCCTCTATGGTAACTGTATATATAACCTTTCACTCAAAACAAGATACTAATATATATCTAACTGACAACAGTCTGAATGGAATCCAGAACAATACAATGATAGCATCATTGACAAGGTAGATTATTAATAAAATCTTAAAAGTCTCTCATTCATTATCATCTTATTAAATAGGACCCAGGCAGCCTCTTGGATGAAAATACACTTCAGTCAGAATCTCCCCCACCCAGAGCAGTGAATTTTATTAATTTTACTCATTGGTTTACATTCTTTGATATCAATAACGTTCAACAGTCATTTCCAATGGCCACTCTCCAGAATTCAGAGCCATCACAATCCGGATCATCTTTTCAACTACCTTCCAAGCCAAATAGAAAGGCTCCCTCTCAAATTAGTTGTAGCCACAACAGTAGCAGAGAAGAGGCCAAATGGGAACATATAGGATTACAGGTTCAAGAAGGTATGTATTCACATTGTCCAAGTCCACAGGCAAAGGGTTGAAATACATCATTATTGTCATCAGCCCTTGCAGACCCCTGGTTTTGGTGCAGAGCATACAATGAAATCAATTCAGCTGCTTCAGATTCTGCTATAATTAATCTAGCAGTTCTGGACTTCTATTTTTATGCAGAGTGGTTGAGGACCCAAGAACATGGGAGCAACACAGTTCCAGGTGCCTATTATCTGGATCTCCGCTCATTAAATGACATCACTGGATGGAGGAATCACCTTTTGATCAAAGGGCCCCCTCTTAAAGCCCCAGTCTTCTTCTTAATTCAAGGGGTTTTTGATTGGCCCAAGCTAGTAATTTTCAATTTTGAAGCTGATTCTACACTATGTGACACAAAACAGAAGTGGTCCCTATGGATATCCCTCATCTCCTGACTTTCTTTCCTGTTACCATGCCACCAGGGAACAGATTTTTGCTCATATTTTGCAATATTCTACCATTGGGTACCACCGATGGAAACTCCTAAAGGGGGAGCATCCCGATTGGGATAAACCCCAGGGGAGAGCCCTAGTGGAGCTCAAGATTGGTGTTTCTCAGTTATTATGGGTCAAGATCACTGCCCTTACATATATTGGTATTGCTCAGCAGTGCAGATTGTGTTCTGGTGAACTTAAACCCAGAGATCCTGTTTTCCACAGCTCTGGTTCAGCCTCTGGAGAATCCCACTTGTTTGCAGGCTCAAGCATGGAGGGCTCCTTTGATGGTGGTGATGCAGAGGGTGATCAACAGGAAAGGATTCCAGAAAAAGGTAGATGCAGAAGAGGAACCTTGGCTGGAGTGAAACAGACCCATACTCCTCCTTCTGTGGAACCACTTCCGCTGCTAGAGCAGACCCTGCAGCCAGTTTCTGTTCCAGGACTTCATTCTCCTGACTACAATGATTATAACAGTGCTCCACTATACAGCAAAAGTTCCCCACCTCTCCCAGGCATCTGGACATTTGATAATACTGGTGCCTCTGTCATATCTGAGGTATGGGCATCTTGGAAGGATAGGGGCTATCGGTTGCATCCACTCTTCTTTTTGGCCATTAGATCGGACCATCCTGCAGGTCATGAAAATCATCTTTTACCATTCTCAGGAGACCCACAGCCCACCAACAACAATACTTCTCTGGTGCAAGATAATGATGTGGACTCCTGTGTCTACAGTCTCAAAGACCTGCTAGATGAGGCTGGCTCCCTGCAGAATACTGTTGAAAGCAAGAGGGTGTTGGTTTGTGGGATAGACAGAGCTGACCGTTTCATTCGGCTTGACCTAGAAGGAGACAAAGTTGACCTTCCACCACACCAAGTTCAAATATCGCCTGACATTGACAGCTTTACATGGATCACCGACAATTTCTCTGCCAATTCCATGGATTTGCACCTTAATGTCAGCTTTAGGGTTAAACCTCCCTTCTCTGTGGATAATTTCATCACTGTCAGCCTTGTTCAACCCCCCATGGATGAGGAACATAAATTTGATCCCAAGCAGTGTGGAAGAGGGAACCTCAAACTGAGCCACATTCCCCACATGGAATTTGGCCATAGTGGCCAAGATCACAGGCGGGTCAATTTCATAGTTTTCTTCCCCAGAATGACCTGGAAGAATCCTGCTACCAAACGGTTTCAGACCTTGATCCCCAAAGAAATCCAAGACTTATGGATCTCTGAAGTCATCATACCTGCCATTCGCAAGGTATTTGATCATGATGCTGCAATTATGGAATATATCCCAGGATCCCTGCAGGAGCTACACTGGAGGGCTGGAGGTCGGAAGCAGCACTCAATAACACTCACAACACCAGGCTCTATTACCTGCCTTATCAGCCATATGAAGGACCTGGTGGCTCAAAATTCAGCCTTACTGGGCAGATATGGGTCATTTTTCTTTGCAGCAGATGCAAGGGGGGTCAAGGTGGTCACGAAGCAGTCCTTCCAAGATAAAACACACCCAGAACTTGCCAACATATATGATGACTTTGTCGATCTTCAATGGCCCCATATGCTTGACAGAAGCAAGGGAGAGCTTTATCTTGACCTTGGCCTATCCTTCCATAGCAATGGCGATATTCCCCTTGTTGGGCTCTGGCAACTTAACAAACTTAATGATTCTTATGGGCTTATGGGCATGAAGAAGGGACAAGTCCATCACTTCAGCACCTTAGGAATGTATGGTGGATGAAAGGCAGCCATGAAAAAGGAGCGACAACAGGTGGTCCATTTAGTAAGCCGAATCTCTTATAACCTTGCTTTTGAGCTCGTGCGGAATCCTGGGACAGAGGACTACATCAGCAGGAACATTGAAGCTGTGAAATACAGTGACAAGTTCATCACAGGCTGCCAATCTTGGCTTTGTTTGTTTCAGGAAGGCATGCAAAGATCCTTTGGGGTCCGTGATGAGGTTAGAGGGACAGCTGCAGCAATTGAGGATTTATTAAATGTGGCATCAGTGAAGGTATGACAAACCTGCTTCCAGTAGCTTACCTGGATTCCATCAGAGCTGTTCTTCAAGTTCACTGGTCGACGGCTTCAGGAGCTGATGAACCTGCAAGGCATGCTTGCGGCCTTGCACCCACCCAACTATGGCACCATTAGCACCATTGTAATCCATCTTATCCGGCATCTTATGGTCACCCCACAGGTCTCACATCAGTTTCTAGCACGGTCATTGAGAGACAGTCGGTTTGAAGAGGTCATGATGGATTTTGGCATGTTTTTTCTGCACAACCTTGACCTGGAAACGATGGCCCTTCTAGATTGCCAAGAAGAAGATGATGCAGAAGTTTTGAAGGTTTATGGAAATGCTATAAACACTTGTGGAAGAAAAAAGAAGGCTAAGCAGGAGGTTCCCTCTTTAGCCTTGACAAAACAAGCACAGCAGAAGACATATCCATGGGGATCCAGTGTGACTTGGAGAAATTTGGAGGACCTTCTCTCTACTATCCCTCATCAGTTTCCCAAAGCTGTTGAGTTTGATCAAGACACTCTTTGTCTCCCAGAATCAAAACTTCTCTTCACTCAGTTTTCTGTGGAGATCTGGCTCAGTGTCCACTCAAGCTATCTGAAAGGTGGTCAACTCCCACCCTTGGATAATTTCCAATCTGCAATGGATCTGTGGACTGTGGAAGGGCTTCAAAAAGCTGTCACAAATTTCCGCATTCTTCCTAGTGGGCATGGACTGCCCGGCTGTCCTCCTCGACTGATTTCCTCTCAGAAATCCTTTCAAGACTGAGTATCCATCTATTTCCCCCCCCCAACTGTGGTGGCTTCCAAAAATACAAGCTTGTGGCAACACTATGCATGCAATAATGCTTATCTTGATGTCTACCATGGGTATCTTAAGATCTGGGATGAAGAGAAACGAGATATGTTAAACAATGACTTGCAATTAATATTTTCTCATCTTCAGTGTCTCCCACTGGATTCTCATGACAAGCCGACCCCAGTCATATGGCAAGCCCCCCAAACAAAGCTTCAATTCATTGCCAATCCCAAATATTACCCAATTTCCACGATTGGCCAATCAACCAAACCTATCAAGACAACACAGAAGGCACAGCTGCCTGTGACCATAATTCAATCCAGATTGTTTGATGATAAGTGCGTGGTTTTGTCAACTATTCACATTGTTCCTCATAAAACAATTATTATTATTTATCAAAAATATAGGCATGGTGATGGAGGTTTCAAACGTAGAAGGCAAGATAACAGGAATAAATCTGCAAGGGCACTCAATAAACGGGTTCCACCTCCAAGAAAGAAAACCTTAGACAAAAGGCTTACTGTGATGGAAAAAAAGGGCCAGGGGTCAAAGAGCAAGCCATTCATTCCTTTAGCATCAAGGGGTCGCTTGGGACTCCGAACAAACCAGGAAAATATTGCTGAAAATGGTTCACAAGCAGAAGAGGTGGAAGATTTATCTGTGGGGAGTCCTTATTATGAGGCTCCATTGGTGCAATGGAATGGGGATGAGACAGATGAGGATATCAATGGCATTATCTACAGATTTGATGATGAGGATTCTGATGACTTTGATTGAAATACTTGTTGTAGGCAGTTGTATAATTGTATTCTTCTTATGAGAGAGCAATAAAACATGTATCCATATTTCTCTAATTTTACTATTTACTATGATCAACCGATCAATACAAACAGTCATAGCAGGAGATCAAGTTTTTAGCTTGACTGAAAATTTTGCCAAAATTAGAAGTTTTAGGAACTTGCCTGAAATTTTCCATTAGGGTGGGCAGAAACTCTGAAATCATGGACTGAAATCAATAATTTTGGTCCTAATCCTGGACTCACAAATTTTGACAAAGTTTTTAGGTCGCCTGAAATCCCTGGTGTGAGTGTTATAGTCAGCTATCTTTCATATCAATACTACTGATATCAATAATAATGAATGTGTTTCCATAATGTAATTGCACCTCTGTAACATAATCTGAAAACCTGAACATGTAATAACAGTAACTACATCAAGCACATAGTAGATTGCAAATCAATGGATGTGACATCTCTGACCTCTGACCTCAAATAGCATTTTTACAGAAGGGACAGGTAAACATTGTCTGGCCATGTACCACCAGTTGCTCAAACCTTTCTTCCCCTCGTTCCTCCTCTGTCATTCCATGTTCATCTTCCATAAATCTCCTCCAGTCTTCATCAGTCACCACATGATCATGATGATCACCATCAACCTCTTGTAAATGAGCTACAAACCAATTGTGATTGTTGATAGTCTCGTTCCGTGCTTCAGAATCCAAAAGTTCACGTGCAAACTTTACAATTCGCAGATTTCCTGCTGCAAAGTGTGCTGACCCTCCATGAGCAGTTGGCTGAAGGGCCACTTCTAGAATGGATTGAGGAATCTGAGGAGTATTGGGTGATAGCAGATACTTGTCCACCACGATTGCCATATTCTCTTCTTGTTTTGACCTGATGTTCTCCATGCAAGTTGCATGGAACCAACAATCACAGTCAGCTGCTCAGATGTGAATAAATCAGGTATTTCTAATCCAAGAAACTGCTAACACCAACATTCAATTGCTGATCCTTCCACAATACTTTCCAGAGTGGAATAACAAAGCTCTTGTGGGGACATGCTATTCAGGACTCTGGAGTATAATTAGCAGTTAATAAAAGTAATTGCACCAAACCATGTGAGATATTATATTACCTTTCTGCTTCTTGGGGTATGTCCTCATTCTCAAACTCTGCTCTAATGTGCTCCTGGGAATAAAACCATCCTACCAGCAAAAGCGGTGTATTCTAAATTATGTTATTGACTGTACAATGACTGGATGTTTAAATTTCCATACTTTGTTTTTCCCTTGAGCCCGTTTTATGTCCTTTACCCAGCCTTTCCAATACATATCACAGGTGCGTTGTTCCCTAGGGATATCCTTGGTGCCATCATGGGTGAACAGGTAACTAATGTGTGATGGTTTCAAGGAGGATTATGCAACATCATATCACTCTGACCTACCATTGATTTCTTCGGACTGACACTTTGTCTCCTTTATCTTTAAATAAACTATGAGTCTGGTCATTTTAGTGAAGAACTGAGCTTTAGACCTTGAATAGTGAAGCCATCACATTTTGCGCCTGCCTTCCATGCCCTTCTGAGTTGCTGGTCATTCATGTTTTGTATGTTGATTTAACTGAAAAAAATAGGACAAACAAATGAGTGGAGTGAAACTACGTGGATTTGATCGATTAAATATTCTGAGATTGAAATTTGATTAGAACTCCACATTGTGTCAAGTTGAACCCGGCTCAAAACCCCAAGGCTAGAATGAAGACAGTACACATACAGGATTCTGCAGCTGTAATGGAGATTGTTCAAAAGGTAGTGAGTGCACGCAATGTAGTTGTCATTGCAGGTATGCTCTCCCACTATAATTAAGTCTCAGTGCTCCTAAAGTGTCATCCAGGTGCAGGAATTTCGGTCTCTGCAGGACTTCCTGCTTTCCGTGGAAAGAAAGGCATATATATGGCAGAAAAGTTACCTTTTTGTGCTGAGTATAATGGGAATATGGAGGAACTATTCCATGTTTCTGTCTTGGAGGTACTTAGTCACGGTCTCATGTTTCCTAACTAATAACTAATCGTCTTATAATGATATATGATTGATCAGGACCCATCCAAAAAAGAAATTCACTCAAAAGTTGTTGCAGAACTTGGAAGGCTGTCAACTCTTGCAGCCCCTACAGAATTCCATCACATGCTGCAGGATCTCCACAACAGAAGCACACTGCTTCGGTGCTACTCTCAAAATATTGATGGCTTTGAGAGAAAAGTGGGCTTTGAAATGGATTCAACTTTTGGGGCCTCAAACCGATGCATCCCTCTTCATGGCAGTCTCCATTTTCTGAAATGCACTTCTTGCAAGTCAACCCACCTGTTCCAGGACTACTACCATGATCTAGCATCAGGATGCTTTCCATTGTGTCATTTGTGCCAACAGAAGGAGAATGGATGGTTGGCTGCTGGTCATCGGCACAGAAGACCTGGTCAGCTTCGCCCAGACATCATTCTGTATGGGGAAGAACATGATCAGGGTGAAGATATTGCCAATGTCTGCAACAAAGACTTGAAGCTGGGCCTCCTTCTGGTTGTTGGCACCAGTCGCAAAGTCCCAGGCACAGCTCGTCTTATTAAACAATTTTCCAAGAAACTCCACAGCAACTCACTCCAACATTCAATTTATCTTGACATAAACCCCCCAAGCAAGAAATGGCACGAAGTGTTTGATGTCTTTATAGAGGGAGATTGCCAAATATTTGCCCAGACTCTGAGGCAGAGTATTCTTGCTCCATCATCATCATTGACATCCCAGCAACAGAGTGATGAAAGCAATCAGAACTTGCAGGGTTATCTGGTGAATATAGAGGAATGGCAGGATTTCCGTCCATCATGGAATTGGCTGTGATAAAAGGCCATATATAAGTATATGATATACATGCCTATCTCCTATTTATAGTGTATTATAGGAGAATAATATTCCGGCTCACTCTTGACACTAATAATAGAAATCCAGTGCTAAATATCTATCCAAGATGTCTTCTTACACTGGGTGCAGGGCACAATACTCTAATATAGGTATTGAGTAGTCAGGATCACATGGGATCACCAGATGTACTGAGAAATGTAGTAGAAATTGTAATCATGGCCATCTTTGGCACAGCGGAATATACCAGCTCCATTTGCTTGTCGTTTCCCTTTAGAAAATGCTGGCAGGATGTGACACCCATGTAAGATGTCCTTCGGATCTATGATCTATGAAGCCAAAAGATTCATGTCTGTGCATAGCAGGGAAGCGGACTGAGTCCAACGTGGAACTGTTCCATCCTGAAGATGCTGGGTCAACAACTTTGAACCATCTCACCCACAAAAACCCGAAGCAGCAAGCATTAAAAATTTAAAATCACACATACCAGGCCCAGTATAGATGACATTTATGTGGTATGCATGTCACCATCTTCAGCTCATGGACCTGGTGTTTCCTCTGTTTCCAGAAGATTATCCTGATTGTTCTCGGGATCAGCAGGGTTAGCAACGTGGGCTGAAGTTGACGTAGCCTGATGCACATGGAGATGGCCAACCCCTAGCCCCCAATGGTATCGCCTGAGCAAATACCAGACAGAAAACCTAGGCAATCCTCCTAAAAGTTCTAAGGTAACTGCAATGAAGTATTTTGCCAGTATCCTACAAAGCTTTCCAGCATATGATCAATAACAATAGTCAAGTAGCATCCTAAATAAGTACAACACCACCAAAATACTTGAAGAGAATTATGTTAAAACTTTTATATATACATCTTCTATATTTCCCACAAGGTGCCCTGCACCCAGGGTTATTGATCATTTTATCAGGGACTCTCATTCTTCTCCTTTCTCAGCAGGTTACCATGTAACTTTGCATGCTCTGGACATACTAACTTGAAGGTAGGTGACAAACATACACAGGGGCTGTCACCCATTTAATATAATAAAAAAGATTGGGCTGAGACCAAAAGTTATAGCATTCCAAAATGAAAATTGTTTTGTACAGCAGTATCTTTCAATAAAGCAAAGTTCACATGGCATTAAATAATTCCTGAGCAGAAAATGAAGATGCCAGAACCTCATGGCAGTTTATAAGAAATTGGCATGCATCAATTACAATATACAAAATATTTGGTGCGATTTGACCATTGTCAATGAGAGGTGCTTGGTGGTTGGAGTGTGAGGCACAAGAAAGTGCACCTACATCATTACGAGGTCGTCTAAAATTGACTGTGTGGATAATTTCCCCTGAAATTGCACCGATTAATCAAAGAACTCAATCCTCAGTATGTTTCCACACATTTTCAGCTGTTTTATCTTGTTATGATATGATATGATTCTGGTGATGCCAATCCAACTGTCCAAACCCTATGTCATGCCACACCTCCACATTATTGAATCTCTTTCAGTGAAGTGTTTTTGAGCTTAGTTGAACAAGTCAAGGGGTGAAATGGTTCTGAAGCTCACTCAATCTCCTTCAAAGAGTAGTACCGGTCAACAGCACGGAATGTCCAAACGCCCTTGCTGCTGTTATATCTGGTGTGAACAACATAAAGGACTATCCCTCCCACAATGCAAACCCTCCATTCTCCCAAGTCACGGAGATGGGGGACGAACTCCTGAGCCACCCATAATGACCCGGGCGGACCTTCTTCCAGAGAATCCCATCTAATCTCAGATCTGGGATTGGGGAAAAGTACATGTGTTCCACAATCACTGGAAGATCGCTTTAAAACCTTATCCCACGGTATCGGTTCTCCTCTTTGAATTGGTGATGTCTTAGGTCTTTGGGTTTCCATTTTCTGAGATATGAGGTCGAGTCTCTTTATGAGATCCACCTTGTTTCCAAGCGATTCGACTTGAATGGTGGGAGGCCAGAATAATTTCTTCATCTCCAACAAATCCATCTTGTCACGATATATCTTCAGCAAATCGGGTTGGATTCCATATGCGGGATTATTCCTCAAGCTACTGTGAGTGCTTTATTTACAGGTTATTGAATGAAAATTTTCTTACATGTAACTGATTGTGAGGTCAATCCCTCCCATGAAACAATTGCACCATTCCAACAATTCACACATGTCAGGAGAAGGGGTTTCAATGTTGATCCAGCCATCCACTAGCTGCTCCCACTTCAGATACTTAATTCTGAATAACGGTTTGGAGTTCGGATGCATCATGCGAGACATGCATACCACCACATAGAGCTTTGATGGGAGATTAGTTGATTGCCATCAGAATATCTGGTTCACTCACCCATTCCTGGATTATGACGTTGAACCCTTTCTGACCTTTGGATTTACGAGATCTGGAAGTCACGTGGAAGGCAGCAGATGACAGAGCCTGCATCTGAGCTAGCTCTTCTTCATTAAGTACAGCCTTTAACTAGGAGATATCATTATCTGCCTCAGATTTGGTGGAATATCGAGTTGGGTCTGGAACATAGACAAGATGGAGGGTCACTGGGTCTCTCACATAATTATTGCTGGTATGGATAATCTCTGGATCTTGGTGGAAAAAATCGTCTGAAATATGAGAATCTGAATCCATAACAGATTATAGGACATTTTTGAGCATGGGTTCATGGTTAGGCAGAGAAAAGGCTAGCTTTTGTGTGATTTCCATCAGAAAATATGCACATAATCATCACTGTGCCTACATCATTCCACCTCAAAGTTCAGTGAGTTGTGTGAATTATTCGAAGTATCCAAAACACCGCACCTCATGCTCACATGAGGTGAGGTGTATCATGATGATGAATATCACAGTGATTTTGGGGTGCTGACACACCGCACCTCATGGCAACATGAGGTGCGGTGATATTCTTAATCAATTACATCTATTTGACATTGTCTTGCTGTATGTGAATATGCAGACCGCACCTCATGGCGTCCTGAGGTGCGGTGTGTCAGTACCCCAAAATCACTGTGATATTCATCGTCATGATACACCTCACCTCATGTGAGCATGAGGTGCGGTGTTTTTGAGCTTTCCTTTGACGTGGTATTAATATGACAAGTGCCATCATCATATTTCTGCTGGGTGCATGTGTGCAGTCCACACCTCATGTCTTCCTGAGGCACAATCTGTCAGAATCTCACCATTATGGTGAGATAATATGCCGCTCCTCATGTCTCCATGAGGTGCAGTGTATTGGGCCAGAGGCACACCACTCAACTTCTGCTTCACTTCTCTTGGTCATAATAATCTACTGATTCATTATGCATATGTTACAGGCAGTTGAACATTTATCTTGATATCTGATGTCAGAATCCATAGGCTACAAGGAACTTGCACAATGAATCATCAAGGTGGCCACATCTGATCCTGCCTGTGTTGCAGCACCTGTGCAATTACATGGGTCATTCCTTACTATCTTGAAGATTGCCCTTTGCCCCATTGAACAAATTCGGGACAATGACCTCCACATTGCAGAGAACATCATCCACAGCTTCTCAGCTATGATGCGAAATATGAGCATTGATTTCATTTGGCATGATTGGTGGACAATAATCAAACACAATGCTGAAGACACAACTGACAATAATGAGAAATTCAAGTCTCAAGAAGATGCATACATTGCCAGTGCTCATGCAACTGCATTGTCAGATCCATATGCACCTTGAGAGATTCCAGATATTCTGCATGAAATGGGCCAGCTTTGGAACAAGAAGATACAACCTCAAGACTGGAACTTGAATGCAGGTTCTGGAAAAGCTTGGTTAGATAAACATGGTATGAATCATATCTTTGTACTGTTGAGATGACATTGATATTGACCTGTCAATATCTAGGAATGAAAGAAATTCATGCTGTCAACTTTGTGTGGATTGGCTTAGCAAAGGCAATGAATACTGGTGTACTGAGTACTCCCTGATATGGCAGGAATTGGGAATGCTACCACTAGAGAAAGTGAAATCTCAATATGACAGGATCATGCACTGCTTGACAAAGCAACCATATGGAGAATACTATGTTGGGAGTGAAGTCTGATAGCTTAGAGGAGACTTTTGGATGAAGGTGGGTGTCTCAGAAGCCAGGCTATGATTGTCTGAGATAGACCTATACATGTAGTATACATACTACAGAATGTTGAAGTCTCAGTAATTAATATTATTATTATTACTGTCTTGGATGTAGCCTTAGGCTTGGTATCCTAATACTCCCCCTCAAGCTGAGGCTGTTTGGGAAATAGTTGGATAAATCTTCATCCCCCCTTCCATTGGTTGGAATGATTAAACATGTAAGTCATTACTCCCCCTGGAGTCTAGGGTGGAATATGCTTTGGTAGTCATCCAGGTGTGTTTAAAATGTGCGCATTGTTGACTAGTTGTCTAGGTGCATTAAAACCTCTGTGTGCTGGAAAACACAGTGGGATAAGACCATGTGGCACATGAGGAAAGCTGCTGGGTTATTGTGGATAAATGTCCCCCTTTGCCTCATAAGGCCTTTGGAGTGATATCCAATACAAATACCTTTTCTTCAACTTCATTTTGAAATTTTCACAGTCTTCATATATTTTCTTTGACTGTGCACACAAGTGTCTCCTTCTCTTCTTGATTTCTTCTTTAAGCTATCGCATTTTTGGTTATTTTATTTTTCCCTGCCCAATTGGCTGCATGCTTCCATCTGACTCCCCCCTCACAGACATTTAGGTTTGGAAAGGTGTCCTCTAAGTGGAAGTCTTTATACTCCCCCACCTAATCCTGTAGGACTCTGTGCAGACTTTACCTATTTCATGCAGACTCCATGTGAACTCCATGTTGTCTGACAAGGAGTCAAGTAGGACAACTCTTGGACTAAATATACAGTCAAACAGTGCTTATATGGCAGGTCCAACCAATTCCTGTCCGAGTCCAGTCTGAGTCCAGCCTGGGTGGACTCCACCCAGACTATACAAGGACACATGGAGTCCATTGGACTATCAGTCTACAAGGACAACCTCGGAGTCCAATAGATTCCTAGACAATGGCGGGACCTTAGAGTTTAAAAGTCCGGTCCAATCTGGTCTTTTGCCTCTTTTGGGGCGGACTGAGGACCGGACCGGTCCAGGTATTTTCAATTTTTACTTAGGATCAGACTGGACACAATAGGACCAGTCTGTGAACCAGTCCGGACCAGTCTACAGGCGGACCTAGTCCAAACCGGTCTGAACCAGTCTCGAACCAGTCTCGACCAGTCTTACTGACTAATTACAACCTTAGAAAATATTTACTGACTACTATACTGAAATAAATAAATAATGTAAACTATTTAAAAAAGGGCGCAGCTGCGTGGGTTGGGGGGTGGGTCACTAGTTGGTGGCAGCCGCATTGTTATTGGGCAGTGCAAGGAGGGGGTGGCAGGGGGCAGCATGGGTTGGGGGTGGCAGTGCAGGTGGGGGGGTCGCTAGTTGGCAGCGGGCGGTGCAAGGGGGGGGGTGGCACAGGTTGGTGGGGGGGTTGCGGGTCAGCGGGCGTGTGGTTGTTGTGCGGTGCAAGGGGGGGGCTCGCTAGTCAGCGGCAGGTGCGTTGTGACGAGGCAGCACCCAGACTCCACCCCACAAACAGGGGCTCATGGGGCTGGGGCCGGGGCCAGGCAGCATGTTCTATTCTATAAAATGACTAGTAAATCAGTTATAAAAAAACAATTTACACACAACCCAAACGACAGTAGACGTCATTTGGGCTGGGGGGTGCATTGTGGTGGTAGTGAGAGGGGAATAAGCATTGTTGCCACTTGATGTGGTTGTTGGCAGTGTTGTTAACTATTTGTGTGGGATATATAAAAAAAAGATGGGATCAAAAAAAAAGAAAAAGATGGCATCTATCAAACAATCACTGTAGCAACACTAGCCCTATCAAATAAACATGTGCAAATCCACTAGGGGTATATAAACCCTTGAGATTTCGCTCTTTTGATCCCCTGGGCTTGTCCCATATAATGTAGAACACGTTAAATTAAATTAAATTAGTTATACAATAATAAATATTAGTACACTAGGAGTCGGACTGAGGGTCTGGTCACAGACCAGTCTGAACCGGTCTGCCCATGGTCTGCTGAGATTGAGAAAGTAGCCAGACCGTGGACCGGGATGTTCCAAGACTGCTCCGAACCGGGACTGATAGTCCTATCAGACCAGTCCGGGTTCAGTCTGGTCTGTGGTCTTTTCCAGTTTGGTGGACTGGACTTTAAAACTCTATGGGACCTGAGAGAATGACAAGGGGACCAGGGGACAAACAGGATGGAACAAGCAAGGGGATGACAATGGCAGGAGCAAGGTGATGGAAACAGGGGCGAGGGTGGGCCTGCACCCTTGGCCCCCCCTCCTCTCACATCCTTTGCAAGAGGGGTAGTTTATTTTTAATTTTTTGTTTGTAATGTAATTTGTAAATAGACAATAAATATATCATCGATTTGAATATATCTTTGTTTGCCTCTATTTTAGGCCTTTGAAGTTTAATTTCATAATGTTGGCATATCTTCAACACACTATATTTGGTGGTGTTGTGATGATGGATAAATATCTCCCTTTGCCTTTTGCCTTTGGAGTGATATCCATATCTATCAATGACAAAAAGTCCCAACCAACAGTTGCCCAGGCGGTTGTGACCGGTTGAGACCGGTTGCAACCCGACCTGGTTGTAGTCAGTTGCAGTCGGTTGGGACCGACTGCAACCAACATCTACATAGTGACTTGGAATACATACTAACTACTATTATTACTTTTCTACTGTAATTTAAAATATAGTATAATATACAAATAAAATCAAACAATCCCTGCCTCAAGGTAAGGGGGATGGGGAACGCTGACGACAGGGGTGTGAGGTGCCCATACTCGCTGTTGAGGCAAGGGATGGCAGACAAGAGGGGGGGGGGACAGCGGATGAGTGGGGGGACAGCAAGCACAAGGGGGGGTACAGCAAACACAAGGGGGGGGATGGCAGATGATGGGGGCACAGTGGACAAGTTGGGGGGGATGGTGGACAAGGGGGGGACAGCAAATGCAAGGGGGGGGATGGCAAATGCAAGGGGGGGGATGTCAAACACAAGCGGGGATGGCAAACACAAGGGGAGGGACAGCAGATGACAGGGGCAAAGCAGACAAGTGGGGGGGAACAGCAGACAAGTGGGGGGATGGCAAATGTGAGGGGGGATGGCAAACAAGAGGGGGGATGGATGAGAGGATGGCGGTCATCATAGAGGTGGTCATCGTGGGGGAAAAGTTGAAATGGTTGAAAAAAAAAGATGATGTCTTGATCATCAGTACAAGCATGTGCAAACACAAATGTGTCATGATGCGTCATTGTTTATACTTGCACAACACATGTGCAAACACATGCAAATGAGCCAAAGGTATATAAACCCTTGCCCATCTGCCATTGTCACTTGGGCATGCCCCAACCTCGGTAAGAAAATAAGTAAATAAGTACATAAGTAAATAACATAGTATATATTAGTGTATATACAAGTAGATAACTGGCCGGTTGCAACCGGTTTGAGTAGTTCTCAAATCTTGCCAACTGCAACTGTGCGATACCCCCATGAGGCCCAACTGCGACCAGAAGTCTGGTTGCCCATGGTTGCAGTCTGGTTGGGTTGCCAGTTTTTTTTGGTTGCTGCAACTGGACCTGCAAACACTAGTTATAATCATCATGAGATGTTGCTTTGCATTTTCCCCAGCAATTAGTGCTCTCATGACCAAATCTGTCACATGTTCCACATTTGGCCATTCCAAGCCAGGCGCAATTTTCTGTAGCATGGCTAGGCTTTTTGCCATGCTTGCAATATATGCTGGAAGCTTTGATTTTTGATATACAGTTTGCCAGATTTTTCTTGTATGGCTTGGGCTTCCATATTTTGGACAGTGAGGATAGCATGACTAGGGTTTGAAAGTCCGGTCCAGTCCGGTCTTTTACCCCTTTCAGGCTTGGACTGGGACCAGGACCAGTCTATTTTTTACTCAACCACATACAGACCAAGACCGGTCTTTCCTATATTAATCTACTATAATTAAATTATTTAACAAAAAATTCCACTATGTATTGCTTTTCCAGTTGTATGGGTCAGCTTACAAATGGACAAGCTATAGGCCGTGAAATGGGGACAGATCAGCTGATGGCTCAGCCGGCTACTGATCGGCTGGTTGCTATGAGATACATGTCAGCCGACTAAGTGGGGACAGATCAGCTGATGGCTCAGCTGGTGACAGATTGGCCAGTGACTGTGATATATGCATAAGCCGACTAAGTGGGAACAGGTCACCTGATGGCTCGGCTGGATTCTCTTGGCTTGGCTCAGGATGTGTTGGCTCAGGCTGAATTCCTGGCCGGAACTTAGTTTTTTTGCTCAGCCAGAAATCTCCAGCTGGAAATTCTTTTGATAAGCTTATGTAAGCTTGGCTGGAAATTCCCCTGTTTTTGTTTGGACTTGTGGCTGACAGCTTAACTTAGACTAAATATATTCAACTAAATAAATTCTAACTATAAGGTTACCTGGACTTAACAAGGCCAGAAATGGTCTTGTTAAGCCGGGACATTTATGATAGGGCTGGGCCGAGAGGAGGGCATTATATAGTCTGGGGTGTGTTGGCTTGTTTGGTTTCATTCAACAAATGTGATCAGATGATCGAAACACGTCTGATCGCGTTTTGTTGAATGAAACCAAACAAGCCAACACACCCCAGACTATATGATGCCCTCCTCTTGGCCCAGCCCTATCATAAATGTCCCGGCTTAACAAGACCATTTCTGTCCTTGTTAAGTCCAGGTAACCTTATAGTTAGAATTTATTTAGTTGAATATATTTAGTCTAAGTTAAGCTGTCAGCCAAAGTGCTGCAGACAAGGACCAGGCTGGATAAGTCTGGGTCTGTTTGGGTCCTTTGAGAATCAGTAGACTAAGGTGAGGCTGCTGTGAAGTCCTACATCTCTGGCTTTCATTTTCTAACTAAAGGGTGTCTGCTAGTTGCTTATGGTCTAATTTTTTTGGTCCCTGGACCTCTCACAGGTAGTGCTTGAAAGTCTGGTGCAGTCCCAGTTTTTTGCCCCCATTGGCTGTAACCTGGACTGAACTGGTTATTTGAAATATTTAGGAGTACCTTAGGATACATACTCAATACCTATATCAGAGTACTGTGCCCTGTGCCACTCTCTTTTACATACTACACAGCCACAACCCCATGGGTTACCGATTCATGACCCCAGCACATGACTACCATCACTTGTAGATAAGCTAAGCAAATAAGTGCACCTGAGACAAGTAAGTAAATCAGTTAGTTCTGTAAGGCCACTGAGTAATGTAATGAGTCAGTCCAAAATAAGCAAATAATATATCAGTAAATATAGTCTATAAAGCAACCTCAGTCTGAAGCAAGCCTTTGGGAGCAAATAAATCACTTTAGTGTAAGCAAAGCAATAAGCAATGTGTAACAAGCAACTGAGTAATTTTCTCCTTAGTAAGAATCTGATAGATTAGTCTGAACAATGTCAAAAAGAAATTGCAAGTCAACATACCATCTTTATACATCTTGTCTCTTTAATAAGGATCTGAAGGATCACAGTCCAAAAAAGTTCAATAAAAATGCAAGTCAACAGCAAGTGGATGGTTTTGATTTTGTGGCCTGGGTTACAGTTCTGACTAAGTGTCCAGGACTTCCAATCCCACTCCTCCCCCTGCTTCACTGTCTGTCCCTCATGTCCACATCCTCTCCCTCTCCCTCCTACCCATCCCTCATTCCTCCTTTAATGTCTGTCTCACTCTCTGCCCTCATTTCCCTACCCCCACATCCCCTTCTCAAACTCCCCCTCACACCCCTCTCTCACACTCCTCACTGCCTGTCTCATCCCCATCACCCTCACACTCCTTTTCCTCACACCCCAAACACTGATTTGCAATGACACTGTAAGTCTGCCCCTCTAGGCTCATGACACTACAATCCAACACACAACCAATTAGCAACACCACTTCCTTTTTCCTTTTCCCTTATCTTCATTCTCACTTCCATGAAACAAAGGTACAGTAAATATTACTACTCCTACATTGTGCACTATTAATATATACTCTGACACCTACACCTCCTTCATCAGCCAAGTACGCTGTTCAGGCTGCCACTGAGCAATGATTTACAATCCATCACACATGCAGGGCCTGAAATGAATTCCAAGTATAAAAAAACACCGCACCTCAGGGCGACATGAGGCGCGGTGATATTCTTAATCAATTACATATCCAAAACACTGCACCTCAGGACAACATGAGGGGCGGTAATATTTTCCCTCAATGATGAATATAAAACTTGAACAGATTTCAATGAGGTGTGGTAATCAATTCCATGCATGTAAAACACTGCACCTCATTGGACCATGAGGTGCGGGGATATCATGGATCAATTACATATAAAAATTACTGCCATTTGAAAGGATATATATTTGATGCAAGCTGCACCTCAGATCAGCATGAGATGTGTGATATAGTTGGTAATGTGTGTGCTGCCTTCACCTTATTATTCACAACTGTAACAGCTAGCCCTAACCCTTGAATGGGAAGTCTCCATTCCCAATGAATGAATTCATTTGGATATAATGTAGATCAAATGTCTGAGCACATTTTATAGTACATATGTGGGGCTTGATAACATTTGTTCTCTTTGATCAGACCAGCCTTCTTGTTCGCTCACAGCAGTCTATTCACATTTGATTTAACAGAGGTTTATGTACATAATTTTACATACATATAGCTTATCTCAAGTTGATCCGTAATTTGTTGTTTGATTCCTGTGCAATGTTGCATAAACGGATGCAACAACCAGTGGCTACAACCCACCATTTTACTCCATCGTTGTCTACGCCCTCTCCAGCATAACTCTCATGTTCACCAAAGACATCACAAACTTGGCCTTTGACCAGCCTTTTGACATTGACAGTGCACCTACCAGACTGATATGTGACGATGCACCAAACCAACAGTTGGTGTTGAGGGCTGCATTACGAGCTCAAGTGCCAGATGAGAACGAAGGTGAGAGGTTTTTGAGCGAAGCATGTACTACAAAAGGGCTGGCATATTACAAACAACTTTACGATGGAAACTGTGTCCATGCTGCAGCTCAGTCCATGCTGAAGCGTCACCGCATCGATTATGCATCCTCTGGCTTCAATGTCTCCACTGAGAGTCCGGACCTCTCTTGGACAATTGATCATCATTTTATCGACCTCAAGATATGCGTTGGGAGAGGGTTAGGGCTAGATGCAATGGTGCCTAATCAGTATGCACTCCACACATATGAATTCACACTCAACCTTCGACGCCCTGACCGTGAATTCAATGCCAAATTTGCCAAATTAGGGTTTGATCCAGTGAGATCAATGCTGTGATTGGGGCGTTCTCCCAGTGTGGAGGATGCATGGCTGGCATGGGTACCATCATCCATACTTCAAGAACAGGAGAACACAGTGCCACCAGGGACATGCACTGGACCGACACCTCTTATACAGAGGCACTATCGCACAGCTATAATGCTCTTTGCGCACACATTAGCATCTATTCCTTACCGTGATGCAACTGTGTATGAAGAATATCCCAACCTTGTGGATAACACTGAGTTCGAACAGGCAACAAATATCTTGTGAGTCATCATATGTATTTCATGTTCTCTCTCTGGATGTCAATATACCAACCGCATCTCAGGGTACCATGAGGCGCGGTGTGTTAGCCTGTGTGTCAGTCTGTGCCGCACCTCAAGAGGGGATGAGGCATGGTGTATGTGGCCACACTTCATAACATCTTCTTCAGTTATCTTGTTTATAGTGATGTACTGATTCATTATGTATGTGTTGCAGGCAATTGGACATTTATCTTGATATCCGAACCCTTCGCAAATTAAACTCTCACCTGAAAGCAACATATTCCACATGGCTTCACAATGCTCCACCTGAGTACACAGAAGATGGCTTCTTCACAGGAAGAACACCGATTTGTGTCACATCTAGGTATGGACAAAATATCGAAATGGAGATGGATGAAGCATTCCTTGATGAGGAAGGGGAAAATTGGAACAGAGAACGAGATTTCTCCAAAATCCGATTCCTTACAGTGGCTATTGCAAGTCATTTACAGTTGAGTTGTTAGTTTGTTTGGATAAGTCACACTGACAAGTGTGATTCAATATTAAAGGGTCAGAGAGGTTGAAGAATGGATCCAACGAGATATTGATGATATTCTGGAAAACCACCAGAATGACATATATTCCACAGCAGACATTCAGACAAGACAGGAAATTAGTGCAGAAGAACTGCATGAGATGGAGATAGAAGATGAACTTGTCCATGAAATCCCAATCTTTACAGCCAATGGATATCAAATTGAACGTCGCCTGGCTGTTCATAGTGATGACTCAAGACCTCATGGTGTTCTCATGGATCTGCGACATCTCCATCAGTTCTTCGAGGAGGATGAAGCAGATGATGACCTACAGGATGATGAAATGGTCACAGAAAAGGCTACAAAATATCATGTATACCCACAGGCAGGCCTTGTCACAGCAGGTCATTTTCAGGCAGCTGGCCTGGTGGTGAACTTTCAGAAACGTCTAAACAAACTGAACAACACATTGCATCAGGAACATCAGGCAGAGGGAGAGGGAGACTGTGAGACTGTGGGTATAGCAGTGCATGGAATTGCCTGCCAAGGCTACAATGCAGTCATGCATTACACCCGTGGTCTTGGTTCACAGCATCATGATGCTCAAAAAGGCTATGTCACAGGTGCTATATCTGGTGCCTGGGTTGAAGGCAATGGTCAGGCAAAGACTATTGCAAAGAAGCTCATCACCCAATGCATGCATCAACTGCCACATGAGACCTTTGACTGCAAAATCATGAATGACACCATTGACAGAGATCTCAGGCTAGAGAATGTGTATGCCATTGATTTGGATGCTCTTCCTGCTAGTTGCAAAAATGGACAGTATGTGTGTCTAGATGGAAAATACAATATATTCCTGACCAACACTGACTTCTGATCATCAGATCAATCCTTGAGAAGGTCCTCCAACCATTGGCATGTACATGGACTCATTCAAGCATCATTGACCGTCTCAAGCAAAATGTGATTTTACTTAAGGCAGAGGTATGTATACTAATTTTCTATGTAACATTAGCCATGCACACTGACCAGAATCTATCTACAACATGGTATCTGAATAGGCATATCCAGCTATCTACTCATGGACCACATATCCCCTCACCTGTTCCATTTCAGCCATTTGGAATCATTGCCATTCCTACATAAAGGCCAATAAGCTGCCTGACCCAATGCATGCTGAGATGTGTTCAATTCTTGAGCGTGCATTGAACTATATGCATACTGGAAATGCTGCAGTCATTGCTACATCCATCATGAATCCTCTGTGGATTGGACAAGCAGTTATCAAGGATGGCATGCCATGCTTCAATGCTCGTATTGTTGAGCTTGACACTTATGGAATGGTGACAGTCAACAAGGAATATTGGCCATATGAGCCACAGACGCAACAACCAAGGTCAAGTGCCCGAAAATCCCAAATGTATGTCTATGGAAAAGGATTATCCCAGGTGAGAACCACTCTTCATTTGGATCACACTTCATATTTCTACTTCACTTGGATCACACTTCATATTTCTACTTCATTTGGCATCACATTATGCCGCGCCTCATAATGTTATGAGGCGCGGTATATATCTGCTTCATTTAACATCATATTTATACCATGCCTCATACTGTGATGAGGTGCGGTATATTTCTTCTCCATTTGACATGGTATTATTCTGTGCCTCATGATGTTATGAGGCACAGTATATTTCTTCTTCATTTGACATCACATTATACCGCGCCTCATGATGTTATGAGGTGCGGTGTTTGGTTATTGATTTGAACTGTTCCATTACGCCATCCCTCATTACATCATGAGGCACAGTGTACTTTCCATTTCTAGATGTGGGTGATTGACACTCCTATTATGCATTGATTTTATCATGTTCCATTGGCCTCTTACTCACATTTTTTGCTGCAGGTTTACTCTGCATACCTTTCAATGACTCTTGCCAGTTCAAGACCTGCCCCTGCTGTTGCTCAACATTCAAGCATTGAGCGTACACGAGCAAACAGTATTGCATATTCTGCTCTCACTATATTCATACAGGATTGCAAAGATCTTGTTTCAACTGGTGTTCAAACATCAATTAGTAGGCAACTCAGTGATCCTGAACAGCACATTCATTCAAAAGGATTATCAAGAAAACAAGATCTTGTGCACTGGCAGAAAAGCCATTATCCACTGGCTTGGGGGCCTAATTCTAGACATCCAACAGAAACATATGCCTTACTTGTCAACATTTTGTTGGAGGATCCACTTGCAGGTGGCCAATTGCAACATGCATCTGAACGGATTGGGTACAAGGAACTTGCAAAACGAATAATCAAGATGGCCCAGTCTGATACTGCTTGTGTTGCAGCACCTGTACGGTTGCATGGCTCATTTCTTACTGCATTGAGGATTGCCCTTCGCCTTCTCCACCAGATTTTCAACAATGACCCCAACACTACCGATTACATCATCCAGAGCTTCTCAGCTATGATGCAAAAGATGAACATCCATTTCATTCCATGGCATAAGGAATCAATTGGAGGGAATTCAAAAGCTCAGGCAGTTTCGCATGATTGGTGGATGGTGGTCAAACACAATGCTGAGGACACCAGTGACAATACCAATAGATTCAAGTCTCGAGAAGATGCATGCATTGCTATTGCTGGTGCAACAGCATTGTCAGATCCATATGCACCCTGGGAGATCCCTGACAATCTGCATGAAATGGGACAGCTTTGGCCCAAGAAGATACAGCCTCGGGATTGGAACTTGCAACCTAGTTTACCTGGGAGTGGATATGTGCTGGAGACATACCATCATGTTGATGCATCCTACTCTGGTGACATATGGTGGCACCACATGGCTCTGGTATGGGCAATCTTGTTTTCTCGCATTACACCACATGTGTTCCGGGATCGGAGCATCAGTGTCAATGCCATTGGTGAGGCACAAGTCACAAAGGAAATAAGAAAATTGGAGTGGGTGGAAACAATCTCTGAAACCCATAAGGGTTGCACAATGCCAATGCCATATGTCACAATGGTGAGTACATCAATCATTGCATTGTTGGACAAGAAATCCCCCCTGTGGAAGGAGTTCAAGAATGCAGGTTTTGGAAAAGCTTGGTCAGATAAAGATGGTATGTGTGATATTTTTGTGCTTCAAGTTGACATAGATATTGACCTGTCAGAATCTAGGGATGAAACAAATTCATGCTGTCAACTTTGTCCGGATTGGCTTAGCAAAGGCAATGACTACTGGTGTCCTGAGTACTCCACGATATGGCAGGAATTGGGAGATGCTACCACTAGAGAAACTGAAATCTCGATATGACAGGATCATGCACTGCTTTACAAAGCAACCATATGGAGAATACTATGCAGTAGAGTCACTGTTTGGTCAGAAGATGGCAGACATGCTTGTCAATAATGGGGATATTAAGAGACCAGGGACTGTAGGCTCAAAGAAGTGAGCAATGGCATAGTGTATGCCCCCATTTTTAGTCACATGAATATTAAATGCTACATACCAACAAAGAGTTGTCGTTTCACTTTTTTCACTATTTTAAACCAACAGGACACAAGAATGGTTCACAGTATGTTATTGGGGAGCTTGCTCCCCTCTATCTGGGCTTTGAAAATTCCTATCCATGGCATGACGCACGTGATCACGTGATACATGACCGAGCTGCATCAGCAGCGAGGTCGCGACTGATGTGGTGACAGGATCCACTTGACGCATGTGCATGTGTCACTCTATTTGTATCTATGTACTCCGCAGATTAGATGGATAGTGATTTCATACTCTATGTACCTTCTTCTCTTAACTACTACACTGATCTGCTTTGTTGTCAATATGAGGTGTATTGGTTTTGCTACATATCTTTTCTGATAAACTGTTTAGCACCATGCAAGATAAAGGCAAACAAAGACAGATCAACAACTTTGAACCTTCTCAAGGACATCATGGTAATTCTATTCAAGGTTCTCTATCTTTGAATCTTGGTATGCCTTATGGTTTTACAATGCAGGATCTTCTCCATGTATGTAATCTATTCTTAGCTGCTCCTCCTCAACCTGCTGGTGCAGGTCCATCAAGATTTCCTCTGACTGTTCTCAATACACCAAAAACCTTTACTCAGATCATTTCAAAGTCTCCCTCTAATCAAGGCAGGCTACTATCATCTACTGTTAGCTGTAAATTAACATATGTCTATTATTAGCAACTCAAACTCTCAAGTCAAATAGTTGTACATCTGTAAGCAACACACCTTGCACACCTGCAACTCATGAGTTACATGCAAAGCACACACAATTAACTATTGGATATGGGTCTCCGCCATCTCAGGGACCTTGCAGCTATTACATCCAGGGATAGATGATAATGAAGCTGGTGACTCAGATATGCAGCCACCTGCAGTTGCTACTAGGCTGTTCCAGAGTGAAATTCAGCAAACTATTGCTGCTCAGCCTCAGAGTGGGGGGAACTTGCCCAATCCTGTTTTTGGCACTGCTGGTCAAGATATGGATGTGGATGACAATGGTTTACAAAACCATCCTCCTGCTCATATAATTGCAACTGTTTGTCATGTTAGAGGATCTACTGCTTGTGAGGTATGTCCAGCCAATTCAAATTTACTTTGGTGTACCAAGAACCATCACTGGGTCTACCATGACTGTTTTGGAGAGCTTCAGACATGTGTAGGATGTAGAGAATAGGAATGGATCCAGAAGCAAAGGATTTGTCAGAGGCAATATGAGATACAAAATCAGATGCAGCTGGATGATCAGATGCCCCATCCACCATTTCTACCACAGCAGCCACCACCACTACCACCACCACCAACTGCTTCTAGCACTCCACCTGCTCTACCACCACTTGCTCCTGCTCCACTATCTCTACAGCTACCACCATCTCAGCACAGTTTACCATGAAGTGCTCATCCTGATACCCCAGAATTGCTTTGGTGTACAAATCAATGCCACTATGTAAATTAGACAGCATTTGGTGACTTCCAGACATGTGAGAGATGCAGAGAAGCTGCTCATGCTTGTCACTGCCAGTGTAACACAATGCAGCACAATTCTGGTATTATGAATCAAAATCCAATGCTATCTGTTCACCCACAACCTCATCAGCCCCCTAATCCTCCTGGATCTGCCCCTGTACCTCTTCCTAACAATCTTCCTTTTGATCTGGCTGTCCCAGAAGAAGAAGAGAAGTTGTTGGATGAAGTCAGAGAAAAGCTGATGGATATAAAGCTAGAAGCCTGTTCACTGACTTTGATTCTAACTTAAAAGGGTGTGATTGATGCAAAGTTCTAGTCCTAAGCTCATCATCCATTTTAACTAGGATTAAACATTGTGCAAAGTACTGGGATGAAGTGAGTGCCCCACTTGTGGAGTACTGGTGCTGAAGGCACCAGTACATAGTTTCATATTATACAGTGCCTATTATACAAGATGAAGGTCAATGTATCCGATGATCTCCTAAAACACATGGACACCCTGAAGTCATATTGTGACCGCATCAATAAATTTCCTAATATGGAATTCCATATTTCCGACACCCAATTCAAATCTATAATTTCAGCATCCCTACCATCATTGTGGAAGGGTAAGTAGACACACCCATTGACTTCCCCGTTCTGGCGCATTTCCTGTGGGGCCACAAGATCTTTGGATTGAGTATATGTATAGTTTCCTTCTTTTTTATTATTATTGTTTAATCATATATCTAATTAATCTCCTCCCAAACTTCGAGACACAGGTAGAAGTCAATGACATCCCTGAAGGTCTACAAATGCCCTCAACATGTCAATCTCTTGGGCTTATCATTCATCATGAGATTCTTGTGAAGATTTGTACACCCAACTTGAAGGACTGGGTTTTGGTTTTGATTTTATTTTCCTTTCTTCAAATGTTTTGGTCTATTCTTCACTCTTCCCTGTGAGATTCAAGATTCCTGCATGTACCCCTTCCCATGGCTAGCTGTTTCTGACTCGATGGGCTGATCTGTCAGATGAGTAGGGTCGAGGGGGCACACTGGATGGTACTCCGCACCTACTTGGGGCTCAGGTGACGTATTGTCAATAGAGGGCCTCAGTGTTAGTCCCCTCCCTGAGCAATCCCTGGCAGCTGATGTTCAGAGAGGAGGACTTGACGATGCCCGACTGACAAGCACTTGTTCTTGAATTCATTGAGTGTTCTATTTTTACTTGCACTTCCATTTTTGTATGTTTCCACCTCTTTCTTATTTTATATTCTATTTTCTCAATCTGATTGGCATGAGAGCACATGCGCAATCATCGCACATATAGTTTGTATCTGCATTTTGTGTATAAGGTGTCCTCCCACCTTTTGAATGGGGAACATTTCTTCCCCTCCTTTTTCTTGGTTTCTGTTAGTCTCCCTCATGACGACTCGCTTTCCCTCAAGACAACTGCACACAACAGTATAGTTCTGAGCTAAGTATTCTTGTTTCTATGGTTACTGGGCATCATGGCCCTTTTCTTGTGTTCTTTCTGATTGGACTAATGGGTCCTTTGTTTCAAGTACCACACCCACGCACGTATTCTCATATTGAGCCCCTTTGGCTTTGATTTCCTTGTCTCTTGTCTCTTTCTCATGCAATCTGATCACGACGCATCATCCACAGAAGCGTCCCCTCTCAATGTTGTCATCCACAGGTTCTCAATCCCATTGAGAACTCTCCATCTCGTCCCTTTTCCCTTTTCACCATGTGTTTGACACTTTCGTCACGTGTTTACCCCCTTCAGCCTTACCTTTGACAGCGCGACATGACAACCTGACCGATCAACCTCAAGAGGGCTGAGACCCCATCCACATCATCCTGGCAAACATATGTAGAACCATATAAGAGTAATGCAAATGATCCTAATAATATAGATCCAAAGTGCCAATTATCATCGGATGCATTATTGGTTTATTACAGGAGGAATACAAACTTTGGCTGAACAGAAATGGGAATAATAACGGTACTGGCAGAATCGTAAATCTGGTGAAAACCCAGAAAGCTACTGGTCCCAGTAAATCCCTTGAAAATTGTATCACTGAAAGGAAATCCACCATAGAAACTTATTGTGATCATTGCAATCATACCGGACATTGGACAAGTAAATGCTGGAAATTTGATAGGACCAAATGCTGTAATTGTGGGAAATTCGGACACCAAGCAAAAACCTGTCAGGGAAAAAGAAAGGAGAACATGAAGGAGAAGAAACCTGGAGACACACAACTCTCAGTGTATTTGACCCATTACATATGGAGCATTTAATGGTGGCTTTTGGCCCATGTAGTATGGTCCAGCTAAGATGGGCCCATCTTGTGTGATAGACCATAGGATAAGGGTGGGCCCATGTTAGTGGGATACACCATGTGAATAAGGTGGGCCCATTGTGATGTGACTGAGTGAGTGAGACCATTGATGATGGGTGGGCCCAGGTGTGAGCTGCTGGAGGCAGTAGACCATGGGTGATGGATGGGCCCATGGTCTAGCTACTGGAGACAGTAGACCATGGGCAATGGATGGGCCCAGGTGTGAGCTGCTGGAGGCAGTAGACTATGGGTGATGGATGGGCCCATGGGTCAGGATTCAGGAATGGAATCATCAAGCAAAATGGACTGAAGAACTAAAGAAATGAAAGAAATAATAATCACATGGACTGAAAATTACAAGTGAGAAGACTGAAATAAGTATCACTTATGTTTACTAGGCAGTATCATATTAGAGAATCAAAGAATGGGCATATGGGGTGGGGCAAGCAGGATCAGGTTTGGACACCAAATTTGAAAGGTCATGGCAACAGGAACTGGGCAAGGAAAATAAATTCAAGTTGCTTTCAACAATCAATGAGGACATATTTAGAGAATCCATGGCTACAGAACCTACTAGCAAATTAGTACGTGAAACTTTCAATTTTCATGTGTGTACTATAGCCTGTCAGTGATGATCAGGTGATTGGTCACTACACCATCCACTACACCATCCACCACCATCCACCTCCTCTTAAATTTCATTCATTCCAGGTGAGTTGCCATCTCCAAAGAATGCGACAATCCGTGGGAGCGCGAAGCGCGGGAGTGATTTGCATAAGCTGACAGCTGCTGAATAAGTGCTGACCAATTCTGACAAATGCTGACCAATTTTTGTCAGCAATCCAAGTATTGTGTAAGCATTGAATCATTATGTAATCAAAACTTCGCACCAAGCCTGCCTCCCTCAATTCTGATCAACATCTGTTATTCCACTCCCCTCACTCTTTAGTATCTTTTATCTCATTCAGTAACATACCTGTTAGCTACTCATAGATTTCAACTGCCCAGCAAAGTATTCATGGTTTGATGGTTTGATCTGATCATATTATCAGATAGATAACATAATTTCACCTTTTAACAACATCTCTCTTATGAACTTCCAGTAACATACACAGCTTGATATCCTGTTGTCAAGGTGAGAGCCTTTGTGGATGTCACAATGAGTAAAACCTCTATTTTCTGCCTGATAATTGACTGATTAACTGATAATGTGAGTGATCTTGCCATAAAATTGAAATGTACTGAGAGAGTGTGTTTTTTTCAGGATGGTATAGAGTTTAACTCATACAAAGCAGCATGTCTTGCTCTTGGTCTTCTAAAAGATGATCAGGAATGAATTCAGTGTCTTACAAAAGCTGGAGATATGCAAACAGGCTCTGCACTGAGGTGGTTGTTTACTATAATATTGCTGAACTGTTATCCAACATCTCCTGAAGTGCTTTGGAATCAATTCAAGCACAAGATCTGTGATGATCTGAGAAGAAAGTTGGAGCACATTCCTGCATATCACAGTTGTCAATTTACAGACAATCAAGTCTATGGATATGGGCTGTATATTTTAGAAAAGATATTGATAAAGTCTGACAAGTCTCTGGCTGACTATCTACCTATGCCATTGGCTCCAGAGGGGCCTGCTCAAGGGGAAAAGTGGGAGGATATCCAACCAAATTACATTTTAGCTGAACAGCTTGATTATGATGTTGAGCAGCTGAACAACATTGTGCAGTGCAATCTTGGATGGTTCAATCCAGAGCAACACAATGCATTTGATGCAGCAATGACTTCTGTTGATGAAAAACTTAGGAAGATGATATTCATACACAGTGCTGGAGGCCATGGAAAAACTTTGGTTTGCAACATCATTGCTGCTGCTGTCCGCTCACTGGGGAAAATAGCCTTATGTGTTGCATCACCAGGTATTGCTGCACTGCTTCTTGAAGGTGGTTGCACTGCACATTCACATTTCAGAATCCCCCTTGATATATTTGAGACTTCAGTTGCAGGAATTGACCATAGATCATTTATGTTTGAAGTTCTTAAACTTACTGAAGTCATAATCTGGGATGGGGTTCCAATGCAGCAATCAACTCAGTTGATTGAGTTGCACATGATATTCTGAAAAAGAACATACCATTCGGAATTACAGTAGTGTTTGGAGGTGACTTTCAACAGACCCTTCCTGTTGTTGAACAAGGGGTGGGGCAGCAGATAATTTCAGCATCTCTCTGTAGTGGCAAGCTCTGAAAAGATGTTGAAGTGCACTTTTTGGTTAAAAATATGTGGTTGAACAGAACTCCAGAAAGTGAGGAACATGCACAATGGCTATTGGATATTGGTGCTGGCAGAAACTACATTGAGAGCACTGAACATGTAGAAATCCCTGAGGACATGTGCTGTGTAAACAATACAACAGAATCTCTGATAGACTTAACTTATCCTGGAATTGGGGAGGGACACAAAGATGACAAGTATTTCCTGGACAGAACATTGCTTTCATGCAAGAATGATGATGTTGATGACTTCAATACAGCAATTCTGGACAAATTCCCTGGGCAAAAAAGGGTGATGATGAGTTCAGACTCTGTTAAAATGGAGAATAAGGCACATAATAGGTATCAGCCATATCGAGCCGAGTATCTAAACAGTCTTAATGCAACTGGACTTCCATTAGCCAGGCTTGCATTGAAAGTTGGATGTCCTACAATGCTTCTTTGCAATCTGGATCCATCAAAGGGACTTTGCAATGGAACAAGGATGATTGTCACAGATATTAGACCACATGTGCTTTAATGCCATATCATTACCAGAGATGAGAGATTTGCTGGAAAGACAGTGTTAATTCCTTGGATAGAGTTGGAACCAAAGGCAGCAAATCTTCCTATTCCTCTTCAGAGACAACAATTCCCAGTTCAATTGGTGTTCTTTATGACAATCAATAAATCACAGGGACAGTCAGTGAGGCATGTTGGGTTGAATCTGCAAACATCTGTTTTCTCACATCACATTCACAGATTAAAGTGCTGCTGCCAAGAGGATTGTGAGGATTGAAGAACACCTAATGTTGTGCACCATGAAATATTGGGGGGATTTAATCTGCAAGTATTAATCTTGGATGGATGTTATATGAATTGCTAAATTATAATTGACTACAGGAATTAAAGTTCTGTTTTTCTGTATTTAATATAGTAGAATGATACCATTTTTAACTAATTGAACATATTATATAATTAGCAAGTAAGTGTGTACCAGTGGGTTTTGTCTACTGTAGTAGGATTAAGCATTGTGTAAAGTACACAGGGGGGTTTGGGGGGCTTGCCCCCCTACGAGCTGGAGACCAAGTGCCGGAGTCATGGGCGAGCAACGCGAGCCCCGTGACGAAGGCACGGGTCGTAAGCTCGTCTCCAAAGAATGCGACAATCCGTGGGAGCGTGAAGCACGGGAGTGATTTGCATAAGCTGACAGCTGCTGAATAAGCGCTGACCAATTCTCATCATTCTTTGTCAGAGCTGACCAATTCTGACAAATGCTGACCAATTTTTGTCAGCATCCAAGTACAAGTATATTGTGTAAGCATCAAATCATTATGTAATCAAAACATCGCACCAAGCCTGCCTCCCTCAATTCTGATCAACATCTGTTATCCCACTCCACTCACTCTTTAGTAGGTCCTTTTATCTTTTATCTCATTCAGTAACATACCTGTTAGCCACTCATAGATTTCAACTGCCCAGCAAAGTATTCATGGTTTGATGGTTTGATCTCATCATATTATCAGATAGATAACATAATTTCTGTCTGCTTTCAGCTCTTAACAACATCTCTCTTCTGAACTTCCAATAACATACAAAGTTTGATATTCTGTTGTCAAGGTGAGAGCCTTTGTGGATGTCACAATGAGTAAAACTTATGATGGCTGATTATAGATCTCTATTTTCTGCTTGATAATTGACTGATTGACTGATAATGTGAGTGATCTTGCCATAAAATTGAAAGGTACTGAGAGTGTGTTTTTTTCAGGAGCTTTACTCCTTCTGGTGCTAATCCTCCTTCCACTCCTGAAAGCCAGAGACGCCAAGCACGTCATGCTGATCACATAGGTCGGTTACAAATGACTGATCCAGATCATCGTCATAGTCGCAGCCAAGCAAATACTCCTCCACCTCCACTACCTATTCAGCAACCAAATTTTCTGGCTCACCTTGCTGCTAATATTCCACAAGTGCAGATACCTGATAGCCTTGATGCCCCTATCAGGCATCCTATGCCTGTAGTGCCACCTATGCCAGTTAGAGGCACAAGTAGAGGCAGAGGCAGAGGCAGAGGCAGAGGCAGAGCTCAGCCTCCTCCTCCTGTGCCTGTCAGAGTTTCTGAAATACCTGAAGATCCATTTGCTGTCAATGTAGATATTGTAGTCAACCTACCACAGTCTGGTGCTGTTGACACCAGCAGGTCAGACAATAGCTTTGTGAGGGCTGAGAACATGCCTCAGGTCCAGCTGCCTGTTGACTGGAATCTACCACCTCCTATACTTAGAGCAGGAGGTAGAGGGAGGGCTGGCCATGTTCTTGGCCCACTGCATGATATATCTGGGGGTAATTGTGATCCTGCATTAAATGGGCTTCGCTGTGGGCAGATTGCATATAGAGAAAGACAAGCACATCTTCTGGCTAATAGGCACAATGCCATTATCAATGAACTAAAACAAATAGAGGAGAAAAGAAAGAGACTAGAGGCAGCAATAAATGAATAGAAACAAAGACAATTGAATGAAGCAAGACAGAGACAGATGTTAAGAGCTGCTGCTATGCAAAGGCAAAGGCAAAGAGAAGATGCTGTGGCTGAACAGGAACATCAACAGCAGGTGGCAGAACTAGCCAGACAAAGAGTTGTTCAACAGGCTTTCCAGCAAGAAAGACGGCAGTTTACTCAAGTGGGATTAGATGAAGAGTGCCGAAGGCAAAATGCAGAGATGACAGCAAAAATAATGGCCAGATGGCATCAACAGCGGCAGGCTGAGTTGGAGGAAGAAGAGGAAGAGCAAGGTCAACTACAAGCATGGGCAGCAGAACAACTGGCAGAATTCCAAAGATTGGCTCTGCAGGAGCAACTTGATGCACAGCATGCAAGACATCTAGCTGATGAATTTCAGGCTCAAATGGCAGCACAGGCTAATCAACAGCAACAAGATGCTCTTGCTGCTGCCGCCCTGGCTGCAGCTCAATATGAGCAAAATCGTAACCATGAAAATCAGCTCAGAAGAAGGGAAGAGCTCAGAGAGCAAGCTGAGGATGATCATCTTAGACAGCAACGAGCAGTCATTCAAGGTCAACAGCATGTTCTTCCAAAAGGTCGCAGACCATATCATGAGCCACTAGGTGGTCCTGAATGTCATTATCTGGGTCCAATGAATGTTCAGTGCAGCCACTGTCATGCATTGCACTTTGACTCAGAGAAGCTTTCTTCTTCTACTCGCACAAATAAGAAGTTTGGAGGCTGTTGTTTGCAGGGCCAAGTAATGCTGCCTCAATTGCCTCAACCTCCAATAGAGCTCAGAGATTTGCTTTATGGAATAAGTCCTTGGGCACACCACTTCAATTCGCCAATACAATGCTGCCTTTGCTTTTACCTCTCTGGGTGTTAATGTTGATCAAAGGATCACAGGTACATCAGGCCCATATTGCTTTCGTATAAACGGTGAACTACACCATTTGTCACACTACTTCCTCAAGGGGCTGAAGCAGAAACATATGCACAGATATACATCCATGATCAAGCTGAGCAGTTGGCAATAAGACAAAGAAATAATTTCTGTTGTCATGACACAGCTCCAAGGAATGTTGAACACTCACCATCCATATGTGCCTCTCTACAAACAAGCTTTTCAAATAATGAGAGAAAAGCCTGCAGATGAGAAAGAAGATGTTACTGTGACATTGCGGGCTGACAGAAACCAAGATCAGCGCCGGTATAATCTGCCTACTGCTGATGAAGAGGTTGCTGCTATTATTCTAGGTGATGGATCAGAAGAGCGCTCTGACCACAGAGATATTGTTCTTCGCCTGCATGGTGGAGACCTTAAACGGATCAGTCATTTACATCCTTTTTATGCCTGCTTGCACTATGTTTTGCTATTTCCAAATGGTGAGGATGGCTGGCATATTGATATTCCATCACAGCCTGGACCTCAGGGGCAGAGGAGGACGTCCAAGGTCAGCCAGAGAGCCTATCATGCATACTGATTGCATGTAAGACCTGGAGAACAGCCAGCTCTTTTTTGGGGTGGAAAGCTACTTCAGCAATATGCTGTAGATGCATGGGCTTCTATTGAGCAAAGCATGCTAAACTGGGTCAGACATCATCAGAAGGAACTCAGAGCTGATGTTTATCAGGGGTTGAGGGATGCTGCTTTTGGTGACCAAGATGAGAACCTTAATCTTTCTGAGCATGGCAGATGTATTATTCTCATCAGGAAACTGTGGATATCCTGGTATTTCCAGTCAATAGTGACAAATGGCTATCAAAATGTTAGATAAGGAGATACAATTAAATAATTTTATCTTTATACTGCAAGTAATTTATTATCAGAGCTAACAATACAATGTTAAAGCAGTATTTGAGTTCTGGGCCATCAGATATATGTCTGAGAAAGCATTGGATAAGTATGACAATTTTTTACAATTATGTTGCAGAGCTGAAAAGCTGTGAGAATATTCAATCAGTCTTGTAGCCAATTGTAGCCAACCTGCCAGAATTGGATTATATTACCCCAACAACTCAAAAATACCAATAGTGCACAGATAATGGAATGTTAAAATTGCAGTTGCTGAATTCAACATCTTTATATTGTTGGTTTGTTGTCAGAGTATAAGATTCAGGATGTTTTCAACAAATTGAGTATGCTCAGCTTGGAGTCAACTTAAACATATTTCGCATTTATTGGACACAATACGTGGGGTTAAGACTCGTGCAAGGGACCGAAAACATAGCCAAGGAGCTGCCACACATTATTCGTCTCTTACAAAAAGTGATCTGATGCCTCCACCATGTGCTATTCACATCAAGCCATTTCAACAAGTCAACCAGGTTGAAACGGCTTAACGTGAATAACACATGGTGGGGGCATCTTATCGCTTCGTGTAAGGGACGAATGATGTGCGGCGGCTCTCTGGCTATGTTTTCGGTCCCTTGCACGAGTCTTAATTCCACATATTGCATCCAGTAAATGTGAAATATGTTTAAGTCGACTCCAAACTGTGGCAACACTATGCACAGCCACAACCTCGTGGGCTCAACAAAATGCAAAAACCTGTTCATGACCTCAGCCACAAATAAATATAAGTGTGTGAGTAAGCATGTAAGATTGTGTGAAGCGAGACAAAGATATCAACAAATGTTAAGTTAATTATAAGGCAACAATTCAACAAATTTACTAAGTCAATTACTGAAAACAAAGTATACGAAAATGGAATGAGAAAAGACAAAAATAGTGCTATTTTCATTCCTCTTGTGCCCCAATTACAAGGTTTGATCCATGAATAGAAAAATGCCAGTTTATGGTCGAATCCATCAGTCTGGCAGCTCTGGTGGAATTGGCCAACTCAACTGTGCTATATCTGACATTAGCAGAGGGTGTGCAAGAATTAGACTTGCTATACTAAAGATTTAACTTATCAGGTATTGTATAATATAATCTAATATTATCATTTCCTCCTTGGTTTCCTGATGCTCCCCATCTTCACATTCTGGGAGTGAGCGACATATGAATCAGCTGTTTCAGGATTCCATGGCTATTTGTCGTTTTTTCCGCAAGACAGACATCTTTTTAACAATGACTGCCAACCCTGCTTGGATTGAGGTTAAAGAAGCTTTGCTTAGAGAGTCCCCTCCTGGAAACCAAATACAAACTGCTGCTGATTGTCCAGATATTGTTGTCCGTGTCTTTGAAGAAAAGAAAAAGGCTGTTATCAAAGAAATCAAAGAGGGGCTGTTTGGGAAGACAGTAGCAATGGTCCATACCATAGAATTTCAGAAAAGAGGCCTTCCTCACATGCATCTTTTGATCTTTCTGGATGGTCCTGATAAAATCAGATCTTCAGAAGATGTGGACTCCATTGTGTCGGCTCAAATTCCAGATCCTGCAACAAATCTAGTGCTTTATGAGGTCATCACAAAATCCATGGTACATGGTCCCTGTGGTGATGCTGATCCCAAGGCTAAATGTATCATTGATAAAAAATGCAGCAAACATTATCCAAAGGAGTTTTGTGAATGAACTGTATATGGTGAAAATGGCTATCCTCAGTATGCACGCCCCAACAATGGCCACCGTTTTGAAAAGATTGTCAAAGGCAAAAAACATGTGTTGTGCTTCAGTTGAAGCAGTAAAGTACATTCACAAGTATATCTACAAGGGTTATGATAGGCCAACAATTGAGATCACAGGTGACCAACAAAGGGATGAAATCAAAGAGTATCTTGATGCACGCTACATCTCAGCTGCTGAAAGTTGTTGGCACATTTATGAATTTTCAATGCATGCAGAATCACCCAGTGTTTATCAATTGCCAGTTCATCTACCAGACCAAAATCTCGTCTATTACAATCCAGATGATGATATCAATGAGGTTTTGGATAGAGCCTCTGGAAAAACTGCATTGACTGCTTGGTTTGATGCCAATAGACAATATCCTCAAGCATGTGATACTCTATATCAGGATTTTCCATGGACATGGGTCTATGTTCAGAAGACCAAAAAATGGAAGCCAAGGGAGCGAGGTGCAGGTGCAATTGGCAGAATGTACTTTGCATCTCCTGCTCAGGGAGAACAGTTCTATATGAGACTGCTTTTGACATCAGTTCCAGGTGCTACATCATTTGCAAACTTGAGAACTGTGAATGGTATAGAGTGTAACTCATACAAAGCAGCATATCTTGCCCTTGGTCTTCTAAGGGATGATCAGGAATGGATTCAGTGTCTTACAGAAGCTGGAGATATGCAAACAGGCTCTGCACTGAGGTGGTTGTTTACTATAATATTGCTGAACTGTTATCCAACATCTCCTGAAGTGCTTTGGAATCAATTCAAGCACAAGATCTGTGATGATCTGAGAAGAAAGTTGGAGCGCATTCCTGCATATTACAATCATCAATTTACAGATGATCAAGTCTATGGATATGGGCTGTATCTTTTAGAAAAGATATTGATAAAGTCTGACAAGTCCCTGGCTGACTATCCACCTATGCCATTGGCTCCAGAGGGGCCTGCTCAAGGGGAAAAGTGGGAGGATACCCAACCAAATTACATTTTAGCTGAACAGCTTGATTATGATGTTGAGCAGCTGAACAACATTGTGCAGCGCAATCTTGGGTGGTTCAATCCAGAGCAACGCAATGCATTTGATGCAGCAATGACTTCTGTTAATGAAAAACTTGGGAAGATGATATTCATACACAGTGCTGGAGGCTGTGGAAAAACTTTGGTTTGCAATACCATTGCTGCTGCTGTCCGCTCACTGGGGAAAATAGCCTTATGTGTTGTGTCATCAGGTATTGCTGCACTGCTTCATGAAGGTGGTTGCACTGCACATTCATGTTTCAGAATCCCCCTTGATATATTTGAGACTTCAGTTGCAGGGATTGACCGCAGATCATTTATGTTTGAAGTTCTTAAACTTACTGAAGTCATAATCTGGGATGAGGTTCCAATGCAGCACAAGTATGCAATTGACTCAGTTGATCGAGCTGCACGTGATCTGCTGAAAAAGAACATACCATTTGGAGGTGACTTCCAACAGACCCTTCCTGTGGTTGAACGAGGAGTAAGGCAGCAGATAATTTCAGCATCTCTCTGTAGAGGCAAGCTCTGGAAAGATGTTGAAGTGCACTTTTTGGTTAAAAATATGCAGTTGGACAGAACTCCAGAAAGTGAGGAACATGCACAATGGCTATTGGATATTGGTGCTGGCAGAAACTACATCGAGGGCACTGAACATGTAGAAATCCCTGAGGACATGTGCAGTGCAAACAATACAACAGAATCTCTGATAGACTTGACGTATCCTGGAATTGGGGAGGGACACAAAGATGACAAGTATTTCCTGGACAGAACATTGCTGTCATGCAAGAATGATGATGTTGATGACTTCAATACAGCAATTCTGGACAAATTCCCTGGGCAAAAAAGGGTGATGATGAGTTCAGACTCTGTTACAATGGAGAATCAGGCACATAATGGGTATCAGCCATATCCAGCAGAGTATCTAAACAGTCTTAATGCAACTGGACTTCCATTAGCCAGGCTTGCATTGAAAGTTGGATGTCCTATAATGCTTCTTCGCAATCTGGATCCATCAAAGGGACTTTGCAATGGAACAAGGATTATTGTCACTGATATTAGACCACGTGTGCTTCATTGCCGTATCATTACTGGAGATGAGAGATTTGCTGGAAAGACAGTGTTAATTCCTCGGATAGAGTTAGAACCAAAGGCAGCAAATCTTCCTATTCCTCTTCAGAGACGACAATTCCCTGTTCGATTAGCATTCTCTATGACAATCAATAAATCACAGGGACAGTCAGTGAGGCATGTTGGGTTGAATCTGCAAACAGCTGTTTTCTCACATGGACAACTTTATGTTGCACTTTCACGGATTAAAGTGCTGCTGCCAGAGGATTGTGAGGATTGAAGAACACCTAATGTTGTGTACCATGAAATATTGGGGGGGTTTAATCTGTGAGTATTAATCTTGGATGGATGTAATATGAATTGCTAAATTATAACTGACTACAGGAATTAAAGTTCTGTTTTTCTGTATTTAATATAGTAGAATGATCAGTGGGTTTTGTCTACTGTAGTAGGATTAAGCATTGTGTAAAGTACACGGGGGGGTTTGGGGGGGTTGCCCCCCTACAAGCTGGAGACCAAGTGCTGGAGTCATGGGCGAGCAACGCAAGCCCCGTGACGAAGGCACAGGTCGTAAGCTCGTATTTTTAAGTGGATAATCACCATGTACAACTACCAGCCATGATATCTAGTGTAAGTGTTTCTACTCTGGCTGGCCTCATAACTGATTTGTTTGTTTTTCCCTGCCAGATAAATTAGAACTATGCAAAAATTTCTGGGTAAACTTAAGGCAGCAGGGCAGCAGCTTGGACCTCAGGTAGGGGGATGACTTTTTATGGCCTGGAAACTATGTTATTTTTTTGTTTCTTGCAGATAACAAAATCCGAGTTTTGTCAAAGAAATTCAGATATTACATAAGCTTGGCATGTGCGTATATCCGAAAATTGGCCGCGGCAAGTTATTTGAGCCCTAGGACCCTTATTTTAGCTGATATATCGGTGTTTAAACGATTTCTTCTTACAGATATCGACTTATGAAGACTTTCCGGAAGATTTTTCCAAACACTGTGCGGCATGTGCGTATATCCAAAAACAGGTAGCACTAAGTCTTTTGAGCCATAGCGCATTCATTTTAGCTGATGTATTGTTTTTTTCTTACAGATATCGACATTTGAATATTTATCTCAACTCTGGACAGATTGTACTAAACATAGTGCCGCCCTTGCGCATACCCCAAAATTGGTATGTTTTACATTCCTATACCCAGGGGGCATGCTTTAGCTCATTTACTGCTGTTTTCTTACAGATATTGAGATTGGAATATTTGCTGGCCAAAGTAATGGGGCATAGCGCTGCTCATGCATATTGTACAAAATCGGTATGTTTTACGTTATCTGAGCCCTCAGGGGTGAAGTTGAACCCATTTACTACCCTCTGCTTAGATATTGGGACACAACTGTGTGCTGCAGAAACTCCAAAATGTTTCAAAAAATATTTCCCAACCAAGACCGGTATGCTTATCCTCTGAGCAGGGCCTAGTTTTTCTCATTGTATTTTCTCTCAGTTCTTTCGGTTCTTCCAGATCACCAAAAGCAATTATTTGCCAAACAAGACTGTTAAACATGGCCCAGTAGTGGGACAACCTGGAACTGGGGTGCATTTATATTATTTATTCACCAGCAGGCCCCATCTGACTTATTATATACATTCCTCCAGGTGAAGATGTACTGCATAAACAAATTGTTGACTTTTACTGTTCTCGTGCACGTGCGGCTGTGATAGAAGCCACTTCAGACAGACGCCAAAATGGTCCTGATGAGTATTATGCAATCTGGCATGCAAGAATGAAGTTGGACATAGTAAGTTCATAACCAAGGTAATAGTTGTGATCCCTCTTAACCAAATTGCCTTCCAGGAAGCATTTGAAGTCATCATTGGGTATCTGGTCATGACTGAACGATTCAACCACATAGCACCATTCTACAAGAGGCTCCATACTGCGGTCTATGCAGCCAAGGATCTCCTGGATCTAAAGTCAGCTTTAATGACGTTAGATCCAACTTGTAACCCGATGGATCCAACCCGTGTAGTTGATTGGTACATTGATCCGTGGTGGGATAGACCATCGGTTGACAGTGATGCGATGTTCTTGGTGGGGGGTGTTCCAGACTTTATGGCTCAGGTATGGTATTCTGGCATATTTTACATACAATATTGCTAAGTATACCATGCAGCGGGGAGATCATTATGACCATGTGGTCTCTGCGTCATTTGATGATCAACTTCACCATGATGTGGTCTTTTCTCATCTCCTATCAATTTTGGCTATGAAAAATGTACACAATGTGGTCGGAGAGGTAATGTTCAGATGCATTAATGATACAGAACATGGGGATGAGGGAGCCAGTGACAGAGAGATTCCGGAAGTTTAGCCGTTGGACTAGTAATACGATATTATCTTGATTTATGAATGATACCCTTCTGGAAGCCAGATACATGATCTGCCATTTCTCTAAGCTCACTACAAAGTGGTTTTTGGTAACATCGACACAGGAACTTCCATGACAAGCCGGGATCACTGCCGATCCCGGTTCATTGATCCTGAAGCATGTGATCATAATTTCATTTCAACTTTGACCTGAACCGGCATCTTCACCATGGATTTTGCTCACTTAAAGATACAGTTGGTGGAATGGCGTAGTCTCCCCCCTTTCATTTTGGAGGCATGTAATTCCTTCCCATTCGGCTCCACTTCTGAGGCACAATGATTCACCGATCTTTTGGCCGCAAGGATGCAATGGCTTTGCAGAAGGTTTCTTGAGCTTGATGGCACTGATCGTCAAGACTGTTATGATAGAATTCAAAATGAACTGGTATGTACCCTTCTATGTTTGTTCTAGAAGCAAAACCTCATTCAGATTACATCAGACTGCCAGAGTAAAGTTTGCCAGCAGATGCTACATCAGTGGCTTTGATATCAAACCGTCCACATTTTATACTGAAGTAGTCTGTAGCATGTATAGCAAGGACAGCGACGATGGGACTGAGGCAATTCAAGGGATCAATCTCCGGGATGGTGATCAGGACCCCACCCGCCTGGGGCCAAATGAATTTCCCTGGTATGTTCACAATGATGAGGCAAGCTGGGCGGAGCCACTTGAAGAAGCTCTGGCTGTCTTCAAATATCATGTTGGTGATTATTTCATTCACTCACGACTTCACTACTAAGATTTCTGTAGAATCAAGGGATCCCAGCAGAGCAAAGTCAGCCCATATCATCAAGTGCACTTATCCCGGACTTGGTCAAATCATATGAAACTCTCACGCATGCCCAATCCATGTTACCAGGGCTGAAGGAGCTGGTGGTACGGATGCTGATGCCAGAAGAACAGGATGAAGATTCAAATGTACAATTGTAATGGAAAATATATATGACAATTCCATGATGTATAGTTACAATAGACTGAGAATGAATTCATGAAGGCTGCAAAGTAAGTTGAGAGAAAAGATCCAGCTGCATGGAAGTAATATAGTGGCTGACGGTAACAAACCTGGGTGAGTCAATACCGAATCAGTCTAGCATGTTATCCCGCATGTATTGTGCTATGCATACTCTGCTCCGATTGCAATCCGTGGTGCCATGCCTGACAATCCTTCCTAAGATGGCAACCATTGTCCCAGACTCGTACTCAAGCTCTAACCCAAAGTTCTGCAGAATTAATCTGGAAAGGCTTGAGGGTCGCAGAGATCTCCAGCAAGAATTCTTTGGTCTATAACTTGATCAGTAGCCTGACTGCGATGATGAATTAAACTAGACTCACATTATGGGCTTGCTGAAACCATGCTGGCAAGAGGTTAATGTTACTGGGTTGTGGGGCACAGCTTCCCACGGGTTTGTAGTATGCCAGATCAGTTTGCCAGCTGCCTTTATCACCTGTTAACGAGCCACCCAGAGCATTGTCCATCTTTATGGCGGCTTGCCATAAATCCTTCTAGAGAATGGCGAATCGGCATAATGATTTCGATCGACTTTGGTCGACTGGTACATAGCTGCCATTCCTCAGAGAGGGCCCCTGGAACATACCATGCTAACACCTTCCCATATGCATCTGAAATGAGTGTTGGAGATGTGATGATGGTGTCGGCATATTCAGTGGGAATTGGAAACCGGGATGCCATGCGATCCTCCTCCGTCTGCTTTCGGCTGGTCGCAGTCTTTGGTAACATACGATCATACCATTGGGCATCCATCGTCAGCATTGTAACTGTGAAGTCCCATCAGAAACAAGAAAGGTGCATAATATGTTTAATATTACTGTGATTAAGGGGTGCTTGACTGGCCATTGTTGCCAATAGTTCAGCATCCTTGACCAACGATACCGGCAGATTCAGAGGTGGAGTTGGGCCAGGGTTGCAAGGCGTAAATATTGGTGATGGTGTTGCCATTAATTGGACCGGTGGAATGGGAGGTGTCATAGAGAGAATGTAACAAAACCATTGTCAAACACATCTGGCCAGTACATCGGTGGGGTGGGGGGCAGAGTTTTCAGTGAACATTTGGTGTGGGTGGGTGAAGGTGGGTGGTCCACAACTCGATGCTCTGTTTAAATACACAGGACATTTCCTGGCACAGGAGCACCATTAAACAGCATGGTATTGGAGCTCTGGGACATGGTGGTGAACTTGCAGTGAACAGAAGCAGCAGTGAATGGGAGTCATGGAGCAGCAGTGAACGGGAGCAGCAGTGAATGGGAGCGGCAGTGAACAGGAGCGGTAGTGAACAGGAGCAATCCACTGGCAGTGCATGGGAGCGGCCATTCTGTATCACTCCCAGTCAGCAGCAGTCATCATTGGTAACACCTCCCAGTCAGTACCACAGCCGGTCAGTACTACTCCCAGGCTGTACCACCTCTGGTTAGTATCACTCACTGTTAGTACTACTCCTGGGCGGTACCACCCCTGGTTGGTATCACTCCCTGTTGGTATCACTGCTGGTCAGAGCAGCAGTAAACAGGACTCAAAATACTATAGTGATGGAGACTGGATCATTATTCCCTATTCATTATTTATTTACATTGGTGAATGAAATGCTAATCAATCCTGGCGTTCCAGTCATCTCTTTTGACTCCGTTTAACCATCCATGACTTCTGAAACCTCACGGAAGCCGATTCAGCACCAACTGCCACTGGAGGGGTCACTGTGGCTGCAGCTGCAGCAGTCCTTGCCCTCGTCTTTGCTCCCAGGTGAGGGGGTGGAGGAATATCAATGCTAAATGCTTGTCATTTTGCCTGTTTCTTTGGTGGACGGCCTCGTGGGCGGGGATTCTCTGATATAGTCGTCGAGGCAAGCCGGTTGGTTAGGGATGCTGCCTCATCAGGACCCTGATCGGCGGTCCGCGGCACTGAGATAATGTCGAGATCTTTCTGCCTGCTCCTTGGGCCCAATGTGCTCCACCGGACCACTGAAATTTCAAAGTTGACAACCAGGGTTTTACTTTAGACACCAGAGGAATGCTCACCCAATTCCCTGTTCTCTGATTCAAACTGAATCGCCTTCCCTCTTGGAGGATTTAGTGTCTGCCTGGAGCCTGAAGGACAATTTGGCAATTCATCATCACTGTCATCCATTGCATCGACTGGGCCATAGTCGAACGCCTCCCCTGAGTCAGAGTCGGACCCCACTGACATCTTCCTCTTCCTCCTCTGTGAATCTGGGGCTACAGGGTCCAACCATGATTCCACTGCCTTTCCTCCGTATGGAATTGGAACCCAATGCCATTCTCGCTGTCCTCTTGCCTTGAATGCCAATAACCGAGAATCTCCTCTAATTGTGGCAATTTCAGTTTAGAGGGATCAACGAGAGTGAACCCTTCCGGCACTTGGTCGGCATCAAAGTAAGCGCTTGTGTTTTGAACAACGGATGTCCACGGTGGTATTCCGGCTTGCTTGCCAGTCACACACCCTGAAGATGCAGGGATTAGCCATGGGATAATGGAACACTGTGTTTACTCACTGTATGCCACCACAACATAAGACCGTACCAAGGCCTTTTTATCCTTCCCCTTCTTTGGCCATTGCGATGGGTCCGGTAGTAGTGGGTGGCCTTCCCCATCAGTTGGAAGGTCCTGGTATGGCTTCCGGCTCGTCCCACCAGAGGTCATTGTCATAGCATTATTTGTGTCTGCAGATCCATGTCACCTGTAGATTACAGTAGATATAATTAACAATACTCACTGTGCATTTCTGTTGCATGCTGGCTCAAAAGCGCCATGATTGGCTTGGACTCCCAATCCAGATGCGCTTTAAAGAACGATGTCCCGCTGAGCTGTTCCATATATTCCTGCCTAAAAGACGAGTGAGTGCCGATGATTTAGAAGAGTAAAATAGTACATGTTACCCATTAACAACCACTGTCCCATTTTCATTCCGATAGAAGCTGAGGATCACACAGTCCATCCCGCATGGTCATTTCATCTCCTTGCAGAATGACCGGACATACTTGTATGCCTTGGTGGCACTCCTAGAGCCTGGTTCACATCATGACAATAACCAACGTCAATTGACTTACTTTGCTTGCTGGGCTGCCAGTGGCCCCATTTGGTTCCACAGCTCAGCCACCAATTCCAGGCACTGTTTCTCCTCATCCAATGTCCTATCCCATACCTTTGTCAGTTCAGCCTGGTACATGCTGAACACACGCTGGTTGTCTGCCTTGCCAGACTCTGAGCTGTTCCATCCACCTGACTTTGTTTGGATGGTGTTCTTGAGGTCGGCGTCAGCCTCAACTCCTAGGACCTTCCTTGCCATCCATTTTTTCACGTCCCGGAATTTTTCAATGGACTCCCTTTTCCGTCCATAAGTGTGGAACCACATGTAAATACCCTGTAGCCATGTGTTAGGGCATTGAGATTTTATTCCATGAGACATGATGTACAGCTTACCTCTTTCTTCAGCTTTCTGTCAGACTCTGACCAATGCGGTGAATTTTTCTTCAAGTCCTCATACACCTTGGTCGCAATTTTCCGTCAGTCATTACGATTTGCAGCCTGCCATTGTTCTTTCCGGTCATGAATAGGGATCTGCATGGGTAACCCGTGGGTACTTTTGAGCATACCCGTACCCGTACCCGCGTCTACCCATACCCGTCAACCCGCGGGTCACGAGGCGCGGGTCACGGCGGGTACGGGTTTCGTCAGGGGTTGTAGCAACAAAAATGCATTTATTTAATTATATATTTAACTACAATTATCAAACCACCCTACGAGCAGGTGCTCGTAGGCATGGGGTTGCCAGTGGGCCCAACAAAACAAAGAGGAAAAGAAAAAAAAGAAAAAAAAGGAAAAGAAAAATAGAAAAAAAGAACGTCCGCTCGTCGCTGCATCACCCCACCCGCGCTCCACGCCACGAGCAGTGGCTCGTGAGGCTGGGCCGGGTGGTGTCAGTGGGGCTCCTGGGCCCGCCCGCCATGTCCCCTCGGCTATCGGGACCTGCCTTCGCGTCCCCCCTGGGCTCCTGGTGCGCCCTGGTGCCCATTGGGGCCTCCCGTCGCATCCAAGGGGTGTCCCCAGGGCTCTGGGGGGCTCCCATCGTGTCCCCCTGGCTGGTGACGTGGCCTGGCACGTCCCCGTCGCATTCCATCATTGCCCTTCACCCTGCTGTCGTCTGGGGCGGGTGCCACGTGGCAGGTCGGATGGGAGTCCCCCGGTCGAAAACCAAGCCCCCCACCCACCCCGCGAGCAGGGGCTCGCAGGGCTGCATGAGGGGCTGTTTGGGGCTGCTAGAGGGAGAGGGGAAGGAGGGGGGAGCGCGGGGGGGGGGGGCGTCAGTGATGTGGCAACAGGAGGGACGCGATTCGTGGCGCACCTCGCGGGTACCCCGCTCCTCGGGCCTCCCGGCACCTCCCTGGGGCCGTCCAATTCCCCTTCGGGGCCCTCACATCCCATTTGAGTGGGGAGGAGGGGCGGCACACCTGGCGTTCGTTGTTACAAATAGAAAAGCTGAAATTTCTTTTTTTGTTAGCTAAAAAAGAATTGACAAGGTAAAAAAAACTTACCACTTACCATAGGGCCACAGGCCCCATGGAGATGGAGAGGGAGGGAGGGAGGGAGGGAGGCGTTGTCGTCGTGGGTGGTGGTGGTCAATGGTGAGCTGGCAGTCACGACGCGTGGTGACGCGTGGTGACTGATGGTGACGCGAGTGTGAAAAAAAATAGTTTATTAGTTTAAAAGCATAGAAATGAAATGAAAATACTTAATATTGGGGCCCAGTGGCCCCATAATGATGGAGTGGACAAGGGAGGAGGGGAAAGGGAGGACGAATGAGGGAGGGGCAGGCGGTTGTGCAAGCGGCTGTGTAGTAAAAAAAACATAGGTAAATAACGCGTGAACAATCAACGAAAACGCGATTACTTTGTCCACACAAGGCCAAATGGCCCGTGCGCATCGCAGGGTTATATAAACCCTCACGTTTCAACCATCCACGCTGGGTTCGCCCCTCTTATTTAATTTTTAATATCTAGTTAAAATAAATTTACATAGATAGTAGTTAAAAATAATAGTTGCTATATATATATTGAGTCCTCGCCCCCTCTTGGTGACGGGTAAGGGCACGGGTCCAAGGGTACGCCAAGTGTGACCCGTACCCGTACCCTTGAGTACCCGTACCCGTAACCCGTGCGGGTACGCCAAACCCGTGCGGATCCCTAGTCATGAAAGCAGGCGATATCCTCCATGGTCAGTTTGAATTGTACAAGCTTGAGAGGGACTTGAGGAAGTTTGGACATATTCATCCAAAGCAGTGATGGTAGTGTGATGGGGGTGGTTATGAGATGACGGATCAGGAGACGGAACTGAGGATCATTTTTAAAGTCCGGTGTCGATCATGATCAGCATCAATGATCGACAATTCAATCATGATTGGTGAGTGACAGGTCTGCCTGAGTCTCATGGTTCTATGCATATGATACATGTAATTATCAGCGGATAACATGACTGAGACCAAGCCCTTCTAATTTATTTCCCAATAACTCATTTGTTGAAGTGGTACTGCAGTGTTTCAGACTCATCGAATAAACCCACATCTTGATGAAAATATGCCCATACCATGGCTTCATCCAGATTTCATTGCCTGAACATCTCATAGGCATTCTTTCCTTTTACTAAATGTACATTCACACCGACCAGATGGAGTTGCTGTGATAATGAGACTACCTTGCATTACTACTTTCAGATGTGTAGGCCTCACCCTCAATAAAATCACCAGCAATAAAACCATATGTCCAATTATGATGTTTTCACACATGGTCTGAGTCAATTGTAAATACAGATTTGCATGACTAGTTTCAGTATTTACAAATCCATCACATTATGCTGCTCAGATATATGGCACCATGTCGACCTCAGCATCCAACTGAGAACACAACATAATCATCAAGTTACATATCACATCCTAATGCCTCACAGCTTGTAACTGCTAATTTTGGGAATGATCATAATGGTTCCTTCGTGTGAATCACAGCTTGCTTATATGACATTCATGATATGCATGGAACCATTTTGGGAACAACTTGCATTGAAGTGGCAACGAGGAATGTAAATCAAGATTCAAGCAGTTGGGACAGGCAAGACAAGGCTGAGGCAAAGTACTATATGCTGAAATTGTATGCTGGGTTTAGCTGCTACTGATGGCACATTACTTACATATGATTGTAACATCTGCTACCTAGTATATAAGAACAAACTATTTGCCTATGTAGTATGATATCATTGTTACCTACAGAAATAGTGTACAACAACTGTAACCTAGTATATAACGATGAATGTACACTAGGGGAACATTAGTTGTGTTCTCTTAGGATATTCCACCTTGTTTGGTGTGACATGCCTATCTCAATGCAAACTCACTTCCCCTGACTTCTAAATATAACTGCCCATCCCATCTTGCCGCTGCTTCTTGTAGAGCCCACAAGTGTGCTGCCCAGGTTGGTGGGAGTCTCAGTGTTGCCCTAACATTATATATCTAATGGAACCACCACAATAGGCAATTATAACTGTTTCTTCAAGTACATACCACCCCAAAGGTTGACCAGTCATATGAATGCATTTCCAGTTTATATTTCACGTGATTGGTCATCCTATCCATATTTGGACTTCCACCTTCTAATTCTGTCACCACATATACGCCGCCTACCCCTCTAAAGTAAAATAATGCCGATTAAAAAGTTCAAGGCCAATGTTCACAATTCTGGCACTGGTGATGTTCTCATTGAAAGCTCCACCAGCTATTACACATCGAGGGGATTGGTCCAAAAAACTAAAGCCAGCACACAAGCATCTTCTGCCAACTACACCCAAATGCTTTGCCCTCCGAGTCTCAGAAGAACATGCATGTCTTAACCCCCTGCCATGAGCAAGTACATCATGATGGGTTTGATTATGATGCTGCTATGATGGAACCGTTGAAGCTTCCCCAATCCAAGGTATGTCAATCTCAGTCATGGTCTCTGGGGAACTTTAACTATTTTGCTACTTCTAGTCACAAAATGATTACCTCAGGGAATATGTGGCGAAAAGAAAGTTCTACCTCTCACGGATGCTGGCTTCAGAGGCTGGCCCAGCTTCGCATCGGTGTAGTGCATGTGGCTTGGCAGCGGAATGATGGTGCAAGAATTGCCTGGGCTATCCCCTCTTTTGCAGTTCATGCTGTAGATCTTCCCATGCATGCACCCCCTTCCACCTCATTCAACAATGGACCGGCAAATTTTATCAAGATTCTTGGCTGATTGAGACAGGGCTTACGCTCCACTTTGGACATGGGGGGAAGCCTTGCCCCTTGTATACCCCGACAGAGACTTTGACAGGAATCCCGGACATCCCATTTGGACTTCCGGACATCCCTGATGAGCTCAACATTATGGAAGATGAGTTGGATGCCGATCCTCTGCCTGAGGGGTTCATGGAAGCAGAGGCCGATGAGGGACATCATGAGGCGGAACACTCAGAAGGGGAGTTCTTAGACCCACATGACCATGCAAGGTGGATGAGGGATAACCTGAAATATGGGACAAATATGTTCATCAAAACAGCATTCATCACTTGCCCGTTCGGTGGTGTAGGTGCCTAGGACATGCACCAGATGATGTTCAGGCCCTGGACCTCCACTTCTTTCCGGCATCATTTAAGAAACTGCAGATGCTATTCACCTTCCAGGGCCTTGATTCCTTCCTCCCAGAGAATCAAGAATGCAAAACTTTGGCATGGCATTACTATCAGAAGCTCCGCAGGTTCACATCTAGCTGTTTTCTATACAGTGTCTCGGTCTGTCTCACTACCGATTTATAGCTTATTTCTCATACATAATATAGGACCGGTACAGGGAGCTGTTACATTGCACAAGACAATGCAGGAACCTGAAGCATCTCAAATGGCATGGCTTCAGCCATGAAGCCAGAAGCCTGGGTCTTGGAGATCTGGCCGTTCTCTGTCCAGCATGCCCACAACCAGGCATGAACTTGCTGGAAAACTGGGAAAATGATAATGAACAGTGAGTTCATTCCATCCCATGATGACCTGGAAAGAATTGAAGTCTTGTTTCCCAGGTGGGTATACACCAGATCATTTGCGATTGATGGGAATTTCACAGCATCTCACCAATGTCAGAAATGTCCTGAAGATGATGTCCCATTAACAAATGGTCATTCACTTATGATGGAACCAGTGACATATAAAGAACATCTCAAGGTGGCTCTCGAGTCCAAATCGGCTCCAAGTACATGCAATGAATTCAAGGTGAACTGGAAAGTGGATGTGGCTGGGTATGATGCCACAGGGATCGGAGCAGTGGCATGCCTTTGGCATGGCTTCTTCCAACCAGAAGCCACAGTTGACTTTCAGAGAGGAGAACAGTGCGTTATTGAATTGTTTCCAAGTGCACAGTTATGCTAAATACTCACAGACAAAAGAATATCAATTATGCAGTTTGCAAGGCCCTGAATGGGAAGAACACGGAGAAGGTGAAACGGGCATTGCTCGTATACAATATATTTTGCCAATGGTTTATCAACTTCAAAATCCGGGTTGATCACTCACCATACCTTTCAGTCCCGGAGGGGATGGTTGTAGAGGGAGGGATTGGGGATTTCCATGTAAAGGGCCATGTGGACAACTGCTTCACGTGGTTTGCACTACTGTTCATTATAGGGAGTGGGGTGGTTGATGGGGAAATTCTGGAGACATTGTGGGCTGTGCTGAATGAGACCTCCCGGAGTGCCAAGGTATCGATGCTCGCCCACCAGAATGAAATTCTGGACAACCATATGAATCATTCAAACTGGAAAAAGTTGGAATTTGGCAGAATCGGCATCGGCCTGTGATCTTAATGAGTGGTGGAAAGGGGAGCAGCAGGCACAGGAGGGCCGGGCAGAGGATGTCAAGAGTATGGATTATTTTGATCTGAAAACACAACAAGGTGCATTGGTGCTATGTGTGGATATTCTGTGTTGACGTGCCTTATGTTAAACATAGCTCCAGGGACAGCAGAAGTTCAGCTCCGACTTGTGGATGAAGGAATGTTTTCTGGCAACTCTGGTCTCATTGATTTCTTAGCAAAGGGACTGAGTATTCAGGAATCACAGTGAGTAGGACTACATTATATTGATGATGTGACATTTATTTGGCTGGTTGGTTACAGAATGTCCCTACAGAGTTACATTAGGCATGCTGGAAAGGCACCAACGACAGCAGAACAGATCGAAATCACTAAGCGACGGAGTCGGTTATTGAACCAGATTATGGACCATCAACAAAAGGCTCATCAATACCTCACTGGCGCGGACGATGATGACTATTCGTTCAAACCATCAGAGGTATATGATATTGGCCAAGATGGAGAATTAGAACTGGTGAGTAACCACCGGCCAGACAATCCGTTTGTAGCCAACGAGGTGGGCCACCAGCCAGAGTGTTTCCAGCTGATGTTGCCTTCCGGGATGACTCGACAGGTCTGATGGGAACATGGAGTTCAGGGCGTTGCCGCATTGGAGATCCAGCTGCGGGCCAGTCAATGTAATGATGCATTGAAAGCTATTCGACTGGCATTGGGAAAGAAGGCATTCTTGTTTCGAACAAAAATCCGCCCAAGAGGCCCAAAGACAGGAAAAACAAACTCCATTTGAATGCTCAAATATATCGATCTTCGAGGGAATCACTGGTGGATTTGGAGGCACCAATGGCAATGACAGACTGGTTCCAGGTTCTAGAGACGAAACATCTCAAGACAAGCACTATGCTCCTGGATCCCCGGCAGGATGGTTTCAAGCATGTGCAACTGCCTTGGTTCTGGTATCTGGATGTTGCTGGGGATAGCATATCAGCCAGCCATTTGAAGGAATGTAAGTTCGTGCATGAATGAATATGAAATGAGTCTGACCATAAGAAAAAGTCCACAGGGTTAACTGGCTATGAGCAAAAGCAACATTTGACAGAGCGAGTGAGGAATTGGTCCTTGTGAGGCATGAAATGGGGTGGACTATCAGATGCTTCGAACACCATGCGGAGCAGTGGAGACGAAGAAAAGAAGATGGAACGTCCCCTGGCCATTTGATGTATGCAGCAAGGCAACAGGCGATGTGGAGGCAATTTGCAGTCTCTGCAAAGGACTCATTTTCCAGTATTTTGTTAGAATGAGCAATATGTACATTGCATTCAATAGGGTAATTGCTGTTGTGCTGCTCAGTCATAGGTTGGATCCTGACAATGACTAATGCCACTATTTCACCATTTCAGCTTCACTGCCGGGCAGTAGCAGTTGCTCGTGGGGAGCACTCTGGGTCAGCACCAGTGCCGGTGGAAGGCTGCTACCCATAGACTCTGCCGTTGAGGATCACTGCCCAGTCAATCTGCCATTGGGAGGGACAGGTGGTGGATGGAACTCTGGTAATGGTAATTGTAGAGGAGGTGCAGATGTAGCAGATGGCAGTGGTTCTATATGTGGTAAGACAACTAACTGATGGAAGTTGTAACACAGGTGGAACAGGGAAAGATGGAAATTGCAATGGTGATACTCTCCCAAATTGATCATATTCAGAAGGCATAGGTGAAGATGGAAATTGCAAGGGGGATACTCTTCCAAATTGATCATATTCATTCTCATTCTCATCCTCATCCATTTCTCTCCTCAAAGCAAGCTCATTATTTCTCTGCTGCTCATATTCAGCTGCTAATGCTTCAGCCACCTCTCTATCCATCTGGATTTGTTCTGCCTGTGCAGCTATTTGGGCCCTATATTCATCCACCTGAGTACTGGACATGTTGTTCCCCAATTGTTCCAACCAAATCATCCTTTGATGCAAATTACAATTCTCAATAGTTATCCGCTGCATCTCTTCCTGCTGATCTATCTGCACCTGGTCTTCTGCACGCCTTTCATTTCTCCACATCTCATGCATCCTCTGAATCCATTCATGTTCCCTCCTATTACGTTCTTGGACTGCAGCATCAATATTGATATGCTGTGGTGGATCATGATATAGAGGTTCAACAGCCAATGCAGCCCTCTGTGTAGCTGCCTGTGCCTGGTGTTCTACTTGTTGAGCCTGAAGCTGCTGCTGAATCTGACCTTGAGCTACAGCCATTCCCTCTCTGTTGAACTGCTGTTCTCTATTTTCAGCTTCAGCCCTTCTTTGCTGTTCAGCTTCAGCCACAGTTGCAACCTGCTGCTGCCATTGATGCACTCTAATCAAGGCCTCTTTATCCTTCTCTCTTGCTTATCTTGCTTCTCTTTCTCTGGCTACTCTCTCTCTGGCTGCAAGCTGCTGCAGCAATACATCCTGCCTATTGGCAGCTTCAAGTCTTTGCCTCTGCACATTCTGTCTAGCAGCCTCTGCTGTTCTCCATTCCTGTAATAATTGCATCTGATGTTTTGTAGCTGCATCTGACTGGTGTTGTAACCCCAAAATATGTGCATTGTAATCTGCAGTCCTTTCCCTCAATGCAATATGTCCCCTATGCAGCCCATTAAGTGCGGGATCAGCTTGACCATCTGAAATGTTATGCAATGGTCCTGCTCCTCTCCCTCTCCCTCTCCCTCTCCCTCTCCCCCTTCTCCTTTGTTGTGGTGCAGGTGGAACCACAGGAACAGGATTGGCCAAAGGTGCATCCCATCCAGCAGGCAGCTGAACTTGTGGTATGCCAGTTGGTACATTCATCTCCAATCCAAGGTTTCCCACAACAGGCCTCAACTCCACCATACTAACACAATATCCCACAGGTGCATCCCTTGGCACTGGAGCAGCAGGAGCTACAACAGGCATAGGGAATTCCCTTGGAGCATCCCAATCAGCAGGCATTGCTACCTGAGGTATTTGAGCAGCTAAAGCAGCTCCAAAGTTGGGTTGGGCAATAGGCCCAGTGTTCTCTGTATATCCTCTAATTCTGCTTCGTCGTTCATCTGGATTGGTCATTTGTAACCTTTCCAAATGGTCTGCAGCCCTTCTTCTAGCATGCTCTCCTTCAGGAGTAGAAGGTCTTGTTGAATCCCTGCAAAACCATTACCCAGTCTCCAAATCATAATCATTATCCATGGATAGCTCACATGTTTAATGATAGTATATCTCAATAACAATTGCTTGATAGCCAATTGTAATGATAATAGCAATTTTTGTAACAGGTGAAGCAAGGTCAACAACAACTCCTTAGCAGGCAGTTGTAGTAACACTTACAGTATAACCAATATTTTTTGTAGCCAACCAATTGCTCAATAGCCAATTGTAATAACACTTTTTCAAGTTGTAATGATAATCACAAATTGCTTATTGATAATTGCAATAGTATCACTATTATATCCAATGCCCAAATCTTGTGTGAAGAGAGGATACTGTAGCTAATTACTCAATTCTTCACATAGTAGGAATTGGCATCTGTTTGGCAGTGCCCGATATCGCGAGTGGGGATTACATAATTTCACCTCGTATAGATGTGACGATAATTGGTCAGCTCTGACTAAGCAATGACCAAGCCTCGTCATTTCTGACAAAGGCTGACACATATTACCAATTTTTACTTAATCGTTCCCACATTACAGTCGTCCCATACAAAAAACTGATGGGATCATAGCATCAATTCCCACAAAACGGTCGTCGCATATGTTATAGATTTCTTAATGAGGTACAGGTGTTACTCACTTCATGTGAACCACTGCATTCTTGCCATTGAAATGTCCCTTGAAAATGACCATCCATATTTCAAATGTCTTCCATGCATGGATGGCCATGTCCTTCACCCACTTCCTCCCATTTTGGTCAGCCTGTCTAACAATGACAATCAGCCGAGCCCTTTGTTTCTGATGACATCCAACTCACTCCTGTCTTAAATCATCTGGCAGCCCTGCTTTATTCCAGTCATTGGCAATGACCTGATATGCCTCCTTTTCTTGGGCCAACAAATTACCAACCACCTGACTCAGCCCACCCTGGTAAGATCCCATGAACTGTCTCTTATCACCTGGCTGGGCGCTGGACATGTTGGACACCTTTTGGGTAACTTCCTCCTTTTTGAGGTGTGCAACAACATGAGATACATTCCATTTATTCTTTCCACTGTATGCTGTCCATGGTTTTCATGACCATCCATGATGGTTCAGCCATGATTTTGCCAGCTACCACAGCCATCACCATGTGGTCATGGGTGATTGAAGTACAACCCACCTTCTTCATTTCCTCCCAACATGGCTTGGGACTGCTCTCCCACCTAATCCTATAGGGCTCCATGCGGACTCTGCATGGACTCCTTGTAGGACAATATTATGTCAAATACCACTAAAAGGACTCTATACAGACTCCATAAATGCTAAGGAACATGACAAGACTGATAATTCTTTGTTGACTGAGTGTAGGGTCCAGTGTACTATGTATGCATTGGTGGCTAATGAAGCTGTAGTCTACAGGGTTCACTGCTTAATGGCTAGGGTAAAATACCTGTGCTGGAAGGAGCAGCTCGAGATACAATATTCTTCCTTTCTAAGTCTACAAACTGGTCATCACTGTGAGATGAGTGGCTGAAAAGTGGAATGCATCCTGTGGCTGGGCACATTTGTGAGTACATTACACTAAGCCACCTATTCTGATTGGAATCTGGTTATTCCGGTCAGTCTGATTGGAATTTCTGGAATTCTGGTGTTTCTTTCCTGTATGTATTTTACACTGTACAGGACAATTCTGGTCGGACCAATGGCTATTTCTATAACTGGAATCACTGGAATCTAATCAGAGCTCCTTTTTGGCAGACAGCTGGAATCCAAGCAGAATAACTGGACTTGGCATATGTGGCTATGACCCCATGTCACAGAGCATCACCATGTGCCGTGACCGCTCATCAGTCACCACCACCACCACCCACGATGCCGCTGCCTCCCTCCCCCCCCTCCTCCTTTTCCCCCTCTCGAATCCACCTTTATGGGGGCCTGTGGCCCCCATATGTTTATTGCTTAACAATTTTTTAAGCTAACTAATTTTTTTTTTCAGTTTTTCTATCTGTAACAATGGCTGTGCAGTGCCGCCCCCTCCTCCCCACTCAGCTGGGATGCAAGGGGCAGGGAGGGCAATAAGGAGGTGCCAAGAGGCCCGAGGAGCAGGGTACCTGCAAGGTGTGCCCAGAATCACGCCCCCCCCCCATGCTCCCCCCTTGTTCCCCCCTCCCTCTGGCAGCCCCAAACAGCCCCCCACACAGCCCTGCAAGCCCCTGCTCTCAGGTGTGTGGGGGGCTCCACTTTTTACAGCACCAATCAAGACTCCACTGTAATGGATCACAGAATACAACAGGTTCATCATCAATAGGCAGATTCTCCATCTCAAGATCCGCTGTATATCATCCCCAGATTTCAGCCCTTCTCTGTCGGTATCCCATTAGAATGCAAAGGATCAAGAGAATGATGCAGAGGAATAAGGCAAGAGAAGCATTGCTGGATAACATGGTTTAGTGGGAGTTATAGTGAAAAAGAATGGTATTGTCAACAGTCTTATGATTGGGTCACATGATATAGTTCCCAGGGTCACATCATCACCTCCTCCACTCCCTCTCATATATCTGATGGACAGTGGGTGCATTTCTTGACAGGAAACAAGTCTCTTACACCAGGTAGAATTTTCATTATTTGGTATCCACACATACTCCATATCTCCATTCCTTATTCCATCACCCACATGATATTCCATTACCTCACTCCTTATTCAATTACCTCTCCCCATTCCTTTGACATTTGATTCCTTCATTTTACTTGGGTTCCTTACCCACTTCTTACCCCTTAGCCCCATATTAAAAATCTATATAAGACATGTAGTAGTTAGAAACAAAAGACAAGTCATCATTCCCTCTATCGTTTAGAGCACAGAGCTCAATTCTAGCTTCGTCTTATCATATTATCTTGTCTCAGCAACTCCAGTTCTAGTCTCATTTATCGTATTCTCCCTCAACTTTTCATTCTTCTACCTTGTGACAAGCACCAACCCAAAGCCACCTTGCAACCTTCCTCTAGTCTAGTTGGAGTACATTTGGTGTGTCTTTTCCAGGTGTCTCCTCAGACTGAGTATTATCACCGCCCCCACCACCATAAGCGACTGCTTGTTGGGTGGATGGGTGGGTGCATTGGGGACACCACAGGGAGGGAGAGGACGAGTCCCGGCGATAGGGGACATGTCAGGGAGAGAGGGGACGAGTCAGGGAGAGAGGGGATGCATCTGGGAGTGGGGTGACATGCCAGGGGAGAGGGGAGAGGGGTCCACGCCAGACGCCCCCCTGGCAGGGAGAGGAAACGCACCACCCAGTGTGAAACAGCACCCCCCACCACCACTTCGAGCAGTTGCTCGCAGGGCGGAGGAGGGGTGCAACAGGTGTGAGCAGATGCAGGGAAGGGGGGAAGGGGAAGGAGGGCAGGAAAGGGGGGGGCGTGGCGATGGCAGTGCCAACGACAATCACCCATGACCACTACCATGAGCCATCGCTCATGGGGTGGAAAGGGGTGCTACATTGGTGGCACTGGTAGTAGGACAACATGAGGGGAGATGACGTGACACCCAAGGCTGCGGGACGAGGGGACGTGGCACAAGGAGAGGGGACACAAGGGGAGGAGAGGGGATGTGAGGGCAGGAGAGGGGAGGGGACACAACACGACGCACCCCATTCCCCCCCCTTCTGTATATTAATATTATAAATAATCTACGATGCAAGAGGAGGTGACGCAAAGCCTGAGGCAGAAATGTACCCCACTCCCCCCCCTTCTGCAGTGCCACCATATATAATTATGTTATATATAGTGTGTTTTAATATACATTAAAGAAGCTATCATATTATATTATAGGAATGGCTTTATGGCTCAGCTGTTATGTTGTCCCAACTCTGGCCTCTGTGATCTGGAGGTTGAGGGTTCAATTCTTGCTTGTGTGATTGTTATTTCGACTTGGACTTAGAATTGCAAGTTAATTTGAGTTGGTCTTGAGGAATTCCGGTCAGAATAACTGGATTCCAGTGAGTCCAATTAGAATAGATGGGGGAGTGTAAAGTTCAGACATTTGTTATGCCCAGAGGCAATGCAGTATGTGGCAAGACTTTGCAGCACATGCACAAGCCACCTTTCAGGTGGTGAATCATGGCTATGAGATGCTGCCTTCTAATCTGGCTGATTATCAATAGTTCACATGTACCATTTGCAATGGCAACTCCCAGGGTTCACACTGGCCAGTGAATGATCACATTCCAGATGCCTTCAGACATTACCAGCATGGACAAGACTGAAGAATCATGTCAAGCCTTCCTTAATTTCCTGTTCTCCAGACTTAACACTGCATTTCACTCCTTCTCTGAAGATGAACAGAAATGCCACCATGCCGTCTGGTGGGATGCAAATTTTCAAATCAAAGTGGTATGTGTTAGGTGCTTCAAACCTGCAGCGATGATGATGAGTTTACAGCACACAATCACATCATTTATTAGCACCACATGGTTGTTGGGGTTAAGCTACACAATTCTGTTCTTTGTCAGGCAGCTATCTGCCTGGATCAACATAGAATCAACTTATCCTTGGGGAATTGTAGAAGAATATGATCTTGCCTAGTGGAATATGAAGGGTGAGGATGGGGCTAGTGAAATGGTTAGCTGGAAGCTGAAGGTTCAGAAGGCCTTTTCCAAATTTAGGAGGCATGTGAGGGTTTGCATAACTGTAGCATCTATGGATTGTTCAGGATAAACCATTCAATTGGTTGTCAATCTTATAGAGTTTCAGTGCCAGTTGACAATATTGAGTCAGAACACCCCACAGGCACTGTGATGCATTAATTGTAATTAGTGTTGGATGGGGTTCAAGATGTCATGGCCAATGTGACTGAGTCCATAGAAGTAAGTCAGATGATGATTGGTGGTTATCAAGAAGCATATCTTGAGGAAAAGCACAGGGTGCACATCCTTGTTTATGCACCAACACCCAACAGGCCATCAAGCAGGGCTGGTGAGATGCCCCCTGAGTCAGGCTGTGACTAGTTGCAAGGAGTCAAGGCCAAGCAGCACAGCCCCGAGGAAGTTCTAGTGGCTCTGATAGCAGTTCAATATCAGAGAGAATGCTGTATACACCTTCACTGAGTCCTGTGTCATCTTCTGGCCTTACAAATACAAGTGACAAGGAGGATACAGATTAGATAGTAGATATATGTCTATCAATATTCATCCACCCTCCAGCCAGGACCTTCAGCCTGGCATGCACATTGTCACACATGTAATATACAATGCATGCCCATTCCCCATTGCAATCAGATGCAGCATGGGGCACAACCTTGCCACAGATGCCTACCATCATCCCAGAGTCATACACCACTTGGACGCCTAATGAACAGAATTCCATTCTGCAATCAGTGTAAGGGCTGAACATCAAAAGGATATCCAGCCATGAATCTCGGCCTTGGACATCATGAAGTGTGGGGGTTATTCTGTTCACAATGACAGATTGTCCAGTGAATGAAGATGCCCAATACTGAAGAGCCTTCAACATGGCACATGGCAAACTTACTTTGTCTGGCTGAGGATATATTGTTCAGTATCTTTTGAAAAGGACCTGCTCAACTTTGTAGGGGCCCTTTTGAGGTTTGTGTTCCCAATTTGGAACCAGAGTCACACAAATAGTAACACCACGTTGAAACAGGTTGTGTGCGTCTAACACCAAGATCCTATATCCTAACCAACACAAAACACACACACACAAATGCACTGTCTGAATGGTTGCGAGTGGGCCAAAGAGTTCCCTTGCAGAACTTATTGAGCCTTTCGTCCCTAAGATTCCTTCCTAAGCTCGACTCTTCCATAGAATATTCTTGATATCCTTAGATCCTTCCTAAAATCTTTCCTAATGTCTTTCCATAATCCCTTGATTTCCTAAGAGTTTCCTAAGCTTTCCCTAAGCCTTGTTCCTACATCCTTTAGAATTCCTAATCCTCAGTCCAAATCCTTGTCCTTGTGCCTCAGTTTCCCAATCTTCGACCCTAAGTCCGAAGATCCTAAACTTTGTTCCTTTATTCCTTAGATCCTTGGTTTCCTAATCCTTTATCCTTAGTAAGCTTGACGAGCCCGATGTTGTCGACAGCACAGAGCTTTCAACAACTTCGACGTGCAAGGGAGAAACGTCCCACACCCGATTTCCTATGTCCTAGCCCTTGGTTTCAAGTCTTTAGCACAAGAGCAAGATGTGAGATTTGTGAGAGATGTATAATTGGGGGTCTGAACTTCTCTACTGCGCAGCTACACTACCCCTAGTATTTGTACAAGTATGAAATATGAAATAGATAATGAAACTGTCCTTTATATGGTATTTTGGAAATAGCTCAGTGGAGCTATCCTAGAAGATAGAATCACATCACGATGGGGTGATATTGCCCCATCCGAACAGTCTGTTAAATAAGATAGAAAGATGGTATAAAAGGAAATCTTGCTGACTTATGTTAGACAAGCTTCTGAAACGCGCCTCCGGCGCTCTGCTCGCTTCGCTCGCATCACTCCTGCGTCTTGCTTCTTCAGCTTGTCAGGGGGCTGCACCCCCCAAACCCCCTGCCGCCGTCCTTCACACATCTAGACAACACAGTCAGGGACCTTCGGCCCCTGCCTGTGTGAGGGAGGTGTCATTGTCAATCAGTGTAAAGTAGCTGCCTTGATAATCCCTGTCAGCCCCTGCCTGTGTGAGGGAGGTGTCATTGTAAATCAATAGCAATAGTAAATAGTAAATTAGTAGCTATGTAGTATTTTACTTGAGTATCTACATTTAAGACTATTTCTACATCTCTATATACATTAATATCTACATCCAAAACTATTTCTACATCCCTATATACATTAATCTAATAGCACTTCATTATATACAATATTCTTCATCATAGCATTTTCACCTTCACCTTCCCATATTGCCTTGATATTGTGCACAGACTTCACCTGTGACACTGCTACATAAAACTGCCCATGTGTAAACACTGCACTCCTCAAATCCAACCCCACATGCCACACTGACTGTCCCTGTGATTTGTTGATCGACATTGAGAAGCAGAGTCGAACTGGAAACTGGAACCGAATCATTGTAAAAGGCAGTTGTCCCTCCATTGGCTGAAGGCGCATCTGAGGAATGAATATCTTGTCTCCAGCGTGATCTCCAGTAATCAACTGTACCTCCAACACCCTGTTCCTCATCCGAGTCACAATTCCTCTTGTCCCATTGCATACCCCTCCCTCCAAATTCAGGTTCCACAGCACCATCACAGGGCAGCCAACCTTTAGAGCCAAGTGTGCCAATGGTAGACCTGAACAATTCAGAGAGTTGAGGTATTCAATAGGGTACAACAGCTCATCCATCCCATCATTGGCAATAGAATCTGCACTGTGAAACACTCGCTCCTGTCCAGGAAACCTCTGAAGCACAGTATGGTTCAAGTCATCCACATCGTCATTCCGGCAGGCCAGAATCACCCTCTGTGAGAAGTATTCATCTGGATGCTGATGGGCATTGGAGATCCCAGGATAGATGGTGTTGATGAGGGATGAGACAGTGTTTTCAGGACACTTGAAATGGTCAGGAAGAGTGATGTTGCAGTTGTCATCTGTATGGCCACCCTTTCCCACTTCCAGCTGCCACTGTGCAAAGTCTCGCTCCTGAGCATTGGCGGTGTTGAGGCGCATGTTGATTTTCAGATGGAGGACCTTGATGTTGTGCCAGAGAACAGAGCGCTGCAAGGAAGCCCCCACCAACTGAGGTCGAGAACCCCTCTCAATCACAGGCAGGATTTGGTGAAAGTCCCCTCCAAAAACCACAGTGATTCCACCAAATGGCCAGTCAATCTGACGCCAACACTGCCTGCTCCTCCACATCATATCTGCGCTGCTCCAAGATCAACCTGTTTCCTAAATCAACTTCCCAGTTCTGAGTAGAGTGGGGCATGTGCGGCCAATTGGCCTGAAGGGATTTGTTAGAGGCCTTCAGGATTTCATCAATGAGAAAGAGACCATAATCCTGGACATCATCATCAGTGGGGTTGATACGGATGTTGTGGTGCTGAAGCTGGTAATGCAAGTCATCACAGATGTGGGGCCAGTATGTGTTCCAAAGATGGACAGGATCAGAGGGAGCACATTCACGAAGGATGGTGGCAAAAAGATTGCGGAGTTGACGACCTGTTGCCATGTTCTTTGCCTCCTCCAAACACTGCACCCACTCCTGGTCATCCTCCAACAGGCCACATGCCAGACATGCCTCTCTGAATGAGGGAGCAATGTCACCCTGAAAAGTGCGAAGGTTCTCATAGGAAATTGCCCCCTTGACTGCAGTGAGAAGAAGCCGGAGATAGAAGTGTTCACCAGCAGTGGGTTGAGCATAGTACATCCTCCCCACTGCAAACCCTCGCTGTCTAGGCTTCCACTTGTGATGCCTCTGGTCCCACACAAACTTTGAGGGAAAGTCCTGATAGAGCACATCCTGGGCAACATCTGGAAACTGCACATTGGCCTTGGAATAGGCTGTGAGAGTGGTATCACGTGTTTCAGCCTGATCAATGACATCCTGGATACTCTGAGGGCCATTCTGATTCCAAGTGACATACTGCTGGTTTGGGAGATGCACCTGAAGCCTGACAACATTGGGGGAAATGCCATGCATAGGAAAATGGAAGAGATGCCATATGCTCTCACAGGATGAAATGTAGCGAGCATCCAAGTACTGCCTGACTTCATTGTTGCAGGTTCCAAACTGCATGGTGGTGCGGTCATGACCCTTGTAGACATACTTGAAGATGTACTTGAGAGCCTTGATGGATGCAATGGATTGCCCCATCCGAACGGTCCATTAAATAAGATAGAAAGATGGTATAAACTCTATTGCTTGGCCTCCACCTCCTAATCAATCAGGTATAATGTCAATCTTTTGATCTTGATGCTTGATTTTCTAAGCTGATCCGCCATTGCTGTGGGCTCCTAAGGTGTCAGTCGGGTGGCTGTGCCTGTCTGCCCTGATCCGTCGATTAATTTGTATGTCGCATCAACACCTGGCATCAAAACAGCTGGGGATCAGACACTCAACATGCACTCGACGCTTCCTAAGTCCCACAGTCCCACTTCCCCATACTAAGGCTCATCCTTTGGTGCTCAAATATTCTGTGAGTTCCTATCTGTTCTTGAGAATTTTCCTAAGCTTTTCTTCACCATTCTCCAGTGATCGCTGCTTAGAATTTCCTAAGGTGTATCAATGTGACATTAGTGGGATGTGGATGTCCCATATCTTATTACGTATGGATCCATTTGGTGACTTCCAGACATGTGAGAGATTCAGATAAGCTGCTCATGCTTGTCGCTGCTGGCATAACACAATGCAGCACAATTCTGGTGTTATGAATCAAAATCCAATGCCACCTGTTCACCCACAACCTCATCAGTCCCCTCCTCCTCTTTTGTGCAAAGTACTAGGATAAAGCAAGTGCCCTACTTGCAGAGTACTAGTGCTGAAAACACCAGTATGTAGTTTCATATTTAATGCATGTAAGGACTATTAGGGGGGTGCACAGTTAGCACATGGTACATAGTCAAATGCATGCAGCATGTCTATGATAGGCTATCCAAGATAGATCCTTGGATAGAGTGTCTAAGACCTATAGTGCAGGAAGTCTGAGACTTACCAAGCCATAATATCACAGGAGAAACTATGAATTATTATAGGGGAAATGACATAGTTACTTCAAGATTAACTACAAGGGTCAATCCTAGTTGAAGTATATGATGAACAACTTTGCATCAATCACATCAATTTTAAGGTCCTATAATATTGTTAGTTTAATCAGTAACTCATGTTCTTGGGAAGGTTCAAAGTTGTTGGTCTGTCTTTGTTTGCTTTTATCTTGCATTGTGCTAAACAGTTTATCAGAAAATATATGTAGCAAAAAAAATACATCTCACATATTGACAGCAAAGCAGATCAGTGTAGTAGTTAATAGAAGAAGGTACATAGAGTATGCAATCACAATCCATCTAATTTGCGGAGTACATAGATACAGATAGAGTGACACATGCACATGCATCAAAGTGGATCCTTTGATCATGTGAGTCACAGGGTGGATAGGACCTCTGCCACTATGGCTCGAACGAAAGGTAGTGAGAACCAGGGTCCACCAGAGTGAGCCCTGAGATAGATTGTGATAAAGCAGAGAGGCTAACAAAGATATACATGCAATACTTGTACATATTAAAGAGACCATTTGACTAATAAGCGGATTATCAAAAGATGGAAACAAAGGGTGCAGAGGGTGGGACATGAAAAAACAAGGAAGGAAGTTATTGATCCGAGATAGATCTAATGTCCTGTGTGAAAGATAAACAAAGAAATTTGATCTGAACAATGGTGACGCTAGTGTTGCCACAGCTGAGTCATGACTCAGGTGAATTTCTTTCACAAAATGGCTGCCACCTTTGAAATAAAATTCCTGAAAGTATGAAAATATTTAACAGGATAGCAGAGATTGGAGGTTAAAGGGAATGCCTTACCATTAAGGAATTTGATGACCCATTCCTGAGTTATTCACATAACTTTGCCATGACTTGGAATTTGAGTCAAGTCATGGAGTCATAGCAAATTTATGTGAATAACCCAGGAAAGGGTGATCCAATTCCTTAATGGTAAGACATTTCCTTTGATCTCTGAGCTCTTTTATCCTGCTAAATATTTTCATACTTTTAGGAATTTTATTTCAAAGGCAACAGCCATTTTGTGAAAAAACCTCACCTGAGTCATGACTCAGCTGTGGCAACACTAGACTGTGATGCTCACCATGAAGGATTCAACTAGATAATAGCGAAGCTAGAAATGTAGATGAATCCTGTGAGGATGGAGTTTCTTGTAAACAACAAAAAAGATGGAAATCTCACTAAAAATATTTGTTACAAAGAGGGAGCAGACCTCAAGGTGAAGCCAAAGTAACAACTATTTTTGGATAGTGAGATGAAGATTCCAAGATGTGCACAGGGCACATACCTGTGTTGCTGTGGACAAGATGAAGTTCAAAGGGAAGCAACACAAGAGACCCCCTAATCATGCTGAAACTGTCTATGACTGAGCAACTGCTAGACTTTAGCACCCAGCCATGGACCACACCAAAAGGGGGTTGAGTGGAGCTCGGCATGGCTAGTGAGGCTAAAACTGTGAAGGCATGTCAAGGGATGCAGAGGCCTACAAAAAAGTTCCTTACCCTCAGAACCCACTTTTATGACGAATTATAGGGTGGATAGGAATTTTGATACCGCATCTCATATGCGAATGAGACACGGTGCTATCAATGAGTCCTGACAACATATGCATCAAAACTATGATGATGACATCATCTGTCTCCCCATGAGGTTATCATCAGCTCCATGATCTGTACATGCCCATCTGAATGTGTACTCTCCATTCGTACTCTGGCATGGCACCCTGTTTTATTGTCTGAAAGATGTCCAAATCCTAGATGAAGTCACCCATTATTGATGTTGTCTACTAGTGCTGTCCCTATGCATATCTCACAGCCAGTTCTGGAGACCGCTACAGAGAGCATCAATGAGACAAATTGCATATTTATGTCCAGACTCATCTACCAGCATAAGAACTCTAAAAACTCATAGTACACATCACAATTAATATCTCGTCTTGCCCACCATGCAACTTGTGTGGCAAAACTGTAACATCTTGTCACACTTCCAACACACCAAATCAGTGAACGCTAACATCAGCAACCATCTAAGTTACCACCAAAGTACCACATATGAAAAACATCACACAATGCCTGAAAAACCACAAAGTAGCAACACTGCCTCACGTCCTCCTCGCCCATGCCCACGCCCACGCGCCCGCTCGCAAGCATTGCAAGATGAAGCAGGGACACCATTACCAGGCATCCCTGAAGAAAACGCAGGTGGGGCAGATGGGGAGGATAGAGGCAATGCACCCGAGTTGGTAGGAGGGGTGAGAGAAAAGATTATCATTGTTAACAAGGCAGGAAAAAAGCGCAACAACGGAGAATCCCATGCACTGTCTGAGGCAGATGCTCCAGGAGGTGCTCCAGGGGCATCACAGGATCCTAGTCACCAGGTGGTCTTGACGAGCAAGAATATGGGCAAGCGCCTGGCCGACACCCAAGCCAATCCAATTGACGTTGAAGAAATAGAATCACAAGCGAAACTAACACGTTCAGCTTTGTTCTCAATTAATCGCATTGACCTTGCACACCCAGTCCACAAGATGATATTTGGAACATGGAACAGCCGACCGATTTCACAGAAGGCTATGCGAGAACTGAAGGAGGGGTTCGACTCGCAGGGTATCCTTGCGTTTGAGATTGACAACGCCCTTCCACTCATTCTTTACCCCCACCACCTACATCCAGACTCAGTAAACAAGTCAATCATTGACCCAGAGCAAGCTCCAATGCTGAAACTAACGGATGAGGGGATGCAGGAAGAGGGCTTATTGTTCGCTGGTGGGCACCATTGATACCAACTCATCAATGAGAGATACGACGCAGTACAGAAGGTTGTAACAAAGCTAGTTGCAAAGCTGGATAAGAAGAAAGCGAGCATGGATGCAAAGCTGAGGAAGGGTGGAACACGCAGTAACACGATGCAGCAGCTTCACGAAGAAATCGACAAATTGGAAAACCAAATTGCGGATGCAAGGCAGCCAACTTTATGGTCTGTCAAAGTCTATGACGCAAGTAAGCATTACTACAATATGCTTCTTGAGTTGCTCCACCCAACACATAATATGAATTTATTTATTTACTATATATGACAGCAATTGTATTAAAGCATGGTGGGCTTGGTGCTCAATACCTCTCCCAAAACATGAAGGTCGCAAAACATGCCGAGGACGATGTGCAAAAAACCCTGCGCATGTACAAGGAATATGCGACATGTCAAACTGAGACAGTAACCGCGAAGGCATTGAAACGGTGGTTGGATGGCATTGAAAAAGGGGACCAAAACATGTTACAGGTATTTCAATGCAAAGAGGACTTAGCGTACATGGAATATTACAACTTGGTTGAGGGGCTGATAACAGAGCACGTTGAGGAAACGACACATGAGGAGTCACTGGCTGCAGAGGTTGCCGATACAATCAAGGCTCGATTTCGCTGGATCCGACACAACCACTCACCACCATACAAGTTTCAGACAATGTTGCTTGTATCTCCATCAGCCGTTCTCCTTGTGTTTGAGGCCTTGGAGCGGGTAGGTCCAGCAGTCGTTGAGGTAAGCAAACAACCGCCTAGTCATGCCGCAGTAGCCTTACACAAAAGTCAGATGATGTCGTGGATATACCCGTATATTATATACACGATACACAAGCCATCTGCAGATGCAGCCAAAGATGTATCGGCATCTTTCTTCCGAACAGTTCTGGAGGACCTCGACCAAGATTGGAAAGATGCAAAGAAACTCAATGATGATGTGAGTAGCTGCTTAAATCGAGTAAATTGACTAACAAGGCGTAGATCCTGGCGCTGATATTTCAATACTAATGGCAGTCATACTCCATCTGACGCACATTGACAAACTAATGAGGCCTGACAAATTTGGGAAAACATTAGACATTAAGAAATGGGGGCTGAACGAAAACAAGGTAAAGACGATTGTTGCTGATATGAAAGACAACAGGAAGGCAGCACCAAAGATGAAGGCATGGGTGCTGAGGAAGACAATGACTTCAGTCACACACAGTCAATACATGAATCGCGACTTTGTTGGGATAGCGCAAGCGGCACTGATTGAGGACCAGATTGTAGGAATGTACAGGGTTAAACTCTTCAACGAGAGCGAGTCTGCAGCTTGGCTTCGTCAATCCCTCTCAAGACTTGTTGACCAGGCATGCAAAACGGGTCGATACTGCTTCCCAGACGAAATATCTCTTGAGGAGAATGAAGTTGAGCCACGCGTTGATCTAATCACATTAGCGGCATCAAAAGACATGGATCCCAAAATCACAAAGACGTTCAAGAAGTTGTCGGTGTCATGCAATCGGTTGGAAAGTCCATGGCTGGACACGCCACTCCATGGATGAATACATACCATCCAGAAGTTGTCCAGGCATTTGCAGATCTCAATAAGGCAAGTTCCAATCAGGTTGCGAAATGTGGTACTAGGCTCATCAACACATAGGTTCTGATCAAAAATTGCCAACGACGTGATCTCATGCGTCGACGCGGAGTACGCCGTGTCAATCTCGATTCAGAAGAATGGATAGTAGCTGACGATGAAATCGACACAACAATGTATGTCCCACCAGTTGTTTTCAAATCTCATAAAAGCAAGGTAAGTAATGTTCTTAAGCAATTGTCCGAACTTACATGTTAAAATAGGAAAGCAAGAAATCTCATCTGAGTGAGGGTAAATCACAATGAAATACTTTATTACCCAACTACATCCACTGACAGTGATGAATAATAGATGAGGACGATGAAGAGGATGCAGAGGAGTCAGACAATGAGGATTCGCATCCAGTTACTGCCCCACCTCAGTGGAGAGCAAAACATGCTAAGTCCAAATCAGGTGAGTATGAGGCGAGGGGAATAATATTACTCAACTGATCCTTTCTGATAATTCAGATGCAAACACCCACAAGTCAGGTAAGCATGAGGCGCGGTACATAAGATATTCATATTGATGTGATTGTTTCTTAGACGGAAATACCGATGCAAACACCCGTGAGTCAGGTAAGCATGAGGCGCGGGGCATAAAATATTCATATTGATGTGATTATCTCTTAGATGAAAATATGGAAGCAACCACCCATGAATCAGGTGAGAATCAGGACTCGGAACAATGCCTGTGTCTTTCACCTTATTCTGTTGTAATCCAGGTACAACCATTCAGCAGCCAGGTAAGAATGAGGTGCACTCCTTTATACGGGGTATGTTATTCTTATGCACCTTATTTTTCCAGGGATTCAAAATGATCACATGGATGGAAATGTTAACTCAAATGCACCTTCTTTCAATCCAGATGATGGCCTTCATATGTTAACCTCCTCAAAGCGGGCCAGTCCAGATGGTGGGAGGAGCCCTGGTGAGTATATCTTCATGTCTGCTCCCAAGTGCACTTACCACAGATCTCCAGATCAACACAATCCAACCCGTCGCCGCTCAGGTTCAGTCTCTTCCAATGTTGGAAGCTCAGGTGCCAGTAAAGTTGTCCTCAAACCACGTAAACATGGAGCTTGATCAATCTCAATCATCTATCAACACAAATACGGACCCTTGCCTGTCTCCTTCATCTTAATACCATGCATACGTTAAATCTAGGATTTATATTGCAATGAAATATTGATTCCACCGCACAATGAGAGCCATTTTGAAACACTGCAATCATTGGAATGTGGGGAGGCTGGGGGATGAGACGGGAAGTGGCGCTGGCCATCTGCGGCCGAGCAGGGGCAGGGCGAACGCGGTGTGGGGAGTGGTGGACACATGTACATGTACAGGAATCCCATCATCGGCAATAATGTCGGGCTGCTCGTATTGTACGTACAGGTAGTACTATCCACACACTATATGATCGCTGTATGTGTTTCTTGGTCATTACCATAGGATTGTACTCTGTGGTGTTTGTAAAGTTACTCAAGTGGTAGCACGGCAGCGTTTCTCGAGGAATCATGTTAGTAAATATGAAGGTTCAAAAGCGGAACTTCCGGAGGCGTGTCGTGGTCCGCAGCAAAAGAAGCTCACTATGTTCCTGTGGTGTGCAACTTCGTCTGGTATTGTTACTTCCTTCAGTTTTCCGTGCAAACTCAACCTGGCTTGAAGGAGTCGATAGCAAAGTTGAGTCAACCATCTTGAATCAAGCTCCAGATATGGTTCGAGCTGAGCTGGGAATGGAGTGACGTTCAGGCTGATAGTGGTTCAAGATCAACCTTGATACACGCCGATCACCTGTTAATGTTCAAGGTAGTCTGACATATGTGCAATGCGAGTGCACGCTGTATGCATCTTGATATATTGAGGATGTGGGAGGTCAAATTCGGGGCAACGAGACTTGGAAGGTGACGGTGGTGGGGAGGCCTCTCCTTGATTAAACAGATGCAGTAGTCGGACAAACTTGGATTCATCATATCCGCGTGTTCCGTTCAGCTTGGGGGTGCAGGGGAGGGTTGGCATCGTCGAACGCGTGCTCCTGGGGTGAGCTGGGGGATGCCGCAGGCCTGCGTTGGCTCCCCTGAGGTGTCAGAGATTGCGGGGTGACAACACGAGTGCTGCATGGTCGGCGTTGCTGGTGGCATCACGTTTGGCGTGGTGCGGGGTGTGGGGGGCGGTCAGCATCGAACGGAAGGCCATTCCGTCAATATCCTGGGAGGTCGTGGGGGTTGCTTGGGTCGCGGCATCGCCGGTCGTGCTGCCCTCATCTGTCCCCAAAAAAGATGGGCAAAAGAAAACTTATGGGGCCCGAATGATGATTTTGTCATCATTGGCCGAACTTGTTAGACTTAGATAAGGTGTGGCTTCAAAGGATGGGATCCAATAGGAAACGCTTGCCCGAAGTTCAACGGACATCCTCCACAACAGCACTCATCAACAGTCGTAGACAGAAAGAGATAAACAAACTTGAAATCAATCAAGGAAGTCACATGACTCTTCGCGGCTCGCGTATCCCGCATGGACTCGGAGATACAGATCGTACAGCTCCCCTTGCTCAACCCCTCCTCTGACAATTCACGTGACTTGCTCCAGGTATCTTCAACACAAGTGTCCCCATCTCATATGCGTGATCCCACAAATAAAGAAAGACATAATATTAAAATATAATAAAAATGATGCCAGCGAGTTTCCCCCTCGAGTGGGGAGGGACATGTAATACATAAAATTAAATAAAGTACTCTCGAGGGCCTACTGTCGCGTCCATTCTTCGGGTGTGCTGGGGTGAGCTGGGCTGCGTCGGCCGTTCTCGGGGGCAGGGGTAGGGGGGGCGCCGGGGTTTCGTTCCGAGTGGGGGCTGTGAGCAGGCAGTGCCACAGGGCACCGGGCACGCCGTAGGCAACGGGGCAGGCCTGGGGAACGCGAACGGCGTCAATGCTGTCCGTTTTCGGGCATTCTGGGGTAAGGAGGGGTCCAAGGGCATAGCGGGGGGCATGGCCTGTGAATGGGGGGTCCTTCTTGATGCAAACAATGGCCCTGGTGCCACGGATGACATGGCAGAGCAGGGGGGGCTGGCGTCGTTGCGCGCAGCGAGGCAGGGGGCTGAGGTCTGAGCTGTGGGGCTGTAGGCGGTTAGGGGGCGGGCTGAGGCCTGCTGGGGGCTGTTGGGGCTCGTTCTGGTGGTGGTAGAGCCGGGGGCGTTGGAGATATCACCTGTGATGTGGCAGCGGCTGTGGACGCCGCGCTCGGAGCCTCGGAGAGCTGAGGATCTGAGGGGTGAACTGGGGGCTGGCGCAGGCGTGCGCCATTGTCCTGGAGCTGCTACAGGTGGTCGGAGGCCGTTTTGAGGCTAGGGAAGGTCTGGTGATGGCGGTTGTCGTATGTAAACTATATACAATCTCACGTACCCATGTCAAGTCACGTGATTTGTCAGGGGGGTTGAGCACTGGTTGAGCTGGGAGAGCTAGATCGTACACTCTCGTACTGTGATGTACGCGCTCACCCCACGCCTCTGGAAAGGCAACGATCAACTTAGAAAGCAAGAGCCACTGCACACCGCGCTCCTCCAGAAATCAAAACTTCAAGAATCACAGCGCGCAGCACAAGATGGTGGAGAATTAGCCACTTTGTCCGATCGTTTAATTGAGAGTTTGTTGATGGACAATAGCTGGGTGAGCTCGACTATGCAGGTATACGCGATCATTTCTGATTTCAAAAACAGATTCAGTGCATTGAAGACTGGATAGTTTATTGTACAGCGCTGCCTACAGAAGGTCTCACTGACCGTGAAATGGTGACTGAATTTGTACAGGTGCAATTCCTAACAATCAGCGAGAGCGAATCCCAGGCTCTCGAGTCACTATCCCGTTTCCAGATGCGGGTCTTGTTCGGCCAGATGCATCAGGTCAAAGTACTAGACTGTTTGGAAAGTGAAATGGAAGATTTTGATTCGGATGGGGAGAGTGATGGTGAGGATTTGGATTTGGATAGGGAGAGTGAACACGAGGAGGAAGGGTATGATGATAGCAAGTACATTGGTGAATCCCACAACGATTCTGACTATTCTGATGATGGATTCTACAATGGGTCCGATGATGAGTACAAGGGCGCATCCAATGTTAAATCAAAGGTCCGCATTAGATCACAGGGCGGTATCCAATCTCCCGACGGCATGAAATCACCTGCTGCTGTTGAAACCCAGGTCAATAATGATGTCGGCAAGTGCAATATTATTAACAAAATTATTCCTATTCTAATAGCAAGTAGCATCTACGGACCTGGTGGCTGATCTTTTGGCGAAAGATTTCACATCTGGGCAGGCTCCAGTGTGGTCTGCAGAACTCCGACGTAATCCTGCTGTATGGCTACCAATTTGTGAGGAGTGGACCCGATCGCTCCAGCAAGTATTAGATGGACAGGTCACCAGCATGCAAGAGACAATTCGTACAGTCCGCCAGATGCGAGCCATCAAATTCGTACAGCGTGAGGATTGCCATGTGATGTGGAGGGATGCTGTCAAGGTAGTTCATAACCTTAATTTATTTCACCCAGTTCTAACCCCAGCTGTTTAGACCTCGGGCCTGGCTCATGTGATCGCTGAGATATCAAATCCGCAGGTTATCATGACAGAATCTCTGCATGCAAGGGAGCTGTTCCGGAAGAATAGACTCCAGGACAGTCTAGCCTGTATTTTGACAGATTGGACACCAGAGGATGTTGTCAACAGTTGGCCCTTAGATCCTCCCCCTCTTTACAAAGTTCAGGTACATCCAACCACCTTCCACCCTCTTTAGTTGGTTGATGATTCTGTACATAGATTATGTGTGGAGGACTCACAAAATTGCCTGCAGAGGCGGAAGAGTCTGCAAGAGGGGAATCTGTTAAATGTCCTGGTCGCCATTTTCTAGATGCCCTTATCACACATCCATCCCTCATCCCTCGTCACTCGTATCCGCAAACAATATATTTCCTCCTAAGTGAGGATAATTTCATTCACTCCTGGGAAACTTGGCTTGCTGCCTGTCTTGTTCACTGTGGTTATGATATTCAGGTCTGATATATTCCCTCCTGGATACCCACCTACTTACTGCTGCAAACAGGAACCGGCTGCCAACCTGAAAACCTACTTTTCAAAGATCAAACAATATCTCACCAAGCGGTGGCGTAACAGGAATGACAAGTTCCGGAGCATTGACAATGAGGTTCTTAGAAAGATATTGGAGTGCACAATGGATGCTGAGGACCTCAAGAAAGAGGTCAGCAATCATCTGAAACCCACACCTATAGGTGTTGTGGTAAGTGATATACTGACAGTCAAAAACCCCAATCTGATGGACCGTTCTAGAGTGCTCCACAGAAAAAGAAAAAAAGAAAGTTCAATCCCAATTCCAAGGGCCCCCATCCACCCTGCCAGCTCTGTAAGGATGCAACAAAGGATGAGGACAAGTGTGTCCGGACTATAATGGTAAAGTTGAGAGATGCAGAAGAGGTATCCAAGCTACGTGGACAGGGAATTTCCTGTGTCCCCAAGGCACATCAAATGAAGTATATTCCTGTGAGTGCTCATATACTCTCTTTATTTTCATGAGGTTATTTTATTGTTGGCACTTTAGCTGCGACCATCAAAGAGCCAAAAAAAACCAACTCATCCACTACCAAAAATCTACCACCCTGATGACCTCAAATTCACAGGCTACCATGCAAACCAGAGGGTCATTGACCAGTGCGGCAAACAAGTGCTGTATTGGGTAAGTGAAAAAGGAGAGTTGATGAGTATATTTCTGTACACACTCCCTCAGACATGGAGGTTTACCATGGGTCTAGATAGATATAACAGTCTATAATGCATTCCGTCAGGATCATTTAGAAAGGATGATCACGCACTCCAAACAGCTACCACACTCCAGAGCTATTCAGCGGGGCAACCAGTTTAGCTATCTATCTGGTGGGTCCATGGTAGGCCTTGGCAGCTGTCAGCCAGCTGGTGGTGCATCCGGCGATGCCTATAGAGCATACGAAGGCATGTCTGCAATTTCACTGGATGATATAGACCTGCTGTTTAACCATGCAGAGGTATGTTTTCTGTTGTTTTGAGATGAATGAAGATTGACATACCTTTGCAGGACAATATCATCATTCTCGAGACTGCACGCTTTTACCATCACTCGTTATATAAAACTTTCCAAGAATCTAGCAGTGCGCTGGATCGACTGGGACAATCTGCCTGCAATCTTTACCACTGCCTTAACTACACTGCACCCCAGCATGGGGACAATGATGCAGTTCCTAGTTTTTGCACACAGTTGGAGTGGTCAGCATTTTTGCCATGGAAGGAATTCTCGTTTGTTCAGGCAGCATATGGGTATTATTTTGAAACTCAAGCAAATATGCTGTGGTGAGGAATCTTTCATTCTCTTGAGAGAAAAATACATTGAAACTTGATAGGTCTTTCAATCCCTGTCTAATGCACGGCACTATGCTCCCATCATCTACACCATTGGATGACCTAGAATCTCAATTTGGCTCTAACAATGGTGGAATAGCAGCAAGCAACAAGGCCAATCAAGCACCCAATGCTAGAACTGATGTCTCTGGTAAGCATGGAGGCACCCCTAGAGTAAGGGTCCGGGTAAGCTGAGGTACCCATCCAAGTGTGAGGAGTAAGGATAGGGACAGGGCTGAGAGGTATAAGAGTGTGCGTGCGCAATGCGTCGCACGATCCCAACACTGGGGCTGAAACTTGCAGAGATGATGGGCTATACAGACGATGATGCCCAACCTTGGAGGGCACATCGCCGTGTAATTATCTCCAGACCATGAAAAGATGATTATTTAAAATAGTAATTCAAAAGGTGCAGCCTGAGTTGTCCAATGTTGCTCTTCAATGGCTACGTCCATCAAGAATTGATCAATTCAATTCATCATAAAATTTCATGATGCTACTAGTGTTGGTTTGGTTTGGTTTGGTTTGGTTTGAGCCACTTTTGGCCAAACCACAAACCGAACCATTTGGTTTCTCGCAGAATATCTGAAACCGAAACCGAAACCAATTGAAACCGTTTTAATCAGTTCAGTGCAGTTCGAACACGGTTTGAAACGGTTCGCAAGCCATCTATTTAATTTTTTTAGTACTTAGAGGTTTTGGCCTCTAGGTGAGAGCCGCAAACCATTTCTAATGATGCATACTAGCTACAACTACTAATCAACTTATTTTACTACTAAATTATGGGGGAAGCGACACCCCAGAGGAAGGGGAAGTGTGTAGAAGCAACGACTATATATACACGCATTCATGTTCGTTTACTGGAACCAAATAGTGACAAACATCGTCGGGTATATAATGCCCCTCGTTCTACACCTTTCCCTTTCCTCTGGGGCATCACTTCCCCCATAAGTAAAGTAGAAATAAGTTAAATACAATCTTTAGTTGATAAATTATGTACGAAATAGTTTGCGGCACTCACCTGGAGGCCAGAACTTAATATATAGTTTGATATTTCCCTCGACAACACAACGCGGTTCAAACTGCGTTTGAAACTGTTTGCAGCCCTCAACTGAGGCCAAAACTGCAAACCAAACCACTCGGTTTCACCCAGAATTCTCCAAACTGAAACCGAAATTTGCAGTTTCAGTTCGGTTCAAACCGAGTTTGGATCAGTTTGAAACCAAACTTCCCCAACACTAGATGCTACAAAAAAAAAATTCTGCGTCGCTCCTAACAAGCGACACAATTTATATTATGGGGGCTGCAGGTATAAATAGAAAAATCCTGCGAGATGGCAGGGATGCCTGTCATGCATGTGCCATCTCTCCTGCCCATACCACTTCCTTTGCCTGCCCCCTGTGCATGTGCTCCTCCTGCATGCCACCTGGCCTGCATGTGCACTGAGCTGTGCCTTGTTCGTCCTCAGGTCCTGGTGATGGTTGCGGTCCCTGTCATCCCCGCCGTGGTTCTCTTCTCATCATCATTGGTTCTCGGTTTGTTGGCCTCTTCCTCCGGCCATGGGTGTCTTCTGGTTGTTGTCCCCTCACCTTCTTTTGTCGTCGTTTTCCCTGGTTCCAACCACAGTGTTGGTCTCCTTTCCTCATTCTCATGGCCCTGCCAGGTTGCTGCCTCCATGGGTTGTTCCATCCTGGCATGTGCATCATCTCATGTTGTCCATTGTTCTGTGTCGCAGCCGTCCCTGTCACCCTCTGCCATCGTTGGTGCTTGTTGTTGCCCTCTGGTCCTGGTCCCTGTCCTCGTCGTCTCATCATTGTCATCGCTCCATCTTCTTCATCGTCTCTGTCTTCTTGTTCTCATCATCCTCACCATGCCATGGGCGCTCGCCATGCTCTGTCATTGTTCTTCGTGTCCCCTTCCTGTTGTCCATGTCTGGGTCATCATAGTCATTGTGGTGCTGTGTGGAGAAGCGGGACAATTAGTGGGGGTGGTAGATGGGTTGTGGTTGGTACTTACCTGGCGTCAGATCGACTGGCATCCTTATTTTCGCGGTCTCATTTGCTGTCTCATTTATGGTCTCATTTACCATCGCAGTCTCGTGCGTTTGCCATTCCCAGGTGCCATCGTCCGTCGTCCTTGTGGGTTCCATTGCCATATGTGGGTCGTACCAAGCTCGCTGTGTGATTGTAACCTAATCAAAACCTAAATTGATGAAAAAATATGTCAAATAAATTAGTGCATTGAACCCAGTGAGAGAAAGAGGAGGGACCCTACACCGGCGGTGAATCCGATGATCACAAGGAGTCTGTGTGGTTGTATCCACGTAAGCCAAAGTTTCAGCTAAGCAAATAATGCTGCACCCATGCTCTTTTCCACGCAATGGTTACGCCTATTCCTGGATTGGCAATGATCAACAAATGTGCATTGATCCAGCTGAACCCCACAACTACCAAAATTTCTAATTCAATGACGAGGAAAATGACATTATAAAAATTAAAATAAACAGACCAAAGTTACTCCAGTCATTACCCAGAACATCATCTGCTGGGGAGGGGCCACAAGCCTGGCCAAACACATGGGGCGACAAATACCGTCTGCACAACCCAATCAAATACATCAGAATGCTGCACCTACCCACAGGGTCAAACAAGAGAGTGAAACTGACGGTGGCAATCACGATCCCATACAGATTTCCATTTCCACTTCTGGCACCAACATACCAAACTGCCATACCGACTGTCCAATTTCACTGATCAGTAAACCCCTAATAATGCAGAGTAATGGAGAATGTACAGACAAGCCCAACAATTGTCCCTGGCAGCCTCACCATGAACCCCGTAACCTGTCAAACCCACCCATCAATTCACCATTCACATCTCGTGCACAAAAACACCAACCTGATCACCTGCATACACTGCTGGCCCCATCTGTGCCATAATGAGCAGCCACAACCCTCGATTCCCATAGTAGAACCACGCAGTCGAGCTACACACAGACGGCACCCACAGCGCCACTGAGACCACTGCGTGTCTCAAGGCAAATATGCCTTTGGGCGATCTGAAGAACTGACATATGGCTGACAATTTAAGGAGGGAGTGCCTGAATGCAGTCGTTGGGGGTAATGCATCAGGGCTACCTGTGCAAATGATGAGAACTCAGACAGGAGGGGTGGCAAAAAAACTTACACTTATCCCAATACTTTGGCTCCTGCTCCTGCTTGACATCCAGCTGCTTTTCTTCATCAATGGTACTACTACTGTCATCATCATCACCATCATCACCGCCCTCCACTGTACTATCAAATTGTGTCAGATCATTTGAAGTGCCCATCGCTAGCGGCACGATATGGTCCAGGTCCTGCCTGCTGATGATCTTCCACCCGAGCTTCCCGAAGCCACTGGGCATCCACACCCTTGGCCGGGGCCTCTTCGGATCGAGCTCGATCAAGATATCTAGAAGACGATCTGCAAACCCATCCAGGGAGAAGGAGAAGATGGAGCAGATGAAGATGGGCCTGCGTGGTGCTATAAGAATTGATGTATTCCATTGTAAGAAGGAAGGAAGAAATAACGAACCGAGCAGCAAACATCTTCAATAGCTTATCCATCATCACTCTCCTTTAGCCTACTTGTCTCCAGATCAAAAAACCTCTCATATGGCTTAACAAGCCCCACCCTCTCCATGTTTTGCCACTCTGCCAGTGCTCTCTTCAAGCTCTCTGTCACTTCCACAAGCTTCTTCGCGGCCTCCTCCCTCACCTTTCTCTCCTTATCACTGCCCCCAAAGAAAACCCCGGTCCAGCAACCACTGTTGCAATCTCTAAACCATGCTTCTGCCCCAGCTACCGCTACCTCACCTGCTTCCTGCAGTGCAAGGGCAGGGCCTTCAGTGTATTTGACCCATTGCATATGGAGCATTTAATGGTGGCTTTTGGCCCATGTAGTATGGTCCAGCTAAGATGGGCCCATCTTGTGTGATAGACCATAGGATAAGGGTGGGCCCATGTTAATGGGATACACCATGTGAATAAGGTGGGCCCATTGTGATGTGACTGAGTGAGTGAGACCATTGATGATGGGTGGGCCCAGGTGTGAGCTGCTGGAGGCAGTAGACCATGGGTGATGGATGGTCCCATGGGTGATATATCGGAGGCAGTAGACCATGGGTGATGGATGGCCCCATGGTCTAGCTACTGGAGACAGTAGACCATGGGTGATGGATGGGCCCATGGTCTAGCTACTGGAGACAGTAGACCATGGGCAATGGATGGGCCCATGTGTGAGCTGCTGGAGGCAGTAGACTATGATCATTCTATTCTGGACATCCTTCAGGATGATGGCATGGGAATGGGATACAAGAACAGGGTCTATGAGCTGTGGAACAGGAACCCACTGGATGTGACATGGCATGGCTCAGACTGACCAGCAGTGAGACCGACCTTCAATGATAATGACCAGTATGAAGTGGGACAGCAGTGAGGTAGGACGGCGGTAAGGCCGACTTGCAGTGAGGTAGGACGGCTGTGATGCTGACCGGTATGAAGTGGGACGGCAGTGTAGGACAGCAGTTAGACCAACCAGCAGTGATACTGACCGGGGGTGATACTGACCAGCAGTGATACTGACCAGTATGAAGTTTGATGGCAGTGAGGTAGGACGGCAGTGAGACCGACCGGCAGTAAGACTCGGCAGTGATACCAGCTGGGAGGGTCAACGGCATTACTACGGCAGTGATAGTGAATAGTTTGTCCAGTGTCAGTGAAAACAGCAGTGATGGTGAATAGTTTGTGCAGTGTCAGTGCCACTAATCAGTACTGATGTGCCAGGGGAGGCTACACTAGGATCTGTACTTCACTTGACAATGTTATCTTTGTTGCAGTTACAAGTCTACGCTACAACAGTAATATATTTGACCTTTTTTGCAAAGCAGTAAAAGGCAACATAGGGCAAGATCGTATGACATTCAGACTCTTGGAAATGGTCCGGATGGAGTCTCCATAGTGTCACCGATCAGTAATATAGGTTGGTGGGCAGTGGTGTACATCGGTCTGTTGGCAAGTGGACCAGATAAGTTAACTGTTCATCGGCACATGAAATGGTAGCTTTATTAAGTCCATAGCATTGCCCATTGGTAGTGTGCATTGGTGTGTTGATATGGTGCTGTCCAATAAGTTGCCTAGTAAGTCGGGGGCAAGGCGTACAGCCATGTATGCTCTGCCTGAAATCAATTGGAGATTAATTACTATGCCATGTTGATGTGTTCCTCATAAGATGCATCAGATACAACATCCCTCACTAGTTGTGTATGCTTGGCCATAATCACATTGGAGATGCATTACCACTTGATTTGACTGGTAATTAATTATGTACAACAAAATTTGCGATTACGTGTGATCTATGAAGTATATGCAAAAAACAAAATAAAAATTGATAGCCCTTCTAAGCCATGTATGAATCCCCAGCTGCATCCGACTTGGGCACTTCTCTCTCAGCATGACCATCAAATGCTGTCATGTTGAACATCTCCTTGGGCCAAGAGTCGAGGCCAAGAGTCGGTCCGGTACTCAGATCAGCACCATACACAGAGTCGGGGGTGGGCGCCGGTGCCAGGATGAATCCGATGCTAGGCGATGGGGCACTGAACACTGATGAATGCCTTGATGATGCCTGGTCCTGGCTCATGAACAGGAGCCGATGGCTCTCCAGGGTCGCTGTATGACCATTCTGCCCAGCGAGCAACATTGAGATGGTGTTCTTCATTGCTCCAAGCTGATCCTCCACCTTGTGCACCCGCTCCTCAAGTTGTGCATTCACCCATCGCAATTCTTGAAGCTCGACCTCCCGGTGATCAGCTAGGGAAATGGCACTTGTGAACTGCACAGCCAGGTGGGGAATGGGCTTGAATGCCTCCAGTTCACCTTCTACCTTCGTCACCCATGCTTGCAGTTCCCGATTGGCCTGCTGCAACTGTTGAAGATCTGGTTCCTGGTGGTCGGTGCCCACATCATTGTCAGACTCCCCAGCCTGTAAGCGAATCCCACTCAAAACCTCTTTCCCCTGACCGGCGACCAGGTATATGTACCGTGAGGGGACCTGACCAAAATCGGGGACGGAGATGTCACCTGCCACTAGGGAAGGCCCTGCGGCGGTATCATTGGTAGGGACAGGAGGGGTAGGGATGGCAGTGAGTGCCCAGGTCTTTGATCGTGTCCTGGGGGTGGTATTGGTGTCATCTGCAGGAATGCTTGAAGTCAATGGGGGGCCAATGCTTCGTGCTTGGGTTTGGACCTTGGTTGGGGAGTTTTGGCCCCATCATCTGCAGGAATGGGTGAAGTGGTTGGGGGGCCGATGCTTCGCGCTTGGGATTTAGTACGCGGATGGGGAGTTTTGGCCCGCTAGGGGCAGGTGTCTGACCACTGGTCGCCTTGACCCGCTTGGGGGTCCTCGGTGACATTGGCATTTTCTTTGGCCTCGGCTTCCTTCTGGCCTCCGCTGCAATCCCTGTGCACCTGTACTTTGCTTTGTGGCACCCTCTGCATGCCGCGGCCAAGCCGACGACCTCACATGGTTGCTGGAGACGGGCGCATCAATCACATGGCTCTGGTGTTGGCATGGTGGAATCGTGGGGAACAGCGGAGGGCAGAGCGGCGGTGGAGGGTGGAGTAGCAGCTCTGAGCTGCTGTGGGCAGATGCGACTGCTTGAGGTGGCCGGCTCATCGATATCCATTGGAACCAAGGGATTTGGGTCGTCGATATCCATGCTTTCATCGGCAGCCTTTTCCTTTCCTTTTCCTTTCCCTTTCACTTGAACTGCCCCACCATCATCAGAATCTGCCACATATTCGGCGCTCTTAATCCTTGACGACCTCGCCCTTGACTTCGACCGGGTGACTGAGCGGGGCCGCTTTGAAGGGACTTGTCTGGCCCTTCCTCGGGGTTCTGCTGGTGCGTCTGGTACTAGTCTGTCCGCATCCTGAAGGAGGGTCGCCTGGGGACGGATTGGTGTCAGTTGGGCAATGGTGGGGGTCAGTGTTGGTGGGCGTGTGGCCCGGTGTGTCGCGGTCATTACAGCCCTCGTTAGCTTCAAGGGCTCCGGTACTGTGAATCCACACCCTTTTAGCCTTCGTTGGATGAGAACAACAAATCCACTCACCTGGTGTCCGTCTTGATGTTCCAGGCCCCTGGAACCACTGGCTGGTCGACGATGTTTTGTCCATGAGGAACGGGTGGGACCAGAGTGCAGGATCATGCCTGCTGACAGCCGTGTAATCTGTTGGTTCACCGTGCGCCAGCCTGTGGTCAAGCCGGAGAGTACCGCTGAGCAGGAGGCGCGAAGGCTGGTAGTCCCCTAGATTATCTTCAGGTATCGCATTGGAAAGGGCCCATGTATCAAGCTAACAAGATGTTAGCATTTCCATCGGGGTGAAGACCAGAGGAGGATCATGCACTTACTATGTAGGAGTCCAGACTGGCTGGATCAATTTGCACCCCCTGTTTTAGCTGCTAAATTGCTAAGTCAATCTTTTGGGTGTTGATCCACACTTGGACCTTCCGTGCAGTAGAAGAATCGAACGACTGGAAGTGAATAAGAACGGATAATGTCCCTAATGATGTTGATAACATACCGGGGTTCCCGGAAGCGCCATGAGCAGCTGCTGCAGCTCCTCATCATAGCCGAGGATGGCTGCCTTTGCGAGTTCTTGCAGCCGAGGCTTAACAAAGACGGTTGCCCGCGCAACAAGTGGTGCCGTGAGAGAAGACATTGAGACTGGTATGATTGGAGAAGTGAGTGGCTGGACAGCGCTGGTGAGTGTGATGAATAGAACACCGTTGATATTCCACCTGGTATGGGATTGGATGGTTAAGTGGTTGAAAATTAATTAATGTTACCACGGCAACCAGAAGGCATGCTGCCGCGACCCTCTGGCCATCAACCACTATTCGGTTCCGTTCAGCAACTCAATCAAAATGAACTTGACACTTGTACTAAGTACAGCCCATGCCACGCCAAAAGGACATCAAAGAAAAAGTGAGTAACCAGTTTTGGTTGATATGATGCAGAGTTATGATATCTGTCTAGCCCGGAATGAATCCAGCTGTGGAAGCGTTGTCCACAGCCCCTTCTCCACTCCCAATGCCTGCTTACTACCAGCCATCGAGCTTCCTCTACCTCAAGAGGCCAAGGCTTGATGCTGGGCTTCAGGACGCCATCACTGACCCATCCCTCATCCCTGTCCCTCTTCCCAAATGGTGCCAGCCCAACCTGGACATAGCGGGTCCCAGCCATGTACCTGATCGTAACCCGATGCCCATGACACCAGCCCCCTCCATCGAAGAGACTACACTTCGATCACCGTTCATTCTCAGTGACCTGGCTGCAATGCTTCCCCGATGGTCAGTGAAGTTCAAGTCCCCTTTGGAGGAGGCAATGCCCTTGCACATCCGGAAGCGCCGGCAGATCAGCCCCATTCCCCGCCTTGCTGTCCCAGCTCGTCAGGACCAATTGTTCCTGCGGGATAGCTCAACTGAGGCCTCGATGAAAGGATCCGCCATGCCCAACCCCTGTTCGTCACCATCTGCCCCTGGCCCTGCCCCACCATTGCCAGTGACCACCCACCCACAAAGGGGCTTCAGAGCCACTCTACCGGCGACCATAGTCAATCCATCACCATGGACGCCTGCCGCTCCCGCCCTTGCCCCCTCTCCGGCATGCAAGCAACCTGTCACTCCCGCCCTTGCCCACCCACCACCAGGTGAGACACCTGACTCGTCCCCAATGCCTCCATTCCCTCCCACACCACCATCCCCATCGTGCGGCTTGGGATCACCTAAGTGGCCAATTGCGACTGGCAGGTCACCATCAATCAAAAGTCAGGAGGGCACTGATGAGATGGATACGGACCCAATGGAAGTTGACCTTCCCAGCTCAGTGAGATCCCGCATGCAGGACAGGAAGCATTCGGAAGAGAGTACTGGAGAGGATGATGAAGACAGCGGTTGGAAGAGAAGGATCGAGCTCTTGGTAGGAGATTTTGAAGAGCATGTGAGGAAACCCAGAGGGAAGATGAACAAATGATGTGATGAACGGGAAAATGTAATCCATTGGCTGCTGGAAATGGAGATGTTGCTTGGGCAAAGCATCGATGAAATGCGGGACTGCCTCCTAAGATTCAAGGCTGCTGGGTACTCAGTAAACCATGATCTTGATGTACCAAGGTAATTGCGCTTCTCTACTTTATTCATATATGGACTACTGTAGGGTGATACTATTGCTGTATAATGGTTGTAATGTATTCGTGTAATGGTAACTTGAGATTGTAAAGGTTACAGCTATGGCAAACCACATGGAAATGGACAGTTCCAGAGATCTTTGACATGCATAGGCAGTGAGGTACAATGTTTCCAATAAATACTGACCAGCAGTGAATGAGAACTGCAGTAATTCCTTTTACTTTAAAACAGCAGTAATACAGGAATACCAACTGCCAGTGAAATTCACCAGCAGTGATATGAAGCGGTGATACCGAACAGCAGAGACCGCATGGCAGCAGGAATAAGCAGTGATACCCCACAGCGGCTGATTCTGTAGGTAGCAGACTTACACCGGCACTAGATCTGCCTGGGGGTGCTACCGCTGACTGTTACCGACCGGCAGTGTTACCGACTGGCATGAAGTGGGACGGCAGTGAGGTAGGGCGGCAGTGAGGTAGGGCGGCAGTGAGGTAGGACGGCAGTGAGGTAGGGCGGCAGTGAGGTAGGACGGCAGTGAGACCGAATGGTAGTGAGCTATTGAGCAAAAACATCCAATATATACTACAGAGCTGATATTGACATTGGCATTGAAACAGGATATCAAGTGGGACAATGAAGGATTTAGGGTGACTAGCTCATTGGATGATTTGGAGTCTCAACGGCAGTGATACTGACCGGCAATTGCTGCCTTTGGTCACCAGCTGTGAGACCGAATGGCAGATGGAATTGGGAGTGATCCCCGACGACAGTTCGAATGGGCAGTGATCGACAATGGCAGTCTATAGGTATCAGCCTTCCACCGGCACTGGTGCTAACCTGGAGTGCTCCCCACGAGCAACTGCTACTGCCCGGCAGTCAAACTGAAACGGTGAAATAGTTGCATTAGTCATTGTCAGGATAAGACTGAGCAGCACAGAACAGCAATTACACTATTGAATGCAATGTACATATTCCTCATTCTGACAAAATACTGGAAAATGAGTCTTTTGCAGAGACCGCAAATTGCCCCCACATCGCCTGTTGACTCGCTGCATACATCAAATGGCCGGGGGATGTTCCATCTTCTTTTCTTCGTCTCCACTGCTCCGCATGGTGTTCGAAGCATCTGATAGTCCACCCCATTTCATGCCTCACAAGGACCAATTCCTCACTCGCTCTGTCAAACGTTGCTTTTGCTCGTAGCCAGTTAACCCTGTGGACTTTTTTTCTTATGGTCAGACTCAATTCGTGTTCATTCATACGCAAACTTAAATTCCTTCAAATGGCTGGCTGATATGCTATCCCAAGTGACATCCAGATACCAGAACCAAGGCAGTTGCACATGCTTGAAACCATCCTGCCGGGGGTCCAGGAGTGTAGTGCTTGTCTTGAGATGTTTTGTCTCTAAAACTTGGAACCGGTCTGTCATTGCCATTGGTGCCTCCAAATCCACCAGTGATTCCCTCGAAGATCGATATATTTGAGCATTCAAACGGAGTGTCTGATCCACTGCATGAATCTCATCCCACGACTTTGTTTTTCCTGTCTTTGGGCCTCTTGGGCAGATTTTTGTTCGAAACAAGAATGCCTTCTTTCCCAATGCCAGTCGAATAGCTTTCAATGCATCATTACATTGACCAGCCCGCAGCTGGATCTCCAATGCGGCAACGCCCTGAACTCTGTGTTCCCATCGGACCCGTTGAGTCATCCCAGAAGGCAACGTCAGCCGGAAACACTCTGGCTGGTGGCCCACCTCGTTGTCTACAAACGGATTGTCTGGCGGGCGGTTACTCACCAGTTCTAATTCTCCATCTTGGCCAATATCATATACCTCTGATGGTTCGAACGAATAGTCATCATCGTCCGCGCCAGTGAGGTATTGATGAGCCTTTTGTTGATGGTCCATAATCTGGTTCAATAACCGACTCCGTCGCTTAGTGATTTCAATCTGTTCTGCTGTTGTTGGTGCCTTTCCAGCATGCCTAATGTAACTCTGTAGGGACATTCTGTAACCAACCAGCCAAATAAATGTTACACCATCAATATAATGTAGTCCTACTCACTGCGATTCCTGAATACTCAGTCCCTTTGCTAAGAAATCAATGAGACCAGAGTTGCCAGAAAACATTCCTTCATCCACAAGTCGGAGCTGAACTTCTGCTTTCCACGGAGCTATGTTTAACATAAGGCACGTCAACACAGAATATCCACACATAGCACCAACGCACCTTGTTGTGTTTTCAGATCAAAATAATCCATACTCTTGACATCCTCCGCCTGGCCCTCCTGTGCCTGCTGCTCCCCTTTCCTCCACTCATTAAGATCACAGGCCGATGTGATTCTGTCAAATTCTTGTACAAATCCTCGGCAGTCAGAACCAATTCCTGGGCCTGTTTCATCTTCCGTATCAGAGCTGGAACTGATATCGAGTTAGCAATCTAATTGGCACCTGGTACAACATTTCATACCCATTCCAATCAACTTTTTCCAGTTTGAATGATTCATATGGTTGTCCAGAATTTCATTCTGGTGGGCGAGTGTCGATCCCTTGGCACTCCGGGAGGTCTCATTCAGCACAGCCCACAACGTCTCCAGAATTTCCCCATCGATCACCCCGCTCCCTATAATGAACAGTAGTGCAAACCACGTGAAGCAGTCATCCACATGGCCCTTTACATGGAAATCCCCAATCCCTCCCTCTACAACCATCCCCTCCGGGACTGAAAGGTATGGTGAGTGATTAACCCGGATTTTGAAGTTGATAAACCATTGGCAAAATATATTGTATACGAGCAATGCCCGTTTCACCTTCTCCATGTTCTTCCCATTTAGGGCCTTGCAAACTGCATAATCGATATTCTTTTGTCTGTGAGTATTTAGCATAACTGTGCACTCGGAAACAATTCAATAACTCACTGTTCTCCTCTCTGAAAGTCAACTGTGGCTTCTGGTTGGAAGAAGCCATGCCAAAGGCATGCCACTGCTCCGATCCCTGTGGCATCATACCCGGCCACATCCACTTTCCAGTTCGCCTTGAATTCATTGCATGTACTTGGAGCTGATTTGGACTCGAGAGCCACCTTGAGATTTTCTTTATATGTCACCAGTTCCGTCATAAATGAATGACCATTTGTTAATGGGACATCATCTTCAGGACGTTTCTGATGTTGGTGAGATGCCGTGAAATTCCCATAAATCGCAAATGATCTGGTGTATACCCACCTGGGAAACAAGACTTCATTTCTTTCCAGGTCATCATGGGATGGAATAAACTCACTGTTCATTATCATTTTCCCAGTTTTCCGGCAAGTTCATGCCTGGTTGTGGGCATGCTGGACAGAGAACGGCCAGATCTCCAAGACCTGGGCTTCTGGCTTCATGGCCGAAGCCATGCCATTTGAGATGCTTCAGGTTCCTGTATTGTCTCGTGCAACGTAACAGCTCCCTGTACCAGTCCTATATGATGTATGAGAAATAAGCTATAAATCGGTAGTGAGACAGACCGGGACGCTGTGCGGAAAACAGCCAGATGTGAACCTGCGGAGCTTCTGATAGTAATGCCATGCCAAAGTTTTACATTCTTGATTCTCTGCGAGGAAGGAATCAAGGTGTTGGGATTATGTATACAACAGTATACTGGCAAGCCAAGGCAGTTAGCATGCCTAGGGAATATTACAAGAATATGCTAAGTCATATTAACACATGTTTAACAGAGGTTAACACATGCAGGGACATATAGGGGAATCCACAGTTAACACATGCTATAGGATTATACATCCTGCAGCATGTCTATGATAGCCTATCCAAGACAGAGCTATGGATAGAGTGTCTATGACACACCCTGAAGGAAGTCTAGGACTTACCAAGCCATGATATCATATGTCACTATTATTGACACTATTATAGGGGATATGACATAGTTATTCCATTATTAACTGGTACAGGGGTCTATGACAGAATACCTCCTTTCACATAGTACAGTTACAGTGTACCATATGATACGGTCCAGCGAATGGCTACAATGTAGTGTATGATACGGGTTCGCTGAATGCCAGCGAACGACTGAGTAATAAGGAAGGACTACAGTGTAGCGTATCATACGGTGGCAGCGAATTCGCCAGGCTGTGGTATGCCATGAATGTGCCGCTGCATGTCGAACTGCCGATGCCCATTACAGCGCATAAAATGCCGGGGAGAGTCAGCTGTGGTAAGGTGCCGGTGCCCCTGTTCGATGGTGGAAGTGCCAGTCACCTGTTCTAAGATGCCGGTGGAAGTCACCTGTTTGATGGTGCCGGTGCCCATCATGGTGCCGAAAGCCGGACGGACGTACCAGATCCATGTCCAAGTGCCATGACTGCGCTGGTGCTTGGCGACCTGCCAATGCCCATTACAGCGCATAAAGTGCCGGTGCCAGTCACCTGTTTGATGGTGCCGGTGCCCATCATGGTGCCGAAAGCTGGACGGACATACCAGATCCATGTGCAAGTGCCATGACTGCGCCGGTGCTTGGCGAACTGCCGATGCCCATTACAGAGCATAAAGTGCCGGTGCCCATCATGGTGCCGATGTAACCGTGCAGCGCAGGCACAGCAGAATACGGACTGACCCAGTTAGGATAGGGATCACGTGACTGTTGGACTTAGACAGAGTAGACAAACGAGGGGAGACAACAAGGAACCAGCAGGTCTTCGTGTGGTTGGAGCAGCCCACGAGAGAGCTATGCGCCTCCATATGGTGACAACCGCGCGATTCGTACTCGGCGCGTTTCTGTTACTCATTCTGCCTTGGCTCATCTGCCCACCGGTCCTCTTTAGGTTTATCTGTCTGTCCGTTCTGCTTCAGCATATCCAAGTCTGGCTACCAATATTGTTTAGGTTCATCTGTCTATCTGTCCTGTTACAGCTTATCTGTCCACCCGTTCCCTTTAGGTCCATTCGTCTATATCGGTCCACCTGCTTACCCACCCTTTCATTTCGACTTCGCTCTCCGCTTCGCCTCGTGCTCAACCTCACATCTGCAACACTGGCCACACAACGAGACGCCCGTGGCAGGTTCCTGCCAACCACCCCATCCAACGAGCCCACAGAACCGTCTTCTCTAACATCGTCGTTCAGCCTACCATCGATATTCGACCTTCCAATCAGCCCAATTTCCACCAGTCCTCATCTCCCAGCTGTACCACCCTCCACCCCACAATTCTCTGCACCCACAACCCCCACTCCCCCCGAAGATACTGAAACCATGACAGAAAATATATCAAGATTCTGGGGCGACGACGAACATGACGACGAAAATCCCCAGGATTTTATCAGCTCCATCGAGATCCTATTCCTCCAGAAAACCAATGTCACCGACACGCAGAAGCTGCAAGCATTCCAGCTCTTCCTGAGGTCAGGCTCCGTCGCGAAGCAATGGTGGAACGCATTACCTGCTACCGACAAAGACACCTGGGAGCACCTCCTCCTGGCATTCGGAGTGAGATGGCCGGAGAAAACACCTACGGACAAGACAGTAGAAGAAAAACAAGCAGAACTCGAGCGCACCAAGATCACGGAGGGAGAGGTCGGGACACGAGTGCAAACACGCGGAGTGGAAGAGTTTGCGCATGTAGCTTGGGCGGATAAGATTGAGAAACTCGCAGCTGCGATTCCCGATACCAACGGTTTACTCATTGGTAACACCCGGAAGGCTATGCCGAAAGCACTACAAAAGGTAATAGGATCTGCACACACCGACTGGGCGTCGTTTTGCAGAGCCATTCGCACTGCGACCCTCTCTCAGATCAGCGAGGCGAAAGAAGAAGAGATGGAAGCACGAAATCTACGTGAAGAAGTGAAGAAACTACAGGAACTCCGCAGCTCACAGACCAGGGACCTCACCAACGCACTACAACGCCTTACCATGGGTACACCCACACCCCCTCCGAGGTTCCCAACACTCAGAACGCAACCCCCCCACGCGCAGAACCATTCCCCAGCACAGACGTTCAACACAAACAACCGGTTCACGGCACCCACCATGCCTCAGACGACAAGCCACCCACCATACAGACAGAACAGACCCCCAGCGGCGCGCGCAGCAGACATCATACGACTCGCCCTCCCGATCCACCCAAACACGCCGGCAGGTCGAACATTGTACAACGCACAAATCACCCTGTGGAATGCGAATAACCCCCGGCCGTTCGTGAGCGAACTTCAACCGTATCCCCTCTCCCCTGGAACCTGCACTGTCACGTCAGGAGAGTGCTGGAAGTGTGGGATACTTGGGCATATAGGAAACAACTGCGACACCCCCAATCAACTACCACCACTCGAACAATGTTGGAGGTCAATCGCGATGTCCATTAAGCGGAGCAACGACGCGACAGTAACAGAGAACGTCAACTATGTAGCCTCAAACGACAGCTGGCTCACCAAAGAAGAGTACGACCAGCAGGTAATCGCAAGCTTCCTAGCAAGCCAGGGAAAAGAGGAAGGGTCGTCAGCGTAGAGCGGGAAGCTCCACTGGCGACCCAGGAAGATAATCATCGAGACATCGGAATGGTCCTTGGGTGCGGAGAGGCAGCATCCAAGGACAATGAAACGCCGTCGAACGCCGGGTGTGCTCCAAACCACGAGGAAGGAGCTCCAGCTACAACTGTAGAAGTTAGCCCAAACACCAGCATGTATCCAGTCCAGCCCGAATTAATCATTGTTGACCTGTACTGCATGCAGAGCGAAGACGAAGAAAAGAAAACAGTACCCTTCCAGCACACAGTCGAACTACACGGACCACAAGGAGAGATCGTAAGGATCATGAACACATTCGACGACGGCGCTATGGTAAATGCAGTCGACCTAAAGGCATTTCAAAAGGTTGGGCACCGTCTCAAGGCCCTCGAGAGATCAAACCGCATATTGCGCATGGCCGACGGACGACTGGTACCCTCGATAGGTGTTTGGAATGGGGTAATCAAGGTCGCTAGCGTATCGAAGCAAGGCTCCTTCGAGGTCTTCGATAGCAAAGGGGCCTGGTCGGCCTTATTCGGAAAATCCTTACTGAAGACATTCAAGGCAATACACGACTACGACTCAGATACCGTGAAAATACCTAAAGACGGCGACTGGATAAATCTACTAAATCAATACCAACGGGGAGGAACAACCTCATCGCACCTAACGAACCACTATCCGAATACGAACAAACAGCGTACAAACCTCAAGGGGGATCACTACGCGTCCCCCTCGAGGCAAGTCTTTCAGTGCAATAACCATGACGACGAGGTGGCTGACAACACTATGACTGAGGATATAGAACATGGAGACCACCCGGAACCGCTACTAAACCAAGAACTGAACATCAACCAGCACACGAACTCCAAAGGGGATCACCGCGCATCCCCCTCGAGAACACAAGGACAAGAATGGAACTCGAATGGCGAAGAACCAAAAGTACAGCAAACACTCACCCAGCAAGGGAAAGCACGACGCACGAAAGAAGAGCGGAACCGCTGGCGAATTGCAAACAAGTTGGGCGAAAGGAAGACGCGGGCAGAACGCAAATCAGCAAAGCTCAGACGGCGGATAAAAACATCACAAAAGGGAGTCATATCAAATTCTGAACCCCCCCTTCCATCCGAAATGACATCCACTGACGAAGGCACCCCCAGTGGCCTAGACCCCGAACCAAACCAAGGAAACAACGTATGGAGCGTCGACCCCGTATCACCAAACACCAACGAGGGCGCCGAACAGAAACTACTCCCCACCAACCTCGACAAGGCAGTGCTTACCCGGCAACAGGACCCATTCAAAGCTGAACGCGTAGACGCAGTACTCTCCGAGCTCACAATAGGGGACGACCTGAATGGCAAGGAACGCCTAAGCATCGTGAGCCTGCTTCGCGAATTTGCTGACTGCTTCGCACTGTCGATGAGCGAAGTAACAGCAGTCCCAGGGGCCAAGCACAAACTGAACATACCTGAGGGCGCCGAGTTCAAAAAGAAAGTGAATCAACGACCACTCAGTGGACCCCAGAAAGAATACTTCAACGGTGTACTCGACAAGATGTTAGACGCAGGCATTATCGCACCAATTGACCACAAGAATGTCAAATGTTGCGGGGCGACAACGTTAGCAAAGAAAGCTCACGAAGGCAATGGGCTAAATATCGAAGAACTACAGTATCGAGTCAATGACCAATGCATCGCCGCCGGAATCCCTTCAACTTTCGAGAACCTGCCGACGCGAAGTGGTGAACAAGACAATACAACACCAGCAGAGACGCAAACCAAGTGGCGAGTGTGCCAGGACTTCGCAGAGCTCAACAAGGTAACAAAAGTACCCCCGATGCCCCAAGGAGACATACGAGCTAAGCAACAACGGCTAAGTGGACACTGCTGGATACACACCTTCGACTTCGCAGCAGGGTTCTATGCTTGCGAGATCGGACCCGAGGACCAGCCGTACGTCTGCTTCTACGTCGAAGGACGAGGATACTTCTGCTACAAGCGCATGCCCTTCGGATTAACAGGCACACCTTCCACCTTTGCCGAGATGACGGCTCAAGCACTCGGCGATATGGTAGGCATACTCTTCGAACTATTTGTAGACGATGGCGGGATGGTAGGAGACGACTTCACGGTAACACTGGCCAACATCAGAACATTACTCACGAGAGTCAGGGAGAAAGGGCTTTCGTTATCAGCCGCAAAGTCAAGCTTCTTTATGACCGAGGCCGTCTTTGCTGGAGCCAGAGTGGGACCGAACGGAATACGGCCAGATCTCACGAAACTAACCGCTATAGTAGACTGGAAACGACCAACTGACCTGCAAAACCTGGCTGCGTTTACAGGACTAACAGGTTACTTCAGATCCCTCGTCAAAGGTTACGCAGCACTGGCCCAACCTCTCACCGACTTGGGAAGGAGCCTAGACCTCCCAAAAGGGAAGGGGAAGGCAGCCTATCGCCGAGCCATGAAAGGATGCTCCTTAGAAGGCTTGTGGACACCAGAACACGAAAACGCGTTCCTCCAGCTGAAGATCGCCCTGACCAAGGAGCCGGTTCTGAAAGGGCCAAAGTTCGACGGCAAACCATTCATCGTCACCACCGACGGATGCAAATATGGCTTCGCCGGCATGCTTTCACAGCGACACACCACAGTATTACCAAACGGCAAGGAAGTCACGCACATCCACCCAGTGGCCTTCAGCAGCAAACGGACATCTGAAGCCGAAGAGAAGTATAAACCATACCTACTAGAATTTGCTGCGCTAAAGTTCTCTCTAGATAAATTCTCAGACCTCATATGGGGTTATCCAGTCGAACTAGAAACAGACTGCCAAGCCCTCCGAGACCATTTACTGAACGACAAGTTAAACTCGACCCACGCCCGTTGGAGAGATGGTGTACTAGCCCATCAGATCACAGATGTACGACATCGACCAGGACGTCTAAACCCCGTGGCAGACGGCATTAGCAGGAAGTTCGTCAACTTGCCAACTGAGAAAGACGACGGCCACGAATGGACAGTGAGCGAGGACTGGGAGATACGGACAGGCCTGCAGAACGACATATTCCAGATTGAACTGCCTGGAACCTACGATAATCTCAAGATCTGCTTCGCCAACGAGAAGATATTCCTCACTGCCATCGACGCCCTAGCCGAACTAGACCATGGGAAGAGCATCCGAGAGCGAAAAAAAGCCAAGCATCGAGCGGAAGGGTACATGATCCAAGACGGAAAGCTATGGAAGATAGGTGACACGAAATCCACGCGAGCAAGACCACGAGTAGAGTGCATCCCACAGTCCGAAGCCGTCGTGCTAGCATGGGAGACACACCGTAATAATGGGCATTTCCACAGGGACAACGTGAAAATCGCACTGATGGATAGGATCGCTAGCCCGTATCTCGACCGTTCAATCACCAAGGCCATCATGGATTGTGGTAAGTGCAAAGGACACGGCCCACAACACTTACATTCTCTGCTAGAACCCATCACACGACGACACCCGTTCGAACTTCTGGTTGGCGACACACTATCAATGCCAAAAGGCAAAGGGGGTTTCAAAAAACTCGCATTATATGTAGACGTATACTCACAACACCTCTGGGCAGATAAACTCAAGACAGCGGCATCAGCCAATACAACATGCAAAACATTCAACAACATCTGCTCCACGTTCACGGCTCCAGATACCCTCATGGTCGACGGAGGTCCCGAGTTCAACAACAATGCAGTCCGCGACGCGTGCACAGCACGCAACGTCGAACTCAGAATAGTACCTGGATACTCTCCCTGGATCAACGGCCTGATAGAAGGGATGAACGCGAAGTTGCTGGGAAGACTGAAGAGGCTTTGCTCTCCGGATTTGGGGGAGGATGAATACGACGCAATGGACGTTCCGGCTTCGTGGCCAGACCACCTCGAAGCGGCCATCGAAGCCCTCAATAATCGCATACTCCCGAATCTCAAGTTCTCCCCCAACGAACTCCTCCTAGGAATTGTGATCAACACGAAGCACACACCATCCAGCAACACAGAGAACAAGGCGTCGGTGGAAGAAGTGGATATTCAGATGGCCTACGTAGAACAGCAACGCATGGATGGGTACGCCCACATTTTATCTCATGCCCACAAACGGAAGCTGGCGTTTGACAGGAAACTCGTATCCCGAGCACCAAGAGAAGTTATATTCAAAGCAGGGCAACTTGTACAAGTTTACAGAAGCGACCTAGATTTCACATTCAAGGCAGAGCGAAAGATGGAACCACGGTGGTCTGCACCACGCCGAATAACAAGCCGAGATCGTAACTCTTACAAACTGGAAACGCTTGAAGGACTACCAATCGGCAACAGGTTCTCATCACGACGACTCCGCAGGTTCATCCCACGCAACGGCACAGCATTATACGAAGCCCAGGCAGCCATCGAAAAGTCATGGGCCAAACAGGAGGTCGAAGAAGACAAAGTAAAGGAAGTCGAGGAGAGAGCGGTTATCGAGGATGATGGAAGCACAGAATGGGAAGATGTAGAAGACAAGGAAGACGATGAAGACAACACCAGACCTCAGGAATTTGAGCAGAGCAACGAGGACGTTGCTACACAGAGGGGGGCCACATGTAACCGTGCAGTGCAGGCACAGCAGAATACGGACTGACCCAGTTAGGATAGGGATCACGTGACTGTTGGACTTAGACAGAGTAGACAAACGAGGGGAGACAACAAGGAACCAGCAGGTCTTCGTGTGGTTGGAGCAGCCCACGAGAGAGCTATGCGCCTCCACCGAAAGCCGGACGGACATACAAGATCCATGTCCAAGTGCCATGACTGCGCCGGTGCTTGGCGACCTGCCAATGCCCATTACAGCGCATAAAGTGCCGGTGCCAGTGACCTGTTTGACGGTGCCGGTGCCCATCATGGTGCCAAAAGCCGGACGGACGTACCAGATCCATGTCCATGACTGCGCCGGTGCGTGGCGAACTGCCGATGCCCATTACAGAGCATAAAGTGCTGGTGCCAGTCACCTGTTTGACGGTGCCGGTGCCCATCATGGTGCTGCCCACCATGGTGCTGACACTACTACTGCCATAACTGTGCCAGTGCATGTGGAAGTGCCGGATAACAATTAAAGAACCAAACCGGCCAGAATTACATTGCAAAGAATGATAATATACAATACTACTAATCGATTTGCATGCCATCAACGTCTCCATCCAACCAGTGCGTTTCAACGTAAGCAAAATCACTTTCCCCATAGGTACGGGGCAAAGTGATATCCTCCGTATCTGCACGTATAACACCCACATTGTCATCACTTGATTTGTCACTATCACTTGAAGACGACCAAGCTGCCTCAGCCTCATGTGAGGTGATTAAGTCTAATGACTCAGCTGTGACATTGCAGGTGGCCACCCGATGAGTCAGATAGGTGATCAGTGTCGGGGTGGTCACATTGAGAGTACGAACGGAAGGAGTTGGTGCATCATCAGATGATGACCACGCATCGGCCGCATCATGAGCACTGGCATGAATGACTGAAGGGGTAGTGTCATCATCAGACGATGTCCATGCATCGGCGGCATCATGAGCATTGGCATCAATTGCCGAATGGGGAGAGGCCGAGTGGGCAGACTTGCCCGAAGAATCCCATACATCAGTGGCTTCCTGGGCATTGATCTCAGCTCGAATTGGGTTAATTGAATAAGAGTTCACGGCAACGTTCATTCGACGAAATTGTCTAGCAGTTTCGTGCACAGGGACATCAATATCACCGGCACTTTGAAAATGGGAACTTTGCTCGCCGGCCATTCTTTCATCGGCTGTGGCGTCATCATTGCTTTCTTCATCTGCATCGGCTTCATCGTCACTTGCAGCATTGGAACGGCGGTAAGCAGCACTTGTGCGGCCGGCACCATGCAAAGTGGAAGGTGTGCAGCCGGCACTTGGATCAGTGCCACTTCGGCCGGCACTGGTGGAATGAAGTGTGGCATCATGCGCTGCCGAAGTGCTGACGACGGAAAAGATACCCGAACTGGTGGGAAGGGAAGGCATGAAAGAAACAATACCTGTCGTTGAACCTGATGGCATAGACATATTATACCCAGAATGATCGTCTGAGGTATCCCGTGCACCAATTTTCAACACTTCAGCCGTGGTCAGTTTGGCACCCCATGTCCACTTTGCCGATGGGGCAGGAATTCTCGTCAACACTTCCAGTGCCGCCTTTGCCTGGTCGCTCACCAGACGAGATTTTGCATTTATACGTCTTTTGGGTTGCCGACGGCGGCCGGTTGGTGCAGGAGTCAGAGGAGGAGCAGGGCACAGGCCGGCCACAGCATTGCTCGGAAGTACACATGTGGCAGGATCACTCTCTTTCAATATGACCTGTTTGTGGAGTAGAAATAGGCCGGCAGCCCGCCGGCGACTGGCATCAAGCTGAGCGAATGATGAAAACTCCATCCCATCAACAAACTGAAGGATCTCGCAGAGCTCCTTCTTCAACTCATAAACGGCAATGTCATTCGCCCGGCACCAGCCACAATCATCGTCGCCGGCTCCATGTTTGACTGCAGGAGTCTGAACCGGGGGTGGAGGATTTTGAGCTTCTGTTGGGAGGAGATTGCGATGCATGGTTAAACATCTGATAATTGTTCCAGAACCCAAAATTTCATGGGGTGCCGGCGGGACACTCCCCATCCACCACGGAAATGCATATTCATCAACCAAGCGGTCGTAGTTAGCGCCATCTGTGCCGACATCAAGCGTCACCAAGAGATCCGGATGAAACGGCACCGGAAGTTCATCTTCACCCAAGTGGCCGAGGCTATCGGCAAGGGACCTGACGATAATCAGGATCTCAATGACTTGACAGACAGTGTCGGCGAGACCAATATATGACAATACAAACATCTGGAGACAAATCAATGAACATAATTAAAATCACCAAAATGAAATAAATATATACCAGTTCCGACCGTAACGCGACTTGTATCCATTTGCCATCTGCAAGATTACGCTCATCAATGTACAACAGAATATGCCTGAAACGGGACTCTGCATAATATACCACTTCCTGTGTCATCCGATGCCCAAGCTGGTTGGATCCCGATTGCAATGTAAAAGGATTGAAAAGTCGAAGCATATGAGTTGACATTTTGGATTGGGAACTATTGGATGTACTGAGGATGCTGTTATCTGAAGCCTTGAAGGTTGAAGATAAGGCGCAAAGCACAATGATCGTTATCTTCAAAAATGTCATTTTGGTCACCTGACTGATTAACTAAGACAAGGGAGATACGTAATGTGAATTTGTAGACTTAAATGTGCAATCGGCCAATGTTGCAACAGCATCCCATGCAGCACATTGGCGATGAGCATAGGCCGAAGCACCCAGGGCAATTATGACCTCTGATTGGGGAAGGGAAGTGCCGGTGACAGGCGGCAGGCCAGACTCTGATCCTGTCAGCCAAGTGCCACCTGAAGTGCCGGCCTGACCCTCAGCAGATGGCACCTCAGCATTGGGTGCCATGATACCTAGTTGCCATTGTTCACTCATGTGCATGTAATACCGAACGGTCCATTGCATTTCGTATCCAAGCAGCGTGACCTCTTCCTGCCATCTAGCCTTCTGTGCGCGGGCCCGTAGCCAATGCACCCGCTGGACTTTTGTACGTTTCAGAGGAAAGTTGGACAAATTTACAATGGGACGTACATTCCAACTGCGGCAATCTAACATTGGCCGAGGGTCCGGCCACTTGTGCTACACCTGGATGATTTCCCCAGATCCATGACAAAGAGAGTGAGGTTGATCCTGGGATATTTGGGGTTAATATTGCCGTACTGGCACTGAGATCCTCTCTTCTCAGTGGTTTGTAGGCCTCAAGAGTGCTGTTACTCGCACCAAGCACTACAAGAGCAGACCGGCATCGATTGTAAATCCGGCTGTGTAATGCAATCTCTGTATTCAAGCGTTGAATAGTGGTCCGGGCTCATGATTGAACGCTTTTCCTGGGGGCCGACCGCAAAACATGAGAATAGTGGAAGGACTTGTCAGATATGAGGTCCCGAAGCCGGTCCAGTTCAGATCTGGTCTGCTCCAGCCGCAGCGACAATTCCATTTTGGAACAGTCGGAGATAATATTCCCATGGGACGGCATGAACAAGCTTTCCCGTTCTATAGGTCTCAGTGGTATTGACCCATCAGGCAGTAATGCATCCAGCCTGGAAGGCGGCACCTCGCAGTTCATCCAGTGCATCGAATTCCACTTCATTTTTGAAAGAAACAACAGATCCACCATTCTGTGATGTGACCCATGCACGATCTTGTAGTTCTCTCAACTTCCCCAACAGTGGCTCCAATTGTGCCCGTTGTCTTTCAATTATGGCTGATTCAGCATTCCGGCCATTGTGTGTCAAATTGCGAAGTTGGTTTGGATTTCAATCCTAATTACCCATGAGAGCAGAGAGGGGCACAACATATGACGCACTTACTGTTTTTCTTCTACTATCAATGCAAACCGCAACCACTCTTCAGTTGGGCTCGATATCATTGGTTGGGCCGGTTGGGCGAGTGGTGAAAGTAGTGCCAGTTGTGCAGCTGGTGCTGGTTGTGAGGGCTGTGGAGTTGGTGCCGGTTGTGGCGCTGATGAATGTTGGGCCGGCACTCTGGCCCCATATATGTCCATTGCCTTTAAATCGGTCTGTCTCAGCACCTCGGCAGTAGCAATTTCGGATTCCCAGACATTGACAATGTCTGAGTTCACAGTGACAGTCCTCTCATTAAAGTATTTTGTTGCTTGCATTGCCATGGCCGATGCATCCAGGTACCGGTTCTGCAAGTACCTTATCATCCCTAGGCATTTCTTATGATTTGAGTCGCTCGCATGGTCATCAAGCATCTCAGCACGATGTGGCAATGTTGCGGTCCGGGCAGTGGGTGAAATGGAGTTCAGGTTTGACCATAGTGATTCCAGAATTTCGCCAGCAACAACTGCAAATCCTGGGATGAATGACGTTGCAAAGCGGAAAAAACACAGATCCTTGTGACAATGAACATGGAAGAGGCCGATCGCAAATTCCAAGCTGAGGCCAGCTGGCAGGTACTGCCCGATGCGTTCCTGCATGTGGACCCACCATTGACAAACAATGTCATAAATGACCCCCACACCTTGCTCAGGATTGACATTTGTATGTTTCAGGGCCTGGAGAAAGGCAAAGTCTACATTCTTTTGTTGTTCGCCCTTGAACAGGTCAACCAGAGAATTCGGTGCATAGCAGCCATGCCGGGCACAGGCAAAGCCCACGATGCCGGTTATATCACAAGCCTTTGAAGCGAGGAGAGCATTTGTAATGGCCCTGAAGGTGTTCTCACACGGTGCTTTCTGTCATTGAAATCATTCATCCATCAAATCGGCCCACCAGGGAGGTGTGCTCACTGTTGATCGCTCGATAGCTGTCTTCAGGAAATCAAAATATTCCTTGCGGTTTCCCATCATTCCAGCTCCATCATTGAGCCAAACATCTGTCTCTGTGGTCTTTTGCCGCACATGATCGGCCTTGAAATTTCCGTCGGCCACAAATGTACGCTGGTAGACAAATCTGTATTTTTGTGTGTTCAAGACATCTATTATCACTAAGGTAAACCTCACCTGCAAGGATCACTTTTCCAATCTTGAGGAAGATTGATTCCAGGTTGAGGGCACGCTGGACAGAAGTTTGATAATGAACCTGTCAAGGGAGTTTTTGGGTCCTGACGGTTGTGGCCATAGCCTGCCCATTTAAGCTTCTTCATCCACCGCCACAATCGTGACATCTGCCGAAATTCATGATATACATTAGGAACAGAAGCTGGGGTCAATGGCAATGTAAGCCGGCGGATGAGCTGATAAAATTGATAGGCCGAGGCTTTGAGTTCGAGATTACATAGTCTGAAATAATCCAGTACTTGAGTGGTGAACAGTGTATGAATATGGACAAAGCTGGCCAGCACCAAGTGGGATGACACCAAGTCAAGTGGAACTTGATGCTCACCCTGACATTGGCAGGTAACCATTGCAAGATGGTGGATTCCGTTTATGTGGACCACACGCACGTATGAGTTGTTCAGCGCATCGGTGTGTGGCATCTGCCCCTGAGAGTACGGGTATTGTCCGGCACCGGCATGTTGGCTGAAGCCTGAGTCGGCACTGTTGCTTGGAACGGCGTTTGAACCAGCACTTGAGTTTGCCTGAGAGTCAGCACTTGGCCTTTGACCGGCCCTTGGTCTTGGATCGTCCCTGGCGATAGACCCATCCCATACACTTGAATGGCCCTCCCCGATTATGGGTCCACCAGCGAGCTCCACATTCTGTGATAAGTATCGGGGTACATTTACTTCCCCTTCATCAGCATCTGCGCTATCATCACCATCCACCTCTTCTGGCAGGTCGCCATCCAGATGTGTTCGCAATGACTCCACATGAGCAAAGAAGCGTTCATCAGCCAGACTTTCCTCATCCCAATTCATAGGACGTGAACCATCAATGTCGTCACATAGGCTTGTGTTGTCTTGGGGTCTTGATGTGGCCGGCCCAGTCCCCCAAGGTAGACTGGCCTGTTCAGCCGCATCGGCATGACATTGAATATTTTCCAGATGGTGTGTCTGAAACTCTAGTCCGCTGCAAGATGTTGTGGTGTTTTGGTGTCGGACCAGAATATAGGTGCCGACTTCCCAAAGCGCTGCCCGATGGAAGAAGGTGCCGGTCCAGCACTCAATTCGATGCAAAGGGCTTTGTCGATGACTGTGGCGCATGCATCTACGGCAGATTGGCTTGGGTAGAGTACAATCTATGCACCTCCACACAGCCCAATTGTTCATGGAGCAGTCCGAGCACTTCTGCTGTTCCATGCTCTCACGTGCAAGAAGTGATTGTAGTAAGTCATCAACACGGTCTACAAACTGAAGAATATAGTCTCTTTGAGTCTTGGAGAGAGTATTAATTGTCATGTCAGTTTCATTAGCATTGAGTCTCGCACCTTGTGTGATTTGGTATTATGTACAATCTCTTCAGGCTCATAGCCGCCATTGTGATCGACATCCATCACCATATCTATTGTATTTTCAGGCACAGTGGATTCAATGTGGCTTGCATTGGGAATTGCAACGAGAGGGACCTTGATGCGTTTTGTGATATTCCCTGTTTTGGTAGGAAGAACGATGTCTTTATGGGTCACGGCCTCAGCTGCTTTGGTATCACTTTCACGGAGCGAAGCATTCTTCTTGGGTATCCTCTTCCGCTTGTATCCTGCAACAGTGGGGGATTGGTTACTCATGTCTAGAATGCGACTACCTTGATTTCTGCCTGATAAGCTTAAAGCTTACCGAGATAAGTGCCCCTGAAAAAACATGTGGTGGGTGCATGTTTTGTTGCCTCATGGCAATTATCGTATTCATATTCTTCCTTACACCACACCATCGTTTCCCCCTGCCAAATGTCATCTGAAGTTCCACCACAAAACAAGAAAAGGCCACAAAGTAACTGCAAGCAGGCAAGTGATTGAAGTCCACAAAGTGGCGTATCGCACGGCAGCCACAAAAGAGGAGCGTGTGTTGATTCTTCGAAGGGACATCCTGCCGGCCATATTTGCATACTGGGCCACCGAGAATCAGGAGCCGCAGAGTGAAGATGAAAGTCGTGTCCGTAGCAAAGTAAATTTTGCTATGCCTATTCGTGATGGTGTTGACTATCTCAGCAGGAGGTCATAAATTGGATCACAAACAACTGGCGGCCACAACCAGTGGAGGGGAAAAATGATGTTGGGTTGAGAGTAAAGCGATCGGAGGTGGTGTGGAATCTAAGGAAGCCAGAAGTATTCAGGGAGATTGGCAGGATGCTTGGAGTTGAGAATGCAACTGAGAAGACACTGGGGTGGTTTCCAAAGCGGCTGCCAGCAATTGAGCGGATCCCGGATCGCATGAATGAGGGTGAGAGGGCAGCGCTGGATGCAGAGGTGGAGAGAATTAATAGGGTGGGATACCCTGATGATGTTAAGCAAAGGTACGGAATATTTCACATAATGCCAGTTGGGGGTGCCAAAAAGATGCCGGGTTGGCCGTGCATGTCAGCGGAGTGGGATAGGTGCCCGCTTGCATCCAAGATCTGCAATCGGCAACCTCAGTAAATAACCGGCACATGGCAACCGGCATATAATGACCGGCACATGGCAACCGGCAGCTGGCAACCAGCAATTAGCAGCCGGCACATGGTGACCGGAACATAGACCACCACTGATCGTCCACATTAGGATGGCTGAAAAGCTTATGGTCAAACAAGTTGGTGAGAATGATAGGCGTAATTGGTTGGAGATGGGTGTGGTATCCATCACATTCACGGCATACACAGCACCAGACGGCCAGCTTGTCATCGACAGGTTAGTCATGCATTCCATCAGCATATATGATCTCAATGGAGGGGGATTGTATAGTCATGATAATATGGGGGATCACATGTCACTCCTCACAAGGCCATTCATTCAGACATATGAGGATGATGTCGAGAACATGAAACGTAATCTATTGGCCTACATGAAGACCTTACGTGCATTGGCCGACCCAAATGTGCCAACATTCCCAACTCCGGCAATGAAAAAGGCCGAACAAGTCTCTGTGAAGATGACACCAAATGGGTCACTGATCTTACCAGACCTCGCTGATATTCAATCATATAACAAGCAAGCGTTGGAAGACTTATTGGCGCTTTACTTTTGACACCACTACAGTAGGTGCTGGACGGTCATAATATGGTGACAGACCCTTACTTAAGCAATAGAACGGGCAACTAATGGACGGACATCACATGCCCCATTCAAGCAGTTGGGTGAAGATACATCATCGATGATTAGCAGGGAATACTTGCCTCCTCGTTGCATGATTCAAAATCCACGAAATATGCAGAAGCAGAAGATCATGGAATTTTTTAGCTTTGTTTCAGAACGTCAGGCAAAGCATGGCGCCGATGGAGCTTTCAGGTTTAGCAAAATACTAGAAAGTGGCAAGCTGGTGCTGGCCCTCATCAGCAGTGAGAATGAGACCGGCAATGAAATGGGTGCCAGGTCAAGGCGAAAAAAGGGAAAAAGGCCGCAGATGCCAAAGATGCCGAAGAACACGAACCGGGCACAGGAAACCAATGCAGCACTGCAGACACTATTGCACACAAACCTCCTATCGTTTGACATGGATGATCACCAACCTGAGCCATTGGCCAATGATAACCGGCTAACCATCATGGACCAGGCAACTGTAAATCGCATATCAGCTGCAGGTGGGGTGCCAATCCCATCGCCGGTGAATGGACCACAGGACGGACTCCCACAATATGCCATCCCGGCGTCCATGCTGGCTCTAGCACGGGGTCCAGCAGATCAAACCATTGTCCCACCAGGACAACCAGCGGGTGGCCCAGCGGCACAACAATCAACTGTCCCACCGGCACATCAATGGACTGACAGACCGGCATATCGTTCCACGGGCCAACTGGCAGAGCACATCACTGACCGAGCGGCACATGGTTGTCGTGTCCGACCGGCAGATCAATTCAATGTCCCACTGGCACATCATTCCACTGTTCAACCGGGACATGAAATAACTGTGCCACTGGCAGACCATTGTACTGTCCCATCGGCACATCATTATACTGTACAACCGGCACAGGAAATGACGGTTCCACTGGCACATCATTCCACTGTCCCACCGGCACATCATTCCAATGTCCCACCGGCACATCATTGCACTGTCCCACCGGCACATCATTCCACTGCTGTACTTTACACTCCCCCACCTAGTCCGAACGGAACGCTCGGAATGCTAGGATTCCGACCAGAATCCTAGTCAAGTCCTAGCACACTGCTAGGATTCCGTTCGGACTGTTGAAATGGGTGAATTCCTAGCAGTTTGAAGTGCAAATTCCGAGTGAATTCCGAGCTCAGTCCGAGTGAGTCCGAGCAAAAATAAAAAGTTTGCCAAGTCCCATTCCTCATGAGTCCGAGTGTTGTCCGAGCGGAATCCTAGCAAAGTCCGAGCTCAGATTGAGAAAAATAAAAAAGTTTGCAAGTCCAATTCCTAATTAAGATACATAGAGTGTAAACAAACTAAACTAGTCAATATTATCACCTTTATCATCATCATCTTCTTTGTCTTCAATATTACTTGCTTTGCTTGCTTGTTTCTCAAGTACTAGTCTTGTGTGATAGAATAGCATAACATGTAAGAACCAGTTAAAATTGCTTGGAGTCATTCTTTTGAGGATTGATTCAAAGCCACCCAGCCAGGAATTCAGCTGTTCACATGCCTATATTCATTTCAATCAGCAACTTATAAAATTATTACTATATCATAAATGCCATACCTGTGTATTAAAGGCTCGTTTATAGTATTGCTGACCTTGATTATCAGTATCCACAATGACAAGATTGGGGGCAGAGCCATTCAATGGGGCTGGATTACACCATTTTCGGCACAAATAATCGGTTGTGCGATGGTTGATGTAATGGTAGGAGTCAACTATAAATTGTGTTGTGTTTTTCCATATTGCATCCCAGCTACCATTGGTTATGGCTGTGCGAAGTACCAGACAAGCCTTGTCAATGCAGATATAGTCCGGCCGTGACTCTTCATTTGGATAAACTGATTCCAGGAATGCCAGAATATTTGTTGGTGATTCTGATTTGGCAAACTTTGCCCATGCAATAACAACACCACATGGTGCACATATTGTTTCTACACAATAGAAATGGTTTGGAGTAAAATAGTTGTCTCTTTGTACCTCAGGAGTAGGCTCATCATGAGGTTGTTGATTGGTCTGTGCTACTGGTTGCCAAGGCAAGTGTTCCCCCGGTCTTTGCAACATTCTTCTAGCTCCAGCCATAGTATGCCGATTATGTCCTCGAACATGCCTATTCCATTGAATTTGATGTCTTTCACATGCTTGTGTGCCAACAATCTTTTGGGTATTGCAACCATGCACCCGGCATTTAGATCCATGCAAGTTCTCATGTAGAGCACAAAATGATCCACACTGAGAATTTGCAAGTTCTGAAGTACAGTCATCATAGGCACAATGCTGAAATCCCAATTAGCTGATATCAATAAATTTAATAGCATACATACTGGTGGAGATATAAGAATCCCATCTACAACAACCATAGTTGTATAAGAAGTGTGAGCTGATGGACTATCAACATCCATCTCCTGATCAGTGGTAGAAGCTGACTGCAGTGCATGTTGTCTTGCTTCTTGAGCTGCCTCAGCTGCTAAATCAGCACCTTCTCCAACTAGTGCAGGTACAATTCTATTTTCATCCATCCCTACAAGTGCTGCAGGATCATCCCCAGTAATTATATCTGCAGTACTTTTATATGGTTGAGTACATTCTTTACAAGAATGTTGGTCTGCAGCACGAATGACTCCATTTTCACCTAAGACAGAAAATGCTTGTCTGGTTACATCATTGATGGCAAGACCATCTTGAAGTTCCAGGTTGATGTTACTTGCAGAAGCAAGAGTACGGACAGACTCTTGAACAAATGCTTGCCAAATGTGACGCCGAGAGAGTTTTGTGGAATTCCCAGAATCAAATTTCCAGAAACTGTTATTCCAAAATTCTGTATAAGCAGCAGCAGATGAATGGAAGCTATACATTCCATTTAGAACTGCATTTGAAAAAGCCCGATCAACCCATATGCTCTGTCCGACCTTGAGATATTTTGCAGAATTCAAGTATATTCGGATGTTTTTATTGTCATGTCCAATTACACGTTCTCTATCTGCCAGATAATTTGTTTTGCACTTGGGACACCTTCCAGTAAGGACTTGAACATTTTCAAATATGTCAGAGCCTTTAATCAGGGTAACTCTTGGTATATCCCGTATTTTGGTTATTTGGAGCAAAGAGCGGGGGTTGCAGCTGTTGGTTTCACATACCACAGCATTTGGACAGATAACTTGAGCTGCTTGAATTGATTTATGGGAAATAGGCTTGAGGTTCCCTTGAAATTGTCCATTTTTATCATATGGATATAGATTCAAGACTTTGGCTAGCATATCAAGCTTTTCTCCAATAGCCATAAATTTCATATCAGCATTTCTATCATTTCTATCCTTGAATAGCCTTTCATGGTCCTTTCCTAATTTTTCCTGCAATGCACGTGCAAGACCTCTTATCCAACCAGAATCTGTAGAGCAAAGTTCATCTGAAAATTCTGGATTCTGTTGTCTTGCATGCAAGCCCAACAAATCGGAGTTGTCTGTTATAGTAAACAGGACAAGAAGAACTTGTGAAAGTGTAATCTTGGAACAGAAGTTCTCTTTCACAAAGTGACTGAACACCTTGAATGGAATATCAGGAAACGGGCTCTCTTCTGGATGTGCAGCAACTCCTGGTACCAGAGCAAGTATAATAAAGTACCAGATTAGATGCTGAGATTGCACAATGTTTGAAATGGCAAAAAAACACAGATGACAAAGGAACCATAAACTAAAAAAGAAATTTAGAACATGCACCAAAGTTTATTTATCTACTTGACTTGCTTTTTAGCACTACCATTCCCACTTTTCCCCTCCCCCTTCTTCTTCTTCTTCTTATTACTAACATTCCCTCCAACTTCTTTCACAACTTTGCCCTACTTTTTGCCCTTCCCATCTGCCTGTTCCAAATATGCAGTCAAGTCTTTGAAGTTGTAGACCACTTTCTCTACCCCCCACACATCAAGATCAGAAGGTCGGTTTCCTGGATCACCTTCTAGCCACTCCACCATAAGAGGATGATTAGAAACCTTGGAGAAACATTTCTTGAAGTGTGAGTGGAAATAAGACTTTGAAACAAAAAGTTCGATCAGGTCCACAGCAGTTAACTTGCTGCCAATCCAGGTTCCATCAGCAACCATTTGGTCATACACATGAGATGCTTCAAGATGTGCCTTGTACTTCTGGTATGCCACATGAAGACCACGATCGGCGCGATCACAAAGGTAAGTAGGAACACCAAGTAAGCCCAGTGTTACTTCTTTAGGATTCACAGAAGGGAGTCCTGAAGTAGCAGGAGTAGACGTGCATGACAGAGAACCTGAGTGAGGAAAAGGAGTGGTAGCAGTACTTGAAGATCCAGGATTATCATCAGTCTATAATTCATATTTGTGTAAGGTTAGTAAAAAAAGTGAATTAAATAATAATGGACTTACAATGAGAAGTCGCAATATATCCTGGCCATTATCATGTGCCCACAGTACATCATCATCATTCTCAAGAGCAGTTTCAAATCGACCTTTCACAGCCCAAAGATCCTCTTCATAAACAAAAACACGACGATTGAATTCTACCAAAAGGTGTCAAAAAGCAGTAGAGTAAGACTGAGCATGCTTACTGCGAACTGGGGAATAATTTCTTGCAAGTGTTTGCAGAATTGGCTTGAGGGTGGATTTTACCTCAGATGTAAGTGACATGTCAGGCTTGTGAGCCTCTGGGTCGTGATGCGAGGTATAGACATGCACCCTACCCTTACGCAGGCCAGGCTCAAGCATAGCATCCATATCATCTGCGTGATTAAAAACATTCCCCCGTGCTCTACCACGAAATACTCCACCTGTCATACATGAAGCACCTTGCAATGTGTGACGAGGTGGACTGGTTGGAGGACTCGCCATCCGAATATCAACATCTAGATTAATAATATTTAAACTATAACCTAAATACATTAAAACCATATTCAACCTACCTTTGTTGACTATAAATTATAATGTAACACATAAGCACAACATAATAATAATAATAATAATAAAAACCCGTACGTTGATTAGAAACCTCACCAGTCCCAGCAGCAGATTGCATAGAGTTGGGGATAGTGGCAGTAGTGGCAGCAGTTCGCAGTGCAGTGGCAGCAGCAGGGGTGTTCATAGCATCCTCGGCACCTTCGTTGGGCTTGCTAGTGGCATTGACGGCATTGGCCTGGGCATTATCAGCATTGGTGGCGGCAGTACTGGTGTTGGCGGCTTCGTCGTAGTCGCCTGTGCCCTCATTGTAGTCGCGGGTGCCTTCCTTTTGGTCATCGTCGCCCTCACCCTCGCCACCCTCGCCCTCGTCGCCCTTACCCTCGTCACCCTTGTCCTCGTCCTTGTCTTTGTTGTTGTCCTTGGCATTGGCTTCGTTGTCAGTGGCTTTGTTGTCGGTGGCTTTGTTGTTGTTGTTGTTGGCTTCGTTGTCATCGTTGTCGTGGGCTTCATCGTTGTCGTTTTCGTTGCCGTCGTTTTCGTGGTCATCGTTTTCATTATCGTCGTTGTCTTCGTCTTCGTCTTCGTCCTCGTCGTTGTCTTCGCCGCTGTTGTCCTGGTTCTTGCTCGTTTGTTCGTTGGGCTCTGGCTTGCCTGTAGCGGGCTTGGTGTCTGATCGGCGTGTTCGGGAGCTGGAGTTGGTCGGTGGTGGAGGCATGAAGCTCGTTTTTACGGAGCATGTGCGTTCGGGCGGAGCAATAGGGACCCCGCTATCAGTGAGCACTTGCTCAGTCCTGTAAAATATAAAATAGTAGTTGTTCAAAAAGAAAGAAAAAAAAAAGAAAAATCTCACGGCATGAGGTGAGTTGGTCTGCTGGCAGCTGCATCTTCGCAAGCTCGAGTAGCCGCGGTTTTCCTACAGAATAGGTCAGCGAGGGACGGGGCCAGCAAGCAACGGGGGGGGGGGGGGGGCAAGCAATGGGGCAGCGAGGGATGGGGTCAGCAGGGGACGGGGAAGCAAGGGTCGAGGTCAGCAAGAGACGGGCCAGCGAGCAACGGGGAAGCGAGGGATGGGGAGCAACAGGGGAGCAGGGGACGGGGTCAGCAAGGGACGGGGCCAGCCAGCAACGGGGAGCAAGGGACGGGGTAAGCAAGGGACGACGGGGTCAGCGAGGGACGTGGAAGCGAGGGACGCTGTCAGCGAGGGAAGGGGTGATGGAGGAGGGCACTTGCCTGGGCGCCTTCGCTTTCTTCGTTGGTTTCTTCCCTCCCTTCTTTTCACCTGCTGCTCCGTCAATTTCTTCGTTTGTAGCCGTCGTTCGAGTTTTTTTCGTTGCTGTGGCATCAGCATCGGCTGCTGACGTGGCTCGCTTGGGCATTGTCGATGCAGTTGATGGCAGGGGCGAGCCGTTGCGGCGCAGACCGCTTCTGGTCCTCGGAGTGTTGGTATTCGCTCGGGTTTGCATGTCGAGGTGGTGGTGAGACGTTGGAAATGGGGGGGTGGATGTGGGTGATGGTGATAAGAGACGTTGATGATGTGGCGATAAGGGACGCGCGACCAGGCTATGTTTACCCACCCTAAACCAGGTTGGGCCTGACAGTATGTCAAGCCTAAAGGCCCCCATACCAACCAAGACCTTACAGCCTAGTGGTTAAATGTTATGGTGTTGCTTACAATACTTACCTGTGAGTGTAAGTGTTCGATCCTTTGCGCGAACATTTCTTTTTCCTACATATTATGTAATGATATATAATAAGGACCAACTATGTTTGGTCTGTTCCTAATGTTCCTAACATTCCGTGTGGTTTCTGTGCGGAGTCCTAACAGACTCCACGCTAGGAAATCCTAGTCCGAGCACTGTTGCTCGGACTCTGCTAGGACTCCGTTCGGACTGAACTCGGACTAGGAACGGAAATTTAGCAGGCTTTTCTGCCAGTAAATTTCCTAGCTCAGTCCGAACGGACTCCTAGGAATCCGAGTGTTCCGATCGGATTCCGATCGGGTTAGGTGGGGGAGTGTAAAGTCCTCTTCCACTGTCCCACCGGCACATCATTCTACTGCCCCACCAGCACATCATTCCACTGTCCCATCACCGGCTCGGCAGTCATCACCTCCAATTGACCCTCAACTGTTACCATCAGAGGTTTCATCAGCGTTACTGCCACCGGGGCCAATGCCATCGGCTAGACCACGCCCACGGCCAGTTCGCTGCAGACGGCGGACAGATGATGAACTAGCTGCTGAGGAAGCTCTAAATCTGGGTGACATCGGCACAAGAACCAGAAAGAAGGAAGCTCTAAATCTGGGTGACATCGGCACAAGAACCAGAAAGAAACAAGTCCCTCATTAATAAATATTGAGTATATACAAATTAAGTTTATTTATACACAATACTTTATTTGGTTGGTGTGGCAAGTCGGGGTTAGTGACGGACATCAACGACAGGGAGCAGAATTTCAGGAGCCAGCCTGGGGGAACGACGAAGTTCACTGGCTGGAACAGGCGTTCTAGAACGAGAGCGTGAATGGCGGGATGACGGCAGTGTTATTGGGTTGTCGACCTCCATTGGTGAAGAAGGCCGGTGCTCGGCATTGGTATGATACTGTGCCGGTGCGGCTTCTTGAGATCCTTGAGGCGTTGGCGGAATAAGTCCAAGCATAGGAATGGGGGTGGGTGGGAGTGCGGCCGGTGATGATGGTCGTGGTGGAGTCGGCTGGGCTGGGAGGGGCGGGATAATTGTAGTAACCGGTGGCGGATGTGTTGGCTCTTCTCTAGGAACGGCAGGTGGCGTCTGAGACTCGGATGCCGGTTGGACTGCCGGGGCCGGTTGTCCCTGTGGTCCCGGTTGCATGCCTGCTGCCAGTCCGGCAGGCAGTGCCCCTTTCTCTGGGAGAGCCGTTTTGGGTGTGGGGGGTCCAGCACCAAATGAATCGGGTGGCGGTGGCAGTGGGAAGCTGAACATTGTATTTGCTGCCACTGCCGGTTGCGCCTGGGGCATAGTGTTGTCAGCTGCGAGCGGGCCCAGCACTGGTGAATCTTCTCGTCTTCTCACGTGGGACACTTGCCATGGCCATCCTGAGCTGACCCAGGTCGTGGGCGAGCTGCCTGTTCTCCGCAACGGCACTCTCTGCAACTGCGGCGCTCACCTCAACGTCTTCTCTGAGGGCAGCAAACCGTGACTCTAGCCTACCGCGCGTGTTTTCTTCATGGGAAATATGTTCAGAAGATATGAACCCGGCCAGGTAGTGAGATATTTACCTCGCCATTTGCCTTTCGCTTGCCGGCTGAACCGGCCTGTTGCTTTAGTGGCCGGTGCCGGCTGCGTCTGAGCCATCGCCGAAGAGCCAGTTGTTGGCTGGGCTGCCGGTGCCGGTGCCGATGCCAGTGCTGATCCAGCTTCCAGTCCCCCAACTTGTGCTTTTCTTGCCGTTCGTTTGCGTGCTGGTGGTCGTTGGTCTTCATCACCGTTATATTCACTCCCGCTTTCACTTTGGTGGTTGATCCGCCTTTTGCTCTTTGCCCATACCCGTTTGACCCCCTCACCATTCCTCTCACACTTCGACTTGTTTTTTCCGCAGCGCCAGCACGCCGGTGAACCACCAGCTTGAACCCAGCATTCGTAATTCAGACGAGCGCAGCGGTCACACGGCACGTCATGCAGAGTGTCCCCACGCTGAGGCTCTCGTTGGCGTCGTTTTTTCCCTTCGTCTGTCTGTTCGACATGGTCAGTATCCTGTGCCCGTTGGTCTGTCTCGCAGTCGTCTTCGTCTCATTGACGACGCCGCTTCTGGGGTCGCTTACTTGCCTCCGGCTTGTTGCCGACTGGCGCTACTGGGGGTGCTGGTTCAAGTGCCACTTGCATTGTAGCCAGCTGGGGATGTACACCCTGACTATGCATGGTGCCGGCTGGTTGTGGCAGTGCGGATTCTATTCCTGCAGGTGCCATGGCCGGTTTACGATGCGGCAGGTTTGCCGGTTGACCCGTTGTCAAGGTGGCGGATGCTGCTTGTGCCGGTATGGCCTGTGGTTCCGTTGGTCCTTGGCCCGCCCCACTTGCCATTGCGTCTACTTCTGAATTTGCCGCTTGAGGTGCCGGTGCCAATGTTTCCGAAGGTTGTGTTCCACCCCATTTGGCCAATGTTCGTCGCTGTTCTGTGAGGAATGCATCATTGGCTGTGGATCCCGCCTTCTTCCAATGCAGTAGGAACTGCCAAAGAAAACTCTTCACGGCAAATACCTCGGCCACTTCCACTGATGCCTCCTTTTTTGCCCGAAACATGTCCTTCTAACCTTATGCTCAGGTACAGAACAATTTGGTTGTTTAGCCAACTTACCACCTGTGGTTTGAGCGTGGCCATCACCTCGTTTATATTGCCGCTTTGAACTGCGGCCCGGATGGATTGCTCCAGGAAACTGATGGTCGCGTGTAAGCTGGCGGTAGATGGATGCATTGTGCGTCAGTCGGCAAGTATCAGTAAGTATAGATCGGCAGATGGAGGATTGAAAGCTGCAAGCTTTGTTGATGGCGCCACATAAAATTTCAACCATCACGTGATCTACACATTACATCGTCTTATCTGTTGATGGTGATCAGTACCCACAATCTACCCAAAACTCATTCTTCAATGGATCTGAATCAACCCAGCAGATCGTTCTCAATGCCCATTCCAGATGGCTATGTCACTATTGCTGGCCCTGATGGCCAGCAGTATGTAGTCCCTCGGTTTTTGGTTCCCTCAACACATGAGGCATTCCGTTCTTATCAACAGCGCGTTGATTTGAATGCTAATGGTGCGTCGGGAGGGGTAAGTCATTTTCTATTTAATGTTTGTGTGATTGTGCATGGCCATCGCTGTCTATCGCATGTCCGTCCCTTGCTGGTCTGGCAACCGGCACCGGGTCAAACCATATGTGGCCGGTTGGACTTACTTGCCGGTCCGGCCATGCCCCTACACTGTGTGGCCCGGTTTGGCTCACCTGCCGGTCCGTCAATTTCTATACATTGTGTGGCCTGTTCGGCTGCTGCCCGTCACTTGCCTGTTTGGCAATCATCACCAGGTCATCCAATCTGTGGCCGGTCGGACTGCTCTTGCTCACTTGCTGGTCCGGCACCCGGCACCCGTTCATTCAATCTATGGCCAGTTTGCCTGCCAGCTGTCATTCAGCATGGGCTGGTTCTTGCATGCGTTTTTCTTTCTATTTACTCACTGGTAATACGACAGTCACGGAACACATTAGACCTGAGCTATCTGCCGATTAGTGCCGAGAACATTGAGTTTCCTCCCGACCCCGTAAGATTTATCATCTGCTTGGTTACTGCATTTCCTTATTATGGTTAGCATTTAACTGAAAGGGAATGCCTCGGGCTTCATGCCGATATCAAAGCTTTGCAGGATGCCCTCGGCATTTCTTACAAAGATGCCTGTCATCGTTTGTACATGGCCGAGGTTGAAAAAGTTAAGATGGAAGGCAACACACATGCCGCTTTTGTTTCTTTGAAATCCCGTATTACAAAGGCTCTCTATTGGGTGGAACAGAGTGAGAGGGATATGCATGAATGATGGATCAAGTGTTATAAACCCAATTTATTATATATAATTCGGTGAAGTGTCTCCACAGTGCCTGGGCCAATCTATCAGCATGGCCGATATGTCCCATCAATGAATTCCAGGTGAAGGCAGGCACCGGCACCTTTGGTACTTTGACAGGCATCAGCACCTCTACACACACGTCTGCACTAGTATATCACCGGCACACTCAGCCAATCAATCGGCACCAACACCTTCGGCACCTTAATTGAGCCCATTCAGTATTTATTTATTTTTCACTGTAAGATTCATTATGTCGTCATTGTTCACTTAATGCTCAGCACACCATCAGGCCAATCAGAATTCAGCATGGTCAATACCGACTAAGCATGCAGCATGGCCATTGTACGGTTGGCACAGAGCACGGCCAATGTATAGTCGGCAAAGTCGGCAACGCCATTAGATGCCTATCATGGCGAATTCGCTGCCACCGTATGATACGCTACACTGTAGTCCTTCCTTATTAAGGAGTCATTCGCTGGCATTCAGCGAACCCGTATCATATGCTACACTGGGGCCATTCGCTGGACCGTATCATACGGTACATTGTAACTGCCCTACCTGTTGATAGAGGCCTCTGTTGAGCTATCCCGCAGGAACAATTGGTCTTGACGAGCTGGGACAGCAAGGTGGGGAATGGGGCTGATCTGCCAGTGCTTCCAGATGTGCATGGGTGTTCCCTCCTCCAAAGGGGACTTGAACTTCACTGACCATCAGGGAAGCATTGCAGCCAGGTCACTGAGCATGAATGGTGATCGAAGTGTAGTCTCTTCAGTGGAGGGGGCTGGTGTCATGGGCATTGGGTTACGATCAGGTACATGGCTGGGACCTGCTATGTCCAGGTTGGGCTGGCACCATTTGGGAAGAGGGACAGGGATGAGGGATGGGTCAGTGATGGCGTCCTGAAGCCCAGCATCAAGCCTTGGCCTCTTGAGGTAGAGGAAGCTCGAGGGGTGGTAGTCAGCAGGCATTAGGAGCGGAGGAGGGGCTGTGGACAATGCTTCCACAGCTGGCTTCATTCCTGGCTAGACAGGGATCGTAACTCTGCATCATTTCAACCAAAACCGGTTACTCACTTTTCTTTTGATGTCCTTTCGGTGTGCCATGGGCTGTACTTAGTCCAAGTGTCAAGTTCGTTTTGATCGAGTAGCTGAACGGAACCGAATAGTGGTTGATGGCCAGAGGGTCGCGGCAGCATGCCTTCCAGTTGCCATGGTAACATTAATTAAATTCAACCACTTAACCATCCAATCCAATACCAGGTGGAATATCAATGGTGTGCTATTCGTCACACTCACCAGTGCTGTCCAGCCACTCACTTCTCCAATCTTACCAGTCTCAATGTCTTCTCTCATGGTGCCACTCGTTGCACAGGCAACCATCTTCGTTAAGCCTCGGGCTGCAAGAACTCGCAAAGGCAACCATCCTCGGCTATGATGAGGAGCTGCAGCGGCTGCTCATGGCGCTTCTGGGAAACCTGATATGTTATCAACATCATTAGTGACATTATCCGTTATTATTCACTACCAGTCATTCAATTCTACTACTGCATGGAAGGTCCAAGTGTGGATCGACACCCAAAAGATTGACTTAGCAATCCAGCACCTAAAACAGGGGGTAAAAATTGATCCAGCCAGTCTGGACTCCTACTTAGTAGGTGTATGATCCTCCTCTGGTCTTCACCCTGGTGGAAATGCTAACATCTTGTTAGCTTGATACATGGGCCCTTTCCAATTGTGATACCTGAAGATAATCTAGGGGACTACCAGCCTTCCCACCTCCTGCTCAGCGGTACTCTCTGGCTTGACCACAGGCTGGCGCACGGTGAACCAATGGATTACATGGCTGTCAGCAGGCATGATCCTGCACTCTGGTCCCACCCGTTCCTCATGGACAAAACATCATCGACCAGCCAGTGGTTCCAGGGGCCTGGATCATCGAGACGGAAAAAGGGTGAGTTTATCTGTTGTTATAATCCAACAAAGGCTAAAAGGGTATAGATTCACAGTGCCAGAGCCCTTGAAGCTAATGAGGGCTGTAATGACTGCGATACACTGGGCCACAAGCCCACCAACACCGACCCCCACCATTGCCCAACTGACACCAATCCGTCCCCAGGCGACCCTCCTTCAGGACATGGACAGACTAGTACCAGATGCCCCAGCAGAACCCTGAGGAAGGGCAAGACAAGTCCCTTCAAAGCAGCCCCACTCAGTCACCTGGTCGGAGTCAAGGGCGAGGTCGCCAAGGATCAAGAGCGCCAAATATGTGGCAGATTCTGATGACGCTGGGGCGGTTCAAGTGAAATGGAAGGGAAAGGAAAAGGCTGCCGATGAAAGCATGGATATTGACAACCCAAATCCCTCAGTTCCAATGGACATCGATGACCCAGCCACCTCGACCAGTCGCATCTGGCCACAGCGGCTCATAACCACCACTCCACCCTCCACCGCTGCTCTGCCATCCACTCTTCCCCACGATTCCACCATGCCTACACCAGAGCCATGTGATCTATGCGCCCATCTCCAGCAACCATGTGAGGTCATTGGCTTGGCCACAGTGTGGAGGGGGTGCCACAAAGCAAAGTACAGGTGCACAGGGATCGCAGCGGAGGCCAGAAGGAAGCCAAGGCCAAAGAAAATGCCAACATTGTGGAAGGGAAGGGTGACATACATGTCGACTTTCCCCTTCCAGGACATTTTATTCAATACCCTCATTTCGGTCCACAATATTCCCCCTGACCCTCTGATTTTGTTTTCCATGTCTTTTCACTTTGACAGCAGACTATTAATACCTTAATCTAAACTTTCAGATCTTTACAGAATTGCTTATGAAAGCCCCGAGCTCAAGAGTATCAATTGATGTGCCTGACTCAAATATTTTCGCTATTTCCCGCCTTCCCCTCATTTCGCCTTGGTGTAATCGACCTCATCCCAATGGATCTTGATGGGAGAAGGCTATTTTCATTTTTATTTTCTTATTTTCTTGTGTTTCATCATTTTTCTCAAATTTCTATTGTTATTCGACTCATTGGCTCTTACCCTCTTCCACGGCTAGTTGCCTCCAACTTGACAAATGGAACCTGTCAGACGAGTAGGGTCAAGAAGACATGTTTGAAGGTGCTCCGCACTTGTTGGGGGTTCGAGCATCGTATTGTCAATAGAGCCCTTTGACGTTAGTCCCCTCCCCGGGCAATTCCTGGCAGGTAACATTCCAAGAGGCAGATGTGATGACACTGGACCGACAACCGTTTATCTTTAGACATCATGATGCAGCTGATTTTGGTACGAGATCCCAAATTTCCTTTTTTGGACTTTTTTTTTACTTTGTTGAGCATCCCCAACAGACTGATTGGCGCAAGAGTATGCGCGCTTTCACATGTTTCTGTAGGCAGTACTCGGGTTTTGTATTTAAGGTGTCTTCCCACCTAATGAATGGGATATCTCCTTCTTCTCTGCATTTTCTCCTCTCTGTAAAGACTCCACTTGACAACTTCGACTTCATCAAGATTGTTTACACATGATGTGTAACAATTAAGTTAAGTCCTTAGGTTCTTCAGTAATTGGACAATACAGTCCTTTTCTCGTATAAGTTCGAAGTGGATAATCATATATCCTCTGACCCCAGTCTCCCGCCAATGTGTATATTCCCTCTCCGAGTCTCATTAGATTCGATTTTGCTGTCTGTTGGCCGTTTCTCGCCATTTTCCCACGAGTTTTGATCAGTGATCAACCTGATCACGATGTGTTGTTCATGGGCACGCTCTTTCCCTATTTTTCTATCCTCAAGTCCTCAATCCTTTCAAGAACTCTCCATTCTGTTTATATTTTACCCTGATAACATGTTTGACACTTTTGTCATATATTTTCCCCATTCAGACTTACCTTTTCAGTGCGATGTGATGACCTGACAACACTGACCTCCAGAGGGCAGATTCCCTGTCCACAACGTCACTGAAGACCCCAAAGCGGGTCAAGGCGACCAGCAGTCAGACACCTGCCCCTGAAGACAAATGGGCCAAAACCCCTCATCCGCGGTCTAAATCTCAAGCGCGAAGCATCAGCCCCCAAACCACTTCAACCATTCCTGCAGATGACAGGGCCAAAACTCCCTGCCCAAGGTCCAAATCCTGAGCATGAAGCATTGGCCCCCCATCGACTTCAAGCATTCCTGTGGATGACACCAATACCACCCCCAGGACATGATCAAAGACCCGGGCACTCACTGCCATCCCTGCTGCTCCTGTCTCTACTGATGATACCACTGCGGCACCTTCCCTAGGGGCATGTGACATATCCATCCCTTATCTTGGTCAGGTCCCCTCACAGTACATATACCTGGTCGCCAGTCAGGGGAAAGAAGTTTCGAGTGGGATTCACTTACAGGCTGGCAAGTCTGACGATGATGTGGGCGCCAACCACCAGGAACCCGATCTTCACCAGTTGCAGCAGGCCAATCGGGAACTGCAAGCGCAGGTGACAAAGATTGAAGGTGAGCTCAAGGCATTCAAGGCCATTCCCTGCCAGGCTGTGCAGTTCGCAAGTGCCGTTTCCCTAGCTGATCACTGGGAGGTCAAGCTTCAAGAGTTGCGACAGGTGAATATGCAACTTGAGGAGCAGGTGCACAAGGTGGAGGATCAGGTGGGAGAAATGAAGAACACTGTCTCAATGTTGCTTGCCGGGCAGAATGGTCATACAGCGACTCTTGAGAGCCATTGGCTCCTGTTCATGAGCCAGGACCAGGCATTGTCAAGGCATTCATTGGTGTTCAGTGCTCCATCACCTAGCATCGGATTCATCCCAGCACTGGCGCCCACCCCCGACTCTGTGTATGGTGCTGATCTGAGTACCGGACCGACTCTTGCCCTCAACTCTTGGCCCAAGGAGATGTTCAACATGGCAGCATTTGATGGTCATGCTGAGAGAGAAGTGCCCAAGTTGGATGCAGCTGGGGATTCATACATGGCTTAGAAGGGCTATCAATTTTTATTTTGTTTTTTGCATATACTTCATAGATCACATGTAATGACAAGTTTTCTAGTGCCTAATTAATTAGCAGTCGAATCCAGTATAGTAATTAATCTCCAATTGATTTAAGGCAAAGCATAGGCAACTAGTGAGGGACATTGTATCTGATGCATCTTATGAGGAGCCCATCAACACGGCTGTATGCCTTGCCCCCCAGACTTACTAGGCAACTTACTACAGACAGCACCATATCAACACACCAATGCATACTACCGATGGGCAATGCTATGGACTTAATAAAGCTACCATTTCACATGCCAAAGAACAGTTAACTTATTGGGTCCACTTGCCAACAGACCGATGTACACCACTGCCCACCAACCTATATTACCGATCGGTGACACTATGGAGACTCCTTCTAGACACTTTCCAAGAGTCTGAATGTCATACGATCTTACCATATGTTGCTTTTTACTGCTGTGCAAAAAAGGTCGAATATATTACTGATGTAGCGTAGACTTGTAACTGCAACAAAGATAACATTGTCAAGTGAAGTACCGATCATAGTGTGGCCTCCCCTGGTGCATCAGTACTGATTAGCAGCACTGACACTGCACAAACTATTCACCATCACTGCTGTTTTAATGCCGTTGACCCTCCCGGCTGGTATCACTGCCTGGTCTTACTGCGGGTCATTTTCCCTGCTGTCAAGAGTACGATTTTTCATTATCATTCAAAGATATTTAATACTATTTAGTTACGCATTTATCTGTATTTACATTCATTGACATTATTATAGAGTTAGCGGACACACAGCAAACACATGGCATCCGAGCATCACGCACGCCGCATGATTCAAGCATGGTTATTACGCCTCATGTAGCACATGCTGTATGTAGCCTCATTGTTAGCTCATGTTCACTAGTATTTAAACCGTAATATATCACTGAGGAACACTAGTCATGTTCTCTTGGGTTATCCACCTATACTGGTGTGAAAGCTTCAGACTACTAGACTTTTCTCTTGTTGTTGTTTGTTTTGTGGGAGCTGTCATCTTTGCCTTAGGGTATTGGTGACGTCCTAACAGAAGAACATGACTTCCTTTGATGACCCCTCCCTCTCAACCTTTCTTACCATTCTCATTATCTTCAACCCCTGGCCCAACTTGACTCAACACGTACACTGACACCACCTTGAGAAGGTACGAGACTCACTCTTTTTCTTTTTACTCACAACCTCTCCCCCCACCATCACTCCCTATGCCCATCTGGTTTATCCAGAGGACGTGCTCAGCAGGACTCTCTCCGACAACCGGCGTTCTGTGGACCACTCAAGTAACAGGCCATTAGTCGTCGCATCGGGTTCTATCCCAAGCATGTCTGACCGTTCTGAACACGTGAGGGTGTTGAGACCTCGGTGTGAGTTGACTAGCAAAAGTCCACACGTACTCGACACACCCCAAGCCCGTTCAAGACGGCACTTTCATTTTTCCATTACACCTCCTGTTCCCGCCACCACAGGACGACATGCTACATCCTGGTACTATCGTTTGCTGGCCACTTGTACGAAGCCCAAGTAGTGTGATGCCGATGAACCCGTTGTTCCCCCGCCTCCACATTCTTCGCCAACGTTGGGCGACAACTTCCAATCTGCGACCCTAAGGAGCACAAAGGGACTATTGCTTTCCCACACGCTTACCGAGAACCCTCCCCCGTCCTAAGTGATTGGACCGGAAGCATCATCTCTCCACGCCCCCAACTACTCTCTTTTCCGCCCACACCACCTCACATCATGGCCAACCTTCAGGAGGTGAACCCTGATGATCTCCTTCCCCTTCCTCTCCCCACAAACCCCGAAGACCTCGAGGAGGCACTACCCACCGAGCGCATGCTGGAGATCCAGCTGAAGGAAGCTCGAGAAGAGTGCGACCTGCTCATGGCAGAGTTGCTCAAGCAGAAGAGAGAACGGGCAACGAACGCGCCCTCAGGCAGTGGAGGCAGGCGTATGCCAAAAGTGGCGTGCCCCCTGGCCTTTTCAGGGAAAGCTGTGGAGCTTGACAGCTTTGAGACCATGGTCTATATGTACATGCGGGGATGCCCTGATGAATTCATCGACGAGGATGCCAAGATTGTCTGGATCCTGTCGTACTTGCAAGGAGGCACCGCGGCTAAATGGCACGAGGTTGCCATCAAAGAGATGATGTGCGGGGAACCCCCCTTCGCAAATTCAGAGGAGCTGCTATGCTCCATCAGGCACACGTTCAGAGACCCGAACATCCAGGACACCAAGGTCTTTGAGATCATGACCATGGTGCAAGGCGAGAAAACCGCGGACGAGCATGTCCAGGACTTTAAGATAGTGGCACACCAATCCGGTTATGACAGCACGCCGCTCGTCTATGAGTTCAAGTGGTCGTTGAACAAGGGGCTGCGAGAGCGGCTCAACAATTTGGAGAACTGGCTGGTGACCATAGACCAATGGTACACCGACATGATGTGCATGGACCGCCAATGGAGACAGGCCTGTGCAGAAGAGCGGTTGTTTGGGAACTGCCGACAGCCAACCCAGGGGACTCAGAACGTGAGGGCCCCCTTTGTACTGAACCAGCAAGGGATGCCATCCCTCTTCTCATCATCTCTGGGTCAACGACCCAGGCAACAACAAACACAGGGGACTTCAAACACCCCTTGCGCCCGCGACCCCAATGCGATGGACATGGACCAGTCGGCGAAGCAACCTCCACTTATTTGCTACAAGTGTCGCAAGCCCAGCCACATGGCCCGTGACTGCAGAAGCTGCCTGGACATCCGGGCAATGAATTATGAGGACCTCAGAGGATACTGGGTCCAGAAACTTGCAGAGGAAGCCGAAACAGCGGCAAAGAAGGATTTTCCCGCCGGAGGCCAGTGAGACCCCCCTCGCTCGCTTCCAAGAATAAGTACAACGGACTAATGGTAGACACTATGGACTCAGATACGGAATCGGACACGACCACAGTAAGTAGCTTAGATAGCAATACTGTAGTTAGTCACAACGGTGAGGGGACCGATTCAATTTGGCTTGGCGCCCTGGAGGCGTGCTTAATTCCTCATGTGCCCGTAGCTACAAAAATAGGCACTAATACCGAAAAGCCTAAAGAGGGGGTATGACACTTTGTTAGATCAAGTAAAATAAAAAACAAAATCATGATACCGATCACGATCACTACTTTAGATACACATGATACCTGCATGGTCAGGGCCTTATTAGATAGCGGAGCTACCGGACTTTTCGTGGACCGAGAATTTGTACACAAAAGCGGACTTAAGACTCGGACCCTGGATCAACCAATCAGTGTTTATAATATTGATGGTACCTTAAATCAGGGCGGTTCGATCACAGAAGAGATCGTCTTGATGGTGTTGTTCCAAGGTCACAAGGAGAAGGCCGTCTTTGAAGTGTGCGATCTGGGAAAGACGACAGTGATTCTAGGACACCCATGGTTGCGCAAGCACAACCCAGACATTAATTGGGACACCGGTGAGGTTAGAATGATGCGCTGCCCTTGGGAGTGTAACGTATTTATCAGAACCGCGAAGAAAGAAAGGGCCAGGTGGAAGTTGGCCGAGCGACAGAAGTCTCGTCCTACGATCGAGGAAGTAGAGAACAAAGACACTTTCATTTCAATAGGAGGATTGATGAAAGAAGGAGACAGGATCTTAGAAGAGATCTTTCAAGAGTGGAATGAGAATCCGGTCCGCGATGAGGAGCATGAGATCTGAATGATGGAGTTGGAGATTGAGGGGAAGATTCCACATAGGTTCCGGAGGTGGATGAAGGTCTTCTCGAAGAAAGCGTCAGAACGGATGCCGAAGCGGAAACCCTGGGATCATGCAATCGAAATGAAGCCAGGTTATGAACCGAAGAAAGCTAAGAATATTTGGTTGTCACCACAAGAACAAGGTGAAGTCAACGACTTCCTGAACGACCAATTAGAAAAGGGATACATCAGAGAGAGCAAATCGCCGCAGACGTTGGCCATGTTCTTCATCCCAAAGAAAGACAAAAAAAAGAGGATGGTGCAGGACTATAGATATCTGAATGCTTGGACAATTAGGAACAATTACCTGTTGCCGCTTATCGGTGACTTAATAGACAGAGTAGGTAGTGCACACGTATTTACCAAACTGGACTTACGATGGGGTTATAATAATGTTAGGATGAAAGAAGGAGATGAATGGAAAGCGGCGTTCACAACCCACAGGGGTGCGTTCGAGCCGTTGGTTATGTACTTCAGACTTTGCAACAGTCCAGCCACGTTCCAGACCATGATGAACGGTGTGCTGAAGGACGTCATTGATCAGGGGTCAGTAGTTTTATACATAGATGACATTTTGATATTTACAAAGGACAAAAACGGACATAACGAAATTGTAGAAGAGGTATTAAAAAGATTAGAAGAAAATGATCTATTCCTGAAACCGGAGAAATGCGAATTCGAAGTCAATGAAGTCGAATTCCTGGGGCTGCACATTACCCCTGCTGGAATCAAGATGGATCGAGAAAGAAAAAAGGCGATAGAGGAGTGGCCGGTTCCGAGATCAGTCAAAGACATCCAGCGCTTTCTGGGTCTCGTGAACTTCTACCGACGCTTTGCTGAAGGCTTTGCCAAGGTAGCCGCACCCATGAATAAACTATTGAGGAAGGACCAGAAGTGGGAATGGGGGACAGAACAGCAGGAGTCGTTTGACGGACTCAAGGTGCTCTTCACATGGAACGCGATCCTGCGAGTCGAAGCGGATGCTTCTGGAGTGGCGACTGGGGCAGTGTTGTCGATGAAGATGGAGGATGGAAAGTGGAGGCCGTGCACCTTCATCTCCAAGTCGTTGAATGACATCGAGCGAAACTATGACATACACGATCGGGAGATGCTTGGCATCATTAGAGCGTTGGAAGCATGGCGGCATCATTTGGAAGGCGCGACGCATAAGATCGAAATCTGGACGGATCATTCCAACCTTCGGTATTTTATGATGTCAAAAAAGTTGAATAGGAGACAAGCGCGGTGGGCGCTTTATTTATCAAGGTTTGACTTTGAATTGGTCAACAAGCCTGGCACAGCAATGGGAAAGGCCAACGCCCTGTCCAGGAGACCGGACTTCAAGAGAGATGGGGAGCATGACAACGAGGATGTGACACTGCTCAAGCCAGAATTCTTTGCGATCAAGGCAACGCAGCACGGTCACCTGTTGATCGAGGGCTCTGAGGAGAAGTTGTTGAGCAGGGTATGGAAAGCGAAAGAGTGGGACGAGTCAGTGATGAAAGCAGTAAGAGAGTTAAAGAGATCGCCGACAAAACGGCTAAGGACGGAGGAATGGAGCGAAGAGCAGGGGTTGGTGTTGTTCAGAGGAAAGGTGTACATACCCAAAGAGGTACAGTTGAGACGCGAGATCGTGAAGTTACACCATGATTCGGCAATCGCAGGGCATCCAGGGAGGTGGAAGACCTTGGAGTTGGTGGCCCATAATTATTGGTGGCCGAACATGACAAAGTTCATGTTCGATTATGTAGATGGTTGTGACAAATGCCAGCAGTACAAGAATGTGCCGAAACCCCGATAGACTCCCCTACGGAGCCGTGGAAAGCAATCTCCATGGACTTCATCACGGGGCTGCCAGAGGCGCAAGGATACGACGCGCTCTTAGTGGTAGTCGATCGGGCAAAGAAACAGATGCACACAATACCCACAATGGAGGAAACAAGCGTGCTTGGCCTGGCTAAATTATATCGTGACAACGTGTGGCGGTACCACGGGCTCCCCGACTCAATCATATCGGATCGAGGTCCTCAGTTCGCAGCTGTGCTCATGCGCGAATTAAATAAATTTCTGAAAATACAAACAAAAACGTCTACGGCTTATCATCCGCAGACTGATGGACAGACCGAACGAGTTAACCAGGATGTTGAGCAATACCTGAGGCTCTTCGTAAATTATTGGCAGGATGACTGGCCGGAATGGATCGCACTAGGCGAATTCGCCTACAACAACCGCATCCACTCGGCAATTCAAGTATCGCCGTTTTATGCTAATTATGGCTACAACCCCAGGATGGGTTTCGAACCGAGAAGGGAAGGAAAAGTCAAAGCAGCGGATGACTTCGCATCAAGAATGAAGAGAGTGCACGAGGAGGCAGAGGCGGCGTTGACAAAAGCGCATGACGAGATGAAGCGCTACGCTGACCAAATCAGAGGAGAAGCCCCGGACTACAAAGTCAGGCAAAAGGTGTGGTTGGAGGCGGATGATTTGCAGTTGAAATGCCCTTCGCGCAAGCTGTCGGAAAAGCGCTTGGGCCCTTATCCTATCACAGAGCTGACGTCGACAAACACCGTTAAGCTCAAATTACCGAAATCAATCAAGATTCACCCGGTAATCAACATCTCGAGGACCAGGCCCCACGCAGAGTCCAAGATCCCAGGACAAGTTGCCGAAGCACCGCCACCAGTGGAGATCGATGGAGAGCTAGAGTACCATGTGGAGGAGGTACTAGATTCCAGGCTGCACCATGGCCAGCTGCAGTACTTGGTTAAGTGGCAAGGGTACACCGAGGAAAATAACACCTGGGAACCCGCATCAAACCTTGAACACGCAGCGGTGGTGATTGCGGCCTTCCACCCATCCCACCCATCCGCCCCGCATCGACTTAGGACGTTGGCACATCTTCAATTCCGCCTGTACGAAAACTTCACAGAGACTCTGGAGGGCCTTGTGTCTCATCTGGAATCCAAGCCCTAAAGAGGGGGTGATGTCAAGAGTACGATTTTTCATTATCATTCAAAGACATTTAATACTATTTAGTTACGCATTTCTCTTTATTTACATTCGTTGACATTATTATAGAGTTAGCGGACACACGGCAAACACATGGCATCCGAGCATCACGCATGCCGCATGATTCAAGCATGGTTATTATGCCTCATGTAGCACATGCTGTAGCCTCATTGTTAGCTCATGTTCACTAGTATTTAAACTGTAATATATCACCGAGGAACACTAGTCATGTTCTCTTGGGTTATCCACCTATACTGGTGTGAAAGCTTCAGACTACTAGACTTTTCTCTTGTTGTTGTTTGTTTTGTGGGAGCTGTCATCTTTGCCTTAGGGTATTGGTGACGTCCTAACAACCGCAGTTGAACCTTGCTACTGTTGTACCTCACTCCCGGCTGGTATCACTGCCCAGTCTTACTGCCAGTTGGTCTCACTGCCATCCTACCTCACTGCCGTCCCACTTAATACCGGTCTGTATCACTGCCAGTCAGTATCGCTGCCGGTGGGTCTTACTGCCATCCTACACTGCCGTCCCACTTCATACCGGTCATTATCACTGCTGGTCACTCTCACCGCCATCCTACCTCACTGCTGTCCCACTTAATACCAGTCATTATCATTGCCAGTCATTATCATTGCCAGTGGGTCTCACTGCTGGTGGGTCTTACTGCCGTCCTACACTTCCATCCCACTTCATACCGGTCATTATCACTGCCAGTCGGTCTCACTGCTGTCCTACACTGCTGTCCCACTTCATACTGGTCAGTATCACTGCCATCCTACCTCACTGCCAGTTGGTCTGAGCCATGCCATGTCACTTCCAGTGGGTTCCTGTTCTGAAGCTCATAGACCCTGTTCTTGTATCCCATTCCCATGCCATTATCCTGAAGGATGTCCAGAATAGAATGATCATAGTCTACTGCCTCCAGCAGCTCACACCTGGCCCATCCATCACCTATGGTCTATTGTCTCCAGTAGCTAGACCATGGGCCCATCCATCACCCATGGTCTACTGCCTCTGATATATCACCCATGGGCCCATCCATCACCCATGGTATACTGCCTCCAGCAGCTCACACCTGGGCCCACCCATCATCAATGGTCTCACTCACTCAGTCACATCACATGTGTTTTCCAGAAAGAATTTTTGCAAAATTCCATATATGCTGTAGCTGAAGCATGAAAGCTGTACAACAGCATTTGAATATCCTATCTACCCATACACTCTGCCCAATTTTGAGATATTTGGCAGAATTTAAATGGAGCTTTGTAAACTGTCCCTCTTATCAATTTCTGGTGAGTGCTCATGATCAACACTATATATTGTAGTGCACTTGGGACATTTGGCTGTAAGAAGAGGAACATTCTCATAAATATTATTTTTTATGAGCATTGTCAATGGAATGTCTCTTTGTCTGGATGTTTGAACCAAAGATCAAGATTGACACTCTTCTGTTTCACATTCATATGAGGCATGGCAAATGATATGAACAGCTTCAATAGCTGTATATGATCTTGGTTTGAGAGCAGTTTTCAAATGGCCTTTTTTGTTATTTAATAAGACCAAGAACTTGTGCAAATATATCAAGTTTAGCAGTGATATTGCTAACAATTTGATTTTCAGAAATGCCATCATAAAAATCAGATTCAGATAGCCACTTTGAATTGCTGCTATTCACTTTTGCATGAAGACTGAAGATCAGGGTTTTCAGTCATTGTAAACAGCATTACAAGTACTGTTCACAGTAATATATCAGGTGAGAAATTTTGCTCTATGAATTGACTGAATGATCTGAAAGTCATTTCAGGAAATGAACTGAAATCTGATAAAGCAGCAGCTGTAGGCAAATGACTGAACACCAGAAGTATCCAATCATTAAGTCAGGTCTTAGACAACTAAGAGCCATAGATTTTGTTATTTTCCTGATGCCCATGGCAACCCCGTGTCACTGTGACAGATCAAACATCACCTTATGCACCGTTGAGATGCCCGCTCCCCCTCTGACTCGGACTCGGAGTATTCTCCCGCCCATTCCCGTGCCGATTCCCGTGCCGATTCCCTTTTCCGTTCTGCCCATTCCCGTTCACATGATGCTCAGGCTGCTGCTCCGAGCCATTCTCGTTCACGTGAGCAGTGGGCTCGGTATTCTCAGCAAAGAGGTTCCTATTCTCCGGCCAGCGGCAGATATCTCTACAGTTTGGCTGGTGGTTATTGCGACCAAGTTCGTGGTAAATACGAGTGAAATAAGACTGGCATTCGCTTATACACTTTTCAAACGGGTTAGGACTCGGAGCCTGAGGTTGGTCTGGATGTATCGTGCGGGATTGGATGATTTCAGAACTGCAGAGGTGATTTGGATGTTCATTAGATTACAATAGGCCAGAGGTCAGATCCGCTTACAATGAGGCAAGGATACTGCCTGTGCTGGAAAGAAGCGTGAAAGCCATGAATTGGAATGAGAGGGGCCGCATTATTATTGTGGGGGTGGTGGTTCAAGTTTGCCTCAGAGTGAGTCCTGCTCCTTCTGAGATGGGAGTCGACAATCTGTTCTTGCCAGGTTTTTATAGAGGAAGCACTGATGCCCGGGCCTTACAGCCGTTATCATGTCGATAGGCCCCGTCATGACAACCTCTTTTTAGTGGTTTGTTTGGTTCTAATTCGTGATGCAGCCTCATGCCGGTGAGCCGCTGAACACACTAGTCAGATACAGAAATATCCTGGCCATCGGTTCATCGGCATTGGGGTCCATCACTGATTGAACCAAACAAACCGACTAAACAAAGGTTGTTCGGAAGGGCCTATCGACCTGATAACGGCTGTACTACGTGATGAATCATTCGAAATCAATAGACTGATTTCAAGTTGACTTTTGAGCGATACAATTGCATAATCGAGTGTAAGCAGTTGTTTACTCTAGTCTAATCAGCGGACCAGGGCACATTCCTTTCCTCTCAGTTTTTCAAGCTGCCGTGGCTTCCGTGGCCTGGGGGGCCCATTTGTGCGCACCTGCCTTTGCGCAGCAGACTCTTGGGGGCATCACTGATTTCAGGAGACTCCCATGTTCGGGCCCTTTTTCCTCCAATGAGTGATTGATTAGTTTCATGTACTAGTATGTTACTATATTGATATCTACCTATACTACAAGGACATACCAAAAAGTAAGCCTCGATGGACCTTCAGATGGAGAGTCCAGAATAAAAACTTGAACGCCAATACTGTATGTGCTCGGGTCTTCGACTGTCCATTCCTATTCTAGTCGAAGAAGAAAACTACCATCATGTGATCATGATCCGACTATGGTATTGATTGTTACCTTAGTAATTACCTTGTTGTTAAACAAGGTCATCACTGCCTGTCACTGCAACTGGGAATGATGCCCCCAAAACGATTGGTTGTTAGTAACCGGAAAGTAACCGTATTATTTCCCACCAACTCTAAGTAGCTATCATTTATTCCTCTGGTAACTGGCCCACCTCTCCCCCCGTCTCACATTGCCATAAAAGGAAATTCTTACAAATCTTATGACATACGTGTTGAGTGTTGACAAAAATAATAAAAACCTCTTTCGAACCTACAACATGGACTTTCAGAACACAACGGATGAAAATTCTCCTCCTGTTAAATACAGCAAGCCTGGCTGCAAGAGGTTGGTAACAAGCTCTCAGTTCAAGCAATGTGACTGACATTTCCAAAAATTCCATATGAGGCAACACTTTCCCGGTCGACAGTTACAAACAAACGGATATTCCCACCCATCCCAAAACTCAACCATCACCCCCTACGACATCGCCGCATCCCTCCTTCCCATAACACCTCACCCTGGCGACCTTGACCAAGCCTGGGCAAGTGTTTCGTGTAATCATTCTCATAACTTCCAAGGTTACATTTTCTATGTACAGTGACATTGCACTCCGAGGGACCCAGGACCCAGCAGTACTGCTGCGAGCCACTGCTCGCAGGGTGAAGATGGGGAGCAGCGAGGCCAGGGACGGTGGGCAGGAAATGGGCACGACAACAACAATGATGACAACAGCGAGGGAGACGACAACAACAACAACAACAACACACCAACGTGGATAGGGACACCACCCAGCACCCCACTGCACAACAACCACGATGGCGAGGGGACGATGAGGAAGATGACGGCCACTATCTACACAGCACCCCAACTGCCGCCACAAGCAACTACTTGTGGGTTGGAAACGGGGAGCAACGAGGACAGCGACAATGGAGAGTGGAAGCAGGTGCAACAACGACGGGATGATGGATGTGAACAGCACCCCACACACCCCGCCGCGAGTGACTGCTCATGGGGTGGAAACCAGCAGCACCGATGACGGGGAGTGGGAACGGGACAATGAAACCACAGCGACGACAACTATCGCAACATAGACGACGGCAGCCATATCGCGACCTCCCTATGATGTTTCGCGTGGGGCGGGTTTTTTTCCCCTTTTTATTTAATTAATATTGTTGCCCCATTCGCATTTGCATCAGGGGGGGGGGGTGAGTTTCTTTATGTATACATTTGTTGTATAGTGCAAGGGAGGTTATTTAATCAGATTTTCTGACTAAATTGTGTCAAGCTGCCTCCCTTGCATTTGCGTGAGGTAGTTAAAAACTTATTGATTTGACTTTGGGAACAATATGCTATCTACACCTCATACTAATAGTAAGTAATACTGGCCCCATCTGGCCCGAAAACCCCAAGATCACATGTGTGAGATGGGGGGAGAGGTAGGACAGTTCCCTCTGGCTCATTGCTCTCGACATGCTTCCCACCATTTTTGGGTGATCCCATCCATATTATCCAACCTCTCGTCCTCTAATCTCAGAAATTCACTGGGATGCTCTGTGAATAATTTGTCATCAAAGTCTCGAAGAAGCCTAATATTCTCCCTCAGCCGTAACAACCAAACTGAAGCATCATTACATTGTAATTACAAGTGATTGGTGATGCAAAAAACATTGTCATTACAATATGCCATATGTAGTGTATCCTGCCTTCATACAATACACCACATTGCATACGCCTCAATGCACCATGCCCCTCTCATGCACTACTTCTCCTATGCGAGTCATCCCATACACCACCCTCTCATGCACCACCCTCTTACATACTACTCATCCAATGCACTACTCCTCTATGCACCACCCTCATGCCATACACTATGGCTCTCTTGCACCATATTCGTCTGATGCACTACCCTCTTCCAATGCACTACTCCTCCATACACCACCTTCTTGTCCCAATCTTGTCCCAATCTCGTCTGATGCACCATGCACCATCCTCCCATACACTGCGGCTCTCATGCACCATACTCGTCCGATGCACCCTCTTCCGATGCACTACTCCTCTATGCACCACCTTCTCATCCGATGCACGATGCACCGCCCTCATGCCATACACTATGGCTCTCTTGCACCATACTCGTCCGATGCACTACCCACTTCCGATGCACTACCCTCTTCCGATGCACTACCCTCTTCTGATGCAGTACCTTTTTCTGATGCAATACTGCTCCATACACCATCCTCACATCATACACTGCAGCTCTTATGCACCACGCTCCCACACACTACTCGTCCAATGCACTACCCTCTCCCGCACTAGCCACTTCTGACGCATCACTCCTCCATGCACCATCCTTTCATGCACCACCCTTCCGATACACTACCCCTCCATGCACCACCCTCATGCCATACACGTAGTTACGGTAGTACGGCTCTCATGCGCTTACTCGTCCGATGCACTACACCTGCAAGGCTATGGTGCATTGTGATGCAACAACTTAGTTCATTTGTTACATGATGCACTACACTACGGCATGCACTACAGTACCACTCTGCAGAATGATAAATACATTGTGTTTTAAATCTATTCATATAACACAGTTCTCTATAACATTGTTTTATTTTTCTAAACCTGTGGCGTCATGTACCCATCAATGGTCAGCGAGCACCACTTATATGTTCAACAGCCTCAGCCATCGCAGTAGTTGTAATCTCTACATACCGGGGGATGTCTGACCACATCTTGGAGAAATGCTCTCGAAGGGAACATCTCAGTGCCGCTTGGCGTTCGGCATAAGTGTGTAAACCTTCCGCGTTCATGGCTGTGACCGGTCGGTGCATGTCCAACTGCCCTTTTTCTTTCCACCACCCCTCCTGCCACGTCAGAAAGTGCAGAGCTTGAGACATTTCCTCTGTCAACAACTCGACTTCCTCCCGAAACCGCATTGCCTGCACTCTTGATGTGCACCACTCTACACGTAGCGAATCTCGTAGCACCTCATTTTCCTCCATATCCACTATGCTTCCTGTCAGATTCGTAGTCTTCCATATCCATGATAGTTTCCGAGTTCCCTCTGACACCCCTGGTTCCGCCTCAGTGAGCTCGTGTTTGTCTGCATCTGTGAGTGGTAGAAATTTAGTTTGCCATCCAATCTTGCCAAGTAGAGCGCCTAATGACAACAAAGCGGCGTGAGCGACTCGGTATTTGTTGCCGCTAGCATCCACATAAGCCTGGACAGTGGCGATGGCATTGCGTGCCCGTGTGTTGGCAGACTGGCCACATACGGAACGATCCTTGAATTTGCAAAGATGCACACGCATCTGTAGATACTTTCGCAGAGAATTAAGTGCATCATGCGCCTGAGAATACCGCATATCCCACTCCAGTTCAGCCAAATGCACACTGAAAGGGACTTGGATACCAATCTGAGAGGGCAGCCAGAGTGGAAAATTCTGAGGACCATCAGTAGCACCTGCCACGTCTGTCACCTTCCGCAGGGCAACTACGCCAGGGATGTAGAGCTGTTGTTTCGTGATCCATGCATTGATTTTGCGCTGAAGGGCATTACTGCGGAGCTGGACCCGGGTAAGTTGTCGATCTTGAGAGTGAAGCCATACTTTGCTGATCTCAACTCTCAGCGCCTGTCTGTAATTAAGATTGGTTAGTAATCAAGTGAATGACCGGATTCCAACGTACTGCTCAGCTTCAAGATCCAATCCAAAAGCTATCAAGACACTAGGCAAAACCTCATCATCCAACGCCGTCACGGCCCTCTAACAACTCTTTTGCTTCTATCTCCGACAACTGGCAATGTATAGCTGCTTGGCTGGGCACTTTGGAAACCAGGCATCAATAATGGTCCAGTCACGTAGTCACCTCATACATACCTTCTACCATGATAACGTATGGATTCGGTTGCGACGAATCCTTCTCCCACTGTTCAACCTCATCCTCCCACTGTGCAACTGTCGCATGCAGGAGTGACTGATGAAATTCTTTGTGAGCAATAACATGATCGTGCATATCATCTACGGTGGCCTTTATCTTGCGAAACAGGGTCAAACCCATCCCACTGAATTTCTTCCAATTGTAAAACCCAAAGTGTGCATCTAGTGTGTCTCGCCATGATCCGGGCCCCATCTCCTTCGTGCTGGCCGCCAAAGGATTAACCTCAGCCCATCCACGTTCCGGAGCTTCCCCATCCATACGCCCTACCCCCTTGGTCAGGTTGAAAGAGAAGCTGGTCTGGCATGCAAGGACATGTGCTGGGAGATGGAATTTTGGGACGAGGTATGTGACTCGCACACGATTGTCGAAGGTGTCGAACCAGTGTGAGAATTGAGACATACGTTGACGAAAGTTGATAGACCACTGACACACAATGTCATAGGAGATGATGAGTGTTATGAGCTCTGATCGACTGAGGCTTTTATAGAACAAGTAATCCATGTTGCAATATCTGACTCGGAAAAGTGAGCAATACCATAGCCAAATAACACCAAACATAAATTACCGTTCCCCTTGCTGAATGTCGCCGACTGCATTAGGACGCTTCATATTATGTCGCACGCATTCAATTGTTCCAGTCCCACTTGCTGCATGGCCCTTTGAATTCTTTCCTGCCAGATTGACAGCATCATGACGTGAACAAACACTCTTCTGAAGGACCCTTTAGTCAGAGATGAGAATATTATTTTTCATGTGACGACTCACAGGTACAGGATCATTACTATGAACCCCTAGATACTCTTTATACTCCTTCTCCTTGACGAAGTAGGCACAGCCTTGGTTTAGATCTGGATCGGCCTTATCACTTGAGACGTCCTTACGTTTCAATCGGAAATTCGTGTCAATGCCTAGAAAGAGTGCGTAAAGCCAGCTAAAGTATATCTCATAAGTTGCAGTGAGATATGGTAAGGGACAAACTACTTGCCGTCTTTCTTCTGGTGCATTCTCCCACCCAGGAACAAGGTTTTTCCCCGGTTGTGGACATGCAGGACACAGGACGGCACATTCACCAGGTTGTGTAGCCCTTGCTCCCAGCGGGTTGTGTCCTTGCCCAGAACGCTTGAGCAATTTCAAATAATGCCATTCACAAACCATGCGCTTCAATGATATATAACAATCCTACAGAATATTACAAATCAATGGATGGATTCTCGGATGAAGTTTACACAATACCTTGGGTGTAAACATGCCTGTGTTATCTGTCAACCACGCAAGCGACTGATAATATTCAAAAACTGAGACTTTTGATACGTAAGAAAGGAGCTCAAAACACTCCAAAACGCGGAACGTCGCCGCCGTCTTTGGGTTTTGAACAGTCACCGGATAAAGACGCCAATCTCATGGACACCATTCGTATCAATGATGACAAACTCATCGCCTGGACAAGACACCGGATTAACACATTTGGCACCAGGAGGATGACCGAGTTGGAGTCGAAGACCAAGCGCTTTCAATGATATGGACTCAAAAAATGTTCCGTTCCATTGCTATATTGATCATCAGCGGCAGTGTTGGAAGGGTCTAACAAATGACCAACGTACCTCAATGCGGTGAAATGGATTGTTAGCATGTGCCTGAACAATACAAATTCGGCACCTTAATTCCCTCCTGGCACAGTCGATGCACTCAAACTCAGCCTGCTGTGTATCATGATCCATGCTATCTTTGGAACAACTGCACTGCCCTGAACGGTCCTGATCCCTCAGTGCCAATAATTTCTTCTAAAAAGGTGTCGACATGGGGTAGCCACATGTGCAATGCTTCATACTGTGCATTCATCTTTGAGTCGTAAGTGAACAATTATTGAATATTTGCACTTACCCCAGGCAATCGGCATCGTTTGGTGTTCGATTTTAGATCTGGACTCATCTCCACTAGGTGCTGAATGTACTCAGGGTCCAGAAACTTGTCGTCTAGCGGTTCCTCATCTGAAATGCCATCATGCAACTGTGGTTCTGTGATAGGACTTGAAGACATGTCCACTCCCTCAGATGAGGTGGTGGCAAGATAAGATGTCGCGAGATCTAGTCAACCATCTGCCTGGGTACTAACACAGACATGCTTGTGGTGTTGGGTGGGTTGTTGCACATCACTGATCACACCTTTGGTATGCCACTGGAGGCTGACGTTCTTTTTCAACGGTTTTCCCTTCTTCAGACGCATTGCGTGGAGGCCACAAAAAGGCGCCCAAATAAACCCCAACACCACAGCTTTATATCAGTCAAGTATGGGTCGGCGTGCTATGTGTATCTCTCTGCACCAGAAGGCAAATTTAAATCAGGAGCGTAGGATACAATACACCCAAACAGCGAGGTACGTGCTACTCCATACATTAATGGACACTTCTGACTGTTCCTCAAACAAAGCTTTAAAAAACTTTGTCAACTCCAGAATCAACGCGCATACCAACGCCAGAAGGTCTCAGGCCTCCCGAATTTGCAAGAGGCATGCACCGAAGCCCCCCCCCGTTATCCCAGAGAAACTTAGTCAAGAAGCATTATTCCCCCTTCCAACTTCACGACTATTCTTTCGTGCAGCAGAGGGCTCCGATGCTCTTGAAGATTCCAATTATAGCGATAACCAGCTTGCTCATTGGGACCAGGCTCCACTGTATGCCATACAAGGAGATGTAGATGATATTGAGCAACTCAAGGATGCACAGCATGGACGACAACACCGCATCCAGCATGAATACGAGGATAGCCGGCTTGAAGACTACAAGATGAAACCTGTGATTACCTTTAGGTCAGAGGTCTATAACGAGATTATTAAGGGTTTGCACAAGTGGGAGGAAGCTGATTGCGCTCTGCGGGGCCTACGGAATTCCTGCCAAACATTTGATATTGAAATGGGAGAGCATTGGAAACAGTGGCAGGCATGACGTGTCATGAACCTGCAGAGGGACTTGGCAGCACTGCGAGAAGGCTCTGATAAATTTTTGTGTATGTATGTCGACTGTTGGTCTTAGACCAGGTATGCTCACTCCAAAAATGCAATGACATCCCCTTCACATCTGTCATGATATTCCCGAGCTAACAAATTCAGTACGCGTGCCTCAGCCTTAGTAACCTGCATCTATTACAACTAGCGTTAGATTACAACCAGAAATATACTTATGAAAAGTATACGGACCGAAATTACACTCAGGGCTAACTCAGGGTCTTAAATTCAGGTTGATCGGTTGAGATGATCAATGATCGGTCTTGGCAAGCCACTGGATGCATCTGTACAGTTGATGGTGGTACTAGAATCTTGAATTTGCGTGCGCAATCTCGGTCCATATGGAGCAGGTAGCCAATCAGTGTACGAATAGAATTCTGCTAAAACCCCTGTAGAGCGTCATGTAAGTCAGAGAGTGGGCAGAACTAGCTTCCGAGTCAGAAAGGCCACAAAGTGCATTGTAGCACACCCTACTTTGATCTTGTATTGTTCGCGCCTGCAGATTGCACAGTCAAATCAAATATTCATCCAAGTTACTGTAATTATTTCGGAACACAGAAGTTAGTTGGCTATTATGTGCTATACAGTACAGTGGCGCGAATCTATAAACCCAGAAAGTTTTTATTTACCGCATAGATTCACTACGGTTTAATCACGGTCATGTCCCATGCCATTGCTAAAATTATAATATCGCACATATATTCATTGTTCTACAACTACTGTCGACCCATGTTTTATTTTATTTCATTAAAGAGATTTCTGAGATTAATGTTTTTTGCGACTTTGTGAGAGATGTGTAACACAAGTTTCATGTTCAAAATTGTACATGGTAAGATACAAGCAGTCGAGTAGAGAACAAGGTGCCAAGAAGTGGGAGAACTACATAGGGCGTGCTTTTTGTAACAACAAGAGGCTATCTAACAACCCGAACACGATTGGCATTAAGAGCTGCAGTATACACCACCTCGGCCTCAGTGCAGGTCAAATACTTCTTGTGTACCGAGCCAGAGACAGATACTACCAATGGGGACACGGTTGTCCTAGATATTATCTATGAGAATGAAGAATTTGAAGTTGATGTACAAACACAAACCAGTCTCGAAATATCCCTACTTGTTTTCCCACTGTAACAACATACCATTCAGATCCTACGTCATCAAACGCTCTCACAGCTGGTAGCCTAATCAGTTTCACTGGCTGGAAGCTGCCAGTCTTCGAGACTGCTTACCGAGCGGCTCAAAATTTTCTGGCTGCGGCTCTGGAGCTGGTGGGGGAACATATCCACGACCTTGACAAGCCGCACATCGGACAGTTGGTAAAGGCGAATAGGGAACTGAGCATCCCGAACCATGTACTGGCAGTGGTTTTAGCAAACAAATGATAACAGTCATTGAGATACTGATATTGCTTACCAGATGGAGATGGCGGTGGGCTTAGCGTGATGCTGACTATAATGGAAAGAAATCAGATGTTAACTTGTCATTTTCAATCTGGTACCTTACCATTGTTCATCGAGATCGCAGCCAACAGCTGCTCTAAGGTGGCGGTCTCAGATTGGGGTGTTTCTCCTTTCATTAGAATGGTGGGAAAATGGTCTGACTGGGAACGGGTTTTTATAGCTACTGTAGAATCGTAGTGGGCGATGAATTGCTTCAATTCTCCCGCCGCACGTGAAGTTGTCTTTAGGAGAGGCTTGGAATGCCATGGAACTATAGATGCACAAAGAGTGGCTCTGATTGGCTCAAAGGATGAGTCAGTAACAGTAAAAGGACATACACAACCTTTTTTTTGTCCCTCAACAATTCAAACTTGCTACTGGAAATTGCGCACGGAGTCAATTGTAAGTGGTGATGATGTGATTGGATCGTCCCTGAGGACCCTGACCATTGTATTGCCATTACATAGATTGAGATGGCATCCCAATCATGGACAACATCTAACCAAAAAGATTTTCTCAACGTGCTAGTGGCTGACTATCTGAAAGCGCAAAAAGAAAAATCACTCACCAGTTTCTGGGCTCGGCTATATGAAGGATGGTTCCAGAAATTCCCGGAATTACCTCATGTTATCCCTGGGAAAGAATTGGACTCGTTGTCAGATGAGGAGAAGAAAACACTTGGTGAATCAATCAGGGTGCGCCAAAAGGTAAAATTACGGTCTTTAAACCATGAAAACCTTAATCTCATATCATTGTAACCACATAACAAAGCAACTCCAAAATTGGATGCGATGGAAGAACGTCAACTGGGCTCGATCCCATAATTCTACCTTGAAGGCCGCAGATTTCAAACGCGTATTGCAATCTGGTACTCGCGCACCTCAAAAAGTTCAAGTGTATTCGAAGCTGATGTACCAAGAAAAGATCAAGGCTAGGGTCAATACCATCATCAGCGAAAGTGGGCCTATGTCGCGTCACAAAAAGTTCAGTCTATGCATGAAAATCACGAAGGAGATGTGGGAAAATGAAGATGCAGGGGTCAAGGCGATGGTCAACGAAGAAGTTATGAAAATGACAAACTTGAAGCTCACTGAACAACAAGGAGACCGAACTCCCAAACAAATGGCAGAGTATGTTTACTACATCATGATCGAGTGTGACGTGAGTATATTGAGACTTTCACAGGGCAATCCAACAACTGCCAAATCTTATTGGCCCTTTCTTCTGCACCCTATCGGAAGCGACCGGTTGGGCGTTTACCCTTTTGCTTGGTGGTCCTGACCCACATGACGCCAAGGGGGACATCAGTGTTGCTAGGTGCGCACTACAGCCCCAGATCTTTTTCCATTTAAGTTCACCTGTTGCTGCATAGCTATCATGTTGGCGAGACGGCGTTAGGTAACCAGTTCCCAGCTGCGCACAAAGACTTCCAGGAGACTTTCATGATGCCATTCACTGAGTTCTTGGTTAATCTGTATCGTGAGTCATGTATTCACAGATGATTGATTTCATTGTTACTCATGCATTCCTTTCGTAGCCGAGACGATACGTCAAAAACGATCCTTGGAGTATACTAGCCGTTGCAAAGAAGAGGCGTCTGACGCAACCGCAGCAGAGTCAGAAAGTGTAGAAGATCTTGGTGGAGTCAACGAGGGTACGAGTGCTTCGTTTATAGATTTCTTGCTGAATCTCTCACGTTGAACATTTCAGGATCTTCGAGTAACTGTAACCATGGGTTTTCTACTCCTACCGCCCCCTCCTCATCTGCTCCCATTCTAATCCCACCACCTACGCCATCTCTACCTATGTCCTCTCCAGTTTCATTGCCACCCATTCAGTCTGCTATATCTGCGTTATCTGCCCCAGCTGCATCCATTTCAGCATCATCGTCACCTGTTCAGTCCGTTATAGCTGTGTTATCTGCCCCAGCTGCGTTATCTGCCCCAGCTAGGTTGTCTGTTTCAGTGTCGTCCGCTGCAGCTGTGCCTTTTGCTTCAGCATCATCAGCACCCATTCAGTCTGCTATAGCTGCGTTATCCGCTCCAGCTGCATCAGTTTCAGTGTTGTCGTCACCTGTTCAGTCCGCTATAGCTGCGTTATCCGCCCCAGCTGTGTTGTCCGTTTCGGTGTCATCCGCTGCAGCCACACCTACTTTGCCTGCTTCCGCTTGGGTGCCAGCATCTGCTCCAGGATTGCAGAACCAGTTCCAGCCATGTAAGTAATCAATGACTCTCATATTCACAATAGAAATTGATTTCAGCGATGGACAGATTGTGATCCAAATCTTGGTGGCGTAGCTTTGGGAACGTGGCGTGGAGACTCTGTGCATGGAATCGTCGATCCTCATTCATCCCAACCTCCGCCTGCGATCAGTGCTGAGAATACCCCCTTTGATTTCATGTCCTGTGATTTTGGTGGCAGCATGGTTGGCGGTAACATGACAGGGCTACCAGGAATGGCTCCAAGCACCCAAGTTTCATGCTTAGACCTGCTGAATTCGTGGGATGGGGTGGGGTCAATGTCTAACGTAGAGGCGTTGACGGCCCCCGGACTGCCGGCAATTCCTTTCATCACAACTCCCTCCAGTTCGACGTCTCCATCGTCAACCCAGAGCGAGCCGACGTTGTTTCTCTCTGCTACCTCCTCTTTACCTTCATGGCATACACATACCCCTTCCGCTACTCCAGGCAGCATGGTCGCTGGGTCGGGCTGTGGCCCATTTAGATTTTCCACCGCTGCCTCTGCTTTCACTTTGTCTGACACCGCGTCTACTCATCTCTCTGCTCCGATGAACATAGCCTCAACCACAGGATCGACCCTTCTTGAACCACCACCTCTGCCTGCCTACTTCGCCAATCCTGCACACATCATTGTTCCAGCTGCTGTATCAACCACTTTATCCAGAGCTATGGCAACTGATCCTATACCTCCCACTTCCATGTCCATTTCTCCAGCATTGGTTTCTTTGCCTGCCCTCCAACACGATATAACACCTTTGGATGACGCAAGTACAAAGCGGAACTCTACATCCCCTCCGATCTCACGCCGCTCTGCTCATGTCGTTATACCGTCAACGCAGGCCGAAAAGATGAATCAGATTGGTTTGACGCCCATTGCAGGAAAGGAAAACCCATGACTTTTAAATAATCTATGTCCCACATATGATTCATTTACGTTCACCCACCACGTCCTGCGGGGAAGGGGTCAGACAAGAGGCGGTAGGCGGTGCGACGCTCACGTACCTCACACACATCTTCCTACATGCTGCTGTATTCCACTGTGTCCGGACAGCATGCCTCAGGGTAATGAGCACCACAATTAAGAGTGTCTCAAAAAATCTGTCTTCAATGCCATCCTATGCGAAATGATTGTTTTACGCCCCCCAATCACTGCCATCCGCAGCCCTATCAAACAAAAAGTTGGTAGTAGCCCCTCAACAATGAAGAAAGCTAAGTGTGTGTGAGCTCTGAGTCCCATCTCACTACTGTTGACTTGTATTTCTAACTGTAACCTGTGTATGTCTGTTAAATATATGATATATGTCTTTGCTTTTCTACCAAAAAAAATGTTATCTACTACTCACCATACAAAATTAACACCTGTAACCAACAAGGTGTCCTGCTGGCGCAGCTCAGCCCTTTGCTCTTTCATCATCACACCACTGGTATTAGTTACTAAATACAGTTGACTCTGTCCTAAACCATACCTCTGACCCCCATAACCTGTGATAACCCATGGGTTAGGGGTGTCTGTTGTAGAAACCCAGTTGGGACCACACAGTCGATAGGCAAAGGATACTGTTTGTATTGAGCTCATAACAAACAAGTGAAGAGTTGTAATTAGCCAAACTACCATAATAGTAACTACGCGGGAATCCCCGAGATCATACTGATGGTGTCCAAAAATAGTCCAAAGTGTCCACCAACTTGGTTACCAGAGAAATTGTATAAACTTGGAATATCCCATAACCCATAACCCATCAACAATCGGACAATACACAAATTTGACAGTATTTTTGAGCATAAGATAGTTTGAAGCAACAACAAATGTTGGGCACCATGGCACCCATAGCTGTCACTATCTTGCAAAATAGTATTCTAATAAGAACAAATATTGTATGCATATTACGGTCTAGTTACAAGGCATCCAAGTTTGCAAAATAATAGGGTTGTTCACAGTAAACATTTTTGGGCCATTTTTGGCTCATTTTTGGCTTCATTTTTGGATCATTTTCGCATGTTTGGCAGAAGAATTGTCAGCATGATCCGAAAAATGAAACGAAAAATGACATGAAAAATGACATGAAAAATGGCTACCATGAATGCTCTGGAAAGCAAAATTAACAAAAATGAAGCAAAAATGCATTTTACATGGTCCTTGGCAGTGCTGGCAAGTGCTCGGAATATTCAAACTCCCCTCAAACGACTTAGTGAAATTAATTTCATGAGCTGGCACTAAAATTGGTAGTATGTATCTCCTCATAGTCTTCAAGCTTGTTATAGTGTGTAGTAAATATATATATTCCCTTATCCTATGATATATACTCCTTTGTACTATGACAAAAATAACTACAAAAGAAAGAAAAAACAAAGTATATGACCACATGAAGGCGGGCACCCTGTCATGGTAGCCCCCTCCTTACCTGGCTCCCCCCTGTTGCATCTCGCCATGAGTCAGCCCCCCATCACATTGCCTCCTCAGCCCCCTATATCCACCCTGTGAGCAGTTGCTCGCAGTGGTGGTGGGGGATGCTGTCATCATCATTGACCCTCACTGTTGGTCCCCCTCTTCATCGATGGAGATAGGTGGTGAGGTGGCCATTAGCACCCAATCCCCCCCTGTGAGCAAATGCTCGCAGCGGTGGGTGTTGGGTGCTTGGATCTCACCCCCCCATTCTCATTCCTCCCCCTCTCCCTGTCATCACTCATACACACCAGCCTTCCTCCCTATGAGCAGTTGCTCATAGCAGAGGAGTCTGGTGCCATGGGCATCATCATCTCCCCCTTGTTCCTGTCATCATCCTGTCCTGTGTAGGCAGTGCTGGTGCCGATGGCATTGGCATCGTCATCATCATTGTTGCCATTTTGGGCCAGGGTAGTCGTCATCGTCGTCATCATCAGTAGTTAATACCTAAAAACTTTGTTAGTAACAAAAAAATGAAACAAACAAAGAAATAAACTAACCTATGGTGCAAGAGACATTGTTGTTGCCTGGACCTTCCTGGAAGCTCTTGTCCTGTCCTTGTCATCCCCCTCGTCATGCACTGCCACCATTTTTGTTGTGTTGTGTTGTTGTGTTGTGGTTGTCCTCACATCGTCATCGTAGGCCAGGTTAGAGGTCCACCCTGGGAGCAGTTGCTCGCAGCAGTGTTGTCATTGTCATAAGGTAACCACCACCCCACGAGGGGCGGGTGCCACATGGCAGGTCAGGTGGGAGTCCCCACAGTCAAAACCAAGCCCCCTGCCCTCCCTGCGAGCAGGGGCTTGCAGGGCTGTGTGAGGGGCTGTTTGGGCTGCTAGAGGGAGGGGGGAAGGAGGGGGAAGCGCTGGGGGGGGGGGGGGGTCAGTGACGTGGCAACAGGACAGGTAGGGCAGTTACAATGTACCATATGATACGCGCCAGCGAACGGGTACAATGTAGCATATGATACGTGTTCGCTGAATGCCAGTGAATCACTGATTAATAAGGAAGGACTACAGTGTAGCGTATGATACGGTGGTAGTGAATTCGCCAGGAAGAAGCAGAGTGAGGTGGATCGGACTTGATGAATGACTTGCCTGAAGACTCCCATGCATCAGCGGCCTCCTGGGCACTGATCTTGACTGGGATCTCAACTTCCCCAGTGACTTTCATGCCATGAAAGTGTTTCACAGTTTCATGCATGGGCTCATCACTAGCCTGATCGGGACTTTGAGGATCGGCTGGCACATCATCATCGGGACTGCGTTGACCGGCACCTTGGTCACCGGCACTGCATTGACCGGCACTTTGGTCACCAGCACTGCATTGACCGGCACCTTGGTCACTGGCACTGCATTGACCGGCACCTTGTTCACCGGCACTAGATTTGCCGGCACCTTGATCATTGGCCCTTTTCCCGCCGGCACAATATTCATCGGCACTGTGCACACCGGCAGTGACTTCATCAGCAGTTCCATCACTGGCATATAACACGGCTTGGTCCTCAGCCAAAGCGCTAACAGCAGAAAAGATTCCCAAAGTATGGGGATTAGATGGCATGTATGAACCGGTGCCGGTTGTTGAGCCCAGTGGCAAAGACAAAATGTACCCTGAATGGTCATGTGTGGTATCTTGCTTACCGATTGTCAACACCTTGGCCGGTGTCAGTTCGGCACCCCATGTCCATTTGGCCGATGATGTAGGTATTGAGGTCAAGGCTTCAAGTGCAGCCTTTGCTTGCTCAGTAATCATACGTGATTTTGCATTTACTTTTCTTTGGGACTTCTGGCGACTGCTTTGTGGTGGGGAGCTAAGAGGAGGAGCGGGGCCCAGGGAGGCCATTCGGGCAGGCAGCACACATGCTGCAGGATCACTCTCTTTCAATATGACCTGTTCATGTAAAAGGAATAGGCCAGCACCCCGCCACCGGTTGGCATTGAGCTGAGCGAATGACGCAACCTCCATACCATCAACAAACTGAAGAATCTCCTGAAGCTCTTTCTTCAATTCATGAATGGTAATATCCTTCGATCGGCACCAGCCACAATCCCTGTCGGCCCCAAGTGCAGCTGAAGGTGTCAGACATAGAGGGGGCAGATTTCGAGTGTCCATTGGGAGGAGATTGCGATGCATGGATAAGCATTCGGTAAGCATGGAAAAACTCAGAATGTCATGGGGTGCCAGTGGGACATTGGCCAACCACCAAGGAAATGCATATTGTTCGACCAAACAGTCGTAGTTAGAACTGTTGGTGCCAACATCGAGGGTTGCCAAGAGATCCAGATGGAATGGCACCGGCAGTTGATGATCACCAAAGTGGCCGAGACTATCGGCAAGGGACCTCATGAGGATCGGGATTTCGATGATGTGACCGACAGCATCAGCCAGACCTACATATGACAACACAAAGAACTGGAGAAAAAATGACTGAAAATAATGAAAACACAAGAAGAAATTATAAACAAGTTCTGAGCGTAGCGCGATTTGCATCCATTTACCATCTTTTGGATCAAACTCATCCAGATGTAAAAGGATGTGCCAAAAACAAGACTCTGCATAGTACAACACTTCCTGAGTCATCTGATGCACAATCTGGGGCAAAGCACGATTGTTATCTTCTGTATGACCAATGGTCACGTGACCTGACTACTTAACTAAGACAAAGGAGATTTGTAACGTGGACATGTGGACCTAAAAGTTCTATCTGCAGAGATTGCAACAGAATGCCATGTGTTGCATTGGCGATGAGCATAGGCAGCAGTTCCCTGGGTAACTGCCAAGGTGGGCCGATCGGCATTTAAGGTGCCAGTGGCCGAGGTGTCGGCACCCGGGATACTTGTGGCCGGGGTGCTGCTGCTGAGTGTGGTAGTGGCTGGTGTGCCGGCGACTGGAACTGAGTTTGGCCACTCCACAAATGAATCGGCACATGGCACTGCCGGCCCCTCATTATTGGTTGATACAGTGCCCAATTTCCATTGATCCTTCAGGTGCATGAAATAATGCAATGTCCATTGCATTTCATATCCGAGGAGCGTGACCTCTTCCTGCCATCTGGCTTTCTGTGCCCGGGCACATAGCCAATGAATTCACTGGGCTGTTGATCCTTTCAGAGGCAAGCTGAACATTTTACAATTGGACGTACATTCTAACTGTGGCCAGTGAACATTGGCCGATGGACCGGCCTCTTGTTGCACTTCCCCCCAATGATTTCCCCAGATCCATGACAAACACAATGAGGATGATCCTGGTATATTGGGGGTTAAAATGGCTGTACTGGCACTGATGTCATTCCTCGTCAGTGGTTTGTAGGCCTCAAGGATACTGATACCGGCACCAAGCAAAGAAAGAGCGGACTGGCACCAATTATAAGTGTGACTGTGGACAGCAATCTCTGTGTTCAGATGCAAAACGGTCATCTGGGCTCGCGTTTGAACATTTTTCCTTGGTGGCGATTGCAAGACATGGGAGTAATGGAAGGACTTGTCCGAAATCAGATCCTGAAGCCATGCCAGTTCATGTTTTGCTTGCTCCACACGCAAGGACAATTCTAGTTCCCTATAGTCCAAGCCAGCATTCCCGCAGGAGGGCATGAACAAGGGTTCCCACTCTATGGGTCTGCCACCAAGCGGTATTGGTGCCGAAGGATCAGGCCCGCCCGATGATGCCTCATTGAGGGTATTGAATTCCTCTTCATTTTCAAATTCCACAGCACATGCACCATTGTGTGTTGCAATATCCCCACAATCCTGGAGTTCTCTCAATTTCACTAACAGTGTGCCCAATTGTGCCTGTTCTCTTTCAATTAAAGCTGAATCAGCAATCCGGCCATTACATGTCATATTCTGAATTTGGTCTTGAATTTCAATCCTGACCATTCAAAGTGAGAGCAGACACATGTGACATGTGATGGATTTACACACTGCTTTTCTTCTACCATCAATGCAAACCGCAACCATTCTTCAATGGGGTTTGATATGGCCGGTGATGTAGTTGGTCCTGGTGGTGCCAGTGACGAAGTGTTGGCTGGGACTCTGGCCGCATAAATGTCCATTGCTTTCAAATCGGTCTTTCGGAGCACCTCGGCACTGGCGATTTCAGCTTCCCAGACCTGGACAAATTCTGGATTCACAGCCATCTCGTTAAAATACTTTGCGCTTTGAGCTGCCATGGCCGATGCATCCAAGTGTCGCTGCTGCAAGTACCTCACCATCCTGAGGCATTTCTTGTGATTTGAGTCGCTGGCATGGTCATCTAGCATCTCTGCGCGATGTGGTAATGTTGCAGTCTGGACAGTGGGGGAAATAGAGTTCAGGTTTGCCCACAGTGATTCAAGAATTTCACCAGCGACAACTGCAAATCCTGGGATAAAGGATGTTGCAAAGCGGAAAAAACACAGATCCTTGTGACAATGAACATGGAAAAGGCCAATTGCGTACTCCAAATCAAGGCCAACTGGCAGGTATTGCCTGATGCATTCCAACATATGGACCCACCATTGACAAACAATGTCGTATATAACCCCCACACCTTGTTCGGGATCAACATTTGTATATTTCAGGGCCTGGAGGAAAGCAAAGTCCACGTTCTTCTGTTGTTCACCTTTAAACAAGTCGACCAGAGAATTTGGTGCGTAACGGCCATGCTGGGCGCAGGCAAAACACACAACACCCTTATATCACATGCCTTTGAAGCAAGGAGGGCATTTGTAATGGCCCTGAAGGTGTTTTCACAGGGCACTTTCTGGAGATATGAAAGTCAAACTGTGCTTCCGTAAAGCAGTCAAGGGCACCAGCATGCATGGGCAGCGAGCCGGGAGGTGGCACTGACACATGGTATCAGCACCATGGATGTGCACCGGCACCAGGCACGTGCACTGGCACCAGGCATGTGCACCGGCACCATGCTTGCGAACCGGAACAATATCTTGTACTGGCACCAGGCATGTGGACCAGCACGATATCTTTTACCAGCACCAGGCATGTGCACTGGCACCATGCTTGCAAACCAGAACAATATCTTGTACCAGCACCAGGCATGTGCACTGGCACGATATCCACCAAGCGGGATGACACCAAGTCAAGTGGAACTTGATGCTCACCCTGACATTGGCAGGTAACCATTGCAAGATGGTGGATTCCATTTATATGGACCACCCGAACATATGAGTTATTGAGCGCATCAGTGTGTGGTATCTGAGCCTGGGAGTACTGTCCGGCACCGGCACTTGAGCCGGCGCCTGAGTGAGGACCAGCAGTTATATCGGCGCTGGCATTTGACTCAGCCTGTACATTTTCATCAGCCTCCCCTCCCTCATTGAGGGGCATGCTTTGAGCAGCTCCCTGCGATAAATACTGAGGTACATTTACTTCATCTTCATCGGCATCTTCACCATCATCACCATCTACCTCATCTCTGAGGTCTCCTCGCAGTTGTGTTTGCAATGACTCCACATGAGCGAAAAAACATTCATCTGCAGCACTCTCCTGGTCCCAGTTCATAGGACTTGATCCATCAACCTCTTCCTGACTTATATCGTCTCGGGGTGCTGGTGTGGCCGGTGCCATGTAGCATGGTGCCGGTGGTCCTAGTCCTGTCCACTTTTCCTGTTCGGCCTCATCAGCATGATGCTGAATACTTTCCAGATGCTTTTTCTGAAATAGGTGCCGACTTCCCAAAGCGCTGCCCGATGGTAGAAGGTGCTTGTCCAGTATTCAATTTGATGCAAGGGGCTTTGCTGATGGCTGTGGCGCATGCATCTACGACACATTGGCTTTGGTAGGTTACAATCAATGCACCTCCAGACAGCCCAATTGTTTGCTGAGCAATCCAAGCACTTCTTCTGGTCCATGCTCTCGCGTACAAGAAGTGATTGCAGTAACTCGTCCACATGGTCTACAAACTGAAGAACATAGTCTCTTTGAGTCTTTGGGAGAGTATTCAATCTCAAATCAGTGTCATTAGCCAGTGAGTCTCAAACCTTGTGTGATTTTGTACTGTGTACAGCATCTTCCAGTACATGTCCATGATCATGATCAACATCCATCGCCATATCGATCTCATTCTCAGGTGCAGTGGATAAAGAACCCCTTTCATCAACAATCCCAACCAGAGGTACCTTGACACGTTTCATAGTAGTCCCTGTTTTGGTAGGAACAATGATCTCTTGATGTGTTGTGGCCTCAGCTGCTTTGGAATCACTTTCACGGAGGGGAGCATTCTTCTTCGGTATCCTCTTCCTTTTGTATCCTGCAATGGTGGGGGATTGGCTACTCATATCTTGAACGTGACAACCTTGATTTATGCCTGATAACCTTAAAAGCTTGCTGAGACCCATGGCCCTGAACTAACATGTGGTGAACACATGTTTTGTCGCCTTATGGCAATTGTCATCTTCTTCCACCCACCATCATATTTTATTTCCCCCCTGCCAAATGTCTTCTGAAGTTCCACCCCCACACAAGAAAAGGCCACAAAGCAACTGTGAATACACTGCAGAAGAACAGCAAGTCATCAAAGTCTACAAAGTGGCTTATCGAATGGCAACAACAAAGGAGGAGCGTGTGGTTATTCTGAGAAGAGATATCCTGCTGGCCATATTTGTCTACTGGGCCAGCAAGGGTCAAGACCCACAGACCAAAGAGGAAAGTCGTTTCTGTAGCAAGGTTCATCTCCCATATGCTTATTGATGATGGCGGCTGAATATCTCGGCAGGAGGTCATAAATTGGATTACAAACAACTGGTGGCCGCAACAAGTGGAAGGGAAAAATGATGTGGGGCTCAGAGCGAAGCGATCAGAGGTGGTATGGAATCAGAGGAAGAGTGAGGTATTCATCGAGATTGGCAGGATGCTTGGCACTGAGAATGCCAGTGAGAAACCAGGCTGGTTTCCCAAGAGACTGCAAGCTATTGAGAGAATAATGGATCACATGAATGAGGGTGAGAGGGCAGCACTAGATGCAGAGGTGGAGCACATTAATGGGGTGGGATACCCTGATGATGTCAAGCACAGGTATGAAATATTTTACACAAGCCTTCAAGTGGCCAAGAACATACTGAGCTGGTGATTGTGCCAGTCTCCAGTGTGTGGCCGTTTGGCTGGCCATGTTTCCACCCTGGCCGATATCGCGGTACATCGGCCAGGTGAGTGGCCAGCGAGAGCCGGTGGCACCGGCAGCCACTCATTGACATATTCATCAGTGGCTGATGCCGGTTTTTAGGATGGCCGACAAGTTCACCACACAACGAGTGAGTGAGAATGATAGGCGGAATTGGTTGGAGATGGGTGTTGTGTCCATTACCTTCACAGCATATACAGCACCAGATGGGCAGCTGGTCATTGATAGGTATGACAATATGGATCTACTGTTGGCATCTGTCATCTAAATGTGATCATGCAGTCACAACAATATGGCAAATCACATATCACTGCTCACCAGGCCATTCATGCAGACTTATGAGGATGACATTGAGCACATGAAGCATAATCTCATGGCCTACTTGTAGACTTTACGTGCCTTGGCCGAGCCCAATGTGCCGACTTTCCCAACTCCTGCGATGAAAAAGGCTGAACAAGTCTCATTGAAGATGACACCAAATGGGTCACCAATTTTACCAGATGTCAGCACAGACTTATTGGCCCTTTACCTGGGACATCACTACAGTAGGTGCCGGCCTGTAACAATGTGCTAAGATGGGCTGACTTAAGCACTCCAATATAGAACTAGCAACTAATGGACGAACATCACATGCACCATTCAAGCAGTTGGGCGAAAATACCTCATCGATGATCAAGAGGCAATACTTGCCACCAAACTTTAAGATTCATAACCCACGAAATATGCACAAACAGACTATCATGGATTTTTTTTCATTCGTTTCAAAGTGTCAGGAAGAGCACGGTGCAGATGCAGCTTTCTGTTTTAACAAAATCGTGGAGGGTGCCAATCTGGTGCCAGCACTAAACAGGGCAAATGATTCGGTTGGTGCTGAGGTTGGTGCCGCTTCTAGCTGAAAAAAGGGAAAGAAAAAGCAAGCAAAGACACTCAAGATGCAGAAGAACAACAGCTCCGCAGTCGCTGCTCTGTTCCAGCACAAGCTGATATCATTTGATGATCGTCATGAAATTGGTCCGTCCGGGTCAGATACAAGGTTGACCATTGTGGATCAAGCCACAGTGGATAGATTATTAGCTTCAGGTCTTCCAACCCCATCGCCAGTCAATGGACCAGGTGACGGACCACCGCGATATGCCATACAGACATCCACATTAGCATTGATGGTTGCAGCACCACAGGCAGGGTCATTGGCACAGTCTGAAGCTCTGTCATTGGCACATCCTGGAGCGGACACAGTGCCACATCAATCAACGTTGTTACTGGCACCACTTCAATATGGAACACTGGCATCAATAAGACAACTGGCACTGGCAGCTGCACCAGCACATCCTGCAACTCTGTCACCTGCACATCCTGATGCTCAATATGGAACACCGGCATCAATGAGAGCACCGGCCCCGGCACTGTCACCAGCACATCCTGCAACTCTGTCACCTGCACATCCTGATGCTCAATATGGAACACCGGCATCAATGAGACCACCGGCCCCGGCACTGTCACCAGCATATCCTGCAACTCTGTCACCTGCACATCCTGACGCTCAATATGGAACATCGGCATCAATGAGACCACCGGCCCTGGCACTGTCACTGGCACATGTTGCAACAAATGGACCTGGTGACGGACCACCACGATATGCTAGCAAGTCTTGGTGATCAACAGATGTCAACAGCCGGCATGATAATTGGGGGAATGGGACTAGCCAGTCTTGGTGAACAACAAAGATCGCTGGCAGGGACTGGTGATCGGGAGCAGGACCGGGGAGGAAGGGGTACTACAAGTGTTCTGGGTTCGTCGACTTGCATTGGCGAGGAGGGGTGTGCATCTATATTCATTGGTGCAGGTGGTGGGGCAACTTCCTGAGACCCATGAGGTGTAGGAGGAATGAGGCCGAGCACAGGAAGGGGGGCAGAGGGTAGCATTGCCAGTGATGATGACAGTGCCGATAGAGGTGCCGATGTGGGGAGATGCGGTGGAGGAGGGAATGTGAGCATTGCTATGCTGGGCTCAGCAGCTGTCTGGGCATGCAATGGGGCTGGTGCCGCAAGACTTCGCAGTGCCGGTGGCGTTGTAGCAGCTGGCAATACTGCAGGTCATTGTGCCGGTGACATCGGCACCGGTGCCAACTCCTTTGCCAGGGGAGGCCCAGCTCCGGGTGGTGAGCCAAGTGGCAGGAGGGTCCTTGTGATGTGCCTGGTGGTGGGGTTGACCACTGGTGCTGGTGATGGGGGTGACATCACCCTTGGGTTGCCTCGGACATTGCGCACTATGACACTGGGCCGGTAGTTCGGCAGCATCAGTGGCCTGATGTCCCGGGGTTCCAGGCCAAGGTATTCGCACAGGTCGTCGAAGTGCCAGCTCAGGTCCTCATTATCCTCTTTGAGTTCGGCAATACGTGAGGTTGCCGAGTCCAGCTCATTCTTCACTCCAGTCATGGCCCACCTGAGCTGCATAATTTCCTGGCTGAGCCTTTTGTTTTCCAGGAGAGTGCTGTCTGTCGCAGCATGCAGTCCTCCAACCGCTCATCCATCATGACTACCTGCATTTCCCACATGATGTGGTCATTATTGACCACTTTGGCTATGACTATTGAGATTGAGCCATCGACATAGCAGTAATTGATTACTTACCTCTGCCCTTCCCTTTCTCCTCCCGTGTGTGATCCCGACTTGACGAGGCTGCCGGTGCTGGTGCCGGTGCTGGTAACTGTGCTGGCGCCTGGATGGCCGGCCTGCCTATCTCTTTTGCCGCTGCTCCTTCTCGACATGCCTGTTCTTTGAGGCCGAATGTGGCCGGTTTTGATCTGGGTGCCAGTCAGACCTTTTTCGCCCATCGTTGAGTCTGAGCCCTACCCTCTTCATCACCATACTCACTGCCACTGATATCTGATTTTGCCTTCATCTTTCTTCCTCTGTTAGCCCACAATGTCTTAACCCCCTCCCCATGGGTGCCAGTCAGACCTTTTTCGCCCATCGTTGAGTCTGAGCCCTACCCTCTTCATCACCATACTCACTGCCACTGATATCTGATTTTGCCTTCATCTTCCTTCCTCTGTTAGCCCACAATGTCTTAACCCCCTCCCCATCTCTCACGCACTTTGACTTGTTCTTCCCGCATGGCCAGCATGCAGGTGAACCACTGGCTTGGACGAAGCACTGATAACCTTGACGTGCGCAGCGGTCGCACCGCACTTGGTGCAATGTATCTCCGCGTCTAGGCTCATGGTGCTCTCAACACTTTCGCTTGGTCCCCTGCCCTGGTTGGTCAGTCTCCCAATCCTCTTTGCCCTCCTCTCGATGCCTTTTCATTTCCCTGTGCTTTGAATTGGTGCCAACAGGTGGTGCTGGGAGAGCAGCGGCCGGTGTCGATTGCACGGCCATGTGGGAGGCCGGCATACCTTTTGTTCCCGGCTCTCTCGTCAACCTCCCTGTGGCAGGTGCCGGTTGCGTGCTCGCCCTTGCCGGTGCTAGTGTCGTCGCAGTCATCGGAGCCGGTTGTGTATTTCCCATGGCCGGTGCCGATGGTGCTGCCATGACGAGTTCTGCTGCAGACAGCTTGAGGTGTGATGCCTTCTCCTTGGTGAATGCCACCGTTTTCTCCACTATGTGTTGAGCCATTCCTGGGAGAGCCAGCTTGGACTGCAGTGCCAGAGGTGCCGATGCTGGTGGGTGCGCCTCATCCCACTTCACCAATGCTTGTCGCTGTTGCTTTATGAATGCCTCGTCGCCCACGGACCTAGCTTTCTTCCACTTGATGAGGAATTCCCAAAGAAATATGTTGACAGTGAAGATGTCGGCTATCTCAACCAGCATGGTCTTCTTGGAGTGGAACAGCACTTTCTGAAACACGCTCAGCTTGTTTGCAATCAATTTTTCTTTTGCCATGCTTACCACTTGAGGTTTGAGGACAGCCATCTCCTCATTCAGTCTTCCATCTTGAAGTGCAGCCCAGATGGATTGATCAAGAGCAGTGATGGTGGCACTTAAACTGGCGGTGGATGGTTGCATTGTGATGTATTTGGCAACAATGTTGGTCGGCAGAATATGGAAAGAAACAATGTATGTTGACACAAACTTCAACCATCATGTGACCTCTGCGTGATCTGATCTTCTATCGATAGCGATCAGCATACATGTTCAACGTCTATCCTTACTTACTTCAATGAATCAGAACCAACAGCGCAGCTCCTCATCCCATATCCCAGAGGGGTATGTCACTATTGTCGGACCTGGTGGGGAGCAGTACACCATCCCTCGATTTTTGGTTCCCTCAACACATGAGGCGTTCCGATCTTATCAACAGAGGGTTGATTTGAATGTGAATGAGGCATCAGGAGGGGTAAGTCCTTTCCATTTTGCAACTATGCTTAAACGGTCATGTGCCGGTGCCATGCATGTGTTGGTGCCCATGCATATGCCAGTGCCCATGCTGGCCCCCTGTGCTGCCGCTCCCCATGATTCCTGCCTGGTGCCGGTGCCCTTCATGGTGCCGATAGCCCTGCATTCTGGGGCACATGCCTGGGCAATGTGACTTCTCGTATGCTCTCACTAATAACACACGCAGTCTCGTAACACCTTAGACCTGCCTTATGTGCTGATCAGTGCAGAGAGCATTGAATTTCCTCCTGACCCTGTGAGCTCCATGTGGTCAGCTACCGTCGCTTACTTATGATTATTAGCATTTAACCGACAGGGAACATCTTGGGCTTCATGCTGATGTTAAAGCCCTCCAGGCAGCCTTCGGGATCTCTTATAAGGATGCCTGCCATCATTTGTACATGGCTGAGGTTGAAAAGGTCAAGCAGGAAGGCAGTACACATGCTGCTTTTGTTGCTTTGAAGGCCTGTATTGGAAAAGCTCTCGATTGCGTGGAAAGCAATGCGACAGATATGGAGGAATGAAGTGTGCTTATTATCTGTAGAATCATTGTGGATATGTATGACCTATAATTCAGTCCAATGCTGGCCCTAACTTCCTATGATTACCATGAGCAATGTGCGGCCGAGGCATTTCCTTGCATGTGCTGGTCCCATGTCATGTTTCCTGCATGACAGTATGCCGCTGCCGGTACCCTGCCTGGTGCTGGTACCCTGTGGTGCCTGGTGCCTGGTGCTGGCACCCTCCATGGTGCCAGTCCCTTTTGCTGCCGGTGCCTAGCTTGGTGCCGGTATCCCTATATCCTGCGGTATCCTGCCTTGGCACCCAAGCATTGCCGGTCGCCTGGTCTCTGTGCCGTACATAGCCTGGCGAATTCGCTGACACTGTATCATACGCTACACTGTAATCCTTCCTTATTAATCAGCCATTCGCTGGCATTCAGCAAACCCATATCATATGCTACATTGTAGCCGTTTGCTGGACCGTATCATATGGTACACTGTAACTGTACTATGTGAACAGGAGGGGCACAATTCAGGGTGCACCTTGCAGATACCTCGCTCCTCGGGCCTCCCGGCACCTTCCTGGGGCCATCCAATTCCCCTTTGGGCCCTCACATCCCATTTGAGTGGGGAGGAGGGGCAGCATGCCTAAAAACTTACAATGAGGCCTGTGGCTCCCATAGAGTTGGAGTACAAGAGGGGGGGGAGGATATAGGAGTCCGAGGGGGTGCTGTGAGGGGGGCAGCCATTGTTGTTGAAAATGCCAAACTGAAAAACAAAATTTATTACTTTTGAAACAAAATTGATAAGTTAAAAAATACTTACCATAGGGCCACAGGCCCTATGGAGATGGAGAGGGAGGGAGGGAGGTGGCATTGTCGTGGGTGGTGGTGGTGGTGAATGGTGAGCTGGTGGTCACAACACGTGGTGATGCGTGGTGACTGATGGTGACACAAGTGAAAAAAAATAGTTTATTAGTTTAAAATTATAGAAATGAATTCCTCCCTACAAGCAGTGGCTCATAGCGGAGGGCTCTGGTGTTGAGGACATCATCCCCGACACCCTCACATCCTGTTTTGAGGGGGGGAGGGGGTTTACATGGGCAGCATGGCCGTTGTTGGGTGTAGATTGATTCATGTCATGGTCTGTTACTACCAGATTCTAGAAAATATAAGAATATGATTGGTTGCCATATCAAAACAAGTAACCAAGAAAAAAAATTACCTAGGGCCCAAACAACATCTGTTGTTCTTTGGGCCCAATATGGTTGGTTTGCAGCGGTTGGTGGCATTAGTAAACATGGGAGTGGGCATAGCAATGGTGATGGCAGGTGGTGATGGAGTTGTGGTGGCGGTGAGGGAGGGGGGTGAGGGAGGGGCATCATTATTGATGGCAAGGGATCGGGCATCAATGTGGAGTTTGAAAGAATGACAAAAATGAAATGTGAAAATGAATGTGAAAATGGTCATTCTTGGAGTGGTGATGGAAGGGTTCGATTTTTCAAAAATGATCATTTTTAGGTTCATTTTCATCTCATTCTCAAGTCCATTTTTGAAAAATGTGATTAAAAATGAATTCGAAAATGAGCTGAAAATGGCCCGAAAATGGCTACTGTGAATGACCCTAATGCAAAATGTTTCCTCCTTCCAAAATTAGCACCTGAAAATGCCCTGCCTTTTTGGGCAACAGATTCTTTAGCTATAAATATCCTTCCTGCACACTTTATAGCTGATCGCTGTCCATCACAGCCATCAATTTATTCAGTAATTTACACTGCCCCATATGTTCCGACCATCTGGTGACCAAAATGAAAAATTACCCCCCCTTCCGCACAGAGTCTGCACCAGTCTGCATGGAGTCCGCATTAGTCTGACCATCTGGTGACCAAAATGATGCATATACACTACTGACAAGTTTACAAATACAAGAATCAACTACATGTTACTATCATCATCAGTGTCACAGTCACTACTAGTGTTATCAGAATCAGAGTCACTACTACTACTACTACTACTATTGCCACTGGACCTATGCTGCTGTTTTTCCATCACCACTAAACTGTGATAAGACAACATTGTATGTAGAAACCAGTTAAAATTGCCCACTGTCATTCTTCTCAAGATTGAGTCAAACCCCCCAAGCCATGCATTCAACTGCTCACATGCCTGAGTATTAAATGCACGCTTGTAGTGAGGTGTCCCATCTGCATCACATTCAACAATTACCAGATTTGGTGCTGAACCATCTGTTGGAGCTGGATTACACCATTTGCGACTCAGATTCTGCCTTTGCAAACTTTGTCCAAGCAATCACAACCCCACATGGTGCACAAATTGTTTCAACACAATAGAACCTGCGGGGGGTGAAATAATTTGAACATTGTATCTCTGGCATCTCCTCATCATGCCGTTGGATGTTTGGCACTGGAGCTGGCTCCCATGGTAAGCTTTCACCAGGTCTCCGAATGATTCTCCGAAATCCTGACAACTTCTGGCAAGATGAACTTGCATGGAATCTATTCCAATCTGTCCGATGTTGCTCGCATGCCTGGATCCCAGCAGTCTTTGGATTGGAACACCCAACCACGCGGCATGTTGCTCCATATTGGGTTTAATGCAAAGCACAAAATACACCACCTCGTGCATTTGCAAGTTCAGCAGTGCAATCTCCATATGCACAGCGCTAAAAAAATTATATATAAGCCACCACATTCAAATACCAGTACAGTTCACCTACCGAGGGGCCAGTTACTATCCCATCAAGAACAACCAATTGAACAAATGCCTTGTCAACCTCCATTTGGTCATCACTACTAGCTGAACTGCTCTCTGCTGCAGCATTTGTGCTGGGTATGACATCTGCAGTTGCCTTGTATATTTGTGTGCATTCAGAACATGAATGCTCTCCAGCCACTCTGATAACTCCATTTGCTCCCAAAACCTCAAAAGCCTCCTTTGTAACCTCATCAATAGAAAGCCCATCTTGAAAGACAAGATCAATATCTGATGCAGAGGCAATTGAACGCATTGACTCTTGAACAAATGCCTGCCAAATGTGACGCCGAGTGACCTTCTTGAATTGAACAACCTGGTGTTTCCTAAAGCTATTATTCCAGTATTCGGTGTATGCAGCAGCTGAGGCATGGAAGCTTATAACCCATTCAAAACAGCTTGGGAAAATGACCGATCCACCCATAGCCCTCGCCCAACTTTAAGGTATTTTGCAGAATTCAGATATAATCAACTAAATCTGTTTTCCTCCTCATTTTCAACCCCCCGCTCATGATCAGCCATGTATTTTGTGTTGCACACATTGCATAGTCCTGTCAAAACAGGGACATTGTCATGTATGGTGGCATCTTTGATCAAAGTGACATGTGGAATATCTCGAATAGGGGTAATTTGATGGAGGGAGCGTGACTTGCATGTCAGAGTCTGACATTCCATGGCATTGGGACAAATGACAAGAGCTGGTTGGATTGATTTGTTGGAAATGGGTTGTACTTTGCCTTGATATTGTTCATTGGCATTGTAGGGGTGGAGATGTAAAAGCTTGGCCAAAGAGTCAAGTTTGAGCCCCAGTGCTACAATTTCCTCATCCTTGTCCATCCCTTTCCTCACATTTTTCATCTTCAAGGGCCCAACCTTGTGACTATCAACCTGCTGTTTTAAGGCACGTGCAAGGGCTTTTATCCAGCCTGATGCTTGAGCACGGTGTTCCCCTTGACATTTAACATATTGCTGCCGTGCATGCAGATTCAAGAGATCAGGATTTTCTGTCCGGGAAAACAATATGACCAGGGCAGCTGATAACGAAAGTTTGGAGCTGAAGTTTGTGGTGAGGAAGTGGCTGAATAATTTGAAAGGAATGTCTGGAAATGGAGATTCGATGGGGGAGGCCCAAGTGATAGGAAGCAGTGCAATTCCCATCATATAAAGGAGGATTGGTGATGATAAAGCGCAGGTGATTCCTAAAAGTAGAGTTGATAATCCTGCATGGAGAATCTTGAAAACCTGGATACTAGTGCAAAAAATGACAAGCTGGTCCCATATATTGTGTGTTTACAAGTTTACTTCGATTTCTTACTATCACCCTTTCCTTTCTTGTGAACTCTCTTTTCCTTCCCCTTCCCCTTCCCCTTCTAATTTTCCTTTTCCTTTTCCTGCTCCTGATCCTTCCCTTTGTCCTTTCTCTTTTCCTGCACTTTCACATCATCCTTCCTCAAACCCTTTCCCTTTGTCCCTTTCCCCTTATCCTTATAATCTCCATCACTTTCAACCTCCAAAGTTCCTCCATTCTGCAACCACGCTGCCAAGTCTGTAAAAGTATAGGCTTCCTTCTTTACCCCCCACAAATCAACATCACAGAGTCAATCCTCATCCTCACTCAACCAAGATACCATCTCGTCATATTGGGCCACCTGGGGAAAATAACGCTTGTAGTGAGAATGGAAGAATGACTTCAATATGAATAATTTGATGATATTGGTTTTTGTAGGTCGTTCAATTATTCAGGTTTTCACTTTCACTATTTTTTCATAGGTTTGGAATGCAGTAAGGAAAGCTTTGTATTTTTGATATGCAAGTTGAAGAGAGACATCAGCCGTACCAGTCAATGAAATGGGTATTCCAAGCATAGTGATGAGCTGCTGTTTAAAAGGAAGGATAGAGGTCGAGGAAGATGCTGGCAAAGGTGAATCAGAAGTCAGAGTTGGGGCAAGATTGGGTGTCTGGTCAGCCACCTAAAAGTGGAGACTCAACTAATAGGATTCCCTATAAGAGCAATTAAAACTTACAATGAGAAGCTTCAAGGTAAATTGGTGGTTTAAAACCGCCCAATCAACCTCTCCATCTTAAGACCAATTTAAAATTTAAAACTAAAACAACATACTTTTGACTGGTGAGTATGAGTTTCCAAGTTTCTTGAGGATGGGTGTGAGACGGTTGGTGACCTCATGCTTGAGCACCATATATGGCTTGGACTGATCAGGATTACCATGTGTCGTATAAATATGGACCTTTCCTACAACCTTGCCCTGCTGGTCATTGACATCCATGCGGTCACCAAAGTTATAGACATTTCCCAGTGCACGGCCAAGTAGGATGCCACCTGTGGTACGTGATGCTCCATGTCGTCCAGGCGGGCTCTGAGGGGGGCTCGCCATGGAAATATCTGCACTATTTGAATAAATGAATATATTGAATAAATGTGTCTACCTACCATTTGGTGGCTGGTCACCAACAACATTATTCCTGTCATCAGTCATTATAATATCTAATACATGATATATGATACAAATTAAAGATAAAAAACGGGTCACTTACCTGGGTCAGCTGAAATACTGACAGCGGTGGTGGAGGTGGTAGTGGCGGTGGCGGTGGTGGCAGTGGTAGTGGCGGTTGTGGTGGTTGCAGCAGTGGTGGTGGTGGTGGTGGTGGTAGCAGTGGCGACAGCAGTGGCGGCGGCAGTGGCAATGGCAGCGGCGGTGGCCGCAGTGCTGGGGACAGAGGTGGCGGGGGCGGCCTCGTTGTTGTTGTTGTTTGCCTTGTCATGGTCGGCACCCTCGTCGTACTTGTTGTTGTCGTCCTTGTTGTTGTTGTCACCTTGGTCGTTGGGGTTGTTGTTGCCGTTGGTCTCGCCGTTGTCCTCGTTGCCCTGGTTGGTCTTGTTGTTCTCCTCGTCCTTGCCGGCCTGGTTGCTGCTGCTGTTCTTGTTCTTGTTCTTGTCGTTCTTGTCGTCCTCGTCGCCCTGGTGGCTGTTGTTGTTGTTGTTGTTGTTCGCGTCGTCGTTGTCGTCGTCATCGTCGCCCGAGGTAGTCGTGTCCTTGTTCTTCTTGTTCTTCTTGTCGTTGTCCTTGGTGTTGTCCTCGTCGTCTGTGGTGCTGGTGCTGGTGCTAGTGCTGGTGATGGTGCTAGTGCTGGTGCTGGTGGTGCTGGTGGTCGGTGTGGTGGTCTCGCCGGAGGGGTCATCCGTCCCGTTGTCGCCTCCGGTGTTGTCGTCGCTTTCGTTGTCGCTCCTGGTGCTGTCCTCGTGACACTGCTCGAGTATGGCCTTACGGTGTTGCCTCAAGGTTCCCTGGGTGGGGAGAGGGGGAACGGCGGCGCCACCGGTCTTCGTTCGCTTCGGGGGAGCAACAGTGATGCCACTGCGTTTGAGCATGGCCTCCATTCTGTATATAACATCATTAGTAGAATAAAAATAGAACAGAAACAAAAAAGAACGTGAAAAGTGAAAGAAAAGAGTAAAAAGAAAGAAACACAGACTCACCTGGTGAGGTGAGATGGCTCCTGGGCAGCTGCATCCTCAGCAGCTCGCATAGTAGATGTTACCCCCAACCCTGTCCCTGTCCCCACAACTGCTGAACAGCCATGCATTTGACACCCCTTGGCCCCCACAACCCCTGCCATGAGCACTGGCTCCCCTCCGCTCTCCACCTACCCCCTGAGGTTCTGCCACACCCCCCACCCTTGTCAGCACCAGAAACGACCAGACAGGCCCAGTATTCAATGCCCCGAGTGCTGCCCCTTCCCCTGTCACATCACATTTGACAATGACGATCTCCCACTGCCCTCATTCACCCCTGTGCCCCCGTTTTCCCTACCTGAGCCCTGCCGCACATCTCTGACCCTTCTGTAACACCAGGAATGACCAGACAGCTCCCAGCATCAAGACGGCTCAGATGTCCTGAACACCCCCCTTCCCCATCATGTTTGACGGTGACAACCTCCCCCTGCCTCTCCAGTGGCACATGGCGTCCTCAAGAATGAACTTTTTTTCACTTTGGTCATATTTTTTGGTACTATTGTGATACCCTTTTCTGTTTTTTTCAGTGTTTTTCTCAGGTGATGTCACCATTTGAGACATGGGTGGATGGAGCGGCGCAGGGCACACCCAACCACCCACGGGGTGAAAACAGGAAGCAGCAAGGGACAACAAGGACGACAGCAGGGAGGATAGGAGTGACACCAGGGATGCAAGTGACAATAGGGAGGATAGGGAGAATTGAATATACTTTTGTATGTTAGAATATTTAATATATTGATTTTTATTGGAAGTGAAATCAGTGAAGAAAAGAGATTGGGAGAGCTATCAGGATGATAAAAAGTGCCCAGGCCTGGAAAATCATATGTAGAGTCATGAGACACCTAGGGATTGAAGCATTACTTGAGTGTCTTGAGGCACTTTGGGCCTAAATCTGTGACCCTGAAGGCTGGAAAAAAAGGCACTTTACCTACAAAGCTCTCAGGGTAAACAATTGTCTTGAGTGCCCTGGTGTGACCTAAGGCATCCCAGGGTAACCTAGGACACCCTGGGGACAAAAGTAATTTTCCTGATGCAGAGGTTGGGACAATGGCACAAATTGGAGCCCCCAGTCCATCAAGCCATAGCTCTTTGCATAGATACTCAGACCAACCAAATTCAAAGTCCCTTCCTGACTCAACCATATTTTGCAGTTCGAATTGAAGCTGTGAAGCCGCTTTTTTGATGATTGGGAGATCCTCATTGCTCACAATGGATTTCCGATAATTCTGCCAATCGGTACAGTGCAGAGCAGAAAGTTGAAGGAATTTTGTAAGGTGCAGTGTGCATTAGATGCTAGGCCATCTTCCTGGCTGAGGGGCAGCTAAAAAAAATCCTGGTAATGCAGAAACTCCATCCTACAGCACGACAGCAACAGTATAATGTTTTCATCTAATGTGCAATCTTGAGGGTAGGGGTGGATATTACACGACCGTGCTAACTCTATGCTCAAATCCACAGGGAAGCTGAGGGGTCAAACAACAGAGTCAAAAAACATGTAAAGTGCTCAAATCCAAGGCAAACCTGGAAGGAAGATAGGGTTGGATGTCACATCATTGCAGCCAGCCACGCCTGATGTAGGAAACATCAATACCTTGCTGGTGGCAGGGTTCACACTGTGCTGGAGTAGGCTGGTCAGCACTTAGTCTTTTATTGGCTGCCACCCTGGGGCCCGTGGGCACTGCTTGCATCAATTTCCCAGGCACGAGAAAAGGCACTCACTGATAGGGCAGGGGAAGGAAAAGTGGTCTCACCTTCCAAGGGCATTTGACCCTTTGATAACTTGAAGCTCCTGCTGGGAGTGTTAAGGCAGAGCCTCAACTACTAAGTTCAAGTTATCGAGTTCGTTAACGACGAGGCTTTCGTCGTTAAGTTCAATCACACTAAGGCAGAGGCTTTCTGCTTAGGTCGAGTTCGTGTCAATGAGCAGTTTAAGGTGTGAATTGCCTAGGTCAAGCTGAGGAGCCTTGACCGTAACTACTACAGCTTTTATAGCTACAGGTATCTAGCTAATTGTCTAATAGTGAGTGAACACGTACTACTTGCTGCGCACGCAGCGATATAGCTGTTATACTACGGAAAGCTATTGTCTACTGTACAGTAAGCGGCTGCACTTGTTGCTGTGCTACAAACAACGGTATCTAATGGGCGCTGCCCGTCGAGTCAATATCTGCTAAGTATCAAACAGGAAACGGAGTAAAGAGGAAAAAGAGATAGTCAATAAGGAAAATCGTAACAGGGAGAGTTTTTGGCAGGGCAAGGCATAAGCACAGCGAGTGATGAAAAGTCAGACCCAAGGCCAGGTGAAAAAAAGTCAGACCTGGAAGCACCTGGATGGGGGGGGGGAATTCGGGGGAGATTTGAAGGAGGCCAGGAATAACTTGAGGCTCCAGGAGCTCTGTACTAAGAGCTTGGAAAAAAAGTTGACACACTGACATTGAATACATGACTAGGGCAAACAACAACAAAGTTTTCCAGATTAACCCTAATAACCCTAATCAGCCCTCAGTGCTCAGCGTCACAAGGCTTGAACATGTACTTGCCAGCAGTAGTAGTATATTGAGAGCTTGAGCAGTTCAATGAAGACCGTGATCGAACAGCAGCAGGATCTAGAATGAAAGATCCAGTTTCTTGAGGGCCTGTTAAATGCAATAGTGATACAGTGCCATCTTCCCCAACTGAGGGGTAGCCAAAAGAATCCTGATGATGCAGAAATACCATCCTACAGCATAACAACAACATGGGGACATAGTATAACACTTTCCTCTGATGTGCAATCTTGAAGCTAGGGGTGGATAGTGTGCGAATGTGCTAACTCTGTGCTCGAATCCATGAGGTGGATATCTGTTACAATTTTCCCATGTCGTTCTATTCAGACGGAACCTTATTTACTTGACACACAGCACTCATCATCACTTTCTGATTATGTTTCAAGACCAGAGTAGAGACAAACACGAAGTAGATATCTATCAGACGGACTATAGTAGACTAAACAACCACAATTAGTTTAGACTACTATAAAAGCTTGTACTAGATACTCGGTCAAGGCCCCAGCTTGACCAAAGATATCAAATACTCTTATCTGCTCACATCGCTCTCGACTCGACTAAGGAAAGCCTCCTTAGTTCAATGCATCTGAACTCGTTTAGGAAGCACCAAACAACGAACTCATACGAAGACAGTACGAGAAGACTAAGGCTGGGTAGTTAAGACCAATAATCTTAACAATATCACATCAAACAACAGTGTCCGCGAACATGCTGAATCTGTGCTCGAGTCCAAGGGAAAGCTGGGGGTGGATGTTAGATAAAACAACAGAGTTCACAAACATGCTTACTCTGTTGAATCTGAGGCCAATCTCGAATGAAGGTGAGGTCAAACAACAGAGTCCGCAAACATGCTGACTCTGTGCTTGCCAGTGAATCCAAAGCCAATCTCGAACGAAGGTGAGGTCAAACAGAGTCTGCAAACATGCTGACTCTGTTGAATTCGAGGCCAATCTCGAATGAAGGTGAGGTCAAACAGTGGAGTCCGCAAACATGCTGACTCTCTCTAATGAAGTGAATAAGTCAAGAACTCAGATTCATCATTTTAACTCTGTAACTAGTCACAGTCACCCTGACTCCCATCGCTCAGGCTAACTTACTTGAATATTAGTCAAACACATTGCCAGTGGTATTAAACTAGACTCACATTTCTACATGCACTCAGCACTTGCTCATGTACGAGGGAACGGTCACAGGTCTAGCTTATGCCACCGCTGAGCCTTGGCTCACCTTGCTCGTTCATGGATGTGAACAAACACATACTCCTGGTCATTATGTAGAGTGGTCAGCTTTGCCTATGGTAAGCATTCCAGTGTACTCGGATGCACACATCCAGACGGACCCATTGTCTAGTGTGAGCCTGCCACCTCGCCAGCGGTTGTTGGTGGGCTATCACTGGCACCAGTGACGCGGACTGTAATTTACACTCCCCCACCTATTCCAGTCGGACTCCACAGATTCCGGAAATTCCGGTAGGATTCCAGTCAGTCCAACCGGAATCCGGTTTTTCTGATTGGAATCCATTTATTCCGACTGGAATTCCTCAAGTCCAACTCCAATTACCTTGCAATTCTAAGTCCAAGTCAAAATAACAATCACACATGCAAGAATTGAACCCTCAACCTCCAGATCACAGAGGCCAGAGTTGGGACAACATAACAGCTGAGCCACAAAGCCATTCCTATAGTATAATATAATAGCTTCCTTATTACCTATTTAATATATATTAACTAAAACACACTATATATAACATAATTATATATGGGGGCACTGCAGAAGGGGGGGAGTGGGGTACGTCGCGGCCTCGGGTGTCCCGTCGCCTCCCCTCACGTCGTAGATTATTTATAATATTAATATACAGAGGGGGGGAATGGGGCACGTCGCGTCGTGTCCCCTCCCCTCTCCTCCCCTCGCGTCCCCTCTCCTCGCGCCGCGTCCCCTCATCCCACGGCCTTGGGCGTCGTGTCATCTCCCCTCGCATCGTCCTACTATCGGTGCCACCAACGTAGCACCCCTTTCCACCCCATGAGCGATGGCTCGTGGTAGTGGTTGTGGGTGCTGTCGTTGGCGCTGCCATTGCCATGGCCCCCCCCCTCCCCCCCCTTCCCCGCGTCCGCTCACGCCTGTCGCACCCCTCCTCCGCCCTGCGAGCAGTTGCTCGCAGCGGTGGTGGGGGGTGCTGTGTCGCGCTGGGTGGTGCGTTTCCTCTCCCTGCCGCTGGGTGTCTGGCCCGTACCCTCTCACCTGGCACGTCCCCTTGCTCCTGGACACGTCCCTTCACTCCCCTGCTCCCAGACACGTCCCCTTGCTCCCGGAAGCATCCCTTTGCTCCCCGACTCGTCCCCTCTCTCCCTAACACGTCCCCTGTCGCCTTGACTCGTCCCCTCCCTCCCCATCGTGTCCCCAGTGCACCCACCCATCCACCCCACGAGCAGTCGCTCATGGCGGTGGGGGCGGGTGCTGCCTCGCATGCGGGTGGTGACGTGGCGGCGGCTGGTGGTGCTGACGTCGTGGCGGGTCGGCTCCTGTTGTGGTCATCACGGCTGGCTGGTGCTGGTGACGTGGCAGCCATGCTGTCAAAAGTGGAGCTCCCCCACGCACCCACGAGCAGGGGCTCGCAGGGCTGCATGGGGGGGTTGTTTTGGGCTGCTAGAGAGAGGGGGGGGAAGGAGGGGGGAGCGAGGGGAGGGGGTCAGTGACGTGGGAACAAGGGGGGGGGGGGCACGATTCGGGGCGCACCTCGCGGGTACCCCGCTCCTCGGGCCTCCCTGCACCTCCTTATCCCCCTCCCTGCCCCTCACATCCCAGCTGAGTGGGGAGGAAGGGGGTGGCGCTGCGCAGCCATTGTTACAGATAGAAAAACTGAAAAACAAAAATTCGTTAGCTTAAAAAAATAGCTAAGGAATAATAAAACTTACTATGGGGGCCACAGGCCCCCATATAGGTGGAGTCGAGAGGGGGGAAAGGAGGAGGGGGGGGGGAGGGAGGGAGGAGGCGGCGTCGTGGGTGGTGGTGGTGGTGACTGATGAGCGGTCACGACAAATTGTGACGCGCTGTGACATGGGGTATACTGAGTCCAGTGTGCGTCCGGTCGATCCGACTATTCCGGGTAAAAATGAGTCCGGGTGGATTCCGGGGATTCCGGGGGTAAAATTGATTATTAGTCCGTCCGGAATACTTCCACAAAGGGAAACTACATACAAAAAAAAGTCCACCGGATTCCAGAAATTCCAGTAATTCCGGTCGGAATAACCGGAATCCGACCGGAATAGGTGGCTTAGTGTAACGTACTCGATGCGGACGAGCCTTGAAACGACCCTTTTTCATGGACAATGAGGGCCCAAATGACGATAAACATCGTTTGGGCCCTAGGTAAGCTTTTTTCTTGTTTCGTTGTGTTTTTCTATAGTAACTCACTATTTTCATTACATTTCAGGTTCTAGATGTCTTGTGATGATAGCCACCAAGTCATAGCACCAACAACAGCGACACGAGGGCCCAGCACTGGCACGAACAATGGTAACAGCACGAGAAAGGTGCAGGACACTGAGACGGGAGCGTACAACGGGGAACATAAGAACAACGGCCCAAGTTTATTTCATATTTCATTTCGTTGCTACTAACTAAACTTTTCAGTACTAGTTCGACGACGGCTAAGACCAACACCTAGGGCAAATGACAGTGACGACCACGCAACGCACACCCACCACCACCGTTGCACAACAGACCACCACAATGACAACGACAGGCACGTCCCAGCACCCCATGAGGGCACAGCATCAACGGAGAGGGAGACAACGAGGATCGGACAAAGGTGGAAGGCGCAGGCGACGGAGACAGCGCCGTACAACGAGGGAAGAGCACAAAGAAGGGCACAAGAGATACAACGAGGTCTCTTAGGCCGTAGGTGAGTTCTTTATTTGTCTCATTTTATTTTTTTATGTATTGACGACAACAACAACAACAACTGCCTAGACCACGAAACAAACAGGGAGATCGAGCGGGCTCAGCGACAAGGGGAACACCTACGAGTACAACACAGACGACCAAGATGATGGCAAGGACAGCAGGGAAGAGGAGGACAACCAGCAAGAGCACGACGATGACGGCAACAACGAAGCGGACGGCAATGACAGGACAACAATGATGAAGGCCCAGCAACCCAGGACGACGGAGACAGGACGACACCACCCAGCACCCAGCACCGCCGCTGCGAGCAACTGCTCACAGGGCAGAGGGAGGTGCGAGGACGGAGATGACCACGAAAAGACGGTGGGGAAGACCTGGGCATCAGGGACAGCAACAGTGAAAGACAGCGAGGAACGAGGCCACCACCACCACGATGGCTGCCACCCTGAGCATCCCCAACCGCTGCTGCGAGCACTCGCAACTGCTCGCGGGGCAGAAACGGGGACAGGGACCCGGAGGACGACCCATGAAGAGGACGACAACGACAACGACAGGGAGGAGAGAGCGACGGCGATGGGGAGGAAGGGGACGACTGCAACAAGGAAAGGGGCGGTGGACAGGGACAACAAGAACGGGGACCCACGTGCCCAGGACGACGCACCAGAGGACGACACACCAAGATGCACCAGGACGATGGACTGACGCCAACGCACCACGACGCACCCAGGACGGCGGGGCTGCGTACTCCCTTCCTCCGCAATTTGCGTGGAGGAGGGGATTTATTTCCCTTCCATTTTTAATTAGTATTATTACCCCTCCCCTTCCCCGCGTTTTGTGGGCAAGGGGGTTTTTCTTTGTTTTATTTATAACTAGTATTGTTACCCTCCCCTCGCGTTCGGTGTGAGGGGTTGATTTTTTAAAATGAATCTACCTCTTATAAACACGCCGCTTTCTCCTGAAGATCTCCCCCACCAAGTAACATCCCTCTCCTTCCACCTTTTTGTGTGCATCCACACGAAATTAATTAATTGATTGATTTTTCACTGGGCTACAATGCTGCGACGCGTCGTGTTGATGGCTGACAACGTGACTCGTGAGTACTTGAGTCATGAGAAGTTGAAAGTGTATCGGGCTATCATCCATTGTATTCTGTATTCTGTATCCATTTATCTGTGTACTATATTGTAACATCGACGCTTCGTTGTTAGTGCGTAATGTCTTACCCCAACACATCTACGAGATCTGATTCTTTTCACTTCCAGTCAGCTCGAGTCGCACAGTTGTCATGGACCTGGATATCGTTCGGTTAGATGGGAGGTACAGATTGCAAAGAAGGGTTGGAACTGGGTCATTTGGTGAGCTTAATGCAGTCATGCTACACCTGCTCAACTTGTGCCACAACCTTCCGGTGGAATTTCGCAAATTCCTAGAATATGCGCGCTCACTTTCTTTTGACAATAAACCTGATTACAACTACTTGTACGACCTTTTTGATGGTCTCTTGTCACAAGAGGGATTCCCGAAAGACTCGTCGTTTGATTGGAGTGTTGATGGTGGGCAATCAGGCAGTGAGGATAGACACGGTGCATGCGACACATACAACAAATATGGCATACGTCGAACTGGGTAAGTGCTATGCACCAACTACATTTATGCTGGATACTAACAAGGAATTTCCACTAGACTGCGCTCTCAGGCTTGAAAGCGAGAGTGACGTAGCAAGATTGCCCTATCTTGACTTTGCTGGTGGTGCTAATGCTGCTGATGTGGCATAGCAGAGTTGAATGAATTATCAAACGCCTTGTCTTGCATTAGTTATATTCCTTAGCTATCCTTTATATCATCTCCGTAGCTATATAGAGTGTACCCCTTGGATCATGGTATATAGAGTATACCACAACTAGCTGGCTTTCAGCCGAAGTCGGCTGAAAGTCGGCTGAAGTCGTGTCAATTAATCTTCGGCTGAAACTGGCTTGAAGTGCTTGACTCGAGTCAAGTTGTGGCTTCCGAATACAAACTTGCCGAAAGCTGGTCACATGTTAGAAAAGTCATGACTTTCAAAGTCAGCCCGGGACCAGCTGAGTCGCAGCAACACTAATGCAAGTTGTTCCCAAAATGGTTCCATGCACATCATGAATGTCATATAAGCAAGCTGTGATGCACACAAAGATTATGTTGTGTTCTTTGGATACTGAGGTTGACATGGTGGAATATATCTTGGCAGCATAATGTGATGGATTGGTAAATACTGAAACTAGTCATGCAAATCTGTATTTACAATTGACTCAGACCATGTGTGAAAACATCATAATTGGACAATGTGCTCATGATATGGTTTTATTGCGGGTGATGTTATTGAGGGTGAGGCCTACACATCTACGGAAAGTAGTAATGTAATGTGGTCTCATTATCACAGCAACTCCATCTGGTGGGTGTGAACGTACATTTAGTTAAAGGAAAGAATGCCTCTGAGATGTTCAGGCAATAGAAATCTGGATGAAGCCATAGTATAGGCATATTTTCATCAAGATGTGGGTTTATTTTATGAGTCTGAAACACTGCAGTACCACTTCAACAAATGAGTTATCGGGAAAGAAATTAGAAGGGCTTGATCTCAGTCATGTTATCTGCTGATAATTACATGTATCATATGCTTAGAACCATGAGACTTGGGCAGACCTCCATCACTCACCAATCATGATTGAATTGTCAATCATTGATGTCGATCATGATTGACACCAGACTTTAAAAATGATCCTCAGGTCCGTCTCCTGATCCATCATCTCATAACCACCCCCAGCACACTCCCATAACTGCTTTGGAACCCAATCTTTGCCTGAATATGTCTGAACTTCCTCAAGTCCCTCTCGAGCTTGTACAATTCAAACTGACCATGGAGGACACTGGCCCATTGCATGACTGGAAAGAATACTGGCAGGCTGTCAATTGTAATGACCGATGTAAAATTGTGACAAAGGTGTATGAGGAATTGAAGAAAAATTCGCCACATTGGTCAGAGTCTGACAGAAAGCTGAAGAAAGAGGTAAGCTGTACACCATGTCTTATGGAATAAAATCTCAATGCCCTAACACATGGTTACAGGGTATTTACACATGGTTACAGGGTATTTACACATGGTTCCACACTTATGGATGGAAAAGGGAGTCCATTGAAAAATTCTGGGATATGAAAAAATGGATGGCAAGGATGGTCCTAGGCATTGAGGCTGACACTGACCTCAAGGACACCATCCGGACAAAGTCAGGTGGATGGAATGGCTCAGAGTCTGCCAAGGCAGACAACCAGCATGCATTCGGCATGTACCAGGCCAAACTGACAAAGGTATGGGATTGGACGTTGGATGAGGAGAAACAGCACCTGGAATCGGTGGCTGACTTGTGGAAACAAATGGGGCCACCGGCAGCCCAGCAAGCAAAGTAGGTCAATTGACATCGGTTATTGTCATGATGTGAACCAGGCTCTAGGAGTGCCACCAAGGCATACAAGTATGTCCAGTCATTCTGCAAGGAGATGAAACAATCATGTGGCATGGACTGTGTGATCCTCAGCTTCTATCAGAATGAAAATGGGACAGTGGCTGTTAATGGGTAAGATGTACTATTTTACTCTTCTAAATTATCGGTGCTGACTTGTCTTTTAGGCAGGAATATATGGAACAGCTCAGCAGGACATCGTTCTTTAAGTGCATCCAGATTGGGAGTCCAAGCCCATCATGGTGCTTTTGAGCCAGCATGCAACGGAAATGCACAGTGAGTATTGTTAATTATATCTACTGTAATCTACAGGTGACATGGATCTGCAGACACAAATAATGCCATGACGATGACCTCTGGCAGGACAAGCCGGAAGCCATACCAGGACCTTCCAACCAATGGGGAAGGCCACCCACTACTCCCAGACCCATCACAATGGCCAAAGAAGGCACAACTCTCAGTGTATTTGACCCATTACATATGGAGCATTTAATGGTGGCTTTTGGCCCATGTAGTATGGTCCAGCTAAGATGGGCCCATCTTGTGTGATAGACCATAGGATAAGGGTGGGCCTATGTTAATGGGATACACCATGTGAATAAGGTGGGCCCATTGTGATGTGACTGAGTGAGTGAGACCATTGATGATGGGTGGGCCCAGGTGTGAGCTGATGGAGGCAGTATACCATGAGTGATGGATGGGCCCATGGATGATCTATCGGAGGCAGTAGACTATGGGTGATGGGTGGGCCCATGGGTGATGTATCGGAGGCAGTAGACTATGGGTGATGGATAGGCCCATGGTCTAGCTTATACCAGAGACAGTAGACCATGGGTGATGGATGGGCCCATGAGTGCTATACCAGAGACAGTAGACCATTGGTGATGGCTGGGCCCATGGGTCTGCCACTGGAGACAGTATACCATGGGTGATGAGTGGGCCCAAGGGTGATGGATGGGCCTGTGGCTCAGCTACTTATACCATGGGTGATGGGTGGGCCCATGGGTGACCTGTTGCAGATAGTAGACCATGGGTGATAGGTACCAGAGAGCATATGTAATGACTGATGGATCTGCCTGGTCCTAATCCAAGCCCTCTTCCTATTCCCAATTCCTGGTCCATGCCCTCATCCAATTCCCAATCCTAGTAGAGATCTGTGCCCTCTTCCAGTTCCTGATCCTGGGTCTAGTCCATGCTGTCTTCCACTTTCAAGTCTTTGTCCCCCTTTCTAATTACCAGTTGTATTCTGGGCACAATGGCAGTGAGGAATGGCAATTGAATTCCATCAATTAATGACCTGCCTATTCCTATCAGGAAAAAATCTCAAACAGACTTATTCTCAGTTTGCAACTTAATGAACTTGGTTCATGCTTAATTCAACTTAGATTACCAGATTTCATGCTTGGATCACCAAACTTTGAATCCTAAGCCCAAATAAGTACTTGCTAAGCAGTAAGCTAGGTTGTTTTCTTATTTTTGGCTCATTTAACCAATAAGCACCCTAAGCTGAGATTATGCCTGTTCAAATTTTTTTTCAGATTTTTCTGAGGCCATTCATTGATGCTATTCAATGTTTTTCAAATGGGCAATATCACTGCCTTGCCCATTGCACACATCATTTGCATTCCTGTTTGAACCTTGAAGTCCCGACACCCTCACTGCGACATTCACGTCCACAGTCACCACTTTTCATACCTCATCCATCTACTCATCCATCTACTCAATGGCCCCTTGAGACACTAGCCGTCCAATTGTTCCACATGGCCTGCCATTTAGAGTAAATTTCCATTCTTCATTTTTCATATGTAAACATTTATCTGAATTACAACAGTGTGGTCAGCGAGTTGAGGCATGGGTGAGCAGTCAGTGGAGGAGAGGAAGGTTCAACCAGTATGACTATACGCTTCAGCGTACCTTTCAAAGGGAAGGGCAGCATCAGCTGAGATTCATAAGTTGTTCATTCCATTTTGGTTCTTTTCCTTACTGATATTGGTGGGATAGCAGGAGCAACAATGCATTGGAGGGATGATAGTACTTGATGATCAGCGAGTAATCATTGTTGACTTGCGTAATATCCGACGTCTTGTATAGGTAAGTAATACTTTTTCATTCTGTTATTAAATATCCTTCACCTTGACTAATGCATTGATCCCAGTTATATTATCATGTATATTTGTACATCTACCAAAAGTGCCACTGTGTACAAAATCAATGAGGGTTTATCAGATACGAGACTTCATTATAGAGTGCCGTAAGAAATTCCTGTGCCCTCACTGTAACTGCGCACACTAAATAAATGCTCCCAGCTATATCAAACAAAATTGTGACCCATGGTTGTGTTCGGTTATCAGGTACATTGCATAAGTGAGTCATACTTCATATATAATTCATTCACTATCACCCATTCCATCCCTTTTGCCACTGAAATTTTCAGGGAGCATGCCGGAAGCCATTAGGCAAGGCAACATGTCTAGCTACAATGTCCCCTCTGTTTCCTGACTACTGTCAATGAGCGGGAACCATTCTGGAATGAGCAGGAAGGGCAGATCAATGAAGTGGATCGACCGGACGCACACTGGACTCAGTATACCCCATGTCACAGCGCGTCACAATTTGTCGTGACCGCTCATCAGTCACCACCACCACCACCCACGACGCCGCCTCCTCCCTCCCTCCCCCCCCCCTCCTCCTTTCCCCCCTCTCGACTCCACCTATATGGGGGCCTGTGGCCCCCATAGTAAGTTTTATTATTCCTTAGCTATTTTTTTAAGCTAACGAATTTTTGTTTTTCAGTTTTTCTATCTGTAACAATGGCTGCGCAGCGCCACCCCCTTCCTCCCCACTCAGCTGGGATGTGAGGGGCAGGGAGGGGGATAAGGAGGTGCAGGGAGGCCCGAGGAGCGGGGTACCCGCGAGGTGCGCCCCGAATCGTGCCCCCCCCCCCCTTGTTCCCACGTCACTGACCCCCTCCCCTCGCTCCCCCCTCCTTCCCCCCCCTCTCTCTAGCAGCCCAAAACAACCCCCCCATGCAGCCCTGCGAGCCCCTGCTCGTGGGTGCGTGGGGGAGCTCCACTTTTGACAGCATGGCTGCCACGTCACCAGCACCAGCCAGCCGTGATGACCACAACAGGAGCCGACCCGCCACGACGTCAGCACCACCAGCCGCCGCCACGTCACCACCCGCATGCGAGGCAGCACCCGCCCCCACCGCCATGAGCGACTGCTCGTGGGGTGGATGGGTGGGTGCACTGGGGACACGATGGGGAGGGAGGGGACGAGTCAAGGCGACAGGGGACGTGTTAGGGAGAGAGGGGACGAGTCGGGGAGCAAAGGGATGCTTCCGGGAGCAAGGGGACGTGTCTGGGAGCAGGGGAGTGAAGGGACGTGTCCAGGAGCAAGGGGACGTGCCAGGTGAGAGGGTACGGGCCAGACACCCAGCGGCAGGGAGAGGAAACGCACCACCCAGCGCGACACAGCACCCCCCACCACCGCTGCGAGCAACTGCTCGCAGGGCGGAGGAGGGGTGCGACAGGCGTGAGCGGACGCGGGGAAGGGGGGGGAGGGGGGGGGCCATGGCAATGGCAGCGCCAACGACAGCACCCACAACCACTACCACGAGCCATCGCTCATGGGGTGGAAAGGGGTGCTACGTTGGTGGCACCGATAGTAGGACGATGCGAGGGGAGATGACACGACGCCCAAGGCCGTGGGATGAGGGGACGCGGCGCGAGGAGAGGGGACGCGAGGGGAGGAGAGGGGAGGGGACACGACGCGACGTGCCCCATTCCCCCCCTCTGTATATTAATATTATAAATAATCTACGACGTGAGGGGAGGCGACGGGACACCCGAGGCCGCGACGTACCCCACTCCCCCCCTTCTGCAGTGCCCCCATATATAATTATGTTATATATAGTGTGTTTTAGTTAATATATATTAAATAGGTAATAAGGAAGCTATTATATTATACTATAGGAATGGCTTTGTGGCTCAGCTGTTATGTTGTCCCAACTCTGGCCTCTGTGATCTGGAGGTTGAGGGTTCAATTCTTGCATGTGTGATTGTTATTTTGACTTGGACTTAGAATTGCAAGGTAATTGGAGTTGGACTTGAGGAATTCCAGTCGGAATAAATGGATTCCAATCAGAAAAACCGGATTCCGGTTGGACTGACTGGAATCCTACCGGAATTTCCGGAATCTGTGGAGTCCGACTGGAATAGGTGGGGGAGTGTAAATTACAGTCCGCGTCACTGGTGCCAGTGATAGCCCACCAACAACCGCTGGCGAGGTGGCAGGCTCACACTAGACAATGGGTCCGTCTGGATGTGTGCATCCGAGTACACTGGAATGCTTACCATAGGCAAAGCTGACCACTCTACATAATGACCAGGAGTATGTGTTTGTTCACATCCATGAACGAGCAAGGTGAGCCAAGGCTCAGCGGTGGCATAAGCTAGACCTGTGACCGTTCCCTCGTACATGAGCAAGTGCTGAGTGCATGTAGAAATGTGAGTCTAGTTTAATACCACTGGCAATGTGTTTGACTAATATTCAAGTAAGTTAGCCTGAGCGATGGGAGTCAGGGTGACTGTGACTAGTTACAGAGTTAAAATGATGAATCTGAGTTCTTGACTTATTCACTTCATTAGAGAGAGTCAGCATGTTTGCGGACTCCACTGTTTGACCTCACCTTCATTCGAGATTGGCCTCGAATTCAACAGAGTCAGCATGTTTGCAGACTCTGTTTGACCTCACCTTCGTTCGAGATTGGCTTTGGATTCACTGGCAAGCACAGAGTCAGCATGTTTGCGGACTCTGTTGTTTGACCTCACCTTCATTCGAGATTGGCCTCAGATTCAACAGAGTAAGCATGTTTGTGAACTCTGTTGTTTTATCTAACATCCACCCCCAGCTTTCCCTTGGACTCGAGCACAGATTCAGCATGTTCGCGGACACTGTTGTTTGATGTGATATTGTTAAGATTATTGGTCTTAACTACCCAGCCTTAGTCTTCTCGTACTGTCTTCGTATGAGTTCGTTGTTTGGTGCTTCCTAAACGAGTTCAGATGCATTGAACTAAGGAGGCTTTCCTTAGTCGAGTCGAGAGCGATGTGAGCAGATAAGAGTATTTGATATCTTTGGTCAAGCTGGGGCCTTGACCGAGTATCTAGTACAAGCTTTTATAGTAGTCTAAACTAATTGTGGTTGTTTAGTCTACTATAGTCCGTCTGATAGATATCTACTTCGTGTTTGTCTCTACTCTGGTCTTGAAACATAATCAGAAAGTGATGATGAGTGCTGTGTGTCAAGTAAATAAGGTTCCGTCTGAATAGAACGACATGGGAAAATTGTAACAGATATCCACCTCATGGATTCGAGCACAGAGTTAGCACATTCGCACACTATCCACCCCTAGCTTCAAGATTGCACATCAGAGGAAAGTGTTATACTATGTCCCCATGTTGTTGTTATGCTGTAGGATGGTATTTCTGCATCATCAGGATTCTTTTGGCTACCCCTCAGTTGGGGAAGATGGCACTGTATCACTATTGCATTTAACAGGCCCTCAAGAAACTGGATCTTTCATTCTAGATCCTGCTGCTGTTCGATCACGGTCTTCATTGAACTGCTCAAGCTCTCAATATACTACTACTGCTGGCAAGTACATGTTCAAGCCTTGTGACGCTGAGCACTGAGGGCTGATTAGGGTTATTAGGGTTAATCTGGAAAACTTTGTTGTTGTTTGCCCTAGTCATGTATTCAATGTCAGTGTGTCAACTTTTTTTCCAAGCTCTTAGTACAGAGCTCCTGGAGCCTCAAGTTATTCCTGGCCTCCTTCAAATCTCCCCCGAATTCCCCCCCCCCATCCAGGTGCTTCCAGGTCTGACTTTTTTTCACCTGGCCTTGGGTCTGACTTTTCATCACTCGCTGTGCTTATGCCTTGCCCTGCCAAAAACTCTCCCTGTTACGATTTTCCTTATTGACTATCTCTTTTTCCTCTTTACTCCGTTTCCTGTTTGATACTTAGCAGATATTGACTCGACGGGCAGCGCCCATTAGATACCGTTGTTTGTAGCACAGCAACAAGTGCAGCCGCTTACTGTACAGTAGACAATAGCTTTCCGTAGTATAACAGCTATATCGCTGCGTGCGCAGCAAGTAGTACGTGTTCACTCACTATTAGACAATTAGCTAGATACCTGTAGCTATAAAAGCTGTAGTAGTTACGGTCAAGGCTCCTCAGCTTGACCTAGGCAATTCACACCTTAAACTGCTCATTGACACGAACTCGACCTAAGCAGAAAGCCTCTGCCTTAGTGTGATTGAACTTAACGACGAAAGCCTCGTCGTTAACGAACTCGATAACTTGAACTTAGTAGTTGAGGCTCTGCCTTAACACTCCCAGCAGGAGCTTCAAGTTATCAAAGGGTCAAATGCCCTTGGAAGGTGAGACCACTTTTCCTTCCCCTGCCCTATCAGTGAGTGCCTTTTCTCGTGCCTGGGAAATTGATGCAAGCAGTGCCCACGGGCCCCAGGGTGGCAGCCAATAAAAGACTAAGTGCTGACCAGCCTACTCCAGCACAGTGTGAACCCTGCCACCAGCAAGGTATTGATGTTTCCTACATCAGGCGTGGCTGGCTGCAATGATGTGACATCCAACCCTATCTTCCTTCCAGGTTTGCCTTGGATTTGAGCACTTTACATGTTTTTTGACTCTGTTGTTTGACCCCTCAGCTTCCCTGTGGATTTGAGCATAGAGTTAGCACGGTCGTGTAATATCCACCCCTACCCTCAAGATTGCACATTAGATGAAAACATTATACTGTTGCTGTCGTGCTGTAGGATGGAGTTTCTGCATTACCAGGATTTTTTTTAGCTGCCCCTCAGCCAGGAAGATGGCCTAGCATCTAATGCACACTGCACCTTACAAAATTCCTTCAACTTTCTGCTCTGCACTGTACCGATTGGCAGAATTATCGGAAATCCATTGTGAGCAATGAGGATCTCCCAATCATCAAAAAAGCGGCTTCACAGCTTCAATTCGAACTGCAAAATATGGTTGAGTCAGGAAGGGACTTTGAATTTGGTTGGTCTGAGTATCTATGCAAAGAGCTATGGCTTGATGGACTGGGGGCTCCAATTTGTGCCATTGTCCCAACCTCTGCATCAGGAAAATTACTTTTGTCCCCAGGGTGTCCTAGGTTACCCTGGGATGCCTTAGGTCACACCAGGGCACTCAAGACAATTGTTTACCCTGAGAGCTTTGTAGGTAAAGTGCCTTTTTTTCCAGCCTTCAGGGTCACAGATTTAGGCCCAAAGTGCCTCAAGACACTCAAGTAATGCTTCAATCCCTAGGTGTCTCATGACTCTACATATGATTTTCCAGGCCTGGGCACTTTTTATCATCCTGATAGCTCTCCCAATCTCTTTTCTTCACTGATTTCACTTCCAATAAAAATCAATATATTAAATATTCTAACATACAAAAGTATATTCAATTCTCCCTATCCTCCCTATTGTCACTTGCATCCCTGGTGTCACTCCTATCCTCCCTGCTGTCGTCCTTGTTGTCCCTTGCTGCTTCCTGTTTTCACCCCGTGGGTGGTTGGGTGTGCCCTGCGCCGCTCCATCCACCCATGTCTCAAATGGTGACATCACCTGAGAAAAACACTGAAAAAAACAGAAAAGGGTATCACAATAGTACCAAAAAATATGACCAAAGTGAAAAAAAGTTCATTCTTGAGGACGCCATGTGCCACTGGAGAGGCAGGGGGAGGTTGTCACCGTCAAACATGATGGGGAAGGGGGGTGTTCAGGACATCTGAGCCGTCTTGATGCTGGGAGCTGTCTGGTCATTCCTGGTGTTACAGAAGGGTCAGAGATGTGCGGCAGGGCTCAGGTAGGGAAAACGGGGGCACAGGGGTGAATGAGGGCAGTGGGAGATCGTCATTGTCAAATGTGATGTGACAGGGGAAGGGGCAGCACTCGGGGCATTGAATACTGGGCCTGTCTGGTCGTTTCTGGTGCTGACAAGGGTGGGGGGTGTGGCAGAACCTCAGGGGGTAGGTGGAGAGCGGAGGGGAGCCAGTGCTCATGGCAGGGGTTGTGGGGGCCAAGGGGTGTCAAATGCATGGCTGTTCAGCAGTTGTGGGGACAGGGACAGGGTTGGGGGTAACATCTACTATGCGAGCTGCTGAGGATGCAGCTGCCCAGGAGCCATCTCACCTCACCAGGTGAGTCTGTGTTTCTTTCTTTTTACTCTTTTCTTTCACTTTTCACGTTCTTTTTTGTTTCTGTTCTATTTTTATTCTACTAATGATGTTATATACAGAATGGAGGCCATGCTCAAACGCAGTGGCATCACTGTTGCTCCCCCGAAGCGAACGAAGACCGGTGGCGCCGCCGTTCCCCCTCTCCCCACCCAGGGAACCTTGAGGCAACACCGTAAGGCCATACTCGAGCAGTGTCACGAGGACAGCACCAGGAGCGACAACGAAAGCGACGACAACACCGGAGGCGACAACGGGACGGATGACCCCTCCGGCGAGACCACCACACCGACCACCAGCACCACCAGCACCAGCACTAGCACCATCACCAGCACTAGCACCAGCACCAGCACCACAGACGACGAGGACAACACCAAGGACAACGACAAGAAGAACAAGAAGAACAAGGACACGACTACCTCGGGCGACGATGACGACGACAACGACGACGCGAACAACAACAACAACAACAACAGCCACCAGGGCGACGAGGACGACAAGAACGACAAGAACAAGAACAAGAACAGCAGCAGCAACCAGGCCGGCAAGGACGAGGAGAACAACAAGACCAACCAGGGCAACGAGGACAACGGCGAGACCAACGGCAACAACAACCCCAACGACCAAGGTGACAACAACAACAAGGACGACAACAACAAGTACGACGAGGGTGCCGACCATGACAAGGCAAACAACAACAACAACGAGGCCGCCCCCGCCACCTCTGTCCCCAGCACTGCGGCCACCGCCGCTGCCATTGCCACTGCCGCCGCCACTGCTGTCGCCACTGCTACCACCACCACCACCACCACCACTGCTGCAACCACCACAACCGCCACTACCACTGCCACCACCGCCACCGCCACTACCACCTCCACCACCGCTGTCAGTATTTCAGCTGACCCAGGTAAGTGACCCGTTTTTTATCTTTAATTTGTATCATATATCATGTATTAGATATTATAATGACTGATGACAGGAATAATGTTGTTGGTGACCAGCCACCAAATGGTAGGTAGACACATTTATTCAATATATTCATTTATTCAAATAGTGCAGATATTTCCATGGCGAGCCCCCCTCAGAGCCCGCCTGGACGACATGGAGCATCACGTACCACAGGTGGCATCCTACTTGGCCGTGCACTGGGAAATGTCTATAACTTTGGTGACCGCATGGATGTCAATGACCAGCAGGGCAAGGTTGTAGGAAAGGTCCATATTTATACGACACATGGTAATCCTGATCAGTCCAAGCCATATATGGTGCTCAAGCATGAGGTCACCAACCGTCTCACACCCATCCTCAAGAAACTTGGAAACTCATACTCACCAGTCAAAAGTATGTTGTTTTAGTTTTAAATTTTAAATTGGTCTTAAGATGGAGAGGTTGATTGGGCGGTTTTAAACCACCAATTTACCTTGAAGCTTCTCATTGTAAGTTTTAATTGCTCTTATAGGGAATCCTATTAGTTGAGTCTCCACTTTTAGGTGGCTGACCAGACACCCAATCTTGCCCCAACTCTGACTTCTGATTCACCTTTGCCAGCATCTTCCTCGACCTCTATCCTTCCTTTTAAACAGCAGCTCATCACTATGCTTGGAATACCCATTTCATTGACTGGTACGGCTGATGTCTCTCTTCAACTTGCATATCAAAAATACAAAGCTTTCCTTACTGCATTCCAAACCTATGAAAAAATAGTGAAAGTGAAAACCTGAATAATTGAACGACCTACAAAAACCAATATCATCAAATTATTCATATTGAAGTCATTCTTCCATTCTCACTACAAGCGTTATTTTCCCCAGGTGGCCCAATATGACGAGATGGTATCTTGGTTGAGTGAGGATGAGGATTGACTCTGTGATGTTGATTTGTGGGGGGTAAAGAAGGAAGCCTATACTTTTACAGACTTGGCAGCGTGGTTGCAGAATGGAGGAACTTTGGAGGTTGAAAGTGATGGAGATTATAAGGATAAGGGGAAAGGGACAAAGGGAAAGGGTTTGAGGAAGGATGATGTGAAAGTGCAGGAAAAGAGAAAGGACAAAGGGAAGGATCAGGAGCAGGAAAAGGAAAAGGAAAATTAGAAGGGGAAGGGGAAGGGGAAGGAAAAGAGAGTTCACAAGAAAGGAAAGGGTGATAGTAAGAAATCGAAGTAAACTTGTAAACACACAATATATGGGACCAGCTTGTCATTTTTTGCACTAGTATCCAGGTTTTCAAGATTCTCCATGCAGGATTATCAACTCTACTTTTAGGAATCACCTGCGCTTTATCATCACCAATCCTCCTTTATATGATGGGAATTGCACTGCTTCCTATCACTTGGGCCTCCCCCATCGAATCTCCATTTCCAGACATTCCTTTCAAATTATTCAGCCACTTCCTCACCACAAACTTCAGCTCCAAACTTTCGTTATCAGCTGCCCTGGTCATATTGTTTTCCCGGACAGAAAATCCTGATCTCTTGAATCTGCATGCACGGCAGCAATATGTTAAATGTCAAGGGGAACACCGTGCTCAAGCATCAGGCTGGATAAAAGCCCTTGCACGTGCCTTAAAACAGCAGGTTGATAGTCACAAGGTTGGGCCCTTGAAGATGAAAAATGTGAGGAAAGGGATGGACAAGGATGAGGAAATTGTAGCACTGGGGCTCAAACTTGACTCTTTGGCCAAGCTTTTACATCTCCACCCCTACAATGCCAATGAACAATATCAAGGCAAAGTACAACCCATTTCCAACAAATCAATCCAACCAGCTCTTGTCATTTGTCCCAATGCCATGGAATGTCAGACTCTGACATGCAAGTCACGCTCCCTCCATCAAATTACCCCTATTCGAGATATTCCACATGTCACTTTGATCAAAGATGCCACCATACATGACAATGTCCCTGTTTTGACAGGACTATGCAATGTGTGCAACACAAAATACATGGCTGATCATGAGCGGGGGGTTGAAAATGAGGAGGAAAACAGATTTAGTTGATTATATCTGAATTCTGCAAAATACCTTAAAGTTGGGCGAGGGCTATGGGTGGATCGGTCATTTTCCCAAGCTGTTTTGAATGGGTTATAAGCTTCCATGCCTCAGCTGCTGCATACACCGAATACTGGAATAATAGCTTTAGGAAACACCAGGTTGTTCAATTCAAGAAGGTCACTCGGCGTCACATTTGGCAGGCATTTGTTCAAGAGTCAATGCGTTCAATTGCCTCTGCATCAGATATTGATCTTGTCTTTCAAGATGGGCTTTCTATTGATGAGGTTACAAAGGAGGCTTTTGAGGTTTTGGGAGCAAATGGAGTTATCAGAGTGGCTGGAGAGCATTCATGTTCTGAATGCACACAAATATACAAGGCAACTGCAGATGTCATACCCAGCACAAATGCTGCAGCAGAGAGCAGTTCAGCTAGTAGTGATGACCAAATGGAGGTTGACAAGGCATTTGTTCAATTGGTTGTTCTTGATGGGATAGTAACTGGCCCCTCGGTAGGTGAACTGTACTGGTATTTGAATGTGGTGGCTTATATATAATTTTTTTAGCGCTGTGCATATGGAGATTGCACTGCTGAACTTGCAAATGCACGAGGTGGTGTATTTTGTGCTTTGCATTAAACCCAATATGGAGCAACATGCCGCGTGGTTGGGTGTTCCAATCCAAAGACTGCTGGGATCCAGGCATGCGAGCAACATCGGACAGATTGGAATAGATTCCATGCAAGTTCATCTTGCCAGAAGTTGTCAGGATTTCGGAGAATCATTCGGAGACCTGGTGAAAGCTTACCATGGGAGCCAGCTCCAGTGCCAAACATCCAACGGCATGATGAGGAGATGCCAGAGATACAATGTTCAAATTATTTCACCCCCCGCAGGTTCTATTGTGTTGAAACAATTTGTGCACCATGTGGGGTTGTGATTGCTTGGACAAAGTTTGCAAAGGCAGAATCTGAGTCGCAAATGGTGTAATCCAGCTCCAACAGATGGTTCAGCACCAAATCTGGTAATTGTTGAATGTGATGCAGATGGGACACCTCACTACAAGCGTGCATTTAATACTCAGGCATGTGAGCAGTTGAATGCATGGCTTGGGGGGTTTGACTCAATCTTGAGAAGAATGACAGTGGGCAATTTTAACTGGTTTCTACATACAATGTTGTCTTATCACAGTTTAGTGGTGATGGAAAAACAGCAGCATAGGTCCAGTGGCAATAGTAGTAGTAGTAGTAGTAGTGACTCTGATTCTGATAACACTAGTAGTGACTGTGACACTGATGATGATAGTAACATGTAGTTGATTCTTGTATTTGTAAACTTGTCAGTAGTGTATATGCATCATTTTGGTCACCAGATGGTCAGACTAATGCGGACTCCATGCAGACTGGTGCAGACTCTGTGCGGAAGGGGGGGTAATTTTTCATTTTGGTCACCAGATGGTCGGAACATATGGGGCAGTGTAAATTACTGAATAAATTGATGGCTGTGATGGACAGCGATCAGCTATAAAGTGTGCAGGAAGGATATTTATAGCTAAAGAATCTGTTGCCCAAAAAGGCAGGGCATTTTCAGGTGCTAATTTTGGAAGGAGGAAACATTTTGCATTAGGGTCATTCACAGTAGCCATTTTCGGGCCATTTTCAGCTCATTTTCGAATTCATTTTTAATCACATTTTTCAAAAATGGACTTGAGAATGAGATGAAAATGAACCTAAAAATGATCATTTTTGAAAAATCGAACCCTTCCATCACCACTCCAAGAATGACCATTTTCACATTCATTTTCACATTTCATTTTTGTCATTCTTTCAAACTCCACATTGATGCCCGATCCCTTGCCATCAATAATGATGCCCCTCCCTCACCCCCCTCCCTCACCGCCACCACAACTCCATCACCACCTGCCATCACCATTGCTATGCCCACTCCCATGTTTACTAATGCCACCAACCGCTGCAAACCAACCATATTGGGCCCAAAGAACAACAGATGTTGTTTGGGCCCTAGGTAATTTTTTTTCTTGGTTACTTGTTTTGATATGGCAACCAATCATATTCTTATATTTTCTAGAATCTGGTAGTAACAGACCATGACATGAATCAATCTACACCCAACAACGGCCATGCTGCCCATGTAAACCCCCTCCCCCCCTCAAAACAGGATGTGAGGGTGTCGGGGATGATGTCCTCAACACCAGAGCCCTCCGCTATGAGCCACTGCTTGTAGGGAGGAATTCATTTCTATAATTTTAAACTAATAAACTATTTTTTTTCACTTGTGTCACCATCAGTCACCACGCATCACCACGTGTTGTGACCACCAGCTCACCATTCACCACCACCACCACCCACGACAATGCCACCTCCCTCCCTCCCTCTCCATCTCCATAGGGCCTGTGGCCCTATGGTAAGTATTTTTTAACTTATCAATTTTGTTTCAAAAGTAATAAATTTTGTTTTTCAGTTTGGCATTTTCAACAACAATGGCTGCCCCCCTCACAGCACCCCCTCGGACTCCTATATCCTCCCCCCCCTCTTGTACTCCAACTCTATGGGAGCCACAGGCCTCATTGTAAGTTTTTAGGCATGCTGCCCCTCCTCCCCACTCAAATGGGATGTGAGGGCCCAAAGGGGAATTGGATGGCCCCAGGAAGGTGCCGGGAGGCCCGAGGAGCGAGGTATCTGCAAGGTGCACCCTGAATTGTGCCCCTCCTGTTCACATAGTACAGTTACAGTGTACCATATGATACGGTCCAGCAAACGGCTACAATGTAGCATATGATATGGGTTTGCTGAATGCCAGCGAATGGCTGATTAATAAGGAAGGATTACAGTGTAGCGTATGATACAGTGTCAGCGAATTCGCCAGGCTATGTACGGCACAGAGACCAGGCGACCGGCAATGCTTGGGTGCCAAGGCAGGATACCGCAGGATATAGGGATACCGGCACCAAGCTAGGCACCGGCAGCAAAAGGGACTGGCACCATGGAGGGTGCCAGCACCAGGCACCAGGCACCACAGGGTACCAGCACCAGGCAGGGTACCGGCAGCGGCATACTGTCATGCAGGAAACATGACATGGGACCAGCACATGCAAGGAAATGCCTCGGCCGCACATTGCTCATGGTAATCATAGGAAGTTAGGGCCAGCATTGGACTGAATTATAGGTCATACATATCCACAATGATTCTACAGATAATAAGCACACTTCATTCCTCCATATCTGTCGCATTGCTTTCCACGCAATCGAGAGCTTTTCCAATACAGGCCTTCAAAGCAACAAAAGCAGCATGTGTACTGCCTTCCTGCTTGACCTTTTCAACCTCAGCCATGTACAAATGATGGCAGGCATCCTTATAAGAGATCCCGAAGGCTGCCTGGAGGGCTTTAACATCAGCATGAAGCCCAAGATGTTCCCTGTCGGTTAAATGCTAATAATCATAAGTAAGCGACGGTAGCTGACCACATGGAGCTCACAGGGTCAGGAGGAAATTCAATGCTCTCTGCACTGATCAGCACATAAGGCAGGTCTAAGGTGTTACGAGACTGCGTGTGTTATTAGTGAGAGCATACGAGAAGTCACATTGCCCAGGCATGTGCCCCAGAATGCAGGGCTATCGGCACCATGAAGGGCACCGGCACCAGGCAGGAATCATGGGGAGCGGCAGCACAGGGGGCCAGCATGGGCACTGGCATATGCATGGGCACCAACACATGCATGGCACCGGCACATGACCGTTTAAGCATAGTTGCAAAATGGAAAGGACTTACCCCTCCTGATGCCTCATTCACATTCAAATCAACCCTCTGTTGATAAGATCGGAACGCCTCATGTGTTGAGGGAACCAAAAATCGAGGGATGGTGTACTGCTCCCCACCAGGTCCGACAATAGTGACATACCCCTCTGGGATATGGGATGAGGAGCTGCGCTGTTGGTTCTGATTCATTGAAGTAAGTAAGGATAGACGTTGAACATGTATGCTGATCGCTATCGATAGAAGATCAGATCACGCAGAGGTCACATGATGGTTGAAGTTTGTGTCAACATACATTGTTTCTTTCCATATTCTGCCGACCAACATTGTTGCCAAATACATCACAATGCAACCATCCACCGCCAGTTTAAGTGCCACCATCACTGCTCTTGATCAATCCATCTGGGCTGCACTTCAAGATGGAAGACTGAATGAGGAGATGGCTGTCCTCAAACCTCAAGTGGTAAGCATGGCAAAAGAAAAATTGATTGCAAACAAGCTGAGCGTGTTTCAGAAAGTGCTGTTCCACTCCAAGAAGACCATGCTGGTTGAGATAGCCGACATCTTCACTGTCAACATATTTCTTTGGGAATTCCTCATCAAGTGGAAGAAAGCTAGGTCCGTGGGCGACGAGGCATTCATAAAGCAACAGCGACAAGCATTGGTGAAGTGGGATGAGGCGCACCCACCAGCATCGGCACCTCTGGCACTGCAGTCCAAGCTGGCTCTCCCAGGAATGGCTCAACACATAGTGGAGAAAACGGTGGCATTCACCAAGGAGAAGGCATCACACCTCAAGCTGTCTGCAGCAGAACTCGTCATGGCAGCACCATCGGCACCGGCCATGGGAAATACACAACCGGCTCCGATGACTGCGACGACACTAGCACCGGCAAGGGCGAGCACGCAACCGGCACCTGCCACAGGGAGGTTGACGAGAGAGCCGGGAACAAAAGGTATGCCGGCCTCCCACATGGCCGTGCAATCGACACCGGCCGCTGCTCTCCCAGCACCACCTGTTGGCACCAATTCAAAGCACAGGGAAATGAAAAGGCATCGAGAGGAGGGCAAAGAGGATTGGGAGACTGACCAACCAGGGCAGGGGACCAAGCGAAAGTGTTGAGAGCACCATGAGCCTAGACGCGGAGATACATTGCACCAAGTGCGGTGCGACCGCTGCGCACGTCAAGGTTATCAGTGCTTCGTCCAAGCCAGTGGTTCACCTGCATGCTGGCCATGCGGGAAGAACAAGTCAAAGTGCGTGAGAGATGGGGAGGGGGTTAAGACATTGTGGGCTAACAGAGGAAGGAAGATGAAGGCAAAATCAGATATCAGTGGCAGTGAGTATGGTGATGAAGAGGGTAGGGCTCAGACTCAACGATGGGCGAAAAAGGTCTGACTGGCACCCATGGGGAGGGGGTTAAGACATTGTGGGCTAACAGAGGAAGAAAGATGAAGGCAAAATCAGATATCAGTGGCAGTGAGTATGGTGATGAAGAGGGTAGGGCTCAGACTCAACGATGGGCGAAAAAGGTCTGACTGGCACCCAGATCAAAACCGGCCACATTCGGCCTCAAAGAACAGGCATGTCGAGAAGGAGCAGCGGCAAAAGAGATAGGCAGGCCGGCCATCCAGGCGCCAGCACAGTTACCAGCACCGGCACCAGCACCGGCAGCCTCGTCAAGTCGGGATCACACACGGGAGGAGAAAGGGAAGGGCAGAGGTAAGTAATCAATTACTGCTATGTCGATGGCTCAATCTCAATAGTCATAGCCAAAGTGGTCAATAATGACCACATCATGTGGGAAATGCAGGTAGTCATGATGGATGAGCGGTTGGAGGACTGCATGCTGCGACAGACAGCACTCTCCTGGAAAACAAAAGGCTCAGCCAGGAAATTATGCAGCTCAGGTGGGCCATGACTGGAGTGAAGAATGAGCTGGACTCGGCAACCTCACGTATTGCCGAACTCAAAGAGGATAATGAGGACCTGAGCTGGCACTTCGACGACCTGTGCGAATACCTTGGCCTGGAACCCCGGGACATCAGGCCACTGATGCTGCCGAACTACCGGCCCAGTGTCATAGTGCGCAATGTCCGAGGCAACCCAAGGGTGATGTCACCCCCATCACCAGCACCAGTGGTCAACCCCACCACCAGGCACATCACAAGGACCCTCCTGCCACTTGGCTCACCACCCGGAGCTGGGCCTCCCCTGGCAAAGGAGTTGGCACCGGTGCCGATGTCACCGGCACAATGACCTGCAGTATTGCCAGCTGCTACAACGCCACCGGCACTGCGAAGTCTTGCGGCACCAGCCCCATTGCATGCCCAGACAGCTGCTGAGCCCAGCATAGCAATGCTCACATTCCCTCCTCCACCGCATCTCCCCACATCGGCACCTCTATCGGCACTGTCATCATCACTGGCAATGCTACCCTCTGCCCCCCTTCCTGTGCTCGGCCTCATTCCTCCTACACCTCATGGGTCTCAGGAAGTTGCCCCACCACCTGCACCAATGAATATAGATGCACACCCCTCCTCGCCAATGCAAGTCGACGAACCCAGAACACTTGTAGTACCCCTTCCTCCCCGGTCCTGCTCCCGATCACCAGTCCCTGCCAGCGATCTTTGTTGTTCACCAAGACTGGCTAGTCCCATTCCCCCAATTATCATGCCGGCTGTTGACATCTGTTGATCACCAAGACTTGCTAGCATATCGTGGTGGTCCGTCACCAGGTCCATTTGTTGCAACATGTGCCAGTGACAGTGCCAGGGCCGGTGGTCTCATTGATGCCGATGTTCCATATTGAGCGTCAGGATGTGCAGGTGACAGAGTTGCAGGATATGCTGGTGACAGTGCCGGGGCCGGTGGTCTCATTGATGCCGGTGTTCCATATTGAGCATCAGGATGTGCAGGTGACAGAGTTGCAGGATGTGCTGGTGACAGTGCCGGGGCCGGTGCTCTCATTGATGCCGGTGTTCCATATTGAGCATCAGGATGTGCAGGTGACAGAGTTGCAGGATGTGCTGGTGCAGCTGCCAGTGCCAGTTGTCTTATTGATGCCAGTGTTCCATATTGAAGTGGTGCCAGTAACAACGTTGATTGATGTGGCACTGTGTCCGCTCCAGGATGTGCCAATGACAGAGCTTCAGACTGTGCCAATGACCCTGCCTGTGGTGCTGCAACCATCAATGCTAATGTGGATGTCTGTATGGCATATCGCGGTGGTCCGTCACCTGGTCCATTGACTGGCGATGGGGTTGGAAGACCTGAAGCTAATAATCTATCCACTGTGGCTTGATCCACAATGGTCAACCTTGTATCTGACCCGGACGGACCAATTTCATGACGATCATCAAATGATATCAGCTTGTGCTGGAACAGAGCAGCGACTGCGGAGCTGTTGTTCTTCTGCATCTTGAGTGTCTTTGCTTGCTTTTTCTTTCCCTTTTTTCAGCTAGAAGCGGCACCAACCTCAGCACCAACCGAATCATTTGCCCTGTTTAGTGCTGGCACCAGATTGGCACCCTCCACGATTTTGTTAAAACAGAAAGCTGCATCTGCACCGTGCTCTTCCTGACACTTTGAAACGAATGAAAAAAAATCCATGATAGTCTGTTTGTGCATATTTCGTGGGTTATGAATCTTAAAGTTTGGTGGCAAGTATTGCCTCTTGATCATCGATGAGGTATTTTCGCCCAACTGCTTGAATGGTGCATGTGATGTTCGTCCATTAGTTGCTAGTTCTATATTGGAGTGCTTAAGTCAGCCCATCTTAGCACATTGTTACAGGCCGGCACCTACTGTAGTGATGTCCCAGGTAAAGGGCCAATAAGTCTGTGCTGACATCTGGTAAAATTGGTGACCCATTTGGTGTCATCTTCAATGAGACTTGTTCAGCCTTTTTCATCGCAGGAGTTGGGAAAGTCGGCACATTGGGCTCGGCCAAGGCACGTAAAGTCTACAAGTAGGCCATGAGATTATGCTTCATGTGCTCAATGTCATCCTCATAAGTCTGCATGAATGGCCTGGTGAGCAGTGATATGTGATTTGCCATATTGTTGTGACTGCATGATCACATTTAGATGACAGATGCCAACAGTAGATCCATATTGTCATACCTATCAATGACCAGCTGCCCATCTGGTGCTGTATATGCTGTGAAGGTAATGGACACAACACCCATCTCCAACCAATTCCGCCTATCATTCTCACTCACTCGTTGTGTGGTGAACTTGTCGGCCATCCTAAAAACCGGCATCAGCCACTGATGAATATGTCAATGAGTGGCTGCCGGTGCCACCGGCTCTCGCTGGCCACTCACCTGGCCGATGTACCGCGATATCGGCCAGGGTGGAAACATGGCCAGCCAAACGGCCACACACTGGAGACTGGCACAATCACCAGCTCAGTATGTTCTTGGCCACTTGAAGGCTTGTGTAAAATATTTCATACCTGTGCTTGACATCATCAGGGTATCCCACCCCATTAATGTGCTCCACCTCTGCATCTAGTGCTGCCCTCTCACCCTCATTCATGTGATCCATTATTCTCTCAATAGCTTGCAGTCTCTTGGGAAACCAGCCTGGTTTCTCACTGGCATTCTCAGTGCCAAGCATCCTGCCAATCTCGATGAATACCTCACTCTTCCTCTGATTCCATACCACCTCTGATCGCTTCGCTCTGAGCCCCACATCATTTTTCCCTTCCACTTGTTGCGGCCACCAGTTGTTTGTAATCCAATTTATGACCTCCTGCCGAGATATTCAGCCGCCATCATCAATAAGCATATGGGAGATGAACCTTGCTACAGAAACGACTTTCCTCTTTGGTCTGTGGGTCTTGACCCTTGCTGGCCCAGTAGACAAATATGGCCAGCAGGATATCTCTTCTCAGAATAACCACACGCTCCTCCTTTGTTGTTGCCATTCGATAAGCCACTTTGTAGACTTTGATGACTTGCTGTTCTTCTGCAGTGTATTCACAGTTGCTTTGTGGCCTTTTCTTGTGTGGGGGTGGAACTTCAGAAGACATTTGGCAGGGGGGAAATAAAATATGATGGTGGGTGGAAGAAGATGACAATTGCCATAAGGCGACAAAACATGTGTTCACCACATGTTAGTTCAGGGCCATGGGTCTCAGCAAGCTTTTAAGGTTATCAGGCATAAATCAAGGTTGTCACGTTCAAGATATGAGTAGCCAATCCCCCACCATTGCAGGATACAAAAGGAAGAGGATACCGAAGAAGAATGCTCCCCTCCGTGAAAGTGATTCCAAAGCAGCTGAGGCCACAACACATCAAGAGATCATTGTTCCTACCAAAACAGGGACTACTATGAAACGTGTCAAGGTACCTCTGGTTGGGATTGTTGATGAAAGGGGTTCTTTATCCACTGCACCTGAGAATGAGATCGATATGGCGATGGATGTTGATCATGATCATGGACATGTACTGGAAGATGCTGTACACAGTACAAAATCACACAAGGTTTGAGACTCACTGGCTAATGACACTGATTTGAGATTGAATACTCTCCCAAAGACTCAAAGAGACTATGTTCTTCAGTTTGTAGACCATGTGGACGAGTTACTGCAATCACTTCTTGTACGCGAGAGCATGGACCAGAAGAAGTGCTTGGATTGCTCAGCAAACAATTGGGCTGTCTGGAGGTGCATTGATTGTAACCTACCAAAGCCAATGTGTCGTAGATGCATGCGCCACAGCCATCAGCAAAGCCCCTTGCATCAAATTGAATACTGGACAAGCACCTTCTACCATCGGGCAGCGCTTTGGGAAGTCGGCACCTATTTCAGAAAAAGCATCTGGAAAGTATTCAGCATCATGCTGATGAGGCCGAACAGGAAAAGTGGACAGGACTAGGACCACCGGCACCATGCTACATGGCACCGGCCACACCAGCACCCCGAGACGATATAAGTCAGGAAGAGGTTGATGGATCAAGTCCTATGAACTGGGACCAGGAGAGTGCTGCAGATGAATGTTTTTTCGCTCATGTGGAGTCATTGCAAACACAACTGCGAGGAGACCTCAGAGATGAGGTAGATGGTGATGATGGTGAAGATGCCGATGAAGATGAAGTAAATGTACCTCAGTATTTATCGCAGGGAGCTGCTCAAAGCATGCCCCTCAATAAGGGAGGGGAGGCTGATGAAAATGTACAGGCTGAGTCAAATGCCAGCGCCGATATAACTGCTGGTCCTCACTCAGGCGCCGGCTCAAGTGCCGGTGCCGGACAGTACTCCCAGGCTCAGATACCACACACTGATGCGCTCAATAACTCATATGTTCGGGTGGTCCATATAAATGGAATCCACCATCTTGCAATGGTTACCTGCCAATGTCAGGGTGAGCATCAAGTTCCACTTGACTTGGTGTCATCCCGCTTGGTGGATATCGTGCCAGTGCACATGCCTGGTGCTGGTACAAGATATTGTTCTGGTTTGCAAGCATGGTGCCAGTGCACATGCCTGGTGCTGGTAAAAGATATCGTGCTGGTCCACATGCCTGGTGCCAGTACAAGATATTGTTCCGGTTCGCAAGCATGGTGCCGGTGCACATGCCTGGTGCCAGTGCACGTGCCTGGTGCCGGTGCACATCCATGGTGCTGATACCATGTGTCAGTGCCACCTCCCGGCTCGCTGCCCATGCATGCTGGTGCCCTTGACTGCTTTACGGAAGCACAGTTTGACTTTCATATCTCCAGAAAGTGCCCTGTGAAAACACCTTCAGGGCCATTACAAATGCCCTCCTTGCTTCAAAGGCATGTGATATAAGGGTGTTGTGTGTTTTGCCTGCGCCCAGCATGGCCGTTACGCACCAAATTCTCTGGTCGACTTGTTTAAAGGTGAACAACAGAAGAACGTGGACTTTGCTTTCCTCCAGGCCCTGAAATATACAAATGTTGATCCCGAACAAGGTGTGGGGGTTATATACGACATTGTTTGTCAATGGTGGGTCCATATGTTGGAATGCATCAGGCAATACCTGCCAGTTGGCCTTGATTTGGAGTACGCAATTGGCCTTTTCCATGTTCATTGTCACAAGGATCTGTGTTTTTTCCGCTTTGCAACATCCTTTATCCCAGGATTTGCAGTTGTCGCTGGTGAAATTCTTGAATCACTGTGGGCAAACCTGAACTCTATTTCCCCCACTGTCCAGACTGCAACATTACCACATCGCGCAGAGATGCTAGATGACCATGCCAGCGACTCAAATCACAAGAAATGCCTCAGGATGGTGAGGTACTTGCAGCAGCGACACTTGGATGCATCGGCCATGGCAGCTCAAAGCGCAAAGTATTTTAACGAGATGGCTGTGAATCCAGAATTTGTCCAGGTCTGGGAAGCTGAAATCGCCAGTGCCGAGGTGCTCCGAAAGACCGATTTGAAAGCAATGGACATTTATGCGGCCAGAGTCCCAGCCAACACTTCGTCACTGGCACCACCAGGACCAACTACATCACCGGCCATATCAAACCCCATTGAAGAATGGTTGCGGTTTGCATTGATGGTAGAAGAAAAGCAGTGTGTAAATCCATCACATGTCACATGTGTCTGCTCTCACTTTGAATGGTCAGGATTGAAATTCAAGACCAAATTCAGAATATGACATGTAATGGCCGGATTGCTGATTCAGCTTTAATTGAAAGAGAACAGGCACAATTGGGCACACTGTTAGTGAAATTGAGAGAACTCCAGGATTGTGGGGATATTGCAACACACAATGGTGCATGTGCTGTGGAATTTGAAAATGAAGAGGAATTCAATACCCTCAATGAGGCATCATCGGGCGGGCCTGATCCTTCGGCACCAATACCGCTTGGTGGCAGACCCATAGAGTGGGAACCCTTGTTCATGCCCTCCTGCGGGAATGCTGGCTTGGACTATAGGGAACTAGAATTGTCCTTGCGTGTGGAGCAAGCAAAACATGAACTGGCATGGCTTCAGGATCTGATTTCGGACAAGTCCTTCCATTACTCCCATGTCTTGCAATCGCCACCAAGGAAAAATGTTCAAACGCGAGCCCAGATGACCGTTTTGCATCTGAACACAGAGATTGCTGTCCACAGTCACACTTATAATTGGTGCCAGTCCGCTCTTTCTTTGCTTGGTGCCGGTATCAGTATCCTTGAGGCCTACAAACCACTGACGAGGAATGACATCAGTGCCAGTACAGCCATTTTAACCCCCAATATACCAGGATCATCCTCATTGTGTTTGTCATGGATCTGGGGAAATCATTGGGGGGAAGTGCAACAAGAGGCCGGTCCATCGGCCAATGTTCACTGGCCACAGTTAGAATGTACGTCCAATTGTAAAATGTTCAGCTTGCCTCTGAAAGGATCAACAGCCCAGTGAATTCATTGGCTATGTGCCCGGGCACAGAAAGCCAGATGGCAGGAAGAGGTCACGCTCCTCGGATATGAAATGCAATGGACATTGCATTATTTCATGCACCTGAAGGATCAATGGAAATTGGGCACTGTATCAACCAATAATGAGGGGCCGGCAGTGCCATGTGCCGATTCATTTGTGGAGTGGCCAAACTCAGTTCCAGTCGCCGGCACACCAGCCACTACCACACTCAGCAGCAGCACCCCGGCCACAAGTATCCCGGGTGCCGACACCTCGGCCACTGGCACCTTAAATGCCGATCGGCCCACCTTGGCAGTTACCCAGGGAACTGCTGCCTATGCTCATCGCCAATGCAACACATGGCATTCTGTTGCAATCTCTGCAGATAGAACTTTTAGGTCCACATGTCCACGTTACAAATCTCCTTTGTCTTAGTTAAGTAGTCAGGTCACGTGACCATTGGTCATACAGAAGATAACAATCGTGCTTTGCCCCAGATTGTGCATCAGATGACTCAGGAAGTGTTGTACTATGCAGAGTCTTGTTTTTGGCACATCCTTTTACATCTGGATGAGTTTGATCCAAAAGATGGTAAATGGATGCAAATCGCGCTACGCTCAGAACTTGTTTATAATTTCTTCTTGTGTTTTCATTATTTTCAGTCATTTTTTCTCCAGTTCTTTGTGTTGTCATATGTAGGTCTGGCTGATGCTGTCGGTCACATCATCGAAATCCCGATCCTCATGAGGTCCCTTGCCGATAGTCTCGGCCACTTTGGTGATCATCAACTGCCGGTGCCATTCCATCTGGATCTCTTGGCAACCCTCGATGTTGGCACCAACAGTTCTAACTACGACTGTTTGGTCGAACAATATGCATTTCCTTGGTGGTTGGCCAATGTCCCACTGGCACCCCATGACATTCTGAGTTTTTCCATGCTTACCGAATGCTTATCCATGCATCGCAATCTCCTCCCAATGGACACTCGAAATCTGCCCCCTCTATGTCTGACACCTTCAGCTGCACTTGGGGCCGACAGGGATTGTGGCTGGTGCCGATCGAAGGATATTACCATTCATGAATTGAAGAAAGAGCTTCAGGAGATTCTTCAGTTTGTTGATGGTATGGAGGTTGCGTCATTCGCTCAGCTCAATGCCAACCGGTGGCGGGGTGCTGGCCTATTCCTTTTACATGAACAGGTCATATTGAAAGAGAGTGATCCTGCAGCATGTGTGCTGCCTGCCCGAATGGCCTCCCTGGGCCCCGCTCCTCCTCTTAGCTCCCCACCACAAAGCAGTCGCCAGAAGTCCCAAAGAAAAGTAAATGCAAAATCACGTATGATTACTGAGCAAGCAAAGGCTGCACTTGAAGCCTTGACCTCAATACCTACATCATCGGCCAAATGGACATGGGGTGCCGAACTGACACCGGCCAAGGTGTTGACAATCGGTAAGCAAGATACCACACATGACCATTCAGGGTACATTTTGTCTTTGCCACTGGGCTCAACAACCGGCACCGGTTCATACATGCCATCTAATCCCCATACTTTGGGAATCTTTTCTGCTGTTAGCGCTTTGGCTGAGGACCAAGCCGTGTTATATGCCAGTGATGGAACTGCTGATGAAGTCACTGCCGGTGTGCACAGTGCCGATGAATATTGTGCCGGCGGGAAAAGGGCCAATGATCAAGGTGCCGGCAAATCTAGTGCCGGTGAACAAGGTGCCGGTCAATGCAGTGCCAGTGACCAAGGTGCCGGTCAATGCAGTGCTGGTGACCAAAGTGCCGGTCAATGCAGTGCCGGTGACCAAGGTGCCGGTCAACGCAGTCCCGATGATGATGTGCCAGCCGATCCTCAAAGTCCCGATCAGGCTAGTGATGAGCCCATGCATGAAACTGTGAAACACTTTCATGGCATGAAAGTCACTGGGGAAGTTGAGATCCCAGTCAAGATCAGTGCCCAGGAGGCCGCTGATGCATGGGAGTCTTCAGGCAAGTCATTCATCAAGTCCGATCCACCTCACTCTGCTTCTTCCTGGCGAATTCACTACCACCGTATCATACGCTACACTGTAGTCCTTCCTTATTAATCAGTGATTCACTGGCATTCAGCGAACACGTATCATACGCTACATTGTACCCGTTCGCTGGCGCGTATCATATGGTACATTGTAACTGCCCTACCTGTCCTGTTGCCACGTCACTGACCCCCCCCCCCCCCCCAGCGCTTCCCCCTCCTTCCCCCCTCCCTCTAGCAGCCCAAACAGCCCCTCACACAGCCCTGCAAGCCCCTGCTCGCAGGGAGGGCAGGGGGCTTGGTTTTGACTGTGGGGACTCCCACCTGACCTGCCATGTGGCACCCGCCCCTCGTGGGGTGGTGGTTACCTTATGACAATGACAACACTGCTGCGAGCAACTGCTCCCAGGGTGGACCTCTAACCTGGCCTACGATGACGATGTGAGGACAACCACAACACAACAACACAACACAACAAAAATGGTGGCAGTGCATGACGAGGGGGATGACAAGGACAGGACAAGAGCTTCCAGGAAGGTCCAGGCAACAACAATGTCTCTTGCACCATAGGTTAGTTTATTTCTTTGTTTGTTTCATTTTTTTGTTACTAACAAAGTTTTTAGGTATTAACTACTGATGATGACGACGATGACGACTACCCTGGCCCAAAATGGCAACAATGATGATGACGATGCCAATGCCATCGGCACCAGCACTGCCTACACAGGACAGGATGATGACAGGAACAAGGGGGAGATGATGATGCCCATGGCACCAGACTCCTCTGCTATGAGCAACTGCTCATAGGGAGGAAGGCTGGTGTGTATGAGTGATGACAGGGAGAGGGGGAGGAATGAGAATGGGGGGGTGAGATCCAAGCACCCAACACCCACCGCTGCGAGCATTTGCTCACAGGGGGGGATTGGGTGCTAATGGCCACCTCACCACCTATCTCCATCGATGAAGAGGGGGACCAACAGTGAGGGTCAATGATGATGACAGCATCCCCCACCACCACTGCGAGCAACTGCTCACAGGGTGGATATAGGGGGCTGAGGAGGCAATGTGATGGGGGGCTGACTCATGGCGAGATGCAACAGGGGGGAGCCAGGTAAGGAGGGGGCTACCATGACAGGGTGCCCGCCTTCATGTGGTCATATACTTTGTTTTTTCTTTCTTTTGTAGTTATTTTTGTCATAGTACAAAGGAGTATATATCATAGGATAAGGGAATATATATATTTACTACACACTATAACAAGCTTGAAGACTATGAGGAGATACATACTACCAATTTTAGTGCCAGCTCATGAAATTAATTTCACTAAGTCGTTTGAGGGGAGTTTGAATATTCCGAGCACTTGCCAGCACTGCCAAGGACCATGTAAAATGCATTTTTGCTTCATTTTTGTTAATTTTGCTTTCCAGAGCATTCATGGTAGCCATTTTTCATGTCATTTTTCATGTCATTTTTCGTTTCATTTTTCGGATCATGCTGACAATTCTTCTGCCAAACATGCGAAAATGATCCAAAAATGAAGCCAAAAATGAGCCAAAAATGGCCCAAAAATGTTTACTGTGAACAACCCTATTATTTTGCAAACTTGGATGCCTTGTAACTAGACCGTAATATGCATACAATATTTGTTCTTATTAGAATACTATTTTGCAAGATAGTGACAGCTATGGGTGCCATGGTGCCCAACATTTGTTGTTGCTTCAAACTATCTTATGCTCAAAAATACTGTCAAATTTGTGTATTGTCCGATTGTTGATGGGTTATGGGTTATGGGATATTCCAAGTTTATACAATTTCTCTGGTAACCAAGTTGGTGGACACTTTGGACTATTTTTGGACACCATCAGTATGATCTCGGGGATTCCCGCGTAGTTACTATTATGGTAGTTTGGCTAATTACAACTCTTCACTTGTTTGTTATGAGCTCAATACAAACAGTATCCTTTGCCTATCGACTATGTGGTCCCAACTGGGTTTCTACAACAGACACCCCTAACCCATGGGTTATCACAGGTTATGGGGGTCAGAGGTATGGTTTAGGACAGAGTCAACTGTATTTAGTAACTAATACCAGTGGTGTGATGATGAAAGAGCAAAGGGCTGAGCTGCGCCAGCAGGACACCTTGTTGGTTACAGGTGTTAATTTTGTATGGTGAGTAGTAGATAACATTTTTTTTGGTAGAAAAGCAAAGACATATATCATATATTTAACAGACATACACAGGTTACAGTTAGAAATACAAGTCAACAGTAGTGAGATGGGACTCAGAGCTCACACACACTTAGCTTTCTTCATTGTTGAGGGGCTACTACCAACTTTTTGTTTGATAGGGCTGCGGATGGCAGTGATTGGGGGGCGTAAAACAATCATTTCGCATAGGATGGCATTGAAGACAGATTTTTTGAGACACTCTTAATTGTGGTGCTCATTACCCTGAGGCATGCTGTCCGGACACAGTGGAATACAGCAGCATGTAGGAAGATGTGTGTGAGGTACGTGAGCGTCGCACCGCCTACCGCCTCTTGTCTGACCCCTTCCCCGCAGGACGTGGTGGGTGAACGTAAATGAATCATATGTGGGACATAGATTATTTAAAAGTCATGTGTCAAAATGTAAATAGGAACTATGGACTTCTTGACACGATACTTGAGTCGCAAAGTGAGGAATTCCACATTTTGCTTATCCAGGAACCACCTTGGAACCTGATCAGGTATGTGCCCTCGTTTGCATCCAGGGACGGAGAGGCGGTGATTGGCGCCCCCATGCACCCCAGCTGGGGATGCATGGTCTGACAGGCCAGGACAGACACTGCCCCGGCTCCTAATGATGCCGCCCCGTTCCCTAGGAACAATCGCGGGGAATTTCCACGTGTCGCTGTCTATTTCGATAAGCGCTTGCAAGCCCTGAGGCCCAGCTACCGCCGGGACCTCCTCGATCATCGTGATGTCATCGTCTTCACCCTGGGTGCAGGCGACAACCTCATTTTTCTTGCCAACATCTACTCGGACAGGAACCACACCAGGATCCGCCTCCTCTCTGAGGGGGCGGAGACATGGCCCCATTGCTTCCACCTTATCGGGGGGGATTTCAATTGCCGCCACCACCTCTGGGACCTCCAGGGACCGGCGGTGAATGTCCACGCGGATCGCCTGCTGGCGGCCACAACTCGGCTCGGGTTGTCGCTATGCCGTCCTGACGAGGCAAAGCCCACCCACTACCCTTATAACAGCGAGCTCAGTCCCACGGTGATTGACTTGCTTTTCATCAACTCAGCGGACAAAGCGGTCACTGAGCATACCATCTTCCCGGAACACCGCGGATCTTCGGATCACGCGCCCCTCCTGGTCAATCTCTCGACTCCCTTCTACCACATGCCATTGTGGACGAAGGGTCTCGCCCTGGACTCCAATGAGGAGGCAGCCTATTCAGAGGATGTCTCCGCCCAGCTGTCAGCCCTGTCCAACTGGATGGGCCACTCACTGGCGGAGGTGGACAAGGTGGTGCAAGCCATCTCGGAAGCTTTCACAGCGGCGTGGCGCACCCATGCCCGGTCTAAAAACATCTGCAGCCGCTCCAAGGAGTGGTGGTCGGACGAATGCCACACGGCCCTCGAGGAGTACCGGATTTCCCGGGACCCTGACGACTGGAGCATGTTTAAGCAGGCACTCAAAGCCGCTAAACAGGAGTTCTTTGATGGGCGCATCAAGGAAGTCTCCTCTACCAACCAGCGCCCATGGGATCTGATGCCATGGGTCAAGCAACGCAACCTCCCGTCGTGCGAGGCCATCTCCTACGGGGGTGCCCCTTGCAACATGCTGGAGGTGCTTTGGATGGTGCTCGACGGTACCTACAATGTGGCCAATGACCGCCCAGTAGACCTGTCCATGCTCGACGACTATGAGCCCCTCCCCCCCTGGGAGTGGATTCCCTTTTCCCTGCTTGAACTGCGGGAAGCCCTCAAGGTGTGTTCATCATGATCCACCCCAGGTCTGGACCACGTTACGTGGTCCTTCCTTAAACGCTGGGCTGGCAACATTGAAGTTGCTGACCTCTTCGTCCGTATTGCAGAAGCATGCGTCACACTGGGCCACTGGCCCTCCCATTTTAAGGAGTCCACATCGGTCATTATACCGAAGCCTGGAAAACCTAATTACTCCACCCCAAAGTCGTTCAGACCGATTGTGCTGCTGAACACTCTTGGGAAGCTGGTCGAAAAGTTGCTGTTGCGACGGCTCCAGTTCGACAGAGTGGCACATGGCGTATTCCACCCCAACCAGTTTGGGGGCATCGCCCAGCATTCCACGGAGGATGCTGGCGTCTACATCACCCACCTCATCCGCACAGGATGGGTTAAGGGTCTGCAAACGAGTGTTGTCGCTTTTGACATTGCCCAATTCTTCCCGTCGCTGAACCATCAGGTTTTGCTGACTATCATCGAGAGATCAGGGTTCCCACCATGCGTGGTGAGCTTCTTCCGCTCGTACCTGGTAGGCCGGTTCATGACCTACAAGTGGAACACCGACAGTTCAGGCAGGTTCTCTGCCGACGTTGGTGTAGGTCAGGGCTCGGCCCTGTCCCCTGTGTGCTCGGCGCTTTATATCGCGCCAGTGATGCGTCTCTTTTTCGCCCGTGCCCCCCGGCCGCTGGCGGATCTGATCTCCTATGTCGACGATGGCACCCTCATCGCACAGTCTAAATGGGTTGAGGACAACCTCCCCAAACTTGTGGATGCCTACAACGAGGTCTTCCGCCTCTTCATGGCCCTGGGACTGGTGTTGGAACACGCCAAGTCCAAGGTCTTTCACTTCTCCAGAGCATGGGTGGCACCCAACCCTCCCATTGACCTCGGTGTCGCCCCCTTCACCAGGGCCACCCCTCTCAGGCCCAAACCGATTTGGCGGTACCTGGGCTTCTTCTTCGACCAGAAACTGTCCTTTAAGGAGCATGTCCGGTTCTACACGACGAAGGCGTTCACGACGGTGAGCACCATGCGCATGCTCGGCAATTCGTCCAGAGGCCTCTCCCCGGCGAATAAGCAATTGCTCTACAGGTCCTGCGTCATCCCGGTGGCGACATATGGTCTCCGTCTCTGGTTCTGCCGAGGTACTCGTACCAAAGGCATGGTCAAGGTCCTGTCCCAGATGCAGCACACCGCTGCCCGCTGGATCACAGGCTGTTTCTGTACGACCCCTGTGGGGGCTATGGAATGTCTCGTGGCCCTGCTGCCTATGCCGCAGGTGCTGCGTCACCTGGTGGACAAAAGCTGTCTTCGGACAGCCACTTTGATGCGCACTCACCCTGTCCGAGCCATCTTGGAGGGGGACCTGGTGGGAGATGCCCCCCAGCATTCGCTGGGACTTCAGGCCCTCCCGCCTGCTGCCCACCGGAAAATTGTGTCCCCTGCGGCGGATGCGGTCAGCATTTGCTCCCTTTCCGAGGAACCTTTTGAGGCTTATGGACCTGAGAGTCAGCCCGGAAGTCGACTAATGGATCTGTTCACGGACAGGATCTCCCTCCACCGCCCGCCCCCTAAGGGGACGGACGAGCGCAAAGAGTACACCGACCTTCTGGATCGCGTCCTGGCTGAGGCCAGGGGCAAGCCGGATTGTCTCATTGTGGGCTGTGATGGGTCTGTACCCAAAACAGCCCACCAGGCCTCGGCGGCCGCCCTTGTGTTCCGTGGGAACCAAGAGATCCGCCGTGCTACCGCGTTCCTCGGCTGCACCTCAGCGACTGACGCTGAACATCGTGCCCTCTACCTGGGGGTGTCTGCAGCCATGGCTGCCGGATGCAAGAAGGTGGTGGTATTCTCGGATGCCCTTGCACTTGCGGATGCTTGGGTGGACTGCTCCCTGACGGGGGGCCAACAGCACGCCCTCCGGCTGTGCCGTCTCCTGCGCCCCTGGTTCGAGCTGGACCAGACCCGCCGGATTCACTTGTGGTTCGTCCCCTCCAAGGCGGAGTGGGCGGTCCACAAGCGGGCTCACGACGTTGCGACGTCGCTCCGACTGCCTTTGGGGATATCCCCCAAAGCCACTTGCAACTGGCTGATCGCCTCTTTCAAAGAGGTGGCAGAGAAGGACTGGGTCGCCCGCTTTGCGGACCCCAAGTATCGTGGGAGGAACTTCCTGGACCTGAGGGCCCAGCGGAAGGCCCCCGCAATGCCCACTGCTTCTGGTGGCGGGCCTTGGCTCAAGGAGACTGCGCATGACTGCAGGTTGATGGCCCGACTATGTCGGTGCATCACAGCGCATGCCCCCATTGGGAGCTACCGCGACCGATTCTTCCCCAGTGAGGACACTCACTGCGCATGCCCCCCCCAGCCCTTCCAGGACTGGGACCACTTGCTTCGCGCGTGCCCCCACGTGAAGTGCAAGAAACACTGGCAGGGCCCATGATTTATCACGGACCTTGTCGAGCTTCTCGAGACGAACCCATGGGTGTTCGCCTTTGCCCCCCCGGAAGGGTGGGACCCGGGATGAGGGTCACGTGCAGGGTGTATGACCCCCATCTGGTGGCCTGGTGAGCCTGATGGCCCGCCAAACATGCGCTTGGCCTCTGAGCCCACGATGTCTCTGTCGGTAACACTGAACCTCGGGTTCGCCGCTGGCAAGGTTGGGGGGCCCGCCAGGTGGCGGGTACCATCCCACACGTGGGGCAGCTAAGCGGGGAGGGGCTGTACTCAGGCAACTGAGGGGCTCCAGGTCCCGTCGGCCCTTTTGGGTCACAGGTTGGTTGACCTGCAGGAAGGCCTGTAATCCTCATTCCTGACAGGTGCATCGGTGGGCGTGCATGACTACTAGGGGCTGTACAGGGGCTGACTGGGGGTAGGTGGCTGACTGCATTAGTGCGCGCCGTCGGGAGTGCCGGCGAGCTGGTTCGGAGAGCCACCCGAGCGCCCTCGGCCTGTAGTCCAGCCATGCCCGCAGCCGTCACGAACAGCGGTGAGCGGGCCTTCACGCACTCGTGTGCATTATCAGGGCTGTAGTTTCCCCTCCAACTTACGTCGCATACCTGCTGTCCCATGTAGTAGATAGCCGTGGACTGCGCCCATGCACCACATTAAATATTGTCGAACAAAAAAAAACCAAAAAAAAAAGGAAGATGTGTGCAAGAGATCGAACATGATTATTTATCTTGGAGGCATATGATACATGCGAAGGGAGGCCTCTAACATTGGCAGAAAAATGTGTTGTCACGACAGTGCCTAGTGGGAGAGAAAAAAATTGGAGAGAGAGGGGGGGACTCGGATTGCCTAACATAGTTGAGTTAGCAATTGGGATGAAGGTGATGGTCACAATCAATATTTCCACAGACCTTGATGTTGCCAACGGCACACGAGGTGAAATCATGGATATCATTCTTGACAAGCGAGAGGACCTGAGAGATCAGCAAGGATCAAACTGCAATATCCACCATGTTTTGTGCTTGTCAAATTGATGCGAACAAAAGCGGAAACTTTAGAAGGCTTACCTGAATGAGTTATCCCCATTGCACCAGTCACGAAGACATTTTCGATTGGAATGCATGGCCAGAAGTTGAAAATAACAAGAAATCAACTGCCAATGACGCCTGCACATGCTTTCACAGATTATCGAAGCCAAGGACAAATGATCATACCAGTATTGATTGATATCGGCCGGCCCCCATCAGGAGGACTAACACCCCTCAATGCTTATGTCGCACTGTCACGAGGGCAGTCAAGGGAGACACCTGTAGCTACCAGAGTAATGCATAATTTGTTGTAATTACAAGTAAATGATGATGCAAAAACCATTGTTATTACAATGCCCCCAATTTAATACACCATGGTCTATGCCTATAATGCACCATCCCTCCCCCCTATGCACCATCCCCCATGCACCATCCCCCATGCACCATCCCTCCCTCCATGCACCCTCCCCCCCATGCACCATCCCTTCCTCCATGCACCATCCCTTCATCACCATGCACCATCCTCCCTCCCCTCCATGCACCATCCCTCCCATGCACCATCCCCCTCATGCACCATCACAAACTTGACATTGTAGCACTAAAGCATTGTATTCTATACATACAATACACCTCTTTGTTCACAGGCACTATTTATTACACTCAAGTAATCAACAACAGTTGAATATAACACATAGTATTTAGACTGAACACTGCAACATTGGATCAAGATACTCAGAGACATAAAGGCTAAACATGAGAACATGCGATCAAAATACCAAAAATAGAGGCGACAAGAAATCAACGTCATAGGCTCGTAGCAGGTAAGTGTAAAGATAACCCATCATATAGGGGAAAGAGTGCAATTGCGACGAAATACAAGAAAGCGGGCCAAAAAATAAACATCAAATCTTCAAGCTGAAAGGAAAGTCAATGTCCACAAACTTTGGAACCCATGCAAGGAACTCACCGTTTCAAGGGGTGGTCATTGCCATCGCCATCCAAGTTCTGCTTCCGGGAGGTCTCAATCATCTTCTCAATACAATGAGTCACATCCAGGACCGTCGATTTCCACAATGGAAGGCTCGACTCCTGCCACTGGGAGCGCGTATCAGCATGCTGACCCCACCACACGAGTAGTGTCAATAGAGAGATAAGACCGTTCTGGCCCCCCTTCCACAGTCCAGCCCATACATCACCCACCTCATCTGTGTCATATATTGCCAGGGGCAAAAGAGCATCTCCATGGCCAAAAGCCAGTTGAATCGCATGCCACCACTTTACAATGGCCACCCCGAACTCTAGAGGATCCTCTATCACTGGGGTTGACGAATATGGTCGGACCCCCTTTGAGCTCTTAGCAATCCACTTCCCCCATTCGGCTGGCCGTTGCTTCAGTGAAAGCACACCCTTCATTGTAATCAATAAATCCACCACTAATACAGATCTGTCGAGGCTAGTCTACTGTAGACGATCCTGAGTTCCTTATGGGACGTAGGCGGATATATTCATGTAAACAATGTAAATAAAGGTCTAGAAACTAAGCAGCGTATCATACCTTAGACTTCTGACCATATTCCACAGATGCTTCAAAACGAACCCATATCTCTACACAGTGTGCCTACTCAGCACCAAGATTTTGAGTCATGAGATGGGCATGAGCAGCCGTCACCCACAGAGGCAAGCTGTCTGTGGTAACAGGAGGAGCCTGGTTTTCCTTTCCTGCAATGGCCGTCAAACCAATCTGATTCATCTTTTCGGCCTGCGTTGACGGTATAACGACATGAGCAGAGCGGCGTGAGATCGGAGGGGATGTAGAGTTCCGCTTTGTACTTGCGTCATCCAAAGGTGTTATATCGTGTTGGAGGGCAGGCAAAGAAACCAATGCTGGAGAAATGGACATGGAAGTGGGAGGTATAGGATCAGTTGCCATAGCTCTGGATAAAGTGGTTGATACAGCAGCTGGAACAATGATGTGTGCAGGATTGGCGAAGTAGGCAGGCAGAGGTGGTGGTTCAAGAAGGGTCGATCCTGTGGTTGAGGCTATGTTCATCGGAGCAGAGAGATGAGTAGACGCGGTGTCAGACAAAGTGAAAGCAGAGGCAGCGGCGGAAAATCTAAATGGGCCACAGCCCGACCCAGCGACCATGCTGCCTGGAGTAGCGGAAGGGGTATGTGTATGCCATGAAGGTAAAGAGGAGGTAGCAGAGAGAAACAACGTCGGCTCGCTCTGGGTTGACGATGGAGATGTCGAACTGGAGGGAGTTGTGATGAAAGGAATTGCCGGCAGTCCGGGGGCCGTCAACGCCTCTACGTTAGACATTGACCCCACCCCATCCCACGAATTCAGCAGGTCTAAGCATGAAACTTGGGTGCTTGGAGCCATTCCTGGTAGCCCTGTCATGTTACCGCCAACCATGCTGCCACCAAAATCACAGGACATGAAATCAAAGGGGGTATTCTCAGCACTGATCGCAGGCGGAGGTTGGGATGAATGAGGATCGACGATTCCATGCACAGAGTCTCCACGCCACGTTCCCAAAGCTACGCCACCAAGATTTGGATCACAATCTGTCCATCGCTGAAATCAATTTCTATTGTGAATATGAGAGTCATTGATTACTTACATGGCTGGAACTGGTTCTGCAATCCTGGAGCAGATGCTGGCACCCAAGCGGAAGCAGGCAAAGTAGGTGTGGCTGCAGCGGATGACACCGAAACGGACAATGCAGCTGGGGCGGATAACGCAGCTATAGCGGACTGAACAGGTGACGACAACACTGAAACTGATGCAGCTGGAGCGGATAACGCAGCTATAGCAGACTGAATGGGTGCTGATGATGCTGAAGCAAAAGGCACAGCTGCAGCGGACGACACTGAAACAGACAACCTAGCTGGGGCAGATAACACAGCTGGGGCAGATAACACAGCTATAACGGACTGAACAGGTGACGATGATGCTGAAATGGATGCAGCTGGGGCAGATAACGCAGATATAGCAGACTGAATGGGTGGCAATGAAACTGGAGAGGACATAGGTAGAGATGGCATAGGTGGTGGGATTAGAATGGGAGCAGATGAGGAGGGGGCGGTAGGAGTAGAAAACCCATGGTTACAGTTACTCGAAGATCCTGAAATGTTCAACGTGAGAGATTCAGCAAGAAATCTATAAACAAAGCACTCGTACCCTCGTTGACTCCACCAAGATCTTCTACACTTTCTGACTCTGCTGCGGTTGCGTCAGACGCCTCTTCTTTGCAACGGCTAGTATACTCCAAGGATCGTTTTTGACGTATCGTCTCGGCTACGAAAGGAATGCATGAGTAACAATGAAATCAATCATCTGTGAATACATGACTCACGATACAGATTAACCAAGAACTCAGTGAATGGCATCATGAAAGTCTCCTGGAAGTCTTTGTGCGCAGCTGGGAACTGGTTACCTAACGCCGTCTCGCCAACATGATATCTATGCAGCAACAGGTGAACTTAAATGGAAAAAGATCTGGGGCTGTAGTGCGCACCTAGCAACACTGATGTCCCCCTTGGCGTCATGTGGGTCAGGACCACCAAGCAAAAGGGTAAACGCCCAACCGGTCGCTTCCGATAGGGTGCAGAAGAAAGGGCCAATAAGATTTGGCAGTTGTTGGATTGCCCTGTGAAAGTCTCAATATACTCACGTCACACTCGATCATGATGTAGTAAACATACTCTGCCATTTGTTTGGGAGTTCGGTCTCCTTGTTGTTCAGTGAGCTTCAAGTTTGTCATTTTCATAACTTCTTCGTTGACCATCGCCTTGACCCCTGCATCTTCATTTTCCCACATCTCCTTCGTGATTTTCATGCATAGACTGAACTTTTCGTGACGCAACATAGGCCCACTTTCGCTGATGATGGTATTGACCCTAGCCTTGATCTTTTCTTGGTACATCAGCTTCGAATACAGTTGAACTTTTTGAGGTGCACGAGTACCGGATTGCAATACGCGTTTGAAATCTGCGGCCTTCAAGGTAGAATTATGGGATCGAGCCCAGTTGCCGTTCTTCCATCGCATCCAATTTTGGAGTTGCTTTGTTATGTGGTTACAATGATATGAGATTAAGGTTTTCATAGTTTAAAGACCGTAATTTTACCTTTTGGCGCACCCTGATTGATTCACCAAGTGTTTTCTTCTCCTCATCTGACAACGAGTCCAATTCTTTCCCAGGGATAACATGAGGTAATTCCGGGAATTTCTGGAACCATCCTTCATATAGCCGAGCCCAGAAACTGGTGAGTGTTTTTCTTTTTGCGCTTTCAGATAGTCAGCCACTAGCATGTTGAGAAAATCTTTTTGGTTAGATGTTGTCCATGATTGGGATGCCATCTCAATCTATGTAATGGCAATACAATGGTCAGGGTCCTCAGGGACGATCCAATCACATCATCACCACTTACAATTGACTCCGTGCGCAATTTCCAGTAGCAAGTTTGAATTGTTGAGGGACAAAAAAAAGGTTATGTATGTCCTTTTACTGTTACTGACTCATCCTTTGAGCCAATCAGAGCCACTCTTTGCGCATCTATAGTTCCATGGCATTCCAAGCCTCTCCTAAAGACAACTTCACGTGCGGCGGGAGAATCGAAGCAATTCATCGCCCACTACGATTCTACAGTAGCTATAAAAACCCGTTCCCAGTCAGACCATTTTCCCACCATTCTAATGAATGGAGAAACACCCCAATCTGAGACCGCCACCTTAGAGCAGCTGTTGGCTGCGATCTCGATGAACAATGGTAAGGTACCAGATTGAAAATGACAAGTTAACATCTGATTTCTTTCCAATATAGTCAGCATCACGCTAAGCCCGCCGCCATCTCCATCTGGTAAGCAATATCAGTATCTCAATGACTGTTATCATTTGTTTGCTAAAACCACTGCCAGTACATGGTTCGGGATGCTCAGTTCCCTATTCGCCTTTACCAACTGTCCGATGTGTGGCTTGTCAAGGTCGTGGATATGTTCCCCCACCAGCTCCAGAGCCACAGCCAGAAAATTTTGAGCTGCTCGGTAAGCAGTCTCGAAGACTGGCAGCTTCCAGCCAGTGAAACTGATTAGGCTACCAGCTGTGAGAGCGTTTGATGACGTAGGATCTGAATGGTATGTTGTTACAGTGGGAAAACGAGTAGGGATATTTCGAGACTGGTTTGTGTTTGTACATCAACTTCAAATTCTTCATTCTCATAGATAATATCTAGGACAACCGTGTCCCCATTGGTAGTATCTGTCTCTGGCTCGGTACACAAGAAGTATTTGACCTGCACTGAGGCCGAGGTGGTGTATACTGCAGCTCTTAATGCCAATCGTGTTCGGGTTGTTAGATAGCCTCTTGTTGTTACAAAAAGCACGCCCTATGTAGTTCTCCCACTTCTTGGCACCTTGTTCTCTACTCGACTGCTTGTATCTTACCATGTACAATTTTGAACATGAAACTTGTGTTACACATCTCTCACAAAGTCGCAAAAAACATTAATCTCAGAAATCTCTTTAATGAAATAAAATAAAACATGGGTCGACAGTAGTTGTAGAACAATGAATATATGTGCGATATTACAGTAGCAGGTCAGGAAGTGGGCCACCCTGGCTAGTGGGCCATTAGGCACTTTTCTCATGAATGACAATGTTTATTGCCAAGCTCTTATGTCCCAAGGGAGCGCCTATAGGTGGCACATGTCCAGCAGAAAAGAAGTGTTGAAATGGTGTGATAGTGATTTCTAAAAATATGCCCAAATGCCAGGGATAGGGCTGAAATGCTGGTTTCCTTAAAAATCAGGTGATGTTCAAATCTTGGGATGTAGGATGGGACAGGATCACTCTAAAATTCTGAAAATATTTTGAAAAGTAGAGAATATATGTATTGATGATATAGTGTCATAATAGAAATGATTGTGTTAGTAACTACTTGGTAAAACCATTGGTGGCCCATTTCCTTGTCATATCCGAATCTGTGGCCCATGTGGCAGATCAGGCACCCAGACAGATCAACCTCCCTTTGGTCCATTTTTGCTATCTATGCAGCACCTCAGGATGTTGGTCTATCCATTGCAGGGCCTTCAGTGTATTTGACCCATTGCATATGGAGCATTTAATGGTGGCTTTTGGCCCATGTAGTATGGTCCAGCTAAGATGGGCCCATGTTGTGGGATAGACCATAGGATAAGGGTGGGCCCATGTTAATGGGATACACCATGTGAATAAGGTGGGCCCATTGTGATGTGACTGAGTGAGTGAGACCATTGATGATGGGTGGGCCCAGGTGTGAGCTGCTGGAGGCAGTAGACCATGGGTGATGGATGGGCCCATGGTCTAGCTACTGGAGACAGTAGACCATGGGTGATGGATGGGCCCATGGGTGATATATCAGAGGCAGTAGACCATGGGTGATGGATGGGCCCATGGTCTAGCTACTGGAGACAGTAGACCATGGGTGATGGATGGGCCCATGTGTGAGCTGCTGGAGGCAGTAGACTATGATCATTATATTCTGGACATCCTTCAGGATGATGGCATGGGAATGGGATACAAGAACAGGGTCTATGAGCTGCGGAACAGGAACCCACTGGATGTGACGTGGCATGGCTCAGACCGACCGGGAGTGATACTCCCCGGCAGTGATACTGATCGGCAGTGTGACTGACCGGCAGTGAAACTCCCCGGCAGTGATAGTCCCCGGCAGTGATACTGACCGGCGGTGATACTGATACTGACCAGTATGAAATTTGACGGCAGTGAGGTAGGACGGCAGTGAGACCGACCAGCAGTAAGACTCGGCAGTGATACCAGCTGGGAGGGTCGATGGCATTACCATGGCAGAGATAGTGAATAGTTTGTCCAGTGTCAGTGAAAACAGCAGTGATGGTGAATAGTGTGTGCAGTGTCAGTGCCACTAATCAGTACTGATGCGCCAGGGGAGGCTACACTAGGATCTGTACTTCACTTGACAATGTTATCTTGGTTGTAGTTACAAGTCTACGCTACAACAGTAATATATTCGACCTTTTTGGTAAAGCAGTAAAAGGCGACATAGGGCAAGATCGTATGACATTCAGACTCTTGGAAATGGTCCAGATGGAGTCTCCATAGTGTCACCGATCGGTAATATAGGTTGGTGGGCAGTGGTGGACATCGGTCTGTTGGCAAGTGGACCAGATAAGTTAACTGTTCGTCGGCACGTGAAATGGTAGCTTTATTAAGTAGATAGCATTGCACATCGGTAGTGTGCATTGGTGTGTTGATATGGTGCTGTCTAATAAGTTGCCTAGTAAGTCGGGGGCAAGGCGTACAGCCATGTATGCTTTGCCTGAAATCAATTGGAGATTAATTACTATGCCATGTTGATGTGTTCCTCATAAGATACATCAGATACAACGTCCCTCACTAGTTGTGTATGCTTTGCCATAATCACATTGGAGATGCATTACCACTTGATTTGACTGGTAATTAATTATGTACAACAAAATTTGGGATTATGTGTGATCTATGAAGTATATGCAAAAAACGAAATAAAAATTGATAGTGCTTCTAAGCCATGTATAAATCCCCAGCTGCATCCGACTCGGGCACTTCTCTCTCAGCATGACCATCAAATGCTGTCATGTTGAACATCTCCTCGGGCCAAGAGTTGAGGCCAAGAGTCGGTCCGGTACTCAGATCAGCACCATACACAGAGTCGGGGGTGGGGGCCGGTGCCGGGATGAATCCGACACTAGGCAATGGGGCACTGAACACTGATGAATGCCTTGATGATGCCTGGTCCCGGCTCATGAACAGGAGCCGATGGCTCTCCAGGGTCGCTGTATGACCATTCTGCCCAGCGAGCAACATTGAGACGGTGTTCTTCATCGCTCCAAGCTGATCCTCCACCTTGTGCACCCGCTCCTCAAGTTGTGCATTCACCCGTCGCAATTCTTGAAGCTCGACCTCCCGGTGATCAGCTAGGGAAATGGCACTTGCAAACTGCGCAGCCGGGCAGGGAATGGCCTTGAATGCCTCGAGTTCACCTTCTACCTTCGTCACCCGTGCTCGCAGTTCCCGATTGGCCTGCTGCAACTGTTGAAGATCCGGTTCCTGGTGGTCGGCGCCCACATCATCAGACTCCCCAGCCTGTAAGCGAATCCCACTCGAAACCTCTTTCCCCTGACCGGCGACCAGGTATATGTACCGTGAGGGGACCTGACCAAAATCGGGGACGGAAATGTCACCTGCCCCAAGGGAAGGCCCCGAGGCGGTATTATCGGTAGGGACAGGAGGGGTAGGGATGGCAGTGAGTGCCCGGGTCTTTGATCGTGTCCTGGGGGTGGTATTGGTGTCATCCACAGGAATGCTTGAAGTCGATGGAGGGCCAATGCTTCGCGCTCGGGATTTGGACCTTGGTCGGGGAGTTTTGGCCCCGTCATCTGCAGGAATGGGTGAAGTGGTTGGGGGGCCGATGCTTTGCGCTTGAGATTTAGACCGTGGACGGGGAGTTTTGGCCCGTTCGTCTTCAGGGGCGGGTGTCTGACCACTGGTCGCCTTGACCCGCTTGGGGGTCCTCAGTGACGTTGGCATTTTCTTCGGCCTCGGCTTCCTTCTGGCCTCCGCTGCAATCCCTGTGCACCTGTACTTTGCTTTGTGGCACCCCCTGCACGCCGCGGCCAAGCCGACGACCTCACATGGTTGCTGGAGACGGGCGCATCGATCACATGGCTCTGGTGTTGGCATGGTGGAATCGTGGGGAAGAGCGGAGGGCAGAGCGGCGGTGGAGGGTGGAGTAGCAGCTCTGAGCCGCCATGGGCGGATGCGACTGCTTGAGGTGGCCGGCTCATCGATATCCATTGGAACCGAGGGATTTGGGTCGTCGATATCCATGCTTTCATCGGCAGCCTTTTCCTTTCCTTTTCCTTTCCCTTTCACTTGAACCGCCCCACCATCATCAGAATCTGCCACATATTCGGCGCTCTTAATCCTTGACGACCTCGCCCTTGACTTCGACCGGGTGACTGAGCGGGGCCGCTTTGAAGGGACTTGTCTGGCCCTTCCTTGGGGTTCTGCTGGGGCGTCTGGTACTAGTCTGTCCGCGTTCTGAAGGAGGGTCGCCTGGGGACGGATTGGTGTCGGTTGGGCAATGGTGGGGGTCGGCGTTGGTGGGCGTGTGGCCCAGTGTGTCGCGGTCATTACAGCCCTCGTTAGCTTCAAGGGCTCTGGTACTGTGAATCCACACCCTTCTAGCCTTCGTTGGATGAGAACAACAAATCCACTCACCCGGTGTCCGTCTTGATGTTCCAGGCCCCTGGAACCACTGGCTGGTTGACGATGTTTTATCCATGAGGAACGGGTGGGACCAGAGTGCAGGATCATGCCTGCTGACAGCCGTGTAATCCGTTGGTTCACCGTGCGCCAGCCCGTGGTCAAGCCGGAGAGTACCGCTGAGCAGGAGGCATGAAGGCTGGTAGTCCCCTAGATTATCTTCAGGTATCGCATTGGAAAGGGCCCATGTATCAAGCTAACAAGATGTTAGCATTTCCATCGGGGTGAAGACCGGAGGAGGATCATGCACTTACTATGTAGGAGTCCAGACTGGCTGGATCAATTTGCACCCCCTGTTTTAGCTGCTGAATCGCTAAGTCAATCTTTTGGGTGTCGATCCACACTTGGACCTTCCGTGCAGTAGAAGAATCGAACGACTGGAAGTGAATAAGAACGGATAATGTCCCTAATGATGTTGATAACATACCGGGTTTCCCAGAAGCGCCATGAGCAGCTGCTGCAGCTCCTCATCATAGCTGAGGATGGCTGCCTTTGCGAGTTCTTGCAGCCGAGGCTTAACAAAGATGGTTGCCCGCGCAACAAGTGGTGCCGTGAGAGAAGACATTGAGACTGGTATGATTGGAGAAGTGAGTGGCTGGACAGCGCTGGTGAGTGTGATGAATAGAACACCGTTGATATTCCACCCGGTATGGGATTGGATGGTTAAGTGGTTGAAAATTAATTAATGTTACCACGGCAACCAGAAGGCACGCTGCTGCAACCCTCCGGCCATCACTAACCGCTATTCGGTTCCATTCAGCAACTTGATCAAAACGAACTTGACACTTGTACTAAGTACAGCCCATGGCACGCCAAAAGGACATCAAAGAAAAAGTGAGTAACCGGTTTTGGTTGATATGATGCAGAGTTATGATCTCTGTCTAGCCCGGAATGAATCCAGCTGTGGAAGCTTTGTCCACAGCCCCTTCTCCACTCCCAATGCCTGCTGACTACCAGCCATCGAGCTTCCTCTACCTCTAGAGGCCAAGGCTTGATGCTGGGCTTCAGGACGCCACCACTGACCAATCACTCGTCCCTGTCCCTCTTCCCAAACGGCGCCGGCCCAACCTGGACATAGCGGGTCCCAGCCACGTACCTGATCGTAACCCGATGCCCATGACACCAGCCCCCTCCATCGAAGAGACTACACTTCAATCACCGTTCATTCTCAGCGACCTGGCTGCAATGCTTCCCCGACGGTCAGTGAAGTTCAAGTCCCCTTTGGAGGAGGCAACGCCCTTGCACATCCGGAAGCGCCGGCAGATCAGCCCCATTCCCCGCCTTGCTGTCCCCGCTCGTCAGGACCAATTGTTCCTGCGGGATAGCTCAACAGAGGCCTCGATGAAAGGATCCGCCATGCCCAACCCCTGTTCGTCACCATCTGCCCCTGGCCCTGCCCCACCATTGCCAGTGACCACCCACCCACAAAGGGGCTTCAGAGCCACTCTACCGCCGACCGTAGTCAATCCATCACCACGGACGCCTGCCCCTCCCGCCGCTCCCGCCCTTGCCCCCTCTCCGGCATGCAAGCAACCTGTCACTCCCACCCTTGCCCACCCACCACCAGGTGAGACACCTGACTCGTCCCCAATGCCTCCGTTCCCTCCCACACCACCGTCCCCATCGTGCGGCTTGGGATCACCTAAGTGGCCAATTGCGACCGGCAGGTCACCATCAATCAAAAGTCAGGAGGGCACTGATGAGATGGATACGGACCCAATGGAAGTTGACCTTCCCAGCTCAGTGAGATCCCGCATGCAGGACAGGAAGCATTCGGAAGAGAGTACTGGAGAGGACGATGAAGACGGTGGTTGGAAGAGAAGGATCGAGCTCTTGGTAGGAGATTTTGAAGAGCATGTGAGGAAACCCAGAGGGAAGATGAACAAACGATGCGATGAACGGGAAAACGTAATCCGTTGGCTGCTGGAAATGGAGATGTTGCTTGGGCAAAGCATCAATGAAATGCGGGACTGCCTCCTAAGATTCAAGGCTGCTGGGTACTCAGTAAACCATGATCTTGATGTACCAAGGTAATTGCGCTTCTCTACTTTATTCATATATGGACTACTGTAGGGTGATACTAGTACTGTATAATGGTTGTAATGTATTCGTGTAATGGTAACTTGAGATTGTAAAGGTTACAGCTATGGCAAACCACATGGAAATGGACAGTTCCAGAGATCTTTGACATGCATAGGCAGTGAGGTACAATGTTTCGAATAAATACTGACCAGCAGTGAATGAGAGTAATACAGGAATACCAACTGCCAGTGAAATTCACCAGCAGTGATATGAAGCGGTGATACCGACCAGCAGAGACCGCATGGCAGCAGGAATAAGCAGTGATACCCCACGGTGGCTGATTCTGTAGGTAGCAGACTTACACCGGCACTAGATCTGCCTGGGGGTGCTACTGCACTGTTACCGACTGGCAGTGATACCGACTGGCATGAAGTGGGACAGCAGTGAGGTAGGACGGCGGTGAGACCGACCGGCAGTGAGGTAGGGCGGCAGTGAGGTAGGGCGGCAGTGAGGTAGGGCGGCAGTGAGGTAGGGCGGCAGTGAGGTAGGGCGGCATTGAGGTAGGGCGGCAGTGAGACCGAACGGCAGTGAGACCGAACGGCAGTGAGCTATTGCGCAAAAACATCCAATATATACTACAGAGCTGATATTGACATTGGCATCGAACCAGGATATCAAGTGGGACAATGAAGGATTTAGGGTGACTAGCTCATTGGATGATTTGGAGTGTCAACGGCAGTGATACTGACTGGCAATCACTGCCTTTGGTCACCAGCTGTGAGACTGAATGGCAGATGGAATTGGGAGTGATCCCCGACGACAGTTCGAATGGGCAGTGATTGACAATGGCAGTCTATAGGTATCAGCCTTCCACCGGCACTGGTGCTAACCTGGAGTGCTCCCCACGAGCAACTGCTACTGCCCGGCAGTCAAACTGAAACGGTGAAATAGTCGCATTAGTCATTGTCAGGATAAGACTGAGCAGCACAGAACAGCAATTACACTATTGAATGCAATGTACATATTCCTCATTCTGACAAAATACTGGAAAATGAGTCCTTTGCAGAGACCGCAAATTGCCCCCACATTGCCTGTTGACTCGCTGCATACATCAAATGGCCGGGGGATGTTCCATCTTCTTTTCTTCGTCTCCACTGCTCCGCATGGTGTTCGAAGCATCTGATAGTCCACCCCATTTCATGCCTCACAAGGACCAATTCCTCACTCGCTCTGTCAAACATTGCTTTTGCTCGTAGCCAGTTAACCCTGTGGACTTTTTTTCTTATGGTCAGACTCAATTCGTGTTCATTCATGCGCAAACTTACATTCCTTCAAATGGCTGGCTGATATGCTATCCCCAGCGACATCCAGATACCAGAACCAAGGCAGTTGCACATGCTTGAAACCATCCTGCCGGGGGTCCAGGAGCGTAGTGCTTGTCTTGAGATGTTTCGTCTCTAGAACCTGGAACCGGTCTGTCATTGCCATTGGTGCCTCCAAATCCACCAGTGATTCCCTCGAAGATCGATATATTTGAGCATTCAAACGGAGTGTCTGATCCACTGCATGAATCTCATCCCATGACTTTGTTTTACCTGTCTTTGGGCCTCTTGGGCGGATTTTTGTTTGAAACAAGAATGCCTTCTTTCCCAATGCCAGTCGAATAGCTTTCAATGCATCATTACATTGACCAGCCCGCAGCTGGATCTCCAATGCGGCAACGCCCTGAACTCCGTGTTCCCATCGGACCCGTCGAGTCATCCCAGAAGGCAACGTCAGCCGGAAACACTCTGGCCAGTGGCCCACCTCGTTGGCTACAAACGGATTGTCTGGCCGGCGGTTACTCACCAGTTCTAATTCTCCATCTTGGCCAATATCATATACCTCTGATGGTTCGAACGAATAGTCATCATCGTCCGCGCCAGTGAGGTATTGATGAGCCTTTCGTTGATGGTCCGTAATCCGGTTCAATAACCGACTCCGTCGCTTAGTGATTTCAATCTGTTCTGCTGTTGTTGGTGCCTTTCCAGCATGCCTAATGTAACTCTGTAGGGACATTCTGTAACCAACCAGCCAAATAAATGTTACACCATCAATATAATGTAGTCCTACTCACTGCGATTCCTGAATACTCAGTCCCTTTGCTAAGAAATCAATGAGACCAGAGTTGCCGGAAAACATTCCTTCATCCACAAGTCGGAGCTGAACTTCTGCTTTCCCCGGAGCTATGTTTAACATAAGCCACGTCAACACAGAATATCCACACATAGCACCAATGCACCTTGTTGTGTTTTCAGATCAAAATAATCCATACTCTTGACATCCTCCGCCCGGCCCTCCTGTGCCTGCTGCTCCCCTTTCCTCCACTCATTAAGATCATGGGCCGATGCCGATTCTGTCAAATTCTTGTATGAATCCTCGGCAGTCAGAACCAATTCCTGGGCCCGTTTCATCTTCCGTATCAGAGCTGGAACTGATATCGAGTTAGCAATCTAATTGGCACCTGGTACAACATTTCATACCCATTCCAATCAACTTTTTCCAGTTTGAATGATTCATATGGTCGTCCAGAATTTCATTCCGGTGGGCGAGCGTCGATCCCTTGGCACTCCGGGAGGTCTCATTCAGCACAGCCCACAACGTCTCCAGAATTTCCCCATCGATCACCCCGCTCCCTATAATGAACAGTAGTGCAAACCGCGTGAAGCAGTCGTCCACATGGCCCTTTACATGGAAATCCCCAATCCCTCCCTCTACAACCATCCCCCCCGGGACTGAAAGGTATGGTGAGTGATCAACCCGGATTTTGAAGTTGATAAACCATTGGCAAAATATATTGTATACGAGCAATGCCCGTTTCACCTTCTCCATGTTCTTCCCATTTAGGGCCTTGCAAACTGCATAATCGATATTCTTTTGTCTGTGAGTATTTAGCATAACTGTGCACTCGGAAACAATTCAATAACGCACTGTTCTCCTCTCTGAAAGTCGACTGTGGCTTCTGGTTGGAAGAAGCCATGCCGAAGGCATGCCACTGCTCCGATCCCTGTGGCATCATACCCGGCCACGTCCACTTTCCGGTTCGCCTTGAATTCATTGCATGTACTTGGAGCCGATTTGGACTCGAGAGCCACCTTGAGATGTTCTTTATATGTCACTGGTTCCGTCATAAATGAATGACCATTTGTTAATGGGACGTCATCTTCAGGACGTTTCTGACGTTGGTGAGATGCCGTGAAATTCCCATCAATCACAAATGATCTGGTGTATACCCACCTGGGAAACAAGACTTCATTTCTTTCCAGGTCATCATGGGATGGAATAAACTCACCGTTCATTATCATTTTCCCAGTTTTCCGGCAAGTTCATGCCTGGTTGTGGGCATGCCGGACAGAGAACGGCCAGATCTCCAAGACCCGGGCTTCTGGCTTCATGGCTGAAGCCATGCCATTTGAGATGCTTCAGGTTCCTGTATTGTCTCGTGCAACGTAACAGCTCCCTGTGCCGGTCCTATATTATGTATGAGAAATAAGCTATAAATCGGTAGTGAGACAGACCGGGACGCTGTGCGGAAAACAGCCAGATGTGAACTGGCGGAGCTTCTGATAGTAATGCCATGCCGAAGTTTTACATTCTTGATTCTCTGCGAGGAAGGAATCAAGGCCCTGGAAGGTGAATAGCGTCCGCAGTTTCTTAAATGACGCCGGAAAGAAGTGGAGGTCCAGGGCCTGAACATCGTCCGGTGCATGTCCTAGGCACCTACACCACCGAACGGGCAAGTGATGAATGCCGTTTTGATGAACAATAACCACGACATTTGTCCCATATTTCAGGTTATCCCTCGTCCACCTTGCCTGGTCATGCGGGTCTAAGAACTCCCCTTCTGAGTGTTCTGCCTCATGATGTCCTTCGTCGGCCTCTGCTTCCATGAACCCCTCAGGCAAAGGATCGGCATCCAACTCATCTTCCATAATGTTGAGCTCATCAGGGATGTCCGGAAGTCCAAATGGGATGTCCGGGATTCCTGTCAAAGCCTCTGTCGGGGTATACGAGGGGCAAGGCTTCCCCCCATGTCCAAAGTGGAGCGTAAGCCCTGTCTCAATCAGCCAAGAATCTTGATAAAATTCGCCGGTCCATCGTTGAATGAGGTGGAAGGGGGTGCATGCATGGGAAGATCTACAGCATGAACTGCAAAAGAGGGGATAGCACAGGCAATTCTTGCACCGCCATTCCGCTGCCAAGCCACATGCACTACACCGACGCGAAGCTGGGCCAGCCTCTGAAGCCAGCATCCGTGAGAGGTAGAACTTTCTTTTCGCAACATATTCCCTGAGGTAATCATTTTGTGACTAGAAGTAGCAAAATAATTAAAGTTCCCCAGAGACCATGACTGAGATCGACGTACCTTGGATTGGGGAAGCTTCAATGGTTCCATCATAGCAGCATCATAATTAAACCCATCATGATGTAGTTGCTCATGGCAGGGGGTGAAGACATGCATGTTCTTCTGAGACTTGGAGGGCGAAGCGTTCGGGGTGGAGTTGGCAGAAGATGCTCGTGTGCTGGCTTTAGTTTTTTGGACCAATCCCCTTGATGTGTAATAGCTGGTGGAGCTTTGAATGAGAACATCACCAGTGCCAGAATTGTGAACATTGGCCTTGAACTTTTTAATCGGCATTATTTTACTTTAGAGGGGTAGGCAGCATATATGTGGTGACAGAATTAGAAGGTGGAAGTCCAAATATGGATAGGATGACCAATCACGTGAAATGTAAGCTGGGAATGCGTTCATATGACTGGTCAACCTTTGGGGTGGTATGTACTTGAAGAAATGGTTATAATTGCCTATTGTGGTGGTTCCATTAGATATATAATGTTAGGGCAACACTGAGACTCCCACCAACCCGGGCAGCACATTTGTGGGCTCTACAAGAAGCAGCGGAAAGATGGGATGGGCAGTTATATTTAGAAGTCAGGGGAAGTGAGTTTGCATTGAGATAGGCATGTCACACCAAACAAGGTGGAATATCTTAAGAGAACACAACTAGTGTTCCCCTAATGTCCATTCATCGTTATATACTAGGTTACAGTTGTTGTACACTATTTCTGTAGGTAACAATGATATCATACTACATAGGCAAATAGTTTGTTCTCATCTACTAGGTAGCAGATGTTACAATCATATGTAAGTAATGTGCCATCAGTAGCAGCTATACAATTTCGGCATATAGTACTTTGCCTCAGCCTTGTCTTGCCTGTCCCAACTGCTTGAATCTTGATTTACATTCCTCGTTGCCACATCAATGCAAGTCGTTCCCAAAATGGTTCCATGCATATCATGAATGTCATATAAGCAAGCTGTGGTGCACATGAAGGAACCATTATGATCATTCCTGAAATTAGCAGTTACGAGCTCTGAGGCATTAGGATGTGATATGTAACTTGATGATTATGTTGTGTTCTCAGTTGGATACTGAGGTCGACATGGTGCCATATATCTTGGCAGCATAATGTGATGGATTGGTAAATACTGAAACTCGTCATGCAAATCTGTATTTACAATTGACTCAGACCATGTGTGAAAACATCATAATTGAACATATGGTTTTATTGCCAGTGATTTTATTGAGGGTGAGGCCTACGCATCTGAAAGTAGTAATGCAAGGTAGTCTCATTATCACAGCAACTCCATCTGGTCGGTGTGACTGTACATTTAGTAAAAGGAAAGAATGCCTCTGAGATGTTCAGGCAATGAAATCTGGATGAAGCCATGGTATGGGTATATTTTCATGAAGATGTGGGTTTATTCAATGAGTCTGAAACACTGCAGTACCACTTCAACAAATGAGTTATTGGGAAATAAATTAGAAGTGCTTGATCTCAGTCATGTTATCCACTGATAATTACATGTATCATATGCGTAGAACCATGAGACTCGGGCAGACCTGTCACTCACCAATCATGATTGAATTGTCGATCATTGATGCCAATCATGATCGACACCGGACTTTAAAAATGATCCTCAGTTCCGTCTCCTGATCCGTCGTCTCATAACCACCCCCATCACACTACCATCACTGCTTTGGAACCCAATCTTCGCCTGAATATGTCCGAACTTCCTCAAGTCCCTCTCAAGCTTGTATGATTCAAACTGACCACGGAGGATATCGCCTGCTTGCATGACTGGAAAGAACAATGGCAGGCTGCCAATCGTAATGACCGACGGAAAATTGCGACCAAGGTGTATGAGGACTTGAAGAAAAATTCGCCGCATTGGTCAGAGTCTGACAGAAAGCTGAAGAAAGAGGTAAGCTGTACACCATGTCTCATGGAATAAAATCTCAATGCCCTAACGCATGGTTACAGGGTATTTACACGTGGTTCCACACTTAATTCCGGGACATGAAAAAATGGATGGCAAGGAAGGTCCTAGGCGTTGAGGCTGACGCTGACCTCAAGAACACCATCCGAACAAAGTCAGGTGGATGGAACGGCTCAGAGTCTGGCAAGGCAGACAACCAGCGTGCGTTCAGCATGTACCAGGCCGAACTGACAAAGGTATGGGATAGGACGTCGGATGAGGAGAAACAGCGCCTGGAATTGGTGGCTGAGCTGTGGAACCAAATGGGGCCACCGGCAGCCCAGCAAGCAAAGTAAGTCAATTGACGTCGGTTATTGTCGTGATGTGAACCAGGCTCTAGGAGTGCCACCAAGGCATACAAGTATGTCCGGTCATTCTGCAAGGAGATGAAACGATCATGCGGCATGGACTGCGTGATCCTCAGCTTCTATCGGAATGAAAATGGGACAGTGGTTGTTAATGGGTAACATGTACTATTTTACTCTTCTAGAACATCGGCACTCACTCGTCTTTTAGGCAGGAATATATGGAACAGCTCGGCGGGACATCATTCTTTAAAGCGCATCCGGATTGGGAGTCCAAGCCGATCATGGCGCTTTTGAGCCAGCATGCAACGGAAATGCACAGTGAGTATTGTTAATTATATCTACTGTAATCTACAGGTGACGTGGATCTGCAGACACAAATAATGCTATGACGATGACCTCCGGCGGGACGAGCCGGAAGCCATACCAGGACCTTCCAACCGATGGGGAAGGCCACCCACTACTACCGGACCCATCGCAATGGCCAAAGAAGGGGATGGATAAAAAGGCCTTGGTACAGTCTTATGTTGCAGTGGCATACAGTGAGTAAACACAGTGTTCCATTATTCCATGGCTAATCCCTGTATCTTCAGGGCGTGCGACCGGCAAGCAAGCCGGAATACCACCGTGGACATCCATTGTTCAAAATCCGAGCACTTACTTTGATGCCGACCAAGTGCCGGAAGGGTTCACTCTCGTTGATCCTTCTAAACTGAAAGGGCCGCAATTAGAGGAGATTCTCAGTTATTGGCATTCAAGGCAAGAGGACAGCGAGAATGGCATTGGGTTCCAATTCCATACAGAGGGTGAGATCAGTCTGGCAAGGACAAGCAGGCCGGCGACCCCCCTCTCTCCTGATCCGCCAGCAAGGAAGTCAACAAGAGCCAAGGGGAAAGCAAAGGCAGTGGAATCATGGTTGGACCCTGTAGCCCCAGATTCACGGAGGAGGAAGAGGAAGATGTCGGTGGGGTCCGACTCTGACTCAGGGGAGGCGTTCGACTTTGGCCCAGTCGATGCAATGGATGACAGTGATGATGAATTGCCAAATCGTCCTTCAGGCTCCAGGCAGACACCGAATCCTCCAAGAGGGAAGGCGATTCGGTTTGAATCAGAGAACAGGGAATCGGGTGAGCATTCCTCTGGTGTCTCAAATAAAACCCTGGTTATCGACGTTGAAATTTCAGTGGTCCGGCGGAGCACATTCGGCCCAAGGAGCAAGCAGAAAGATCTCGACATCATCTCAGTGCCACGGACCGCCGATCGGGGTCCTGACAAGGAGGCAGCATCCCTAACCACCCGGCTTGCCTCAACGACTATCTCAGAGAATCCCCGCCCACGAGGCCGTCCACCAAAGAAACAGGCAAAACGACAAGCATTTAGCATTGATATTCCTCCACCCCCTCCCCTGGGAGCAAACACTAGGGCAAGGACTGCTGCAGCTGCAGCCACAGTGACCCCTCGAGTGGCAGTTGGTGCTGAATCGGCTTCCGTGAGGTTTCAGAAGTCACGGATGGTTAAACGGAGTCGAAAGAGATGACTGGAACGCCAGGATTGATTAGCATTTCATTCACCAGTGTAAATAAATAATAAATGGGGAATAATGATCCAGTCTCCATCGCTATAGTATTTTGAGTTCTGTTTACTGCTGCTCTGACCAGCAGTGATACCAACAGGGAGTGATACCAACCAGGGGTGGTACCGCCCAGGAGTAGTACTAACAGTGAGTGATACTAACCAGAGGTGGTACCGCCTGGGAGTAGTCCGTACCGGCTGTGGTACTGACTGGGAGGTGTTACCAACGATGACTGCTGCTGACTGGGAGTGATACAGAATGGCCACTCCCACTCACTGCCACTCCCATACACTGCCGTTCGTGCACTGCCGGTGATTTGCTCCTGTTCACTGCCGCTCCTGTTCACTGCCGCTCCTGTTCACTGCCGCTCCTGTTCACTGCCGCTCCTGTTCACTGCCGCTCCTGTTCACTGCCGCTCCTGTTCACTGCCGCTCCTGTTCACTGCCGGTCCATCGCTCCCATTCACTGCCACTTCCGTTCACTGCAAGTTCACCGCCATGTCCCGGAGCTCCAATACCATGCTGTTTAATGGTGCTCCTGTGCCGGGAAATGTCCTGTGTATTTAAACAGAGCATTGAGTTGTGGACCACCCACTTTCACCCATCCACACCAAATGTTCCCTGAAAACTCTGTGTTCTATCTTACCGATGTACTGGCCACATATGTTCGACAACGGTTTTCTTACATTCTCTCTATGACACCTCCCATTCCACTGGTCCAATTAATGGCAACACCATCACCGATATTTACACCTTGCAACCCTGGCCCAACTCCACCTCTGAATCTGCCGGTGTCGTTGGTCAAGGATGCTGAACTCTTGGCAACAAAGGCCAGTCAAGCATTCCTCAATCAAAGTAATATTAAAAATATTATGCACCTTTCTTCTTTCTGATGGGACTTCCCAGTTACAATGCCGACCATGGATGCGCAACGGTATGATCGTATGTTACCAAAGACTGCGACCAGCCGAAAGCAGACAGAGGAGGACCGCATGGCATCCCGGTTTCCGATTCCCACTGAATATGCCGACACCGTCATCACATCTCCAACTCTCATTTCGGATGCATATGGGAAGGTGTTAGCATGGTATGTTCCAGGGGCCCTCTCTGAGGAATGGCAGGTATGTACCAGTTGACCAAAGTCTATCGAAATCATTATGCTGATTCGCCATTCTCTAGAAGGATTTATGGCAAGCCGCCATAAAGATGGACAATGCTCTGGGCGTCTCGTTAACAGGTGACAAAGGCAGCTGGCGAACCGATCCGGCATACTACAAACCCGTGGGCAGCTGTGCCCCACAACCCGGTAACATTAACCTCTCGCCGGCATGGTTTCAGCAAGCCCATGATGTGAGTCTAGTTTAATTCATCATCGCAGTCAGGCTACTGATCAAGTTATAGACCAAAGAATTCTTGCCGGAGATCTCTGCGACCCTCAAGCCTGGAAGCATCAGCCTGGGAACAACATCCTGGCTTTTCCACACTGCCGAGTCATTTGCACTGATGGGGGCCTTCCTATCAATTGTCCACCCCGACCTTTATCGTGCTGGCAGGACGGTCTTTGAAAAAATCATCAGTGATCCTTCACAGGTCAAGGAAGGGGAGGCTGTGTTAGAGGTGTTGAAATTATGGACATCACCGTTTTCAGGATACGGAATCATCAGCAACTGCAAGACCCCGCTTCACCGAGATAATAACTCACAAGGTCCATGGTTTGACTTACTTACGACCATTGGACCATACTCCGGTTCCAGATTAATTCTGCAGAACTTAGGGTTAGAGCTCCAGTACGAGTCTGGGACAATGGTTGCCGTCTTAGGAAGGATTGTCAGGCATGGCACCACGGATTGCAATGGGAACAGAGTATGCATAGCGCAATACATGTGGGATAACGTGCTAGACCGATTCGGTATTGACTCACCCGGGTTTGTTACCGTCAGCCACTATATGACTTCCATGCAGCTGGATCTTTTCTCTCAACTTGCTTTGCAGCCTTCATGAATTCATTCTCAGTCTATTGTAACTATACATCATGGAATTGTCATACATATTTTCCATTACAATTGTAGATTTGAATCTTCATCCTGTTCTTCTGCCATCAGCATCCGTACCACCCGCTCCTTCAGCCCTGGTAACATGGATTGGGCATGCGTGAGAGTTTCATATGATTTGACCAAGTCCGGGATAAGTGCACTTGATGGAATGGGCTGACTTGGCTCTGCTGGGATCCCTTGATTCTACAGAAATCTTAGTAGTGAAGTCGCGAGTGAATGAAATAATCACCGACATGATATTTGAAGACAGCCAGAGCTTCTTCAAGTGGCTCGGCCCAGCTTGCCTCATCATTGTAAACACACCAGGGAAATTCGTTTGGCCCCAGGCGGGTGGGGTCCTGATCACCATCCCGGAGATCGATCCCTTGAATTGCCTCGGTCCCATCGTCGCTGTCCTCGCTATACACACTACGGACTACTTTGGTATAAAATGTGGACGGTTTGATATCAAAGCCACTGATGTAGCATCTGCCGGCAAACTTTACTCCGGCAGTCTGATGTAATCTGAATGAGGTTTTGCTCAGAACAAACATAGAAGGGTACATACCAGTTCATTTTGAATTCTATCATAACAGTCTTGATGATCAGTGCCATCAAGCTCAAGAAACCTTGTGCAAAGCCCTCGCATCCTTGCGGCCAAAAGATCGGCGAAGCATTGTGCCTCAGAAGTGGAGCTGAATGGGAAGGAATTACATGCCTCCAAAATGAAAGGGGGGAGACTACGCCATTCCACCAACTGTATCTTTAAGCGAGCAAAATCCATGGTGAAGATGCCGGTTCAGGTCAAAGTTGAAATGATATTATGATCACATGCTTCAGGATCAATGAACCGGGATTGGCAGTGATCCCGGCTTGTCATGGAAGTTCCTGTGTCGATGTTACCAAAAACCACTTCATAGTGAGCTTAGAGAAATGGCAGATCATGTATCTGGCTTCCAGCATGGTATCATTCATAAATCAAGATAATATCATATTACTAGTCCAATGGCTAAACTTCCGGAATCTCCCTGTCACCGGCTCCCTCATCCTCATGTTCTGGATCATCAGTGCATCTGAACATTAGCTCTCCGACCACATTGTGTACATTGTTCATTGCCAAAATTGATAGGAGATGAGAAAAGACCACATCACGGTGAAGTTGATCATCAAATGATGCAGAGACCACATGGTCATGATGATCTCCCCGCTGCATGGTATACTTAGCAATATTGTATGTAAAATATGCTGGAATACCATACCTGAGCCATAAAGTCTGGAACGCCCCCCACCAAGAACATCGCATCGGTGTCAGCCGATGGTCTATCCCACCACGGATCAATGTACCGATCAACTACACGGGTTGGATCCATCGGGTTACAAGTTGGATCTAACGTCATTAAAGCTGACTTTAGATCTGGGAGATCCTCGGCTGCATAGACCGCAGTATGGAGCCTCTTGTAGAACGGCGCTATGTGGTTGAATCGTTCAGTCATGACCAGATACCCAATGATGACTTCAAATGCTTCCTGGAAAGCAATTTGGTTAGGAGGTATCACAAGTGTTAACTTGGTTATCAACTTACTATGTCCAACTTCATTCTTGCATGCCAGATTGCATAATACTGATCAGGACCATTTTGGCGTCTGTCTGAAGTGGCTTCGATCACAGCCGCATGTGCACGAGAACAGTAAAAGTCAACAACTGTCTGAGAGGACCCAGACATCGATTAGAGATGGTGTTGGTCTACTGGGAGTCACTGGCTTGTCCAATATACTTGAATTCACGTGATCAGTTCCGTGGAACCGATGGGTAGATTAATGGGGAATAGGAATGCACATGCCGTCTCGATTACACATAGTTCCCATTGCCATTGAGCCTGGCATTCTGTTGCATTACTCATTGAGATCACCATGGTTTTTATTGGTTGCACCTATGATGCCACCTCTCGGTATCAATGCCGGTGTCACTGCTGGTACAGTATCACTGCCGTTTAGTCTTGCGGCTGGTGTTCACCCTGCTCATTCACACCATTGCCATTATGGATCGCTGCTGGTCTTTCAGACCTTGACTGCCCGTCAGTCACAGTACTGCCATTTTGTATCACTACCGGTCAGTCGCCGGACAAACATTGTGCATGTGCTCATGAACGGTTTGCACATGCTGCCGAACAGTGATGCTGTAGACATCAAATGCACAAGAGGCCTTTTGCTCCTGTCAATGATAATTCCACAATGACCAGGGTCTATTGAGGCTCGGAGTCAAGCTGACTACGTGGCCTGCGGAATGCACACACCTTCTGGCACACCACGTCCGGCCAGAACGGTTCTTGACTGGTAGTGTCTCAATGGCAGTTGTACTTACCTGCAGTGAGACTGACCAGCAGTCTCACTGCCGGTCAGTATCACTGCCGCTCAGTACCACTGCTGCTCAGTGTCACTGCCGGACAGTATCACTGCCGCTCAGTATCACTGCCGGTCAGTACCACTGCCGGTCAGTACCACTGCCGGTCAGTACCACTGCCGGTCAGTACCACTGCCGGTCAGTATCACTGCCGGTCTGTATCACTGACGTTAATACTGCACGTCAGCATCAATGCCCGTCAGTTTCACTCCCGTTGAGACTACTGGTCAGTACCACTGCCATTGACTCACCGCCAGCCAGTATCACTGCCGTTGACTCACTACCGGTCAGTATCATTGCTGTTGAGACTGCCGTTGAGACTCACTACCGGCCAATATCACTGCCGTTAATACTACCCGTCAGTATCAATGCCAGTCAGTTTCACTCCCATTGAGACTCACTGCCGGTCACTCTGACTGCCGATACTGACTACCGGTCAGTATCACTGCCATTGAGACTCCAAATTATCGAATGAGCTAGTCACCCTACATCCTTCAGTCCCACCTGATGTCCTGTTTCAATGCTAATGTCAATATCAGCTCCGTAGTATATATTGGATGTTTTTGCACAATCAATTTCCAAATTGACATGTCCTCCAGGCATGACACCACATGACGATTGGGCGTGGAGTTGATACTCATAGCGTAGGGACTTGTGTAGTTATCTTCAGGCAGAGTATAAATACATAACCATTTACTCACTGCCGTTGAGACTCACCACCGGTCAGTGTCACTGCCGGTCAGTATCACTGCCGGTCAGTTTCACTGCCGGTCAGTTTCACTGCCGGTCAGTTTCACTGCCGGTCAGTTTCACTGCCGGTCAGTTTCACTGCCGGTCAGTTTCACTGCCGGTCAGTTTCACTGCCGGTCAGTTTCACTGCCGGTCAGTTTCACTGCCGGTCAGTTTCACTGCCGGTCAGTTTCACTGCCGGTCAGTTTCACTGCCGGTCAGTTTCACTGCCGGTCAGTTTCACTGCCGGTCAGTTTCACTGCCGGTCAGTTTCACTGCCGGTCAGTTTCACTGCCGGTCAGTTTCACTGCCGGTCAGTTTCACTGCCGGTCAGTTTCACTGCCGGTCAGTTTCACTGCCGGTCAGTTTCACTGCCGGTCAGTTTCACTGCCGGTCAGTTTCACTGCCGGTCAGTTTCACTGCCGGTCAGTTTCACTGCCGGTCAGTTTCACTGCCGGTCAGTTTCACTGCCGGTCAGTTTCACTGCCGGTCAGTTTCACTGCCGGTCAGTTTCACTGCCGGTCAGTTTCACTGCCGGTCAGTTTCACTGCCGGTCAGTTTCACTGCCGGTCAGTTTCACTGCCGGTCAGTTTCACTGCCGGTCAGTTTCACTGCCGGTCAGTTTCACTGCCGGTCAGTTTCACTGCCGGTCAGTTTCACTGCCGGTCAGTTTCACTGCCGGTCAGTTTCACTGCCGGTCAGTTTCACTGCCGGTCAGTTTCACTGCCGGTCAGTTTCACTGCCGGTCAGTTTCACTGCCGGTCAGTTTCACTGCCGGTCAGTTTCACTGCCGGTCAGTATCAACGCCGGACAGTGTCACCACTGGACGGTATCACTGCCTGTCAGTATCACTGCTGGTCAATGTCACTGCCGGTTCGTATCACTGCTGTTCAGCATCAGACTCCACCTCCCATTTGGTAGCACTCCCGTTCAGTAGTGCTCATTCCTCACCGTCCAACTTCGTTTTACAGCCGTTCCCATTCCGCTTCATTGATCTGCCCTTCCTGCTCATTCCAGAACAGTTCCCGCTCATTGACGGTAGTCTGGAAACAGGGGGGACACTGTAGCTAGACATGTTGCCTTGCCTAATGGATTGCGGTGTGTTTAGTGAATGGATTATATATGAAGTACGACTCACTTATGCAATGTACCTGATAACCGAACACTCCCGTGGGTCACAATTTTGTTCGATGGGTGATAGTGAATGGATTATATATGAAGTACGACTCACTTATGCAATGTACCTGATAACCGAACACTCCCGTGGGTCACAATTTTGTTCGACATAGCTGGGAGCGTTTATTTAGTGTGCGCAGTTACACTGAGGGCACAGGAACTTCTTACTGCACTCTATAATGAAGTCTCGTATCTGATAAAACCCGATTGATTTTGTACACAGCGGCACTTTTGGTAGATGTACAAATATACATTATAATATAACTGGGATCAATGCATTAGTCAAGGTGAAGGATATTTAATAACAGAAGGAAAAAGTATCACTTACCTATACAAGACGCCGGATATTACGCAAGTCGACGACGATCACTCGCTGATCGTCGAGGACTATCATCCCTCCGACGCATCGTTGCTCCTGCTATCCCGCCAATATCAGTAAGGAAAAGAACCAAAATGGAAGGAACAACTTACAAATCTCAGCCGACGCCGCCCTTCCCTTTGAAAGGTACGCTGAAGGTTATAGTCGTACCGGTCAAACCTTCCTCCCCTCCACTGACCGCTGACCCATGCCTCAACTCGCTGACCACACTATTGTAATTCAAATAAACATTTACATATGAAAAATGACAAATGGAAACTTACTCTAAATGGCCAGCGGTGTGGAACGATCGGACGGCTAGTGTCTCGAGGCGCCATTGAGTAGTGGATGAGTAGATGAATGAGTAGATGGATGAGGTATGAAAAGTGGTGACTGGACGTGAATGTTGCGGTGAGGGTGTCGGGACTTCAACGTTCAAACAGGAATGCAAACGATGTGTGCAATGGGCAAGGCAATGATATTGCCCATTTAAAAAAAAATTGAATAGCATCAATGAATGGCCTCAGAAAAATCTGCAAAAAAATTGAACAGGCTTAATCTCAGCTTAGGGTGCTTATTGGTTGCTAACCACAAATAAGCCAAAAATAAGAAAACAACCTAGCTTACTGCTTAGCAAGTACTTATTTGGGCTTGGGATTCAAAATTTGGTGATCCAAGCATGAAATCTGGTAATCTAAGTTGAATCAAGCATGAACCAAGTTCATTAAGTTGCAAATTGAGAATAAGTCCATTTAAGATTTTTCTGATTGGAATAGGCAGGTCATTAATTCATGGAATTCAATTGAGATTCCTCACTGCCATTGTGCCCAGAATACAACTGGTAATTAGAAAGGGGGACAAAGATTGGAAAGTGGAAGACAGCATGGACTAGACCCAGGCTGGAAGAGGGCACAGATCTCTACTGGGATTGGGAATTGGATGAGGGCATGGACCAGGAATTGGGAATAGGATGAGGGCTTGGATTAGGACCAGGCAGATCCATCAGTCATTACACATGCTCTCTGGTAGCTGATGCATCGGCCCACCTATCACCCATGGTCTACTATCTGCAACAGGTCACCCATGGGCCCACCCATCACCCATGGTATAATGTCCCAGGTAGCTGAGCCACAGGCCCATCCATCACCCATGGGCCCATCCATCACCCATAGTCTACTGCCTCTGATATATCACCCATGGGCCCATCCATCACCCATGGTCTACTGTCTCCAGTAGCTAGACCATGGGCCCATCCATCACCCATGGTCTACTGCCTCCGATATATCACCCATGGGCCCATCCATCACCCATGGTCTACTGTCTCCAGTAGCTAGACCATGGGCCCATCCATCACCCATAGTCTACTGCCTCTGATATATCACCCATGGGCCCATCCATCACCCATGGTCTACTGTCTCCAGTAGCTAGACCATGGGCCCATCCATCACCCATGGTCTACTGCCTCCAGCAGCTCACACCTGGGCCCTCCCATCATCAATGGTCTCACTCACTCAGTCACATCACAATGGGCCCACCTTATTCACATGGTGTATCCCATTAACATGGGCCCACCCTTATCCTATGGTCTATCCCACAACATGGGCCCATCTTAGCTGGACCATACTACATGGGCCAAAAGCCACCATTAAATGCTCCATATGTAATGGGTCAAATACACTGAGAGTTGTGTCCATTGAGATACACAAGCAAGCTGCAGGGGTTATAGCTTCTTGCCCAAGAGCCTTTTGCCTTTAGGTGGCCCACTTCATGACCTTTGACTGTATAATTTTAGCAATGGCATGGGACATGACCGTGATTAAACTGTAGTGAATCTATGTGGTAAATAAAAACTTTCTGGGTTTATAGATTTGTGCCACTGTACTGTATAGCACATAATAGCCAACTAACTTCTGTGTTCCAAAATAATTACAGTAACTTGGATGAATATTTGATTTGACTGTGCAATCTGCAGGCGCGAACAATACAAGATCAAAGTAGGGTGTGCTACAATGCACTTTGTGGCCTTTCTGACTCGGAAGCTAGTTCTGCCCACTCTCTGACTTACACGACACTCTACAGGGGTTTTAGCAGAATTCTATTCGTACTCTGATTGGCTACCTGCTCCATATGGACCGAGATTGCGCACGCAAATTCAAGATTCTAGTACCACCATCAACTGTACAGATGCATCCAGTGGCTTGCCAAGACCGATCATTGATCATCTCAACCGATCAACCTGAATTTAAGACCCTGAGTTAGCCCTGAGTGTAATTTCGGTCCATATACTTTTCATAAGTATATTTCTGGTTGTAATCTAACGCTAGTTGTAATAGATGCAGGTTACTAAGGCTGAGGCACGCGTACTGAATTTGTTAGCTCGGGAATATTGTGACGGATGTGAAGGGGATGTCATTGCATTTTTGGAGTGAGCATACCTGGTCTAAGACCAACAGTCGACATACATACACAAAAATTTATCAGAGCCTTCTCGCAGTGCTGCCAAGTCCCTCTGCAGGTTCATGACACGTCATGCCTGCCACTGTTTCCAATGCTCTCCCATTTCAATATCAAATGTTTGGCAGGAATTCCGTAGGCCCTGCAGAGTGCAATCAGCTTCCTCCCACTTGTGCAAACCCTTAATAATCTCGTTATAGACCTCTGACCTAAAGGTAATCACAGGTTTCATCTTGTAGTCTTCAAGCCGGCTATCCTCGTATTCACGCTGGATGCGGTGTTGTCGTCCATGCTGTGCATCCTTGAGTTGCTCAATATCATCTACATCTCCTTGTATGGCATACGGTGGAGCCTGGTCCCAATGAGCAAGCTGGTTATCACTATAATTGGAATCTTCAAGAGCATCGGAGCCCTCTGCTGCACGAAAGAATAGTCGTGAAGTTGGAAGGGGGAATAATGCTTCTTGACTGAGTTTCTCTGGGATAACGGGGGGGGGGGGCTTCGGTGCATGCCTCTTGCGAATTCAGGAGGCCTGAGACCTTCTGGCGTTGGTATGCGCGTTGATTCTGGAGTTGTTTTTTAAAGCTTTGTTTGAGGAACAGTCAGAAGTGTCCATTAATGTATGGAGTAGCACGTACCTCACTGTTTGGGTGTATTGTATCCTACGCTCCTGATTTAAATTTGCCTTCTGGTGCAGAGAGATACACGTAGCACGCCGACCCATACTTGACTGATATAAAGCTGTGGTGTTGGGGTTTATTTGGGCGCCTTTTTGTGGCCTCCACACGATGCGTCTGAAGAAGGGAAAACCGTTGAAAAAGAACGTCAGCCTCCAGTGGCATACCAAAGGTGCGATCAGTGATGTGCAACAACCCACCCAACACCACAAGCACGTCTGTGTTAGTACCCAGGCAGATGGTCGACTAGATCTCGCGACATCTTATCTTGCCACCACCTCATCTGAGGGAGTGGACATGTCTTCAAGTCCTATCACAGAACCACAGTTGCATGATGGCATTTCAGATGAGGAACCGCTAGACGACAAGTTTCTGGACCCTGAGTACATTCAGCACCTAGTGGAGATGAGTCCAGATCTAAAATCGAACACCAAACGATGCCGATTGCCTGGGGTAAGTGCAAATATTCAATAATTGTACACTTACAACTCAAAGATGAATGCACAGGATGAAGCATTGCACATGTGGCTACCCCATGTCGACACCTTTTTAGAAGAAATTATTGGCACTGAGGGACGTGGTCAGGATCGTTCAGGGCAGTGCAGTTGTTCCAAAGATAGCATGGATCATGATACACAGCAGGCTGAGTTTGAGTGCATCGACTGTGCCAGGAGGGAATTAAGGTGCCGAATTTGTATTGTTCAGGCACATGCTAACAATCCATTTCACCGCATTGAGGTACGTTGGTCATTTGTTAGACCCTTCCAACACTGCCGCTGATGATCAATATAGCAATGGAACGGAACATTTTTTGAGTCCATATCATTGAAAGCGCTTGGTCTTCGACTCCAACTCGGTCATCCTACTAGTGCCAAATGTGTTAATCCGGTGTCTTGTCCAGGCGATGAGTTTGTCATCATTGATACGAATGGTGTCCATGAGATTGGCCTCAATTTTTGTGCCTGTGGATTCTCTAGTCAATCTCGCACGGTTCAACTCCTTCATTCACGTCTTTATCCGGTGACTGTTCAAAACCCAAAGACGGCGGCGACGTTCCGCGTTTTGGAGTGTTTTGAGCTCCTTTCTTACATATCAAAAGTCTCAGTTTTTGAATATTATCAGTCGCTTGCGTGGTTGACAGATAACACAGGCATGTTTACACCCAAGGTATTGTGTAAACTTCATCCGAGAATCCATCCATTGATTTGTAATATTCTGTAGGATTGTTAGATATCATTGAAGCGCATGGTTTGTGAATGGCATTATTTGAAATTGCTCAAGCGTTCTGGGCAAGGACACAACCCGCTGGGAGCAAGGGCTACACAACCTGGTGAATGTGCCGTCCTGTGTCCTGCATGTCCACAACCGGGGAAAAACCTTGTTCCTGGGTGGGAGAATGCACCAGAAGAAAGACGGCAAGTAGTTTGTCCCTTACCATATCTCACTGCAACTTACGAGATATACTTTAGCTGGCTTTACACACTCTTTCTAGGCATTGACACGAATTTCCGATTGAAACGTAAGGACGTCTCAAGTGATAAGGCCGATCCAGATCTAAACCAAGGCTGTGCCTACTTCGTCAAGGAGAAGGAGTATAAAGAGTATCTAGGGGTTCATAGTAATGATGCTGTACCTGTGAGTCGTCACATGAAAAATAATATTCTCATCTCTGACTAAAGGGTCCTTCAGAAGAGTGTTTGTTCACGTCATGATGCTGTCAATCTGGCAGGAAAGAATTCAAAGGGCCATGCAGCAAGTGGGACTGGAACAATTGAATGCGTGCGACATAATATGAAGCGTCCTAATGCAGTCGGCGACATTCAGCAAGGGGAACGGTAATTTATGTTTGGTGTTATTTGGCTATGGTATTGCTCACTTTTCCGAGTCAGATATTGCAACATGGATTACTTGTTCTATAAAAGCCTCAGTCGATCAGAGCTCATAACACTCATCATCTCCTATGACATTGTGTGTCAGTGGTCTATCAACTTTCATCAACGTATGTCTCAATTCTCACACTGGTTCGACACCTCCGACAATCGTGTGCGAGTCACATACCTCGTCCCAAAATTCCATCTCCCAGCACATGTCCTTGCATGCCAGACCAGCTTCTCTTTCAACCTGACCAAGGGGGTAGGGCGTATGGATGGGGAAGCTGCGGAACGTGGATGGGCTGAGGTTAATCCTTTGGCGGCCAGCACGAAGGAGATGGGGCCCGGATCATGGGGAGACACACTAGATGCACACTTTGGGTTTTACAATTGGAAGAAATTCAGTGGAATGGGTTTGTGTTAAGATTGTCTCTTAACTACTCAGCAAGTTCAAGACAACAAGGTGCTTCCTTGTGTCGAGTTCGTTCGTTAGACTCTGAGGTACTTCCTCAGGTCGAGTTCTCTGTGAGCAGTTTAAAGAGTTTATATCTTTAGGTCAAGCTGGAGCCTTGACCGACTATCTACTGCAGCTTATATAGACTATTGACTACTCTGGTCTATATAACGATTGGCTGTTAAGAATAGTAGCTATCTACTCAGGTCTTTATATGAGTCAATAATGAGTCAGTTTAATAAGTAAAGATGCGCCTGCTGTCAAGTGGGCGCATATCAGAAAGTAAATATAGCATAAGCGACGGAATCGTAACATTACCCCCTCACTAAAATCGAAGTTTCCAGCTTCGATAACTCTTCTAGATGAGTACTTCTTCACAGGGCTGTTTCGGATCTCTCCAGATCCAGATACGCGAGTGTCGGAACGGTCGCGCGACAGGGGGGAGCGGTTGAAGTTCGACGTCGACGTCGATGAATGGAGTGAGAGTGGGTGCGGGTCGACGATTCTGGACATGCCAATAAATGACGAAAACAAAAATGATGATCCAGCATAAAACTAAGAGCGAGCAAAAGATAATGGCAAAGATGATGTTGCCGTCCATTTTCTGAGAGGGATGTGGTTGTTGGGAAGAAAGGGGAGAGAGAGAGGCCAACCTCTTATAGGTTTCCATAGGGTTCTCCCGTGATGTTCGCCCACGCTGCATCATCCCAACCGTCGTTGTAATCATTTTCAGGGGGAGGCCCATAGACGCGATCTAATAAAACTTGATTTAGACTAGCGTAGACGGGTGGCGCTGACGCGCGTCGTCGCTTAGGGCAAGTAACAGGGTAGTGTCCGGGTCTTCTTTTCTTACATATACTGCAGATGAACTGATCGCAGTACGTCGCGAAGTGGCCGATTTTCCCGCATTTATAGCATTTCTCTGCTTTCATATGCGGTGGTGTCGGGGTTCTGGGTCGGATATTCATTGGGGTGAGTGGGCGCTGTGGCTGTGGTGAGGGTGATGTGAGATCAATGATCTCAGGTACTGATGGCAGGGTTGGTTCGATTTTAATGATGCCGGGAGTAGTAGTCGACGAAGGTCGCCCCTTTCCAGTTCGGGAGGTTTCGTACGAGACCGTCTTCTTTCGGGGTGAAGAGGTCGGTAATCCAGGTTGGGAGTCTTTGAGTTGGATCGATTGGAAGGAGAAGTGGGGGGACGCTGGGGTGGTAGTTGGCTGGGTGAGAGGAGTGGGGGATCGGACACTATCTAACCGTTGTTTCTGGAGGCGCTGAATGGCTGATTCAATGCCCTGGCTCATCATTGTTGCGAGGGTTTCGTCAGCGAGTCGTTCTTGGTTTCGTATTAAGTCGAGGATGGCGTCGTAGTGGTGGAGGAGGCTGTTTAATACATCTTGGTCGCGATCAGCGAGGTAATGGGCGAGGCGAGCGCGATTAGTGGGGTCGATCAGAAAGTTCTCAACGAACTCGGCGAGGGGAGGGAGGTTTTTCTGGGCAGAGGAGGTGGCAGTTGTGTTGTTGACGTGCATGGTGTGTGAGTGGGTTCGATGTTCTGTCTATAGGTTTTTCCTTTCTTTATATACGTCGAGGATTTCTTTGGCGTGAGTCAGGTGTGACTCTGGTTCCCATGTGTTTTCTGACGTTGGATAGCCTTTCCATTTCACGAGGTAAACGTATTTTGATCCGCGCTGCTTGTGGGCGGTGATGGTTTCTACTTCGTATTCGTTTTCTCCCTCGATCAGGTCGGGGGGAGGCTTCAGGTAGTTGGGACCGTGTGTTTCTGTTTCTGAATACGGAGTGAGGAGTGCTGCGTGAAACACAGGGTGGATTTTCCATTGAGTCGGCAGTTTCAGTTCGTAAGAAAGCGGTGAGAGCACCCGCTTAATCAGGAATGGTCCTTCTCTTTTCGGGGAGAGTTTCTTCGTATGGGGGTAGATTTTTAGGTTTCTGGAGTCGAGCCATACTTTCTGTCCGAGGAGGAATGGAGTGAATTTTCGAGTAATCCTTTCCGCCATGAATTGTCGGGCTAACTCGTGTGCGGCTAGAGCCTCATTTCGCGCTCTCTGTAATTGGACGATTCTCTTTTCTGCAGCAGGTACGTCGCTCTTCTTGAAAGGCGTGGGTATCGCGTGCGGTTCATACCCCATCATGAGGTAGAAAGGAGAGTGTTTCACAGTAGAGTGGGTCCGTTGGTTGTGGGCGAATTCTGCGGTGGAAAGGAGTTTCGTCCATGTCTCGGGTTGGTTCGTGCAGAACATGCGTAAGTAGGCCTCGATTTCTTGGTTCATCCGTTCGGTTTGTCCGTCGGTTTGCGGGTGGTAGGCTGTGCTCATAGCCAACTTGATTCCTAAGAGTTTTCCTAGCTCTTGGAATAGTTTTGATGCGAATCTTGGGTCTCGATCGGATATGATTTTGTCGGGGAGTCCAAATCTAGTGAATACGTTCTTCAGATAGAGGTCTGCTGCTCCTAAGGCGTCGACGGTCTTGTTACAAGGTATTAAAATTACCCCCTTTGTAAGACCATGGTCTACCACGACCATTAGAGCATCGTGTCCGTCTGATTCTGGCAAGTCCGTGATAAAATCTGTTGTAACCAACGCGAATGGTCTCGTCGCCGTTGATTTGATCGGTGTCAGGGGTGGTGTCGTCGGGTGGGTGTTCACCTTCATTTGCTGGCATAGTCCGCATCCTTGTACGAAATTCTTGATTAATGTCGTCATTCCTGGCCACCAGTAATCTCTTCGGATCAATTCTAGTGTTTGGAATTGTCCGGGATGTCCTGCGGTGAGAGAATTGTGGTGTTGTTCAATTAATCTTTTTCGTAATTCGTTGTTAGGCGGGACGTAGCATCTGTTTTTGAAGAAAAGAAGTCCGTCTTTTACTTCCCAGTCGGCGAGATCGGATTTGATCGGTGGTGTTCCGTTGTTCTTTAGTGCCTTGATCGCATCGGCTACTAATTCATCTCTCATGGTCGCCGTGACCAAGAGTGATTCCATTTCTGTGTCGATTGTGTTGACAAACACCGTTTCTGGCAGCATTGTCATGTTCTCGTTGTCCTTGTCCGTGTCTTTTCCGAAATCTTCTCTTCGGGATAAAGCGTCGGATTGGACCATCTGTGATCCGGGTACGTGGATCAACTTGATGTCAAATTCCGATAGGAAAAGGCTCCATCGTGCCTGTCTCCTGTTTAGCTTTTGTGCGACCCTGAAGTATGTCAAGTTCTTGTGGTCGGATAGGATTGTGACTGGGTGTGGCGCTCCTTGCAGGTAGTGCCTCCACGTTTCTAGTGCTCGGATAATCCCAAGCAGTTCTCTGTCGTAAATTTCGTAGTTCCGTTCCGTTGGTGTCAAAGAGTGGGAAATGTACCCGCATGGGTGCCAATCTCCATCTGGTCCTTGTTGCCTGAGTACCGCACCAGTCGCGAATTTAGATGCATCGGATTCGATCGTGAATGGTTTAGTGGGATCTGGCATCAATAGAGTTGGTGCCTCGCTAAACTTAGCCTTTAATTTGTCAAATGATTCTTGACATTCCGGCGTCCATTCGAATTTAATGTCTTTTCTTGTAAGATCGTTGAGTGGTCGTGCTAATTCGGCGAAGCGTCCGATGAATCTGCGGTAGAAATTTCCAAATCCAAGGAACGATCGTACTCCCTTGACGTTGGTTGGTTCGGGCCAGTCTCGAATGCCAGAGAGCTTGGTCGGGTCCATCAGGATCTGATCGGGTTTTACTATCAAACCGAGGAATTCGACTTCTTTGACGTCGAATTTGCATTTCTCGGGTTTAAGATAGAGGTCATGGTCTTTAAGCCGTTGGAGGATCTTTTTCGTTCGGTCGGCGTGTTTCCTGGGGTCTCGGGAGAAGATCAAGATGTCGTCCATATAGATTACTACCCATCCTTCGTCGATCAGATCTTTGAATATCTCGTTCATCATTGCTTGGAATGTGGCCGGAGAGTTGCACAGGCCAAAGAACATAACTGTTGGTTCAAACAGTCCTTTGTTCGTTTTGAAGGCCGCTTTCCATTGATCTCCGTCCTTTATCCTGATGTTGTGATATCCCCATCTGATGTCGAGTTTAGTGAAGATCTGTGCTCCTTTTAATTTGTCAAGGAGGTCTCCGATCAGGGGTAAGGGGTAGGTATTCTTGATCGTTCCGTTGTTGAGGTACCGGTAATCTTGGCAGGGTCGAAGTGCTTCTGCGTCCTTCTTTGCTACAAAGAAGAATGGCGAAGCCATAGGTGATTTCGACGGTCGTATGTATCCTTTTGCCAAGTTTTCCTCGAGGAATTCGTCCATTTTCTGTTGTTCGACCGGAGTGAGAGGATAGACTTTGCAGTCTTTCGGTATGAAGTCCTCTTTTAGATCTATGGCGTGGTCCCATTGTTTCGATTCGGGGAATCTTTCAGAGGCCGTTTTCTCGAAGACTCTGTTAAATTCCCGGTATTCCGATGGTATGTTTGCTTTGTCCTTCTTTTGATTTTTTTGTTCGTCATGTGCCAACTGTTGAGAGATCGATGTCTTAGCTCGAATCGGGGTTTCTTCCAATCTAGCGATTGGGGTGTGTTCTGTGGTGTGTTTCTGCTCAAAAGGGGTTCCCTTCATGAGCTGCCTGGTTTTGGCTACTGCCCGTCGGGTGGCTTCCAATGATCTGTCTTTTCGGTATTGCAATGTCCCGATTTCCCAGTTGATCAACGGGTTCTCCTTTTGGAGCCAGGGAAGTCCTAGGATGATCGATTCTTTTCCTAGTCCCGTGACCATAAACCGTATTCTCGATTGTTTTCCTCCGATATCTACCGAAGCTGTGGTGGAGTGATTGATGGTGCCTAGCTTGTTTTGGGTGCCATCAACGTTCCTAGCCCTGATCGGCTTCTGGAGGGGAGTGAGCGGGAAGTTGTACATTTTTGCAAAACCTTTATCCATAAACATCCCTCCTGCTCCTGAATCAAGGAGGGCGTCCGTTTCGACGATTTCGTTCTCAACGAATAGCTGCATTGGTAATCTCATAGATTGTTTCTCCATGTTAGCTATAAGTACAGATGAGACCGTAATTTCAGCGGGTCCTGACGTCGGGGCAGTCCGCTTTCTTAAAAACCCGACTCTTCCATGAGGTTGAGGGTTTCTTCTTTTTGTTCTTCGTCGAGTTCGCCTAGGAGGGCTCGTATCTTTCCGTAGGCTTCTTTACCGTTTGGTTTCCTGGCGATAAATCTTCTGACGGGTCCAGGTAGGAACTTCCCCGTCTTCTTGTCTTTGTGATCGGCGGCGCGATGTCCTGTCTGGTGGCAGACAAAGCACATGCCTTTGCGCATATGTTCAGCGCGATCTTGTTGCGTCATCTTGTCGATTTCCATGGCATTTGGATCGACATCGGGGGCGGCGGAGGGAGTGTAAGCCTTAGAGGGCGCTTTGCTTCCTCTAGCTTTTCCCGTGATTGCCTGTGCTCGTTTCCACTGTCCTTCGTACTTGGCAGCGGCTTCGTACCATCCGTCAATGGTGGTAGGCATCGTTTCTTTGAGAAATACTTTCTCGAGTAGTTTCGGTTTCAGCCCGTCCATGAAGTATTCGATGAGGGCGACGTTTTCGACGATTCCTGTGCGCGCGGCAAGGATTCTGAAGTCGGAGATGTAGTCTTGAACATCTCCTGTCTGAACTAAATTCTTTAGTTCGGTTCGTGCGGTTCCTGCGTCATCTACAGGGGAGAAGGCGGCGGAGACGGCTGTCTTGAACGCTTGCCAGCCGCCGAAGTTGTTGTTGGCTAGAGACTCTCTGATCTTAGCCTCTTTCCATCCTGCAGCCGCCCCTCCTATCATGAATGAGAGGGCGAATGCGATCTTCTTTTCATCGGTGTCGTAGGTGTTCGGGTTCACCCGGATGTAAAGTTCTACCTCTTGTAAGAACTTTGTCGTCTTTTCTCTTTCTCCAGAGAAGTCGGAGGGGACTCGGATCTTTACTTGGGCATCTCTGTTCTGTGCCATTTCGAAGTAAGTGGGGTCGAGTGAGTCTTCGGGTTCGGGTTCGGATTCTTCGAGGGTTTGTGAATACCCTGTTCGTTTATCTGTAATAGAAGAGGATGCTTCTCTTCTAAGTCTTTGTGGTGGTCTGCTGTCTTCGGGTCTACCTTCGGTAAAGTAGTGGTCGGGTACGTATTCTGTCGAGCCTGTGGTATCTGCGAAGTACCAACTTCTTAGGCTGTTGCTGTATCTGATTCGTCGTCCGTCTAAACGGAAGAATTCAGAGGTAGCAGTGGGGACTGCTGTTCGGGGTGGTCTGTCTGCGAAGTGTCTGTTCTTGAGCGCGTGCGTGAGCTTGGGCGCCACAGTGTCGATTGGGTACGCCTAGACTTGTGACAAGTCGGCGGGTTCGATCAGCTTGACCTTTTGTTAAGATTGTCTCTTAACTACTCAGCAAGTTCAAGACAACAAGGTGCTTCCTTGTGTCGAGTTCGTTCGTTAGACTCTGAGGTACTTCCTCAGGTCGAGTTCTCTGTGAGCAGTTTAAAGAGTTTATATCTTTAGGTCAAGCTGGAGCCTTGACCGACTATCTACTGCAGCTTATATAGACTATTGACTACTCTGGTCTATATAACGATTGGCTGTTAAGAATAGTAGCTATCTACTCAGGTCTTTATATGAGTCAATAATGAGTCAGTTTAATAAGTAAAGATGCGCCTGCTGTCAAGTGGGCGCATATCAGAAAGTAAATATAGCATAAGCGACGGAATCGTAACAGTTTGACCCTGTTTCGCAAGATGAAGGCCGCCGTAGATGATATGCACGATCATGTTATTGCTCACAAAGAATTTCATCAGTCACTCCCGCATGCGACAGTTGCACAGTGGGAGGATGAGGTTGAACGGTGGGAGAAGGATTCGTCGCAACCGAATCCATACGTTATCATGGTAGAAGGTATGTATGAGGTGACTACGTGACTGGACCATTATTGATGCCTGGTTTCCAAAGTGCCCAGCCAAGCAGCTATACATTGCCAGTTGTTGGAGATAGAAGCAAAAGAGTTGTTAGAGGGCCGTGACATGGTGTTGGATGATGAGGTTTCGCCTAGTGTCTTGATAGCTTTTGGATTGGATCTTGAAGCTGAGCAGTACGTTGGAATCCGGTCATTCACTTGATTACTAACCAATCTTAATTACAGACAGGCGCTGAGAGTTGAGATCAGCAAAGTATGGCTTCACTCTCAAGATCGACAACTTACCCGGGTCCAGCTCCGCAGTAACGCCCTTCAGCGCAAAATCAATGCATGGATCACGAAACAACAGCTCTAAATCCCTGGCGTAGTTGCCCTGCGGAAGGTGACAGACGCAGCAGGTGCTACTGATGGTCCTCAGAATTTTCCACTCTGGCTGCCCTCTCAGATTGGTATCCAAGTCCCTTTCAGTGTGCATTTGGCTGAACTGGAGTGGGATATGCGGTATTCTCAGGCGCATGATGCACTTAATTCTCTGCGAAAGTATCTACAGATGCGTGCGCATCTTTGCAAATTCAAGGATCGTTTCGTATGTGGCCAGTCTGCCAACACACGGGCACGCAATGCCATCGCCACCGTCCAGGCTTACGTGGATGCTAGCGGCAACAAATACCGAGCCGCTCACGCCGCTTTGTTGTCATTAGGCGCTCTACTTGGCAAGATTGGATGGCAAACTAAATTTCTACCACTCACAGATGCAGACAAACACGAGCTCACTGAGGCGGAACCAGGGGTGTCAGAGGGAACTCGGAAACTATCATGGATATGGAAGACTACGAATCTGACAGGAAGCATAGTGGATATGGAGGAAAATGAGGAGCTACGAGATTCGCTACGTGTAGAGTGGTGCACATCAAGAGTGCAGGCAATGCGGTTTCGGGAGGAAGTCGAGTTGTTGACAGAGGAAATGTCTCAAGCTCTGCACTTTCTGACGTGGCAGGAGGGGTGGTGGAAAGAAAAAGGGCAGTTGGACATGCACCGACCGGTCACAGCCATGAACGTGGAAGGTTTACACGCTTATGCCGAACGCCAAGCGGCACTGAGATGTTCCCTTCGAGAGCATTTCTCCAAGATGTGGTCAGACATCCCCTGGTATGTAGAGATTACAACTACTGCGATGGCTGAGGCTGTTGAACATATAAGTGGTGCTCGCTGACCATTGATGGGTACATGATGCCACAGGTTTAGAAAAATAAAACAATGTCATAGAGAACCGTGTTATATGAATAGATTTAAAACACAATGTATTTATCATTCTGCAGAGTGGTACTGTAGTGCATGCCGTAGTGTAGTGCATCATGTAACAAATGAACTAAGTTGTTGCATCACAATGCACCATAGCCTTGCAGGTGTAGTGCATCGGACGAGTAAGCGCATGAGAGCCGTACTACCATAACTATGTGTATGGCATGAGGGTGGTGCATGGAGGGGTAGTGTATCGGAAGGGTGGCGCATGAAAGGATGGTGCATGGAGGAGTGATGCGTCAGAAGTGGCTAGTGCAGGAGAGGGTAGTGCATTGGACGAGTAGTGTGTGGGAGCGTGGTGCATAAGAGCTGCAGTGTATGATGTGAGGATGGTGTATGGAGCAGTATTGCATCAGAAAAAGGTACTGCATCGGAAGAGGGTAGTGCATCGGAAGTGGGTAGTGCATCGGACGAGTATGGTGCAAGAGAGCCATAGTGTATGGCGTGAGGGCGGTGCATCGTGCATCGGATGAGAAGGTGGTGCATAGAGGAGTAGTGCATCGGAAGAGGGTGCATCGGACGAGTATGGTGCATGAGAGCCGCAGTGTATGGGAGGATGGTGCATGGTGCATCAGACGAGATTGGGACAAGATTGGGACAAGAAGGTGGTGTATGGAGGAGTAGTGCATTGGAAGAGGGTAGTGCATCAGACAAATATGGTGCAAGAGAGCCATAGTGTATGGCATGAGGGTGGTGCATAGAGGAGTAGTGCATTGGATGAGTAGTATGTAAGAGGGTGGTGCATGAGAGGGTGGTGTATGGGATGACTTGCATAGGAGAAGTAGTGCATGAGAGGGGCATGGTGCATTGAGGCGTATGCAATGTGGTGTATTGTATGAAGGCAGGATACACTACATATGGCATATTGTAACGACAATGTTTTTTGCATCACCGATCACTTGTAATTACAATGTAATGATGCTTCAGTTTGGTTGTTACGGCTGAGGGAGAATATTAGGCTTCTTCGAGACTTTGATGACAAATTATTCACAGAGCATCCCAGTGAATTTCTGAGATTAGAGGACGAGAGGTTGGATAATATGGATGGGATCACCCAAAAATGGTGGGAAGCATGTCGAGAGCAATGAGCCAGAGGGAACTGTCCTACCTCTCCCCCCATCTCACACATGTGATCTTGGGGTTTTCGGGCCAGATGGGGCCAGTATTACTTACTATTAGTATGAGGTGTAGATAGCATATTGTTCCCAAAGTCAAATCAATAAGTTTTTAACTACCTCACGCAAATGCAAGGGAGGCAGCTTGACACAATTTAGTCAGAAAATCTGATTAAATAACCTCCCTTGCACTATACAACAAATGTATACATAAAGAAACTGGTCGCCTTGACCCGCTTGGGGGTCTTCAGTGACGTTGTGGACAGGGAATCTGCCCTCTGGAGGTCAGTGTTGTCAGGTCATCACATCGCACTGAAAAGGTAAGTCTGAATGGGGAAAATACATGACAAAAGTGTCAAACATGTTATCAGGGTAAAATATAAACAGAATGGAGAGTTCTTGAAAGGATTGAGGACTTGAGGATAGAAAAATAGGGAAAGAGCGTGCCCATGAACAACACATCGTGATCAGGTTGATCACTGATCAAAACTTGTGGGAAAATGGCGAGAAACGGTCAACAGACAGCAAAATCGAATCTAATGAGACTCGGAGAGGGAATATACACATTGGCGGGAGACTGGGGTCAGAGGATATATGATTATCCACTTCGAACTTATACGAGAAAAGGACTGTATTGTCCAATTACTGAAGAACCTAAGGACTTAACTTAATTGTTACACATCATGTGTAAACAATCTTGATGAAGTCGAAGTTGTCAAGTGGAGTCTTTACAGAGAGGAGAAAATGCAGAGAAGAAGGAGATATCCCATTCATTAGGTGGGAAGACACCTTAAATACAAAACGCGAGTACTGCCTACAGAAACATGTGAAAGCGCGCATACTCTTGCGCCAATCAGTCTGTTGGGGATGCTCAACAAAGTAAAAAAAAAGTCCAAAAAAGGAAATTTGGGATCTCGTACCAAAATCAGCTGCATCATGATGTCTAAAGATAAACGGTTGTCGGTCCAGTGTCATCACATCTGCCTCTTGGAATGTTACCTGCCAGGAATTGCCCGGGGAGGGGACTAACGTCGAAGGGCTCTATTGACAATACAATGCTCGGACCCCCAACAAGTGTGGAGCACCTTCAAACATGTCTTCTTGACCCTACTCGTCTGACAGGTTCCATTTGTCAAGTTGGAGGCAACTAGCCGTGGAAGAGGGTAAGAGCCAATGAGTCGAATAACAATAGAAATTTGAGAAAAATGATGAAACACAAGAAAATAAGAAAATAAAAATGAAAATAGCCTTCTCCCATCAAGATCCATTGGGATGAGGTCGATTACACCAAGGCGAAATGAGGGGAAGGTGGGAAATAGCGAAAATATTTGAGTCAGGCACATCAATTGATACTCTTGAGCTCAGGGCTTTCATAAGCAATTCTGTAAAGATCTGAAAGTTTAGATTAAGGTATTAATAGTCTGCTGTCAAAGTGAAAAGACATGGAAAACAAAATCAGAGGGTCAGGGGGAATATTGTGGACCGAAATGAGGGTATTGAATAAAATGTCCTGGAAGGGGAAAGTCAACATGTATGTCACCCTTCCCTTCCACAATGTTGGCATTTTCTTTGGCCTTGGCTTCCTTCTGGCCTCCGCTGCAATCCTTGTGCACCTGTACTTTGCTTTGTGGCACCCCCTCCACACTGTGGCCAAGCCAATGACCTCACATGGTTGCTGGAGATGGGCGCATAGATCACATGGCTCTGGTGTAGGCATGGTGGAATCGTGGGGAAGAGTGGATGGCAGAGCAGCGGTGGAGGGTGGAGTGGTGGTTATGAGCCGCTGTGGCCAGATGCGACTGGTCGAGGTGGCTGGGTCATCGATGTCCATTGGAACTGAGGGATTTGGGTTGTCGATATCCATGCTTTCATCGGCAGCCTTTTCCTTTCCCTTCCATTTCACTTGAACCGCCCCAGCATCATCAGAATCTGCCATATTTGGCGCTCTTGATCCTTGGCGACCTTGCCCTTGACTTTGACCAGGTGACTGAGTGGGGCTGCTTTGAAGGGACTTGTCTTGCCCTTCCTCAGGGTTCTGCTGGGGCATCTGGTACTAGTCTGTCCATGTCCTGAAGGAGGGTCGCCTGGGGACGGATTGGTGTCAGTTGGGCAATGGTGGGGGTCGGTGTTGGTGGGCTTGTGGCCCAGTGTATCGCAGTCATTACAACCCTCATTAGCTTCAAGGGCTCTGGCACTGTGAATCTATACCCTTTTAGCCTTCGTTGGATTATAACAACAGATAAACTCACCCTTTTTCCGTCTCGATGATCCAGGCCCCTGGAACCACTGGCTGGTCGATGATGTTTTGTCCATGAGGAACGGGTGGGACCAGAGTGCAGGATCATGCCTGCTGACAGCCATGTAATCCATTGGTTCACCGTGCGCCAGCCTGTGGTCAAGCCAGAGAGTACCGCTGAGCAGGAGGTGGGAAGGCTGGTAGTCCCCTAGATTATCTTCAGGTATCACAATTGGAAAGGGCCCATGTATCAAGCTAACAAGACGTTAGCATTTCCACCAGGGTGAAGACCAGAGGAGGATCATACACTTACTAAGTAGGAGTCCAGACTGGCTGGATCAATTTTTACCCCCTGTTTTAGGTGCTGGATTGCTAAGTCAATCTTTTGGGTGTTGATCCACACTTGGACCTTCCATGCAGTAGTAGAATTGAATGACTGGTAGTGAATAAGAACGGATAATGTCACTAATGATGTTGATAACATATCAGGTTTCCCAGAAGCGCCATGAGCAGCCGCTGCAGCTCCTCATCATAGCCGAGGATGGTTGCCTTTGCGAGTTCTTGCAGCCCGAGGCTTAACGAAGATGGTTGCCTGTGCAACAAGTGGCACCATGAGAGAAGACATTGAGACTGGTAAGATTGGAGAAGTGAGTGGCTGGACAGCACTGGTGAGTGTGACAAATAGCACACCATTGATATTCCACCTGGTATTGGATTGGATGGTTAAGTGGTTGAATTTAATTAATGTTACCATGGCAACTGGAAGGCATGCTGCTGCGACCCTCCAGCCATCACTAACCGCTATTCAGTTCCATTCAGCTACTCGATCAAAACGAACTTGACATCAAAAGAAAAGTGAGTAACCGGTTTTGGTTGATATGATGCAGAGTTACGATCCCTGTCTAGCCAGGAATGAAGCCAGCTGTGGAAGCATTGTCCACAGCCCCTCCTCCGCTCCTAATGCCTGCTGACTACCACCCCTCGAGCTTCCTCTACCTCAAGAGGCCAAGGCTTGATGCTGGGCTTCAGGACGCCATCACTGACCCATCCCTCATCCCTGTCCCTCTTCCCAAATGGTGCCAGCCCAACCTGGACATAGCAGGTCCCCAGCCATGTACCTGATTGTAACCCAATGCCCATGACACCAGCCCCCTCCACTGAAGAGACTACACTTCGATCACCATTCATGCTCAGTGACCTGGCTGCAATGCTTCCCCGATGGTCAGTGAAGTTGAAGTCCCCTTTGGAGGAGGGAACACCCTTGCACATCTGGAAGCACTGGCAGATCAGCCCCATTCCCCACCTTGCTGTCCCAGCTTGTCAAGACCAATTGTTCCTGCGGGATAGCTCAACAGAGGCCTCGATGAAAGGATCCGCCATGCCCAACCCCTGTTCGTCACCATCTGCCCCTGGCCCTGCCCCACCATTGCCAGTGACCACCCACCCACAAAGGGGCTTCAGAGCCACTCTACCACCAACTGTAGTCAATCCATCATCATGGACACCTGCCCCTCCTGCTGCTCCTGCCCTTGCCCCCTCTCTGGCATGCGAGACACCTGTCACTCCTGCCCTTGCCCACCCACCATCAGGTGAGACACCTGACTCATCCCCAATGCCTCCATTCCCTCCCACACCACCATCCCCATCGTGTGGCTTGGGATCACCTAAGTCCGATGGAAGTTGACCTCCCTGGCTCAGTGGGATCATGCATGCAGGACAGGAAGCATTCAGAAGACAGAACTGGAGATGAAGATGAAGACGGTGGTTGGAAGAGAAGGATTGAGCTCTTGGTAGGAGACTTTGAAAAGCATGTGAGGAAACCCAGAGGGAAGATGAACAAACGATGCAATGAATGGGAGAATGTAATCTGTTGGCTGCTGGAAATAGAGATGTTGCTTGGGCAAAGCATCAATGAAATGTGGGACTGCCTCCTAAGATTCAAGGCTGCTGGATACTCAGTAAACGAGGTCTTTACTCTCCCCCCCCCACTTCCTGGTCCATTCCTAGGATTCCTAGGAATCCTAGGAATAGACCAGGAATCCCAGACAGTAGAAATGGAATAGAAATTCCCTGTATCACTCCTAGTCCATTCCTGATCGATTCCTAGTTCATTCCTAGTCCTGTCAGGAATGCCAGGAATATTCCTTAGGAATGGTCCCAGTCCATTCCGGGCTGTGTTTATTATTATTAATATAATAAAAATATGTTGCAACACTGAGGGTTGAACCCAGGCTTCGGGAGACTATTAGTCAGCATAAATGCAGCAATATAACCATTATACTAAGCATCCCTTTCCCACTCAATGATTGTGTAGCACTACATACCATCCCACTCACATTTTCCAAATCTGGAAACTTTCCCACAGCATGCATCACTGTCCGTCGCAACGCATCATCACTGCCAGCTCATCACTCATCACCACCACCACCACCACTATCCACAGTGACGACTCCCTCCCTCCCTCCCTTTCCACCTCTATGGGGCCTGTAGCCCCATAGTAAGTATTTTTCTTTTTTTCAAGCTAATCTTTTTTTCAGCTTTTTTTCAACAACAATGACTGCCTCCTCCACGGCACCCCCCCTGCTCCCTGTATACCTCACTAAGTATCTTTTTGTGTTATTCTTTTTTTTTTAAAGCTGATAATCATTTTTTTAATTCAGTTTTGCTATTTATACATCAATGACAATGTCCCCACTGCATGCCGCCCCTCCTCCCCACTCAGCTGGGAGGTAGGGGCTCGATGGCTGATAGGATGGCCCCAGGGAGGTGCCAGAAGGCCCAAGGAGCAGGGTACCCGTGAGGTGCTCCATAAATTGTGCCCCCCTTGTTGCCATGTCACTGACACCCCTGCGCTCCCCCCTCCCCTCCTCCCTCTAGCAGCCCCAAACAGCCCCTCACCAGCCCTGCGAGCCCCTGCTCATGGGGTGGGCGGGGGGCTTAGTTTTCGACCAGCACACAACCCGCCATGTGGCACCCGCCCAGGACGACATCAGGGTGAGGGACAACGACCAGGATGCGATGGAGATGTGTCAGGCCACGTCCCCAGCCCTGGGGACCCCCCCAGGACTTGACAGGAGGCCAGGACAGCCCAGGGGACGTGACAGGACACGTTAGGACGTGCCAGGGGGGCCAGACAGCCCAGGGGACACGACAACAGACCCAGACAGCCCAGGGGACACGACAACAGGCCCGGACAGCCCAGGGGACATCCCCAGGACATGCCAGGAGGCCCTGACAGCCGACGGGATGCATAACACTGCCCAGCCCAGCCTCATGAGCCGCTGCTCATGGGGTGGAGCACGGGTGGGGCGATGGCAGTGCCAAGTGCCCCCAGGACACCCCAGGAGGCCCTGACAGCCGAGGAGATGCGACGGGAGGTCCCAGCACCCCAGATAACACCACCCGGCCCAGCCTCATGAGCCACTGCTTGTGGGGTGGAGCATGGGTGGGGCGACAGCAGCGCCAAGTGGGCCCCAGCCCCCCATGCCAGCACCCCCAACTGCTCCCATGAGCCATTACTCGAGGGGTGGAATGGGGTGCTATGCGAGGGGCAGGTCACCACGACATGACTGGACACGTCTCGTGTTTCCCCTCCTGTGTTCCAGGGGTTTTTTGTTTTTTTTTGTCTTCTATGTACATAAGTAAATAAATATATTGACCCTCCTGCCTCCTAGTGAGGTGAGGGGGGTCAATTTGTTTTAGTAATGTATTAGAGTAGTAAATAAATAAATAACCCTGTAGCGAGATGGGGGGTTTACCTTTTTTTATTAGTATTGAAACATCTATAAATAGTAATAAATACATTTAATGTTTGAAAATAATGACTTAGAATTTTTGGTGGTGAGTCCGAGCTGTCCGACTGGAGTCTGATCGGACTCTGCTTGGACTCTGCTCGGACAAATTTACCTATAGTCCTAAAATGGAAATTAGTGATAGTCCGAGCAAAGTCTGATCAGACTCCGATTGGACAGCTTGGACATAATGCAGTCCAATCGGAGTCCAATTGGAATATGTGGGCCAGTGTAAATTACTGTGAAATTTAAATTATTAGAGTTGGAATATCATCTTTTGTGTTGATAGATGTAAAAGGTTGTACTCTTTCTATACCTGCTTGCAGTATTCTTAAGGATTACATTGTCCAATAAAACAACAATTTTAAATTGAATTGGAACTCTTTTATTTAGGGAACTTGCATAAGACAATACATCCAAAACCTCCCCACACCCACCCTCCCACATACCCATGACCCAGCCACCCACATTCCCACACTCCCCTCCCATTCATCTACTCCCACACTCCCCCCCCTCACATTCCCACACTTCCCCCGACTTGTCTACTCCCACTCATCTACTCCCACACTCCCCCCCCTCACATTCCCACACTCCCCCCGACTTGTCTCCTCCCACTCATCTACTCCCACACTCCCCCCACACTCCCCCCACACTCCCCCCACACTCCCCCCACACTCCCCCCACACTCCCCCCACACACACACCTACACACCCATATTCCCACACTCCCACACTCCTACACTACTTCTACACCCATCTATAGCACATTAGGAATGAGGCAGGAATGGATCAGGATTCCTAGGAATGTGAGGAATGAACTAGGAATCCACCAGGAATCTAGGAATGAACCAGGAATGAACCAGGATTCCACAAGGAATGGGGGGGGAGTGTAAATACTTGCAGTAAACCATGATCTTGATGTGTCAAGGTAATTGTGCCTCTACTTTATTCATATATGGACTACTGTAGTGTGATACTATTACTGTATAATGTTTGTAATGTATTCATGTAATGTTAACTTGAGATTGTAAAGGTTATGGCTATGGCGAACCACATGGAAATGAACAGTTCCAGAGAACTTTGACATGCATAGGCAGTGAGGTAGAATGTTGGTAATAAATCCTGACCAGCAGTGAAATAGAACTGCAGTAATTCCTTTTAGTTGGAACAGCAGTAGGAATACCAACTGCCAGTGAAATTCACCAGCAGTGATATGAAGTGGGGAGACCACATGGCATTGAGACCGCACGTCAGCGGGAATGAGCAGTGATACCCAATGGTGGCTGAGTCTGTAGGTAGCAGACTTACACCGGCACTGGTTCTGCCCAGGGGTGCTACCGAGGACTGCTACCGACTGGCAGTGGGACCTACCAGCAGTCAGGTAGGATGGCAGTGATACTGATAGGCATGAAGTGGGACGGCAGTGAGGTAGGACAGCAGTGAGACCGAACGGCAGTGATACTGACCAGCAACCACTGCCTTTGGAAATCTATTGTGCAAAAACATCCAATATATACTGCAGAGCTGATATTGACATTGGCATCAAAACAGGATATCGAGTGGGACAATGAAGGATTTAGGGTGACTAGCTCATTGGATGATTTGGAGTCTCAATGGCAGTGATCCTCTGCTGCATCGCTTAAGATGAAGATATTTAGCAAAAACAGTGGGCCGCTGGGATGGACTGCCAATACATATTGCGAGGAGGTGAAGTGTTACATATTGTGAGGAGGTGAAGTCATATTGTAATAGAATGTAAGCACCGCCATGTCATCCATCTGCACTCATCAACTGCAGGCAACCACAGGCACCATGCCCTCCACTCGGAAACGCGAACTGGATGCAACCCACAGTGCTACAACAAAACGAAGTAAATAAAGAACAACTCAAATTACTATGGTACTCTAGAAGAGGGGGTGGTGGGTGGGCTGTGAAAAATCAAGACGATCCAGAGATCAGTTTAAATGTCTGTTGTGAGTGACATATGACTAAGTCAAAGTCTGTATAAAGAGATGGAGCCCTTACATTGTGAATAGCTGTTATAGGAAGCAGGGATATGCGAACCTGTTACAACAGCCAAACAAAATGTGAAGAACTGTACCAATAAGAAGTGCCGAGCACTTACCTGTGTTGCTTGTGTCAAAGTTAATGAATTTGGGAAGCAACACAGGGCCCTTTAAATATGCCCAGACTGTTTCGGCTTACGCATCTGCTAGACTCTAGCACCTAAACTGAGACGGCATAGAAATAGGAGCGGGTTGAGCGGAGCTCAGTGCGGATGGTGGAGCCAGGCATGTGGAAAAGGGGATCCGACCGGATAACAGATCAGATCCGGATCATGACATGTTCCGAGGATTTTAACATCTTTATAGGGGTTATGAATAATAACATACACTTGGTTGGTGTCCCCTAAATCCATGGAACAGCCGGACCGCGATTTTCGATGCCAGAACACGCTCTCAGCATGGCTAATCGCGTGTTGGGAAATGGTGCAAGAGGTGGTACTTGCATAGGTGCATGTGAACACAGTAATGTGCGTGTGGGTGTGATATGGTACACAGGTGCTGCAATGAAGTGCAGGTGCATGCTTCACATGCACTATGAGCTTACAGCAGCTCGGAGCCCTAAGAAAAGGCTCCTTACCCTTGGTACCCTCCTTTACCATGAACTGACTGGCAATCACTGCCTTTGGTCAATGGCAGTGAGACCAAATGGCAGTGAGACTCAACGGCAGTGATACTGACTAGCAACCACTGCCTTTGGAAATCTATTGCCCCAAAACATCCAGTATATACTACAGTGATACAACATGGCAGTGAGGTAGAACAGCAGTCAAGCTGAAACGGTGAAATAGTGGCATCAGTCATTGTCAGGATCCAACCTAAGACTGAGCAGCACAGAACAGCAATTACACTATTGAATGCAATGTACACATTGCTCATTCTGACAAAATACTGGAAAATGAGTCCTGTGCAGAGACTGCAAATTGCCCCCACATAGCCTGTTGCCTTGCTGCATACATCAAATGGCCAGGGGATGTTCCATCTTCTTTTCTTCATCTCCACTGCTCCGCATGGTGTTTGAAGCATCTAATAGTCCACCCCATTTCATGCCTCACAAGGACCAATTCCTCACTCGCTCTGTCAAACATTGCTTTTGCTCATAGCCAGTTAACCCTGTGGACTTTTTTTGTGGTCAGGCTTAATTCATATTCATTCATGAGCGAACTTACATTCCTTCAAATGGCTGGCTGATATGCTAGCCCCAGGGACATCAAGATAGCAGAACTGAGGCAGTTGCACATGCTTGAAACCATCCTGCTGAGGGTCCAGGAGCATAGTGCTTGTCTTGAGATGTTTCATCTCCAGAACTTGGAACCAGTCTGTCATTGCCATTGGTGCCTCCAAATCCACCAGTGATTCCCTCGAAGACCGATATATTTGACCATTCAAACAGAGTGTCTGATCCACTGCATGAATCTCATCCCATGACTTTGTTTTTCCAGTCTTTGGGCCTCTTGGGCAGATTTTTGTTTGAAACAAGGATGGCTTCTTTCCCAATGCGAGTCAAATAGCTTTCAGCGCATCATTACATTGACCAGCCCACAGCTGGATCTCCAATGCGGCAATGCCCTGAAATCCATGTTCCCATTGGACCCGTCGAGTCATCCTGGAAGGCAATGTCAGCTGGAAACACCCCGGCCAGCGGCCCACCTCGTCGGCCACAAACATATTGTCTGGCCGGCGGTTGCGGTTACTCACCAGTTCTAATTCTCCATCTTGGCCAATATCATATACCTCTGATGGTTCAAATGAATAGTCATCATCATCCAGTAGGACTACATTATATTGATGGTGTAACATTTATTTGGCTGGTTGGTTACAGAATGTCCCTACAGAGTTACAATAGGCATGCTGGAAAGGCACCAATGACAGGAGAACAGATCAAAATTGCTAAGAGATGGAGTTGGTTTTTGAGCCGGATTACGGACCATCAATGAAAGGCTCATCAATACCTCCTTACTGGTGCCACTGCAATTCCTGAATACTCAGTCCCTTTGCTAAGAAATCAATGAGACCAGAGTTGCTGGAAAACATTCCTTCATCCACAAGTCGAAGCTGAACTTCTGCTTTCCATGGAGCTATGTTTAACATACAAAGCCATGTCAACACAGAATATCCACAGATAGCACCTACACACCTTGTTGTGTTTTCAGATCAAAATAATCCATACTCTTGACATCCTCTGCCTGGCCCTCCTGCGCCTGCTGCTCCCCTTTTCTCCACTTATTAAGATCATGGGCTGATGCCGATTCTGTCAAATTCTTGCATGAATCCTCGGCAGTCAGAACCAATTCCTAGGCCCATTTCATCTTCCGTATCAGAGCTGGAACTGATATCGAGTTAGCAATCTAATTGGCACCTGGTACAACATTTCATACCCATTCCAATCAACTTTTTCCAGTTTGAATGATTCATATGGTTGTCCAGAATTTCATTCTGGTGGGCAAGCATCGATCCCTTGGCACTCCGGGAGGTCTCATTCAGCACAGCCCACAACATCTCCAGAATTTCCCCATCAATCACCCCACTCCCTATAATGAACAGTAGTGCAAACCGCATGAAGCAGTCGTCCACATGCCCCTTGACATGGAAATCCCCAATCCCTACCTCTACACCCATCCCCTCCAGGACTGAAAGGTATGGTGAGTGATCAACCCTGATTTTGAAGTTGATAAACCATTGGCAAAATATATTGTATACGAGCAATGCCCGTTTCACCTTCTCCATGTTCTTCCCATTCAGGGCCTTGCAAACTGCATAATCGATATTCTTTTGTCTGTGAGTATTTAGCATAACTGTGCACTCGGAAACAATTCAATAATGCACTGTTCTCCTCTCTGAAAGTTGACTGTGGCTTCTGGTTGGAAGAAGCCATGCCGAAGCCATGCCACTGCTCCGATCCCTGTGGCATCATACCCGGTGAAACGGGTGGTGTGCGTCTGACACCGAGATCCTATATCCTAATCAACACAAAACACACACACCAATGCACTATCTGAATGGTTGCGAGTGGGCCAAAGAGTTCCCTTGCAGAACTTATTGCCAAGCCTTTAGTTCCTAAGGTTCCTTCCTAAGCTCGACTCTTCCTTAGAATATTCTTGATATCCTTAGATCCTTCCTAAGATCTTGCCTAATGTCTATCTGTAATCCTGTCGATTTCCTAAGAGTTTCCTAAGTCCAATTTCCTAAGAGTTCCCTAAGCTTTCCCTAAGCCTTGTTCCTACATCCTTTAGAATTCCTAATCCTTAGTCGAGATCCTTGTCCTTGTGCCTCAGTTTCCCAATCTTCGACCCTAAGTCCGAAGATCCTAAACTTCATTCCTTTATTCCTTAGATCCTTGGTTTCCTAATCCTTTATCCTTAGTAAGCTCAACAAGCCTGATGTTGTCAACAGCACTGAGCTTTCAACAACTTCGATGCGCAAGGGAGAAACTTCCCATGCCTGATTTCCTATGTCCTAGTCCTTGGTTCCGAGTCTTTAGCACAACTTTGAACGTGCTCGCCATGTCATGCGATGAGCAAGATGTGAGATTTGTGAGAGAGGTATATTCTGGGGTCTGAACTTCTCTACCGCGCAGCTACACTACCCCTAGTATTTGTACAAGTACAAAATATGAAATAGTTAATGAAACTGTCCTTTATATGGTATGTTGGAAATAGCTCAGTGGAGCTACCCTAGAAGATAGAATCACATCGTGATGGGGTGATATTGCCCCATCTGAACGGTCTGTTAAATGAGATAGAAAAATGGTATAAAAGGAAATCTTGCTGACTTATGTTAGATAATGCCCTCTATTGCTCGGCCTTCACCTCCTATGGCATTCCGCCCCACCATCAATCAGGTACGATGTTGATCTTTTGATCTTGATGCTTGATTTTCTAAGCTGATCCGCCTTTGCTATGGGCTCCTAAGGTGTCGGTTGGGTGGCTGTGCCTGTCCACCCTGATCTGTCAATTAATTTGTACATTGCATCAACACCTGGCATCAAAACAGCTGGGGATCAGATGCTCAATGCGCGCTCGACGCTTCCTAACACTGGATGCACAACCAAATATTTTAGGCCAAAGTATTGAAAAAATACTGGAAAAATATTCCAATCAAAGTTACAATATATTCATGATACTTTGACAGAAAGGTTTGTGAAAATATCAAAGTACTTCTTTACCATACTGAGAGCAACATTACTTTGAAGATATCTGTAAAGCATATCATGATACTTCTCAAATATGTTTTATCAGTTCTTTGTAAAAATCACAATATCAAAAAAATATTGGAGAAGTATCATGATATTTTTTACAAATATCTTCAAAGTAATGTTGCTCTTAATATGGTAAAGAAGTACTTTGATATTTTCACAAACCTTCCTGTCAAAATATCTTGAAAATATTTTAATTTTGATTGGAATAACTTTTCAATTTTTTCAATAATTTGGCCTGAAATATTTGGTTGTGCATCCAGTGTAAGTCCCACAGTCCCGCTTCCCCATACTAAGGCTCATCGTTTGGTGCTCGAGTATTCTGTGAGTTCCTATCTGTTCTTGAGAATTTTCCTAAGCTTTTCTTGACAATTCTCCAGCGATTGCCACTTAGGATTTCCTAAGGCGTATCAACACCCCTCATGCAAGCTGTCGGAAAAGCGCTTGGGGCCCTTATCCCATCACCGAGCTAACGTCAATGCATGCTGTCAAGCTCAAGTTACCGAAAGCCATCAAAATTCATCCGGTAATCAATGTGTCGAGGGTCAGGCCCCACACGGAGTCAAAGATCCCGGACAGCGATCTGAAGCACCGCCCCCAGAGGAGATCGACAGAGAGTTAGAGTACCATGTGGAAGAGGTACTAGATTCCAGGCTGCACCATGGCCAGCTGCAGTAGTTCATTCCTCACATTCCTAGGAATCCTGATCCATTCCTGCCTCATTCCTGCTGTGCTATAGATGGGTGTAGGAGTTGTGTAGGAGTGTGGGAGTGTGGGAATATGGGTGTGTAGGTGGGTGTGGGATGATGGGTGTGGGTGTGGGTGTGGGGGGGGAGTGTGGGGGGGAGTGTGGGAGTAGATGAGTGGGAGTAGACAAGTTGGGGGGAGTGTGGGAATGTGAGGGGGAGTGTGGGAGTAGATGAATAAGAGGGGAGTATGGGAATGTGGGTGGCTGGGTCATGGGTATGTGGGAGGGTGGGTGTGGGGAGGTTTTGGATGTATTGTCTTATGCAAGTTCCCTAAATAAAAGAGTTCCAATTCAATTTAAAATTGTTGTTTTATTGGACAATGTAATCCTTAAGAATACTGCAAGCAGGTATAGAAAGAGTACAACCTTTTACATCTATCAACACAAAAGATGATATTCCAACTCTAATAATTTAAATTTCACAGTAATTTACACTGGCCCACATATTCCAATTGGACTCCGATTGGACTGCATTATGTCCAAGCTGTCCAATCAGAGTCTGATTGGACTTTGCTCGGACTATCACTAATTTCCATTTTAGGACTATAGGTAAATTTGTCCGAGCAGAGTCCAAGCAGAGTCCGATCAGACTCCAGTCGGACAGCTCGGACTCACCACCAAAAATTCTAAGTCATTATTTTCAAACATTAAATGTATTTATTACTATTTATAGATGTTTCAATACTAATAAAAAAAGGTAAACCCCCCATCTCGCTATTAGGTTATTATTTATTTACTACTCTAATACATTACTAAAACAAATTGACCCCCCTCACCTCGCTAGGAGGCAGGGGGGTCAATATATTTATTTACTTATGTACATAGAAGACAAAGAAAAAAACAAAAAACCCCTGGAACGGGGGAGGGGAAACGCGAGACGTGTCCAGTTGTGTCGTGGTGACCTGCCCCTCGCATAGCACCCCATTCCACCCCTCGAGTAATGGCTCATGGGAGCAGTTGGGGGTGCTGGCATGGGGGGCTGGGGCCCACTTGGCGCTGCTGTCGCCCCACCCATGCTCCACCCCACAAGCAGTGGCTCATGAGGCTGGGCCGGGTGGTGTTATCTGGGGTGCTGGGACCTCCCGTCGCATCTCCTCGGCTGTCAGGGCCTCCTGGGGTGTCCTGGGGGCACTTGGCACTGCCATCGCCCCACCCGTGCTCCACCCCATGAGCAGCGGCTCATGAGGCTGGGCTGGGCAGTGTTATGCATCCCGTCGGCTGTCAGGGCCTCCTGGCATGTCCTGGGGATGTCCCCTGGGCTGTCCGGGCCTGTTGTCGTGTCCCCTGGGCTGTCTGGGTCTGTTGTCGTGTCCCCTCGGCTGTCTGGGCCCCCTGGCACGTCCTAACGTGTCTTGTCATATCCCTTGGGCTGTCCTGGCCTCCTGTTGAGTCCTGGGGGGATCCCCAGGGCTAGGGATGTGGCCTGACGTGTCTCCATCACATCCCGGTCGTTGTCCCTCACCCCGATGTCGTCCTGGGCGGGTGCCATGTGGCGGGTCATGTGCTGGTTGAAAACTAAGCCCCCTGCCCACCCCATGAGCAGGGGCTCGCAGGGCTGGGTGAGGGGCTGTTTGGGGCTGCTAGAGGGAGGAGGGGAGGGGGGAGCGCAGGGGTGTCAGTGACATGGCAACAAGGGGGGCATGATTTATGGAGCACCTCACGGGTACCCTGCTCCTTGGGCCTTCTGGCACCTCCCTGGGGCCGTCCTATCAGCCATCGAGCCCCTACCTCCCAGCTGAGTGGGGAGGAGGGGCGGCACACGGTGGGGACATCATCATTGATGTATAAATAGCAAAACTGAATTAAAAAAATGATTATCAGCTTTAAAAAAAAAGAATAACACAAAAAGATACTTGGTGAGGTATACAGGGAGCAGGGGGGGTGCCGTGGAGGAGGCGGTCGTCGTTGTTGAAAAAAAGCTGAAAAAAAGATTAGCTTGAAAAAAAAGAAAAATACTTACTATGGGGCCACAGGCCCCATAGAGGCGGAAAGGGAGGGAGTCGTCACCGTGGATAGTGGTGGTGGTGGTGGTGATGAGTGATGAGCTGGCAGTGATGATGCGTTGCGACGGACAGTGATGCATGCTGTGGGAAAGTTTCCAGATTTGGAAAATGTGAGTGGGATGGTATGTAGTGCTACACAATCATTGAGTGGGAAAGGGATGCTTAGTATAATGGTTATATTGCTGCATTTATGCTGACTAATAGTCTCCCGAAGCCTGGGTTCAATCCTCAGTGTTGTAACATATTTTTATTATCTTAATAATAATAATAATAATAAACACAGCCTGGAATGGACTGGGACCATTCCTAAGGAATATTCCTGGCATTCCTGACAGGACTAGGAATGAACTAGGAATCGATCAGGAATGGACTAGGAGTGATACAGGGAATTTCTATTCCATTTCTACTGTCTGGGATTCCTGGTCCATTCCTAGGATTCCTAGGAATCCTAGGAATGGACCAGGAAGTGGGGGGGGGAGAGTAAAGACCTCTCAAATTCACCCACAGCCTGTGGGACTTTCATTTGTTACATCACAAAATCAATGGCATCATATCAGTCAGCCAGGGTTCCCCAAGCACACTGTTCCAGTTAGAAATAAGCAGGGGTAAGTACATACCCCCACTTTAGTGACATTATAACTCCAAATCATCCAATGCACTAGTCACCCTAAATCCTTCATGGTCCCACCCGATATCCTGTTTTGATGCCAATGTCAATATCAGATCTGTAGTATATATTGGACATCTTTGCCGAATAGATCAACACATGACAATCAGGAGTGGAGTTGATAACTTGCAGCATAGGGACTTCTGTAGTTATCATTAGGCAGAGGAGTATAAATAAATAGGGAGTGCATTGGGAAGCGAAAGAAATAGACTGACTTCCCCACCACCTGCCACAATGATGTTCTTGCACTTGATGTCAACAGTAACTTTTGGTGTGATACTGACCGGCAGTGAGTCTCAATGGCAGTAGCACTGACCAGGTACTACCGAGGGAGTGACCGACTGGTAGTGAGTCTTGACAGCAGTGATACTGACTGGCAGTGAGTCTCAACAGCAGTGATACTGACTGGCAGTGAGTCTCAACGGAAGTGGTAATGACCAGCAGTGAGTATCAACAGCAGTGATACTGACCAGCTACTCACTACCGGTCAGTATCACTGCCATTGATACTCACTGTGAGTCATTACCACTGCCGTTGAGACTCACTGCCAGTCAGTATCACTGCCATTGAGACTCACTACCGGTCAGTATCACTGCTGGTCAGTGCCAACTCACTACCCTCCTACACACTTAAATCAGATTTATTGCATCTATTTCAGGTTATCCTGTTCTATCTGTAGGCACCAGATAGTTAGTTAACTCAAATGCACAATAAATAAAAATGAATTCTTTCCTTATGAGACGAGAGTAATCTGCCCTATCCAGAATCCGAGTCCTCCAATGCCGCCCACCATTGCTGAATGACTCCATTGAGTTGCCCTTCTCAGGATATACATGTAGCATGTGGTGGGCCCTCCCCACCCTGAATGCCCTGACTGTCCAGTGGTCCTCATCTCGTGAACACCGTGTACCTCAGGGTGATTTGTGCAGCTTATGGCTACCATGGGAGACAAATTCCTATCAGAATTCATATTTGACAACTGAAAGAGGGCACATACACCACCACCCAGTGGTATCTTTTTGGGTCACCAATCGATTGGTTGATATGCTCCCACTGTTCACTGATCACATCATGGACCAGCGAATGGAGAGATTTGCATGCCGCCATGGTTTTGGGGGCATATTTGTTTATGCAGTAGATCTTCACCTGGAGGAATGTATATAATAAGTCAGATGGGGCCTGCCGGTGAATAAACAATATAAATGCACCCCAGTTCCAGGATGTCCCACTACCAGGTGATGTTTAACAGTCTTGTTTGGTGAATAGGTGCTTTTGGTGATCTGGAAGAACTGAAAGAACCGAGAGAAAATACAACGAGAAAAACTAGGCCCCGCTCAGAGGATAAGCATACCAGTCTTGGTTGGGAAATGTTTTCAGAAAGATTTTGGAGTTTCTGTGGCATGCAGTCATGTCTCAATATCTAAGCAGAGGACAGTAAATGGGTTCAACTATGCCCCCCAGGGATCAGATAACGTAAAACATACTGATTTTGTACAATATGCACGAGCGGCACTATGCCCCGTAACTTTGGCCAGCAAATATTCCAATCTCGATATCTGTAATAAAACAGCAGTAAATGAGCTCAAGCATGCCCCCTGTGTATAGGAACATAAAACATACCAATTTTGGGGTATGCGCAAGGGTGGCGCTATGTTTAGTACAGTCTGTACAGAGTTGATGTAAATATTCAAATGTCGATATCTATAAGGAAAAAACAATACATCAGCTAAAATGAGTGTGCTATGGCTCAAATGACTTATCACTACCTGTTTTCGGATGTACGCATGTGCTGTGCTGTGTTTGGAAATTTTTTCCAGAAAATCTTCATAAGCTGATATCTGTAAGAAAAAATTGTTTAAACTCCAATATATCAGCTAAAATAAGGGTGCTAGGGCTCAAATAACTTGCCGCGGCCGATTTTCGGATATACGCACGTGCCAAGCTTATGTTATCATGAAAAGCTCCAAATTTCTTTTGACAAAACTCGGCTTTTGTTATCTGCAAGAAACAAAAAAATAACATAGTTTCCAGGCCATAAAAAGTCATCCCCCTACCTGAGGTCCAAGCTGCTGCCCTGCTGCCCTAAGTTTACCCAGAAAATTTTGAATAGTTCTAATTTATTTATCTGGCAGGGAAAAACAAACAGATCAGACATGAGGCCAGCCAGAGTAAAACACTTACACTAGATATCATGGCTGGTAGTTGTACATGGTGATTAGCCACTTAAAAATATGGCAACTCACCTGGAATGAATGAAATTTAAGAGGAGGTGGATGGTGGTGGATGGTGTAGTGGATGGTGTAATGACCAATCACCTGATCTTCACTGACAGGCTATAGTACACACATGAAAATTGAAAGTTTCACATACTAATTTGCTAGTAAGTTCTGTAGCCATGGATTCTCTAAATATGTCCTCATTGATTGTTGAAAGCAATTTGAATTTATTTTCCTTGCCCAGTTCCTGTTGCCATGGCCTTTCAAATTTGGTGTCCAATGGTCTACTGTCTCCAGTAGCTAGACCATGGGCCCGTCCACCACCCATGGTCTACTGTCTCCAGTAGCTAGACCATGGGCCCGTCCATCACCCATAGTCTACTCCCTCCAATACTGCCTCTGATATATCACCTATGGGCCCATCCATCACCCATGGTCTACTGCCTCCAGCAGCTCACACCTGGGCCCACACATCATCAATGGTCTCACTCACTCAGTCACATCACAATGGGCCCACCTTATTCACATGGTGTATCCCATTAACATGGGCCCACCATTATCCTATGGTCTATCGCACAAGATGGGCCCATCTTAGCTGGACCATACTATCAAAGGTCACCTACCTGGCCACACTAGGTACTCAGTCATTTCCATATTTAGAGGCTAGGAATTAAACCACTTACTATAGTGCATGTTCAAATTTGAAGGGGGTAGGTACCAGAAGTTATCTACATGAAGGTGAATTTGCCAAGGACTACTCAATTTGGAATATGATGGGTTGATGGGTGGCCATGTGGTGTTTGGGCATGTTTTCTAAGGCCCCGACCCCCCAATATGGCAGTGCCTCATCCAGCAGCAATGTTCTGACTCTCAGCTTTAAACTTGCTGACCTTGTAGATACTGGTAGTCTTTTGCTTAATTACACCAATTTCTCTTGTTTTAACCCACAGGGGCCTTGAACTCCTGTGGTTGGCCGAGTTCCCAGGTTTTCTCAAATTCCTACCCTCTGTCAGAGGATCTCCACAATTGCTGCAGGGTTGATTCAAAGGTTGTAGCGAGTATCCTGGGTCCTTCCCAACACCACTGCTGACTATCTGAGCAAACCTTGAGGTAAATAATTGTTTTGATTTATTGTTGTTCTATCAGGAATGCTTAGGTGGCCGAGTACCTGATCTTTGATAGTACTACATAGGCCAAAAGCCACCATTAAATGCTCCATATGTAATGGGTCAAATACACAGAGAGTTGTGTGGGATAATGGAACACTGTTTACTCACTGTATGCAACCACAACATAAGATGGTACCAAGGCCTTTTTATCCATCCCCTTCTTCAGGGCCTTCAGTGTATTTGACCCATTGCATATGGAGCATTTAATGGTGGCTTTTGGCCCATGTAGTATGGTCCAGCTAAGATGGGCCCATCTTGTGTGATAGACCATAGGATAAGGGTGGGCCCATTGTGATGTGACTGAGTGAGTGAGACCATTGATGATGGGTGGGCCCAGGTGTGAGCTGCTGGAGACAGTATACCATGAGTGATGGATGGGCCCATGGGTAATATATCAGAGGCAGTAGACCATGGGTGATGTATGGGCCCATGGGGAAATACCGGATACAGTAGACCATGGGTGATGGACGGGCCCATAGTCCAGCAACTGGAGACAGTAGACCATGGGTGATGGATGGGCCCATGGTCTAGCTAATGGAGACAGTAGACCATGGGTGATGGATGGGCCCAGGTGTGAGCTGCTGGAGGCAGTAGACTTTGATCATTCTATTCTGGACACCCTTCAGGATGATGGCATGGGAATGGGATACAAGAACAGGGTCAATGAGCTTCAGAACAGGAACCCACTGGAAGTGAGGTGGCAAGGCAGAGAACAAACAACAGTGAGACCAACCAGCAGTGAGGTGGGATGGCAGTGAGACTGACCAGTGGTGAGGTGGGATGGCAGTGGGGCAGGACAGCAGTGAACTGACCGGTAGTGTGGTGGGACAGCAGTGTGGTAGGACAGCAGTGAGACTGACTGCGACTGGTAGTGAGGTGGGACAGCAGTGACACCGACCAGCAGTGACACTGACTGGCGGTGAGATGGCAGTGACACCGACCGGCAGTGAGACCGACCAGGAGTGAGGTGGGACGGCAGTGGGGTAGGACAGCAGTGAGACCAACTGGCAGTGAGATGGCAGTGACACCAACCGGCAGTGGGAGGGCAGTGACACCAACCAGCAGTGAGATGGCAGTGACACCAACCGGCAGTGAGATGGCAGTGACACTGACCGGTAGTGAGGCAGGACAGCAGTGAGACCAACCAGCAGTGAGAACAACTGGCAGCAAGACCAACCAGCAGTGAGACCAACCAGGGGTGAGATGGCAGTGACACCAACCAGCAGTGAGACCAACCAGCAGTGAGGTGAGACAGCAGTGGGGTAGGACGGCAGTGAGACTGACTGGTAGTGAGGTAGGATGGCAGTGAGACCAACCGGCAGTGTGACCAACCGGCAGTGAGACCAACTGGTAGTGAGGTGGAATGGCAGTGAGGTAGGACGGCAGTGAGACCAACTGGCAGTGAGGTGGGATGGCAGTGGGGTAGGATGGCAGTGAGACCAACTGGCAGTGAGGTGGGACAGCAGTGAGACCGACCAGTAGTGAGGTAGGATGGCAGTGAGACCGACCGGTGATGAGGTAGGATGGCAGTGAGGTAGGACAGCAGTGAGACTGACTGGCAGTTAGGTGGGACAGCAGTGAGACCAACTGGCAGTGGGGTAGGACAGCGGTGAGACCAGGACAGCAGTGAGACTGACCAGTAGTGAGGTAGGATGGCAGTGAGACCAGGACAGCAGTAGACTGACTAGTGAGGTAGGAAAGCAGTGAGACCAACTGGTAGTGAGGTAGGACAGCAGTGAGACCAGGACAGCAGTGAGACCAGGACAGCAGTGAGACCAGGACAGCAGTGAGACCAACCGGTAGTGAGGTAGGATGGCAGTGAGACCAACCAGCAGTGAGACCAACCAGCAGTGAGACCAACCAGCAGTGAGACCAACCAGCAGTGAGACCAACCATTAGTGAGGTAGGATGGCAGTAAGACCAACCAGCCGTGAGGTGGGATGGCAGTGAGGTAGGATGGCAGCAAGGTTCAACTTTGGTGAAACCGAGAGGCAGTAAGACTGGGCAGTGATACCAACTGGCCCTGAATGTCACTGGCAGTGAGACCAACCAGCAGTGGGAATGGGCAGTGATAAGCAATGGGAGTTAAGGTCAATGGCAGTGAGACTGACTGGCACTGAGGTAGAACAGCAGCACAGTTCAACTGCGGTTAAAATGACTGGCAGTAAGACCAGGCAGTGATACCAGCTGGCAGGGAGGGTCAACCACAGTAAAACAGCAGTGACGGTGAATAGTTTGTGCAGTGTCAGTGCCACTAATCTGTACTGATGTGCCAGGGGAGGCCACACTAGGATTGGTACTTCACTTGACAATGTTGCTGATCAGTAGAGCCATTGGTAGTGTTGTCAATCAGTAGAGCCAGTGGTAGCTTTGCTAGTTGGTAGAGCCATTGGTAGTGTTGCTGATTGGTGGATCCATCAGTACTGTTGCCAGTCAGTAGTACCATCAGTAGTGTTGGTAATCAGTAGAGCCATTCATAGTGTTGCCGATCAGCACAGCCATTGGTAGTGTTGCTGATCAGTAGAGCCATTGGTAGTGTTACCAATAAGTAGAGCCATTAGGAGTGTTGCCGGTCAGTAGAGCCATCAGTACTGCTGTTGGCAGTTGGTAGAGCCATCAGTACTGTTGCTGGTCATTTGAGCTGTCAAGTAGTGTTACCGATCAGTACAACTATTGGGAGTGTTGCTGGTCGGTACTGTTGCCAGTCAGTAGAGCTGTGCTGCTGTGGTTACTGTTGCCAATTGGGATAGCCGTCAGTACTGTTGCTGCCCAGTAGGCCTGTCGGTAGCATTAACAATCAGTAGAGCTATTGGGAGTGTTGCCAGTCAGTAGAGCCATTAGTACTGTTGCTGGTCAGTAGAGCTGTTGGTAGTGTTACCAATCAGTAGAACTATTGGGAGTGTTGCCAGTTGGTACTGTTGCTGGTCAGTAGCGCTGTGGGTGCTGTTGCCAGTCAGTAGAGCCAGCAGTACTGCCGCAGGTCAGTAGAGCCAAGGCATCATTGAATGGCAATGCTACCAATGGCATCATTGAATGGCAATGCTACCAATGGCATCATTGAATGGCAATGCTACCAATGGTATCATTGAATGGCAATGCTACCAATGGCATCACTGAACGGCAATGCTACTGATGGCATCACTGAACGGCAATGCTACCAATGGCATTACCGATCAGCAACACTCCCAATTGTGTTGCCAGTCAGTAGAGCCATCTTGTGTTGCCCATCCAAATGGTGCAACCCTCAGTAGTGCACACACTACCGATCAGCAACACTACCGATGGCGTCAACGATCGGTAATGCTACCAATGGCATCACCGATTGGCAACACTACCGATCACATGCACACTGCTGCAACTGAGCACTGTACCGATGGTCCACAACAGGTGCACTGCACACCGACCGGTGTCAATGTTGGCTACCCATTTCATGGCCGCTGAGTAACAACGGGAATGGCAAGTACACAGCCACCCAAACGGCAACTGCACCGCGCCTCCTGCCACTGTTCGCCAATCAACTGATCGCTTTCCCATGGTTGAACATTAATGGGCAGCACAGCTTCACCTAATGTCACACTCATCACCCCCCAACGATCTGCATGCCTTCCCAATCATTCCTGACTGTTTTCCATTCCATTTTTTGGTGCATGGTAGTTATGCATGTATATGTGCTATAATGTAGTGATTATAAACATCTATTTTCGCTTTTACAGCTATATTTAGCACATACGAAGCACTCTCCATAAGTTTAAGGGGGCAGAGGGGCCTCATCTCTCCATGGGAGTATTCTAATGCATGAAAATTGCTATAATTGCATACATATTACTATAGACATGACTAGGGATGGTTCTATTTGAGTAGAAAAGAGGGAGAGTAGGGAGGAGTGAAGGGAGTGTGAGATAGGGTACCATCCACTGGGCTTGTACACCCTCTACAGCCAAAAATATATATGTAGATGGGTAGAGGGATGTATATAGAGGTTCGGATTAATATTGGAAGAGGTGGGAACAAGGTGTTCTCTGTGAGTGCATCTGTATGGGGAGGGGGGGGAGAGGTTATCACTCACCTGCATTCCTAGGCCTTCCCCTTATTAAAATAACATGGAAACCTGATAGGATAGTCATGTTAAATGATATAGTAGACCCCCTGAAGTCCCCATACTAATGTGGGTGGCCATAGAAGTAAACATGGAGTCAGGAGGAGGTATGCTTACCCTGGGAGATCCGTGGCTCTAAAACGTTCGCTTTCTTCGATTCCTAAGCCTTATACTGAAGTAGAACAAAGGTCAGTAAATTTAATATGAGGGAGAAAAGTTTCTGACCCACCAGGACATGGGTTCGCCATCAACAGAGGTGAGCTATGCTCACCTTGTGTCACACACTTTACCTTCTGTCAAACTCTCCTTCTATACACCTATTATAGTCCTTTATACCTTGTTTATAGCCTAAAATAAATCCATATATTCAATACTTCATCCTACAAGGCAGGGTATCCACCTACTCACCTATTATTCTTGTTACTCCATGCCAGCTCATGTAAACCATTGGCAGCTGTACTATGCGCAGATATAAGGTACTGTAAGTGGATTTCACACTCTGGGAATCCAGGCAGTGATGGGTGATATATATGCAAAATGTTACATTTGGGAGTGGTTGATCGGTCTCAGGCTTCTGATCATAGACATCATACTTTCCCTGATCATACCATCTGTAAACACCTTCTTCAGCACTCTGTGTCCACTTCTTCACAGATTCACTCTAGTCCTTTTGATTTATGTGGAACCTACTATTCTCTATCTATTCCTGCTTTTCGACTAACAGTGCATTGGTCCACTGTCAAGATATTTCGAGATTACTTCCTTTTTAGGAACACCTGGTTCAACCTGCTCTCTGGCATAGCTTGGCCTCTCCTGCTAGACAGGTAGTTTCTGAATCAACAGAAGCTAGCATATTATGATATTATTGTGACTACAATGGGCTGTTGAAGCACATTTAGCCTTGGGTGAGTGGCTACACCATTACTCAATACTACATTTACTACTATCCACTTTGTTTAAACAGACTCATGGACCATTCCAGAGTGTGAAATCCACTTACAGTACCTTGTTATATCTGCACATCCAGCTGCCAATGGTTTACATGAGCTGGCATGGAGTAACAAGAATAATAGGTGAGTAGGTGGATACCCTGCCTTGTAGGATGAAGTATTGAATATATGGATTTATTTTAGGCTATAAACAAGGTATAAAGGACTATAATAGGTGTATAGAAGGAGAGTTTGACAGAAGGTAAAGTGTGTGACACAAGGTGAGCATAGCTCACCTCTGTTGATGGCGAACCCATGTCCTGGTGGGTCAGAAACTTTTCTCCCTCATATTAAATTTACTGACCTTTGTTCTACTTCAGTATAAGGCTTAGGAATCGAAGAAAGCGAACGTTTTAGAGCCACGGATCTCCCAGGGTAAGCATACCTCCTCCTGACTCCATGTTTACTTCTATGGCCACCCACATTAGTATGGGGACTTCAGGGGGTCTACTATATCATTTAACATGACTATCCTATCAGGTTTCCATGTTATTTTAATAAGGGGAAGGCCTAGGAATGCAGGTGAGTGATAACCTCTCCCCCCCCTCCCCATACAGATGCACTCACAGAGAACACCTTGTTCCCACCTCTTCCAATATTAATCCGAACCTCTATATACATCCCTCTACCCATCTACATATATATTTTTGGCTGTAGAGGGTGTACAAGCCCAGTGGATGGTACCCTATCTCACACTCCCTTCACTCCTCCCTACTCTCCCTCTTTTCTACTCAAATAGAACCATCCCTAGTCATGTCTATAGTAATATGTATGCAATTATAGCAATTTTCATGCATTAGAATACTCCCATGGAGAGATGAGGCCCCTCTGCCCCCTTAAACTTATGGAGAGTGCTTCGTATGTGCTAAATATAGCTGTAAAAGCGAAAATAGATGTTTATAATCACTACATTATAGCACATATACATGCATAACTACCATGCACCAAAAAATGGAATGGAAAACAGTCAGGAATGATTGGGAAGGCCACATAGTACAGTTACAGTGTAGCGTATGATACGGTCCAGCGAACAGCTACAATGTAACGTATGATACGGGTTCGCTGAATGCCAGCGAACAATGTCTTAATAAGGAAGGACTACAGTGTAGCGTATCATACGATGGCAGCGAATTTGCCAGGACAGGCATCTATGAACTGGGCCGACTACACATGGCCGGACTGTGTGCTGAGCAGCCATTGGTTATGCCGAGTTCAGATTTACCTGGCTGTGTGCTGAACATTGAATGACCAAGATGGCCAAGGAATTAATTGCACAGAGTGAAAGAGACAAATAGTGAGGGGGCTGGTGATTTGCTAGTTATGCCGAGGGTACCCATGCCAGTGTCAGTAACAGGACTCCATTGGACACAACCAATGTAATGGGTAAGTGGGATGTCAAAGCTTGAGACAGTGCCGAAAATAGTAGTGCCATGAATGTGTGCTGGTGCATGTGGGCCGATGTCCACAACCAGTGCCATGTCCACATGCAAGGTCAAAGGTTTCAGACACTGCCAACCATACTAAAAGTGCCAGTGGATGGACAGTGGCCGATGTCCGTGAAAGTGCCAAATGTGCTGGTGCCCATCACATGGCCGAGGGTGACAGTGCCTGGCACAGTGCTGAGAGGCCCATGGAGGTAACCAGTGCCATGTCCATGTGCCATGTAAAAATATTCATACAGTGCTGATACTGCTAGTGCTATAAATGTGCCGGTGCATGTACAGTGGCCGATGTCTGTAAACATGACAACTGTGCCGGTGCCCATCACATGTCCGAGGGTACCGGTGTCTGGAAGGGTCCGGAATGGCCCATGGAGGCAACCAGTGCCGTGTCCAAGTGCAGGGTCAATTCTTTCAGACAAGAGTGAAAATACGAGTGCCATGAATGTGCCGGTACATGTACAGTGGCCAATGTCTCTAAACATGCCAAATGTGCCGGTGCCTATCACTTTGCCGAGGGCGCCGGTGCCTCTCAGGGTGCCGAGAGGCCCACGGACACAACTAGTGCAACGTCCATGTGGCATGTCAACAGTTTGAGACAGTACTGACAATACTAAGATTGCCAGTGTATGTACAGTGGCTGATGTCCATAATGGTGCCAAATGTGCTGGTACCCATCACATGGCCGAGGGTGCCGGTGCCTGTCAGGGTCCTGAACAGCCCACGGAGGCAACCAGTGCCATGTCCACATGCCATGTAAAAATATTCATACAGTGCTGATACTGCTAGTGCTATAAATGTGCCGGTGCATGTACGGTGGCCGATGACTGTATACATGGCAAATGTGCTGGTGCCCATCACATGGCCGAGGGTGCCGGTGCCTGGCACAGTGCCGAGAGGCCCATGGAGGCAACCAGTCCTATGTCCATGTGCCATGTAAAATATATTCATACAGTGCTGATACTGCTAGTGCCATAAATGTGCCGGTGCATGTACGGTGGCCGATGACTGTATACATGGCAAATGTGCCGGTGCCCATCACATGGCCGAATGTGCCGGTGCCTGGCAGGGTCCTAAACAGCCCACGGAGGCAACCAGTCCTATGTCCATGTGCCATGTAAAAATATTCATACAGTGCTGATACTGCTAGTGCCATAAATGTGCCGGTGCATGTACGGTGGCCGATGACTGTATACATGGCAAATGTGCCGGTGCCTGGCAGGGTCCTAAACCGCCCACGGAGGCAACCAGTCCTATGTCCATGTGCCATGTAAAAAATATTCATACAGTGCTGATACTGCTAGTGCTATAAATGTGCCGGTGCATGTACAGTGGCCGATGTCTGTAAACATGCCAACTGTACCAGTGCCCAACAGGTGGCGGATTGTGCTGGTATCTGCCATGGTGCCAACCGGCCCATGGATTCAACAGGTGCCAAGTCCATGTGCCATGTAAAAACATTCATACAGTACTGATACTGCTAGTGTCATAAATGTGCCGGTGCATGTACAGTGGCCGATGTCCATAAACATGCCAAACATACCGGTGGCTATCGCATTGCCGAGGGTGGTGGTGCCTGGAATGGTGCTGAAAGGCCCATGGAGGCAACAATTGCCATGTCAAAGTGCATAGTCAAAGGGTTGAGACAGTGCTGACATGACTAAATGTGCCAGTGAATGTACAGTGGCCGATGTGCATGAAAGTGCCAAATGTGCCGGTGCCCAGCACATGGCCGAGGGTGACGTTGCCTGGCAGGGTCCTGAACGGCCCACGGAGGCAACCAGTACCATGTCCAAGTGGAAGGTCAATGCTTTCAGACAGGAGTGAAAATACGAGTGCCATGAATGTGCCGGTGCATGTACAGTGGCCGATGTCCATAAATGTGCCAGTGAGTATCACTTGGCTGAGGGTGCCAGTGCCTGTCAGGGTCCTGAACAGCCCACCAAGGCAACGAGTGCCATGTGCCATGTAAAAATATTAATGCAGTGCCAAAAATGCTAGTGCAATGAATGTGCCAGTGCATGTACAGTGGCCGATGTCTGTAAACATGACGAATGTGCTGGTGCCCATCACATGGCCCAGGTTGCCAGTGCCTGGCATGACGCCAAATGGCCCATGGAGGCAACCAGTGCCATCCATGTCAATGTATGGTCAAAGGTTTGAGATGGTGCCGACAATACTAAATGTGCCGGTGTATGTACGGTGGCCAATGTCCATAAACATGGCAAATGTGCCGGCACCCATCACATGGCCGAGGGTCCCGGTGCCTGGCATGGTGCCAAATGGCCCATCCAGGCAACCAGTGCCATGTCCATGTGCCATGTAAAAATATTCATACAGTGCCGATACTGCTAGTGCTATAAATGTGCCGGTGTATGTACAGTGGCCGATGTCCGTAAACATGCCACCTGTGCCAGTGCCCAACACTTGGCCGAGGGTGCCAGTGCCTGGCATGGTGCCGACCGGCCCATGGATTCAACCAGTGCAATGTCCATTCATGGTCAAAGGGTTGAGACAGTGCCATCATGACTAAATGTGCCAGTGAATGTACAGTGGCCGATGTCCATAAACAAGGGAAATGTGTTGGTGCCTGTCACTTGGCTGATGGTGCCGGTGCCTGTCAGGGTGCCGACAGGCCCACGGACACAACTAGTGCAATGGCCATGTGCCATGTCAATATTTTGAGACAGTACTGACAATACTAAGAGTGCCGGTGTATGTACGGTGTAACCGTGCAGCCAGACATCCACAGTCTGTAGGTAGACACACGGTCATGTGACCACAGGTTCATCCTAGAGTACACGTAGACACGGCTTGATCATCGCTAGACTACCGCTATACAGTCTTTGCCTCGTGCTTTGGGCTTTCCGCTTCGTGTCCCAGCCTGCTTCTGTGAGACTGCACGTCTCCATCTGGTGACAACAGCGAGCTTCGAACTCGGCTGCCTCCGCTTTTCATCTGTTCCTCTGTTCTGTTCTGTTTCACTCTGTCACTGTGCTTTGCTCTGTCTGCTCTGTTTCCTGATTTCGACCTACTGCCTACTGTCGACTTCAGGCACTAACACACTATTCCACTGAACCTGTCAGCATGGGAAAGAAAAAGCAGGCTGCGAAAATAGCACCATCATCGACGCCGGCACCACAGTTCTCAGAGTTCGACTTTGACACAGAGTTGACTGCTGCACTCGACCCCGCTACACTGGACTCGGTCGAAACCCTGCGGAAACACATGCCCAAAGCCTATCTGGAGATCAGGAGACAAGGCTACGAGGAAGGGAAGCTGGAAAGGAGGAAAGAGGAATATAGGAAAGGGCTGAAAGATGGCGAAAATAGAGGAAGAGCCGCAGAACGGAAGGAATGGGGGACGAAAAATGAGAGGATCGAACTTGCTGTACAAACGGAGCCGGTAACCTGTGTAATGACAGACACGAGTACTCAGACCACACCCGCCTCCACCGCCGACACCTTCATGCAGACGGCAACCCTCGACGACACAGCTCACAACCCTCTGTCACCACTGCTAGGCGCCGGCACAGCCGCGATCAACATTGTCATCAACGTTGACGACCGCCACCACTGCTGACAGCCGCCCTCAGGCCACCTCTGGCAACCCCAGGACGACGGCGCACAACCGTACCACCTCCACGGCACCCCTGCCGACCCCCCCGCTGCCTCGGATGAGCCCACACCCACTCCCTGCACCCAGAATGGCCGAACGGCCCCGCGTTCGACACCGCTCGCCGCCCACCGTCCCCACCGTGTCGCGTTCGACGACGCCGACTGCCCACCATCTCTCCAGGCCCCCCACCATCTCCGGTTGGCGCCCCGTACCCCCCGTTCACCCTGTCCGAACCCCACTCGACCGTAGACGAGCCGTCTCGCCGCCGCCCGCGTCCTCCAACCACCCCCTGCCATCCCTGCCCCCTGTCGAACCCCTGGAGCGGTTCTACACCCCGCCCACGTCACCTATACCCCCGCGTTTCGACTGGGCTGTCGACGCCGAGTCCCTGCCTACGACGGCTTCCCCTGCGAGATCCTACGGTCCACGAGACCTTTCGGGCCTTCGCTCTGCCCAACCTGCTCCATTCCGAACACTTCAGCGACGTGTCCGACGTCGACGTTCTCGACGTCGAGGACCTGGTGCTCTGAGCAGACCATCCTGCACCCTCAACTGGGATGGTGATCCTCTTCTGGCAAATCTAAGCCATGCTCTCCGAGCTCTGGGATGGACTCCACCCTGTTGAGCATTCCTTTTGTCTTTTTTTGTTACATATATCATTTGCTATTCTACTATACCTTCCTATTTTGGTTCTTTTGTGTTTCCTTCTCCCTAGATTAGAGTTCCAGAGGCAACGAGGACGTTGCCTTCATGGAGAGGGCCACATGTAACCGTGCAGCCAGACATCCACAGTCTGTAGGTAGACACACGGTCATGTGACCACAGGTTCATCCTAGAGTACACGTAGACACGGCTTGATCATCGCTAGACTACCGCTATACAGTCTTTGCCTCGTGCTTTGGGCTTTCCGCTTCGTGTCCCAGCCTGCTTCTGTGAGACTGCACGTCTCCAACGGTGGCTGATGACCATAAACATGGCAAATGTGCCAGTGCCCATCACATGGCCAAGGGTGCCGGTGCCTGGCATGGTGCCGAACGGCCCATGGAGACAACCAGAGCCATGTCCATGTGCCATGTAAAAATATTCATGCAGTGCCGATACTGCTAGTGCCATAAATGTGCTGGTGTATGTACAGTGGCCGGTCTCTGGCAGGGTCCTGAACGGCCCACACAGTCGCTGATGTCCATAAAGTGACAAAAGTGCTGGTGACCAGTGCTTGGCCAAGAGCGCTGGTACCTGGCACGGTGCTGAAAGGCCAACAGGGTGCCAGTTTTGGCTAGTGTACCGGGAGTCTCACAGACACCACCAATGTGATATCCAAGTGATATGTGAAAGTTTTCAGGAAGTGCCAGCAATACTAATGGCATCAATCTGCTGGTGCACACAGTGGCCAATGTTAGTCCCAATGCCAAAAGTGCTGGTGCATGTCAGTTGGCCATGGGTGCCAGTTCCGGTTATGTTGCTGGGAGTCCCATGGAGACAACCAGTGTGATGGCAAGTACCATGTGAACGTTTTAAGACAATGCCAACAGTGGTGAATGTGACAGTGCATGTACACTGGTGAATGTGCATAAAACTGGCCAATGTACGTCAAAGTCATATACCCTATGCACCACTGGCAGGTATATTCAACATATCTTCCCAATACCTCCATAAATCAAATTGTGCATGTGCCAACGGAAGGGAGATGCCAGCATGGCACCAGACTATACCAGGTCTATGGTCTGGAAAACAATTAATTGATGACATGACACATGTTGTTGTCTTCTAACCATCATCATCCCCCCCTCTTGTCCTCATGTGCTGTCCCTCTTGCCTGCCGTCCCCCCTCATCTGAGGTCTGAGTTGTCTGTCATCCCCCCCTCTTGCCTGTCATCCCCCCTTCTCATCTAACACAACCCCTCTCATCTCCTGTCCCCTGCTACAAGACCAAACACGACCCCTCTCACTTCCTGCCACAAGACTGACCCAACCTGTCAGTTGCATTCAGTCGATCCAATTGCAACTTGTTGAAGGATACAAGGCATCAGTGAAGACAGCTAATAGAGCTTAAGATGTGTGAGGGCAATAACCAGTGTATAAGAGTCTTTGTCACCTACTTCTCCAGTCACATCTACTTATATACATAAAGCTGCGCTATGTATAAACTATGATATCATTGACATGTGCAGTGCATGATGTCATTGGCTGTGCAATGACATTGTGTGTTCCAGCACTGATGATTCAAAACTAAACACTAAATGACAAAATGGGTGGCACCCTCAGCTAAGTAATGAGCACCAGCACATTGGAATTGTACGGACTATGGCCAATGTGCATGCAGCAGCAGATTCAGCACCCTGTGGGCCTTTTGGCACCATGGCAGGTATTGGCACTCTTGGCCAAGCAATGGCCACCAGCACTTTTGTCACTTTTATGGACACCGGCCACTGTACATACACCGGCACATGTATGGTACTAGCAGTATCGGCACTGCATGAATATTTTTACATGGCATAGGGACATGGCTCTGATTGCCTCCATGGGCCGTTTGGCACCATGCCAGGCACCGGCACCCTCAGCCATGTGATGGGCACCGGCACTTTTGGCACTGCTATGGACATTGGCCACTGTACATACACTGGCACTCTTAGTATTGTGAGTACTGTCTCAAAATGTTGACATGGCACATGGCACATGGCCATTGTACTAGTTGTGTCCGTGGGCTGTTCAGGACCCTGACAGGCACCGACACCCTCGGCCATGTGATGGGCACCGGCACATTTGGCATGTTTAGAGACATTAGCCACTGTACATGTACCAGCACATTCATGGCACTCGTATTGTCACTCTTGTCTGAAAGAATTGACCTTGCACTTGGACACAGCACTGGTTGCCTCCGTGGGCCATTCAGGACCCTACCAGGCACCGGCACCCTCGGCCATGTGATGGTTACCGGCACATTTGGCACCGTTGTGGGCGTCAGCCACTGTACATACACTGGCAATCTTAGTATTGTCAGTATTGTCTCAAACTGTTGACATGCCACATGGATGTTGCACTAGTTGTGGCCGAGGGCCTTGCGGCACCCTGACAGGCACCGGCGCCCTCACCCAAGTGATAGGCACCGGCACATTTGGCATGTTTAGAGACATTGGCCACTGGACATGTACCAGCACATTCATGGCACTCGTATGTTCACTCTTGTCTGAAAGAATTGACCTTGCACTTGGACACGGCACTGGGTGCCTCCGTGGGCCGTTCCGGACCCTGCCAGGCACCGGCACCCTCGGCCATGTGATGGGCACTGGCACATTTGCCATGTTTATGGTCATCGGCCACTGTACATCCACTGGCACATTTATGGCACTAGCATTATCAGCACTGTATGAATATTTTACATGCCACATGGACATTGCACTAATTGTGTCCATGGGCTGTTCAGGACACTGCCAGGCACCGGCACCCTCGGCCATGTGATGGGCACCGGCACATTTGGCATGTTTAGAGACATTAGCCACTGTACATGTACTGGCACATTCATGGCACTCATATGTTCACTCTTGTCTGAAAGAATTGACCTTGCACTTGGACACAGCACTGGTTGCCTCCGTGGGCCATTCAGGACCCTACCAGGCACCGGTACCCTCGGCCATGTGATGGGCACCGGCACAGTTGTCATGTTTACAGACATCGGCCACTGTACATGCACCGGCACATTTATAGCACTAGCAGTATCAGCACTGTATGAATATTTTTTACATGGCACATGGACATAGGACTGGTTGCCTCCGTGGGCTGTTTAGGACCCTGCCAGGCACCGGCACCCTCGGCTATGTGATGGGTACCAGCACATTTGGCACCATTATGGACATCAGCCACTGTACATACACTGGCAATCTTAGTATTGTCAGTACTGTCTCAAACTGTTGACATGCCACATGGACGTTGCACTAGTTGTGGCCGAGGGCCTCTCGGCACCCTGAGAGGCACCGGCACCCTCGGCAAAGTGATAGGCACCGGCACATTTGGCATGTTTAGAGACATTGGCCACTGTACATGTACCGGCACATTCATGGCACTCGTATTTTCACTCTTGTCTGAAAGAATTGACCCTGCACTTGGACACGGCACTGGTTGCCTCCATGGGCCATTCCGGACCCTTCCAGACACCGGCACCCTCGGACATGTGATGGGCACTGGCACAGTTGTCATGTTTACAGACATCGGCCACTGTACATGCACCGGCACATTTATGGCACTAGCAGTATCAGCACTGTATGAATATTTTTTACATGGCACATGGACATAGGACTGGTTGCCTCCATGGGCCTCTCGGCACTGTGCCAGGCACCGGCACCCTCGGCCATGTGATGGGCACTGGCACATTTGGCACTTTCACGGACATCGGCCACTGTCCATCCACTGGCACTTTTAGTATAGTCGGCAGTGTCTGAAACCTTTGACCTTGCACGTGGACATGGCACTGGTTGTGGACATCGGCCCACATGCACCAGCACACATTCATGGCACTACTATTTTCGGCACTGTCTCAAGCTTTGACATCCCACTTACCCATTACATTGGTTGTGTCCAATGGAGTCCTGTTACTGACACTAGCATGGGTACCCTCGGCATAACTGGCAAATCACCAGCCCCCTCACTATTTGTCTCTTTCACTCTGTGCAATTAATTCCTTGGCCATCTTGGTCATTCAATGTTCAGCACACAGTCAGGTCAATATGAACTCAGCATAACCGATGCCTGCTCAGCACACAGCATGGCCGATGTAGGGTCAGCACACAGTCCGGCCTTGTATAGTCGGCCCAGTTCATAGATGCCTGTCCTGGCAAATTCGCTGCCATCGTATGATACGCTACACTGTAGTCCTTCCTTATTAAGACATTGTTCGCTGGAAATTCAGCGAACCCGTATCATACGCTACATTGTAGCTGTTCGCTGGACCATATCATACGCTACATTGTAACTGCCCTACCTGAGAAGGCATGCGGATCGTTGGGGGGTGATGAGTGTGACATTAGTTGAAGCTGTGCCGCCCATTGATCAATGTTCAACCGTGGGAGAGTGATCAGTTGATTGGGGTGGCAGGAAGCGGGGTGCAGCTGCCGTTTGGGTGGCTGTGTGAACTTGCTGCACTTACCGTTGGGTGGCTGTGCACTTGCTGTTCCCATTGCTATTCAGCCGCCATGCCAGGGATAGCCAACATTGACACTGGTCAGTGTGCAGTGCACCTGTTGTGGACCGTCAGTGCAGTGCTCACTGGCAGTTGCAGCAGTGTGCATGCAATCGGTAGTGTTGCCGATGGGTGATGCCATCGGTAGCATTACCGATCGTTGATGCTGTTGGTAGTGTTGCCGATCGGTAGTGTGTGCACTACCGAGGCTGGCAACACTGGATGGCTCTACTGCCCGGCAACACGATCGGTAGTGTTGCCCATCGGTAATGCCATTGATAGCATTGCCAATCGGCAATCGGTGATGCCAGAGTTGGTAGCATTGGTGATCGTTGTGGCCGTTGGGTGTGTTACCAATCCACAGTGTGCACTACCAAGGGCTGCACCAGTTGGATTGGCAACACTGGATGGCTCTACCGACCGGCAACATGATTGGGAGTGTTGCCGATCGGTAATGCCATCAATAGCACTGCCATTCAGTGATACCATCAGTAGCATTGCCATTCAATGATGCCATCAGTAGCATTGCCATTCAGTGATGCCAGAGTTGGTAGCATTGGCAATCGTTGTGGCCATTGGGTGTGTTGCCGATCCACAGTGTGCACTACTGAGGGGTGCACCTGTTGCATTTGCAACACTGGATGGCTCTACTGACTGGCAACACAATCAGGGGTTGCCGATTGGTAATGCCATTGGTAGCATTGCCGATTGGTGATGCTATTGGTAGCATTGCTGATTGTTGTTGCTGTTGGGCATGTTGCTGATTGGTAGTGTGTGCACTACCAAGGGCTGCACCATTCGGATTAGCAGGACTGACCGGCAGTCTCAACGGCAGTGATACTGACCGGTAGTGAGTAGCTGGTTGGTATCACTGTGGTTGATCCTCACTGCCGGTCAGTATCACTTCGGTTGAGACTCACTGCCGGTCGGTATCACTGCCATTGAGACTCACTGCCGGTCAGTATCACTGCCATTGAGACTCACTGCTGGTCAGTATCACTGCCGGTAAGTACCACTGCTGTTGCGACTGCCAGTCAATACCACTGCCATTGGGACTCACTGCTGGTCAGTATCACTGCCATTAAGACTGCCAGTCAGTACCACTGCTGTTGAGACCCACTGCCGATACTCACTACCAGCCAGTATCACTGCCATTGAGACTCACTGCTGGTCAGTATCACTGCCGTCGAGACCCACTGCTGGCCAGTATCACTGCTGGTAAGTACCACTGCTGTTGAGACTGCCGGTCAATACCACTGCCATTGAGACTCACTGCCGGTGAGTATCACTGCCATCGAGACTGCTGCTCGGTATCACTGCTGTTGAGACTCACCACCAGCCAGTATCACTACCAGCAAGTATCACTACCAGCCAGTATTACTACCGGCCAGTATCACTGCCATTGAGACCCACTGCCGGCCAGTATCACTGTTGGTCAGTATCACTGCCGTTGGGACTCACTACCGGTCAGTATCACTGCCATTGAGACTCACCGCCACCCAGTATCACTACTGGCCAGTATCACTGCCGTTGAGATTTACTGCCAGCCAGGATCACTACCAGTTAGTATCACTGCCATTGAGACTCCCAATCATCCAATGAGCTAGTCACCCTACATCCTTCAGACCCACCTGATGTCCTGTTTCAATGCTAATGTCAATATCACCTCCATAGTATATATTGGATGTTTTTGCACAATCAATTTCCAAATTGACATGTCCTCCAGGCATGACACCACATGACAATCGGGAGTGGAGTTGATACCCACAGCGTAGGGACTTGTGTAATTATCTTTAGGCAGAGTATCAATAAATAACAACTGTTGACTCACTGCCATTGAGACTCACTGCTGGACAGTATCACTGTCGTCGAGACTCACTGCCAGTCTGTCACTCCCTCGGTAGTACCAGGTCACTGCTACTGGCATTGAGACTCACTATCAGTCAGTATCACTGCCCCTGAGACTCACTGCTGGTGTCACTGCTGATTCTGTTGCCAGTTTGTATCACTGCTGTTCAGCATCAAACTCCACCTCCCATTTGGTAGCACTCCTGTTCAGTAGCACTCATTCCTCACCGTCCAAGTTCCTTCTCCAGCCATTCCCATTCCGCTTCATTGATCTGCCCTTCCTGCTCATTCCAGAATGGTTCCCGCTCATTGACAGTAGTCAGGAAACAGAGGGGACATTGTAGCTAGACATGTTGCCTTGCCTAATGGCTTCCGGCATGCTCCCTGAAAATTTCAGTGGCAAAAGGGATGGAATGGGTGATAGTGAATGAATTATAAAGTATGACTCACTTATGCAATGCACCTGATAACCGAACACAACCATGGGTCACAATTTTGTTTGATATAGCTGGGAGCATTTATTTAGTGTGCGCAGTTACAGTGAGGGCACAGGAATTTCTTACGGCACTCTATAACGAAGTCTCGTATCTGATAAACCCTCATTGATTTTGTACACAGTGGCACTTTTGGTAGATGTACAATAATATAACTGGGATCAATGCATTAGTCAAGGTGAAGGATATTTAATAACAGAATGAAAAAGTATTACTTACCTATACAAGACGTCGGATATTACGCAAGTCAACAATGATTACTTGCTGATCATCAAGTACTATCATCCCTCCAATGCATTGTTGCTCCTGCTATCCCACCAATATCAGTAAGGAAAAGAACCAAAATGGAATGAACAACTTATGAATCTCAGCTGATGCTGCCCTTCCCTTTGAAAGGTACGCTGAAGCGTATAGTCATACTGGTTGAACCTTCCTCTCCTCCACTGACCGCTCACCCATGCCTCAACTCGCTGACCACACTGTTGTAATTCAGATAAATGTTTACATATGAAAAATGAAGAATGGAAATTTACTCTAAATGGCAGGCCATGTGGAACAATTGGACGGCTAGTGTCTCAAGGGGCCATTGAGTAGATGGATGAGTAGATGGATGAGGTATGAAAAGTGGTGACTGTGGACGTGAATGTCGCAGTGAGGGTGTTGGGACTTCAAGGTTCAAACAGGAATGCAAATGATGTGTGCAATGGGCAAGGCAGTGATATTGCCCATTTGAAAAACATTGAATAGCATCAATGAATGGCCTCAGAAAAATCTGAAAAAAAATTTGAACAGGCGTAATCTCAGCTTAGGGTGCTTATTGGTTAAGACAATTGTTTACCCTGAGAGCTTTGTAGGTAAAGTGCCTTTTTTTCCAGCCTTCAGGGTCACAGATTTAGGCCCAAAGTGCCTCAAGACACTCAAGTAATGCTTCAATCCCTAGGTGTCTCATGACTCTACATATGATTTTCCAGGCCTGGGCACTTTTTATCATCCTGATAGCTCTCCCAATCTCTTTTCTTCACTGATTTCACTTCCAATAAAAATCAATATATTCTAACATACAAAAGTATATTCAATTCTCCCTATCCTCCCTATTGTCACTTGCATCCCTGGTGTCACTCCTATCCTCCCTGCTGTCGTCCTTGTTGTCCCTTGCTGCTTCCTGTTTTCACCCCGTGGGTGGTTGGGTGTGCCCTGCGCCGCTCCATCCACCCATGTCTCAAATGGTGACATCACCTGAGAAAAACACTGAAGAAAACAGAAAAGGGTATCACAATAGTACCAAAAAATATGACCAAAGTGAAAAAAAGTTCATTCTTGAGGATGCCATGTGCCACTGGAGAGGCAGGGGGAGGTTGTCACCATCAAACATGATGGGGAAGGGGGGTGTTCAGGACATCTGAGCCGTCTTGATGCTGGGAGCTGTCTGGTCATTCCTGGTGTTACAGAAGGGTCAGAGATGTGCGGCAGGGCTCAGGTAGGGAAAACGGGGGCACAGGGGTGAATGAGGGCAGTGGGAGATCGTCATTGTCAAATGTGATGTGACAGGGGAAGGGGCAGCGCTCGGGGCATTGAACACTGGGCCTGTCTGGTCGTTTCTGGTGCTGACAAGGGTGGGGGGTGTGGCAGAACCTCAGGGGGTAGGTGGAGAGCGGAGGGGAGCCAGTGCTCATGGCAGGGGTTTTGGGGGCCAAGGGGTGTCAAATGCATGGCTGTTCAGCAGTTGTGGGGACAGGGACAGGGTTGGGGGTTGTCTCAGGCAGCTGGAATGTCGTCAGGGATGAGTTGGAGGGCATGGAGGGTGGGGCTGGCAGGGGCTGAGCTGGGAATGGGGGTGGCATTGTGTGACATTGTGCAGGTGACATCAGGCTTGTGGGGCATAGCAGGGGGTTCTGGGGTGAGCAGGGAGGTGCCGGGGGCCTGCATTGGTGTCCCACAGGTGCTGGGGGCAGCCTGAGTGATAATGTCCACTGTGGGTAGAGTTTTAAAGTCCGGTCGGGTCCGGTTGTTCAGCCATTTCGGCCCCAACCGGACCCCAACCGGTTGGTCATTTGCATCAAAAAGTACCAACCGACAACCGAACCGGGTACAACCGGTTGGTGTCGGTTGCTCAGGCGGTTGTGACCGGTTGAGACCGGTCGCAACCCGACCTGGTTACAGTCGGTTGCAGTCGGTTGGGACCAACTGCAACCGACATCTACATAGTCACTTAATATACATACTGACTACTAATATTACTTTTTCTACTGTAATTTAAAATATAATATAATATACAAATAAATAAAACAATCCCCCCCTCAAGGTGGGGGGGATGGGGAACACTGACAACGGTGGCCATACTCGCTGTTGAGGTGAGGGATGGCGGACGAGAGGGGGGGACGGCGGACAAGTGGGGGGATGGCAAACGCGAGGGGGGGGACGGCATACACGAGGGGGGGGGACGGCATACACGAGGGGGGGGGTGGCAAACACGAGGGGGGGATGGCAAAGTGAGGGGGCACAGCAAACATGACTCGCAAGGGGCAGGCAGTAAACGTGAGGGGGCAGACGGCAAACGTGAGGGGGCACAGCAAATGCGACTCGCAAGGGGGCAGGCAGCAAACGTGAGGGGGCAGACGGCAAACGCGAGGGGGTAGATGGCAAGCGCGAGGGGGCAGATGGCAAACGCGAGGGGGAGGATGGCGGATGATGGGGGCGCAGTGGACAAGTGGGGGGGATGGCAGACAAGTGGGGGGGACGGCAAATGTGAGGGGGAATGGCAAACAAGAGGGGGGATGGCAAACGAGAGGGGGGATGGCAAACGAGAGGGGGGATGGATGAGAGGACAGTGGTCGTCGTAGAGGTGGTCGTCGTGGGGGAAAAGTTGAAATGGTTGAAAAAAAAAGATGATGCATCTTGATCATCAGTACAAGCGTGTGCAAACACAAACGTGTCGCGACGCGTCATCGTTTATACTTGCACAACACATGTGCAAACACATGCAAACGAGCCAAAGGTATATAAACCCTTGCCCATCTGCCATTGTCACTTGGGCATGCCCCAACCTCGCTAAGAAAATAAGTATATAAGTAAATAATATAGTATACATTAGTGTATATACAAGTAGATAACTGGCCGGTTGCAACCGGTTGTAACCGGTTGTCAACCGGTTTGAGTACTTCTCAAATATGGCCAACTGCAACCGCGCAATACCCCTATGAGGCCCAACTGCGACCGGAAGTCCGGTTGCCCACGGTTGCAGTCCGGTTGGGTTGCCGGTTTTTTTCGGTTGCTGCAACTGGACCTGCAAAGACTAACTGTGGGGGGTGCATTCGCTCTTTTTTTGGGGGGGGGGGTTGGGGTTGCTTGTCATCGAGTGGCACCCTTTTCAGGGCAGCTGAGGGGTGGTTAGGGTTGGGGAGGGGTCTGGGAGTTTGACAGGGGTGCGCTGGGGGTCGTAGAGGGCCATTTTGGGGGCGGAGGGGTTGAGCATGCAGGGGGTGTTGTCAGTGACATGGTAGAGGGGGTGTGTGGTTTGACTACATGAACAGTGGGTTCTGGGGGATAGGTGGGGACCATCAGGGGTGTGCATCTGCTTTCTGGAGTGCTGGGAGGTCTTTACAGTGCCCCATATGTTCCGCGCGGATCCGCACGGAATTACACGGACTCCGTACGGATCCGCACGGAATCCGAGCACATTTCCCAGCAGTTTAATGGACAGGTTTAGTTATGCAACAGGGGCAGACAGTCTGCACGGATATGCACGGACTAACTCGGACTCAACACTTTTTCCACGGATTACACGGATTTCGGCCATCCGCATCCGAGATTAGACAGCAAGGACCAGCTAGGACTTTCCGCATACATCCGAACAGACCATTTGAGCTTAGCAAAACATTGCAAGGGATGGGACTCGAACCAAAGATCTCATAATCACATGTGGGAAATTTCAGACGCGCAATACCATTACACCAAGTAGCCGTTGTTAAGGTACTGCAACGCATGCTATATGTCATGTCAGCCAGCCTGATTAGATAAAGGCTAGTATTAGGTACATCCTATTGTGTCATGAGCCACGATTAGATAACGTCTGATTATAGGTACATTCTATTATTGAAACGATGGGAATACCTTGGTGACGTGGCATCAAATCTTCCCACCGTCCCACCCCAACGCCCAATCGCCTCCTCCCTCGCTCACAGCTCCACAAGCCTGTCCTCTCGCTGCCAACATGCCCTCCACCCGTGCTTCGACATCCAAGACCCGCAGCGACCACAAGAGGGCCGCTTCGCCTCCCGCTTCCACTGCTATGACGACCCATGCTGGCTGTAAGCGCACCCTATCTACGGTCGACGACGAGGCTGAAAAAGCCAAGAAGAAGAAGAAGTCCGACGACAAACAAGCCAAAAAGGGGAACGAGAAGCCGAAGAAGGGGAAAGGGGAGGAACCGAAGCCCAGGAAGGGCAAAAAAGGGTACGTATCGTCACCCTCCCTATACCGTTACTCACGATGTTTTTTCTAGCCGAAAAACATCTACTATGCGAGCTGCTGAGGACGCAGCTGCCCAGGAGCCATCTCACCTCACCAGGTGAGTCTGTGTTTCTTTCTTTTTACTCTTTTCTTTCACTTTTCATGTTCTTTTTTGTTTCTGTTCTATTTTTATTCTACGAATGATGTTATATACAGAACGGAGGCCGTGCTCGAATGCAGTGGCATCACTGTTGCTCCCCCGAAGCGAACGAAGACCGGTGGCGCCGCCGTTCCCCCTCTCCCCACCCAGGGAACCTTGAGGCAACGCCGTAAGGCCATACTTGAGCAGCATCATGAGGACAGCACCGGGAGCGACAACGAAAGCGACGACAACACCGGAGGCGACAACGGGACGGATGACCCCTCCGGCGAGACCACCACACCGACCACCAGCACCACCAGCACCAGCACTAGCACCAGCACCAGCACTAGCACCAGCACCAGCACCAGCACCACAGACGACGAGGACAACACCAAGGACAACGACAAGAAGAACAAGAAGAACAAGGACATGACTACCTCGGGCGACGATGACGACGACGACGACGACGCGAACAACAACAACAACAACAACAGCCACCAGGGCGACGAGGACAACAAGAACGACAAGAACAAGAACAAGAACAGCAGCAGCAACCAGGCCGGCGAGGACGAGGAGAACAACAAGACCAACCAGGGCAACGAGGACAACGGCGAGACCAACGGCAACAACAACCCCAACGACCAAGGCGACAACAACAACAAGGACGACAACAACAAGTATGATGAGGGTGCCGACCACAACAAGGCGAACGACAACAACAACGAGGCCGCCCCCGCCACCTCTGTCCCCAGCGCTGCGGCCACCGCCGCCGCCATTGCCACTGCCGTCGCCACTGCTACCACCACCACCACCACCACCACCACCACCACCACTGCTGCAACCACCACAACCGCCACTACCACCTCCACCACCGCTGTCAGTATTTCAGCTGACCCGGGTAAGTGACCCGTTTTTTTATCTTTAATTTGTATCATATATCACATATTAGATATTATAATGACTGATGACAGGAATAATGTTGTCAAAAACTCTTCTTGACTTGTTACCACCACCTTGTACCGTGGGAACAACCTTCACACTGTCTGGCTTGGTGTCCAGCAGTCCATCCCCTGGCCTGATCGTTGATCAGACCAGCCTATAGTACTCTCTAGAGGACGTTTGGACTCTATCCCAACCCCACTGGCGACTGGCTTGACGGATCTCCTTGGATCGTACGCAGAGGCTCACTATGTGGGTGTTCTATTGTCCACCACTACATAACTGGATGAAATAAGGTATGATTTTCATACTGCTGGGGCCCCACAGTGCTAAAGAATGTTTTTGCAGGGAATCTCTCAGACAATATTTCATACAACAACAGGCTGTTGTAATTGTTTACTCAAAGTCATTTCAGCCCACCCTCAACACGTCACATGATCAATGTTGAACATCAATGCCACATCACATCAATGTTCAACATCAACCACCAGTGGAGGTCTTTACAGTGCCCCATATGTTCCGCGTGGATCCGCGCGGATTTTCACGGACTCCGAGTTAGTCCGTACGGACTTCTGAGAAATTCATTTGGCTTGTAGTCCTGCTTAATTCCAGATTTTGAGTCCACACGGATCCGTACGGATTTTTTCTTTTTGTGCGGATTCCACGGAATTATTCCGTCTGAGTCCGAGTACAGCACAGGTCAGACAGCTCGGACGTCCGAGCCCATCCGAGGGAGTAATTAATTTAATGAATAATTAATATTTTTATTATTGTAAATCTCTAAAAGGTAGGGGGGGCAGGAGGATTCGAACCCACGACCGCAAGGCCACGTGAGTGTGACAGGTAAGCAATTAACCACTAGACAAACAGCCTGTATAAGCCATGCCAACATGTGCCAATTTACTGGGCACCGTTGTCACCATGTCACCAACGTCACCCCGTGACTGCCAGCTCATCACCCTCACCACTACCACCCACGACGCCGCCTCCCTCTCCCTCCTCACCCCCCCTCCTCCACTCCACCAATAGGGGGCCCTGTGGCCCCATCTTTAAGTTTTTTATTAATATTTAGCTGATTCTTTTTTTTCCAGGGTTTCTACTGTCCATGCAATGACAGCCACCCCCTTCGCCCCCTCACTTCTGGGTCCCCCCCCCTCCACCACTCCACCATTCTGGGGGCCTGGGGCCCCCATAGTAAGTGTTTTTGTGTTCTAGTCATTTTTTATTAAGCTAACTAATTTTTTTCATTGCTTCTATTGTACATGCAACGACGGCCCCCCAACGGCACGCCCTCCTCCCCACTGAGCTGGGAGGGGGGGACTCAGGGGAGGATAGGACAGCCTGAGGGAGGTCCCGGGAGGCCTGTGGAGTGGGGTACCCGCGAGGTAAGACCCGAACGCACCCCCTGTGCTGCCACGTCACTGACCACCAGCCAGCCGCGACGATCGCCCCCCCCCGCGACAGGAGCCGACCAGCAACGACGCCGACACCACCAGCCGCGCCACGTCACCACCCGCATGCAAGGCAGCACCCGCCCCCACCGCCATGAGCAACTGCTCGTGGGGTGGATTGGTGGGTGCACTTGGGACATAGCGAGGAGAGAGGGGACGCGCCGGGGCGACAGGGGACACGTCAGGGAGAGAGGGGACACGTCAGGGAGAGAGGGGACGCGTCAGGGAGCAGGGCAACGCGCCAGTGGGGAGGGGTACGCGCCAGATGCCCCAGGGGTGCACAGAGCGGCCCCGCCCAGTGCCATGTCATCACCGCCATACGGTGTCCCGACGACCAGGGGAAGCACGGGACGCGCCAGACGCCCCAGGGCGGATGCCAGCCGAAGGGGGGACGCCCAGACGACAGGGGACACGCCACAGAAGGGGGGGATGCCAGGGAGATGAGGGATGACGGGCGAGGGGAGGGAACCCAACGACGACACACCACCTGCCCCCAGCCTCGCAAGCGACTGCTCATGGGGTGGAAGGCGGGTGGAACGATGACAAGGGGGGCGACGAGACAAGGGGGGGGGGCGGACGAGACAAGGGGGGGCGACGAGACGAGGGCGGGGGGGCCGATGAGACGAGGGGGGGCGACGAGACGTGGGCGGGGGGGCCAGTTTGTAAATGTAATTCATTTAAATATCTATATAAAAATTACAGAGCCTATGGGAATCCGCGCGGACTAGCACGGAGTCCGTGGACTCCGCATGCAAATCATGTGGAGTCCACGGACGTCCGCATAGTCCGCGTGGATCCGCGTGGATCCGCGCAGAACATATGGGGCAGTGTAAATTACTGCACCAGTGGTACCTTCAACACTGCCACCTCCCTCTCCCTCTCACCACCACCACCTTCTCCACTTCATCAACTGCCAACTGCTAGTTGCCACCTTCGGATAAGTAAATCTTTTTTAAGGTTCCGTCGCTGCCACATCACCGTCACCTACCCACCCCGCCTCCACCTCTTTCTGCCAGATGCGAAGTGGATGCAAGGGGAGCAGGACAACGAGAGCCACCATGTCAACAGCCACCGACCGGCACCACCACGTCACCACCCAACGCCCACCACCCCCAGTGAGGGACAACCCCCCACCGACAAACAACCAGACCATAGGGGACAGGGGAACGCGGACACGCCAGGGACAACGGGACGCACCGGGGGGCAGGGGGACACAACAGAAGGGAGGGGGACAGGGGCACGATCGACGGCCCGACACTCAGCACAACAGAGCACCCCCCACCACCACTGTGAGAAACTGCTTGCAGGGCAGAGGCGGGGGTGAGGGGGGCACATTGAGAGGGAGGGGGGCACGTTGAGAGGGAGGGGGACACGTTGAGAGGGAGGGGGATGCGTTGAGAGGGAGGGGGATGCGTTGAGAGGGAGGGGGACGCGTTGAGAGGCGACAGGGGGACGCTACAGACTGCGACCGCCCACGCCAGGAGGGAGGGGGGATGCCAGGAGACGGGGGGATGCCATCGGAGGGAGGGGAGACGTGCCAGACGTGACACCCAGGGCAACAGAGCACCCCCCACCACTGCGAGTAGAATTTGTATTTTAGTGGCTTGAAATTTACTATGATCCATGATGAAACTATTCTATCAATGGTCTGAAAATCCATTTGTAAACAGGAGAAATTCAACCCAGGTAGAGGGGTGTTATTTTTGCCCATATAAAGATGAAAACCATCCCATGGGATAAATTTGGTGTAGGATGAACTGGGGACAAAATGTGGGAGGAATTCATCCAATTGACTCAGCCATTACATGTAGAAAAAAACTCCTTTTTCACTTCTCTTAGAGGTAGATTTTATTCCAACTCCTGATGAAACTTATTCCATTTTGGGGGTTATCAATACATGAAAACTATACTATAAATATATCATTTTACACTATTTAAAGGTATGAAATGGGAGGTGGTTTTCCTACCATGTGGGTCTCATAGTGTAGGTATTGTACAACAGCTGGACTTGGAGTCCTCGCACCAGCTCAAGGGGGATAGTTAATATATATTCTTCTATCTACATAAAAACTTTGTCAAAATTTGTGATTTCAAGGTCAGGACCAAAATTATTGATTTCACTCAAGGATTTCAGAGCTTCATGGTGCCTGAAATGTAAAATTTCAGGCAAAAATTACTTGGATGGTCCTATATAGGCATAACTTATTTTCAATGAATTGGTTTGGCGGGAATGATTTCCCCACAATCCGTCAGGGTTAACAGACCCTGACACTATTTCGACCAAAACACATGTCTATCTTACATGCATAGCACTAATTGTAATACTAATGGTATAGCGTTGAAATAAATCCAAGCGGCCTTGCCAGTGAGTACTGGCCGTCGATTGGTAATGTACTTTTGTTGTTCAGGTGTGCAGCTGGCAAACTGCTCAGGAGTCAGGACCTTGAGTAAATCCCAGAAGTTCATGTGAAACCATTCAAAGAGAGCCTGTTGATATCTGGTCTGGGTCTTTTTATCAGTACCACGCTTTCGATGCACTTTCATTTTTGACTTCCCATAGATGGAGCATCATCCACAGACCGTTGGTGTCTTGGAGACTTGAGAGTATATGGGGATAGCCAAGGAATGACTCGCTCACGCAGGGTGCGATGAGGACCAGAACTTGAAGAAGGAACAGGTCCAACTGAGGATGGTGTTGCCGTAACTGCAGATGATTCTGCCCATTTTGGGATCTGTTCAAAGACACAGGGAGTGGGGCCAGGGAGGTTGGCAGCCACTGTGTCAACATCCATATCTGACAAAGCCTCGATCACTGAGCCCAAATCATCCACAGTGACTACCTTCACACCGTCACTCTGTATCGTCTCAGTCTCATTCGGAGTACACAGAGAAGTTTCTTCAGGAAGGTCTAATCAAACATCCAAGACATCACTTAACCATCAATAGATATTTCTGAACTGACCTGAAAAGGATTTGACCACATCAGTCTCATTATCTTCCAGAGACATTTTAGCAACACTGCTATCAGCATTGAAATCTGATGTCTTTGTCGATACAGCCACCTCAGCCTCAGCACAGTGAACCTCAAGATCAAGTCGATAACTTTCGCAATTGATCAACATGGCAATTGGGTAAGTGTCAATGGGGACATTGATCCTTGCATCCTCCTTGACATGAGGTAACTCCCTTGAGTCAGCCTGGCAATCAGATGGGGCAGAAGGAGAAAGCAAGTCGCCTTTCTGTATGGCAGCCAGCTCATCTTCTACATCAAGGCCCCAGTATAGCTCCTCTTCCTCATCATAGCGATTGGAAGGAAGTGGTATGAACTCCACAGAGAGATTGTCAACAGACAAGAGGTCAACATTCTCAACATTGGGAACAGTGATATAGCCCATATCACATGGCTGATCATTATACACGGCACCTTGAGCTGTAGAAGATGGAGATGGAGAACTTAAAGTCAGCGGCAGTGGGTCAGGTGTTGACAATGAAGGTTTGGGATGACACTCTTCCAGTAATGGCTCAGGTTCAACTCGATCTTCAGATGTAGGGTGAGGTTGTTTATATGCCCATGATGAACTGTTCCCGACAGGGAGAAAGCCTTGCCTGCTTGTGCCCCTAACATAGGTCATCTTGGGAAGGGGAAAGCCAAAGGTTGAATGGTCATAGTGTACATGCAAGGTGTAGTTGATCGGTCGGATGAAGGTAAGACATCGGTGGTTATGACGATCCCAGAATGTTTGTTGACCCAGTTCTTGATCAGGCATTTCAGTCTCTGATTCGAATGTAGCATCCTCTTCAGACATCTTTTGCTGCAACTTTAAGACCATTGCCATCTGGCCCTCTTTCACAAACAAGAGCAAGCCTGGTTCATTTTTCGAATCCACCTTGACATATCTGTGCCACAGGGCGGGTTTTGACTTTGACTTTTTCCTTGCATTTGACCTCCCTGCTTGTTGCAGTCAGGGACCATACACTAACAGCAGAGGTTTCCAGAATTCCACCAGGCCTTTGATTACCAATTCACCAGATGTTTTTACATTGGATGATTTCACAATCCCACCTTCAGCAGGAGAACCATCCAATGGAGAACGTTGAGACAAAGGTAGGACACTCCCAATATTGCTCTCCCTCGCGATCTGCTTGGGTGATTGGATGTGTGGCATGGGGTTCAAAGGAGAGTAATGTTCATATGGTTGTTGTCCCCAGAACGTATTGGATTGACCATCGATATTCCATCCCGCATCGTTCGATGCAGATGGAGACCCTCCAACACCTTGTTTATAACTGCCCAAGCAGGAAGATCCACCTTTAACAACACCATCAATTTGATGCCTGCTATTGCTCAAACCTTGGCGGCTACTTGAGGGACCATCCCACCATCCTGGACATGAACCCCACCCAGAGCTACTGGGGGTACGAAAATCATTTCAGTCGTTCTTTGAAGTGGGATGCTGAGCAGATCCACCACTGTCTGAAGGAACCGGCAGTAGCGTGCTATACACAACAGGAGAAGTTGCTTGAGGGACCATATCTTCTTCAGCTGATAGACTGCCATCATCATATTTGGCAAGAACCTGGTGTTCACACATTTGAACATGAAATGCCCAAGATGCAGAGCGGGTGCGATATTTTGCCTTGCTCTCTAGATGAGGACCTCAATCCAACTGGTCTGGTGTGAAGGGCAGGAGTTTGAGTGGAGTACTTCGGAGAGTGACATTTAAATATGGATTTGTCTCAGGCAAATTCAACAGCTCAGCGGGAGTGTGCTGTAAGAAATCTGGTCAACGCTAGTCTGATGGCGGCCTTCAATCCAGAATAGCAACATTAGATGACAGAGATGGGAAGTCCATGCCCTTGGTGTGCCGATGAATGATATAGATGGGAAGGATGCTGATACGCAATAGCCACAGCCCATCAGCCTTGGAAGCACCATTGAGCCATACCCCGATCCGCCCAGGTTCCACCTTAGGAATCAAAAATGGCTTTTTGGATCGACGCCACCCCCAGTATTTCATCATGGTCAACCAGGCCTCCATCTCTCGAAGGCCCACTGTATCCCAACAAAGAGTGGAACTAATGTCTCCCATGTCCAGATGGAGTGTTCAGTGAGGAAGGCAAATTGAGCTGGTGTTGGGTAAAAGGGTCGATGATCTAACACATGTTGGACTGAAGGAGTGGAGTCAGATGTCCTGTATTTCGACATATGTGTGTGTAATGAGGCCGCCCGCTGGGAGAGTATGGAAAAGAACTCTGGATTCAAAGAGCCTTCGCCTGGAGTAGATGCCAAGGGTACCCATACAAGTGAAAGAGGAACTAGTTCAGGTAACACTGAATGCCAGACATGAGGCCCCAGGCGTCCATCATGATAGCGAGAGCTCGCATCATACAAAACCATTGGTTCCTTCAGGGGTGCTCCAGGGTAATAGTCAATTTTTTCCGAATTTGGGGACCAAAGCTCATAGGTAGCACCGTGTATCTCGACGCCACAAGTGCAGATAGCACATTTGCAGGGTACATAGAAGGACAAGTCATCGTAAATGTCCGGAACCTCTCTGTAGACACGTGCAATGTCAAGAAAGCCCGTTGAAGGCATGGTTAGTGAGCAATACTTGTCTAACTGATAGGAAGCAGGTTAGAAGGATTCAAAGTAGTATGGTGGATTATCAATGCACTAGCCCAGAACAACACGACACACTAACTGTGTCCAAGTCCAAGGCAAATATGGAATGTCTAATTTGAACAACAGGTCCACCAACGGGCTAACTCTGTGTTTGAATAAGGTAGAAATTAAAGAAAGATGAGAATATCGACCAGCAGGTCCGCCAATAGACTAACTCTGCATTTTTGGAATAGCTCATGCAACTTGAACTTCAACACTTAGGGTTACTTAGGGTTAATCTGGAAAATTTGTTGCTGTTTGCCACAGCTGCTGCATTCAGCTTCGCCAAGCAGCACAGCCACAAGTTAGTCAGGACAAAGTTCTACTACTACATAGTACTACTAGTACAGTAGTACCAAGGCAAGTACTTGCGTCTCATCTGTGAGCAGGAGATGAGCCTATGCAAATTGACCTAATTTCCAGGGATTGAAAAGTTACAGCTCCTCCACTATGTTGAGAGCACTGTCATTTTGATCCTCATGAGGATGGTGTGATGGCCCACGTTGCCTCACATTTGAGGCATCCTGGCCTTCACACCTCTATATGCTCTCAGGCTATGATTGCCAAAAAGATTGGGGCTAATTATAATTTACCATGGGTACATACAATCCAAAAATTAAAGGTGTAATATAAAAACTACTTGTCGCTCACGGCTTTCTTCAACGTGTCCTGCCAGTCCATTGCAAGCTTAGTTAAAGTTTTACTTCGTGCTGCACTCAACTTTCATGGCAAAGTAAACCACGAACAGACTGACCAAAGATTGATAAAACATCTTTCAAAAGATCACACTTAGACAGCCCAACAACAGTAGGTGACCATCCATCCTCCCGACCAATTGGTCGACTAATATACAAGATATTACCTGATAAATTATTTAAGGGAAAACAACCACCTCACACACACCAATAAACAGGCCCAAAAATACCTCCTCTGCCTTCGCCCTGAACCCTTCATCTGTGATTTGCTTCACATACATTGACATTGCCTGCTTATACTCATGGGGACTGTCAAGCAGCCTTGCCGAACTCAGCCTGGTCTCCAGATGGCCCAGGGTCAATGCTGTGTTCCACCACTTTCAAGTTGGCCTCTGCTTATCCACAACCGGATCATCAGGGGTCCCACCAATGCTGCCCTCAACTGCCAACAGGACACCACAGCCAGAGGACAGAGTATTTGCGTGCCAACCTTGCCAGGCATCTGACCCTTCTGACCACCACCTCTCACTCAGCTTGACCCATACTGATAGCAGGATCATTAGAGGAGAACACGCTGTTTGAACAATTTATGACTGGCAAACCATTTGGTTGGATGGATGCTGAAGTTATTGTGTAGCAAGAGAGGCAGAGGAATTCTTACCATAGGCAAAGCTGACCACTCAGGCTCAACGTAATGACCAGGAGTATGTGTTTGTTCACATCCATGAACGAGCAAGGTGAGCCAAGGCTCAGCAGTGGCATAAGCTAGACCTGTGAGTGTTCCCTTGTACATGAGCAAGTGTTGAGTGCATGTAGAGACACGAGTCTAGTTTAATACCACTGGCAACTTGTTTGACTAATATTCACAGTTAGCCCGGGTGACTGTGACTCATTACGGAGTTGAAATGATGAATCCGAGTCTTGACTTATTTCATTGGAGAGAGTCAGCATGTTCACAGACACTGTTGTTTGATGTGATATCCACCTCATGGATTCGAGCACAGAGTTAGCACATTCACACACTATCCACCCCTAGCTTCAAGATTGCACATCAGAGGAAAGTGTTATATCACATCCCTGCCATGTTGTTGTCGTGCTGTAGGATGGTATTCCTGCTTCATCAGAATTCTTTTGGCTGCCCCTCAGTTGGGGAAGATGGCACTGTATCACTATTGCATTTAACAGGCCCTCAAGAAACTGGATCTTTCATTCTGGATCCCACCGCTGTTCGATCACAGTCTTCATTGAAATGCTCAAGCTCTCAATATACTACTACTTCTGGCAAGTACATGTTCAAGCCTTGTGACACTGAGCACTGAGGGCTGCTTAGGGTTATTAGGGTTAATCTGGAAAACTTTGTAGTTGTTTTCCCTAGTCACATATTCAATGTCAGCATGTCAACCTTTTTTTCCGAGCTCTTAGTACGGAGCTCCTGGAGCCTCAAGTTATTCCTGGCCTCCTTCAAATCTCCCCCAAATTCCCCCCCCCATCCAGGTGCTTCCAGGTCTGACTTTTTGTCACCTGGCCTTGAGTCTGACTTTTCATCACTCGCTGTGCTTACGCCTTGCCCTGCCAAAAACTCTCCCAGCAGGAGCTTCAAGTCATCAAAGGGTCAAATGCCCTTGGAAGGTGAGACCACTTTTCCTTCCCCTGCCCTATCAGCAAGTGCCTTTTCTTGTGCCCGGGAAATTGATGCAAGCGGCGCCCACGGGCCCCAGGGTGGCAGCCAATAAAAGACCAAGCACTGACCGGCCTACTCCAGCACAGGATGAACCCAGCCGCCAGCAAGGTATTGATGTTTCCTACATCAGATGTGGCTGGCTGCAATGATGTGACATTCAACCTCATCTTCCTTCCAGGTTTGCCTTGGATTCGAGCACTTTACATGTTTTTGGACTCTGTTGTTTGACCCCTCAGCTTCCCCTTGGATTCGAGCACAGAGTTAGCGTGTTTGTGGACTCTGCTGTGTGACTTCACATTGGCCTTGGATTTGAGCACTTAGCATGTTTGTGGACTGTTGTTTGACCTAATATACCCCCTCAGCTTCCCCTTGTATTTGAGCACAGAGTTAGCATGTTGTGGGTGCTGTTGTTTGAGGTGACATCGACCTCAAGATGCCCTTGGATTCGAGTGCAGAGTTAGCACAGTCATGCAATATTCACCCCTACCCTCAAGATTGCACATTAGACAAAAACATTATACCATTGCTATCGTGCTGTAGGATGGAGTTTCTGCATTACCAGGATTTATTTTTAGCTGCCCCTCAGCCAGGAAGATGGCCTAGCGTCTAACGCACACTGCACCCTACAAAATTCCTCATTGAAGAAGGCAGTTTCACAGCTTCAATTTGAACTATGAAATGCAGTTGAGTCAGGAAGGGACTTTTGAATTTGGTTGGTCTGAGTATCTATGCAAAGAGCTATGGCTTGATGGACTGGGGGCTCCAATTTGCACCATTGTCCCAACCTCTGCCACTTTGTATACAAACAGGTATGGGGGTAATTTCATTCTCTGAGTTGTCAGTGGACTAATGATAGATATAGGTCTAGTTATGGAGAAGACCTATTTTTATGGGACCACCCCCTCTGCTTCTCACACCATCATGCACATTACTATCCTTCACGGAATACATAAGTCGAGGCAGATGACATGCATGTACCACGGATGTCTCCTGAAAGTACAGAACCACGAAGGTCTGGTGATTCTTTATCAATCTTGTTATATTTTCATCTTATTGCCCTCAACAGCGACTTAACACATTTAACTGTGGGCTTGCTGCTGATTCCTAAGAAGCTAGAGGTGCTTATGTCATTTAAGTCCATGGTGAGATTAGAGTTTTTAAGCTCCTGGAGCTTATTCCTGGCCTTCCTTTGAATTTTGCTCAATTCTTCCTCCTCAATCCATGTGTGTCCAGGTCTATTTTTTTGTCACCTGTCCTTGAGTTTGACTTTTCATCACTCAGTTTGCTAAAATCTTGTCCTGCCAAAAACCCTGTGAACTTGCCTACAAGAGCTTCAAGTTATCAAAGGGTCAAATGCCCTCAGAAGGTGAAGACCCCCTTTCCATCCCCTGCCCTCTCAGTGTGTGTGCAATGCCCATCCTTTATTCGTGCCTGGGAAATTGATGCAAGCGGTGCACACAGGCCCTATAGTGGCAGCCACTGAAAGACCGAGAACTGGTGGGCCTACTCCAGTGCAGTCCGAAGCCCATCAAGAACTGATGCCCTTCCTAGTTCAGTTTATCCAGAATTCCCTTCAAAAAGGTATTGGTATTTCCCATATCAGATGCAGTTTGCTGAAATATTGTGTTGCAGGTTCTCCCATGGAAATAAATTTATCCCAAGCATTCAAGAGTCAGTATATCACAGCATATGCCTGCAACACATCACTGCCCCAGTAGTCGAAGGGTCCTCTGACAAAGTTTATGCCACAGGATGTTTCGCTGCTGTAATCAACTTCAATCCATCAGGGTAGGCAAGTGGAAATATCGAAATGAACTGGAAGGGAGCCTGGTTAAGCAACCAACACTAAGCTTAGGGTGGACTGATCAGACAGGATCAAAGATCTTTGTTACACAGAAGTGGGAACCTTTAGTTAATACAAGTAAAGTAGAGAAAAGTAATATATATACCTTCGTTACACAGAAGTGGGAACGAAGGTTATGTTGTGAAAATAAAGGGTATATGTCTGACCATGTAAGAAAAAGTCCGCATCAGGCATAGGCATGTGTTTCTTGATGTCCACATTGGACCTCTTGCGGGTGATATGTTGGGGTGTGGTGATGCGCCATCTAACAGGTGATGTAGCGGAGGGGCCACGCAGACACTGGTGTGACTTGGGAGCAGGGTTCGCATGGGTGCCAACAGTCATGATGAAAAGGATGTTGTTTGTGTGATGTTGGTTATGGATGTGGAAATATGGTGGAAAGGTGATGATGATGGAATTGTGTAATGGGGGGGCCACGCAGATACTGGTGTGACTTGGGGGCAGGGTTCGCATGGGTGCCGACAGTAATGTGTGTTAGTAATGTCGTTAGTCTGATGCAGCAGACTTACATGAACAAGTCTAAAGCATTCAAATTATCTATGCGACCATGTTTGTTTCACTCTGAGTCAGATGCTGCCTGTTATAGATCATCTCCTGCCTGTGGATTGCAGTAGTGGAAGGTAAACATTTGATGCATTGTGATGAGCGCACAGGCATCACACTTCACAAAGAGGCCAAAAAACTCATCCTCCATCAAACCCGGTCAGTCCATAGAATTGAGTTTAATGAATTTGCACCAGTCCGTTTGCTTGCGATGACCAAGGTCCTCAGTGTGATCTTCCATAGCCATCAAATCTTCATGATATGATTAGCTTGTGTTCAAGTTTATCATGGGGATATTCTTCACTTACTGGCTTGTGCATAGGTTCTTTGTGTTAGGACAACACTAAACACGATGGTCTAGCGCTGGCTCTCACAGTCAAACCCAACAAAAGGAGGAAGAGTAATCTTATAGTCAGAGGCATTGCCACACGTTTAGTGGGTAATACCTAAGAGAACTTGATTAGAGTCTCTAGGCATAATATTAACAGTTTAAATACTAAAATACATGAGCTAACAATGAGGTAACAGCATGTGCTACATGAGGCGTGATGACCATGCTTGAGTCATGTGGCATGCATGATGTACAGACACCATGTGTTTACCATGTGTCCGCTAACTCTATAATAACTACAACAAATGTAAATAAAGGAGAATGCATAACTAAATAGTATTAATTGTCTTGGAAAAGATAATGAAAATCATACTCATGACACTTTGGAGATTGTGCTGGAACTTCAAGGCCTCCTTCTCCCTTCAGAAACTTACCTCTGAATTGGAAGGCCTTTGTTGGAACATTTCCCATGGCAGCTATCCTTTGGAGGGGCACTGGGTAGAGTATGAGTCCTTGATTCTATCCTCAGTGAAATGGAGACTGACCTAAGTATCCACACCAACTCTCTGGACACTCTGTGACATACTCTCCACTGAACTGGCCAAATACTGGCATGTATATCGCAGCCTCCATTAAAGCTGGCTACTCACCCAACCTTTGAAATAAGGGGCATAGGCAGCAGGGACCAAGAAACTGGTGTTCTTTGTGATGTTGGCGCAGTGCTTGTGGCTCTACACACTTTTTTTCCATTGGTCAGCCTAAACAAACCATGAGTGGCAGTGTGGTAGTGGTCAAGGTCATGTACCAATACCATGTAGTTAATTCCAGTGTTTTTACATCCAGGGACAGAACAGAATGGCTTTCCTGTCCAAGTTGATGGAGCAATGACTGCCAATAGGTGGGAATGAATCCAGAAGTCAGCAGTTTCAGATTCCCAGGCATGGGAGAGATTCCTTGAATGAGTGCCTATTTACAAAGTTGCAGGGGTCAACTCAATACTAGATGTCGAGTCTGATCTGCATGGTTGGAAAAATTTATGCTTTATGTCAAGTTACAAAGACCCTGACTGTGCCACAATGACTCAACCTAGCTCTAAATTCCGCACTAATTTTTGATTTTGACTCATTCTCCGTCATCCAGATGATTTAAAAAGTGTGTGGTGGACAAAAGCTGTACCCCAACCCAAGTAAGTGCGTTCCTTTAGCTGACCTCCCACTGTGCTCCCAATGTCAAACGAAAACGCCCCTTCTTTGAGCACCGATACTCGACCCAATGCCCTGAAGTTTGGAAACCAAAAAAAACTGTGAGTAGATTTCAACTGTAATACAAGACTTACAATGCCCGATTACTATGGTGTGTCCAGGCATCCTGGCGATCCTTTAATCCATCGTGAATGACATTTTGGCAGAACGGTGCATGCCATGTGCAATGTCCAGGCACTGTTCACAAATGGTATACTGCGTATGGCTGAGGATCGAGAAGTTGCTGAAGAGTTGCTTCCTTCTGAGTCAGCTCAAATCCTTCCAATTCACTCCAACCCAGTACTAACATACCCTTCTGCAATGCAGGGCCCGAAAGGAGTACAGAGTGTTTCAGAAACTGTTGGTATGGTGCCCCATCTCATCAAGTGCAGCATGGATGCCTCTGATGAAGAGCCTATGGCAGCAGCAGATTTAGTAGGTTTATTTTTCTAGCAATTTATGAACCTTACCTTATCGAATGTAGATTCAAAAGGGCATATCTAGTGCAAGGTCGTATGATACCAAGAGTTTGAAGGGTGCTGTTCTGGACTGGATAACTCCCCAAGACACACCCTTGCATCCCCCCCTCTCCCAGAGTGTCAAGGCAAACCGGGGGTTCCACCATCCCATTACTGGCACCCTTCTCTGCCCTGCTGGTCTAGACTGGAATGATGCAGAGTACGTTTTTATGTACATATCATTGACTCCATTGATTTGCTGGTTTAGGGTACACACCAAGCTTTCCAGTGGTGAAATAACCGTCCATGGTGATCAATGGCCAATGTTGGTCTATGCGAATCAGGAGTATGATCCCGGAGAACCCTTGGGAGGGCCTATTCAGAAGCCAGCTTCTTGTCTGGGTCAGCATGCATCTTTCTTCCTTTCTTTTTGCCAACCAAGCTCTGCTGTGCACAGGCATATAAGCATGTCTTTACCTCACCCAGTTCAGTAGAGAAGGAGGTGAAGGCAACAAGATCTGGCAATGCGCATATCCATGGTATGACTTGAGTCACCACCACTTTGTTGGCATATGTAGCCACACAGGTGCGTCCAGTGTCAAGGCTTTATCAATCTTTATCAATCCACCACTTATCATTTGGCCAGCTTCACTTTGCGCTGTCTTCTTCATCAACATTCTGTAGGTCTGACACTTCTACAGACTCTGCATGGTTTGATGAGAGCATATTGGACTTCTTGGATGATCCAGAGGAGAAGAGTGAAGTGGATGACCTCCTGAACTGGTGGAATTGGTAGGTGTTTATGATTTTCCCCCTCATTTTTGAATGCTGATGCCCATATTCTTGACAGCCCCAAGCTATGTCACCTGTGAGCACGGGGTGACAAAGCAGAGTGCTATAGCCAAATTGAAAGAGAAAAGAGCCCTGAAGCAGATACAGAATGCTGGGGCATCATAAATACTTGTCATAATTGTTGAGGTCCTGCCAGTCCAAACATGAATTATTTTTCTTATCATCAGCATACGAATGAGAACAAATGATCAGGGAGCTGCCTGATTGTGCTCCGCTGTGATTTGTATCATCCATAGATGCTTCTGGTGCCTGTTGGCCACCCTTTTGCTATTTTTGCAGGCCTATCATTCTGGCACTTCCATTCTGCTCTCAAATTTCCTACAGACCTTCCCAACATGTCACTTCCATGTAGCCATTGAAAAGCACTGCCTTTCTGGTATATATTGTGATATTTGCCACTGCTACCATCTTTTATAATCATTGGTACTTTGGGTGAGTTTCCTTCACTCTTTCGCCTATTTTGTTGGCCTATAATTCTGACACTTATGTTCTGCAGTCAAATCTCTTACAGACCTTCCCAACATGCTGCTGCCTTGTATCCGTTGGCAAGAGCTGCCTTTCTGGTGTAGCTTGTGATATTTGCCACTGCTACCAGCTTTTATAATCATTGATACTTTGGGTAGGTTTCCCTCACTCTTTTGCCAACTGTTCTGATCCATCATGCTTGAATTTTCAGGTCATTAAATTATTCATATGTGTACCATTTGGTCTAACAGTACTATAATTGTGGAACAGCTTAATTCTGGTGGTGCTTGCGAAATTTGCCAACCCTACCATCCTTTAAATAGCATTTCCAGACTGCATATCAGAATTGCATATATTATTAATAATTTGCTTATTTTAAGACCATATCTACCCTTAACCTTTTTGGCCCAAAACCCAGACGACACCCCAACTGTGTTAGGTTATGTTTGTTTGATGTTATGGATTGATTTAATAGTTACACTCTGAATTGGTACAATTGGTACCCATATTTGTAGTATCCTAGTGTAGCCTATGGCCAGTAAGTGGACCAATGGTTTTGTCTAGGACTGGTCGGAACCAGTTTTTGGCTGGTTCTAATCAGTAGCTTGCTGGGCAGGACCATGAACTGAGGGTACCTCGCAGGGCCTTGAACCAAGACTGAAAGTCCAGTTCTATTGGTTCAAGTCCGGTTCAGTCTCAGTTCATTTTCGGTTCTTGTAACTGGACCTTCAAGCACTAGAGGCAAGGGTTATGATTTTGTTGGGCATTCTATGTTATCGGGAGAATGCATGCCAGATGATTTAAAGATTCAATGAAAGACACACATAGTCTCTGACTTGGGTCACTTGGATTATGTTCCTGGACAGTAGGGATAATCCCTCAGTAGGTTCGTCACCATTGCAGGGAAGAAGTAAAGACAACAATGTATTGATACCAATGCTAATCTGCCCTCATTCATTCATGCAATGGAGCCTGCTCATTGACAGTGTTGAGGTAAAGCTACACTGCTGAGGGAATGTGACAATGACATAGTACTGGGGAGCTAGCAGTTTCAAGAGACCCAAAATGTTGTCACAAAGTGTGTGGGTCGCTGGCTCATGTGAGTTTTGGCCTTAGGACTGATGATTCTTATCTGGAGGTGTCTTACCTGTGAATAGCCAAGGTTGACACAGCCTGCACATTGTGCCAGGCATCTGTTGCCCTTATCCCAGGTGCATTTCATGCTCCATTTGTATTCATTTCATTTGCACTCACTACTTTACTAACTACAGATGGTGGGAGACATACTCAAACAGCTATGAGTATATGATTCGTGTTGGAGAAAGAGAGGGAAAGTGTGAGAATGCTGTGGGGTGTTTGGTGTTATTGCGCAAGATGTTTGGGTGTCAGGTAAGCCCAAGGATTGAAAATTCTGAACAATATCATCATTTGGAGGGCCACTTTTGCATGCCTTTTCTTTAATTCTGACCACCACCTTCAGCAGTTGGCACTCCCTTCTTGTTGTGCTCCTCATGTAAGTCCTTTTGTTTTGTAGACATTTAGTAAATAGGCTACATAGTGATCTAACGAAATGATAACGGATGATAATGCAAGAGAAAAAGAAAACTTAAGTCCTCAATGGAATCAATACAAAACACCCACACCCACCCCTAGGAAACTTACAAACATTGCTGAAGCAATGACAAACACCAATGTCTCAGAGATGTTCCATCATTTCCTTGATATCAAAGCTCAAGTGGACAATGAAGGGGGCAATGACATCTATGATGACTCCAAGCTAGGTTCTGGTGGGGCACCAGTGAACATTCATTCACCTTTAGGCTGCTTCATTGATGATCAGGATCACAGGCAACCAGAAGACGCGCCAAGGCCGATGCCAGGGAAGGGGCTGCCTGACCGAGACGAGGATGGTCAGAATGATCTTCTAGTGGGAATTTATGAATGGTTGCATACTCTCAAAGCATGGCAGGCAAGATGTGATGAAGATGTTGATTCCAACACCAACTGAGACACCCCAGCTACTGATATTACATGCCTGCCGACTAACAGAGACTACCCATTACTGAGGGTCCACTGTGTTGTGAGCTTTCAATTCAATTGTTACAGTGTGCTGGTATTCCATTGACATGTATGTTATCATCTCTAGTCAGGGAGAGAGAGAGAGGTTATATTCTACCTATTTGAGGTTGTGCAACTGCACCACATGTTAAGGTTGGTGTTCACATGGGACTTAGTCTATGGCTGGATTTACATTGAGGCCTGCATGAACCCCACCCTGGTTAAACTGTTATCTTCTGCTTCCAACATAATTCACCCACAGGATGGTTTTTCTGGGATCAAAGTATAAGACTGGACAATGATGTTGGATATGGGCTATGGTGGAAGGTGCCCCTCTCCTGGAGATTGGGTTACAGTGAGCCATGGGTTGTACAAAGCATCAACCACCTATTGACCATGGTTTGCCAGGCCTGTGACTTCACAAGTAATGTTGTGTCTGTTTTCACTAGCTTCTTGTTTTATAGCGCTGGAGCCCCACTCAAGATGCTGGTTGAAGACTCCTGTGCTAGATGCAGCTTGGTGCATTCTATGCAGGGTCACCTCCCAATCCATCTGAGGTCCAATGAAACTTTTGACCTTTGGCGTTCACACCTGTTTACCCCACACCCAGCACAATTGAGTTGCACTGCCACATGCCAAGCCACAGGTAGTTTAGGCCACCAGGTGGTTTTAGCACAAACCCATAACAAGTCAAGCCATCCTGACCCTCTTTTCCTCTGCTACAACCTATGGATTTGGCCCCCCACCATCAGGAAACTGTGGATATCCTGGTATTTCCAGTCAATAGTGACAAATGGCTATCAAAATGTTAGATAAGGAGATACAATTAAATAATTTTATCTTTATACTGCAAGTAATTTATTATCAGAGCTAACAATACAATGTTAAAGCAGTATTTGAGTTCTGGGCCATCAGATATATGTCTGAGAAAGCATTGGATAAGTATGACAATTATGTTGCAGAGCTGAAAAGCTGTGAGAATATTCTATCAGTCTTGTAGCCAATTGCAGCCAACCTGCCAGAATTGGATTATATTACCCCAACAACTCAAAAATACCAATAGTGCACAGATAATGGAATGTTAAAATTGCAGTTGCTGAATTCAGCATTTTTATATTGTTGGTTTGTTGTCAGAGTATAAGATTCAGGCTGTTTTCAACAAATTGAGTATGCTCAGCTTGGAGTCAACTTAAACATATTTCGCAATTATTGGAGGCAATACATGGGGTTAAGACTCGTGCAAGGGACCGAAAACGTAGCCAAGGAGCCGCTGCACATTATTTGTCTCTTACAAAAAGTGATCTGATGCCCCCACCATGTGCTATTCACATTAAGCTGTTTCAACAAGTCAACCAGGTTGAAACGGCTTAACGTGAATAACACATGGTGGAGGCATCCTATCGCTTCGTGTAAGGGACGAATAATGTGCGGCAGCTCTCTGGCTATGTTTTCGGTCTCTTGCACGAGTCTTAATTCCACATATTGCATCCAGTAAATGCGAAATATGTTTAAGTCGAATCCAAACTGTGGCAACACTATGCACAGCCACAACCTCGTGGGCTCAACAAAATGCAAAAACCTGTTCATGACCTCAGCCACAAATAAATATAAGTGTATGAGTAAGCATGTAAGATTGTGTGAAGTGAGACAAAGATATCAACAAATGTTAAGTTAATTATAAGACAACAATTCAACAAATTTTTACTAAGTCAATTACTGAAAACAAAGTATACGAAAATGGAATGAGGAAGGACAAAAATAGTGATATTTTCATTCCTCTTGTGCCCCAATTACAAGGTTTGACCCATGAATAGAAAAATGCCAGTTTATGGTCAAATCCATCAGTCTTTTTTTTTTTTTTTTTAAATCAGCAATTTGTAGCGCAGTGCATGTAAGCAGTCCGCGGGCACGAAGTACAGACATACCAGAGTAAGCTACGCTCTACTATACCAGACCCCCACCGGTGTGAGACCTTCCTCCCTCTTTTAACCTCTGAGGCGGGCAGATATACCACATATAAAGCTCGCTGGAGCCGGGAAGGCAGAGCCACGCCCTTGCGCCGCCACATGCCAGAAGACCCCCCACCCGCAGCTAGTCCGGTCCCCCCACGCGCGGCCAGCCGAGGCCAGCCGGTGAGCAGTGTTAATTCACCGTAAGCCCCCAGCCCCCGAAGGGCCTGGAGGTTAACCGTAGTCCCTAACGGGCAGAGGGGTGAACCACCCCCCTCATTGAGAGATGGACCATCGGTATGGCATCCTTGCCATCCGATGAGATGTCTGGCTGAGACCCAGTGGGCCCAAACAGTGCCTGTAAAGGTAGGTACGCAAGGCAGGAGCAGAACCCCCACATCACATACCCATGACGAGCCTGAGGCGTAAGCCCCAGGAGCCCCCCGCCTGTAGCGGCTGGAGGCGTGAAGTGAGCCCTGGTGACGCACCAGGCACTCCAGAGAACAGAGGTGAGGTGGCACCGCAGCACCACCCCCAGTCTGGAAAGGTGGAGGGCACAGGGTTGGACAATTGTGCACCTCAGACATGGCGCGGCCCTTGTAGAAACAGAGGGCGGGGCTGAAGTGGGAGGGGCCACTTAGGGGGCCATCACCGAGGGATGGCGGCCCAGAAAACGGCTGGTGCGCGGTATGCGCCCATTGCTGTGTGGTGCGGCCCTTGGCGCTATGCGTCATGGGCCCGGTAATAGTGGTGCTGGGGGAGCGATTCCCCCTGCCCTCCACTGACCGATCTAACCGATCGCAGATAAGCTGATGCCTCCTGATAACAGGGAGGCAGCAGGCAGTGCTCGATCTCTTGTGCGCAGCAGGGATCGCCAGCCCCGCGCGGTCTTGGTGAGCAGACAAGTCCTGGGAGCGCAAGCGAGGGGTGCAAGTGCTCGACACAGGACGTGGAAGGGGAAGCGCCAGTGCACACACCCCTGACGTGGAGCGAGGACCCACCCAGATGGGATGGGTAGTATTCTGTAGCCGTAGAGTAGCTTAACCCCTCAAGGTAGAGTCATAGTAGATGCACCAAATCCTGAGATCCTCTCCAGGGATCTGGAAACCTCTAAAAGAGCGCCCCCTAACCTAAGCGTTCTCCCCCCGACCCCAGAGCAGGACCCCCGGCCTAAGCCGGCAGTGTTACTTCACTGTCGAACCCCCCCACCAGTTGGTGGAAGGTGCCCCGCTATAGAGCCCAGGATCATCGAGCCTGGTAGAGATAAGTGGCGGACAATAGAACACCCACATAGTGAGCATCCGCGTACGATCCAAAGAGATCCGTCAAGCCAGTCGCCAGTGGGGTTGGGATAGAGTCCAAACGACCTCTAGAGAGTACTATATGCTGGTCTGATCAACGATCAGGCCAGGGGATGGACTGCTGGACACCGAGCCAGACAGTGTGAAGGTTGTTCCCACGGTACAAGGTGGTGGTAACAAGTCAAGAAGAGGTTGTGAAATCCATCAGTCTGGCAGATCTGGTGGAATTGGCCAACTCAACTGTGCTATATCTGACATTAGCAGAGGGTGTGCAAGAATTAGACTTGTTATACTAAAGATTTAACTTATCAGGTATTGTATAATATAATCTAATATTATCATTTCCTCCTTGGTTTCCTGATGACAGTGATGGCATTCCATTGCACATTTGCAGTGACTGTGAGCAGTCCTTTGCAGGCCCAGGTCCATTGAACTTTCACAGGTGTTCCTGTAGAATGACTATGCGACAGCTACAAGGGGTGCTGGCAAAGGAAAAGGAGCTGTGGGAAGTGAAGAAGCTCCTTGAAAGACATCCCCTGGACAAGCTGCAGCCTGAAATGGTGATCAGTCACACTGCAAATTCTCTATGTCAGGTGTGGCAGGGTCAATGGTTCTATTGGGAAACCAATGACAAGGTCGTCACATCGCAAAGAGTGGGGTAAGCAAGAGCGTCAAAAAGAGTGTAAATCTGGTGCAGTCGAGTACGATGACACTTAAGAATAAGGGAACGAAAAGAGTGGGGGAAAAGTCTATCAAATTTCTACTGTCCCATTAGAAAGGTGGGGAGACACCTTTATACAAACAGCTCATAGCTACAAACAACCTCATCACATGTGTTCTCTTGCGTCGAAGGGGCCAAACAACAAGAAGATAGATAAAAAAGAGAGAGGAAGTGACCATTTTGAGAAATATTGATGAACTCTGTAAGAAGAGTGGTGCATGGGACAGGCTCGACATAATCAGATCCTCATCTCAGGGTGTCACAAACTGGGAATAACTTGGGGAGGGGTCATCATTGAGGCTCTCTATTGATGGTACATCGCCTGTGCCCCCAGCAAGCGCAGAGAGTACCCGAACGATGCCACTCGACCCTACTATCCAGCTGTTAGACCTGTCGATTCAGATGTTGACTAGTAGAAGAAATGGAAATTGGACTGAGGTCCAGATCATCGCTAAGATGAGTGAACTTCGTACAGAGAAGAAAGATAAAGAATTAATTAAAAACCCAGTAACCGGCCCTTCACTTTCAAAGCCGAGCTGTCAGGTGCAAGACCTGAGGGAGGCGATGTGCGTGATTAATATGTCGTGTGGGTGTAAGCCTTTGGGGGAAGGGAAATCAACCTATAAACTAGAAAATAACTGAATGGAATTAGTAAAACGAAATATTAATAAAAGTATAAAAAAAGAGAAGGTATACAATAACTCTCGAATATCAGGGCTGATGGTAGAACTGGAATGAATGCCCTGGTATGGGTTGGTTGGTGAGTGGGGCAGCTGACCCTACCACACAGGTTCAAGGGCTGGTCACTTTCCTCACAACTGAGGCTGAATGTCTGCATGTACCCATGTTGTCTGCACCAATCTGTGTGGATTCCATGGGTGCTCCAGATGTGGTATGTGGACAGGCTGGCACAGTAGACCACTGAACTGATTCCAATAGACTGCAGCCACAATGCAGGTGGATGGTGATGCTGAGGACCTTTCTTTGGCTGAACAAAGGACCAGGCATCAGGACTGATGGCTTCCCCTTCAATACTGCGATGTCTGTCCAGAAACTCTTCCATCACTCCCTCCACCTCTACCACCAGGTACCTTCCTCTTATACTGAGAGCATGACCTACTGACATCAAATTCTAGACCATGGTGTTCCTTGAAATCCAACACTGCCAACACACCTTCTTGCTGGTTACAAAACCTCAAGGAATGCCTTTGGGCTTTCATGGCTACTCCATGCAACCCTCATCACATTATCCAGAGGAATATTTATCAATGCAGGACCTCTGCAAGTCAGTTCCTGTTGCTCCTGAAGTACCTGCTGCAGATGATGTGGGAGAGGTGTTTTACCCATATCCAAATGAGAATTCAATTATTTTGGGTGATTGGTGCTGGAACCATGGTGTGCAAAAGTTGCAGAAATGTTTTAAGGAGCTCATTGACATTGTTGCTTCTCCCAACTTCACATCAGAATATGTCTGCTACACCCACTTTCAGCCATTAATAAAACCCTCAGTCTTGCTAGTTTTGATGACAAGAGAGATGGGTGGGAGGATGAGGATGCTGGGTGGAGTCAAAGTCCTATTGCGACAGATGTCCTGTTCCACCAGCAGATGAACAGCTCTAAGGGCTGGCACTGCCATGTCATTTATCACTGCTCTATTGTGTCTGTGATTCAAGAAAAGCTTGCCAACATGATGGACAACCAACACTTTCACTATGAGCCTTATGGGTTATTTTGGAAGCTAATGCTGCAAAGTGAGGAGACTAGAGTGCATGGTGAAATCTACACTTCATCATCATTTGAGCACGCCCACCAAGCTTTGCAAGGAAGCCCCCAGGAACCTGGCTGTCAGCTTCCATGTTGCATTGTTGCAATCATGTTCTGGTCAGACAAGACACTTCTCACCTCCTTTGGGAAAACAAAACTATGGCCTATGTACATGTTCTTTGAAATGAGTCTAAGTATAGACATTGCAAACCATCATTAAATCTCTGCAACCATGTAGCATACTTTGAATCAGTAAGCCTCCTAGTACCCTCCTATCAATTCTTTTATAATGCTGATGGGGATATACTAGCTGCCTGATGCATTTAAAGACTTTGCCAGTGTCCACATTGGAGGAGGCCCTACCAATGCCTTCCTTATAGTTATGCATTGTGAGAGGGAGGCATTCCATGCCCAGTTGGTATTGGGATACTATCCGGATAGCAAGCCTAAGGCTGTATCTGAGACAGTAATAATAATAATATTAATTACTGAGACTTAAACATTCTGTAGTATATATACTACACGTATAGTCTAGTCTAAGACAATTCTTCTTGACCTCTGAGACACCCAGAGGAACACCCCCCTTCATCCTAAGGCCTCTAGTTAGCTTCCAGACTTGCCTCCCAATAGTGGGCACTCCTGCTGGGTGATGAATTTGTTAGTGCATACAAGCATGGCTTTGTTGTCAAGTGTCTAGATGGGGTTATGCACTGATTTTATCCTAGAATATTCACATATTCCACTGATTATCCTGAGAAGTGAGTGCCAGAAGTACTCACCCTATCTTTCTTGCATGTAGCCCTTTAGGCTGCTGATATCATCAGTAAAAAAAGGCCATCATCCATGCCCTCATTGTCTCATCCCAGTAGGGAAGTTTCGGGACATGGGCATGCTCCATGATAAGAAATGCCATGATAAACTTAGAAGAAAGGATGATTTCATTTAGAGTTTAAAAGTCCGGTCCGATCTGGTCTTTTGCCTCTTTCTGGGCAGACTAAGGACAGGACCAGTACAGTTATTTTCAATTTTTACTTAGGATCGGACCGGACACAATAGGACTGGTCTGTGTCAGTTCACAGCCAGTCCGTGAACCAGTCTGGACCCATCTACAGGTGGACCTAGTCTGAACCGGTCTGAACCAGTCTCGAACTGGTCTGGAGCAGTCTTACTGACTAATTACAACCTTAGAAAATATTTACTGACTACTATACTGAAATAAATAAATAATGCAAACTATTTAAAAAGGGGCGCGGCCATGTGGGTTGGGGGGTGGGTCACTAGTTGGTGGCAGCCGCATTGTTATTGGGCAGTGCAAGGGGGGGGTGGCAGGTGGCAGCACGGGTTGGGGGCGGCAGCACAGGTGGGAGGGTCGTTAGTTGGTGGCGGGCGGTGCGACGGGGGGGGGTGGCATGGGTTGGTGGGGGGGGTTGCTGGTTGGCAGGCGCATGGTTGTTGTGCAGTGCAAGGGGGCACAACTCTCAGTGTATTTGACCCATTACATATGGAGCATTTAATGGTGGCTTTTGGCCCATGTAGTATGGTCCAGCTAAGATGGGCCCATCTTGTGTGATAGACCATAGGATAAGGGTGGGCCCATGTTAATGGGATACACCATGTGAATAAGGTGGGCCCATTGTGATGTGACTGAGTGAGTGAGACCATTGATGATGGGTGGGCCCAGGTGTGAGCTGCTGGAGGCAGTATACCATGAGTGATGGATGGGCCCATGGGTGATGTATCGGAGGCAGTAGACTATGGGTGATGGATGGGCCTATGGTCTAGCTTATACCGGAGACAGTAGACCATGGGTGATGGATGGGCCCATGGGTGATATATCGGAGGCAGTAGACTATGGGTGATGGATGGGCCCATGGGTCTGCCACTGGAGACAGTATACCATGGGTGATGAGTGGGCCCATGGGTGATGGATGGGCCTGTGGCTCAGCTACCTGGGACATTATACCATGGGTGATGGGTGGGCCCATGGGTGACCTGTTGCAGAGAGTAGACCATGGGTGATAGGTGGGCCCATGCATCAGCTACCAGAGAGCATGTGTAATGACTGATGGATCTGCCTGGTCCTAATCCAAGCCCTCATCCTATTCCCAATTCCTGGTCCATGCCCTCATCCAATTCCCAATCCCAGTAGAGATCTGTGCCCTCTTCCAGTTCCTGATCCTGGGTCTAGTCCATGCTGTCTTCCACTTTCCAATCCTTGTCCCCCTTTCTAATTACCAGTTGTATTCTGGGCACAATGGCAGTGAGGAATCTCAATTGAATTCCATGAATTAATGACCTGCCTATTCCAATCAGGAAAATCTTAAACAGACTTATTCTCAATTTGCAACTTAATGAACTTGGTTCATGCTTGATTCAACTTAGATTACCAGATTTCATGCTTGGATCACCAAATTTTGAATCCCAAGCCCAAATAAGTACTTGCTAAGCAGTAAGCTAGGTTGTTTTCTTATTTTTGGCTTATTTGTGGTTAGCAACCAATAAGCACCCTAAGCTGAGATTAAGCCTGTTCAAATTTTTTCAGATTTTCCTGATGCCATTCATTGATGCTATTCAATTTTTTTTAAAAATGGGCAATATCATTGCCTTGCCCATTGCACACATCGTTTGCATTCCTGTTTGAAAGTTGAAGTCCCGACACCCTCACTGCGACATTCACATCCACAGTCACCACTTTTCATACCTCATCCATCTACTCATTCATCTACTCATCCACTACTCAATGGTGCCTCGAGACACTAGCCATCCAATCGTTCCACACCGCCGGCCATTTAGAGTAAGTTTCCATTTGTCATTTTTCATATGCAAATGTTTATTTGAATTACAACAGTGTGGTCAGCAAGTTGAGGCATGGGTGAGTGGTCAGTGGAGGAGAGGAAGGTTTGACCGGTACGACTATACCCTTCAACATACCTTTCAAAGGGAAGGGTGGCATCGGCTGAGATTTGTAAGTTGTTCATTCTGTTTTGGTTCTTTTCCTTACTGATATTGGCAGGATAGCAGGAGCAACGATGCGTCGGAGGGATGATAGTCATCGACGATCAGCGAGTAATCGTCGTCAACTTGCGTAATATCCGGCGTCTTGTATAGGTAAGTGATACTTTTTCATTCTGTTATTAAATATCCTTCACCTTGACTAATGCATTGATCCCAGTTATATTATCGTGTATATTTGTACATCTACCAAAAGTGCCGCTGTGTACAAAATCAATCAGATACAAGACTTCATTATAGAGTGCAGCAAGAAATTCCTGTGCCCTCACTGTAACTGCGCACACTAAATAAACGCTCCCAGCTATGTCGAACAAAATTGTGACCCACAGGGGTGTTCGGTTATCAGGTACATTGCATAAGTGAGTCATACTTCATATATAATCCATTCACTATCACCCATTCCATCCCTTTCACCACTGAATGTTTCAGGGAACACACTGGAATCCATTAGGCAAGGCAACATGTCTAGCTACAGTGTCCCCCCTGTTTCCAGACTACCATCAATGAGTGGGAACTGTTCTGGAATGAGCAGGAAGGGCAGATCAATGAAGTGGAATGGGAATGGCTGTAAAAGGAAGTTGGACGGTGAGGAATGAGCGCTACTGAACAGGAGTGCTACCGAATGGGAGGTGGAGTCTGATGCTGAACGGCAGTGATACAAACTGGCATCGGAATCAGCAGTGACACCAGCAGTGATACTGTCCGGCAGTGATACTGTCCGGCAGTGATACTGTCCGGCAGTGATACCATCCAGCAGTGATACTGACCGGCAGTGAGACTGACCAGCAGTGAGTCTCAACGGCAGTGATACTGGCCGGTAGTGAGTATCAGCAGTGGGTCTCAATGGCAGTGAGTCTCAACGGCAGTGGTACTGACCAGCAGTCTCAACGGCAATGATACTGACCAGCAGTCTCATCGGCAATGATACTGACCAGCAGTCTCATCGGCAATGATACTGACCAGCAGTCTCATCGGCAGTGAAACTGACCAGCATTGATACTGATGGGCAGTATTAATGGCAGTGATACTGACCAGCAGTGAGTCTCAACGGCAGTTGTATTGACTGGCAGTCTCAATGGCAGTGATACTGACTGACGGTGAGTCTCAACGGCAGTGGTACTGACCAGCAGTCTCAATGGCAGTGGTACTGACCAGCAGTCTCAACGGCAGTGAAACTTACCGGCAGTGATCCTGACCAGCAGTGATACTTACAGGCAATGATACTGACTGGCAGCAACACTGACCGGCAGTGATACTGCCCAGCAATGATACTGACCGGCAGTGAGACTGACCAGCAGTGGTATTGACCAGCAGTGAGTCTCAACGGCAGTGGGATTGACCGGCAGTCTCGACGGCAGTGGTACTTGCCGGCAGTACTGACTGACAGGCAGTCAAGGTCTGACAGACTGGCAGTGATACATAATGGCAATGGTGTGAATGAGCAGGGTGAACACCAGCTGCGAGACTAAACGGCAGTGATACTGTACCAGCAGTGACACCGGCATTGATACCGAGAGGTGGCATCATAGGTGCAACCGATAAAAACCATGGTGATCTCAATGAGTTGTGCAACAGAATGCCAGACTCAATGGCAATGGGAACTATCTGTAATCGAGATGGCATGTGCATTCCTATTCCCCATTAATCTAGCCATCGGTTCCACAGAACCAATCATGTGAATTCAAGTATATCGGACAAGCCGGTGACTCCCAGTAGACCAACACCATCTCTAATCGATGTCTGGGTCCTCTTAGGCAGTTGTTGACTTTTACTGTTCTCGTGCATGTGCGGCTGTGATCGAAGCCACTTCAGACAGACGCCAAAATGGTCCTGATGAGTATTATGCAATCTGGCATGCAAGAATGAAGTTGGACATAGTAAGTTGATAACCAAGTTAACACTTGTGATACCTCCTAACCAAATTGCTTTCCAGGAAGCATTTTAAGTCATCATTGGGTATCTGGTCATGACTGAACGATTCAACCACATAGCGCTGTTCTACAAGAGGCTCCATACTGCGGTCTATGCAGCCGAGGATATCCCAGATCTAAAGTCAGCTTTAATGACGTTAGATCCAACTTGTAACCCGATGGATCCAACCCATGTAGTTGATTGGTACATTGATCCATGGTGGGATAGACCATCGGCTGACACCAATGTGATGTTCTTGGTGGGGGGCGTTCCAGACTTTATGGCTCAGGTATGGTATTCTGGCATATTTTACATATAATATTGCTAAGTATCCCATGCAGCGGGGAGATCATTATGACCATGTGGTCTCTGCGTCATTTGATGATCAACTTCACCGTGATGTGGTCTTTTCTCATCCCCTATCAATTTTGGCTATGAAAAATGTACACAATGCAGTCGGAGAGGTAATGTTCAGATGCATTGATGATACAGAACATGGGGATGAGGGAGCTGGTGACAGGGAGATTCCAGAAGTTTAGCCGTTGGGCTAGTAATACAATATTATCTTGATTTATGAATGATACCCTTCTACATGATCTGCCATTTCTCTAAGCTCACTACAAAGTGGTTTTTGGTAACATCGACACAGGAACTTCCATGACAAGCCAGGATCACTGCGGATCCCGGTTCATTGATCCTGAAGCATGTGATCATAATTTCATTTCAACTTTGACCTGAACCGGCATCTTCACCATGGATTTTGCTCACTTAAAGATACAGTTGGTGGAATGGCGTAGTCTCCCCCCTTTCATTTTGGAGGCATGTAATTCCTTCCCATTCAGCTCCACTTCTGAGGCACAATACTTCACCGATCTTTTGGCCGCAAGGATGCGAGGGCTTTGCAGAAGGTTTCTTGAGCTTGATGGCACTGATCGTCAAGGCTGTTATGATAGAATTCAAAATGAACTGGTATGTACCCTTCTATGTTTGTTCTAGAAGCAAAACCTCATTCAGATTACATCAGACTGCCAGAGTAAAGTTTGCCAGCAGATGCTACATCAGTGGCTTTGATATCAAACCGTCCACATTTTATACTGAAGTAGTCCGTAGCCCGTATAGCGAGGACAGCAATGATGGGACTGAGGCAATTCAAGGGATCAATCTCCGGGATGGTGATCAGGACCCCACCCACCTGGGGCCAAACGAATTTCCCTGGTGTGTTTACAATGATGAGGCAAGCTGGGCCAAGCCACTTGAAGAAGCTCTGGCTGTCTTCAAATATCATGTCGGTGATTATTTCATTCACTTGCGACTTCACTACTAAGATTTTTGTAGAATCAAGGGATCCCAGCAGAGCCAAGTCAGCCCATTCCATCAAGTGCACTTATCCCGGACTTGGTCAAATCATATGAAACTCTCACGCATGCCCAATCCATGTTACCAGGGCTGAAGGAGCGGGTGGTACAGATTCTGATGGCAGAAGAACAGGATGAAGATTCAAATGTACAATTGTAATGGAAAATATATATGACAATTCCATGATGTATAGTTACAATAGACCGAGAATGAATTCATGAAGGCTGCAAAGTAAGTTGAGAGAAAAGATCCAGCTGCATGGAAGTCATATAGTGGCTGACGGTAACAAACCTGGGTGAGTCAATACCGAATCGGTCTAGCACGTTATCCTGCATGTATTGCGCTATGCATACTCTGCTCCCATTGCAATCTGTGGTGCCATGCCTGACAATCCTTCCTAATATGGCAACCATTGTCCCGGACTCATACTCGAGCTCTAACCCTAAGTTCTGCAGAATTAATCTGGAACCAGAGTATGGTCCAACGGTCGTAAGTAAGTCAAACCATGCACCTTGTGAGTTATTATCTCGGTGAAGCGGGGTCTTGCAGTTGCTGATGATTCCGTATCCTGAAAATGGTGATGTCCATAATTTCAACACCTCTAACACAGCCTCCCCTTCCTTGACCTGTGAAGGATCACTGATGATTTTTTCAAAGACCATCCTGCCAGCATGATAAAGGTCAGGGTGGACAATTGATAGGAAGGCCCCCATCAGTGAAAATGACTCGGCAGTGTGGAAAAGCCAGGATGTTGTTCCCGGGCTGATGCTTCCAGGCTTGAGGGTCGCAGAGATCTCTGGCAAGAATTCTTTGGTCTATAACTTGATCAGTAGCCTGACTGCGACGATGAATTAAACTAGACTCACATCATGGGCTTGCTGAAACCATGCTGGCGAGAGGTTAATGTTAGCGGGTTGTGGGGCACAGCTGCCCATGGGTTTCTGTAATTTACACTCCTCCACATATTCCAGAAATTCCGGTCGAGTCCGGAAATTCCACTCGAGTCCGGAATTTCCGGACTCATTTTTTTGCCCCCCTCCCCTGCCCTTCCGTCACCCTCGCCTATTGCACCCCCCTTCCGCCCTGCGAGCAGTGGCTCGCAGCAGTGGTGGGGGGTGCTCTGTCACCCTGGGTGTCGTGTGGTTGCGCGTCTGGCGCATCCTCGCTCTGACAGTAGCATTGATACTAATTAAAATAGAGTATAAATAAAATTAATATATACGAAATAAATTATAGGGGAGGGGGTGCGTGGGGCGCGTCACGTCGCTGTTGTTGCCCCCCTTGCCTGCCCCCCCCTTCCCCGTGCCCATCCGTTATCGCACCCCCCTCTGCCCTGCAAGCAGTCGCTCGCAGCAGTGGTGGGGGTGCTCTGTCGCCCTGGTGTCGCGTCTGGCGCGCGTCTCCCCTCCCTCCTATGGTGTCCCCCGGTCCCCCCACGCATCCCCCCTCCCTCCTATGGCGTCCCCCCGTCCCCCCTCCCTCCTAGCGCGGGCGGTCGCGGTCTGTAGCGTCCCCCTGTCACCTCTCGACGCGTCCCCCTCTTTCTCGACGCGTACCCCTCCCTCTTGACGCGCCCCCCTCATCCCCGCCTACTGCACCCCACCTCCGCCCTGCGAGCAGTCGCTCGCAGCGGTGGTGGGGGGTGCTCTGTCGCACTCGTTGTTGCGTCTGGCGTGTCGCCTCCCTCCTGGTGCGTCCCCCGTTCCCCCCACGCGTCCCCCCTCCCTCCTGGCGCGTCCCCCGTCCCCCGGCACGCCCCGTCGTCCCTGGCGCGCCCCCTGGGTCTGAGGGACGTCCCCTGGTCCCTCGTGGGCCTGGGGGCAGGTCGCGTGTCAGTGGGGGTTCCCCCTAGCTGGGGTAGGGTGCTGGGTCAGTGGGCGTGACGTGGCAGCGGCGGTGGGCTCGGTCAGTGGGTGTTGGTGACGTGGCAGCGGTGGTGGGTGCTTCGTCAGTGGGCGGTGACGTGGTGGCAGCGGTGGGTGCTCAGTCGGAAGGGAGGCGGCGCTGGGGGTGATGTGGCAGTGCTGGGCTAGGGACGGGGTGGCAGAGGTGACGCGGTAGCCGCGTCATTGTTTGGCGGCGTGTGGGCGGCATTTGTGACGTGGCGGCTGCCGTCGTTTCCTCTTAGGGAAGCCCCCCACCTCCCAGCTAAGTGGGGAGGAGGGGTGGCGCGTCGTTGCATACAAAAACTGAAAGAGGGAAATAAATATCTGATTAGCTTTAAATAAAAATGAAATAGATCTTAAAATACTTACTATGGGGGCCTATGGCCCCCATGTTGTGCTAGACAGAGGGAGGGGGGACGGATTGAGGGGGGTAGGGGAGACGGAGACCGTCGTCGTGATGGTGGGTGGCAACGCGTGAGCTGGCAGTCACGACGCGTCACGTTGGCGATTGTGGCCATGTGACACACGTCCGGTTAGTTCGGTTAGTTCGGTTAGTTCGGTTTTTTCCTGGTTCGGGTAAATTCCGGAAATTCCGGTCTAATTATTTAAACCGGAATTATCCTCTACAGTGAGAATTACACTCAAAAAAAGTACAACCAGAATCCGGAAATTCCGGACAAATTCCGGAAATTCCGGAAATTCCGGCCAGAATATGTGGGGGAGTGTAATGTACTCATGGGTTTGCAGTATGCCAGATCGGTTCGCCAGCTGCCTTTTTCACCTGTTAATGAGCCTCCCAGAGCATTGTCCATCTTTATGGCGGCTTGCCATAAATCCTTCTAGAGAATGGCAAATCAGCATAATGATTTCGATCGACTTTGGTCAACTGGTACATACCTGCCGTTCCTCAGAGAGGGCCCCTGGAACATACCATGCTAACACCTTCCCATATGCATCTGAAATGAGTGTTGGAGATGTGATGACGGTGTCGGCATATTCAGTGGGAATCGGAAACCGGGATGCCATGTGATCCTCCTCCGTCTGCTTTTGGCTGGTTGCAGTCTTTGGTAACATACGATCATACCGTTGGGCATCCATCGTCAGCATTGTAACTGGGAAGTCCCATCAGAAACCAGAAAGGTGCATAATATGTTTAATATTACTGTGATTAAGGAGTGCTTGACTGGCCTTTGTTGCCAAGAGTTCAGCATCCTTGACCAATGATACCAGCAGATTCAGAGGTGGAGTTGGGCCAGGGTTGCAAGGCGTAAATATTGGTGATGGTGTTGCCATTAATTGGACCGGTGGAATGGGAGGTGTCATAGAGAGAATGTAACAAAACTGTTGTCGAACATATGTGGCCAGTACATCGGTAAGATAGAACACAGAGTTTTCAGGGAACATTTGGTGTGGATGGGTGAAAGTGGGTGGTCCACAACTCAATGCTCTGGTTAAATACACAGGACATTTCCCGGCACAGGAGCACCATTACACAGCATGGTATTGGAGCTCCAGGACATGGCGGTGAACTTGCAGTGAACAGAAGCGGCAGTGAATGGGAGCGGCAGTGAGCGGGAGCCGTAGTGAGCAGGAGCAATCCACTGGCAGTGCATGAGCAGCAGTGCATATGAGTGGCAGTGAGTGGGAGTGGCCATTCTGTATCACTCCCAGTCAGCAGCAGTCATTGTTGGTAACACCTCCCAGTGAGTACCACAGCCGGTCAGGACTACTCCCAGGCGGTACCACCTCTGGTTAGTATCACTCACTGTTAGTACTACTCCTGGGCGGTACCACCCCTGGTTCCTATCACTCCCTGTCAGTATCACTGCTCATCAGAGCAGCAGTAAACAGGACTCAAAATACTATAGTGATGGAGACTGGATCATTATTCCCTATTCAATCTTTATTTACATTGGTGAATGAAATGCTAATCAATCCTGGTGTTCCAGTCATCTCTTTCGACTCCGTTTAACCATCCATGACTTCTGAAACCTCACGGAAGCCGATTCAGCACCAACTGCCACTCGAGGGGTCACTGTGGCTGCAGCTGCAGCAGTCCTTGCCCTCGTGTTTGCTCCCAGGGGAGGGGGTGGAGGAATATCAATGCTAAATGCTTGTCGTTTTGCCTGTTTCTTTGGTGGACGGCCTCGTGGGCGGGGATTCTCTGAGATAGTTGTCGAGGCAAGCCAGGTGGTTAGGGATGCTGCCTTCTTGTCAGGACCCCGATTGGCGGTCCGTGGCACTGAGATGATGTCGAGATCTTTCTGCTTGCTCCTTGGGCCAAATGTGCTCTGCCGGACCACTGAAATTTCAATGTTGATAACCAGGGTTTTACTTGAGACAACAGAGGAATGCTCACCCGATTACCTGTTCTCTGATTCAAACCGAATCACCTTCCCTCTTGGAGGATTTGGTGTCTGCCTGGAGCCTGAAGGACAATTTGGCATTTCATCATCACTGTCATCCATTGTGTCAACTGGGCCAAAGTCGAACGCCTCCCCTGAGTCAGAGTCGGACCCCACCGACATCTTCCTCTTCCTCCTCCGTGAATCTGGGGCTACAGGGTCCAACCATGATTCCACTGCCTTTGCTTTCCCCTTGGCTCTTGTTGACTTCCTTGCTGGTGGATCAGGAGAGAGAGGGGTCGCCGGCCTGCTTGTCCTTGCTTGACTGATCTCACCCTCTGTATGGAATTTCAACCCAATGCCATTCTCGCTGTCCTCTTGCCTTGAATGCCAATAACCGAGAATCTCCTCTAATTGTGGCCCTTTCAGTTTAGAGGGATCAACGAGAGTGAACCCTTCCAGCACTTGGTTGGCATCAAAGTAAGCACTCGGGTTTTGAACAATGGATGTCCACGGTAGTATTCCGGCTTGCTTGCCGGTCGCACGCCCTGAAGATGCAGGGATTAGCCATGGGATAATGGAACACTGTGTTTACTCACTGTATGCCACCGCAACATAAGACCGTACCAAGGCCTTTTTATCCTTCCCCTTCTTTGGCCATTGCGATGGGTCCGGTAGTAGTGGGTGGCCTTCCCCATCAGTTGGAAGGTCCTGGTATGGCTTCCGGCTCGTCCCACCAGAGGTCATTGTCATAGCATTATTTGTGTCTGCAGATCTATGTCACCTGTAGATTACAGTAGATATAATTAACAATACTCACTGTGCATTTCTGTTGCTTGCTGGGCTGCTGGTGGCCCCATTTACTTCCACAGCTCAGCCACCAGTTCCAGGCGCACTAATTCCCGGCTTTGCATCGCTGCCCGAGTTGTCAAGTGTGCAATCACCAAGAACATGAACACACCACCAAAAGGAGGCATTGCCCTTCCTCCTGCACGATGGGGTGCACACACATAATGGCATTAAGGATGCACAGTGTGAGATTGAATGAAATGAAGAAGTGGTTGCAGGCAGAACCGGCAAAGATGGTGAAGGTGAACATGATTGCGGTGGAGCCGACGATATTGCCATAGGTTCAAAGAGTTCACTGAATTCTCCTAGTTTTCGAGACAGGTTTCCGACCAGGAGTGCCGATGGGCAAAGTCGACAGACCTAGGAGGTAAAGACTGTTGCACTGATCCTGGAAACTTGCATGAAGAAGCCATTGGGGATGAGGAAAGAAGCAACAATAAGGATGAGCCAGAGGAGGACTTTGGGACCATCTGATGGGCGGGTCCAAAGCCATGTTGCATTTCATTATGAAGTGGGAGCATACTCATTCTGGATAGCAGAGTGTTTGTCTGGGTGTCTTTTACTCTGATGAGTGAGAGACTGAGTATGAAATACAGCAACGACAGGGTGAAGCAGATGTGGTGGACCTCAAATATCCATTAGACAAAATAAAGCTGTCCATCAGTAAGATTCAAGTCCTTTCTGCTCTCTCAGTATGTTGTATCCCTCAGTATTCCATTTGTTCTTTGTCCTATCAGACCAATAGCTAATTCCTGTTTGATTTACTTCAGCCTTATGTTGTTCCCTATCTTTTCTATTCACAAGCTCCTGCCCAGACTCTCCATTGTTTGAATTCTGGCATACTGGTGCATACATGCAGCAATTGGTCAAAACCAGACCCACATTACCCCTCATATTGGAAATCTGGGGCTTTATCATTGGGTTATTTGGTACGTCGTTTGTTATTTTTGTCATTCCTTGGATCTAGATGGTTCCTTAAGTCGCAATCTGCACAAATCTCCTACAGGTTCATGGAAGGCAAGGCACTGTTGCCATTGGATGGTGTGAGCATTTCAAGGAGGACGCTCGCACTTCACCCTCCATGTCTACCCCGTTGTCCTGTCACCTGAGGCATACCCAAATGGTGGATGGTACTGGGCTTCTCGCACTCTTTTCCACAACTAATATCATAAGCTTTGATTTGCATGAGTTATTCATTCATTTTTTGTGTAATTCAAGTGTACTTATCATATATTTTCCTAGAAAACCATGGTGTCTGAGAATCATTATTGAAAGGAATGTAATATTTGTGAGTTTCACCATTCAATATACCATTTGAATCCCCTTTCTGACCTGACGTTAGGGTTTGTATGTACATACCATTGTCAAAAAAGATGTTAATTATCATGAGTGTCCATAATGCAAGCATGCAAATTGCGTCTTCCGATGCATCCATGACCTCCTTTGCTCATGCCATCTGAAACTTCCACTGCCCTCACCCCCAACAGTGACAATGATGCCCACTGGCCACAACCCCCATCACTTTGCCCTTGTCCCCAATGACTGGTATGCCACTGGCATCAAGCCCGTTGTTCCTTGCTGCAGCCCCCAGTGACTTATGTAGATCTGTACTTGAATGCAAAGGATTGATCTGCACCAGACACCAGATCTAGAGGGGTGAACAGGTGAAGTTCATGGCACCGCAAAACATGCGATGAGAAAACCTGTTCTCAAAGTCTTGATTGATTTAGACTACTGGCAATGTTTTTCCAAGCTCTCACAATTTCTAGGAGATAGCCTCCACACTTCTGAGGAAAATATATCAGTTGAACATTTTTTGCAGGGATTTGAATATTCTATCAGAGTACGATAATTCTAGGGAAGAATGGTATTGAAAGAGATGGTCATTTCTTTCACTCAAAAAAATGTATGTTATGATAAAATACTATCATGGCTCACAATTCTGTCAGATAAAGCATCAGCAGTTGAACATTTTTTGCAAGAATCTGAATATCTTATCAGTGGACAAAAATTCTAGGGAAGAATTATATTAAAGGAGATGTTAGTATATGGTTATTTCTTTCACTTGAGTAACTGTATGTTATGATAAAATACTATCATGCCTCACAGTTCTGTCAAACAAAGCATCAGCAGTTGAACATTTCTTGCAAGAATTTGAATATTTTATCAGTGCATGAAAATTCTACAGAAGAATGATATTAAAGGAGATGTCAGTATATGGTCATTTCTTGCACTTGAACAACTGTATGTAATGGTAAAATATTATTATGCCTCACAGTTCTGTCAGTCAAAGCATCAGTGCATGATCTCTTGTCACCTTTATTTCAGCATCTTGCAAGGCCTTGCCAAGTCTTATCTACTGATTGTGGAGTGCTAATCGTTGATCAGATCTGTCTAGTCATACCAGACCCCTGCCGATTTCCAGATGATAGTTCAAGTAACATAACACAAACCCTTTACCATTCTACCAATGGCTAAAGCAAAGGCAACCACAAAGCAGCATGGCAAGGCAGCCATCAAAGCAGCCAAGCCAAAGGGTAATAGCAAGTCTGATGCACCACCAACAAAAAAGACTGGTAATGGCCAAAAACGGGGTGCATCCAATGGAAGTGACGATGAACTAAGTTCCGACAATGAACCTGAGGAACCTCATGGAAGATCTCGTAAGAGGGCCAAGAAAGCAATTGAGATTGAAGAAGTTGTGGAAAGTGAAGTTGAGGTCGAGGAGATTATTGATGAAGATAATGATGAGGGAGGCAATGAGACTTGTAGCGAGATTGGAGGAGATAAGGTAACTTTACAATGTCCAATAGAATGATGCTTACACTGCTGTAACAGGAAGCGAGTGACCTTGAGGCACGACATCATGCAGAGATCCCAGTACTTTACACTCCCCCATATGTCTGCAGCGGACACTGTGGACACCTGCAGAATCTGCAGAATTCCATGGAATTCCACAGATTCCAGAAATCAGATGACCAAAATGGAAAATCATGTGACTTTCATAGCAGAATTCCACAGAGAGTCCACGGAATTCCACAGATTCTACGGGTGCCATGGCATCTGAGAATTTATGACTTAGTGGGAATCTGATCAAAGTAAAATATCCATATATAGTAATTTTAATAGTATTATATTCTTATTTTTCATGGTATACAGATCAAATCATCACTCCATTGCCCACTGAGCAATGGCATGGAGTCTAATTATTAAAATAGACTATATATAATTAGTAAACTTATATATATACAACAGCCCCACCTCTTGGCTGGAGGGTGAGAGGGGGGCGGCAGGGGTACACATTGCTGTCATGTCATGGGCCCCTGAGGCCTAGGCCTGGGCCGTTGTGTCTCCTGTCACATCTCCCATCACACTCCTGTTGCCTACTCCTGGCATGTCACACTTCTGTTGCCTACCCCTAGCATGTCACACTCCTGTTGCCTACCCCTGCTGCGTTGCGCCCGTGCGGTGTTGATGCCAGTCATCCCCCATCTGCCATTGCTCCCCGATCCTGCCCCATGAGCAGTGGCTCATGGCAGCAGTTTGGGGTGCTGTGGTGGTCATGGTCTGCCGCTGGCTATTGTCATCAGGTGTGTTGTGTTGCGGCCTGGTGTGGTTGTGGGCAGTGGTATGATGTGGCACCCCTCCTAGTAGAAAACGCTGCCCCCCACCCACCCTGCAAGCAGGGGCTCACAGGGCTGCTTGGGGGGCTGTCTGGGGGGGGTATTAGTGGCAGGGTGGAAAGGGGGGGATTTGTGGTGTACCTCACGGTCGCCATGCTCCTGGGGCCTCCTGTCACACCCTGGTGGGGCCTTGTCTGTCTAGGAACATCCCATCGTGTCACAGGGGGTCCTATCTCCTTCCATTGCGGCCAGGCATGCCGGTGACATGGGACCTGTCCTGGTAGTCCCCCCGGCACTTTGTGGTAGGGTGATGAGCCCCACTTGTCAACCCCACCTTTTTGTCACCCTCCATCAAGCTGTAATATTTTGTTGCAACAATGCCACCTTGGCATAACTACTTGAATCACACACATTTCCTATGCATTTTGTGTTACTAACAATTTTTATTCTATTTTTACTTCATAGGCTTTTCATATCAATATCACGTGATAGTCAACATTTCCCCTTTCCCTCGGCATCTTCAACAGACAGTATCAGGCCACGAGAAGAAATGGACGGGCCAACTTCAATTCTTTTTTTTACTTCTTTTGATCTATTAAAATTCTTTTGTGATGACGATCTGCCACATCAAGAATCACCGACACCTCGGCACCTCAACATCCAAATTGACGGGCTGATCTGCTGGACGTAGGGTCGAGAATCTCCATTCGGGCGCCTTCCGTGCTTGAGGGGGACAAGCAATGTCACATCAATAGAAGGCCCCAATGAAGAACTTCTCCCCGAGCCATTGCCAGTAGTACTTTGCGATGTCTGGGATTTCTTTTATTTCGTTGTAACAGATATTCTTTTCCTTCTTGGTCATAGTATACTTTTCCAGTTGCTTGGACTGGTCATTACGAGAGAATGCGAGTGATCAGTTTTCGGTCGGTAACTACTCCTCATTTGTATATAAGGTGACCTCCCACCTCTTGAATGGAGCACCCCCTTCAGATCGCTCATCCTTACGTCTCAGGATTCTGAGTCCCCTCTTATACCTCAAGTTTCAAGTATCTCTAAGTTACCTGCACACAAAGGTGCAGGACTACAAGTTAAGTTTCCAAATTACAAAAGTTTACGGGTACTCTCGGACTTTATTCTCGAGTCAGAAAAGCCTATGATCTTCCAATCCCATTATACGGGACTTTGCTAGTTATTTCGACGCGAACATCACGTGACTCCATTGATCGTAGCACGATTGTGTTTCCCTTATTGTTGATAGGTCCTCAATTGATTATCAATGGCTTTAACTACAAGGGTAGCGCCAGCCATTTATCTCTCACTCTCTCTCGTTTGCTCTAAATTCCTCCCCCTCCCTGTGATCTCGCTTACCATAATTCTCGCGACATGACTACTCAAGTCAACGAACTTCCAGTAGACCATATCCCCTACAACAACGTCCCCCTCCCTCTCGACATATCCCCCTCCCCCTCAATGCATCCCCCCATCAACCCTGCCTACTGCACCCTGCCTCCACCCTGCGAGCAGTCGCTCGCAGCGGTGGTGGGGGGTGCTCTGTCACGCTGAGTGTGGGGTGGTCGTGGTTTTCTGTGCCCCCCCTGTCCCCCGGTGCATCCTGTTGTCCCTGGTGCATCCCCTAGCTCTGAGGGGTGTTCCCCTGTCCCTTGTGGGCCTGGGGGCAGATTGCGTGTCAGTGGGGGCGGTGACATGGCACTGGTGGGTGGCGGTAACATGGAGGTACTGGTTTGGTAGCCATTGGTGATATGGAGGCTGTCAGCATAGTCCCGGTAAGCCCCCTGCCCACCCTGCAAGCAGGGGCTTGCAGGGCTAAATGGGGGGCTAGTTGGGGGCTGTTAGAGGGACAGGGGTGGGTTAGTGACATGGCAGCATGGAGGGGGGTGCATTGGGGGCGTACCTGTGGTGTACCCTATTCCTCAGACCTCCCAGCCCTTCCTGCATTCATCCAATCTGTTATGAGGTCCCCCACCTCCTAGCTGAGTGGGGAGGAGGGGCCGCACATCAGGGGTCAATGATTGCATACATATACTCAAAAATCATTATTTGTTAGAAAAAATGAAACAGAAGAAAAAAAAACTTATTATGTGAGCCTGGGGCCCCCATGATGGTGGAGAGAAGGAGGCAAGGAGGGGGAGGGAGGGAGGAGGAGGAGGAAGGCGGATGCATTGTGGGTGGTGGGAGTGAGTGTGAGCTGGCAGTCACATCTGGTGATGAGTGACATGACCAGCTGGCTTGGGTAGAGAGGGGGGCATATGAGTTCCCTGTTATGGATGGCATAGATGGCCCTCTGGTGTAGTGGTTATTTGGTTCTCTTTAATTTCTTATGTGACCCAGGCATCTGGTTCAAACCCCCCTGGGCACATAATTTTTCTATCCCCTATTTGAAGTATGTACTGTGCATCCAGAATTCTGTGGAATTCCTTGCTGTCCACAGCCTATTTCTTGTGGACAAATGGAATGTGCAGAATATATGGGGGACAGTAAAGACCTCAGAGATCCCAGATATGCTGACTGTTAAGAGGGACTCTACAAAAGACCTGTTGTTGATGTTTTCGGACCATGTAGATGTCAAATTCATGAAAGGCAAGAATAGCGAGACCATAAGGGGACGATGGTGCCTGGCCTACAGGTGAGTAATGAATAGCATCAAATGAAAAGAAACTTAGAATTATGTAGGGAAAAGAAGGGCAGACAGAGACAGGCATTCTTTACTGGTGGAAATTCAAGCTGTCAAACACATATTCATTCTCATTATCCTGTGTATCACCAATGTTGCAAAGAGAACAACACACCCAAAAATCACCAAACTATTCCTTGAGCTCTCTGGAGGGAAATGAAAGCAGGAAAAATGAAGACAAAGGGGAAGAAGCAGGTGAAGCTAGATGGGATGCTGGAAAGGCAGCAGCAGGAATTTACTCGAGATGGTGTGATGGAAGTGGTCGCAAAGTTTGTAGCTTGTGACCAGGTATGGCCTAAACAAGTTTTTGGATTGGTGTGCTGATGTTCAGTCCAAGGCACTCGCAGTCGCAGATAAGGCAGTGTTCTGCAACTTTTTGGTTGCCATGAGGCCAAACACAGGACAACAGGATATTGCTAGTACTCACAATGTTGTAACTTATATTCACAATGAGTTTGTTAAGTGGCTCAAAGAGCTAAAGAACATGATCCAGGAGAGTTAAATAGAATGTTCCATGAAATAGTCCACTTACGATAGGACAACTTGAACAGAAAGCTCCCGGTAAAATCTCATCAACAGCCCATGGGTGGACTGCTGATACTACAAATGCATCACTCCTTGGTATGACCGCGCACTGGATTGAAGTGAAGGAAGGGAAATGGAAGTTGCGGTGTGGTAGGGTGGCGAGGCCTGCTCACCATCCTTACCATTTTGGGACATTCACACCAACCCTGTCATTATGCCATGATGACCTTGCATTGTCGTATATCCTTGATACATCCTTGCATTCCCTCTTGTTTTGACCTTCTGACATTTTATTTGATATTCTTACTTCTCAGATCAGCCTATATCCCCTCAACAACCACATGACACACACATTGCCATCATTTCCACTCCCTCGGGTCTCGCACCTGACAGCTCAGCTCATCCCTGTGTGGCAGGATGTGGTGGGCATAATGTGGTGGGCATATGATGGTAGGATACTTACCTGGCCAATACCTTCCATCATCCATCACAGCCATCATTCCCTTCCTGGCCCCATTTTGTCGCCATTTGTCATTCGACAAGTTGTTTAGATCCTAGGGCAATGGATGAGTTGACAAAAAACAAGCAACAACTGGAAAACAACTTACCAGAGCCACAGATACCTGTTGTTACCATCACCACATTACTGGATGAAGAGAAGCAAAACGATAAGTTAGTATAACAAAACATGAAAAAGAGAGAGAGAAAAGAACAAACCGAAGGACAAACACATCATTGGGCCTGTGTTGCACATTGAACGATCCATTGGTAACCACATGTATTGACCAGATGCACAGGGTGTTGTGGGTGGTGCCAATGTGCATTTGATGTTGAAATGGTGGCAAGGTTGGTGGCAGAGCAAGGTGGCAGTACTGTTGATTACAGTCGACAGTTATAGTTTGAGCTGAGTTTGAACTTACTTTTCCCAGTACCAACTGGACTAAAAATCAGCCAAACCCACCAAACGGGTGTGGGTTTTGAGCAGGTATGTCGAACTCGACCTGCACCCATACCCGTCTGACCCATACCCATGATGGACACTAAAGATAATTGATTGATTAGATACACTTTTACATGGTTACACTCAACAATACTTCCAATAATAACACAAGCTGCATAACAATTGCAGCCTATTCAGTAGAAATAAATGGTCTGCCCGTGCCATCTGAGGGATGGAAATCAATGATCAGTCTGTTGGTAGCTGACTGGGCCCACGGCAGGGGCTACTGCTATGGGCCCACTGTGCAAAGCAACTGTATAGGCCCAGTAGTCAAACAGGGCTGTGGGTGATGGTACGGTGGTGCACCTCCTCAGGCCAGACCATAATCTTCAGGGAAATATAAACCTTGCTGGCCTTGCCATGGTGCCAAAGCTTTCAAATGTCCCACGGCTTCTGGCATGGGTTTGATAGTTCACACCAGTAGCCACCTTAAATAAGGTCCCTATGCTGCATCCACAAACTGATTGAAAAATATGTACAAGTAATATGTATTAGTTTCTAGGTACAGAATACATTAATGTCTGGCACTTCTGCTGCATCAACTTTCGGATCCGGCGAATTGCTTCATCGAGGTCAGCAAGTTGTCAGCAAGTTGTTGATGTAATGCCTTATTCACACAGATATTGGACCTTGCAGACTTCATGGCTTCATGGTAGCTATGATCCACAGCATCAGAATAGACAGAAATGACCTTTCAGCAATGTAAATGACATGGTCCAATGATACATGTGAGCCTACCTTGGGAGACTCCTGGGATGCTGCTGGTGTTGAAGGAGTGCATCCAGGGAATGCTGGGTGGATATGGTTAGGAAGCATAAGCTGGACAGTATGTGGAGGGAGGGCAGGAGAAGGGGTGCCTGGCGGACTGCTGGACTCATTAGAAGGTGACATTGGAAGAAGACTGAAGCCTGTGTATAGCTGAGAGCCTGTCAGGGTTGCAGAGGGAACAACATACCATGCTGCGGAGATGCCGACTTCGAAACAAATGTCGATGATGGACCTGCGGGGAGTACAAATAAATCCATCGCCGTGGCATTGAAGCCCGGAATATTGAAAATATCTGCTGGCAGGTTCAATGCATCTCTGGGCAACATCTGACCTGAGGTGGAACCCCTTTGAGGCACATCCAAACTATCTGTGGAAAGGCAGAGTGGGGGGACAAGAGAGGTGGCAGGGCGTGAACTGCTGCCAGTGGTTCCAGGGCTGGGACATCCAACTCCGGAATGTTGAATATGTTCAATGGTAGGCCAGAGGGCTCCACTCCAGTTGCCATGGAACTCAGAGGACTATCAAAGGCTTCCAGTGGGTATTGTTTCTCAGAAATGAACTGGATGTTTTCTTTGCGGTGCTCCATGTGTCCGGTGTGGATAACAGCAGTGAACAGCAGTGCCTGTGCTGGAATATTGAATGCATCTGGGGGCGCATTGACGAAGGTCATGGAATCCTTCTCAAGCACCCAGTCAACTATCTGCTGTGGAACGTATGAAGGATCTAATTCCTCCGGCGGCAGCTCAAAGGACTGTGGCTCTGTGTTTAAAGATCCCGGCAATCTCACCAGCGGGTGGGAACCTTGGCTGGCCTGCAAAGGTGTCCAGTGCCAGATCACAAGCTACCGGTGCAATATCTAATGGATCTGGAGGGAGCAGGAATGAGTCCAGGTGAATGTTCAGATTGAAAGGCTCTGTAAGGCCCGATGTTGGTGTGTCATCAAGGACCATAGCTGGAAAAGTGAAACTGCCCAATGCTAATGTCAACAACTCCGGTGGGACGTGAAATATGTTCATGGGGGCAGGCTAAATGCATCTGGAGCAAAGGTGAATGTCGGCGTCATAATAAGGGATGACTCCAGAAGGTCATTGGGGAGAGAAAATGCATCAGCAGCCAACAGGGGTGGGGAGTGATCAGCCAGGGAATACCACAGTGAGACTGATAATAAATCAGCATCAAGAAGCATAGGAGGGGCCTCTAGTGAGGCATGGGTCATGGGAGGGGATGAAGGAATGCGGTCAGGATCAGTACTCTGCATGAAGTCATGCAAATGGCGGTAATGGTTGGATATTTCAAAGCCAGCCACAGAGGAAGGTGTTGGATAAGTGGTGGGTAGAAAGAAAGAATGGGGTCTGTGTGCAACAGGACATAGTAGAGGGTACTTGTGTGGTGTGTCTGTCCTAATCATACACCACTGTGCAAGGGGAAGACTATGAGGTGGCATCCCACTGGTTCACGGAACTTATCTTGTCCAATCAATGGAGATTGTGGGAATGGCACACAGTCATGCCTTTGGACATGTGACTGATTATGATGTCAAGTTGAAGTCCAGTCTCAATAACCCCAGCACTTTAAGCTTCAAACTTCAAGATCCAACATCAGACATCCAATGGCAACACCAACCACTATGGAGGTGATGGAGAGTTCCCTACGCGCATCGCATTCTTAGCTGGTCCTTGGCTGCCTGCTAAACAAGCACAGGTAAGGAATGAACTGGTGTGCCCATGTATTTTGTCGTTCCCAGAGCATCACTGACATGACATCATTAGGTGGCATTTAAAGACATGGTGTGGCAGCAAAATGAATCCCTAACCCCTTTCCTCCATCACACATTCAATGTCCTCCACAATTGGAATACAGCAAAGGCTGGCAATCTGATGCCATGGCAAAATATCCAAGATGGAACCCCATGCAACGCTCTGGCCTGTGCCAAACAGGTTATTCTGGCTCCCCATTCCTCCATGACTCAATCAGATGCGACCTCATCCACCCTTGCTTTGACTGACAAGGCCACAGCTGTTCCTTCACAAGCTCCCCAAAGAGGTGAAAAGGCACAAAGTGTCGCTGGTGCAGGCTCCAACAAATCACATCGAGTTGAAGGCACCCAAACCCTCCACACTGAATCTGATGACTGTCTTGAAGTCGGCCAAAGCAAAGACCTCTGCTGTCCCCCCCACAAAAACAGCCCCCACATTTTCAAGGATGAGCATCACCAGTCCCACAGCTGATGTACTCTGGAGAACAGTGGAAGACAGGCCCACCCCCATGTGCTCCACCCCAAATGTCAAACCAGTGGTGCAAAAATGGCATGCCTGGAGTGCAAAGCAGGGAAGACAAAGTGTTCGTTCAAGCCATTGCACAAGCACCGGTGAGACGAAATGGTTGATGCTGGAGATCTGCCACTGGCGAAATCATCAACAAAGGCGGTTGGGAAATGCAAGGAGCAGGAGGAGGATGGGAACAAAGGCAAGGGAAGCAAACACAAATGTCAGGACAACACATTGGATGACAGCGACATGGACTATGCCCCAGCCCCCGTTGCTGGCACATCAAACACCCGTGGGGTACATGGCAACACCCAACTGTCAGTCAATGTTGTATCCTCAGTGCTACCAAAGCCTGTGCTGAGCAGTGGCACTGGGACCATCGTCATCGCGAAGACACCTGCCCACAATCTTCAACAGGAAGTAGATGACCTCCACGCCAAATACCGCCAACTTTCTCGGATTCACACAGAAGCAATGGATGAGCTCCAGGCCGACTTCAAGGCCCTTTCAGAGGATTCCCAGAAAGAGATATATGAGGTCTGGACTGTAATGTGTGACATCCAACAAGAGAACATACACCTCCAGGGGTACATCCAGACCCTCGTGTCATTGAGGAAGATGATGTCCATCAAGGTTCCGGAGCTGGAGGGAGAACTAAGGGGATTAAAGGAAGGAATGAAGTTAGATCAGATGTGGTCGCGGATCACACACCTAGAGTGCCGCCATGGCATGTTGCAAGAGAAGGGGAAGGATGCTTAGGGGAAGGCTGGGGAATAGCCCATGGTATTGCAGCAAAGCATCGGTGTGTAGGCAGCGCCTGGTGTAGTTCCTGGCAGCAGTGTGGATGCCAATGTGATGGACATCACCATTTTGGCCACAGCTCTCCTACCTGCCATTCCTGCCTCAACTAGTGCCACACCCATGACACAATCATTCATTTTTATACACATCAATTCTGCCTTGAAGAATTTATATGCAACATGCCACAAAATATACCATATATAATGTTGCTTGTATATACTTCACATTACAGTAATACAATTGGAATGCATTGTCCATGGCATCTTTGGCTGGTCATGTGGAGATGTCCCTAATGCTGGTGGCAGGCAAAGTTGTCATCTGTGATGGCCTCGCAGCGAGGCCAGATGGGCCCATGTGAATAATATTCCATGAAATTGGCCCAAGCGTGTCTTGCAGACGCAGCATGATCCTGTGTGGGCCCAGTTGAATAATATTCCATGAAATCAGCCCAAGCGTGTCTTGTGGATGCGGTGGGATCCTGTGTGAGCCCATATCACCCAAGAATATTCAATTGGGCCCTACTGGTGGCACTGCAAGAGATCTTGTCTGCCACTGGCTTCGTGTCCCATCGCGTAAATGAGACACGCGTGGTCTGACATCATGGAATTCTATTTAAATGGGCCCATCTGGCCTCACCGGGAGGTAACAGACCATTACAGCTGATAACTTTGCCTGCCACCGGCATTACATCTCCACACGACTGGCCAAAGATGCTGTGGACACCTCTATATCCTGACCCCTCGTTCCCAATTATCCAGCACCATAGCAAGCTTGACCAGTATGACACCTATGGCCAAATCATCTTTACTATGGTAAGTATTAAGTAAACTCAAATTGCTTATATTCACAAGTATCATTCAACAAGCGAATGTTGGGATTACTCATAGTGTCTAGGTAATGAATACACAACTCTGCCAAATGAAGACAGCTCTCCGGTGGATCAGTTGCTAGGTCCATCTGTGCTGCTGGGTGTGTGTCCAGTTCTTCACCAGGGGAGGTAATTGGCAGTGATGCATTCTGATGATCGACATGTAGCTGTGTAAAAAATTTGTGCATGTGATGACCAAGGTTAGGAACTTTGAAACCCACCATGGAAGACGGAGTTGGGTATGAAGTGGGCAGGAAGAAACTGTGGCGGCCAATATCGATAGGATACAGTAAGGGGTAGTCTTTGGGGGATACCCATGTAATGGTGTAGTCTTGCAAAAGAGGGACACTGCACAGTGGCATATGATTCCAGCCAATGCGATGGAAATCAACAAAGATTGTGGGAATGAAACATGGTCATGCACGTGTGTCTGATCACACAGCCAAGTTCAGCACCATTAGACCCAATGCCAGCAGCCAATCTGGTGATTCCCCAACAAGATCCCAGCAACACATTACAATGTCTGTTCTATCACATGAACAGTTGATGGAAGAGTCCCTTCGCAAATTTTTGGATGGACCCCAGACCTTCGCTGAGCAGGAGAGGATGAAGAATGAACTGGTGTGTATTGATTTGCATGAAGTCCTCATTTTTTTCTAATGTTACCAGTTGGCCTTTAAACAGCAAGTTTTGGCAAAAGTGGCAACCCTGACACCAGTCCGCAAGCATGTTTTCCATGTTCTGCAACAATGGAATGCTGCAAAGGCTGGCGACCAAATGCCTTGGCAACACATTAAGGATCACACCGTGTATATTCACCCTGTTGCAAGCAATCTCCCCTCTGTTCCAATTCCAATACCAGCCCACCCCAACCCACAAATTTTGCCGGCCACCGTCATGCCAGGTGGTATACCTTTGAGCTAATGATATGCCCCTGGCACTGACCATGCCATGGAACCTCACCATGGCGCGACCTCGACTGGCCTTGGCCTAAAAGTATCCAAACAGTGAAAGGTGTCCTCACTGGCAATAGTCCCTGACCACCATCTGACAGAGGGTTCAGATACTTCTGCACCCCAACACAGAGCATCCAAGGCCCCCAAAGAGAAAGCCCCTGGCGGAACATTAGCAAAGATGAGGGGACATAGCAAAGAGCAAACGACGACCATGGCCACAGACTCACCAGACCTCCTCTGGCCCTCCTCTACTGATCGGCCAACTGCAGTGTGCACAAGCTGCAAACTGAGGGGGCACCCATGCCATACATCTGGCACCAAAACTGCATGCCTCGAGTGCAACATGGGGAAGACAAAGTGTTTGTACCGTCCAGACAGACAAGCGCAGTACGATCACATGGCAGAGACTGGAGAGCTTCCCCAACAAAGTCCTCAAAGGCTGCTGGAAAAAGGAAGATGGTGGACAATCACAGGAAGGGACCCGAGAGGAAGAGGAAACATGAGGATAATACTGAGACTGTGGAGAACCTTTCAGATGTCAAACTCACCAGACCAGCTGCTCCAGCCTCACCAACCCATGTCATCACTGTGGTCCCTGCTGCCAGCCCTTCCCTGGCTACTGTGGCAACTTCACAGGCGATGGAAGATTCCACTTTGTCCAGTTCTCCCTGTACTACCACGGCCACTGCACATGATTCACCTTTCCCAAACTCCTCTGCTTCCCCTGGCCTGCCTGGAATGCCTGGAGTAAAGCCCAGGCATCTCCCCAGTGTCGGCGGTCTCCAGCGGGGACTGGATGAACTCCGCACCAGCTTCTGCCATCTCTCCGACAGTCATCAAAAGGACATTGAGGACCTCCACACCACAGTCCACCATCTTTCCAAATCTAATGAGGATCTCCGCTGGCAGAATCTCATGCTTCATGGATATTTTGAGAAGCTACTTGTATTGGAGTCACTGTGTGTCAAAGTGCCTGCCCAGGAGGGGGAATTAAGGGGATTGAGGGATGGGATGGAGTTGGAGAAGATGAGATCTCGGATCGCCAAACTTGAATGTCAGGATGATGCAGCCACCACTGACTTTGATACTGACGAGGATGATAATGATGAAGATGATGATGGGCAGAAGCAGGCCATGGTGATCCATGAACATGTAGATTGCATGGTCCTCAATATTCCAAAGTCCTCAATGTTTGTCCACCCAGCAACATTATGACACAGCATCCGCACTATGAGGATTCCGAGGAAGAAATTGAGGTACCACTGGTGTATAATAACCCTGCTGCTGATGTTGCTGATGATTTTGCCGCCACTGACCATTCACCAGGCCATGGACCCAGTGCCCAAGGCACTGGAAGGCAGGCTTGCTGCTGTGAATGTGCCTAGTGCAATGGCCACAACAACTACCATTGGTATCTAATATTGAGAAATGTGTATATTTTAACATACCAGCCATGTTGATTTATATACTTCTTTGTAAAGAGAAATAAAACTACAGAAGTGTCTTTTTTTTTTTTTTTTTTTTTGTTCAAAATGTTTAACGTGGTGCACGGGCACAGTCCACGGCTATCTACAACATGAGATCGCGGGTATACGATGTAAGTTTGAGGAGAGACTACAGCCCCGATACTGCACACGAGTGTGTGAAGGCCAGCATGTCGCCCGTGAGGGCTACACGCCCAGCCAGACTACAGGCCGAGGGCGCTCAGGCACCTCCCTGAACCAGCTCGCTGGTACTCCCAACGGTGCGTACTAACGTACCCAGTCCCCTACCCCCGGTCAACCCCCGCACAGCCCCTATTAGTCATGTGCACCCACCGACGCACCGGCCAGGAATGAGGATTACAGGCCTTCCCGCAGGTCGACCAACCCGTGAGCCATATGGCCCGACGGGGTCCGGAGCCCCTCAGTTGCCCGAGTACAGCCCCTCCTCGCTTAGCCACCCCATGTGTGGGACAGTACCCACCATCCGGTGGGCCCCCCAGCCTTGCCAGCGGCGAACCTGAGGTTCGGCATTGCCGACAGAGACATCACAGGCTCAGAAGCCGAGCGCGTGTTCGGCGGGCCATCAGGCTCACCAGGCCACCAGACAGGGGTCATATGCCCTGCGCGTAACCCTCATCCCAGGTCCCACCCTTCCGGGGGGGCAAAGGCAAATGCCCACGGGTTTGCCTTGAGAAGCTCGACAAGGTCCGCGATAAATCGTGGGCCCTGTCGATGTTTCTTGCGCTTCATGTGGGGGCACACACGGAGCAGGTGGTCTCGGTCCTGAAAGGGCCGGGGGGGGGGGGCACGTGCAGTGAGTGTCCTCACTGGGAAAAAAATGGTCGCGGTAACTCCCAATGGGGGCATGCACCGTGATGCACTGACAAAGTTGGGCCGTCAACCTGCAGTCATGTGCAGTCTCCTTGAGCCAAGGTCCACCGCCCGAGGCAGTGGGCGTTGCGGGGCCCTTCCGTTGGGCCCTCAGGTCCAGGAAGCTCTTCCCTCGATACTTGGGGTCCGCAAAGCGGGCAACCCAGTCTTTCTCTGCCGTCTCCTTGAAGGAGGCGATCAGCCAATTGCGAGTGGCTTTGGGGGAGATCCCCAAAGGCAGTCGAAGGGACGTCGCAACGTCATGGGCCTGCTTGTGAACCGCCCACTCCCCTTTGGAGGGGACGAACCACAGGTGGATTAGGCGAGCCTGGTCCAGCTCAAACCAGGGGCGCAAGAGGCGACACAGCCGGAGGGCGTGCTGTTGACCCCCTGTCGGGGAGCAATCCACCCACGCATCAGCCAGTGCGAGGGCGTCCAAGAAAACCACTACCTTCTTGCATCCAGCAGCCACAGCCACGGACACTCCTAGGTGGAGGGCACGATGTTCAGCGTCGGACGCTGAAGTGCGACCGAGGAACGCAGTAGCGTGGCGGATTTCTTGGTTCCCATGGAACACAAGGGCGGCCACCGCGGCCTGGTGGGCTGTCTTGGGTACCGACCCGTCACAGCCCACAATGAAACAATCCGGGTCGCCCCTGGCCTCTGCCAGGACACGATCCAAACGAGTGGAGTACTCTTCGCGCTCGTCCGTCCCCTTTAGGCAATAGCACGGGTACTCCCGCGGGTACCCAGAGCTCTACCCGTACCCGTACCCGCGTCTACCCGTACCCGCAACCCACGGGTCACGAGTCACGGGTCACAGCGGGTACGGGTAGACCCCCGTCTCCCATTGTGTAACACCTCCTGCATAGGCCCCAACAATGACGGTGACAACACCATGTTGTCGCCGTCATTGTTGGGGCCTTGGATTTGTTACATACATTTAACTAATGGTTTCGTCACTCAGATGAGTGTCGACAACCTTTTAATTATTTATGTACTATGTGTATGTACTAACTAACTTAATATATATATTATTTACGGGGGAAGCGACGCCCCAGAGGAAGGGGAAGCTTGTGGAAGCAAGGTCTTATATACCAGATAATGTTTATTACTATTTGGTTCCAGTAAACGAACGCGAACGCGACACGTCGTTTAAGTTGATGTTTGCCATTGTTTGGTTTCAGTAAATGCGAACGCGACTCGTTTATGTGCTGCATTCATTTACTTCAACTATTAATTATCAACTTGTTTCAATAAATGACACATCACATTCAGAAAAGTTAAACCAAACAATATGTACTAGTAAATATCAACTTGTTTCAGCAAACAACGTGTCACGTTCGCGTTCGTTTACTGGAACCAAATAGTAATAAACATTATCTGGTATATAAGACCTTGCTTCCACAAGCTTCCCCTTCCTCTGGGGCGTCGCTTCCCCCGTAAATAATATATATATTAAGTTAGTTAGTACATACACATAGTACATAAGTAATTAAAAGGTTGTCGACACTCATCTGAGTGCCGAAACCTGTAAATACAAAACTGTATGTTAGTACATAGACATTTGGTGACGGGTTGGGTGCGGGTCACGGGTACCTAAATCATGACCCGTACCCGTACCCGTGCCTACCCGTACCCGTAACCCGCACGGGTTGGCCAAACCCGTGCTGTTCCCTAATTACTTGTGCATTGTCACTTGACCACTTGTCTTCGGAGACAAATGCTGTGGATAGGGTCCAATGGTCATTGTTGCAGGGCTCACCACCACCAATCCTGGTGTCAGGGTGTGTGATTACACTCCCAGGTGTCGTCTGTACTTTACACTCCCCCACCTAGTCCGAACGGACTCCGAACGGAACGCTCGGAATGCTAGGATTCCGACCAGAATCCTAGTCAAGTCCTAGCACACTGCTAGGATTCCGTTCGGACTGCTAGGATTCCGTTCGGACTGTTGAAATGGGTGAATTCCTAGCAGTTTGAAGTGCAAATTCCGAGTGAATTCCGAGCTCAGTCCGAGTGAGTCCGAGCAAAAATAAAAAGTTTGCCAAGTCCCATTCCTCATGAGTCCGAGTGTTGTCTGAGCGGAATCCTAGCAAAGTCCGAGCTCAGATTGAGAAAAATAAAAAAGTTTGCAAGTCCAATTCCTAATGAGTCCGAGTGTTGTCCGAGCGGAATCCTAGCAAAGTCCGAGCTCAGATTGAGAAAAATAAAAAAGTTTGCAAGTCCAATTCCTAATGAGTCTGAGTGTTGTCCAAGTGGAATCCTAGCAAAGTCTGAGCTCAGATTGAGAAAAATAAAAAAGTTTGCAAGTCCAATTCCTAATTAAGATACATAGAGTGTAGACAAACTAAACTAGTCAATATTATCACCTTTATCATCATCATCTTCTTTGTCTTCAATATTACTTGCTTTGCTTGCTTGTTTCTCAAGTACTAGTCTTGTGTGATAGAATAGCATAACATGTAAGAACCAGTTAAAATTGCTTGGAGTCATTCTTTTGAGGATTGATTCAAAGCCACCCAGCCAGGAATTCAGCTGTTCACATGCCTATATTCATTTCAATCAGCAACTTATAAAATTATTACTATATCATAAATGCCATACCTGTGTATTAAAGGCTCGTTTATAGTATTGCTGACCTTGATTATCAGTATCCACAATGACAAGATTGGGGGCAGAGCCATTCAATGGGGCTGGATTACACCATTTTCGGCACAAATAATCGGTTGTGCGATGGTTGATGTAATGGTAGGAGTCAACTATAAATCGTGTTGTGTTTTTCCATATTGCATCCCAGCTACCATTGGTTATGGCTGTGCGAAGTACCAGACAAGCCTTGTCAATGCAGATATAGTCCGGCCGTGACTCTTCATTTGGATAAACTGATTCCAGGAATGCCAGAATATTTGTTGGTGATTCTGATTTGGCAAACTTTGCCCATGCAATAACAACACCACATGGTGCACATATTGTTTCTACACAATAGAAATGGTTTGGAGTAAAATAGTTGTCTCTTTGTACCTCAGGAGTAGGCTCATCATGAGGTTGTTGATTGGTCTGTGCTACTGGTTGCCAAGGCAAGCGTTCCCCCGGTCTTTGCAACATTCTTCTAGCTCCAGCCATAGTATGCCGATTATGTCCTCGAACATGCCTATTCCATTGAATTTGATGTCTTTCACATGCTTGTGTGCCAACAATCTTTTGGGTATTGCAACCATGCACCCGGCATTTAGATCCATGCAAGTTCTCATGTAGAGCACAAAATGATCCACCCCGAGAATTTGCAAGTTCTGAAGTACAGTCATCATAGGCACAATGCTGAAATCCCAATTAGCTGATATCAATAAATTTAATAGCATACATACTGGTGGAGATATAAGAATCCCATCTACAACAACCATAGTTGTATAAGAAGTGTGAGCTGATGGACTATCAACATCCATCTCCTGATCAGTGGTAGAAGCTGACTGCAGTGCATGTTGTCTTGCTTCTTGAGCTGCCTCAGCTGCTAAATCAGCACCTTCTCCAACTAGTGCAGGTACAATTCTATTTTCATCCATCCCTACAAGTGCTGCAGGATCATCCCCAGTAATTATATCTGCAGTACTTTTATATGGTTGAGTACATTCTTTACAAGAATGTTGGTCTGCAGCACGAATGACTCCATTTTCACCTAAGACAGAAAATGCTTGTCTGGTTACATCATTGATGGCAAGACCATCTTGAAGTTCCAGGTTGATGTTACTTGCAGAAGCAAGAGTACGGACAGACTCTTGAACAAATGCTTGCCAAATGTGACGCCGAGAGAGTTTTGTGGAATTCCCAGAATCAAATTTCCAGAAACTGTTATTCCAAAATTCTGTATAAGCAGCAGCAGATGAATGGAAGCTATACATTCCATTTAGAACTGCATTTGAAAAAGCCCGATCAACCCATATGCTCTGTCCGACCTTGAGATATTTTGCAGAATTCAAGTATATTCGGATGTTTTTATTGTCATGTCCAATTACACGTTCTCTATCTGCCAGATAATTTGTTTTGCACTTGGGACACCTTCCAGTAAGGACTTGAACATTTTCAAATATGTCAGAGCCTTTAATCAGGGTAACTCTTGGTATATCCCGTATTTTGGTTATTTGGAGCAAAGAGCGGGGGTTGCAGCTGTTGGTTTCACATACCACAGCATTTGGACAGATAACTTGAGCTGCTTGAATTGATTTATGGGAAATAGGCTTGAGGTTCCCTTGAAATTGTCCATTTTTATCATATGGATATAGATTCAAGACTTTGGCTAGCATATCAAGCTTTTCTCCAATAGCCATAATTTTCATATCAGCATTTCTATCATTTCTATCCTTGAATAGCCTTTCATGGTCCTTTCCTAATTTTTCCTGCAATGCACGTGCAAGACCTCTTATCCAACCAGAATCTGTAGAGCGAAGTTCATCTGAAAATTCTGGATTCTGTTGTCTTGCATGCAAGCCCAACAAATCGGAGTTGTCTGTTATAGTAAACAGGACAAGAAGAACTTGTGAAAGTGTAATCTTGGAACAGAAGTTCTCTTTCACAAAGTGACTGAACACCTTGAATGGAATATCAGGAAACGGGCTCTCCTCTGGATGTGCAGCAACTCCTGGTACCAGAGCAAGTATAATAAAGTACCAGATTAGATGCTGAGATTGCACAATGTTTGAAATGGCAAAAAAACACAGATGACAAAGGAACCATAAACTAAAAAAGAAATTTAGAACATGCACCAAAGTTTATTTATCTACTTGACTTGCTTTTTAGCACTACCATTCCCACTTTTCCCCTCCCCCTTCTTCTTCTTCTTCTTATTACTAACATTCCCTCCAACTTCTTTCACAACTTTGCCCTTCTTTTTGCCCTTCCCATCTGCCTGTTCCAAATATGCAGTCAAGTCTTTGAAGTTGTAGACCACTTTCTCTACCCCCCACACATCAAGATCAGAAGGTCGGTTTCCTGGATCACCTTCTAGCCACTCCACCATAAGAGGATGATTAGAAACCTTGGAGAAACATTTCTTGAAGTGTGAGTGGAAATAAGACTTTGAAACAAAAAGTTCGATCAGGTCCACAGCAGTTAACTTGCTGCCAATCCAGGTTCCATCAGCAACCATTTGGTCATACACATGAGATGCTTCAAGATGTGCCTTGTACTTCTGGTATGCCACATGAAGACCACGATCGGCACGATCACAAAGGTAAGTAGGAACACCAAGTAAGCCCAGTGTTACTTCTTTAGGATTCACAGAAGGGAGTCCTGAAGTAGCAGGAGTAGACGTGCGTGACAGAGAACCTGAGTGAGGAAAAGGAGTGGTAGCAGTACTTGAAGATCCAGGATTATCATCAGTCTATAATTCATATTTGTGTAAGGTTAGTAAAAAAAGTGAAATTAAATAATAATGGACTTACAATGAGAAGGCGCAATATATCCTGGCCATTATCATGTGCCCACAGTACATCATCATCATTCTCAAGAGCAGTTCAAATCGACCTTTCACAGCCCAAAGATCCTCTTCATAAACAAAAACACGACGATTGAATTCTACCAAAAGGTGTCAAAAAGCAGTAGAGTAAGACTGAGCATGCTTACTGCGAACTGGGGAATAATTTCTTGCAAGTGTTTGCAGAATTGGCTTGAGGGTGGATTTTACCTCAGATGTAAGTGACATGTCAGGCTTGTGAGCCTCTGGGTCGCGATGCGAGGTATAGACATGCACCCTACCCTTACGCAGGCCAGGCTCAAGCATAGCATCCATATCATCTGCGTGATTAAAAACATTCCCCCGTGCTCTACCACGAAATACTCCACCTGTCGTACGTGAAGCACCTTGCAATGTGTGACAAGGTGGACTGGTTGGAGGACTCGCCATCTGAATATCAACATCTAGATTAATAATATTTAAACTATAACCTAAATACATTAAAACCATATTCAACCTACCTTTGTTGACTATAAATTATAATGTAACACATAAGCACAACATAATAATAATAATAATAAAAACCCATACATTGATTAGAAACCTCGCCAGTCCCAGCAGCAGATTGCATAGAGTTGGGGATAGTGGCAGTAGTGGCAGCAGTTCGCAGTGCAGTGGCAGCAGCAGGGGTGTTCATAGCATCCTCGGCACCTTCGTTGGGCTTGCTAGTGGCATTGACGGCATTGGCCTGGGCGTTATCAGCATTGGTGGCGGCAGTACTGGTGTTGGCGGCTTCGTCGTAGTCGCCTGTGCCCTCGTTGTAGTTGCGGGTGCCTTCCTTTTGGTCATCGTCGCCCTCACCCTCGCCACCCTCGCCCTCGTCGCCCTCACCCTCGTCACCCTCGTCCTCGTCCTCATCTTTGTCGTTGTCCTTGGCATTGGCTTCGTTGTCAGTGGCTTCGTTGTCGGTGGCTTCGTTGTCGGTGGCTTCGTTGTCGTCGTTGTTGGCTTCGTTGTTGTCGTTGTCGTGGGCTTCATCGTTGTTGTTTTCGTTGCCATCGTTTTCGTGGTCGTCGTTTTCATTATCGTCGTTGTCTTCGTCTTCGTCTTCGTCCTCGTCATTGTCTTCGCCGCTGTTGTCCTGGTTCTTGCTCGTTTGTTCGTTGGGCTCTGGCTTGCCTGTAGCGGGCTTGGTGTCTGATCGGCGTGTTCGGGAGCTGGAGTTGGTCGGTGGTGGAGGCATGAAGCTCATTTTTACGGAGCGTGTGCGTTCGGGTGGAGCAATAGGGACCCCGCTATCAGTGAGCACTTGCTCAGTCCTGTAAAATATAAAATAGTAGTTGTTCAAAAAGAAAGAAAAAAAAAAGAAAAAACTCACGGCGTGAGGTGAGTTGGTGTGCTGGCAGCTGCATCTTCGCGAGCTCGAGTAGCCGCGGTTTTCCTACAGAATAGGTCAGCGAGGGACGGGGCCAGCAAGCAACGGGGGGGGGGGGGGGGGCAAGCAACGGGGCAGCGAGGGATGGGGTCAGCAGGGGACGGGGAAGCAAGGGTCGAGGTCAGCAAGAGACGGGCCAGCGAGCAACGGGGAAGCGAGGGATGGGGAGCAACAGGGGAGCAGGGGACGGGGTCAGCAAGGGACGGGGCCAGCCAGCAACGGGGAGCAAGGGACGGGGTAAGCAAGGGACGACGGGGTCAGCGAGGGACGTGGAAGCGAGGGACGCTGTCAGCGAGGGAAGGGGTGATGGAGGGCACTTGCCTGGGCGCCTTCGCTTTCTTCGTTGGTTTCTTCCCTCCCTTCTTTTCACCTGCTGCTCCGTCGATTTCTTCATTTGTAGCCGTCGTTCGAGTTTTTTTCGTTGCTGTGGCATCAGCATCGGCTGCTGACGTGGCTCGCTTGCGCATTGTCGATGCAGTTGATGGCGGGGGCGAGCCGTTGCGGCGCAGACCGCTTCTGGTCCTCGGAGTGTTGGTATTTGCTCGGGTTTGCATGTCGAGGTGGTGGTGAGACGTTGGAAATGGGGGGGTGGATGTGGGTGATGGTGATAAGAGATGTTGATGATGTGGCGATAAGGGACGCGCGGCCAGGCTATGTTTACCCACCCTAAACCAGGTTGGGCCTGACAGTATGTCAAGCCTAAAGGCCCCCATACCAACCAAGACCTTACAGCCTAGTGGTTAAATGTTATGGTGTTGCTTACAATACTTACCTGTGAGTGTAAGTGTTCGATCCTTTGCGCGAACATATCTTTTTCCTACATATTATGTAATGATATATAATAAGGACCAACTATGTTTGGTCTGTTCCTAATGTTCCTAACGTTCTGTGTGGTTTCTGTGCGGAGTCCTAACAGACTCCATGCTAGGAAATCCTAGTCCGAGCACTGTTGCTCGGACTCTGCTAGGACTCCGTTCGGACTGAACTCGGACTAGGAACAGAAATTTAGCAGGCTTTTCTGCCAGTAAATTTCCTAGCTCAGTCCGAACGGACTCCTAGGAATCCGAGCGTTCCGTTCGGATTCCGATCGGATTCCGATCGGGTTAGGTGGGGGAGTGTAAAGTACTCGGTGTCGTCTATGAGGTTTGGTGACCAATGCACGGGGGCAGTGGAACTGACCGGCAGTGAGACTGACCGGCAGTGAGACTGACCGGCAGTGAGACTGAGCGGCAGTGAGACTGAGCGGCAGTGATCCTGTCTGGCAGTGACACTGACCGGCAGTGGTACTGACCAGCAGTGATACCGACCGGCAGTGAGACTGCCAGTCAGTCTCACTGCAGGTAAGTACAACTGCTGTTGAGACACTACCAGTCAAGAACCATTCTGGCCGGACGCGGTGCGCCAGATGGTGTGTGCATTCTGCAGGCCACGTAGTCAGCTTGACTCCGAGCCTCAATAGACCCTGGTCATTGTGGAATTATCAGTGACAGGAGCAAAAGGCCTCTTGTGCATTTGATGTCTACAGCATCACTGTTCGGCAGCACATGCAAACCGTTCATGAGCACATGCAAAATGTTTGTCCAGCGACTGACCAGTAGTGATACAAAATGGCAGTACTGTGACTGACGGGCAGTCAAGGTCTGACAGACCGGCAGTGATACATAATGGCAATGGTGTGAATGAGCAGGGTGAACACCAGCTGCGAGACTAAATGGCAGTGATACTGTACCAGCAGTGACACCGGCATTGATACCGAGGTGGCATCATAGGTGCAACTGATAAAAACCATGGTGATCTCAATGAGTAATGCAACAGAATGCCAGACTCGATGGCAATGGGAACTATGTGTAATCAAGATGGCATGTGCATTCCTATTCCCCATTAATCTACCCATCGGTTCCACGGAACTGATCACGTGAATTCAAGTATATCGGACAAGCCGGTGACTCCCAGTAGACCAACACCATCTCTAATCGATGTCTGGGTCCTCTCAGGCAGTTGTTGACTTTTACTGTTCTCGTGCACGTGCGGCTGTGATCGAAGCCACTTCAGACAGACGCCAAAATGGTCCGGATGAGTATTATGCAATCTGGCATGCAAGAATGAAGTTGGACATAGTAAGTTGATAACCAAGTTAACACTTGTGATACCTCCTAACCAAATTGCCTTCCAGGAAGCATTTGAAGTCATCATTGGGTATCTGGTCATGACTGAACGATTCAACCACATAGCGCCGTTCTACAAGAGGCTCCATACTGTGGTCTATGCAGCCGAGGATCTCCCGGATCTAAAGTCAGCTTTAATGACGTTAGATCCAACTTGTAACCCGATGGATCCAACCCGTGTAGTTGATCGGTACATTGATCCGTGGTGGGATAGACCATCGGCTGACACCGATGCGATGTTCTTGGTGGGGGGCGTTCCAGACTTTATGGCTCAGGTATGGTATTCCAGCATATTTTACATACAATATTGCTAAGTATACCATGCAGCGGGGAGATCATTATGACCATGTGGTCTCTGCATCATTTGATGATCAACTTCACCGTGATGTGGTCTTTTCTCATCTCCTATCAATTTTGGCAATGAACAATGTACACAATGTGGTCGGAGAGCTAATGTTCAGATGCACCGATGATCCAGAACATGAGGATGAGGGAGCCGGTGACAGGGAGATTCTGGAAGTTTAGCCATTGGACTAGTAATATGATATTATCTTGATTTATGAATGATACCATGCTGGAAGCCAGATACATGATCTGCCATTTCTCTAAGCTCACTACAAAGTGGTTTTTGGTAACATCGACGCAGGAACTTCCATGACAAGCCGGGATCACTGCCGATCCCGGTTCATTGATCCTGAAGCATGTGATCATAATATCATTTCAACTTTGACCTGAACCGGCATCTTCACCATGGATTTTGCTCACTTAAAGATACAGTTGGTGGAATGGCGTAGTCTCCCCCCTTTCATTTTGGAGGCATGTAATTCCTTCCCATTCGGCTCCACTTCTGAGGCACAATGCTTCGCCGATCTTTTGGCTGCAAGGATGCGAGGGCTTTGCACAAGGTTTCTTGAGCTTGATGGCACTGATCGTCAAGACTGTTATGATAGAATTCAAAATGAACTGGTATGTACCCTTCTATGTTTGTTCTAGGAGCAAAACCTCATTCAGATTACATCAGACTGCCGGAGTAAAGTTTGCCGGCAGATGCTACATCAGTGGCTTTGATATAAAACCATCCACATTTTATACCGAAGTAGTCCGTAGCGTGTATAGCGAGGACAGCGACGATGGGACCGAGGCAATTCAAGGGATCGATCTCTGGGATGGTGATCAGGACCCCACCCGCCTGGGGCCCAACGAATTTCCCTGGTGTGTTTACAATGATGAGGCAAGCTGGGCCAAGCCACTTGAAGAAGCTCTGGCTGTCTTCAAATATCATGTCGGTGATTATTTCATTCACTTGCGACTTCACTACTAAGATTTCTGTAGAATCAAGGGATCCCAGCAGAGCCAACTCAGCCCATTCCATCAAGTGCACTTATCCTGGACTTGGTCAAATCATATGAAACTCTCACGCATGCCCAATCCATGTTACCAGGGCTGAAGGAGCGGGTGGTACGGATGCTGATGGCAGAAGAACAGGATGAAGATTCAAATCTACAATTGTAATGGAAAATATGTATGACAATTCCATGATGTATAGTTACAATAGACCGAGAATGAATTCATGATGGCTGCAAAGCAAGTTGAGAGAAAAGATCCAGCTGCATGGAAGTCATATAGTGGCTGACGGTAACAAACCCGGGTGAGTCAATACCGAATCGGTCTAGCACGTTATCCCGCATGTATTGCGCTATGCATACTCTGCTCCCATTGCAATCCGTGGTGCCATGCCTGACAATCCTTCCTAAGACGGCAACCATTGTCCCGGACTCATACTCGAGCTCTAACCCTAAGTTCTGCAGAATTAATCTGGAACCGGAGTATGGTCCAACGGTTGTAAGTCAAACCATGCACCTTGTGAGTTATTATCTCGGTGAAGCGGGGTCTTGCAGTTGCTGATGATTCCGTATCCTGAAAATGGTGACGTCCATAATTTCAACACCTCTAACACAGCCTCCCCTTCCTTGACCTGTGAAGGATCACTGATGATTTTTTCAAAGACCGTCCTGCCAGTGGACAATTGATAGGAAGGCCCCCATCAGTGAAAATGACTCGGCAGTGTGGAAAAGCCAGGACGTTGTTCCTGGGCTGATGCTTCCAGGCTTGAGGGTCGCAGAGATCTCCGGCAAGAATTCTTTGGTCTATCCCTTGATCAGTAGCCTGACTGCGACGATGAATTAAACTAGACTCACATCATGGGCTTGCTGAAACCATGCCGGCGAGAGGTTAATGTTACCGGGTTGTGGGGCCCTGCCAGCACGATAAAGGTCGGGGTGGACAATTGATAGGAAGGCCCCCATCAGTGCAAATGACTCGGCAGTGTGGAAAAGCCAGGACGTTGTTCCTGGGCTGATGCTTCCAGGCTTGAGGGTCGCAGAGATCTCCGGCAAGAATTCTTTGGTCTATCCCTTGATCAGTAGCCTGACTGCGACGATGAATTAAACTAGACTCACATCATGGGCTTGCTGAAACCATGCCGGCGAGAGGTTAATGTTACCGGGTTGTGGGGCCCTGCCAGCACGATAAAGGTCGGGGTGGACAATTGATAGGAAGGCCCCCATCAGTGCAAATGACTCGGCAGTGTGGAAAAGCCAGGACGTTGTTCCTGGGCTGATGCTTCCAGGCTTGAGGGTCGCAGAGATCTCCGGCAAGAATTCTTTGGTCTATCCCTTGATCAGTAGCCTGACTGTGACGATGAATTAAACTAGACTCACATCATGGGCTTGCTGAAACCATGCCGGCGAGAGGTTAATGTTACCGGGTTGTGGGGCACAGCTGCCCACGGGTTTGTAGTATGCCGGATCGGTTCGCCAGCTGCCTTTGTCACCTGTTAACGAGCCGCCCAGAGCATTGTCCATCTTTATGGTGGCTTGCCATAAATCCTTCTAGAGAATGGCGAATCAGCATAATGATTTCGATACACTTTGGTCAACTGGTACATACCTGCCATTCCTCAGAGAGGGCCCCTGGAACATACCATGCTAACACCTTCCCATATGCATCCGAAATGAGAGTTGGAGATGTGATGACGGTGTCGGCATATTCAGTGGGAATCGGAAACTGACATGCCATGCGGTCCTCCTCTGTCTGCTTTCGGCCGGTCGCAGTCTTTGGTAACATACGATCATACCGTTGCGCATCCATGGTCGGCATTGTAACTGGGAAGTCCCATCAGAAACAAGAAAGGTGCATAATATTTTTAATATTACTTTGATTAAGGAATGCTTGACTGGCCTTTGTTGCCAAGAGTTCAGCATCCTTGACCAACGACACCGGCAGATTCAGAGGTGGAGTTGGGCCAGGGTTGCAAGGTGTAAATATCGGTGATGGCGTTGCCATTAATTGGACCGGTGGAATGGGAGGTGTCATAGACAGAATGTAAGAAAACCGTTGTCGAACATATGTGGCCAGTACATCGGTAAGATAGAACACAGAGTTTTCAGGGAACATTTGGTGTGGATGGATGAAAGTGGGTGGCCCACAACTCGATGCTCTGTTTAAATACACAGGACATTTCCCGGCACAGGAGCACCATTAAACAGCATGGTATTGGAGCTCCGGGACATGGCGGTGAACTTGCAATGAACGGGAGCGGCAGTGAACGGGAGTGGCAGTGAACGGGAGCGGCAGTGAGTGGGAGCGGCCATTCTGGATCACACCCAGTCAGCAGCAGTCATCGTTGGTAACACCTCCCAGTGAGTACCACAGCCGGTCCGGACTACTCCCAGGCGGTACCACCTCCAGTCAGTATCACTCACTGTCAGTATTACTCCCGGGCGGTACCACCCCCGGTCGGTATCACTCGATGTCGGTATCACTGCTTGTCAGAGCAGCAGTAAACAGAACTCAAAACACTAGCGATGGAGACTGGATCATTATTCCCCATTCATTATTTATTTACACTGGTGAATGAAATGCTAATCAATCCTGGTGTTCCAGTCATCTCTTTCGACTCCGTTTAACCATCCGTGACTTCTGAAACCTCACGGAAGCCGATTCAGCACCAACTGCCACTCGAGGGGTCACTGTGGCTGCAGCTGCAGCAGTCCTTGCCCTAGTGTTTGCTCCCAGGGGAGGGGGTGGAGGAATATCAATGCTAAATGCTTGTCGTTTTGCCTGTTTCTTTGGTGGACGGCCTCGTGGGCGGGGATTCTCTGAGATAGTTGTCGAGGCAAGCCGGGTGGTTAGGGATGCTGCCTCCTTGTCAGGACCCTGATCGGCGGTCCGTGGCACTGAGATGATGTCGAGATCTTTCTGCTTGCTCCTTGGGCCGAATGTGCTCCGCCGGACCACTGAAATTTCAATGTCGATAACCAGGGTTTTATTTGAGACACCAGAGGAATACTCACCCGATTCCCTGTTCTCTGATTCAAACCGAATCGCCTTCCCTCTTGGAGGATTCGGTGTCTGCCTGGAGCCTGAAGGACGATTTGGCAATTCATCATCACTGTCATCCATTGCATCGACTGGGCCAAAGTTGAATGCCTCCCCTGAGTCAGAGTCGGACCCCACCGACATCTTCCTCTTCCTCCTCCGTGAATCTGGGGCTACAGGGTCCAACCATGATTCCACTGCCTTTGCTTTCCCCTTGGCTCTTGTTGACTTCCTTGCTGGCCCATCAGGAGAGAGGGGGGTCGCCGGCCTGCTTGTCCTTGCCGGACTGATCTCACCCTCCGTATGGAATCGGAACCCAATGCCATTCTCGCTGTCCTCTTGCCTTGAATGCCAATAACCAAGAATCTCCTCTAATTGCGGCCCATTCAGTTTAGAGGGATCAACGAGAGTGAACCCTTCCGGCACTTGGTCGGCATCAAAGTAAGCGCTCGGGTTTTGAACAATGGATGTCCATGGTGGTATTCCGGCTTGCTTGCCGGTCGCACGCCCTGAAGATGCAGGGATTAGCCATGGGATAATGGAACACTGTGTTTACTCACTGTATGCCACCGCAACATAAGACCGTACCAAGGCCTTTTTATCCATCCCCTTCTTTGGCCATTGCGATGGGTCCAGTAGTAGTGGGTGGCCTTCCCCATCGGTTGGAAGGTCCTGGTATGGCTTCCGGCTCGTCCCGCCAGAGGTCATCGTCATAGCATTATTTGTGTCTGCAGATCCATGTCACCTGTAGATTACAGTAGATATAATTAACAATACTCACTGTGCATTTCCGTTGCATGCTGGCTCAAAAGCGCCATGATCGGCTTGGACTCCCAATCCGGATGCGCTTTAAAGAACGATGTCCCGCCGAGCTGTTCCATATATTCCTGCCTAAAAGACAAGTCAGTGCCGATGATTTAGAAGAGTAAAATAGTACACGTTACCCATTAACAACCACTGTCCCATTTTCATTCCGATAGAAGCTGAGGATCACGCAGTCCATGCCACATGATCGTTTCATCTCCTTGCAGAATGACCGGACATACTTGTATGCCTTGGTGGCACTCCTAGAGCCTGGTTCACATCATGACAATAACTGACGTCAATTGACTTACTTTGCTTGCTGGGCTGCCGGTGGCCCCATTTGGTTCCACAGCTCAGCCACCAATTCCAGGCGCTGTTTCTCCTCATCCGACGTCCTATCCCATACCTTTGTCAGTTCGGCCTGGTACATGCCGAACGCACGCTGGTTGTCTGCCTTGCCAGACTCTGAGCCGTTCCATCCACCTGACTTTGTTCGGATGGTGTTCTTGAGGTCAGCGTCAGCCTCAACGCCTAGGACCTTCCTTGCCGTCCATTTTTTCACGTCCCGGAATTTTTCGATGGACTCCCTTTTCCGTCCATAAGTGTGGAACCACGTGTAAATACCCTGTAACCATGCGTTAGGGAATTGAGATTTTATTCCATGAGACATGGTGTACAGCTTACCTCTTTCTTCAGCTTTCTGTCAGACTCTGACCAATGCGGCGAATTTTTCTTCAAGTCCTCATACACCTTGGTCGCAATTTTCCGTCGGTCATTACGATTGGCAGCCTGCCATTGTTCTTTCCGGTCATGCAAGCAGGCGATATCCTCCGTGGTCAGTTTGAATCGTACAAGCTCGAGAGGGACTTGAGGAAGTTCGTACATATTCAGGCGAAGATTGGGTTCCAAAGCAGTGATGGTAGTGTGATGGGGGTGGTTATGAGACGACGGATCAGGAGACGGAACTGAGGATCATTTTTAAAGTCCGGTGTTGATCATGATCAGCATCAATGATCAACAATTCAATCATGATTGGTGAGTGACAGGTCTGCCCGAGTCTCATGGTTCTACGCATATGATACATGTAATTATCAGCGGATAACATGACTGAGATCAAGCCCTTCTAATTTATTTCCCAATAACTCATTTGTTGAAGTGGTACTGCAGTGTTTCAGACTCATCGAATAAACCCACATCTTGATGAAAATATGCCCATACCATGGCTTCATCCAGATTTCATTGCCTGAACATCTCAGAGGCATTCTTTCCTTTTACTAAATGTACATTCACACCGACCAGATGGAGTTGCTGTGATAATGAGACTACCTTGCACTTTCAGATGCGTAGGCCTCACCCTCAATAAAATCACCGGCAATAAAACCATATGTCCAATTATGATGTTTTCACACATGGTCTGAGTCAATTGTAAATACAGATTTGCATGACGAGTTTCAGTATTTACCAATCCATCACATTATGCTGCCAAGATATATGGCACCATGTCGACCTCAGTATCCAACTGAGAACACAACATAATCATCAAGTTACATATCACATCCTAATGCCTCAGAGCTCGTAACTGCTAATTTCGGGAATGATCATAACGGTTCCTTCATGTGCACCACAGCTTGCTTATATGGCATTCATGATATGCATGAAACCATTTTGGGAACGACTTGCATTGATGTGGCAACAAGGAATGTAAATCAAGATTCAAGCAGTTGGGACAGGCAAGACAAGGCTGAGGCAAAGTACTATATGCCGAAATTGTATAGCTGCTACTGATGGCACATTACTTACATATGATTGTAACATCTGCTACCTAGTAGATGAGAACAAACTTGCATTGATGTGGCAACGAGGAATGTAAATCAAGATTCAAGCAGTTGGGACAGGCAAGACAAGGCTGAGGCAAAGTACTATATGCCGAAATTGTATAGCTGCTACTGATGGCACATTACTTACATATGATTGTAACATCTGCTACCTAGTAGATGAGAACAAACTATTCGCCTATGAAGTATGATATCATTGTTACCTACAGAAATAGTGTACAACAACTGTAACCTAGTATATAACGATGAATGGACATTAGGGGAACACTAGTTGTGTTCTCTTAAGATATTCCACCTTGTTTGGTGTGACATGCCTATCTCAATGCAAACTCACTTCCCCTGACTTCTAAATATAACTGCCCATCCCATCTTTCCGCTGCTTCTTGTAGAGCCCACAAGTGTGCTGCCCGGGTTGGTGGGAGTCTCAGTGTTGCCCTAACATTATATATCTAATGGAACCACCACAATAGGCAATTATAACCATTTCTTCAAGTACATACCACCCCAAAGGTTGACCAGTCATATGAACGCATTCCCAGCTTACATTTCACATGATTGGTCATCCTATCCATATTTGGACTTCCACCTTCTAATTCTGTCACCACATATACGCCGCCTACCCCTCTAAAGTAAAATAATGCCGATTAAAAAGTTCAAGGCCAATGTTCACAATTCTGGCACTGGTGATGTTCTCATTCAAAGCTCCACCAGCTATTACACATCGAGGGGATTGGTCCAAAAAACTAAAGCCAGCACACGAGCATCTTCTGCCAACTCCACCCCGAACGCTTCGCCCTCCAAGTCTCAGAAGAACATGCATGTCTTCACCCCCTGCCATGAGCAAGTACATCATGATGGGTTTGATTATGATGCTGCTATGATGGAACCGTTGAAGCTTCCCCAATCCAAGGTACGTCGATCTCAGTCATGGTCTCTGGGGAACTTTAATTATTTTGCTACTTCTAGTCACAAAATGATTACCTCAGGGAATATGTTGCGAAAAGAAAGTTCTACCTCTCACGGATGCTGGCTTCAGAGGCTGGCCCAGCTTCGCGTCGGTGTAGTGCATGTGGCTTGGCAGCGGAATGGCGGTGCAAGAATTGCCTGGGCTATCCCCTCTTTTGCAGTTCATGCTGTAGATCTTCCCATGCATGCACCCCCTTCCACCTCATTCAACGATGGACCAGCGAATTTTATCAAGATTCTTGGCTGATTGAGACAGGGCTTACGCTCCACTTTGGACATGGGGGGAAGCCTTGCCCCTCGTATACCCCGACAGAGACTTTGACAGGAATCCCGGACATCCCATTTGGACTTCCGGACATCCCTGATGAGCTCAACGTTATGGAAGATGAGTTGGATGCCGATCCTTTGCCTGAGGGGTTCATGGAAGCAGAGGCCGACGAAGGACATCATGAGGCGGAACACTCAGAAGGGGAGTTCTTAGACCCGCATGACCAGGCAAGGTGGACGAGGGATAACCTGAAATATGGGACAAATGTCGTGGTTATTGTTCATCAAAACGGCATTCATCACTTGCCCGTTCGGTGGTGTAGGTGCCTAGGACATGCACCGGACGATGTTCAGGCCCTGGACCTCCACTTCTTTCCGGCGTCATTTAAGAAACTGCGGATGCTATTCACCTTCCAGGGCCTTGATTCCTTCCTCGCAGAGAATCAAGAATGTAAAAATTCGGCATGGCATTACTATCAGAAGCTCCGCCGGTTCACATCTGGCTGTTTTCCGCACAGCGTCCCGGTCTGTCTGACTACCGATTTATAGCTTATTTCTCATACATAATATAGGACCGGTACAGGGAGCTGTTACGTTGCACGAGACAATACAGGAACCTGAAGCATCTCAAATGGCATGGCTTCAGCCATGAAGCCAGAAGCCCGGGTCTTGGAGATCTGGCCGTTCTCTGTCCGGCATGCCCACAACCAGGCATGAACTTGCCGGAAAACTGGGAAAATGATAATGAACGGTGAGTTTATTCCATCCCATGATGACCTGGAAAGAAATGAAGTCTTGTTTCCCAGGTGGGTATACACCAGATCATTTGCGATTGATGGGAATTTCACGGCATCTCACCAACGTCAGAAACGTCCTGAAGATGATGTCCCATTAACAAATGGTCATTCATTTATGACGGAACCGGTGACATATAAAGAACATCTCAAGGTGGCTCTTGAGTCCAAATCGGCTCCAAGTACATGCAATGAATTCAAGGCGAACCGGAAAGTGGACGTGGCCGGGTATGATGCCACAGGGATCAGAGCAGTGGCATGCCTTCGGCATGGCTTCTTCCAACCAGAAGCCACAGTCGACTTTCAGAGAGGAGAACAGTGCGTTATTGAATTGTTTCCGAGTGCACAGTTATGCTAAATACTCACAGACAAAAGAATATCGATTATGCAGTTTGCAAGGCCCTAAATGGGAAGAACATGGAGAAGGTGAAACGGGCATTGCTCGTATACGATATATTTTGCCAATGGTTTATCAACTTCAAAATCCGGGTTGATCACTCACCATACCTTTCAGTCCCGGAGGGGATGGTTGTAGAGGGAGGGATTGGGGATTTCCATGTAAAGGGCCATGTGGACGACTGCTTCACGCGGTTTGCACTACTGTTCATTATAGGGAGCGGGGTGATCGATGGGGAAATTCTGGAGACGTTGTGGGCTGTGCTGAATGAGACCTCCCGGAGTGCCAAGGGATCGACGCTCGCCCACCGGAATGAAATTCTGGACGACCATATGAATCATTCAAACTGGAAAAAGTTGATTGGAATGGGTATGAAATGTTGTACCAGGTGCCAATTAGATTGCTAACTCGATATCAGTTCCAGCTCTGATACGGAAGATGAAACGGGCCCAGGAATTGGTTCTGACTGCCGAGGATTCATACAAGAATTTGACAGAATCGGCATCGGCCTGTGATCTTAATGAGTGGAGGAAAGGGGAGCAGCAGGCACAGGAGGGCCGGGCGGAGGATGTCAAGAGTATGGATTATTTTGATCTGAAAACACAACAAGGTGCGTTGGTGCTATGTGTGGATATTCTGTGTTGACGTGCCTTATGTTAAACATAGCTCCGGGGAAAGCAGAAGTTCAGCTCCGACTTGTGGATGAAGGAATGTTTTCCGGCAACTCTGGTCTCATTGATTTCTTAGCAAAGGGACTGAGTATTCAGGAATCGCAGTGAGTAGGACTACATTATATTGATGGTGTAACATTTATTTGGCTGGTTGGTTACAGAATGTCCCTACAGAGTTACATTAGGCATGCTGGAAAGGCACCAACGACAGCAGAACAGATCGAAATCACTAAGCGACGGAGTCGGTTATTGAACCGGATTACGGACCATCAATGAAAGGCTCATCAATACCTCACTGGCGCGGACGATGATGACTATTCGTTCGAACCATCAGAGGTATATGATATTGGCCAAGATGGAGAATTAGAACTGGTGAGTAACCGCCGGCCAGACAATCCGTTTGTAGCCAACGAGGTGGGCCACTGGCCAGAGTGTTTCCGGCTGACGTTGCCTTCTGGGATGACTCGACGGGTCCGATGGGAACACGGAATTCAGGGCGTTGCCGCATTGGAGATCCAGCTGCGGGCCGGTCAATGTAATGATGCATTGAAAGCTATTCGACTGGCATTGGGAAAGAAGGCATTCTTGTTTCGAACAAAAATCCGCCCAAGAGGCCCAAAGACAGGTAAAACAAAGTCGTGGGATGAGATTCATGCAGTGGATCAGACACTCCGTTTGAATGCTCAAATATATTGATCTTCGAGGGAATCACTGGTGGATTTGGAGGCACCAATGGCAATGACAGACCGGTTCCAGGTTCTAGAGACGAAACATCTCAAGACAAGCACTACGCTCCTGGACCCCCGGCAGGATGGTTTCAAGCATGTGCAACTGCCTTGGTTCTGGTATCTGGATGTCACTGGGGATAGCATATCAGCCAGCCATTTGAAGGAATGTAAGTTTGTGTATGAATGAACACAAATTGAGTCTGACCATAAGAAAAAAAGTCCACAGGGTTAACTGGCTACGAGCAAAAGCAATGTTTGACAGAGCGAGTGAGGAATTGGTCCTTGTGAGGCATGAAATGGGGTGGACTATCAGATGCTTCGAACACCATGCGGAGCAGTGGAGACGAAGAAAAGAAGATGGAACATCCCCCGGCCATTTGATGTATGCAGCAAGTCAACAGGCGATGTGGGGGCAATTTGCGGTCTCTGCAAAGGACTCATTTTCCAGTATTTTGTAAGAATGAGGAATATGTACATTGCGTTCAATAGTGTAATTGCTGTTCTGTGCTGCTCAGGCTTATCCTGACAATGACTAATGCAACTTCACCGTTTCAGTTTGACTGCCGGGCTGTAGCAGTTGCTTGTGGGGAGCACTCTGGGTCAGCACCAGTGCTGGTGGAAGGCTGCTACCTATGCTCTTCCGTTGTGGATCACTGCCCATTTGATCTGTCGTCGGGGATCACTCCCAATTCCATCTGCCATTCGGTCTCACAGCTGGTGACCAAAGGCAGCGATTGCCGGTCAGTATCACTGCCGTTGACACTCCAAATCATCCAATGAGCTAGTCACCCTAAATCCTTCATTGTCCCACTTGATATCCTGGTTCGATGCCAATGTCAATATCAGCTCTGTAGTATATATTGGATGTTTTTGCGCAATAGCTCACTACCGTTTGGTCTCACTGCCGTTTGGTCTCACTGCCGTCCTACCTCACTGCCGCCCTACCTCACTGCCGTCCCACTTCATACCCATCAATATCACTGCTGTCCTACCTCACAGCCGGTCGGTCTCACCGCCGTCCTACCTCACTGCCGTCCCACTTCATGCCAGTCGGTAACACTGCCGGTCGGTAACAGTCGGCGGTAGCACCCCCAGGCAGATCTAGTGTTGGGATTATGTATACAACAGTATACAGGCAAGCCAAGGCAGTTAGCATGCCTAGGGAATATTACCAGAATATGCTAAGTCATATTAACACATGTTTAACAGAGGTTAACACATGCAGGGACATATAGGGGAATCCACAGTTAACACATGCTACAGGATTATACATCCTGCAGCATGTCTATGATAGCCTATCCAAGACAGAGCTATGGATAGAGTGTCTATGACACACCCTGAAGGAAGTCTAGGACTTACCAAGCCATGATATCATATGTCACTATTATTGACACTATTATAGGGGATATGACATAGTTATTCCATTATTAACTGGTACAGGGGTCTATGACAGAATACCTCCTTTATATATTATAGGAGTGCATTACACTATACCTCCTAACAGTGTAGTATAAATATTGCACACTTTGTAGGAGATGAATATAACATTCCTCCCTGTTGCAGACTCCCTCACTCACTAGCCTTTGAGATTAACTTCATCTTCTTAACCTTGTCCTTAACTCCTCCTGCCACTGTTCACCACTCCATTCCCAACATCTAGTGCCGGTGTAAGTCTGCTACCTACAGAATCAGCCACCGTGGGGTATCACTGCTTATTCCTGCTGCCATGCGGTCTCTGCTGTTCGGTATCACCACTTCATATCACTGCTGGTGAATTTCACTGGCAGTTGGTATTCCTGTAGTACTGCTGTTTTAAAGTAAAAGGAATTACTGCAGTTCTCATTCACTGCTGGTCAGTATTTATTCAAAACATTGTACCTCACTGCCTATGCATGTCAAAGATCTCTGGAACTGTCCATTTCCATGTGGTTTGCCATAGCTGTAACCTTTACAATCTCAAGTTACCATTACACGACTACGTTACAACCATTATACAGTACTAGTATCACCCTACAGTAGTCCATATACGAATAAAGTAGAGAAGCGCAATTACCTTGGTACATCAAGATCATGGTTTACTGAGTACCCAGCAGCCTTGAATCTTAGGAGGCAGTCCCGCATTTCATCGATGCTTTGCCCAAGCAACATCTCCATTTCCAGCAGCCAACGGATTACGTTTTCCCGTTCATCGCATCGTTTGTTCATCTTCCCTCTGGGTTTCCTCACATGCTCTTCAAAATCTCCTACCAAGAGCTCGATCCTTCTCTTCCAACCACCGTCTTCATCGTCCTCTCCAGTACTCTCTTCCGAATGCTTCCTGTCCTGCATGCGGGATCTCACTGAGCTGGGAAGGTCAACTTCCATTGGGTCCGTATCCATCTCATCAGTGCCTGACAGGGTTACCACCGTTGTTCAACAAGGTCCGTGACAGATCCGGGGTAACCCCTTGGGATGACCCTATGCCGTTTGCCCCATTTGCCAAACTCACGGAAGACATCGCCTTGCCCGCCAACTTCAGCAAGATAACCCTTCATTGGCATCAGCTCGCCGGCATCCACTCCATTCTCCGATCATTCCTGTCCCCCAAGGAGGACCCCTCTGCTGTCCTTGGGGTCCTCATTGTGGATGAGGTTGGCCTCGGGAAAACGGCGCAAGCCATCGGGGTCGTCGCATTTTTTATTCAGGTGATATACTTACAGGAGACCAAGAAAAAGCTCCCGAGAATCCTATGTGGGCACTTGTCTTTTCTTTCAGCCACACATCTAGCTTTAGCTCTGACTTTAATTAATTCCAGTGCAGTGGCCTTTTCTTAGGGACAAAAAGGTGATCCCGTCCCTCCCACACCTCATTGTTTGCCCAGGCACCCTCGTGGCGCAGTGGGTGAGTGAACTGAAGGTCTTCATGCATCCTAAATCCATGGACATATTCATCTATGACAACCAAAATGATGGAGCGCATTTCTGGAGTTCTTCAGGCCCCATGCACCTGTCACAACATCAGCCCCAAAACCAGATCATTGTCACGAGCCACTCCGTAAGTTGAGCTTTCACTGTACTCAGCCACCTTACTGACTGAATCTTCAAGACCTTGTCCAAGGAGTTCAATGACAACTTCAGTGTACGCAAAAAGAGAAAGGGCTCTCGACCTACGGACATGCCTACTGCCACAGGGCCCCTTGAACACACGCTCTTCGGCCAGTCGTTTCTCACGGTCATCATCGACGAAGCGCATCATATGCGGAACCCCGGCAAGAAGCACACCAGTGCCCTGAAGCTCCTGGAACGGGCAACGGTGCATCTTATTATGACAGCGACTCCTCTTCATACATCTTCAAAGGTAAGTCTGCGGTGTGAATAGGCATAGTTGACATACCAACTCTCTAGGATATTGCCGCTATGGGTCGCCTCGTCGGCATCCCATACTTCCTAACCGAATCCGCATTCTCCCAGGAGAAGGAAGACACCACGGCAGTCCGGAGAGCAAAGAACCTCGATGACGATGGGGAGAGCCTGCTCATAGAGCAAGTCAAGGCCGTTAAACGCCTACAGGGCCACCTCCTTGGGCACTTTCTCCGGAGGACAACAGAGAGCCTCGACTTCAAGGGTGAGCCCCTGCTGCCTTTACCACCCTATAAGGAGTTTTTGGGTGTGCTGACCCTGACAAAGAGGGAGAATGACATCATTCAGACCCAAGCTGCTCTCGCCAAAGCAGCGTAGGTGATGAATTTGCACCTTTGACCTTCATTTCTAACTTTAGTTACTTTACAGTGTGGAATCGGCAAGCAGCTTGTCCAAAATCCAAACAAAAGTAAGTAGCTAGAAAGCGTAACACTGCCGAATCACTTCCTGACCCCTGCACTTGTAGAAATTTTACCTTGAATACCGTACGGCCGTCGGATATGCGAAGGAAGACCCTACCGCCATATGGCCATCATTCAAGACCCTTGAAGAGTGGATGCCAGTCAGGAGCACCAAGATGGATGTGTGTGCACGACTCTGTGCACATTACCTTACCCACGATGACGCCGACAATGTGTCCTTCGTGGATGGGCAGCCCGTCTTCCCACCAATCACCAATGACCCCCAGGTGCCGCTCCAGAAGACACGCCGCATCATCGTCTTCCAGGAGTTCGCCTCGATGGCACCACTTCTCCAGAACGTGCGTGTTCCATTACATCTCACACATTTCATGCCTCTTCACTAATCCTTTTCAGGTTTTCTGCCTTTATGGGATCCCCACCCTGGCCATCAATGGCAAGATCTCCTTCAAACAGCGAGACAAAATAATAAAGGAGTTCCATGACGGCAAGTGCCCTGCCAGAGTGCTCATTTTCTCCAGTGTCGGATCAGCTGGCCTGAACCTTTCAATATCTGATACGGTCATCTTCTTTGTGAGCAGGTTTTCCCCTATTGTTTTATTCTGTTGTATTGTCTATCTCTATGTTTTCCTTCTTCCCTGCTCCCCCGCTCCCCCCCAATGTTTTTTTTGCTCACATGTCATCAAACATGCAGGATCAGCCATGGTCTGCCCAGGATGAGCGTCAGACACGCGGGCGTGCCCACCGTCAGCCACAGACGAAAACCGTCAAAGTCTTCCACCTCCTTGCGAATGACTCTGCTGACCTCCTGATGAATACCGTGGCAAGAGGCAAGCGTGCTCAGTTTGATGTCTTCGTCAATAAGGAAATCGGAGAAGGTTCGTCCCCCAGTACCTCTCTACTACCCCATGAGCCTACATAATCTTGCGTAGAGCTGGAACAGCTGTTACAAGGCTGCATTCCTGATGTCCTTGATGACATGAAGCCCAGTCCACCACGTCCACCTGGTGAAAAGCGGAAGAAGGCAGCCATTGGTGGTGACGATTTGCCTGGCACTGGCCAGCTTCGTGCTTCCGCCCAACCCTCAGACCCAGATGCCTCGAACCTCCCATCTGAGCCAGATATGCCCTTTGGAACGTTGGATGGAGAGGCACTCAGTGAAGGGCCTGAGTCAAATTTGTCCGACTTCTTCAACAGTGGGCCCATAGCGCTATGATTGGGGACTCAGCACTGATCTATTTCCTGTCAGACGCCACCATGGTTTCGGACGGAGAAGGGCTCAGTGAAGGGCCCGCATCGAATGCATCGGACGCCTTTTATGGTGAGCTCGCTTCGATATGCCTTGAGACCCTATGCTGATTTATTTCCCATCAGACACAGACGCCCCCACCATGACTTCAGATGGAGAGGTGCTCAGCCAAGGGCCTGCGTCGAATATGCCTGACTCCTACGGTACGCTCGTTTCGCCACGCTCAGAGACCAAGCGCTGAAATCTCCGCCATGCAGATGCGACAGCGGCAGAGGAGCTGCCACTGAGAGCACCCAAGACCCGGAGGTGGAGATCACCGCTCTTCAGCGACGAAGGTACGGGCCATGGGTCCATTCAAGGCTGAACCCCCTTAATAACGTTCACGCACAGAGGCCGTCGCCCAAAAAGCTCATGCCCTGCATTCAACCTCCCCCGTGAATCCTGGCAGTCGGAGTCCTCCGCCAAAACGTCTCAGACTTGGCACGGTCGGCCCCGAAGGCCAGACTCAATTGATGGGCGCGCATGAGCACCTCCAGCAGCTGCGCGACGCCCGTATGCCCTCTGCATCGGAACTGCTGGCCCCACTGACCAGCATGGCAGAGAAGAGTGCGGGCCATACCGCGTCGTCATCAACGAACGCCGCACAGCGGCAATTCCTCGCCTCCCGACCGGGGTCCGGTGAGTCACACGCAGTTTTAGTTAGAAAAAAAGCTAGTTTGACACCCAGCAGTAGCAGGAAGCTCTGGTGTGCCCTATGCATCAACATCTGCAGGCACAGCAGCATTTTCGAAGCCAAACCCCTTCAATCCCTTCTCCGGACCCTTTGTCCTCAACCCTGCGCCGTCAGGAGCTGGCCAAGGCATCCTCGGTCAGTACTTCCGCGCTGTCTGCCGGCGCAGCGCTGCCAGCAGCCTCATTGCGCCCGATCCCCGCCTCGAAGCCCAATCTGTTTGCCCGCCCGCCTCCACAAAACGCAGCCCCTGGTCGTCAGCCAGGGCGATTAGATGATGTTAGCGTTCCTTCAAAGGATGCTCTGAAGGGCCATCGCACAAAGAAGAAGTCAAAGCCCTGAACGCACCAGGCAGGAGTGGCACGCTGCAGCTCCGGTGCTCTCTACATGATTATCGCATGCTCGCTACGACCTGTCACCTGTCCTTTTGTATTCATAGTATGCACTGCCTCGTGAGACTTGATGTGCGCTCCTCTGTGACGACCACTGCCTGCACGAGACTCTCGCACGCCTAACAGCCGCCCACACCTCTAGACATACCGCGTATTGATGAGAAAACGCTGTGCAAAAACAGCTGCAGCTACGATCACGGCCCAGGCCCTTCTCACCAACCACCCACAGCCCTGCGCCCTGTCTCCGCACCCACCCACACCGCACTACTTCCGTGCACATCTTCGAGGAGGAAAATGAGGTGCTCTTCCGGGGAGTCACCCCTGGTACGAGCGCCGCCCTGTGTCTTCATGTCCGGCGGAGATGACGCGGCAGGATAGTCCTTGGGCTTGGGTTCCTGCAAATGGCACGCGGTTGGATCCGGCGGCCACGAGAATCTGCACGGAACTACTTCCCTGCAGATCCATCCGCCCATCAAGATAGCGGAGGGGGTGGAGAAGGGGGCATCGGGCAGCGTAGAGTTGTGTCAGAGGAGCGGTCATAAGTAGAACGCCCCGTGCAGCGGTACACTGGGCAGCCCCTGCGTCATCAAGCTTGGCATTAGGGAGCATGCGTGGCGAGTCGACAGGAGCTGAGTCCAGAGTCCAGAAGGGGGTTTGCGAGTTGGGTGTAGTTTTCAAACTAATTCGTTACCCATCACGTGGTCGCGTTCAGTAAAGACTGGATCACGTGTAATTATCGCGGTCAGATCGTGATCATTTGACATGACGCAACACCTACCATCACTGCAAGCTCGTTGGCAGTAGTGCCGACGAGATTCCTTGAAGGTTTGGTTGTCTTAATCATAGATCTGCGGAGTTGCGGGCTAGTAGTAGCTGCAAGTTCGTAGTCATCTACTCGAGGTCTAGCCCAATACGAACCCAGGCGCCACACTCTTTGGAATCCGAACGTAGGCTCTAGCAAACCATAGGTGGCACACTCTATTCACGGTAAGTGCCCCATTCAAACTATAACCAGGCGCCCCACCTATTAATCTGCCTGCAGTCTCACTCAGCGCATTCTCGACGACGAATCGCTGATCGACTGGTGTGTTGGGAAAATAAGTGCCAAGTAAGTGTACTCACGCACATCCTTGTTCTCAACCCCTGCTAATCACATTTGTTTTGCTACAGCGGTGACGCCGCCTTCTATTTGACTGCCCTATAACCCTGACACCTCACTCCTTCTCACCCCACCTCCTCGCCCCCCCTGCCATGCAGATGGACCCTTCACTCCCCTCTGAATTGGACTACAGGATTCATTTGTTCGATGCTCTTCCTAAAGATGACGAATACCTATTAAAGTACGCCCGGAGGGAGAAGCTCTACTTCTTCTGGGAGCCCGAAAACTGGGGCCTCTGGTCCTCGCCCAATATGCCATACCTCTGTAAGCCCATCCACCGCCCGACCCTCGAGCACGACTACGGGTTGTTCAGCGATTACTTCCGCCGCCCTCGCAAGACGCGTTGGATGGAGAATCTACAGCCTTTTCTTGGCTTCTGGCCGTTGCGACCCGAATGGATCGGGCCATTCTCATGCCTAAATCTCATTCGTGGTCGCCTCCCTGTGAGACGGGATAAGGATATTCGCTACTGGCAATGGCACGTTGACCCGGATGTAGTTTATGCGTGGCAGGTCCTGGAGGGGCAACTGGTGCGGCTTGCAACTGCTCTCCTTCGCCGGCACATCACAACGACCTACGATTGTGGGAGATTCGGGCCATGCCCCTTCCGCATGAATGTGCCTACAGGAAAGGGTTTGGAAAGCCGGAACATTGCGCCCAGGCTCTCTACAGCTCTCGAAATGCCTTTGTTGCACTCACGGCATTTGTATCATTCACTATTGCACTCGACTTGTCCGTATACCCTCCGGTGCCTGGAACAACACCAGACTGGTTCTTTTTCGCCGAAACAAAGGTCGGGATGGACCCTGCATGGCTCAGCGAACTGGCAGAGTCATTTGTCTGCAACTTCACGCCAGGGTTTCGCCCTGGCTGCTATGTCAACGCCACCTCCCCTGCATATAAGGCGACATTCCCAGCCTTCAAGGCAGCAAACGTTCCACTTTTCATCCTCTGGGGCTTCCGTCCGGCCACTCTCTCAGCTGATGATCTGGCCTGGCGCTATCGTCCATGCAGAGCCGAGGCGAGACATGCCATCAACAAGTACTGTGATCGTCTGGCACCTGCCGACGATCCCCGTGGAAACGTAGCATTCTGGCACAACATGAAGGCACCGGGCAAACCCATAAATCCACAGTCACCACCCTCTCCCTCTCCTTCCCTGTCATATCCCATGCAAGCCTGCGACGGATCTCCGGCGGATCACCGACGGAGCCGCCGTCATATCAAAAGACTATTTCAAATTGTATTTCAAATTACTCCTGTTTTGTTTATATCACATATCTATCATTGCGGATCATCTTACTTACTGCGTACTCGGTACTCCGTTGATCCCGCCGTAGTTACCCCGGTTACTTACTTACTATAAAACTTAGTATAACGTCACTTGTAACTTCAGTTTGATAATTGTATTGTTATCTCCACAACTCTCTCACATCTAAAGTCCTCGCTCTCTCTTAACTTCCGGAACTCCGCCGGACCTCCGCTCTTATTACCGTCACCTTGTAAATTGGACATTGGGCGTAGAGAAGGGCGCAATCCCTTTTAGATTGAAGCCAAGTCCTTTGCCGCCACGGAACTCCGTCGGAACTCCATCGTAACCCCGCCTACGAGATCAGTTCGTAACACCCCCCCTCTGCCGGAGTACAATGGTACAGAGATTGCCACCGAGGATTCACCAGCTTCACCTCCCCCCCATCTGCAAGGGGAATACGACCCCCCGGATCCACGCGTAGACGGACCCCAGTTCCTTCTCAATCGCCTTGCCTATATCCATTTGAAATCCCGGGGACGCTATCGGCCCCAGAATTTCTTTATCCAGGTTTTTTCTCATGGTCTAACCATAAACGGCAAAGACCTGCCAACCTGGATTATTGCCTAAACCAAAACTAAACCAAAAACAGTAAAGACTGGCCTCACTGTTCTGACCCTCATTTCCTAATCTAGATTTTTCCCATGGCCAAACCATAAACGGAAAGGCCCTGTCAATGATGGTATTTCTATGAATCCAAAATGGGAGAGACCCTCAACGTAGAGGTTTGTACTACTGTCCGTCATCCTCTTTCCTCCCCCCCCCCCCCCCGTGCGCGTGTGCGCATGCGTGCATGCATGTGCATGTATATATACATCCATTTGAAATGTATATTAGATATGACAGAGATATGCTCTAAAAGGAAGTGAGTGAAGCCGCTATAATCAGGTTCCGTTCATCCCAAAAGAAGAAGAAACAAACCGACTATGCTCTAAAAGGAAGTGAGTGAAGCCGCTATAATCAGGTTCCACTCATCCCAAAAGAAGTGAGTGAAGCTGCTATAATCAGGTTCTGCTCATCCCAAAAGAAGAAGAAAAAACAAACTGACTACGCTCTAAAAGGAAGTGAGTGAAGCTGCTATAATCAGGTTCTGCTCATCCCAAAAGACGAAGAAAAAACAAACTGACGATTGAACCCGACCTCAGAACCCAAATGGAGCTTTTTCTGTGCCACCCATCTTTTGAAATTGCATTATTGCGTTCAGGTCCCCGTTTTGCTCACCATCAGGTAATGCAGGTTCCTCTGCTACCCACTACTCCAGAAAAAGAAAAAAAAAAATGAAGGGAAAAAAAAATGATCAATTGAAATGGTTAAATAGTAACTACAGGGTTTGGCGCTCAGTCATCATCAAGTGGAACCCCCCTCTTCATTTTATTCTTATACTTGCACACTCCAACCTTCTAACAAACCGTCATGCCTCCCAACCCACTGATGTGTTCCTTCTGCCATGCAACTTTTGCTGATAAGACAGAACTAAAAGCCCACAGCGCCTCCCATGGCACTTTCAAAGTTCAAGGTCTTAGGCATGTAACTGTAAATACGCATGCTCCCTCCTCCTTCTCACCTCTGGCCTGTAGCATGACCGCTCCTCCTCCTCCTGCTGCTGGCTCCCATTCTGGTGATGAAGTTCATTTTCCAAAACCTTCACGTAAACGTAAGCATCCAAATGCTCCTTTCTCTTTTATTTTTATACCCCATGCCTTTCTCTGTCTTCTAGGCATCCAGCTGGAAGGAAATGTGTCGTATTTGGTCTCCAACCCCTTCTTGGATGGTCTGGGGCTCAGGATCCACTCCGCCCTCCAAGTGATTTTGTGCATCCAGTGTGGTGAAGCGCACATCCCTCGAGACATGCTTGGCCACCTACACAAGGCTCATTCATTCTCTCATATTTCCGCTGATGACAAGATGACCTTCCAAGCCTTTGTCCCTTCTTATAACCTCGTCACAAAGGCAATCAATGGACCATTGCCATCCAATCACGGCCCTCCTGTTGAACTTGTGCATGTCCACCATGGATTTATGTGTGGAGTAGAGTCTTGCTCCTATGCGGCGCTTGCCAAGGATACTATATCACGACATCGTCGAGAGGTCCATGGACCAGGGGGATACGAGAGAGAAGTGGAAGCCATGGTGCAGACACTGTTCTCCAGTGTCGGAAAAGAATACTTTGTCGTTAACCCTTCCCTTACTGGCTACTCATCTGAAAGTCCGTTTTCTGTACTAATCAGCTCCATCCTGCCATTACTGCCACAGCTGGAGCAGGAAGTCCCTGTGGAGGGGAGAGAAATCCCACCGTTCCATAGGGTAACTCAATGGTGGGATATGCTAGGCAGTGTGGTGGATAGCAGGGAGAGTCGCCGACGTGTCATCACTCTTGCCACAGTTCCCGCTCGGAATGAAGCTGGACTGGGCAAGATCTTAGGACTTTGCCATCAATATCTCACCCACGCTCAAGAAGCTGCTCAGAAAGCCGGGCATGTTGTTCGACGGAAGCTGGTCCCAGATGCCGATGAGTAAGCCTCTCTTTTCTTTTTCTTTTTAAAAAGTATTTTGTTGTGCTCTTGCTCTTTTCTCCATCCCCTGCCTTGCAGTTAGTCTGATCATTGCAACACCGTTTCTTGTTATAGGGACAGCCGAAGAACCTACTGGAAAGATCTGACAACAGATCAGTCTCTCGACACATATTCAAGAGACATAGCTCGGGCAATCACAACTTACATTCATGGAGTGTTGGACAAGGACCCTGTATATGAACTCTCCATAACTCCTGCTGGGAGGGAAGATGCCAAGCACCTCCTCGAGACCCTGGTACAGGGTCATCCTGGGTGGAAATGCCTTCATGACTCAGGTCGCCGAAAATGTCAGTCAGCCTCTCGTGCACTACCTTGCTGTGGTTCGCCCTATAGAAGTAATTTTTAGTCGTGTCATATGGGGAGATGCCACTGCCGCCATTTATGACACTTATCTATATGCCTCACGAGGCCGCCGCCTTAGCCCCAAAGACAATTCAGAACTGTTGGGTGCCTTCTTTAGGAGGACTTGTGGTGCCGATATCCAGTTGAACAGGTGTCGCCAGCTGTCAGCCACAATCACCAGGGAGTTTGTTGATGAGCGCTTCCTGGTAGCCCAGAGGCGCTCAGACAAAGGCATGGGCCACTCTTCTAGCATCACTAAGAACCACTATAGCCGAGACCACGATATGTTTGACTTTGCCACTTCCGACGAGCTTTATGAGCAGTGCTGGGTTGACACTCAGTACCAGGCCGTCTTAGGATTTGGCAGCTTGCCCCCACCTGTGGCTCTTCGCCTCCGTGGAGCACTAACAGAGGAGCGCCTCTCTGCAACAGTCACCGACACAGTTCAAAACGCCTTACAAGCTCTAGTTGGTGAGCTGAAACAGTCTGTGGCACAGGCGCTGGTCAGTGAGCTCCGTGGGGTGATACGGGCAGAAGTCCAGGCAACACTACAAGCGGTAGCAGGTGCTTCCCAGAGCTCTACCACTGCAGAGCCATCTGCTTCAATGGATGCCATGCACCGCCTCAACTCCACTTTTCCAGCCCGAATCACTGTGACACCGTTTGGGGACAGGCCTTCATCAACAACCCAAGTCTCTGATTCTGACCCGCCACTTGGGGTGCCCATCAGTATGGGGGTGAGAAACCCTTTGACGGTGCCGGCCCAATCCCTGGTGCAGTCATCACATGCCCAGCAAGCTATTCTCTCATCTCCTGTTCCAGATTCTGATCCCCCTGCTTTGGATTTGGCTCCACCGCTAGTGCAAAGGCAACAACCATCACAGCCCAACTCCCATTTGACTCCTGTCCAATCATCATCCATTTCTTCCTTCTCATCAACCCCATCCTCCTCCATTGCGCCAGATTCATATTTCTGGCAAACCATGGCTGCCGCTGCCGCTGGCCTGCCCAAGCCCAAGGACAATTTCCACCACAGGCTCTTCAGAGGATCCCAGTTGAGTACCGCAGAGGACATAGACTGGGAGATGTTGGACTCAGAAGCATTCATCGCAGAAACATCATCCCCTGCAACTCCATTGCCTTCAACCAGCAGAAACACGAGAGAAGGCGTTAGGGAAAAGATCTTGGAAGCATTCCGCACGTTGTATGGCCCAGACGCTTGCCCTAAGTCTCAAGCTCAGTTGGATCTGTGCGAAGCGGTAATACATAAGGATTACAATGTCATTGCAGTTCTTCCAACAGGCGCTGGAAAGTCTACAGCCTGGCTGGTTGCTGGACTGATATTGCCAGAGGTCATTACCATTGTCGTGGTTCCCTTTGAGCGACTGCTGAGCCAGCATCTACAGAGGGCTCAGGACCATGGGATAAACATGATCAGATGGAATGCAGCATGTGGAGCTAACATCCCAAAAGAGGCAAGCCTCCTGTTCATGGCTGTCGAGAGCATGGACTCTGTTGCCTTCCGCACGTAAGCAAACTGATAAACCATAGGCTGGAGCGTAAACTGACATGTCTTTTTTCACAGGCTAACACGATCTCAAACGTGGCAGAGGGTAGGTACCCTGGTGCTCGATGAATGCCAAGAGTACTTTGGTGCCCATACAGACCGAGATGAAAAGTACCAGCGGATGCTCAATTTCATCTCAAAGCTCCCTGTCCAAAAGGTGTTTGATTCCGCCACCATTCCAGTCAGCTTGATCGACGTCTTTGCAAGGAAGGTAAACCTGGCAGGCACCCCATCCTCCTACATCACTATTCGTCAGAACACCTTCCGCCCTGAACTGGCCCACCATGTTCTCAGCATACCAGATTCACTACCAGTCAGCAGGTCCACAGTGGATGTAACTGCCGAACTTGCTCGGATGCTCCGAAGCCTCCTTGAGCCTGAGCAGCGGATGATTGTTTTCGTCATGCAGGTGCCAGACGCAGACCTTCTCAGCAAAACCATAGGCTGCCCCCAATACCATTCTTCCCTTCCGGAGCAAGAGGACATGGACAGGGGCAAGGGGAAGCATGCAGGCACAGGCACGAAAGTCAAGGATCGTAACCACTCCCTTTGGGTAAAAGGACAGTCAAATGTAATCGTCGCCACTCCAGCCCTCATTCAAGGGATTGATCACCCTTCAGTTCGATTTGTTGTGTTTCACCTGGGAGCCTATGGCCTGATAAGCTACTATCAAGGCGCTGGAAGAGGAGGCCGTTCAGGATTGAGATGTGACGTTTTCACTGTTCTCGACCCCCGAGGTGGATTCTACCTTAAGAACCGCCCTGATGATATAGAAGGAGGGGCAGCATGGGGGAACTTCACCAGCACACGGGGATGCCGCGTCGGCATTATCTCCAGCTACTTCGACGGTGTCCAAACCAACTGCAGGAGAATAGAGGGCCATTATAAATGCGACAACTGCTTGCCGACGGATGACTACCACCTACTCGCTACACAGGTTGTTTGCAGAGAAGCAGGCCAACCTCAGCAGGAGGGCAACTGCAAGCGGCCAGCTGGCAACCTCTCAACTTTATCAGAGGCCTGGGATAGGGACCCTAGCTGCGATCCGGCCTTCTATGCAGAGCTAGACAGGATAGAGGCGCGTGAGCTAAAGAGACCCAGATTGGAACAGAGCAGATCGAGGGGTGCATGCTCCAGCCCCGCCTCAGCCTCCTACCCACACAGGGGTCCCTTGACTCCACAAGGAAGTGCGCCAAGACAAGGTCTTTTGGGCTCAGTATCATCAAGAGGGTGCCGTTCAGCGGCCGTGGCTCGGCAAGGCAGAGATGATTTGGCCAGCTCACTGTCATCAGAGAGGTATTCCTTGACGCCCAGCACTCCTGCCTCTAACTTCACCCAGGGGGGATGCGGAAGCAGCATAGTGGGCAATGCTATTACTCAGGCCGCCACCGCCAACTCAGCCTCCGATTTGGAGAAGAGGCGCAAGTCAGAACTCCTGGACAGCTTCATGCCTGCGTTGATCAACCACTGCCCGGTCTGCTTCATCTTGACTGGGAAAAGGGTGAGAAGCCATGAGATCGGCTATAAGGAGCTTTCGGACACTGAACACTGTCCTTTCCTCAACTGCCCATTCGACGAACTGTTGGGACCTGGGCAACATCCCAGTTCAACATGAATGACCACTTCACCAGTTAAAGTTACCTCATTGTCAGCTGTGCATTTGCACATGGTGATAAGGGCCATGAGGCCCTTATCTATGACTCAGCAGGTGTCAGAACAGGGCACTGCATTAACTTCTTAGTACTCCTGAGTCAGACATCAGGAAAATTACTTTTGTCCCCAGGGTGTCCTAGGTTACCCTGGGATGCCTTAGGTCACACCAGGGCACTCAAGACAATTGTTTACCCTGAGAGCTTTGTAGGTAAAGTGCCATTTTTTTCCAGCCTTCAGGGTCACAGATTTAGGCCCAAAGTGCCTCAAGACACTCAAGTAATGCTTCAATCCCTAGGTGTCTCATGACTCTACATATGATTTTCCAGGCCTGGGCAATTTTTATCGTCCTGATAGCTCTCCCAATATCTTTTCTTCACTGATTTCACTTCCAATAAAAATCAATATATTAAATATTCTAACATACAAAAGTATATTCAATTCTCCCTATCCTCCCTCTTGTCACTTGCATCCCTGGTGTCACTCCTATCCTCCCTGCCATCGTCCCTGTTGTCCCTTGCTGCTTCCCGTTTTTGCCACGTGGGTGGTTGGGTGTGCCCTGCACCGCTCCATCCACCCATGTCCTAAATGCCGACATCACCTGAGAAAAAAACTGAAGAAAACAGAAAAGGGTATCACAATAGTACCAAAAAATATGACCGCGCCACTGGAGAGGCAGGGGGAGGTTGTCACTGTCAAACACGATGGGGAAGGGGGGTCTTCAGGACATCTGAGCCGTCTTGATGCTGGGAGCTGTCTCGTCATTCCGTTACAGAAGGGTCAGAGATGTGCGGCAGGGCTCAGGGGTACAGGGGTGAATGAGGGCAGTGGGAGATTGTCATCGTCAAATGTGATGTGGCAGGGAAAGGGGCAGCACTCGGGGCATTGAACACTGGGCCTGTCTGGTCGTCCCCAGTGCTGACAAGGGTGGGGGGTGTGGCAGAACCTCAGGGGGCAGGTGGAGAGCGGAGGGGAGCCAGAGCTCATGGCAGGGGTTGTGGGGGCCAAGGGGTGTCAAATGCATGGCCGTTCGACAGTTGTGGGGACAGGGACAGGGTCGGGGGTTGTCTCAGGCAGCTGGAAGGTTGTCAGGGATGAGCTGGAGGGCATGGAGGGCGGAGCTGGCAGGGGCTGAGCTGGGAATGGGGGCGGCATTGTGTGACATTGTGCAGGCGATGTCGGGCTTGTGTGGCATAGCAGGGGGTTCTGGGGTGAGCAGGGAGGTGCTGAGGGCCTGCATTGGTGTCCCACAGGTGCTGGGGGCAGCCTGAGTGCCAATGTCCACCATGGGGGGCGCATTCGCTCTTTTGGGGGGGTTGGGGTTGCTTGTCATCAAGTGGCACCCTTTTCAGGGCAGCTGGGGGGTGGGTAGGGTTGGGGAGGGGTCTGGGAGGTTGACAGGGGTGCGCTGGGGGTTGTAGAGGGCCATTTTGGGGGTGGAGGGGTTGAGCATGCAGGGGGTGTTGTCAGTGACATGGCAGAGGGGGCGTGTGGTTTGACTATGTCAACAGTGGGTTCTGGGGGGTAGGTGGGGACCATCAGGGGTGTGCATCTGCTTTCTGGAGTGCCGGGAGCTGCAAGGGGGCGTTCTGAGGGCGATAGAGCTGGCAATGTCGCGTGTGATGTGGCACAGCTTGATAATGCAGTTACATTGGTTCTGTAGTTATGATCTTTAAAGGGCCATATCAGTGCCTTGTCGCACTACCAATGGAGTTTGCTCCAGGACTAAGGGAAGTTGAAGGGCTGGTGACCCAAGAGAGAGATATGGTGGCGTGTTCTGCAGGGTGTGTTCAACCCTTGGGTGGGACAAGACGTCAATCTACCCACCTCACCTGATATGATCTGCTATTTGAGGTGGCAGATGAGGTGAACCATGCAAGATCAGGAGCCTGTAAGCATTGAGGTAACCACGTTGCATGGCGCCACATGACCTGTGAGAATGATTGAGGCATTGGATGAAAACCAGGCATGATTGATCTGTTTACCTGGAAATGTAGCACCTAGAGCAGATTCAGGTGTGCTTACAGTGCCGTTTCCTGGGACAGGATCCATACGAGATGAGGCATTTGTTGGAGAGACAGAATTCGGATGTGATGAGCAGGCAGAGCTAACATTGGCATCAGTGTTGGGTGGTGAACTGTGCACCCTAGAATTTCAGGAGGTTGACAACTCGGCCCAACTGTTAGATGAGAGTATGGGGTGGGCAGAGGGCAGGCTTCAGGGGCTCAGTGGAGCCACCTGGGAGGTGGTGGGGGTTGCCTGGGTCATGGCAGCTGTCATTAGAAAATGCTCTGAACCTATATAAAAAATAACTTAGTACAGAAACACAGAAACAAAAAAAAACACCAAAAAAGCACATCTGGGCCAAACAATGATTTTGTTGTCATTTGGGCCCATGACATGGCATTTTGATGGCTGTGAGGCATGGGAGGTGGGGGTGGGAGCAGTGTGTCATCAGTGGTGCATGGTGGGAGTGGGAGTGCGTCGTGCCCCATGGGGTGCCTCGAAAAGGAAGTCGATAGGGCATGGCAGGGGTACGGGTATGGGTTTGAGATTGTCATACCCGTGCAACACCGTACCCTTACCCGTGGGTTTACCAGTTTCAGTGAGTGTCATTTTCGATTTTATTGATGTCTACAAGGGATCACAAGTTGCTGTATACATGTTCTAACTTCTCATCCCCATCTTTATTGGAAGGATGTTGACAACAAGTATCACATCAGGGTGAGTTCTCTATTGTTTTCCATGATATTAGGCTCCATTCTGATCTATTTAACTGTCACTTGAACGCTCTAAAGAGAAGAGAGGGGTGCGTTTGCTTGTTCTTCCCTAGCATCAACATGTTTGTGGAAACGGGGCAGGAGGAGAGGGTCTCATTATCTAGGTGAGTTCCCCCTTGTTTGCCATCGTATTAGGCTCTATTCTAATCTCCCTTACTGTCGCTTTAATAATCCGAAGAGACGAGAGGGATGTGGTTGCTCAATCTCTCTCTGCATGAAGATGTTTGTTGGGCAGGGGCAGGAGGAGAAGGTCTAGTCCCTAGGTGAGTTCTCCATTGTTTGGCCTGATCTTAGTGAGGATCCTGATCTATTTTATGGTCGCTTTAAGTATCCGAAGAGACGAGAGGGCTGCGCCATTTCGTTCTTCAGCTAGGGGCTTATCGATCTCAGGAGGGGTGATGAGGAGGGTGTACTCTTTCTTGGTGAGTTCCCCTTCATTTCCAATGATCTTATGCTCGATATTAACCTATTTAGTAGCTGTTCAATGTTGCCAAAGAGACGAGAGTGCCACGCCCTGCCGTTCTTCTGCTAGGTGCTTATCTGTCAGGAGAGGGATGGAATTTTAAGGGTATTATTTTTTGGTGAGTTCCCCTTCGTTTACAATGATCTTATACTTGATCTTAATCTATTTAGCAGTGGTTTAGTGTTACTGAAGAGACGAGAGGGTTGTGCCCTCTGGGTGTACATTATTTACATCATATAAATTGAATAGTTGGACCTTTATACTCAGAAACCCACAGTTAGTACTGTGGGTTGCGAGTAAACCTGTAAACCTCATGGGTAACCCCCGGAAATTGGAGGTAACCCCCCACGCCTGTGGGGGAACCTGTACCCTCAACTGTATGGGTACAGTGTTCATGGGTATGGGTATGGGTTCAGCAAATTTTACCCGGGGGTTACCCGTGCCGTGCCATAGAATCACACTGTTGTAGTCACGGAAGCAATCCTTAGGCAAGTCTAGCCATAGCCATAGGCTGAGGACACTCCCTGCTTGTCCAACACTCTGTTCTTGTTGCAATCTAACAAATAGGACTGTTAATTCTTTAGGAGCTACTGGCAATGGATAAGTGAGCCATGACACCCACACCAACTGACTGCCACAAACCAACCACTGCAAACCAACCACATTGGGCCAGAGTTCTGCATAGGGCGCCTGATGTGCCCTGGGAAGTAGCCAGTAGCCCCAGGTAGCCCAGGGAAATCATGTGTCGGACAATGGCATCACAGGTCACCCCAGGGTGCTTGGCATGAACTGGGAAATAGCCTTTTAACCCTGAGAAAGCCTGGGTCAAAAAGTAATTTTCCTAATGTGTATGCATATCAAACTATATGGTAGTGTAGTGTAACAATAGTGTATTATTTATTGTATTTAACAGTTCTATTTTGCAACTTTGGATAGTAAAGAATGACAAAAGCATCACAGGTGACCACAGGGCATTCCAATACTCCTGAGATACCCTGGGAATCAGCCCTCTATCCTGGGAAAGCCTGGATCAAAAAGTGATTTTCCTGATGGATGTTGTTCTAATGTGTTTGGTGTTTGACAGATGGCAGGAAAAGCTTATGCAGTGGTGTCCTCAGTGCTGTGAGCTTGGCTTGGTGCCAGTCACATGTTGCACAGCCATGGTTGGCTACAAAAATCCAGCAGAAATACTGAAGAGGCTACAAGCTGAAACACCTCTGGATCTTATCCAGGGTGTTGTTTACTTTCTGCTATCCTCTTCACACAAGATAACTTGTTCGCCCTTCAGGCTTGCTTGTTCTACTTGATAACCCTATAACCCTATGATGAATGTCATACCATGTCAGTCACCTTAGGCTTCAACTGATCCCCAATGTTTTGTTGGGTCAGTCTTGTATGAAACCCTGGTCTAGGATTTCCCACATTTCAGAGTTTCTCTGGTGTGGGAATTTTGCACCATAGACCAGGATGCTTTCTTAGGCTTTAGTCATTTGGGATGTACCATGGGATGTACCATGGGATACCGCTCACCAGGATTTCTGAGCCAAACACTAATTTTCTGCTTGGCTAAGGTCACTTCCATGGACCATGAATATAGGGTTGCAATCAGGTGTCCAAGCCCTATTGCATCAGTAGGTATGAGGCTATGGCTACCATGTGGTGTCAGGTATCTGACTTTCTTTGTAACCATCTGGCCCAGGTACCCCCTGGGCAAACAGTGCCATTTAGCTGAAGAAGTGGACGAGGGTCCACCATTATGGGGGCATGAAGCCCCCATAGGAAGTTTTTTCTTTGTTTCAATTCAGCTAACATTTTTTTTTTACTACCACTATTGTTATTGCAACGGCGGCCCCCCTACTGTGCACCAGCCCTCCTCCCCACCAAAGGGGGATGTGAGAGGCTCGAAAGGGAAAAGGACAGCCTGAGGGAGGCCCCAGGAGGCCTTGCAAGGTACATGCCTCATGCCCCCCCCCCCCCCTGCTGCCACATCACTAATGGTTGCCCCCCATTGCCCTAACAGCCCCCAAAACAGCCCTGCGAGCCCCTGCTTGCAGGGTAGGCAGGGGGCTGGATCCTCAAATTGTTATGACCCACCACATAACCACCACCACTCCCACAGCCATGACACGACCAAGACCGAGACGCACAGGGGGAGGGAAAGACGACAAGGGGGGCCACCCAGACATGGGTGCGGGGACGCCAAGAAAAGAGGGGGGACATGCCAGATGATGGGGGGGGGGGCTGCCCAGACGAGGGGGGAAATACCAGATGATGGGGGGGGCTGCCCAGAGAAGGGGGTGGCTGACAAGACAAGGGGGGGGGGAGACAAAGAGGGGGCCAACAAGACAAGGGGGGGGGATGCCAGATGATGGGGGAGAGGCGCATCAGGCAAGGGGGGACCGACAAGACAAGGGGGGCACAGCAGAACACCCCAGATGAGGGTGTTACTTATTTAGTTAGTGTAAGTGAAATTAATAACTATGTAAAGACAGCAGAGTCTATGTGGATCCACATGGACTAGCACAGAGTCTGTGGATGTCTGTGTGCAAATCATGCGGAGTCCATGGACATCCACATAGTCCGCATGGATCTGTGCGGAATATATAGGGGAGTGTAAACTACTGAAAATATAGGCATTGTGATGGATCTTTCAAACATAGAAGACAAGATAACAGGAATAACTCTGCAAGGGCACTCAACAAATGTGTTCCACCTCCAAGAAAGAAAACCTCAGACAAAAGGCTTACTGTGATGGAAAAAAAAAGGCCAGGGGTCACAGAGCAAGCCATTCATTCCTTCAGCATCAAGGGATCACTTGGGACTCTGAACAAACCAGGAAAATATTGCTGAAAATGGTTCAAAAGCAGAAGAGGTGGAAGATTTATTTATGGGGAGTCCTTATTATGAGGCTCCATCGGTGCAATGGAATGGGGATGAGACAGATGAGGATATCAATGGCATTATCTACAGATTTGATGATGAGGATTCTGATGACTTTGATTGAAATACCTGATGTAGGCAGTTGTATAATTGTATTATTCTTATGAGAGCACAATAAAACATGTATACATATTTCAGGGACCCATTTACAGCAAACTTGCCAAAATTGTCCACCTTTAAAACATCCCAAAAGTGTTTTAATGCAAAGTAAACCTCATTAGAAGTTGTTTGGAACTAATATGAATAAAATGGGTGGACCAGTTTTTGAGATGCAGGCAAACTATTTTTTTTATATATGGTGAGAAAAAACCTTGTCCTAACAAATTCTGATTCCCATCCCTCTTAAAAGGGAGAAGAAGAAATAAGAATCATCTAAAACAAATTAATTGACTTTGTTAAGACATAATACAATATTCTTTTGAAAGATGAATAAGAAGTGTTATTCAAAATCATCATTAACTACAACATATAATACAAAATGAGAGAGTGAGTGGAGTAGTAGATGAATGGAAAAGAAAGAAACAGGAATATAATATTAATGAGGAGGTATTGGTGGTATATGTAGAGAAGGTAAGAAGGAGAGAAGAGGTAATATCAGGAAGATAGTGAGCATCATGAGGCATCACTATGTATTGGGATAATATCTGAATAGCAAGCCTAAGGCTATATCCAAGACAGTAGACAATTCTTCTTGACCTCTGAGACACCCAGAGGAGCACCCCCCTTTGTCCTAAGGCCTTCAGTTAGCTTCTAGACTTAGCCGACCATATGGAATTATTTGGGCTGTCACCATCTGCCTTCAGGAATGCAATAGTAGGGGAAGCAGCTCCTGCAGCACCCAACACAAAAAAGCAGTAATTAATACTATTGTTATCACTGTCTTGAATATAGCCCTTAGACTTGCTATCTGGATATTATCCCAATACTCCCCCTCAAGCTGAGGCTGTTTAGGGAATAGTTATTTATTCCCCTTTTAATAGGTTGGAATCATTACTCCTCCTGAAGTCAAGGGTGGAATAAGTTTTATTCAGGTGCATTAAAACCTCTGTATGACAGAAAAAACCCCTTGGGGGAAAAAAATCCAACTCACATGCGAGGAAAGCTACTGAGTTATGTCGACTGAACTCCCATCTCATCCCTATGTCGTGTAAACTTAGGCTTCGGCAGAGCCTTTGTTAATATGTCTGCAGTTTGCTCTGGATCACGACAGTTTTGAATTTCTATAGATTTATTGGCTATGAGATCCCGGACCCAGTGATAGCATATTGCGATCTGTTTTGACCACTGATGAAATTGAGGGTTCTGAGTTAATATTACTGACCCTTCATTATCGCCTTTAATCACTGTTAGATATTCCTGTATAAATCTGAGTTCTTCATATAAATTTCTTAGGCAAATGGCTTCACGTCCTGCTTCTGATAGGACAATATATTCAGCTTCTGTGGAAGATACTGCAATTATGGTTTGTTTCTTTGATTTCCATGTAATTGCTCCCCAATGCTATGAAAATATTGCCAGTTGTGGATTTGAGATCTTCAATATTAGCAAATGAAGCATCAGCATATCCATGGAAGAGGTTATTATTTTCAGCCTCATCTTGGGATTTTTTATAAATTATCCCAAGAGTTTTCGTACCTGCTGAGTACCTGAGTATCCGCTTTATTGCACCATGGTGTTGTAAACCTGGGTTAGCAGTGTTGGTGGCTACCTTGTTAACTGCAAAGCTAATATCCAGCCTTGTGGAATTTGATAGAAATTGCAAGCATCCCAGCAATTTTGCATATGAGTTACTTCTGTTTGGTTCATTATAATCCAGATTTTCCAATAATTTAATATTGGGTTCCATGGGAGTGCCAACAGGGTTCGCTGCATTCATTCCTTCTTTGTGAAGAATATTCTCAATATATTTCTGTTTAGATATTTTCATCATGTTAAGGTCATGCAAAGTGGGGGGGGGTGCAGAATCAGAAAACGCGCAGGGATTCCGAAGGGGAACAAGCAGGACTTGGCTTCAACTTGTAAGAGGTTGCACCTTCCTATTGATCCAGTTGTCCCTGATTTCAGGAGTGAGGTTTGGGTATGCGGAAAATGCATCAGGGGATCCAAGGGAGGAAGTTCTAGAGAGTTGAACTGGAATTCAACTAGAATTAACAAATCAATATTCAAACTGGATAGCTCGACCTAATGTGCGAGCTTATATACTAAGTACAAATCTACTATAATCTAGCATAGTCTTGAATAGCGGGATTGGTAAGAAGATTACTAAGTAGTTACTAATATGTCAGGCAATGCTCAGTGTCTCTGAGGTCTGGAATATTCTACACCTTTCTTTATCCTGATTTCTGAGTCATTCCTGTACTGCCTTTGAATAGAACTTTTGGAGTGATCATGTGAGTACCGCTTTGGGTATCTGTCTGCAAACCCGTCGGGATTTGTGTAGCTGGTGGAACGGCGCATGACAGATCACATTGTCTTGGCACATAATTTCTATGCTGACAATTTTGCTTGGTTCCCCAAGGTTGGTTATTTCCCAGTCCATACTGCGCATATTGTTCATATGCTCCATCATAGTATCAGAGGATGCAAAGAGTAATGTGTCATTGACCCAGACTGTTATTATCCCCAATTCCTTGTCATCCTTTCGAATATATGCACATGGATCTGCAAATAAGTATGAATTTTGAGTTTACCATAAAATTCATTATTCCACTCTCGCCCTGCCTGCTTTTATCCATAAAGCAGTTTCACTAACCTACATACTCGGCCTGTTCCATCTTCTTGTCCTTCAGGTTCTTTCATATATATTGTTTCCTTTAATGTTCCATTGAGGTATGCACCCTTTACATCCATCTGTTGTATTTTTAGACCCTTCTTTGATGCAAGTGCTAATACTGCTCGGAGTGTGTCCATCTGGACTACTGGTGAGAAGGTATCTGTATAATCATAGCCTGGTCATTGTGCGCATCCTTTTGCAACTAATTGCGCTCGGTATCTTATTATTTCCCCTTGTTTATTTCTTTTCCAGACGAAAACCCATTTATTAGCAATTGGGATCACATCAGGAGTTTTCTGGACCAATTCCCAAGTCCCCTTCTCCTTTAATAGGTTGAATTCATTTTGTATGGCTGTACTTTTTTCTTTTAGACAATTGACAGTGACATACCTCTTGGCATCATCAAAGAATAATAGATAATAATATTTTCCATTGATGAATTTGATGGAATCTTTTCCCCATAAATCTATATGTGTCAATTCCCCAGCTACTGTATTCCGGTTGACTGATTTTGGGAATGGTTTAATGTGTTGTTTTGCGGCTATACATGTCTCGCAATCTGGTTTGTTGGTGTCCAGATCAACATTAAAACCTTTTACCATTTTTCCATCAAATAATAATTGTAATCTGGTATATCCGATATGTCCAAAATGTCGATGCCAAGTTTCCCAACTGGGTAACTTTTCATTTCCGATGAAAGTTGTATTTTTGACAATGTTGCTGGAGGTGTTGTCCGAGTTTTTAATAATCATTTTCAGTTTGTATAAATGATTATCAATTCTATTCCCATGTGCTATGGATTTACCATCCTTGGTGATAAGGGTTATTTCACCTTCTCCTCCAATATATTGTCCTCCAGCTGCATCCCATCTCCCCAATGAAATTAAATTATTTTGTGTTCCAGGAACATGTAGAACGTCTTTTAAATGAAGAATATATTTTTCTCCATTGCATTTTGAAATTAAATCAACATTTCCTCAGTCTTCTATATTTGCCTCCTTTCCACCTACACCTGTTATGGAAATATTTCCTGTAGGTGTATAGGAAGTAAATGCCTCTCTTTGATGCATTACATGTGAGGTTGTTGCTGAGTCATCCAACCAATCATAATAGATCAGATGCTCATCAATTATGGCATTGTTATTACATGCATTAAAATTATAATATTTTTTGTTCATGTGATCTGTCGATGTTTGGAGAGGTTGCTTGTTCATTGAGAAAGTTATATGCTCTTCCATCATATTTGATGTGTGGGCTTCTTCTCCTTCGCTTTCTCCTTTCTTTTTCCCTAACAATTTTTCGCTTGAGGTCCGAATTTCCCACAATTATGGCATTTGTTCCCATCAAATTTCTGGCATTTACTCGTCCAATGTCCAGCACACTTGCAATGGTTGCAATAAGTTTTTATGGTGGATTTCCTTTTGGTGATACAATTTTCAAGGGATTTACTGACCGGTAGCTTTCTGGGTTTTTACCAGATTTACACTTCCACCAGTGCTGTTATTATTCCTGTTTCTGTTCAGCCAAAGTTTGTATTAGTTTGTATTCCTCCCGTAATAAACCAATAAATGCATCTGATGATAATTGGTGCTTTGGATCTATATCATTAGGATCATTTGCATTACCGTTATATGGTTCCACATAAGTTTGCCAGGACGATGATAGGGATGCTGAAATTATAGATTTGAATCAGGTGTCGGAGATGTGGAATTCTGTATTAGGAAATTTCTTGATGTGGTCACAATATGATTTCAGGGTGTCCATATGTTTTAGGAGACAGTCAGTGGCATTGGCCTTGGTCTCATATAATACGCACTGTATATGATTTACAGTTTGATGGGCCTTATTTTCATGAGTGATGGAAAGTGCAGAATACATCGCTTCTGCCATAGTTTTTGATCCGACATGATTCATTTTTGAAGAAGTAACATTATGAATAATAACTTGTTGTGCCCAGGTGTCATTTTTGTCCCAATAACACCCCCCCTCGGCATCTCTGGATTCTCTGGGGCATTTTATGGCCCCATTAATATACTTAGCGATGTCACAATTAATAAATACCCTTTTCATCCTTTCTCTCCACTCATGCCAATTTTCATCAGTGAGATGATCCCGATCGGAGATCTTGTTCACGTTGGAATATTCCTTGGTACAGATAAGGAGGATTGTGGGTTTTTTCTGTTTAGGGGTCTTTTTTGTGTTGGGTGGCATAGGTGCTGCTTCCCCTATTATCGCGTTCCTGGAGGCAGATGGTGACGGTCCAAATAATTCCATATGGTTGGTTAAGTCCTGATCATATTCCTGGACATATTCTTGGGGATTTTCATCATCACTATTTGGGACAAATTCTTCATTGTTGTATAATGCTCTGGACATGTTGTAATTTGTTGTAGGTTATTTTGTAAAAGAGCCAGGGCCCATAACCTGTTGGGAGTTGAGTGGAGAGCTAACTGGAGGCCTTAGGACAAAGGGGGGTGCTCCTCTGGGTGTCTCAGAGGTCAAGAAGAATTACTGTCTTGAATACCGCCTTAGGCTTGCTATCTGGATAATATCCCAATACCATGTCAGTAACAATATCCATAGAAACAATCCACCGCAGACTCACCTGACATGGCTTGTACAAAGGATCAAGCATCAAACATGCCAAGCCCCATTAGATGTTGCTGTGTAGGGGGATTTTGAGCAGATTAGTTATCTTGCATTGCATCTGGAGTCTCTCAAAATATTCAATCCATTATCCAGATGCTTGGATCTATGTAAAAGAGTGGTTAGAAAATACAAGAAAATAGGAACAATCAAAAGTACCTTGATAGCAACGGTGCATACAGATGTGGTGACATCAAGTGACCCTCTGAGAACTGGCTCATCATGGCAATGTTTGCAATGGTGACGACATGCCCAAAGCATCTTAATGAAAGTAGTGTGAGTCAGGAGATACTAGGCTGTAAGCCTGGCCCCAGACTCATGATGCTAAACACATGCACACCACTGCACACTGACCAATGCACACTGCTGCTGCACACTGATGCACACAGGTGCACCAACGCTGAACTGATTCACGTCACATCACTGGCAACCCAATACCCGTGGCCAGACATGTGTACAGATACCAATGGCCTGACTGCTTACCCAATATGAGAACTATGATCTTTTCCCCTTTGTTGCCTCACTCTTACTATGTGCAACAAAGATATCATTGTCCTGTCCGCCTGACTGAACCTAGTGAGGTGGCCATACCTGGCCTCCTTCCATAAGTGTTGAAATGGTAAATGCACAGAAGCTGCTGCTCTTCTGCATCCCATTGAGGTCTTTACAGTGCCCCATATGTTCCGCACGGATTTTCACGGACTCTGAGTTAGTCCATACAGACTTTTGAGAAATTCATTTGGCTTGTAGTCCTGCTTAATTCCAGATTTTGAGTCCGCCCGGATGGACGTTGGCAGGACCTCTTGCATGGCATGCCATCACCAACAAAGGTGTCATGGTGATACAGTGCCAGAATGAGATACTCACCACCATGCTGCTACCGGAGGTGGCTACTATGTATAAGTATCATGCTATCCAATAAAAACGTATCTGGACAATTTCCCATCTGAAAGCCCCATGGAACCAGCATAAGGTAATGTAGTCATGGGAGTAGTCCTACGGTGATTGCATGGTGAGCAAGGCACCGGGTTTGAAATGATTGCTGTGCAACTTGCCAGAATACATCCTGCATGAGGTGATCACCACATGGGCCCACCCCTTTCATATCTGGATGAATCAGCCAACATGGACACACCCTCAGCAATTCATCCCAGAGCCATGTATCGCCGATGGATTTACATTATTACTGGACACATGGTATCAAACTGTGGAACTCATGGACCATCATTCTCACACACCAACTATGAACAGTGATTTTGTGGCTGCATTGAATGACATCGAGCGGGCACAACGCCAGAATGCCGATGTTCTCCAAAATCCCTCCAGTGCTATCAACCCCAACGACTTTCATGAGTCCGCCCGTAGCACTGAACAGTCTGCCCACCAATTGAGAGATCTTGAGAATCAGGGGTTGCCAGCACCACTGAACAATCTTGTCCATGTACAGGAAATTGTCTTTTATGGGATATCACACCTCCATGCAGCCGTAACAGCATGGATTGAAGGAATGTGCAATGATGAATAATATGAACAGGTGCGCGATTGTTGGATGGGCATGCTGCAGCATGAGGTGGTACTTAGCCATCCTACTTGTCTCCCATTACCATTTGGCTGAAAGTGGTCACAGGAGGACATCTTCATATTGATTGGGGTTTTTACATGTAGAGGCACCAGTGGGCTGTCTATTCACCCATTATTCCTGGCTCTATGCAAGATGATCCAAGAGCCATTTGACTTCTGGTGGCTTGTGACAAATGATCCTGATGCCATATGGGTCACAGAACTTGAGCACCTTGCTCGGATCCAGAACTACATGGACATGGATGATGATGACCCAACACGCATCATCAAGAACTATCTCCATGCCTGGTGGCAAAAAGACTATGAAACTCCAGAAGAAGACATCGAAGGGTATATGGACAATCCATCCCCCCATTTGGCATTACACTGCCCACAGGTGAGTTACATTACATCTCTTTATATGCTGTCTTATATATATGTAGATTGACTTCACCTGGCAAGATATACAACAACTTAAACTCTGCAAGGAAGAGAGTCACCAAGACAATCTGAGAGCATGATGCCCAACTTGAGAGTGACAGGAAACTATTGGCATATTGGGAGGATGTCAGGAAGCAACTCAGCAGTTAGTTTAGTCCTGATGTATATACATCTCAACTATGACTCCATGGTGGCACCCCTGGGGTACAATGGGCAAGTACAAGTGCTAGCCCCAGCTGCCCGTATGGGCCCAGGTAGAGGAGGGCTAAATGAATGGGCCCACATGATGCAACAGTGAAAACGGAGAGTGTGTAGGGGCCCATTCAAACACTAATGTGTGATATGGGCCCACTGGGGTTGATCAGACAGCCCTGCATGCATGTTGTGGCCAGGCCAATGATTATAATGCACCACTATGATGCCGCAGCCCATATCCAGCAGCGCTGCCACTGTTCAACTCACTGACACATCTAACTTATCTGACCTCTACATCCCCACGTATCCATAATGACCGTGGATGGTGGCCTTGGGCATCTTGTCAAAATCCTGCATGACTTCTGTATTTCTCTGCCATCCCCACAAAAGGCCACTATCCTCTTATATATAGCCTTATGCCACTGACCTCCAGCCCCCCAAAGCTCACCCCAACTCTCAAGCCACAATGGCTGTGGGCTGCAGTCTCAAAGTCCAATTGGGAATTTAGGCAATAGGCCCACTGGCACTGATCAGACATTCTTGCATGACAGTATGCAGGCTCTCAATCTACAGCATAGGATATTCTTCGTTGGCTGGCGTTGTCTCATACTGTTCGGGGATTTCTCCAGTGTGGTGGTACCTTGGGGCTGTCCCACCAGGGCGGGGGTCAAGGAAGCATGGCACATCCGTTGTTAAGTCCGGTCTTTTAGAGTTATCCTGCTGGCGCTTCCTGAACTGATTGGTGTGGCCCCCTTATGCATTGCCATGGAGGGGTTTGTTGCTAGCCTTTGTGCTCCCCTAAAGGCAGTACCACCAAAAGGACAGAGTGGAGCATATTGGCATATCACTCAAGTGTAGCATGTCATTTCCAACTAATAAGTGACAGTCAAAATATTTATGGACCATCCCACACACGCACAACCCAGGGATTTATGGCATTGAAAATATGAATTGAGGAACTGGCCAAGTCTGCCCATGTTGCCACCTGTAGCTTCATGTATGCCATCATGCCAGGTGAAGCACTGCCAGCAACGAGCGCTGAGTGCTTAATCCATACTTCACCTCTGTGCAATAAATAATGTGGAATCCACTGCATCTCATGAGCTGTTATTGAACTCTTCTTTCCATTGTTCATGTCTTGCATGCCCCCTCAACAAGTGCACTCTGTAGACTATATGATAACATGATAAATGCTGAGTTGAAGAGGACCTGCATGAAGTGGGCTTACATTTCCTCAACATGTCACTTGCCTGAATGTCAGCCTGGACATTGATAGTCCAAAACCATGCCAGCAGTTCATCCTGTCACCGGCTGCCCGCTTCAGCACTGCCAGTGCCACCCCTCACTGCTGCTGTGGAGATCTTGAGTTGGTCGCAAGATAACACCTGGTATTTGGATTTCATATCTGCAGCAAAGTGCAAGGTGACCATGGCAGCCCTTGCAGTATTGTAAACTTGGCAATGGGCTTGTACCCTTTGGCTTACAGCATGGACCTTTGACCGTGCTCTACCTTTTTTAAATTTGCTTTTTGGGAGACATAAATCCTTTCGAAACATGAAAGACTTTTCACCAAGGGCCATTTTTACCCCCTGCAGTTTGTCATTGGCCTGTTCTTCCCTAAGTTTCAATTCCTTTGCGGCTAGTGGCTCCAGCCCCAAGTGAATGATACCCAGGTAGCCGAACATGGAGGGAGTAGGGAGTGGACATGTTTCTGCCATGTGAACTAGCACAGGGGAGGGTCATGCAATGAATGGGTTGTTGGCCTCGTCCTCAGTCTGGGACTCAGTTTGGTAGTCAGGATGTTGTGATGGGGGGTTCTGCGGTGGGGGGAGTTCATTGAGGCATTGCAGGGCATCCATTGTGTGATCATTGATGAATTGGTCTGCTTGTGCTCTAAATGAATCAATGCGAGTGTCAATATTTTGTCTCTTTGTTGTGATCTTGAGTTTGTCAGCAGTGCTTAACACTGTCCCCTTCTGGTGTATAAATGTCCAAAGTGCCAATCTTGATGACATCAAGAATGGAATTGAAAGAAGCAGTGAGGACACATACTGAGCTTCCTGGAGTTTGAGGCCTTGAGCCAGCCAGGATGTTTCACCTTTCCTGGCACCAGATTCACATTTGGCCTCAGGAAGATCCAGCTGCAGATTGCTCCTGGTGTAGGCTGCCTGCCCAGGTGCTATATCATAAATTTGCATTGCATTTAGATCCTTTAATCTGTCTTCCTGACATTGAACAGCAATGGCATTCCATTCTTCAAGTTCCATAGGACTTGAATTTGTGTTATACTGAGCTAGATCCAGTTGCCTAGCCATGTATGACAGACCAGTACCAATGTCTTGAAGTTGGAATCACCCATGTGATCATCCAGCATTTCAGTCCAACCGGTGATTGTGGCATTTTAGGTACTTGGTGAGATCTCATTCAGCACTGACCACAGAGATTCCAAGATCTCTCCATCAACCTGACCGGCCACAGAGATGAAGGTTGGGGAGAATCTGGTGAAGCATTCCCAGATGTGGCCGCTGACATGAGAGACCAATGCCATGGAGAATTTCAATGCCAAAAGGTAGCCTGAGGAACTCTCTTTCCTCTACCCGGAGATTCAGCCACTTCCTATATTGGCACATTATATCATATATTGGGACTGCCCTCTTGATGCCGTTGATGTTGGTGTTTTTAAGGGCTTCGGATAATGAGTAGTCCATATTGGCTTGTCTAAAGGTAAATTCAGATGAAGTTTCCTTGCTGTGAAATGGTCTGGCCTTTCACCTTTTTGAAAATCAACTACAGCGCCAGGGCAAAAGCAGCCATGACATCCACAGGAAGTGGCACCCACACCGGAGACATCCAGCCCCTTGTATTTAGTAAATTGGCCATTGATGGCATGATGTTCATGAATTAGGAAGAAACAATTCAATATGAAGGGCCCTACCTCCTTGACCTCTTTTGCTACAGCGAGGTGTGCCTTGTACCGGATCATCTCAGTCATGAAAAATTCTCTGTCGCTTAGCTTGACATCATGGTGTGCATTTTCACGGTACTGGTGAACCGCGGTAAAATTTCCATCCATCACAAATGAGCAGGTGTATGCAATTCTATGAAGAGCATTGAAAATCTCCTGGAAGATTGCAATACGAGCAACAAACTGGTCAGGATCATCCTCCCAATTCTTGGAGATGTTTATTCCAGGCTGGGGGCATGCAGCACAGAAGGTCAGAATGTCTGTCACATCTTCGGCCATGGTGGGGATTGATTGATAATTCCTGAGATGCTGAGGCTTGTGCCAGGATGTCAGCCCAATGACCTCTCCACTTTGAATGTTTCAGGGTTTGCCAGATCCTGCTTGCTCTGAGAAGCTCCCAGTAATGATCCTAGGTATGACTGCATTAGTAGTGAGTAGGGTGAATGGATTATTACACATTGATGTACTTCAATGGTGCTTGGACATGTGGGGGAAGTCATCCTCCGGAGCTTTTGGTAATATTGGTAAGCTGATGACTTGCATCAACAAGTGAGCCTCTTGCTGCTGGTGTGAATTAGGGCAATTACACCACTTCACCCACATATGATGAATGCCGGATACATCAACCACAGTCAGATCTTGACAGTCAGGAGGGGTTGAAAACACCATGGAGTGCAAATTGTACAGGCCAGTGAACTTCTTCAGTTCCTTGACAATGTTGTTGGGGCCATCACCTTCAGTTACATCACCCACATCATCTCCGTAACCCTCGGTGTCATGTGCAAAGTCCTCTGGCGGCATTGTGTCTAGGTAGCTTGGACAAGGCTTACCATCATGGCCAACATGTAAGACCACACCAACTTGGAATAGCCATGCCGGCTCAAAAAATGTTCTGGTCCAGTGGTCCATCCTGTGGAATGGATTGCACGCATGGTCGTCATGACAGCAATCTGTGCACAGCATGGCATTTATGAAACAGTCACAGCACTTCCAGGCAGCAGGAACAATGCTGCACAATTCACAGGTCAGCAATGGAGGTGCCTCATTCATGAGCAGAGCCTGTAAATACATTTGCTTCTTTGGAAGCCACTCTCAGATATAATCTTGTTGGGTCTGCACTGGCTAATAGTGTCATGATGAGGGTGTAGGATAATGACAGAGACTTTTGATGATGGGAGATCCAAGTCTGCCATGAATGTCAATGGATCAAGCAAAAGTGGGATGTCTGGGGATGGAGATGGTATGTTGTTGGAACCAGGTGCCTGTGCTGGTGCTTCCTTGATTTTCTTGTGCTTTGGACTTGACCATGGAGTGCGCCGGATGGCGACCTGACGCACTCTGGGTCCACAAACAGTCTGGGATTGAACCATGGTGACCTGGGTAGGTCCCCCTCCAACAATGTGATTACAGCCTTTGGGCATGTTGCAGAAAGATAAGGAATATCAACCCATCATATCCTGGGGGTATGCGCCGATCACGTTACAATCGGCATTGTTAACTCCAACACCCATGGCACCTACAAACACTGAAGGCACCGGTATTGTAGGCAAGGACCTGTGCTGAAAATGGGATCAGCCTGACTCAGGGATGGGATAAAAGCAATATCGGGGTTTCATTACTGTTTAGCGCATGCCAGCAAGCTACATAGTACCACCCTCTGTTTACTTGCCTGAATCATGCCAGAGGTCGAGGAGAGTGACAGCTGTGATGAATTTGGCTTGACCTTTTCAACGGGGATGATGCTGATGAGTCAGACAACACTACCCAATTCCAACCGATGACTCCCAATTGGACACATGAGCAGAACCAGGTGTTGGTGAATCGATCCAAGACTGGAAATCTTCCAAGTCACAGAAAACATGCAAACTGGTCATCCAAGGCGCTGTGACAGACCTTTCAAACTTACCATGTCCAATGGCCATCAAAGGACTTAAACTTGCAGTGAGAAGAAGCCAAGCTTTATGGCAGTTACTCCCAATTGAGCAATGGTGCCAATTAATGATACATGGGATGAGTACATAAAGGAAAACCTCACAGATGATGAGGGTGAGAAAACAGTAACCCGCCGTGGAAGCACTGCAAAGCCTAAACAAACACTGTTAACCAGAAATAAGGGCCAAGCCATGCTCCCTACAAACTGCCTCACTCCCCATGGTGACCGCAGCCAGTATCTGGCATATCAAAAGCAGGTGATCAGAGCATACATCAAAATGATGTACAGTGAGTGTATACCAGTGATCTTTCAATTTTTGTAATTGACACCCTCAGATTTAGCTGCAAAGAGGTGCTCTGGGCCAGTGCCTTGGCTTAAGATCTTTACATGGCAGGCTGAGTACATTGACCAGGTGGAGTACATGCCTGTCACACATCCCAAGGGCGCGAGGAACCGGTCAACATCGATAACATTGACAGAAAGCCGAGCATCGACTACACTGCTGGAAATAGGTACAGATGATGAAGCCACAGCCTGGGGGCCATTTGTAACACTCCGTGACCCATCAAAAATGCCCAAGTGCGAGATAGAGGCATGCTTCAGGTATTGGCTGGCTCGACAGGAGCAGGGGAAAATTGGATTTAAATTTTCACATGTGTTGAATTCCAGAGACAGTTCCCTATGGCAGGCAATTTTTTTGGAAGAGCTGTCGGAGCTGGACAACAGTGACCTTGAGGCACTGGTGCCAGTGCCACAAAATGCACCAAAGCAAAAGTGAGGAAGAAAAAAGTTGACAAAAAAAAGCCACCCAGACACTGTGGTAGCCCCAGGTGCAAAATCAAAAGGGAAACAAAGGGCAGGTAACCCCCAGAAACATAGTGCAGCAGAAGAACTACACATTCTGGAAGGTCTCTTTTCAATGCCGCCTGAGGATTGGGTGCCTGACCCAGTGATTGATCCCACTCTGCAACTGCCCTCCAGAAACCCACTTCTGGTTGCTCCTACAATGTCAAATATTGAACCTGAGGCTATCGGTCCACCATGCCCTCCTGGTGTGGAGTGGAATGAATGTATGGGTGCCTTCAACCCCACTGATCCAATTTACACAGCTCAGCTTGTGCAAGGTCATGGCACCGCTACCAACAAAAGTGATGATGGCTTTAACCTGAGGTGGAGGCGTTGAGTGTAATAGATTATCAATTTGTTAGTCATTGAACTCAAAGAAGCTTTCTGCATCCAGACACTTCTGTAGTCAGGCCTGTTGAAAACCAATACCTACCTCAACGACTCACTTACTGAGTCACGTGCTTGATTACATATACATGGTCCGTGCGCATGTACTAAACGTATATAAGACGCTGTAAACCTCGTAGTAATACAAGCAGTTCTCTCCCTCTAACCACCACCAGCGTAAGATCATATACTAGCAACACACACAAGGTATGTAGAGCAAGAATGCCTTCCTCTGCGTGGACGCCTAGCGGCGACCTGCAGTCTCAACAGGTTATGGGCCCTGGTGCCTATCGTAGTCACTCTCTGCAGCGCCTAGCGCAGCAAAAAAGAGTAAAATGTCAGCATTAATGCAGACACAACGACCGATAGCATTATCCCCTACACCTTAAGCGCTTTCACAAGCTGCTGTGTGACTTAAGTCTAAAAATATGTTTTTACCAAACATGCTCTCAAGGAGTATGGGAACATTGTGTTTTGCCTTCGGCGTTATCGCCTCATGGCAACGGAAATGAATTGAGGCTGACTCGTGTTTATCACGCAGCATCAATTATGTCGTCAACTTTGACTTCCATTCCCGTCCTTACCGGCTCAAATTACCTTTCATGGGCTGAAATGATGAAAGCCTATCTCCAATCCCAAGGGCTCTGGCAAATAACGTCAGGAGCCTTTCCTTGCCCATCAGATCATACCATTCAAGTCTCAGAGAGACCAGACGGTACCTCGCGCTCTACGGCCAGCACTCTCACGAGCGCTGAAAGAAAAGAGCTGCAAAAGGACATTGCCGACTGGAATGACAAGAATGATAAGGCTGCTGGATCTATAGGGATGAGAATCTCTCCCTCCATGCGCCATTTGATCGCGGATGAGATGACAGCCGAAGAGTGTTGGGACGAACTACTCAAGGCTTTTGGGAAAATCGGGCCTTCCCAGATCTTTATGGACTTTAAGGCGGCAGTCTCCATGCGCCTGTCCGTAGCGAATCCGCAACTGGAGATCTCAAAAATGGCGGAATACTTTTCCCGCCTGACCTCCAACAAAGTTGTGATCCCCGAGATCGTCCAAGCGATGATCTTGATGAACGCTCTTCCCAAAGAGTATGATTCGCTGGCCTCCACAATCCTGCAGACGCACCCTGACACGACCAACTTGACATTCAATGTGGTCCAGGAGGCGATCACCGCTGAAAGCGGGAGGAGAAATCACTCCTCATCCTCTAAGACTCAATCGGCTCAGAAGATCTCTGCTGTCAAAAGAAAAGGTAACAACCCAAAGTGGCAACCTAAAGACAAGCATGAAGATAAGCCCGAGGCTTCGGCCTCCAATGAGAAGAGGAAAAATCGCCGCGCAGGCAAACAGGTCAAAGACCGGAATGAGAAAAAGGCCAAGGCTGCAGCTTCACAGCTCGCCTCAGCAACTTATCAGCCGGCACCGCTTTTTACAACCATAACTGGTAGCGGCGCCATCATCCCACCATCCTTTTACAAGCCTACTACGGCTCTTCCCATCACGACGAAAGACCCGAGAAAGCGGCCCGCCGCTCAGGCCTTCACGGGAACCCTCATCGGGACCCCGTCTGTATATGAGGACTACCAGATAGCCCGAGACACTCTCGAGGCTTTGGATCTGTCAAGATCCCAAGGTAACATGAAGTCTCTCGAATCACGCCTTACTGATAGGCGAGACGGCAAACGCCGAAAAGTCGAAGAGACTCAGTCCGAGCCTACAGCTCAAATCGAGGAAGTGTCTGATGAGGATCTCGTATCCCTCGGATCAACCCCCGAGCTTCCTAATGAGGAGCTCATCTGGGACTCAGTCGATGAGGAAATCCAGAATAGGATGGATAGCGACGATCAGCCCATAGGGCTTGATACTGGCGCTTTTGACGAAAGGTCAGTACTCTTTCCTAACGCACTCAGCGAGGCTCATTGCAGTTTTCCAGGATGCTTTTCTAGCTCCAGGACGGCGATCACATCGCCTATAAATTACTTGCATGTACCTGACTCGCGTGTCATTAAGACACAAATAAATACTATTTTGATGTGCAATGGACCTGAGTGCTCGAGTCACAAAGACTCACAAAACTTAGCTACCTGGATCGTAGATTCAGGAGCTTCCCAACACTACACTGGCGAAATCTCAGATTACGCCTCCTATGAGAAGCTTGATAGACCTGAGAACATCCAAACCGCCAAGGGACCAGTCCCAATGGTAGGCAAAGGTGCAGTGTTCATCAAACATCTTGTGAATGACAGACAGCGAATTACTCGCTTGTACCCTGTTCATCACATCCCCGGCATGGATATGAGATTGATCTCCATGGGGGTTTTATTAAGATCTAAGATGACCGTGAAAGGTTCCATTCATGGCATCAATTTTTATGATCAATCAAATCACATCACCGTTCAGAGTCTCCCTTCCGAGAGGATTGAATCAGCGTATGTGGTAATGTCGACAATTGAAAGAGGAATGGGCTTAACCAAAACCTCTGTCGCAACCATATATGCTGCAGACTACCGAACTTGGCACCGACGCTTAGGACATCCGTCCGACGCAGCGTTGAAAAAGATGCCTTCCACATGCACCGGATTACCCAAGGAAATCTCGATTCCTAGGAACATCCCGATTTGTCCAGGTTGTGCCAAGGGTAAAATGACGTCAAAGTCTTTCCCTGAGTCGCACACCAGAGCAATGGAAACCTTTGAGCTAATCCATATGGATCTCAAGGAATTCTCCGTGCTGTCTTACCACAAATTCAAGTATTTTATTGTTTTTGTGGATGACCATTCGTCAGCCTATTGGGCGTCCTGCTTAGCTAAAAAGTCAGGAGCGAGCTCTTCAATTAAAGAGTTCATCGCCATGGCCAAGACACAGTACAACAAACAGGTCAAACGAATTCGTATTGACGCTGGAGGAGAATTAAAAAGTACAGAGCTCACAAAGTTCTTGCTTGGTTTGGGAATAAAACTTGAACAAAGTGTCCCTTACCAACATCAACAGAATGGCCGTGCCGAACGTGCCATTCGGACAATCACGGAAAAAGCCCAGACATTACGCTTCACAGCGTGTCTACCGGCTTCCTGGTGGGAATTCTGTGTGAGGCATGCCATCCATCTCCACAACGTCACGCCAATAGCGAGACTAAAATGGATAACCCCTTACGAGATGATTAACGGCTCTAAGCCTGATCTCACCAGGGACAGAGTTTTAGGATGTGCAGCCTATGTTTATCTGCCCAAAGAGAGACGCGCAAACAAACTTCCAGCGCGCTCTGAGCTAATGGTCTACCTAGGCTCGGCAGATGTGGACGGAATCAAGGGATATTACTTTATGCGCTCGGACAATTCAATGTTCATTGGCGCTACAGCAATATTTGATGAGGAATTATTCCCTCGTTGCCCTGGTGCCCACACCCCTGAAGTAACGCCCATCGGCGAGGACTTCAATCGTGATGACAAATCTCAGGAACAGAGAGATCACGACATTCTACATGGAAAGGTTGGCAACGATGACTATCCTCCGCCTGAAAACCGCCCCTTCTTACGGTCTGAACCACAGACTGACGTACCAAGAGAACAAGAGGCACATGACAATGCCGATGTTCCTCCTGCACCATCTACTCCAGTAACCCCCGCAGACTTTGCTCCGCGAAGGGAAGATCAACGCGAATGGAATGAACTTCCACGCAGATCTGGTAGATCCAGGAACGTCCCAAACCGTCCGGGAAACGTGTATGGTGAACAACGTTTACCAACGGATATTGAGCGAGATATCCGACGTGAGAATTATTGGAAGAAGACAGTTGGTCAGCCTTCTCAAGGCCTGAGAAGACCCCAACAAACTTCTCGAAGTGACTTGGAACCTGGACCAAGCACTTCTACGGCACCACATGTTGATGTGCCTACCTCCAATAATAACAACCCTTCTACTGCAACTGATAACAATCAGAGGGTTGAATCTCAGCGCGAATATGACCCGATGGACGAGGACACATGGCTCGCTGCACGTGTCAAAGAAGGTGGAAATTCATTGATGAACTTTTTGCTAAACCAAGCAATACCATCGAGTTCTGACATGGAAATTCCAACACAATTTAGTGACATTGCTCGCTTAAAAGATAAAAAGCAGCAAGTAGAATGGAAGACTGCGTGTCGTGGCGAGTTAGACGCCTTACACAAACGACAGGTCTTCAAACTCGTGGATCTTCCGCATGGTCGCAAAGCGATCAAAAACAGATGGGTTTTCGACATCAAATCTGATGATCGAAAACGTGCCAGACTCGTGGCCAAAGGCTTTTCACAAGTCGAAGGCGTTGACTATAACGAGATATTCTCTCCGGTAGTCCGCTACGAGACCGTCCACCTGATGTTCGCCCTGGCGAGTCTAGAAGGCATGTACATGACCAGATTAGACGTTAAAACCGCCTTCCTCTATGGCAAACTGGACGAGGAGATATACATGCTCCAACCTCAAGGCTTTGTAGTAAAAGGCCAAGAGAAGAAGGTCATGCGCCTTTTGCGCGCATTATATGGTCTTAAACAAGCTTCGCTTGCCTGGTGGCGCGAACTAGAGGCGTTTATGAAGACCATAGGTTTTCACCGCGCCAGTTCTGATGCTGGCATCTTCATTTACAAAAACAAAAAAGGCGTTATCGTAATCGCCATTGTATACGTAGATGACGGTATCTTTATGTCGAAAGACAAAAAGCTAGCCGACAAAATGAAACAGGCGTGCTTGAAGCACTGGGAATGTCGTGACACTGGCGATGTCACTTCCTTTTTGGGGATGCGCGTCGAAAAGACTGCGCAAATGATTAAGCTTGATCAACAAAAGTACCTGAAAAAGGTCCTTGATCGCTTTAACATGACAAATGCTAAAATAGCTCAAACCCCATTACCCACTGGCTATATATCATCGGAAAATACCGAGCCGGTTGATGCCACCCGCCGTTCGAAGTTTCAGCAAGTCATTGGGTCTTTACTGTACCTGATGCTCGGAACGCGACCTGACATTGCATTCGCAGTCATTAAAATGTCGCAATTCTCGGCTAATCCAAGCCAGGAACACCTAGACAAAGCGATGTACATCATGCGCTATCTCGTAGGAACTCAAAACTACCAGATCGTCTATAATGGTGCAAAATCCGAGGGATTGATCGGATATACAGATTCCGACTGGGCGAGTGATCCTATCAAACGCCGATCCACTACTGGCTTCTTTGCCACACTTGCTAGCGGCATTGTATGCTGGCAATTGCGCCTCCAAAAGACGGTCGCACTTTCGTCCACAGAAGCCGAATACATGGCTCTCTCTGACTCTTGTCGGCAGATAACGTGGATACAGTCCTTATTTCAAGAACTAGGTTTTAATTTGAACCGCACTATGATTTGCGGAGATAATCAAGGATCCATCTTTATCGGATCAAACCCTGTTCAAGAAAGACGGACAAAGCACATTGACATTCGCTATCACTACATACGCGAATGCATCGAGAACGACAAAGTCTCTGTCGTATTCCTCGAAGGAAAGGATAACCCGGCCGACATGTTCACAAAGAACCTACCCGCCGCCTTATTCCTAAAATGCAGAGAGCACCTAGGTATTGAATTTACCAAGGTCAAGTAAGCGCACACAGCGCCTTTTATGGCTGCAGATGCTGCACTACTTGTGGGGGGGTGTTGAAAACCAATACCTACCTCAACGACTCACTTACTGAGTCACGTGCTTGATTACATATACATGGTCCATGCGCATGTACTAAACGTATATAAGACGCTGTAAACCTCGTAGTAATACAAGCAGTTCTCTCCCTCTAACCACCACCAGCGTAAGATCATATACTAGCAACACACACAAGGTATGTAGAGCAAGAATGCCTTCCTCTGCGTGGACGCCTAGCGGCGACCTGCAGTCTCAACAAGGCCGGCCCAGTCCGTACGCCTCGCTCATCTCCCTCGCCATCACCATATGGGCACAGCCAGGACACTCCCTGTGAGCAGCGCATGTCTAGCACCTTGCAGGCTGCCTCTAGGGCTTCAACAGTTGTCACTGGCGGCCCCCCTAGCACCACCCCCTCGTCCGATGAAGAGGACGATATGCATGACGTCGAACCAGTGACCGAGCTTGAAGTGAGAGTCCTGGTCGAGTCGATCATTCAGGGAGCCAAGACTCTTGGTTCTCTCGCCGCTCGAGGCACATCTGAAGAGTTGCTGCAGGGCAGCACTCCCGACTTTGTCTCCGCACTGTCTGGCCTCCTTCGGGCGGCGGACAACTTTGGAGTACCCCTTGCCCCGGTCATGGACCCCCTCCGGTCCATGTCATTCAATTTGTTTGTCGACTCGTCTGATCGAGAGGCGACCCCTGCTCCCGACCAGGACGTCCCCATGCCCCCAGTGGCTCCGGTGCGCCCTGCTCCCCCGCCACCATGCAGGGGGGGGTTGGCTAACCGCCTCCCCCCGCTTCCTGCACTAAGGGTGGATGTCCGCTAGAGTTTTAAGGTCCGGTCGGGTCCGGTTGTTCAGCCATTTCGGCCCCAACCGGACCCCAACCGGTTGGTCATTCACAGTAAAAAGTACCAACCGACAACTGAACTGGGTACAACCGGTTGGTGTTGGTCGCTCGGGCTGTTGGGACCAGTTGAGACCGGTCGCAACCCGACCTGGTTACAGTCGGTCGCAGTCGGTTGAGACCAACTGCAACTGACTAACTACATAGTGACTTAAAATATATACTGACTACTATTTATCACATTTTCTACTGTAATTTAAAATATAATATAATATACAAATAAAATAAAACATTCCCCCCCTCGAGGTGGGGGGGATGGGGAAGACTGCCGAGAGGGGAGGGATGGACGAGAGGGCAGGGGATGGCAGACGAGAGGGCAGGGTGGTGGGGCATGGGGTCAAACAGGGACGGCAGATGAGAGCAGGGACAGCGGATGAGAGCGGGGACAGCGGATGAGAGCAGGGGGATGGCAGATGAGAGGGGGGGGACGGCAGATGAGAGGGGGGGACGGCAGACGTGAGGGGGGAACAGCAGACAAGAGGGGGGATGGACGAGTGGGGGGGAACGGCAGTGGGCAGTCGTCATGGTTGTGGGGAAAAGATGAAATGGCTGAAGAAAAGATTGATGATGTTGATCATCAGTACAAGCATGTGCAAACACAAATGTGTCGCAACACGTCATCATTTATACTTGCACAACACATGTGCAAACACATGCAAATGAGCCAAAGGTATATAAACCCTTGCCCATCTGCCATTGTCGCTTGGGCATGCCCCAATCTCACTGAGTAAATAAGTAAATAAGTAAATAATATAGTATATATTAGTGTATATACAAGTAGATAACTGGCCGGTTGCAACCGGTTGTAACCGGTTGTCAACCGGTTTGAGTACCTTGTCAAATCTGCCCAACTGCAACCGTGCGACACCCCCATGAGGCCCAACTGCAACCGGAAGTCCGGTTGCCTGTGGTTGCAGTCTGGTTGGGTTGCCGGTTTTTTTTGGTTGCTGCAACTGGACCTGCAAACACTAATGTCCGCTCCCTGCTATTCCGCAGCAGAGACCCCCCCGCCAGGCCTGGCCCTCCCCAGGGCCCGACGTTTGCACAGGCTGCCCGTTTCAAGGGCAGTCATGTTCCCACCTCGTCGGTGGATGGCTTGGTCCAAGTGGCCAAGGCATTCCCCAAACTTCCTACAGCCAGGCTGGCCGCAATGCACCGGCAGGCCAAACCTATCATGGCGAAGGCTAAGTCTTCGCCCACTGTCCATGGCCCGTCTCGCAGACAGGTCATCGCCATAGTGCACTCGGTGCTGGGTGAGGGAGGTATGCCTCCCCCCCTGGTGGTCCTCGTTAAGAGCCACGAGATCCTTGAACGGGTCCGCCTGGCCTTGTCCCTCCACCGCTCCGTCCTTTGGGCAGAGTCAGTGTCTTTGGCTTATGGAGGCTACTTCATTGCCACTGACGCTGTGGCCTCTGCGGAGGACCTCCACATTATCCGACAGGCGATCGCTGCGGCGTTCGTCGGGGACCACTTCCGCGTCACCGTGGAGCTCCCTTCCTCCACGTCGTATATGAAGATCATTGACGTGCCGTACTTCCAGGACCACCGGCCCACTACTGTGGAGTCGGTGCTCAGCTTCATCGCCAAGTCCGGCTTTAAGGACTTGGTCGTCCTTAACGCTCCTCTCCGGATCATTCGTAACTCCAAGCAGTCCGACACTGCTACGGTCTACATGAACATCTCTGACTCGGTCAGCGGCACTCGAGCGAAGGCACTATCCAAGCATGCAGTCCAGTTTGGGCCGTATGTCTGTCCTATCCACGAGGCCCAGGCCAACCCTGGTGTCTCCCTATGCCAACGGTGCTGGAAGTGGGGTCATCCAACCCTCACCACAAGGAGCACCATCGCACCTTAGCGGGTTGTTGCAAGGGCAATGCCAAGGCGACACCCCCCATTCCCCCCACGCCAGAGAACTCCCCATGCCCCCATCCACCTTGCTGCCCCAGCTGCCACAAGGAACACGCAGCCGATGACCGTCGCTGCTCTTTCTGGAAGCACCGTTTCGACGGTGACTGGATCAAAAAAGTTACGCCGAGGTACGTGAGCGCCACGCTGCCCACCACCTTTTATCTGACCCCTTCCCCGCAGGATGCTGTGGGCGAGCCTAAATGAGTCACATGTGGGACATTGACTATTTACGTATTATGTGTCAAAATGTAAACAGAAATTATGGACTTCTTGACACGTTACTTGAGTCGCAGAGTGATGAGTTTCATATTCTGCTTATCCAGGAACCACCTTGGAACCTGATCAGGCATGCGCCTTCGTCTGCATCCAGGGACGGAGAGGCGGTGATTTGCCCCCCTATGCACCCCAATTGGGGGTGCATGGTCCGACAGGCTGGGACGGAAGTTGCCCCGGCTCCTAATGATGCCGCCCCATTCCCTAGGAACGATAGCGGGGACTTCCCACACGTCGCTGTTTATTTTGACAAGCGGCTACAAGCCCTGAGACCCAGCTACCGCCGGGATCTCCTCAATCATTGTGACATCATTGTCTTCACCTTAGATGCAGGCAATAACCTCATATTTCTTGCCAATGTCTATTCGGACAGGAACCACACCGGAATCTGCCTCCTCTCTGAGGGAGCGGAAACTTGGCCCCATCGCTTGCACCTTATCGGGGGAGATTTTAACTGCCATCATCGCCTCTGGGATCCCCAGGGACTGGCGGCAAACATCCATGCCGACCGCCTTTTGGTGGCCACCACCCGCCTCGGGTTGTCGCTTTGTCACCCTGACATGGTGAAGCCCACCCATTACCCTTATAACGGTGAGCTCAATCCCACGGTGATTGATTTGCTCTTCATCAGATCAGAGGATGAAGCCGTCACTGAGCACACCATCTTCCTGGAGCACCGCGGGTCCTCGGATCATGTGCCCCTCCTGGTCAATCTCTCGACTCCCTTCTACCGCATTCCGCTGCGGACAAAGGGTCTCGCCCCAGACTCCGATGAGGAGGCGGCCTATTTAGAGGACATCTCCGATGAGGAGGCGGCCTATTTAGAGGACATCTCCGCCTGGCTGTCAGCCCTGTCCGGCTGGACGGGTCATTCATTGGCGGAGGTAGACGAGGTGGGGCAAGCCATCTCCGACGCCTTTGCAGCAGCGTGGCGCACCCATGCCCGGTCTAAAAACATCTGCAGCCGCTCCAAGGAGTGGTGGTCGGACGAATGTCACACAGCCCTCGAGGAGTTCCGGGAATCCCGGGACCCTGAGGACTGGAGTATGTTTAAGCAGGCAGTCAAGGCCGCTAAATGGGAGTTCTTTGATGCGCGCATCAAGGAAGTCTTGGTTACCAATCAGCGCCCATGGGATCTGATGCCATGGGTCAAACAACACAACCTCCCTTCGTGCGAGGCCATCTCCTATGGGGGTGCCCCTTGCAACACGTTGGAGGCGCTTTGGACAGCGCTCGACGGTACCTACAATGCGGCCAACGACCGCCCAGTGGACCTGTCGGTGCTCGACAATTCCATTCTCCCTGCTCAAACTGCGGGAGGCTCTCAAGGTGTGCTCGTCACGATCTGCCCCAGGTCCGGACCACGTTACGTGGTCTTTCCTTAAGTGCTGGGCCGGCAACATTGAAGTTGCTGACCTCTTCGTCCGTATTACTGAAGCATGCGTCACACTGGGCCACTGGCCCTCTCATTTTAAGGAGTCCACTTCGGTTATTATACCGAAGCCTGGGAAACCTAATTACTCCACCCCGAAGTCGTCGTTCAGGCCGATTGTGCTGCTGAACACTCTTGGGAAGCTGGTCGAAAAGCTGCTGTCGTGACGGCTCCAATTCGACGGAGTGGCACATGGCGTATTCCACCCCAACCAGTTTGGGGGCGTCGCCTAGCGTTCCATGGAGGATGCTGGTGTCTACCTTACCCATCTCGTCCGCGCAGGATGGGTCAAGGGTCTACAGACAAGCGTTGTCGCCTTCGACATCGCCCAGTTCTTCCCGTCACTGAACCATCAGGTTCTGCTGACTATCATCGAGAGGTCAGGGTTCCCACCTTGCGTGGTGAACTTCTTCCGCTCATACCTGGTAGGTCGGTTCACGACCTACAAATGGAACACTGACAGTTCGGGCAGGTTCTCTGCCGACGTTGGAGTCGGTCAGGGCTCGGCCCTGTCCCCTGTGTGCTCGGCGCTGTATATTGCACCAGTAATGCGTCTCTTCTTCGCCTGCGCCCCCCAGCCGCTGGCAGATCTGATTTCCTATGTCGACAATGGCACCCTCATCGCGCAATCTAAACGGGTGGAGGACAACCTCCCCAAGCTTGTGGATGCCTACAATGAGGTATTCCACCTATTCATGGCCCTGGGACTGGTGTTAGAGCACACCAAGTCTGAGGTCTTTCACTTCTCCAGAGCATGGGTGGCGCCCAATCTGCCCATTGACCTTGGTGTTGCTCCCTTCATGGGAGCCACCCCCCTCAGGCCCAAGCCGATATGGCGGTACCTGGGCTTCTTCTTCAACCGGAAACTGTCCTTTAAGGAACATGTCCGGTTCTACACGACGGTGAGCGCCATGCGTATGCTTGGCAACTTGTCCAGGGGTCTCTCCCCGGCGAATAAGCGATTACTTTACAGGTCCTGCGTCATCCCAGTGGCGACGTATGGGCTCTGTCTCTGGTTCTGCCGAGGTACCCGTACCAAAGGCATGGTCAAAGCTCTGTCCCAGATGCAGCACACCGCTGCCCGCTGGATCACAGGCTGCTTCCGTACGACCCCCGTGGGGGCTATGGAGTGCTTCGCGGCCCTGCTGCCTATGTCACAGGTGCTGCGCCGTTTGGCGGACAAAAGCTGTCTTTGGACGGCCACTTTGACGCACACTCACCCCGTCCGAGCTGTCTTGGAGGGGGACCTAGTGGGAGACGCCCCTGGCATTCACTGGGACTTCAGGCCCTCCCGCCTGCTGCCCGCCGGAAAATTGTGTCCCCTGCGGCGGATGCGGTTACCGTTTGCTCCCTTTCCGAGGAACCTTTCGAGGCTTATGGCCCTGAGAGTCAGCCCGGAGGGTGACTGTTGGATCTGTTCATGGACAGAATCTCCCTTCACTGCCTGCCCCCTAAGGGGACTAGGGAACAGCACGGGTTTGGCCAACCCGTGCGGGTTACGGGTACGGGTAGGCACGGGTACGGGTACGGGTCATGATTTAGGTACCCGTGACCCGCACCCAACCCGTCACCAAATGTCTATGTACTAACATACAGTTTTGTATTTACAGGTTTTGGCACTCAGATGAGTGTCGACAACCTTTTAATTACTTATGTACTATGTGTATGTACTAACTAACTTAATATATATATTATTTACGGGGGAAGCGACGCCCCAGAGGAAGGGGAAGCTTGTGGAAGCAAGGTCTTATATACCAGATAATGTTTATTACTATTTGGTTCCAGTAAACGAACGCGAACGTGACACGTTGTTTGCTGAAACAAGTTGATATTTACTAGTACATATTGTTTGGTTTAACTTTTCTGAATGTGATGTGTCATTTATTGAAACAAGTTGATAATTAATAGTTGAAGTAAATGAATGCAGCACATAAACGAGTCGCGTTCGCATTTACTGAAACCAAACAATGGCAAACATCAACTTAAACGACGTGTCGCGTTCGCGTTCGTTTACTGGAACCAAATAGTAATAAACATTATCTGGTATATAAGACCTTGCTTCCACAAGCTTCCCCTTCCTCTGGGGCGTCGCTTCCCCCGTAAATAATATATATATTAAGTTAGTTAGTACATACACATAGTACATAAATAATTAAAAGGTTGTCGACACTCATCTGAGTGACGAAACCATTAGTTAAATGTATGTAACAAATCCAAGGCCCCAACAATGACGGCGACAACATGGTGTTGTCACCGTCATTGTTGGGGCCTATGCAGGAGGTGTTACACAATGGGAGACGGGGGTCTACCCGTACCCGCTGTGACCCGTGACTCGTGACCCGTGGGTTGCGGGTACGGGTAGACGCGGGTACGGGTACGGGTAGAGCTCTGGGTACCCGCGGGAGTACCCGTGCTATTGCCTACAAGTAATATTGTGCACCCGTGCATTGGTCACACTACCTCATAGATGACATGTGGCTGTCTAATCACACTCTCTGACAGTTGGAAGATTGTCAGTGAGCCCTGCAACAATGGTCATTCCACAATCCTCACAGTATTCGCATAGGTGTTCAATTGACCACTGCCTAAATAATAATATGTGTGCATCCATTGGTCACAAGACATCATGGACAAGGTGTGGTTGTGTAATGAAATCCTCTGACAGCAGGACAGGTGGTCTTAGGCCCTGCAACAATGCTCATTCCACAATATTTGCACCATTGGTGCCAACACAAGTGTTCAATTGATAACTGCCTGCATTATGTTGTACATCCAACCATTTGTCACAGAACATCATGGACAACATGTCAGAGTGCAATAACACCCCTGGACAGCATTACAAGTGATGGTGAACTCTGCAACACCAATGGCAAGTCCACAATATTCACAGTGCTGACACAACTGTTCAGCCCAACTCTGCTAGTCATAGTACATTATAGATGACACCAGGTATCTGTATTGACACCCCCTGGTAGCATGAGAAGTGCTGGTGGGTGTTGTTGCAGCAATGGTCACACCACAATATTTGTAATGTTGCTTCTGACACAATTCCTTAATTGTGCATTACCTGCACAGTGTTGTCCACAAGTATACCAGTGACAGGACATCATAAACAACACATGCGAGTGTAATGGCACCCTCCAATGAGTGCTGGTGAGTCTTGCCACAAAGGTCGTTCCGCAACACCTAAGGGCTAAATTCACTGCTTCTGTCCCACATGTGCCTATCCCCTACCCCTCCTCTGCCTGTCCCCTACCCCTCCCCTGGATGTCCCCTACCCCTCCTCTGCCTGTCCGATACCCCTCCCCTGGATGTCCCCTACCCCTCCTCTGCCTGTCTGATACCCCTCCCCTGCCTGTCCGATACCCCTCCCCTGCCTGTCCCCTACCCCTCCCCTGCCTGTCCCCTAGCTGTAGGGTTTTCAAACCCTACTATCCTAAGTCACTCTGAACACTATATGATAACCATATAACTGTGCTGTCCGCGATAGGCGATAGGTCTGCATCAGTTTTCGCAGATGTGCTTTATACATACTTGGATAGAATCTGAATGAGCAAATGCCACAAAGAATTGATCAATAGTCCTCGTGTGATGGCCACTGTGGCACATGGCCAAAGGGTAGCTGATGCGCTGACATGCCAAGCCCAAGCATGAAAGTGGACTTAGTTGTGGAGGGACATTCCACTTGCAATGGCAGGGTAATATAATTCTCATTAGATGAAATCATCGACATGCTAAAGGCACTTGAAGCATTGAAAAAAAGGCATTGAAATCATTGAGACTCAAGTCGATGGCAAGAAGGGAGCACTCCAAGTGTGAAAATGCGCTAAACAAGGCCACAAAGAGACATATTACAGTCTCAATTTACTTGTATATATTTTGTGATTTACTGTTGTAGCCCTAACGAACGAAGTGCATAAATTTTTAAAACTTTCCATTTCTAGCAACTACTGGATAAACAATAATGTGTGATGATTAATAGGTTGGAAGTTTCGCTGTAGGGGTATCAGTAATTACACTGTGAAGTGTATATAAAAGTGCGTAACAGTAACCTATATGGAACGGACAAGGGAAGGGAAGAGGAGGTCATGAGGAGTGAATATATTAGGCTGGGTAAGCGGCACATTACTGTGATGTAAGTATTGAGTGGAGAACACAAGTAAACTACTGGAAGAGAATTATGTTAAAACTTTATATGTAACTTCAAGATGCTTCTTGTATATATTTTAGAAGATATGATGCGCTGCAGTCATTGGTAATGCTAGCAAATGGAATTACAAGCGAGGATGTGAATGAATAGGGGTGTGTATATATATATACCCATGATGCAGATGTAAAGATCTGGTGAAGGAAAAGGATGAAGGAGCGAATGGAAATAAAGAAGTGAGCAGGAGATAGAAAAGGAAAGGAATGAGAGATGGAAGGGTTAAGGCTTGAGCATCCATAAGAACAACTCAAAAGACAGTGGGGAGATGAACAGGGATAACACCAGAACCAGAGAGTAAGAATGCAACAACAGTGAGAGACGCAACAACAGTGAGAGGCAGCCGTACATATGAAATATGTGACAAAGTCATCTGAGAAATATGAATACAGACTGACATTAGTCAATGAACACACAAGTTTGATGTATGATGTGCGCAGTTTGGAGTAATTTGACTGGCGGAGTTTTCTTTTAAAAATATATGTGTTTATCCAATATTGAATTGGTTGTAATTGTGCGCAGGTCGGAGTTAGATGAGTGGCGCACCAGAACAGTACACGAAGATATACAGGTGATAAAGATGCGCACGTCGAGTTGGTTTCACTGGCGGAAGACATTGGATTGCCATGTTGGCATTTACCGTAATCCGTTTACTCAGTTGTTGACGTGTGGTGTGTCATGGTACTCTTGGATGAACTTAGTTACATGTAGATGACTTGACTGTGACCACAGTAACAAACGGAGTATGATGTGCTATTATACAATTAGAGAGCGCATACATTGTATCAATGTATGAAGAAAAGACTTTCATAAGTGTTTTGTAACGAGACGGATTACCTCAGCGCTTGCGGGACATTGGCCGACGACGGAGTTGCTCTTGCTCAACATCCTGAGAGCCCTGTGGCTCTGTGCTTTGAGCCTTTGGGCGGGATTTGGTTTGCCTTTGCTCTACAAAAAACGTGAACTCAAGCCATATGTGGGGGAAGAGAATAAAGATACCGGGGGAATGGGCGCTGTCAGGTTGGTCTCGCTTGAGATGGTTGGGACTGGGGGCTGCGGTACGACTTAAGAAAAGTAAATATCAGTCAGAGTGAAAAGCATACTACGTGTTCTCAACGATTCTGAGGAAGATGATTGCCCGAACGGATCTATATAAAACTGAAGAACACAGTATCATGGAGGAAGATGTTCTTACTGTGTTGCACACCGAGGCCTTGACGCATAATGTTCTCAAGAGATGGTGTGATAGGTGGTACTGTAATGATAGCCATGAGATGACAACGAAGAAAGAAAGCATTAACATACAAGAGGACGGTAAACTGGCGGGTTGTGTTGCGACTTGTGATGCCTGATTGTCATCGTGGTCATAAGGACTTGGCTCGTGAAGATGGTCAACAGGAGATGTCGTTTCGATATCGATGGCCATGTCGACATCTTGACATCCCTCGGGGACAGGGGACAATGGTTTGTTGCGCTGGACAATCTTGTCTGACTGGCGCACCATGAATATACACGAGATTTATTTACCTGTATGCGTGTGGATGCTGCAGATGGCGTTGCAGACTTGCGCTGGTCAGCGATATTTGATTGGCGCGTCTGGGAATAATATAACAAAGTGCAGAAGGATGAAATGAAATAACTTACATCTTCGTTTCTATCAGTGGAGCGCGTGTCGATACTTGTCGATTGGCGCAAGATGATGAGTTGATTAGGAGGCGGTGTGGGTTCGTGGGGAGATGAAGAGGGACGTTCGTCTTCGTTGTCTGGATCCGATTCCTCGTCACCTTTTGTGGATCGTGCTTGTTTTGCCTGTCGTCTTTTCCGGGCTTCGTCTGTAGCTACTGCCTCTTTCTATTACCGTGATTAGTATGTGCCAGATATAGGCTACAATGACTCACGCAATCAGATGTCCACGCTTCCTTCCGAGGAGGCTCTACGCGCTTGGAGGTGACGTTCCACTTCTTGTCAAGGGGGTCGATCAGGTCATAAGCAGACGCTTGTGTCCGCATCGCCGAGAGTGAGTGTATGTTTTTAATAAAAGCCTTATATCCACTGTTCAGTATATACATAAAAATAATGTTTTCCGCTTACATTAAAGGCATTGTCGAGGGAACTTTTGACGTCTGGCGCAAGGAGGGAGACGTCGGGGCGCGTGATAGCATAGGGAAGATTGTATAATTTTTTGAACATCGCTTTCACGGATTGCATGTGCGTCTGCATAGTTTCGGCGTCTGCCAGCTTTGCGATGATTTCTTCTATGTCGACGTCTAGTTGATCAACTGCAGCTACTTTGATTCCGTCCGGGTAGGAATACCGTTGGACCGTCGTGAGCTTCTTCGTGTTTCCTTTGATGATTTGTCGCGCCTTAGCATGACGTGAAAGGATGTCCCGTGCTGTCTTGCGGAGAAAGGCTGCTGCTGGTGACTCTTCTAGAAGCTTTTGCCTGTATTTCCGTACGAAACGAGGTTCTATGATCGAAATAAGCGCGATGCACTGATAGTCGCGGGTGGGATTTTTTGAGTCTTGCCAATCGTGCGGTCCACGACGATCCAGAATTAGATCGTTGAACTGTGTCTGTTTCAAACTCGAAGCCTTGTCGCGGCCTTTCGCAGCGTCACGCATCTTCTTGATTGTCGCCTCCTCATCTAGAACGATAACATCTTTCTCGTACGTCGTCCGAATGCTGTTCAGGTCTGTAGGAGAATGTGTAGATGGACGGACAGGAATCTTAATGCCTTGTTCATGAATATCGTATTCCATGGCTAGGAATACTTCAAGGAATTTCACGACGAAATGCGCTAACTAGTGAAATAAATAAAATAAATAAAGGATTGTGTTCGTGTATTTAAATCTTACCTCGCAAGCTGCACCATGGGGATCTTTGAATAACCCTTCTTTGTTCTGATGGACGTAGCGCAAGGCCCATGCAGATTGGTCCTTTGCTTCACTTGATGTTTTTAAGCCGTCATAGAAATATTGACCAACGGGGTCAATCCAGCGCCAAAACTAAAACATACAACAGTTAACATGCGCTATTCATCCGTTGCTGACCAGCGCAAAGGATAGTAACATATCAGAATGCTCGTATATGCGCCATTCAATCATTCATGATTTGCGCACTGAAGTATCATTGTAAAGGCAACGATGCGCCATTCAACCATTCTTGAATGGCGCGTTCATTGACCACCCATTGGACACTACCAGTCATATGCGTATGACCAGCGCTATCAGAATGGATAGGATTGTGCACCACATGTGCCAGTCTGGCACTCTCGTCTGGCGCTGATATTCAACTCGCCAGTCGACAGTGCCAGACTGGTGCGGCTGTTGCATGTTTCAAAGTAACAGTACATGTTGCGCCGTTCGTATACATTCTTTTGGCGCAACTGAATATGTAACGACGTACCTCAGAGATTGCTTCGCGTACTTTGTTTAACGCTGCTGGCAGTGCTTCAATTACTGTCGGCGTTAGGATCATTAAAGGTTTCTGGAAATGGTATTCGTAGTGGTGGAGCTTTACGAAGTCCCATTTACGGGCCCATTGGTCTCGCACTTGTCGTTCATCTTCGTGGTTGAACGTTTTCTTGTAGACGTGCTGGCTGAATACCCGTTCGACTTCCTCGCAGTATGTAGCCCAGTCATCTCCAGAATCCTTGTACCACATCAATTCAGCCATTTCTTTCGTTACGACTTTGTCAAGTGCTTTCATAAATTCATTCATTAGCAAGTTGGGTACTATGTCTCGCTTGTCGACGCTGTCACTGTCGATTAACGATGTCCACGCTCGCGTCCCTTGTATTATGATGTTCGCGTTGCCGTTCTCTTTTTCTATCTCTTGTCGATACGATGTCCAGCGTAAATCGTCCGTCATTTCAAAGTAGGAGAAAGGGGTGCTGAGTGAGCGAAGTGTGTTCGCCATGTATTCGATCACATAAGACATAACCTAGCCAGTTATTAGACTTACTGATGTATGATATTAAGAAAAACTCACTCCTCCGGAGACGTCGTGGAAGGACTTCTTCATCCAGCGCGCAGAGAAAACAACCTCGTACCCGAAAATAGGGTGGAAGTGATGCAGGTTTAGCATATACTTACGGGTCTCGTCGTGGTTCATGATTTGCCCGACGATTGAATTCTTGTGGCTTCCTAGTTTCGCGAGCCATGTGTCCGCCCCCCGCGTGTTGTCTCCGTTCGATGTTAGCGTAAGGTATTCTTTCAATGTCATTACCATTCCTTCGCGGTCGTCTTCTCCCATGTACTTCCGTTCTTCATTCCGGGACACGTAGTTCGCTAGGCGGTCGTTGTTTTTAGTCATAATAGCTATATGGAATTCATTGCTCATTAATTAATTGTGTTGCTGGGCATGCTGACACTCACCCGCGTCATACAGCGTGATCCCCCATACCGATATAGCATCAAGCGACGCTTTCTCCACTGCGATTTGTTCCTTTAGTCGCCCTATGGTCTCGTCGCGCGCCTCCTGCGTTTTGCCTCCCTTTTGGGCCTTGTTTCGCAGACTTTCCAGTTTCTTCTCGTGCTTCTCGATGACTTTCTTGCTTTGTTCAGACGCTATTTTCCACGCATGATATTGATGGTTCCCTCCTGCAAATTCAATCTTTTTTTTCGACTTCCCCACCGGGCTGAGTAGTAGCGCAGGCCCTCGTGGTCCTAGACTCATCTCCATGGTAATACACGCTTCATCGACATCTTCGCGGTACGCGATCACAGGTAATCGGTTCGCAAGATTGAACGCCCGGTTACCTTGCGCTTTGATGGTCTCCAGCATCTTTCGCGCGTGCGACTCCACTAGCGGCCGCTTGTTCCATTTACCAAAGTGAACATCCGCAGGCGGGTTGCGGAAATCGATCTTATTCAGTGAGAAAATGGCGCTCTGCGCCTCCTGGTCCTCTGCGCTCCCTCCAACACCCGCGATCAGCTCATCCACTTCCATATCTTCATCATCGTTGTCTTCATCGTTACCTGTTGCCTCGACGGCCTTCCCCTTCCCTTTGTCCCTTGAACGTGTATTCACGGCCCCCTTCTCCTCATCGCTCTCCTCGTCCTCTTCCTCCTTTTCACCCCCTTTCCTCGTTCTTTCTTCCTCTGTTTCATCGCTATCACTATCGTTACCTGCCACCTTGCGATCTGTCTTCATCGACTTGCCTTTCCCCCCTGCCCCTTTCTCCTGCTGAGTTGCGCTTTCTTCTTCCTCCTCCCCTGACCCCTCGCCTTCAAGCTGTTCAGTTGGTTCGACATCCACTCTATCATCGACGATCTTGTTTGATTTCTTCATGCCATGACGTCCTCCCCCTTTTTTTGCGCTTCCCGCACCACGCTTCGCTCCTGTGACGACATTGGCCGACTTTGATGCGCTCTCGACTCCCCCGCGCGCGGGGTCGATAGGGTTTATTGCCGTAATTCGACGTGGCGGCATTATGCCCAATGATGTATTGATGAAGGATTATAACAAGAGCTGCGCGTATCGATCTGATACAATCAGCTTCATCAGTTCAATCTCAGCGAATATGGTCCGGAGATTTCCGTCCTGTCGATATAAATAGACCATCCTACATTTTTATTGTATTGCATAGCTGGCTTTGATCGACGTATTTCAGATTTTTACTGTTTATGTGTGCGCCATCCTGCTTTTTAGGACTGGCGCATTTGGTCTGTTGGATTTTCACCAGTCTCGTTCTTCCGAATGGCGCGTTATCTTTTTCTAATTGTTTTATGTACGCTAGTTGTTTCTTTCTGAATGCTACACTTACACTGATTGCGCAGTTTGTATATTTTCGACCTGCGGACAATATTGTATTCGACAGATTATTGATTTACATGTGTCTCGTTCATGTTTATTTGTTTAACCTGGCATATATTTCTGTCTACGTTCTATGTTATTTATTACACATGTTTTCATAGATGTATGTATGCGGCCATTTTGTATTCAAATGTTACCAGTATCTCGGTATGCTAGGTGTTTGTTGCTGCGTATGTATCTGCATGATCTATTTGTTGTACTTTACGAGTTTAATCAATACGTAGCGGTTAATGAATATGTATGTGTTATGCATGGTGCTTGCGTGGTGCTTGCTGGTTATCTTACTTACTCTCGCTCTGCTACTCGATAGATTATTCATCTGGATATTTTGGGTTATGGACTTTGGCCTCAAATTTTGTTACTTTTGGTATATTCTTCTGCTTTTGATTATGGAGCATACATGATGTCTGCCTTGCTGCAATACATATGTTGCTCCACGTTGTTGCTGCACCTTCTGTTAACATGCTTATGTCTTTATTGTAATCAGGGGTTTGTATTTCCGCCAGTCTCATTCTTTTGAATGGCGCACTTTCTTTCCATCTTTGCATATATGTTTGTCATTTCATTCCTATTGTTATACTGACACCAATTGCGCTGTTCGTATACTGTTGATCTGCGCATTATAATGTATTCAATATCATTATGTAAATTAATTGAGAGATATAGACATGTTGTGCTCGTCGTTTTTTGGTTATATTATTATCTAGATTATTATCTATTTCATTGTAGGACTTTAGGAATCGTTCGAACGGCACACTTCTGGTTTGATTTCCCTTGCCTAAACCCTGCCCATACCCCCACCCATGGATCATAGAAGGTACTGAATATGATATGCATAGCAATCATATCATCTGGCAGGTTATACCAGTCCAGGATGCTGAGGAAAGGGTTGAAGCAAAGTGGCTGGTTATACCAGTCCACCGTGACTGTGTCTACAATCGGCGAAGTTGGACTCCCGTGACTGTGTCTGCAATCGGCGAAGTTGGACTCCCGTCACACAGTTCAAACGTTCAAGTCGTGACATCATTCAAGCTGGTCTTGACTACAATGCACTGGTTTCAAACCGGGCTCGCAGATCATTTCCTATACTATCTTTATCTGCAATCGCTCCCCGACCTCTGGTAACAACGACCGATTGCTGCTCCAATTTCTTCCACCCAAGACCAGATGGCAACTTGCCACGGCTATGGATGGGTATGACGCCCATCGTGAGTTTGACTATCCGTCACTCACTTTCTTGAAAGCATCCATCCGTCTGCGAGATGGTGGGATGCCCCCGGCCATCCAGACTACCTGCTGCTGCCTGTCTAGCCTCTGGAACCCCTGCATTCCCTCTCTGACCCTTGCTTGCCCGTAGATGAGCCTTCTCACTGCTCCTGCAGTGCACTGGATTATCCAGGCCCTTGCGTTTTTCCTACCTTGGGTGGCTGTTCAGAACTGCAGCGCGCTGGATTATCCGGGCTATCGCGTTCTTCGTGCACTTGTTCTCAGAAGGCTCTAAGGCTGAATGCGGTGTGTCAGGTGAACTGTTACGTCTCCCTTTGGTCTGAATCACTCCATGGGGGGGGGGGGCAACGCCCCAGGCTGGCGATGTGGGCTGAATTCGCTGAAATGGGAATGAGGGCTATGACCGTACGGCCCATGACCGTGGCATCTGCTCTGAACGGAGCGCTCGTTTCCCCAAGGTCATTCGTTCCGAGGCCCTACCCTGTGTGCTCTAAACAGAGCGTTCATTTGCCCAAGGTCATTACGAGGCCCTACCCTGTGTGCTCATTGATTCAATGCGCATGCCGCTGTGCGAGCCTGATGTTAGCGTTCATGGATGGCTAGGATGGATGCTTCGAGGGGGAAAAGAAGGCTTTTCATATGGGCTCAACAGGCTCAGGCGCTGTGGCCGTGTTCAGCAGGCGTCAGATTCACTGACCCTTCAGGATCATGTCGCTCATCCAAGGCTCATTTTTTATTTATTTATTTTACTCATAGGACCACATAGAGGGGGGGGGGGGGTTGCAGCGGACAGGGTGGATAGCTATGCAAGGGTTCTACATGAGCAGCGGACGATGCTCAGGGATGCACAAAGGTCAGTGGTTTTCACCAGCTGAGATGCAAGATCCTAACACAAGGGTTTCAAGAATGTGAAGAGTATGCGTGGGATTACAACTTAAATGGACACCCATGGGATGCGTTCTCCTCGGAGTCTGACAACCCTCAATACCCGCCGCAACGGTTCAACACAGTCTTTCACGAACTATCCCCCTTGCTCTCGAATCAGTCAGACAGTCATCAGATGACTTCATGACTCTGGAAGGTCCAGCCACAAGGGCCGGTCGCTCCCAATTGCCCCCCAGCCAGCTACAGCCAGCATTCCCAAGTCCAAGCCCCCCCAGCAGGTCACAGGAGCATCGAGGCAAACCAGACTGCACCCCCCCCAGCTAACATTATTAGCCAGGGGAATCCAACTCAACACCCCGATGGGGCGGTTACAGGGACAAATGAATTCTATTGTTATCCTAAGGGAGGGATACACGGTACAGCTATGCATAAGGGATGGATGGAGGGCATAAGGGGGAAAGTGGGCCAGCAAAAAAATAAAACGTCAGGCCTGTTGGCCTTTTATACGTTCCCAGAATCCTTGGACGGTCCGTGCGTTTGTGTGGTTATAATATCTTTTGTTCCCATCTTTTCCGTGACAGGCGCTCGCATTGCCATCTTTCCATGACATAAATGATGCGCCTAGGCCGATTGCAGATGCAAAGATGTGTGGCAGTCGATCACGACTGGCCCATCGCCATGCCCCTCCTCCCACGGTGAGGGGTAGGTACAACATGCGAGCCTCCAGAACGGAATAGGGTGAGAAGGTGAGTGCCGTTTTGGACAGACGCTCGATTAGGAGCGGTCTAGACTGCAACCCATGTCTTTCAATGATGACCCATAGTTTCCAACGAACCCCCTTAACATTTTAATATATTTATTTTATTTTTTACGATGGATGAGCCATAACTTGAGAAAAGGTGAGGAAGGTCGGTGCTCTGAGCGCAAGGAGGGCGCACGGAAACCCACTGTGTGGGTTCCCTTATGAGCCTCAACATCAGGGAACGTCGCATGAGCCTTTAACAGGGGAGGGGGGAGCCGAGCACTGGACGGGCTCCGGGGTCCGGATGAAAAAAAAGAAAAAAGATGGGCCTTGGGGTCGGTCCGGATGAAGGGAAGGATGTGGGAAGAAAAAGCCGGATGGGGATGGAAAGTGCTTGGGCCCCCCAAGCGTCCGAGTCAAATAGCTAGGAAAGAAAATCAAGGGTGCAACCCAAGAGAAAAGAATACCACAAATCAGAGCTAAATGGTGCAACCAATTCGCACCATCGTAGTGGCTTTCGACAAACTCATATGTTTTCCAAACATACTCTGCTTCTTTTTTTTGTCGCTGTGCATTCAATGATGCATGTTTGATGTCCCAGTCCGTCGGCAACACTTCTTTCTTCCACAGATCCTTTATCTCATATAACAGATCTGGAATCTCCCATTCAACACCTGGTTGCTCATCTTTTGCCTTCTCTGCCAATTCTTGCCCAGCCTCTGCAGTGTTCTTGGCAACCTGCCTTGCTTTCAACGAGTTACCAACCCCTTTGTGGAGTATCATCCACTCTGTTGCCTGTGCAGCGCGAGCGCCTCTTGTATTCTTTTTCCAAGGCACAAAGTCTATGTGCATGCGACGCATCATACCACCTAATTCCAGAATCAGAAAGGTGTCAGTCTCCAGTGATTTCCCACAAATTGATTGGATGTAGTCGATCATGAGAGGGAGTGCTGCCATGAATGAGCCATTCGAGATTACTGGAGCCTCAATGACCCCACTTTCGTTTGTTCCGATTCTGAACAAATGTTTTGCAAGAATTTCGTATGTCCAAGACTCCGATGATTTGTTCAAGAGTGTTGGCAAGCTTGATGTATCTGAGTGTAGAATTGTGACGAGGGTGCGATAGTTTTCAGCCTTTGATAGGCGTCCAGAAGACCAAGCCAAAGCCATGAATGTCTTCAGCCAATCTTTGAGAGCCTTTCGACGACGAAGTCCCAATTCTTTTTCATCCACGTCATCACTGTTTACACCCCGAGCAATAGAAGCGCGAACATGATTTTCGACCAGGTTCTTGCAATCCTGTATGAATATTGCCAGAGCATGGAAAATGATGGAGCGACAAGCTGCATCTTTTGGGCTTGCAGCTGTTGTCCATTCCATAGGAGGCCTGCTAACTGCAAGTTTCATACTCAGATGAGCCAAAAAGACCTATAGATAAAAAGAAGATTGTAATGAGCACCTGTTCACAAAAACGTAACAGGGATAAAAGAGTCGTAAAAAAACGCGCCAATCACACGCAACTGACCGGCGCACATTTCAAATGTATAAATACAAAAAACCAGTAACGTGGGACAGAGTGAATGGCAGAGAAGCGTCCCACTACACCGTAACAATAACACCTAATGCGCGGGTCGAACACATTTGAATGGCGCACCACAGGTCCAGTTATGCATGGAACATGCCTACCGGCATATTTGTCCAGAATGCCATTGAAGCAACACGAAGCCAGACGAAAGGGTAAAACAATAACGCATACCACAGTCACTGTTGCAACTCACATTGTAATATGCATCCCCATAAGTCAGCATCTGGGAGCGTTTTGAGCTGCTGAGCGGTTGATGTTTTTTGCTGCTGTATGGCCAGGCCTCAGGTATGACCTGAACACGACTTCCGTGTGCAGTAACAACGTAAGTCGGATTAAAGCATAGCTGCCCATCTTGGATGATTGCCAAGCCGATCCACAGGGGATTCATAACAGATGTGGCAATTACAGCAGCATTGCCTGTGTGCATGTAATTTAGTGCACGCTCTGCAACGGAGCAGATCTCCACCAGCAACACATCACGTTTTGCATTGTTGGATGTTGTCTGGGCTTGCTGGAAGATGCATTCGATGAGAGAGGTCAGAGGATAAGTTGTCCAATTGTAGATCTGTGGAAAAACCTTTTGTGTGTGTTCAATGAACCAATGAACAACCGAGGATTTAAAATGGAAATCAGTACCTGTGGTTTAAATAGAACAACAGATTCTCTCAGCCTATTAAGTAAGTCTCCGTGTTCCCATATAGAGGCAAGAGGAAGCAATATTTCTTCCAGGATTGTTCTAGAATAGAAAAATATAATGTGTAACCATCAGAAGTAAAGCTAATTGACCGAGAGGCGTACCTTCCGTTTCTTTGATCAGGCCTGAGAGCGTGCATGTCGATATAATATATGTTTTCCAAACGCAAATCCGTGCTCATTGCGGGACTCTGTATCTTCTCAGCGAAAGCTTGATGAGGCAAAGCCTGCTGGCATGTGCGATTTAAACGTCTTGCCAAAGTGAGATGCTGCGGTGACTTTGCGAACATTCCAGCCAATGCAGCGGTAACCTGACCGACTTGAACTTCATGGTGCTGTGCAGTTCTCCCGCGTGTATGATGCATCATTGCGTTATAACCCTGAGATGTGATTCCATGAATGACAGGGGCGTCGAAGAGGTCATTGTTCTGATGATCTTCATCATCAGAATCAATGTCGGATGATTGGATAAGACGCCTGTTAAGACGGCGTATCAAAGGGTAACAGCCTGAGATCAAACCCTTTGCCTGAAAATGGCCTACAGTTCTGAGGCCAGCCTGCGGATATATGGTGAAGTCAACAGATGAAGGTTCTTCATCGACGAGTTCTTCGGCATCGTTTGTAAACAGATTCCTGGTCCTGAGTAAGTCCACCAAAACGCCATGTGGTTGTACGCTGCGAGAAAAGGAGGCAGTTCTCCTTTGAATGTGAAACCCGTCCTTTGAGAACAAAGGGATTTCTAAGCCCTCATCCGATACCTGAGGGAAATCATCCAGATCATGCAAAGGAATTTGTTCACGAGTGGCAAGGTATGGTGTTGTGAATACACCATCATGATATTCCTCCTGTATGTCCTCTGAAGGGCGTTCATTCCAAGCGGCAGCCTCACGAACACTATATGAAAGTCATGAGAGGATGCAAGGCAGAAGAAGTCAAAAGTAAGATCCACTGAAGGTGAGTTGCGATAGCCACTGATATGTAACGAATTCTGTGATATTGCCTGTCTCTCTCCCAATTTGTGCATTCCTCTTCTGGATCACCGTTTACACTTCCGAGTTCCTGATTCTGTCCATACCTTGAAGTAACAGCGACAGGGTGACGTTCTGAGAGAAATCCATCGTCTGTATAATGAGCAGGGGCGCGCTGAACCCAGAGGTCATAGCCATTAATGATAGCCTCGTCCAGGAGTCTCAGCTGTCTTAGAGTAAGATATATCTTGCTACGGTCACTGAAAAACAAAAACAAAAAACATGTCAATACAATGTCATCAAGTAAAGTCTCGCAGATCGAGGAGAAACAAATACAATAAAGCATGCTGCAAAAACAACCACTCGACCATGTAAACCATGCGCCCTTAGTAACCAGCCAACCGGCGCACAATCCATGCTGAGTATTTAACACAGTGTTAATGTGCTCCTGAGCGACGCAAGGTATGCGCCAAACGAATGTGTACGAACAGCGCATGGCCCACAAAGCTAAGCGTCAGGAGCTGTGACGGTTGTTATATATGTATTCTCCGCTGTGATTTTTTTGCGCAGTGAAAGGGAGACACGAATGACTTATGGTGCACATGTCGCATTTCTAAATTCCTCGTCGTTGGCCGTGTTTGGGTACTCCGATAAGACAAGTATGTCACGAGCACCGATTTGGTGGAGCATGTTTAAGATGAACATGAACGACATATGGGAATGGCGTGTCGCCATGGCAGTGCTCCCAGAACATTTACCGACATGTGATTCATAGTCGTCGCGTTGGAATTTAGGAATCCATGCAAGCCATATGTCTTCAGATGCGGGCGAACGACCTATGAAGTGCATTGAGCCCACAGGATCATAACCTAACATTGCGAATTTGGAGCTGAAAGTCCTGAAAGGCTGGGACAAATCGAGTGTCATTTCGTAGTTGTGGTGTGTGTAGAGGTTGGGCAGGAGGGCACCAAGCCCTAACCCTGAGCCGACGCAGATCATCATGTCGAGAAAGTGGTCGTAAGGCATCCAAGCCAACTGAGGGTGGGCGGAAGAGGTAACGAATGAAGAGTTGCGGAAGGTAATTTCGGAGCGGCTGTCTAAAGAGGAGATAGCTCGAACTGATTCGCGCCGGTCGTACATATTTCTGTAATACTCGAGGGTTCTACGACGTTTTGGTTGAGAATCGAAGTTGTTTTCCTGGTCCTGTTCTGAGTCTGTGTTGAATATGGCAGCCTGGAACACGCGATCCTGTGAAGGGGCATCATCTGCGACCAAGTTATCAGGAGTGAGGGCTATGTCGAAAGGGACAAGAAGATTCTGAGGAGAATCTTGAACATCATATTCGGAATCAGAGTCCATATTGTAGGTTTGCAAGTACGAGGATTAGTTGGAGAATTGAGTTGTAGTGTGGACAGATGCAAAGATGGGTGTAAAAAAAGAGAGACAGTTGGATCGTGCTGTATCGCAATATACTAATATAACGGTGGAGCAACACATTTTCATTTTTTTTGCATGGTGTTACGTCAAGAGCCTGCAAGCGCCAATATGTGCAACAGCCGAGATGTAATATGACATAAATAGTCCAAACGAGAGTGTGTAGTGATACAAGAAGGACGGACTTTGCAAGATAATATGATGCATAAGGAATGAATTGGCCTGCAGGTATGAACCAGGAGCAGCAAAAAGAGGTACGACTAAATAAAAAAAGGAATAGGTTCGACTCCTGCTGGATTAAACTTTTACGCGGATTGAATAATGCGATGCGACAAAAATAAAAACAACAACAGAAGCAGCATAAATTAAGAACAAAGTGATTTAATACAAAGTAACTAGAGCAGCAATACAAACGATATAAGTATGTGTTATCAGGACAAAGTCTCTACATGGGATTCCAAGGAGATGAGAGCATCGATGAATATGATAACAGAAGAAAAATGGAGGTTATACAATGACCCGAAACGTCCTATTGATTACCCATGTTAGTGTAGCAATGCCAGAGCCACATCCCGACGGTGTCCACACCGGGAAGGTGTAACAAAAGAACGGGATGACATAATGAAGGGTTAGGGCTTGACAAAAGTCAATAATACTCATGCGCCGACCGATAATAACCGAACGGCGCACATCCAACAGCCAAACAAAACAAGATACATACTATATGCACAAGATGGTGGATTAATACAGTAAAGTGCGCCATTAGATGACATCCTACCGGCGCACTTTTGCTTATGTCAGATTGCATACAGGTTGATATTCAATATGAACATTTTAAAACGGATAGTCATTCAAAAACAGAAAACAAAGGAACACGGTGTTGTACAAAATCCAAAAGTCCCACGTTGTGTCGGTGTAGGGACTAACGACTTGCGAGAAGGACGGACGTGCGGGATGTAAAGATTCACTTGTGTTTGGTGGTCATAGGTCGGCGCCGGACAGCCTCATGCTTGATGTCTTGCGGGACTTCTCTCTCGACGCTCCGTGCGCGAGAGCGAGCTTTCAGAGGTCTCTGCTCTATATATACATATTTCAGAGGGGCGAAAAGACATGAACATAATACAAAAAAGTTATACCAGGGGAATGTCCAGTATCAGGTTCGTCGCGTTTGGTGAGTTTAGGACTGGGGGCTAGGGAAAGAATGAGCAAAAAGTATACATATAGATAAGAACAGGTCAGTACTGCATGTAGGCAAAATGTGGGAAGATGAAGAAGTAGCAACATGATCTATTAAACTGTATTAATTATTTACATTTGCCTTTACACGGCGGACTCACCTTGCTGCAAGTCGAAAGCTTTACAGAGAATATTCTCAGCCGACGAGGAAAGAGGAGGAACTAAAAGAAAAATAAGCAAGCTACTTAGGAAAGAAATGACAATTAGAATGGATGCATACGTGGACGAGGAGGGGTCGCAATCTGCGTCGGTACCAGTGAGATGTCGGTCGTCCCGGGCTGTGAAAGAGGCGAGAACACGTGCTGGGATGTGTCCATGTCTCGATCGTCTACCATCGACAAGTCCTCTTGGGACTGTTCCTGGACCGGCAATAAAGTTTTTGTGCGCGGTTCGGCGGTGTGCAGCTGGCGCACAATTAGCAATCCAATCTTATCTATCTGACAAAAAGCGTATGCATACTTCTGTCGTATGTGTGGTGCGCCGGTCGACGGTGTCCGAATGGCGCGTTTCGTACTGTGATAATTTTGTTAGTTTAATATATCGTGGACGTGTTATTTTAACTTGCGGGGGTAGCTTGGCGAGAAGATGAACGTTGTCCAGGTTCTTCTGATTGACGAGGCATTATAGATAATTGATTTGGAGGTGGCAGGCTTGTACCGTGAGAGGGAGAGTTAGGACGGCCATGGGTATCACCACTTTCTTGAAGAGTAGAGTCGTTTGTACTAGTACCGCGAGGAAGACCGATGTCGTTGCTGTCGCTAGAATCTTCCTCTTCTTCAACGTTCTCATGTCCGTCACTGGATATTTCGTCGACGCTGTCCTGTGCTTTAGTGTGCTTTGAATGCGCCTCCCTCTGCTCACGGGATTTCTGCTTCTCTTTCGCTGCTCTCGTCGATTTTGCTGCTTTCTGTATTGTTTATCATAAAAATGATTAAAACAAAAGAAGAAGCGTGTAGAAATACTGACACAATCGTCTGTCCAAGCCTCTTTGCGTTGCATCTCGATCCCTTCAAATGGGACTATCCATTTATCATCCAGAGGATCAATAAGCGATAAAACGGTCGGTGAATTCCGCATTGCACCAAGGGAATAAATGTTCTGCGTCGATGCCTGTGACAAAAATGACATATTTAATAAAGACATTGCAATAAAACACACCTCTTTTAGTCCATCGAGGAACGATTTGATGTTAGGGGCGAGAAGGGATGAGTCCGGGCGGGCGACAGCGTAAGGTGCACTCTCTGCTTTCTTCAGTAAAGCCTTGAGTGAGTCAATGTGTTCGGCGATGTTCTTTGCGTCCGCTAGCTGTTTGAGGACCAAGTCCACGTCAACATCGGGTGCATCTGCTGCGCGGATCTTGATGCTGTCTGGGTAGTCGTAGCGCTGGACAGTGATAAGTTTTTTGGTGGAAGACGATATAATGCGGCGGGGCTTGGCATGATGAGCAAGGATAAACCTTGCTTTTCCACGGAGATATGCAGCCGACGGGGATTTCTCGAGGAGAGTCTTGCGATATTTGTTGACGAGGTGAGGTTCTAAAATGGAAATTAACGCCATCCGGGGGTAGTCACGTCCAGGGTTTTTAGAGTCACGCCAGTCGTGAGGCCCTCTACGATCCAGGATGTAGTTGTTGAGGGAAGGAGGGTCTGTCTTTGCAGACTTACCCTGACCTTTCGTTGCATCGCGCATTGCTTGGAACACAGCACTTTCGTTCAGGAAGAGAGTATCTTTTTCATATTCTTGACGCAGGTTTGCTAAGTCACCGGAGGATTGCATAGAAGGCCGTGAGGGGATGAGGATGTCATATTTTACCAAGTCAGATTCCATAAGAAGGAAAACATCGAGGGATTGGACAACAAAATGAGCGATCTGCAAAATAATGAAAACATATACGAACTTTCCATTCACAGGACACACCTCGGATGCGGCAGCATCAGGCGTGTCGAAGATGTCTTCGTTATTCAGCGTTATAAAACGCAAGGCCCACGCTGATTGATCTTTTGCTTCTGTTGCAGATTTAAGGCCTATATAGTAATATTGGCCGACTGGGTCAATCCAGCGCCAGAACTAAAATAAGGATGTCAGCAACATCAACAATAAAATATTATGTAAAAACAGATATATATACAACGATGTGCGCCATTCGGACATGACCGTATGGCACACAAATGTCATTACATGGTAGATTGGAACTGTATTTATTAAGGCGCCGTTTGATAGAGTGCGAACGGCGCGTCGCCATATGACAACAATCATGAAATTGTGCGTGGTTAGGACATATCCGAACGGCGCATAAGTACACGTCAATTATTTTAACTGCTGTTTGGGTGTTACTGAGTGACGCGTGGAGGGCGGTGCATACTGTGCTACTTGTTGTTGAACGGTGATGGGTATTGCAACATATGGCTCATACATGCGCCGTTCGCTTCAATTTGAATGGCACATGTATGAACATACGTTTAGTACATCCGCCGTTCGACTTAAATCGAACGGCGCGGTAGACAATACCAGCGCGATGTTGAAGTAAACATGTGTATAAGTTTGTCACTCACCTCCGACGTCGACTGACGGACAGTTCCTAGTGCGAGTGCGAGTGTCTCGACGGATGACGGCGTCATTAACATAAGCGGCTTTTGGAAGTGATTGTCGAAATGGTTGAATTTGAGGAAGTCCCACTTGCGGCGCCATTGGTCCCTGACTTCTCGTTCACTAGCATCTTTGCAAGGCCTTTTGTAAATAAACTTCCCAAATATACGCTCGACAGCATAGCAGTATTCGTCCCAGTCTTGACCACCGATTTTGAACCAAAGGTTCTGTGTCTCGCTTTTCTTCATGACGTCGTTGAGAGCTTTCATGAAGTCGTTGGTCATGATCCCAGTGACAACGTTGCATTTCTCGACGAGGTCCGTGTCGGTGAGGGTTGTCCACGCTTGAGGTCCACGCAATAACACGTCTTCATCACCTTCTTCCGCTTGTACCTCCTTCTGGTATCGTCGCCATAGCGCGCTGTCCATCATTTCAAAAAAAGGTAAAGGCGTTAGCATGGACTGGAGCACATTCGACATGTGCTCGACGACATAGGAAATAACCTGTGTAAGAGGTCAATATATGTTGCTGGATTATGACATAAGTTAAATACTTACACCACCGGATACGTCGTGGAGGTGTTTCTTCGTCCACCGCGCAGAGAAGACAATCTCGTAGCCAAAAAGGGGGTCGAAGTGGTGTAAGGAAAGCAGATATCTGCGCATCTCAGAGTGGTTCATAACCTGCCCGACGATCGAGTTGGTTTGCGTTCCAAGTTTAAGCAGCCACGATTCTACCGACATCCCATCCGCACCTGTCGATTGCAAACCGAGGAATTCTCGGACTGTCATTACCAACCCCTCGCGATCGTCTTCGCCCATGTGTCGCGTCTCCTCGTTTCTCGATATGTGGTATGCTATGCGCATACCGTCCTTCATCATCGCCTCTGTTATTAATTTGATTATTGTTAGTGAGCTCATTTCAACAGGCGGACTTGACTTACTGGCATCATAGACGGTTACGCCCCATACAGAGATAGCATCGACGAAATTCTCTTCTTTGCGTATCTGCTCTTTCAGCTGTGAGACCCGTTTCGTTTGCGCAAGGCGGGCCTTCTCGCCTTTCGGTTCTTTCTTCTCAAGAGACTCTAGTTGGACCTTAGCCTTGTCAATGTGCTTCTGCGCTTGCTGCGACGCAAGCTTCCATACGTGGTACCGGTGATTTCCCCCCGCGAGCTCAAGAGGTCCCCGCGCCTTTCCTGCTTCCGTTAGCTCAAGAAACGGCGCTTGCGCACCTTCGCTGACATTCATCGTAATGCTCATGTCTTGGACGTCTTCATGGTAGGCTACGACCGGAATTCGGTTGGCAAGGTTAAACGCTCTCACCCCTTGCTTGTGGATGTTGTCCAGGACCTCCTTGACGTGCTTCTCAACAAGAGGCCTGCTGTTCCATTCGCCAAAGTGTAGTGCGTGTGGCGGGCGTCGGAAATCAATCTTGCACATCGTAAAAATCGTTCGCTGTGCCTCTAAATCTTCTGTGCTAACGCCTCTGCCAACACCTGGACCCTCGTCAACTACCATGTCGTCGTCATCGTCCTCCTCTCTGCCTGCCCCCTCGATGGCCTTTCCTGTCCCTTTGTCTTGTACTCTGCCGGTACGCTCCCCTCTTGCCTCCTTTTCCCTTAAATCCTCCTCCGCTTCGTCGTTTTCCTCAGTGCTTTTATCTTCCTCCTCCATCACCTGTGCTTGCGCCTTCCTCTTGCGCTTTGCATTCTCATCCACACCTTGTTTTCCTTGTCCCTCATCCGCTTCTCCTTGCCCCCCTGCTTTCGTGGCTCCAGCACCAGCCAATCGATCGCGTTCAGTCTCATCCACGTCATCGATAATCTTCTGCGATTTTTTCGTTAATCGCTTGGGGGTGGGGCGGGCTCGCGCGCTGGGCGCTTTGGTGGCCACATCCGCGCCATCATCGCCTTCCATCGCTTTCGATCCATACATTTGCGGCTTGATTGGATTAATCGGAATAATCTTTCGTGGAGGCATCGTTGGTAGATGAATAGATGATGGGAAGGGGGAAAGTAACAACACTGCGCACTCTATCACTCGATGGCATCGATGCTGTTTTCATCTCAGCGATTCACTGATTACATCTCGGATCATATCGGCTACTCACTGGCCCGGATTGATTCGTAGCCCGCACAATGGTTTGTTATACTTTCCTTGCGCCGGTCGATGGTGTCCGACCGGCGCTGGATGTAATATACATGATATTGTGTTGGTTATTATGTCTACTGTTGTGTTGGATGGTGCGCCGTCCACGCATGTTTGAATGGCGCATTTCTTGGGAAAGATTTACTATATTTATTTATGATGATTTGACATTTTTGTGTTTATGTTATGTGCATTTTGAACATATGCGGTGATGTTTTGCTGCTCTTTGTACTTTATTAACAGTTACGTATGACTGTTAGTTTTTAGTTGTTTAGATTGTAATCCTTCGTTTTGGTGTAGCTCTGTTTTTGTTGTATTGTTTATTTATGTGGACTGGCACATTCTTTTAGTGCGTTTTGTGTTGAACGGCTTACTTGTATTTTTTAGATTGTGGTACATTGTTTTGTACGTATGTTTATGTACGTTTGTGTGTGACTGGTTTGCGCCAGTCAGTTACATTCGATCGGCGCTGTGTATTGTTAGTATACATTATCATTTAGCAGTTATCGCTGTTTTTCTTGCTGGTTGTCGTACTTCCTTTCTCTATATTCCTGTCGTTACTGTCTGGTACTTCATTAGCTGAATGTTATTATCTGGGTGATGCTTTATCGTGTTGATGTTATTTTAAATTACTGTTTGGGAGGCATTGGAAACATATTACTTGTATCATATTTGTATACTGCTCATGAGCATATACATAATGCTAATGCTTTTGTATTAGTACCTTTTCTTGTTTATGGAAAAGGGGAATATTCAGTCATGTTTCGCTTGTGTATTTCATTTATTTCTGTTGCTTTCTATTTTTTGTTTAACATGTGTTGTGTACATAGCAGACTTATCTAGATGCACATGTATAAAACATTGTTATTGATATTTACCGTACTCATTGGTATCATTTGTTTTGTTGTCTTGTATGTTTGCTTTATTGTATTTTTCCTCGGGTATAATTATGGGTCTATGACATTCATTGCTTGCCTGGCTGACTGTAGAATAGAACTGTTGTTCATAATGTATTTATGTTCTGCAGTTCAGTCTTCTTTTGTATGCACACTTTTTGCTACATATAGATGGGTTACTTATAACATTACGTGTTAATACACTAGTGTTGCAAATTTAGTTTGCTGGTTGGGACTGGGTACTTATGCGTTGTTTGTAGGAATTTGACTGACGGACTTTTGCATATTCGCTACTTGTACTTTATGATAACTTACCACGCATGATACCGCACAAGCTAAATTTATTGTCCATTTTGGCATTATATATACAATTAAATTAAGTGTAACTGTGTATCTGTGACATTTACCTTGTTGTCACTTGTGCGTTGCATACTTTATTTAAGTATACATGTTTGGTGCTTTTTTGGGACTGCATGGTATTTTTATGCGCTGGTCAGTTATGTTCGACTCGCGCAATTGGCATTTTTATTGTGTTTTACTTCTGTATTACTGGTTACTTTTCGATGGTGCACTTTACTGGTATGTATATTCTAACTAGTATACTATTTATATGCGCTGGTCGGTCGTGTTTGGACGGCGCACCATATCGTTGCCACATTGCATCCTTTCGGACGGCGCACTTTTGGGACACATAACCCTTGCCCATACCCTGCCCATACCCTTACCCATGCATCAGAGAAGGTACTGAATAGATACAATGGGTCCCAACCTTGTCCACTTCAATGACAGCCTGGAGTGCCCAGAGTGTGTGGACGGTCAGACGTGGTATACCTGCACCCGGCGCCCAACCTGCTGCTGTGATCATTGGTATGATCCTGCCCTGGATCGCCAACGTTACTGTGCATCCTGTCAGACTTGGTGGCAGGTTGAGTGCATTCGACCCAAGGAAGATGGCAATGACCCCGACTTCTCGATAGTAGATACTGATGACTCTTGTGAGTCTGGTGAGACCCATGCAGACCTACTTCGGCTCGACGATGCCACCAAAGCGGAAATGGTGCTGGCAGAATTTTCTTCATCTAACTGGCATCCTATCGTGCGCGGGTTCCATGGACAATATGACGAGCACAATACATGGCTCATCAGTGGCAGTGGGAAGCAAATTCAGAAGTTGAAAGCCTGGGTGACTGCAGGTGTACCTCCCAATGACTGGGAGGAGATCTTGGGGAATGGCTTTCTGACTGATTTTCTAAACAAGGAGTGGGATGCTTATGATTGCCCCACTTGTCATATTCAGATCTAACTCCATCGTCCTCACCACCATTTTAAAAAAAAGGATTGCGCCTGGCCATGTTTTTTTTGTATATATATGTTGTGCCCATCTATGGCTTTCTCATTCTTCTTGAAATGGCTGACCTGATATTCTTGGTTGCAATTACTCTCCATATAAAATATAAAAAGACAGCTACTTTGTTGAGTATTGATTTAAGGGTGAGAGGGTAGCAAGTTGCAGTGGGAGTGAATTTAATTGTGCTGATATCCCAAGTTTAAATTCACCTATATAAAATATGCCCATGCAATGACTGGATTGCTAAATGTCGCCGATGTTCACATGAGTTGCCAATGTTCACACGAGTTGCCGATGTTCACACGAGTTGCCGATGTTCACACAATGGTGTCACAGTCCCAGCACAACACAACTTTGTCCCTTTTTATCTCCAAAACGGTTCCGCCAATCTCTTAGGAATTTAGGCCCTAGTATGACCCTCTATATACCCTTGATTTGAGATACTAAGCTTGCTGTAATTCAATGAAAAAAAGATAAGGGTACCCTCAGAAAAAGTGGGTATAATATTCAAATTCTTGCAAGAAATGTTCAACTGCTGATGCTTTGTCTGACAGAATTGCAAGGCATGATAGTATTTTATCATAACATATTAGTTTTTTGAGTGAAATATATGGCCCCATATTAGCATCTCCTTTAATATCATTCTTCCCTAGAATTTTCATGCTGGAAGGAAGCCAGAGCTTCCAACACTCAAGGGGAATGAGAGATGTTAGGAACTTAGTTCAGAGGGAATAGCTGGACAACCTGAAGGCCTCAAAGTATACACTATACACTACTGGAATAACATGTGATACTAGGTATGGATGTAGATAAGCTTCAACAATATAAGAGGCACTCTTACACTCTCTCATACTCTGAAAAAGATGACTCAGGTGGAGGGAAGACAAGTGAGGCTGATGACAGTGACAGGGGGCAGGTGACAGTGGCTGGGGCATAACAAGGCTGACTTTATGTGGCATACCACTGAGTTGCTTGTTTGTGGGTCAGTGGCTGAGGCTGGTGGCAGTGACATGGAATTTGACCGGGAGTGAAATAACCATAACAACTTCAAGGCATACTTTATGTGCTGTTCACTGCGTTTCCTGATGGTGGGGATTGACAAGATGGTGGACATTGATGGAGACATGAGCATTGATGAGAACATGGGCATTGGTGAGGATGTGGGCAAAACGGTTGGTTCTTGAGTTGGGCAAGGGTTGGCCATTCTTGGTGACAGGGGAGAAACAGCAGCATCAGGGATCCATTCAGGGAAGGGGCTGAGAATGCATGGTGCTATGCTGGGAATGTTGTGGACAACATGGCCAAGCTGGGGGATGCACATGACATTGACACCAGCTGCCTACAGCCCAGGGACAGGCAGGGAAAATGGGGTGCATGGGGGGCAAACAGGGGGCAGGGGGAGGCCTGGGTAGGTAGGGGGAGGTGGTCATTGCTGTGTGTTGACAAGGGTGTTGATGAGGATGGTGACAGTGACAGGCAAGTGATGTGGTGCAGGTGCTATGGGTTGAGAGGTGACATGGACAGGGTGCTAGGGCATGGACAGGGTAACAGGTAGTGTTGCCACAGCTGAGTCATGACTCAGGTGAAGTTTTTTCATAAAATGGCTGTCACCTTTGAAATAAAATTCATAAAAGTATGAAAATATTTAACAGGATAGCAGAAATCAGAGGCTAAAGGGAATGCCCTACCATTAAGGAATTGGATCCCCCATTCCTGAGTTATTCACATAACTTTGCTATGACTTGGAATTTGAGTCAAGTCATGGAGTCATAGCAAATTTGTGTGAATAACTCAGGAATGGGTGATCCAATTCTCGTGGTAAAGGAGGGTACCAAGGGTAAGGAGCCCTTAATGGTAAGGCATTTCCTTTGACCTCTGAGCTCCTTTATATTGTTAAATATTTTCATACTTTTAGGGATTTTATTTCAAAGGCAACAGCCATTTTGTGAAAAAGCTTCACCTGAGTCATGACTCAGCTGTGGCAACACTAGTAACAGGGTCTTTGTTGGGTGGCCCAGGGTGTGCAGTTGGCAGGGTGCCAGGGGACAGCAATATGAGATCAAGGTCAGCAGAACAAGCAGGGACATTTTGGAAGACATGGAAAACAGTGGTGAGTGGGAGGCCTGGACAGATGGGTGGAGGTTGTTGTCATCAAACATGACATGACAGGGGAAGGACAGCTTTTGGGGCATAAAATGCTAGGCTGTCTTGATGCTGGGGGAAATCTGGTCGTTCCCTGTGTTGGGAATGGAGTGCTGAACAGTGACAGGAAGAGTTAAGGGCAAGGTTAAGAAGATGAGGTTAAATCTCAAAGGCTAGTGAGTGAGGGAGACTGCAACAGGGAGGAATGTTATTATCATCTCCTACATGATGTGCAATATTTATACTACACAGTTAGGAGGTATAGTGTAATGCACTCCTTTAATATATAAAGGAGGTATTCTGTAATAGACCCCTGTACCAGTTAATAATGGAATAGTTATGTCATATCCCCTATAACAGTGTCAATAATAGTGACATATGATATCATGGCTTGGTAAGTCCTAGACTTCCTGCAGGGTGTGTCATAGACACTCTATCCATAGCTATGTCTTGGATAGGCTATCATAGACATGCTGCAGTATGAGTAATCCTGTAGCATGTGTTAACTGTGTGTTCCCCTATATGTCTCTGCATGTGTTAACTGTCCATTCCCTAGGGTTATGGTTAATGTGCATTAGCCCTAACCCTAGTGTTGACTTAGCATATTCTGGCAATATTCCCTAGGCATGTTAACTGCCTTGGCTTGCCTGTATACTCTTGTATACATAATCCCAACACCCTGTGTTGGAGAACAGTAAGGGGCATGTGGCAGGGGTTGGCAGGTAGGGAAAATGGGGGGCAGGTGCCAGTGTATGTGAGTAGGTGACTCAGGTAGGGTTGGAAGGAATTGCAGTTGGTAGTCGATCCTGGTTGTAATATGTAACTCTGTTTGTGCATGGCAGCATCTCCAAGCAGCAGTTTGGTTCTTAACTTTCACTGTGAGCCAGCACGTAAAACTTCATCTGAAGGCAAAAAATGCCTCACTACCCTTTAATGCCATACTCCCTGCCTGACTTACTCATCGACCACAACTCAGTGGCTGGAACCATCAACATCAGAGAGCTCTGTGGGCTCTTCATCCTTGTGTATCATGAAAACTGGCATTTGTGCAATGTGGGACTTGAATTTGACCAGCTGAGGTGGTGCATTGTGTGAGTACTTCCCCTTAGATATTTTGTCAACTGAAAATGGCAATGTATGAAAGATGATGATGCTTCCTCAACAATCCGGAGCGTGAAAAACGCACTTTCTTTACTTTACAGGATCGCGGTGTGATCCCTTATGTTATCTTGTCTTTCATTTTAGTTTCTGAAGTGACACGATTTTAATTTCAATATAGCTAAGTCATTATTATCATATATAGCAATCTTTGCATACAACTTCGCATCCACTATTTTACTTCACATACCTCGGTCTTTACCTGGGTTACCTAGAAAGAGTTTAGTGTAGGTAGTCCGTGGGTGATGGCCTTGGATATGGACTTGAGTAGTATAGTATCCACCCACCCTTGTACTTGTATATAAAGCTATAGTAGTAGAGTCACAAAGAGACATTCTCCCCTCTCGACTTGTGTGTTAGCGTTTAAGAATTGTCCTTGTGTTTAGACTTTGGAGCTCATTTTGAGTCTCTCATTGTTTTGCTTGCAACCCTTTGCCTACTTCGATATCATCTTCGTTATTGCATATCTCATCGACTCATCCTTCATCCGTGATTAACTTTGCGATCTTCGCACTCACAGATTTGTGCAGAGCACCTACCAGAACACTACTTCGCATCATCTTGCGCGGTACCCTTTGCTTGGAGAGGATGGTTCTTTGACCCTTTAAGCTAACTCCCTCATTTTTTTATTGGGGTTTTCCTGCAATAGGAGATCTACCAAAACACATCAACAGGGAGTACATGCCTCAGATGCAGAGAAGCATTATACACTCCATGGTCTGGATGCTGAGAATTTTGCCATGAAAAAAATGAGCTTGTATCCGAGAAAACTGGCAAAGGTGCAGAATTGTAGGGGGTCATTTTGGGATAATGAGAAAATACTTATTTATGTCATGTGTCCTCCTTTGTAATGCTGTCACATTGATACTGAGCAGTTTGGCAGGTGTAAGTCTAGGACAATTTCATGTGCTGAGGGCTGAGAACTTGTGAGAAACAAAAGTTAAAAGAACCAGTGGCAAGCATGGGAAGCGGCGGCGCAGCACAGACAATAGATGGGCACAGATGTAGGGGTAGCAGCAGTATTGTGCGTGATGACAATGTTAATGGTGGTGGTAATAGTGGTGGTGGCAGCACCAGACCTTGGCCCTTTCAAGTTTGTCCTGAAATCTCATCACTGCAACACAAAGGATCCCTGGCGCATGCATTTTGTCAAACATTGAGGCGCTGTTGTGGCACCACAAGCGCTGCACACTAGGAAATTGGTGTGGAAATGGAAAGTTAAAAAAGGAAGAGTGGGCATACCAAATCAAAGTAGGTGTGGCCATCCTGTTGTGAAAAAGGTAACAACACAAAATCCTGGTTTGAGGGAGAGAAAGGACGATGAGAGGAGAAGAAAGTGTTGGAATAAGTGCTCTAATGGTTCTATGAAAATAAATTAATTCATGAGTGTGGCTTGGATCTACCACTACATTCCAGTGAAATCTTCATCCTCAGTATCTTGCAGTTCATGCTGCCACCATTGTCCAATTCATATGTTTCCACATCTTCCCATCCCCCCAGGTCACATATTTCCATTCCCAACTCTGGATTATCTGACTCATTTGACCTCAACTTCACTTTCCACAACTTCTTCAATCTCAATTGCTTTCTTGGCCCTCTTATGAGATCTTCCATGAGGTTCCTCAGGTTTATTGTCAGAACTTAGGGCATCATCGCTTCCATTGGATGCACCACATTTTTGGCCATTACCAGTATTTTTTGTTGGTGGTGCATGAGACTTGCTATTACCCTTTGGCTTGGCTGCTTTGATGGCTGCCTTGCCATGCTGCTTTGTGGTTGCCTTTGCTTTAGCCATTGGTAGAATGGTAAAGGGTTTGTGTTATGTTACTTGAACTATATCCTGACTGTGTTATGTTATGTTTGTTTGATGTTATGGATTGATTTAATAGTTACACTCTTAATTGGTACCCATATTCGTAGTATTGTAGTGTAGCCTATGGCCAGTAAGTGGACCAATGGTTCTGTCTAGGACCAGTCGGAACCAGTTTTTGGCTGGGTTTAATCAGTAGCTTGCTGGGCAGGACCATGAACTGAGGGTACCTCACAGGGCCTAGAACTGAGACCCAAAGTCCAGTTCTATTGGTTCAAGTCCGGTTTGGTCTCAGTTCATTTTCGGTTCTTGTAACCGGACCTTCAAGCACTAAAGTCACCACCTCTGATGTCAGAGGATGCAGAGGACCCCGGTGATGAGATGGTCCTGGAACCCTTCAAAGCCTTGGTTGCCATCCTTGTGCAGCACAGTGACATTTCGGTCAGCTACATCTCTGTTGCTACCGCCATCATATCCACATATTCACATGCCGCAAATTCAACCTCTACCAATGATCATGATAGTGATGTTCCTGCCAGTGTCATTCCAGCCATGCTATTCCAGAAGGTAAACCCAGTGATATGAAACATTTCTTTCCAGGATTTTCTGCAGTCACTAATTCAACTGAAATGAGGGACCCCCAGGCTAATCCTCACAATCTCAGAATCATCAATCACAGCGATGATCTTTGGGTTGGGTTCAAGGGTAAATATCAGTGGACTTATGCAGTGTAGTGAGCAGTCCATCTCTTCATTCATCAGGAAAATGAGGAGACCCTGATATTTCTAGTTAGCAATGATAATGATATGCAGAATGTTATGTAATGAGATACCTTGATATAAGTTTATCAAATTCATCAACATTTCAGTTACTGATCAGCTAATGCCAGTATGCTAGAGGTTTATCAGTTAATAAATTACAGATAGAGCCAAGATAATCCTTGCACATGGCCTAGAATTCTGCTGGCTGGTTGGTCAACAATTATCATTAATGTCATGCTGATAAAGGATGACTAAAAAAAAATAAGGTTGAAATGACAACATTATCAAGATAGTGCTCACTGCTCAATTGACCTCTAAATTAGATGATGAAGTATGTGGTCCTACTATTAACACAATTTGTAGCCTAACTTCAGGTCCCTGAGATCGCGTGTGGGGGAGTTGTTTGTAATCTTATACACCCGCTTGTATTTAAGGTGTGCTCCCACCTGTTGAGTAGAAAATATAGATTCTTGGACCCACTCTTTTTGTCTTTATTTTTTAGTGTCATCGCACTTGACTACACCAAATTTTCACTCCTTTTCCCATTCCTGCTTACCCCATTCCTTGCAACGTGACGACCTCATCATTGGATTTCCAACAGGAATTTTGACCCTGCCACAGCTGCCTCATCCAATATGCCAAAACTCTTCACACAATAAAGAAATTAACAAACATGAGAAAACATAAACTGAAGACTTGGGCAAGAAGAATACTCAAAGCAAAGCCAGGAAAAGATGACCCCTGGGGAGCACAAATCATTTCTTCTTTTGTATTCCTGTATTCCTATAACTGGCTTCTCATTTTAATCCTATCCTCCCACACATATGTCACCCATCTGTGAATCCTGGCTTCCACACCACATCTAATGCCTACCTTCAAATACATGCTCCTTTATAAAAAATTGAAAAAGACGTTGTCAGGTGTAGATCAGCTCAAAGAAACTGAGGAGTCCAGGGAGCCTGAGGATGAGGTAGGCAAAGCATAGCATGAGGTTTAAAATTATGCTGAATGCATTCCAATCCAGGCTCCCCCGGACTCTGATTTCCTGGTGCTCCTCAAATGGATGAGAATAATGGTTGTTCATTTCATTTCGAAATGTGCTTTGGAAATCCAATGCAGGATCACTAAGTGTTGGGAGGCAAGTCTGGAAGTTAACTGGAGGCCTTAGGATGAAGGGGGGTGCTCCTCTGTGTGTCTCAGAGGTCAAGAAGGATTGTCTTGGACTAGACTATACATGTAGTATATATACTACAGAATGTTTAAGTCTCAGTAATTAATAATATCATTATTACTGTCTTGGATATAGCCTTAGGCTTGCTATCCGGATATTATCCCAATACTCCCCTTCAAGCAGAGGCTGTTTAGGCAATAGTTATTCATTCCCCTGTTAATAGGTTGGAATCATTACTCCCCCTGAAGTCAAGGGTGGAATAAGTTTCATTCAGGTGCATTAAAACCTCTGTATGGTGGAAAAAACCCTGTGGGAAAAAATCCTTGGCTTCTGTGGAAGATAATGCAATTATGGTTTGTTTCTTTGATTTCCACGTAATTGCTCCCCCTGATGCTAGGAAAATATAGCCTGTAGTGGATTTTAGATCTTCAATGTTAGCAAATGAAGCATCAGCATATCTGTGGAAGAGGTTATTATTTTCAGCCTCATCTTGGGATTTTTTATAAATTATCCTGAGAGTTTTCATACCTGCTAAGTATCTGAGTATCCTCTTTATTGCACCATGGTGTTGTAAACCCGGGTTAGTGGGGTAGGTGGCCAGCTTGTTAACTGCAAAGCTGATATCGGGTCATGTGGGATTTGATAAAAATTGTAAACATCCTAGCAATTTTGCGTAGGAATTACTCCTGTTCAGTTCATTATAATCCGGATTTTCCAATAATTTAATATTGGGATCCATGGGAGTGCCGACTGGGTTCACATCATTCATTCCTTCTTTATGAAGAATATTCTCGATATATTTCTGTTGAAATATTTTGTTGGCATCGTCTTGGCACATAATTTCTATGCTGACAATTTTGCTCGGTTCCCTGAGGTCAGTTATTTCCCATTCCATACTGAGCATATTTTTCATATGCTCCATCATGGTATCAGAGGATGCAAAGAGTAATGTGTCATCAACCCAGACTGTTATTATTCCTAAGTCTTTGTCATCCCTTCGAATATATGCACATGGATCTGCAAATAAGTGTCCATAAGTATGAATTTTGAGTTTACCATCAAATTCATTATTCCACTCTTGCCCTGCCTGCTTTAATCCATAAAGCGGTTTCACTAACCTACATACTCGGACAGTTCCATCTTCTTGTTCTTCAGGTTGTTTCATGTATATTGTTTTCTTTAATATGCCATTGAGGTATGCACCCCTTATGTCCATCTGTTGTATTATTAGACCCTTCTTTGATGCAAGTGCTAATACTGCTCGGAGTGTGTCCATCCAGACTACTGGTGTGAAGGTCTCTGTATAATCATAGCCTGGGCATTGTGCACATCCTTTTGCAACTAATCACGCTCGGTATCTTATTATTTCCCCTTGTTTATTTCTTTTCCGGATGAAACCCCATTTATTAGCAATTGGAATCCCATCAGGAGGTTTCTGGACCAATTCCCATGTCCCCTTCTCCTTTAATAGATTTAGTTCATTTTGTATGGCTGTTTGCCATTCCGGCCAATCAAGGGAGATCCAGGCATCTTTGAGTGTGTTTAGTTCATCTCCCGCGATTATTGCATAGGCTTCATTGTTATCTAGGAAGGTATCAACTTCTTCCTCTTCTGCAAGGTTTAGTAAGGGTTTATAATTGGTACAAACTCCACATGTTCAACACGGTTCACTCTTCTGCATTGCACGCATTTTGCGCAGTTCATCAATATCAATGTGATCATCTATTTCATCTTGTTTCTGTTTCTGAGATTGCTTCTTCAGAGTGCAAGGTTCTTCCAGTGCTTCTCCGATCAGTGTTATGGCTCTGATCAGAGGTTCTTCTGTTGTGATTGGCGGGGCTTCTTTGGTTCCCGATATATCTGTCAGCAGCACATCTCCATCAGACTCCCCCTCACACATCGAGGGTATCAATGTAATGTCTTCGGAAGGTTCAGGATGTAGTTTGATAGCTGGTAGTTCATAATTCCATGAAGTTAGAACATTGCGCGTTTCCACATTGTAATATTTCACTGCTCTGGCACCATCATCATATCCAATGTAAGAGTGGCACTTTGATTTAGGAAGCATTTTTCATTCCTTTTTCTGACCTCGTAATAAGATCCATAGCAGCATGTATAATGGCATACTCCCAGAGGCATTCTGGAAGCATGCTCACAGTTAACATTGCATGCAATAATTCAACAAGTGTCCTATTCATTCTTTCTGCAATTCCATTTTGTGATGCAGAGTATGGCATGGTTAATCTTATTTGTATCCCGCGTTCTTTGGAATAATTTTCCGATTTATCATTGATGAATTCTTTTCCACAATCAATTTGAATCACTTTTGGTGTTCAGCCTTGTGTTTTTAAATAGGCCAAATAATTCATTACCCCCTGTGCCACATCACTTTTTTTTCTTTTAGACAATCGATGGTGACATACCTTTTGGCATCATCAACAAATATTAGATAATAATGTTTTCCATTGATGGATTTGATGGAATATTTTCCCTATAAATCTATATGTGTCAATTCTCCGGCTTCTGTATTTTGGTTGACTGATTTTGGGAATGGTTTAATGTGTTGTTTTGTGGCTATACATGTCTCGCAATCTGGTTTCCCAGTGTCCAGATCAACATTGAAACCTTTTACCATTTTTCCATCAAATAATAATCGCCATCCAGTCTATCCAATATGTCAAAAATGTCAATGCCAAGTTTCCCAACTGGGTAACTTTTCATTTCCACTGAAAGTTATATTATTCCCAGCATTGTTGTAAGTGTTGCTTCGGTTTCTAATCATCATTTCCATTAGAGATGATTACTGATTTTATTCCCTTGTACAATGGATTTACCATCTTTGGTGATAAGGGTTATTTCACCTTCTCCCCCAATATATTAGGGTTGTTCACAGTAAACATATTTGGGCCATTTTCAGCTCATTTTCAGCTTCATTTTCACGTGTTTGGCAGAAGAATTGTCAGAATGATCTAGTGTAGGGGAAGTTTGGTTTGGTTCAGTTTGAGCCACTTTTGGCCAAACCACAAACCAAACCATTCGGTTTCTCACAGAATATCTGAAACCGAAACAGAAACTGATCAAAACGGTTTCAATCGGTTCGGTGCGGTTTGAACACAGTTCAAAATGGTTTCGCAAGCCATCTATTTAATTTTTTAGTACTTAGAGGTTTTGGCCTCTAGGCAAGAGAAGCGATGCCCCAGAGGAAGGGGAAGTGTGTAGAAGCAACAACTATATATACAACATGTTGTTTGGTTGTGTTTGTATGAACGCATCGCGTTCATGTTCGTTTACTGGGACCAAATAGTAACAAACATCGTCGGGTATATAATGCCCATCCTTTAGTTGATAAATTATGTATGAAATAGTTTGCGGCTCTCATCTAGAGGCCGAAACTTAATATATAGCAGAATTCTCCAAACCAAAACTGAAATTTGCAACTTCGGTTCAGTTCAAACCAAGTTTGGATCAGTTTGAAACCAAACTTCGCCAACACTAGAATGATCTGAAAAATGGAACAAAAAATGACGTGAAAAATGGCTACCATGAATGCTCTGGAAAGCAAAATTAACAAAAATGAAGCAAAAATGCATTTTACATGGTCCTCAGCAGTGCTGGCAAGTGCTCAGAATATTCAAACTCCCCTCAAATGACTTAGTGAAATTAATTTCATGAGCTGGCACTAAAATTGGTAGTATGTATCTCCTCATCTTCAAACTTGTTATAGTGTGTAGTAAACATAATTATTCCCTTATCCTATGATATATACTCCTTTGTACTATGACAAAAATCACTACAAAAGAAAGAAAAAACGAAGTATATGACCACACGAAGGCGGGCACCCTGTCATGGTAGCCCCCTCCTTACCTGGCTCCCCCCTGTTGCATCTCGCTGTGAGTCAGCCCCCCATCACGTCGCCTCCTCAGCCCCCCATATCCACCCTGCGAGCAGTTGCTTGCAGTGGTGGTGGGGGATGCTGTCATTGTCATTGAACCTCACTGTTGGTCCCCCTCTTCATCAATGGAGATAAGTGGTGAGGTGGCCATTAGCACCCAATCCCCCCCTGCGAGCAAATGCTCGCAGCAGTGGGTGTCGGGTGCTCGGATCTCACCCCCCCCATTCTTATTCCTCCCCCTCTTCCTGTCATCACTCATACACACCAGCCTTCCTCCCTATGAGCAGTTGCTCATAGCAGAGGAGTCTGGTGCCATGGACTTCATCATCTCCCCCTCATTCCTGTCGTCATCCTGTCCTGTGTAGGCAGTGCTGGTGCCGATGGCATTGGCATCGTCGTCATCATCATTGCTGTTTTGGGCCAGGGTAGTAATTGTAATTGTCATCATCAATAGTTAATACCTAAAAACTTTGTTAGTAACAAAAAAATGAAATGAACAAAGAAATAAACTAACCTATGGCGCAAGAGATGTTGATGTCTCCTGCACCTTTCTGGAAGCTCTTGTCCCATCCTTGTCATCCCCCTCATCGTGCACTGCCACCATTTTGTCATGTTGTGTCATTGTCTTGTGGTTGTCCTCACGTCGTCATTGTTGGCCAGGTTAGGGGTCCACCCCACAAGCAGTTGCTCACGGCGGTGTTGTTGTGGGGTAACCACCACCCCGCGAGGGCTGGGTGCTGTGTGGCAGGTTGGGTGGGAGTCCCCATGGTCAAAAACCAAGCCCCCTGCCCCACCCTGCGAGCAGGGGCTCACAGGGCTGTGTGAGGGGCTGTTTTGGCTGCTAGAGACAGGGGGGAAGGAGGGGGGAGCGCGGGGGGGGGGGGGGGTCAGTGACATGGCAACAGGAGGGGCATGATTTGGGGCGCACCTCGTGGATACCCTGCTCCTTGGGCCTCCCGGCACCTCCCTGGGGCCATCCAATTCCCTGTTGGGCCCCCACATCCCATTTGAGTAGGGAGGAGGGGCAGCATGGCTGGCGTTCATTGTTACAAATAGAAAAGCTGAAATTATTGCTTTTGTTCGCTAAAAAAGAATTGATAAGGTAAAAAAAACTTACAATGAGGCCTGTGGCTCCCATAGAGTTGGAGTACAAGAGGGGGGGGAGGATATAGGAGTGCAAGGGGGTGCTGTGAAGGGGGTGGCCATCGTTGTTGAAAATGCCAAACTGAAAAATAAAATTTGTTACTTTTGAAACAAAATTGATAAGTTAAAAAATACTTATCAAAGGGCCACATGCCCTAGGGAGGGAGGAAGGCGGCATTGTCGTGGGTGGTGGTGGTGGTGAATGGTGAGCTGGTGGTCACAACATGTGGTGACGTGTGGTGACTGATGGTGACGCGAGTGAAAAAAAAATAGTTTATTAGTTTAAAATGATAGAAATGAATTCCTCCCTATGAGCAGTGGCTCATAGCAGAGGGCTCTGGTGTGAGGATATCATCCCCGACACCCTCACATCCCATTTTGAGGGGGGGAGGGGGTTAATATGATTGGTTGCCATATCAAAGCAAGTAACCAAGAAAAAAAATTACCTAGGGCCCAAACAATGTCTGTTGTTGTTTGGGCCTGATATGGTTGGTTTGCGGTGGTTGGTGGCATTAGTCAACATGGGAGTGGGCGTAGCAATGGTGATGGTGGGTGGTGATGGAGTTGTGGTGGCGGTGAGGGAGAGGGGTGAGGGAGGGGCATCGTTATTGATGGCAAGGGATTGGGCATCAATGCGGAGGTTGAAAGAACGACAAAAATGAAAAGTGAAAATGAAAGTGAAAATGGTCATTCCTGGAATGGCAACAGAAGGGTTCGACTTTTCAAAAATGATCATTTTTAGGTTCTTTTTCATCTCATTCTCAAGTCCATTTTTGAAAAATGAGATTAAAAATGAATTCGAAAATGAGCCAAAAATGGCCCGAAAATGGCTACTGTGAACGACCCTATTTTCCTCCTGCTGCATCCCATCTCCCCAATGAAAATAAATTATTCTGTGTTCCAGGAACGTGTAGAATGTCTTGTAAATCAAGAATATATTTTTCTCCATTGCATGTTGAAATTATCAACAGTTCCTCATCCTTTTATTTTTGCCTCCTTTCCACCCACACCTGTTATGGAAATATTTCCCATAGGTGTATAGGAAGTAAATGCATCTCTTTGATGTGTTACATGTGAGGTTGTTGCCGAGTCGGCCAACCAGTCATAATAGATCAGATGCTCATCAATTATGGCATTGTTATTACATACATCAAAATTATAATGTTCTTCGGTCATGTGATCTGTCAATGTTTGGAGAGGTTTCTCATTCATTGAGAAAGTTATATGCTCTTCCATCATATTTGATGTGTCTCCAGACTTCTTCCCCCTTGCTTTCTCCTTTCTTTTTCCCCAACAATTCTTCGCTTGGTGTCCGAATTTCCCACAATTACAGCATTTGTTCCCATCAAATTTTCGGCATTTACTCATCCAATGTCTGGCACGCTTGCAGTGATCGCAATATGTTTTTATGGTGGATTTCCTTTTGGTGATACAATTTTCAAGGGATTTACTGGGACCAGTAGCTTTCTGGGTTCTCAGAAGATTTACGCTTCTGCTGGTGCCATTATTATTCCTGTTTCTGTTCAGCCAAAGTTTGTATTCCTCCTGTAATAAACCAATAAATGCGTCCGAAGATAATCGGCGCTTGGGGTCCATGTCATTGGGATCATTAGTGTTGCCATTATATGGTTCCACATAAGTTTGCCAGGACAATGGTAGGGATGCCGATATTATAGATTTGAATCGGGTGTCGGAGATATGGAATTCCATAGTAGGAAATTTATTGATGTGGTTGCAATATGATTTCAGGGTGTCCATATGTTTTAGGAAATCATCGGTAGCATCGGCCTTCATCTCGTATAATAGGCACTGTATATGATTTACAGATTGATGTGCCTAATTTTTGTGAGTGACGGATAGTGCGGAATACATCGCTTCTGCCATAGTTTTTGATCCGACATGATTCATTTGCAAAGAGGTTACATTATGTATGATAACTTGCTGTGCCCAGGTGTCGTTTTTGTCCCAATTACGTGCCCCCTCTGTATCTCTGGATTCTCTTGGGCGTTTTATGGCCCCATTAATATATCCATCCAGTGATGTCACAATTAATAAATACCCTTTTCATCCTTTCTCTCCACTTGTGCCAATTTTCATCAGTGAGATGATCCCGATCGGAGATCTTGTTCACATTAGAATATTCCTTGGTACGGATGAGGATTGTGGGATTTTTCTTTTTAGGGGTCTTTTTTGTGTTGTGTGCTGCAGGGTCCACTTTTGCTACTGGTGCATTCCTGGAGGTGGATGGTGACGGCCCAAATAATTCCATATGGTCAGCTAAGTCCTCATCATACTCCTGGATGTATTCCTGGGGATTTTCATTGTCACTATTTGGGACAAATTCTTCGTTGCTGTATAGTGCTTCAGGCATGTTGTAATATGTTGTAGGTTATTTTATAAAAGAGCCAGGGCCCATAACCTGTTGGGAGGTAAGTCTGGAAGTTAACTGGAGGCCTTAGGACGAAGGGGGGTGCTCCTCGAGTGTCTCAGAGGTCAAGAAGGATTGTCTTGGACTAGACTATACATGTAGTATATATACTACAGAATGTTTGAGTCTCAGTAATATTATTATTATTACTGTCTTGGATATAGCCTTAGGCTTGCTATCTGGATATTATCTCAATACTAAGCATAATCCTGTCTCTATTTCCATACTCACCGCAGAACATCGTGTCCTTTGGTTTCCATCCTGGAATGCCATGCATACAGTAATGAAGACCGCACTATCCATTGTTGACAAACCTGCCAGTGTACAAGACAGTCTGATCAGTGCCTTTAAAATGGCAGTTTCAGGTGTCACCCCTCAAGACAACAAACTTCTTCGGTCATGTTGAAAAGCGTTGGAATGTTCCCAAGTCCTTGATGGTGAAGCTATGCAGGATCGCTTTCCGGGTATGCTTCACTGCAAGGTGCTGCTTGCAGCGATGGCCCTCTACCCTGACCTTGCCATTAAAGATGATGATACCAAATTGAAAGAGATTGGGAAGGTAGTCATCTCGCCTCCCTTCTTCAAGTCACACAATCAGTCTGACCTTATACTGGTAGGCAATATGTAAAGGGGGCATCTGTGCGTCAAAGCTATGCTGTCCATCCTGCTGCAGGCTTTCCCACACCCTACTAAATCATCAAGCTATTCCACTAAACCTGCTCAGCCCCTTGGCTGTCATACCATGCCATCCAATTACCCAGCTGGCTTCCTGACCAAGTTATTGATGACGTGGTTGCTCCATTCACACCCCTGCTAGTGGAAGCACTGGAGTTCTTGGTGGGCAATCCTTCTCCTCCTAGGGTACCAACTGGAAAGGTCCACCACTCCCAACAAAGCATGTCAAACATCAGTACTGGAAGCACCAATGCAGAAGTTGTATCCCTGCCTGAGATGGCAAAGAACTTTAATGATGAACTGGATGCAAAGGTATAGAGCCTTCTTTTGATGATATTCATGACTGACCTTGGACCAGGACATAGGTTAGGTTCCATCATCTCGCTTTAAATCAGATCCCAATATGTGTTCAGTACACATCTTACAATTGTTGCATTGCATACCCATCATTATCCCTGACTCAATTCCCTTGACAAAATTGCACATGGTATCAGCTCATTACATGAATTTCTTCTGATTCCATGTTTTCTTCCGACTTGGGCCAGTGGTTGGCTGGAAGAGCATGTTGTGGGTTGTGGGTCCAGATGATGATGACACTTAGGCTATCATACCTTCCTCTCTGACTTACTGCTAGCAGTAACAATTCAATACAGATTTTGCTAAGAACTTTTATTTGTGTACCTTATGTGACTAGTTGCTGTCATTTCGGATGTCTTTGCAGTGGAATTTGTGATAAATGAAGCTTCAAACTCAGTTTTCATTATATATAGATAGAAGAATATATATATTAACTATCCCCCTTGAGTTTGTGTGAGGACTCCAGCTGTTGTACAATATTTAATAATGTATAAAGTCATAATGGATAGGTTAAAAATTATGCATCATGTGACTACTTTGCAATCCAACTTTTGCAGTGGTGGTGGCAGTGCAGATTCATACATACTACTAGTACTACCATGACTGCCAGCCTCACTGCATCATCATGATGTCTTCAACTTGATGTCATCAATTGCTGATATGCCTTAAAAAGTTCTAGGGTGTGATCGATGGATAAATGGTCAAGAAAGTCTTAGGAAAATTCCCAAGAACCAAGGGGAACTCACCGAATATTTGAGCACCAAAGGATGAGCCTTAGTATGGGGTAGCAGGACTGTGGGACTTAGGAGGCATTGAGTGTGCATTGAGCTTCTGATCCACAGCTGTTTTGATGCCAGGTGTTGATGCAATGTACAAATTAATTGACAGATCAGGGAGGACAGGCACAGCCACCTGACCGACACCTTAGGAGCCCATAGCAACGGCCATCGGCGGATCAGCTTAGAAAATCAAGAATCAAGATCAAAAGATCAACATTGTACCTGATTGATGGCGGGGCAGAACACCATAGGAGGTGAAGGCCGAGCGATAGAGAGCATTATCTAACATAAGATGGCGATATTTCCTTTTATACCCTTTTTCTATCTTATTTAACAGGCTGTTTTGGCAGGGTAATATCACCCCATCGCAATGTGATTCTATCTTTTAGCATAGCTCAATCAAGCTATTTCCAAAATACCATATAAAGGACAGTCTCATTATCTATTTCATATTTTGTACTTGTACAAATACTAGGGGTAGTGTAACTGTGCAGTCGAGAAGTTCAGACCCCAGATTATACATCTCTCACAAATCTTCACATCTTGCTCATTGCATCGCGAGCTCATTCAAAGTTGTGCTGAGGACCAAGAACTAAGGACAAGGATATAGGAAATCCTTATCAAGGATAAATGACTAGGAAACCAAGGATCTAAGAAGCTAAGGAATGAGGTTTAGGATCTTTGGACTTAGGATCGAGGATTGGGAAACCAAGGCACAAGGATAAGGATTTGGACTAAGGATTGGGAATTCTAAAGGACATAGGAATAAGGCTTAGGAAATCTAAGACTTAGAAAATCTAAGGAGACAAGGGATCATAGGTCAACATTAGGAAAGATCTTAGGAAGGATCTAAGGACACCCAGGATTTGGCCCACTCACAACTATTCAGACAGTGCTTTTGTGTGTGTGTTTTGTGTTGGTTTAGGATATAGGATTTTGGTGTTAGATGCACACCGCACATTTCATCGCTACCACTGCTAGTTCTTTCTTTTCACCAATTGATTGTATCTCTACTTTTTCTGGGAATGCCAGGTCTGACTGTTCATCACCTGTATTCAAATTGGGTTTGACTGGTCATCACTCAACGTCAAGAATTTTTGGGCAACTTCACCTTGAGCCATTGGACTTCTGAGTCAGTGGCTACTGTCCAATCCACACCAGGAGATGCTATGGCCATGACTTGACCTTGTCTGCAGCCTATTCCTTATTTAGAAAATGACTCAACATTCAGGATCTTCCATTTATTTATATGACTGAAGCTGATTGCAAGGCCTGTCACTAGGGATACAGCCCTACTCATATGCAATGGATTTGCCACCAGCCTGGTGTCAAGTTTGTGTCTGTGGACGCACATTCTCTACACCACAAGCATATACCTGTCACTCACATAGTTGTCAAAAGACCAAAAAACAATGTTTAGTAGGGTTTGAAGGTCCGGTCAGGAAGACTGGAAAAGGCTGTGGACCAGACTGGACTGTAACCAGTCTCAGTTACCCCAGGTCTGGAGCAGTCCTGGTCTCAGTCCAATATTATTAAACACTTACAAAAGACTGGCCTTAACTGGTTATGACTGGTTAAGGACTGGACCACTAGTCTACTCCTATCTAATAATATTTACTATAGTATAACTAATTTAATTTAATTTAATATGTTCCACATTACTTGGGACAAGCCCAGGGGATCAAAAGAGCGAAATCTGGAGGGTTTATATACCCCTAGTGGGTTTGCACATGTTTATTTGATAGGGCTAGTGTTGCTACAGTTTTTTTGATAGATGCCATCTTTTTTTTTTTCCTTTTGACAAAGAGCTAAAGAACATGATCCAGGTGAGTTAAATAAAATGTTCCAGGTGAGTTAAATAAAATGTTCCATGAAATAGTCCACTTATGAGAGGACAACTTGAATGGTAAAATCTCATCAACAGCTGATGGGTGGGCTGCTGATACTACAAAGGCATTGTTCCTTGGTATGACTGACAGCGGGTGGAATTTGGGGCAATACTTCATGGGTTTATGTGACCGCATGGGCATCTGCAACAAAGATAGATTGAAGGTGAGTCATCTGATCAAGGGATAAGATAATTGATCAATTAGATACAGCTTTACATGGTTACACTCAACAATACTTCCAATAATAACGCAAGCTGCACAACCATTGAGTCTATTTATGCTCAAAGATTGTATGATCAATGGGATGCAGAAGAGCAGCAGCTTCTGTACATTTACCTTTTCAACACTTAGTATCTCCTGATTCACACTAATTTCATTGAGATGCTTTAGGCATGTCGTCAACATTGTAAACATTGCCATGATTAGCCATATCACCAAAATCACAGTGATTGAGACTGCAACTGCCATATGGGAGTATGACCCATTGTTACATAACAACCACATTCTCGGAGAGTCAGTTGATGTCATCCCATCCGTACGCACTGTTGCTACTTTGGATTGTTCCGATTTTCTTGTATTTTCTAACCACTCTTTTACATAGATCCAAGCATCTGGACAATAGATCGAATATTTTGAGAAACTCCAGATGCAATGCAAGATAACTAATCTGCTCAAAATCCCCCTACACAGCAACATCCTGTGGGGCTCGGCATGTTTGATGCTTGATCATTCGTATAAGCTATGTCAGGTGAGTCCATGGTGGATCGTTTCTATGGATATTGTCACTGGCATGGTCATGCAGATAGCCAATCAATCAGTTTCAAATCCGCTGTGGAAGGGTAAGCAGACACACCCATCGACTTCCCCATTCCAACACATTTCCCATGGGACCCTCGACATGGTCGCATATTCTTGAGTATTTATATAACTTATTTGTTACCTTCTTTTATTGTTTACTCATTTATCTGACAAAACTCTTCCCCAACTCCGAGATACAGATGGAAGACAACAACATCCTGGAAGATCAACAAATGCCTTTGACAAGTCAATCCCTCAGATTCAGCATTTGTCATGCATTCTCAAGGTTCTCATCAAGATTCCACTCTTACTTCGAAGGATTGGTTACTGGCTTTGATTTTATTTTCCATTCTTCAAATGTTTTTATTTATTCTTCAGACTTTTCTTCAGGAATTGATACTTCAGCTCATTCCCCTTCCCACAGTTAGTCAAAATCTGAATTGATGGACTGATCATGTGGACGGTAGGGTCAAGGATCTATTTTTGGGAGTGCTCTGCACTTGTTGTGGGTCCGAATCGTGTTCTGTCAATAGAACACCGCAAAGGTAGGTTGCTCCCTGAGTCATCCCTACATGCTGAGGCCCCAAGACGAGGGCTCGACGACACTGGACCGACAAGCATCCAGCCTTTATTTTTATTGAGTGTTCTATTTTTATCTATAATTCCCTTTTCATACATTTCTGCCACTTCGTTACTTTATTATTCTTTTCTCATGTTCTGATTGGCATGAGAGCACATGCACAACCATCGTGCATATAGTTTACATTCCCAGTTTGTATATAAGGTGACCTCCCACCTTTCAAATGAAAAATGTTTCTTCCCCTCCTTTTCTTGGATTCTGTAAGCTCCCCTCTCGACGACTCCCTTTCCCTCAAGACAACTACACACGATGGTGTAGTTCCTAAGTTAAGACTTCTTGTTTCTATGGTTACTGGGCATCACGGCCCTTTTCTTGTTCACTCCTGATTGGACCAATGAGTCCATTGTTTCCTGTACCACACCCATGCGTGTTGGAGTGGCCCTTGCTGACACCCAAGGCCTGGGGATGTGTGCAAACCGAATGATGATTGGAACTCACTCTGACTCTACACAAGCTACATGCTGACTAAGCTCTAAAGCTACTGCTAAACACAGCCAAACAAGGCTCATAGGCATGCTCAGGAGGCCTGGAGGGTCGCTCCACGACACTCCATGCAACCCCATCCAACATAGCGACGTCCTCGTCGCGATCCCACAGACTCTCTCCTCAACCTCTAACCCATCCTAGACTCCTCAGTATCCTCCCAAGATCAAGAAGTCGTGGGTCTTGATCCCAATTGAGCATTGGAGAAAAAGGTGGCAGTGGAGCATGGTAGTGGGGCATGGAGGCATGTGGAGGGTAGCATGGTGGAGACAGTTGGGGTTGGTGGTGTGGCTGAGGGTGATAGTACCTTCGTTGTGGTGTCCAATGTCGTAGAGCTTGCCTTTGTAGAGTCCCGAATGGCCTTTCACAGTTAGTACGAAGGCCCAAGAGGTCTGCTATTCTGCATCCACGGCCCAGTTGAAGCGCGCGGGAGGCATGGGCAAGGGGGCAGGGGCTGTAGAGGGCCGTTCGGACAATGGTGGGGGGCAGGGCAGTGGCAGGGGGGAGTACATTACACTCCCCCACATATTCCGGCCGGAATTTCCGGAATTTCCGGATTCCGGTTGTACTTTTTTTGAGTGTAATTCTCACTTTAGAGGATAATTCCGGTTTAAATAATTAGACCGGAATTTCCGGAATTTACCCGAACCAGGAAAAAACCGAACTAACCGAACTAACCGAACTAACCGGACGCGTGTCACATGGCCACAATCACCAACGTGACGCGTTGTGACTGCCAGCTCACGCGTTGCCACCCACCATCACGACGACGGTCTCCCTCTCCCCTCCCCCCCTCCCTCCGTCCCCCCTCCCTCCGTCTAACACAACATGGGGGCCATAGGCCCCCATGGTAAGTATTTTAAGATCTATTTCATTTTTATTTAAAGCTAATCAGATATTTATTTTTCTCTTTCAGTTTTTGTATGCAACGACGCGCCGCCCCTCCCCCACTTAGCTGGGAGGTGGGGGGCTTCCCTAAGAGGAAACGACGACAGCTTCCACCTCACAAATGCTGCCCACACGCCGCCGAACAACGACGCGGCTACCGCGTCACCTCTGCCACCCCGTCCCTAGCCCAGCACTGCCACGTCACCCCCAGCGCCGCCTCCCTTCCGACCGAGTACCCACCGCCGCCACCACGTCACCGCCCACTGACGAAGCACCCACCACCGCTGCCACGTCACCAACACCCACTGACCGAGCCCACCGCCGCCGCCACGTCACACCCACCAACCCAGCACCCTACCCCAGCTAGGGGGAACCCCCACCGACACGCGACCTGTCCCCAGGCCCACGAGGGACCAGGGGACGTCCCTCAGAGCCAGGGGGCGCGCCAGGGATGACGGGGCGCGCCGGGGGACAGGGGACGCGCCAGGAGGGAGGGGGGACGTGCCAGGAGGAAGGGGGACGCGTGGGGTATGGGGGGAGGCCATAGGAGGGAGGGGACGCGCCAGGAGGGAGGCGACACGCCAGACGCAACACCGAGCGCGACAGAGCACCCCCCACCACCGCTGTGAGCGACTGCTTGCAGGGCGGAGGCGGGGTGCAGTAGGCAGGGATGAGGGGGGCGCGTCGAGAGGGAGGGGTACACGTCGAGAAAGAGGGGGGCGCGTCGAGAGGGAGGGGTACGCGTCGAGAAAGAGGGGGACGCATCGAGAGGGGACAGGGGGAAGCTACAGACCGCGACCGCCCGCGCTAGGAGGGAGGGGGGACGGGGGGAGGCCATTGGAGGGAGGGGAGATGCGCGCCAGACGCGACACCCAGGGCGACAGAGCACCCCCCACCACTGCTGCGAGTGACTGCTCGCAGGGCGGAGGGGGGGTGCAATAGGCGAGGATAACGCATAGGCACGGGAAGGGGGGGGGCAGGCAAGGGGGGCAACAACGGCGACGCGACGCGCCCCACGCCCCCCTCCCCTTTAATTTATTTCGTATATATTAATTTTATTTATACTCTATTTTAATTAGTATCAATGCTACTGTCAGAGCGAGGACGCGCCAGACGCACAACCACACGACACCCAGGGTGACAGAGCACCCCCCACCACTGCTGCGAGCCACTGCTCGCAGGGCGGAAGGGGGGTGCAATAGGCGAGGGTGACGGAAGGGCAGGGGGGGAAAAAAATGAGTCCGGAATTTCCAGTTGAGTTCGACCGGAATTTCCAGACTCGAGTGGAATTTCCGGACTCGACCGGAATTTCCGGAATATGTGGAGGAGTGTAAATTACAGGCAGGGGGGTTAGCACCGGCGTCTGGGACGCCGCGTTTGGTTGGCAAGGGGCGGAGGGGGGGCTGGGAGCAGTGGGGTGTATGGAGAGAGGGCAGGGGGCCGGTGGTGACACAGGGTGGCTGTGGAACGCGAGCGACGGCGACGCTGGTCGTCTATAGCTAGGCAGGGGTCGGGCAGGGTAAACGCGGGGCATAGGGGGCAAATGGGGTGTGGTGGGAGGTCTGGGGAAGCAGGGGGGAGCCATCGTCGTCGAGCGCAACACAGGAGGGGCAGCAGGGGGCGTGGGGTGTCGAACGCGTGGCCGTTCGGCCGTTCTAGGTGCAGGGGGTGGGTACAGGGGTGCTGGGGGGCCGGTTTTGGGGCTGGGGGGTGAGTGGTGGTGGCCGTCGTTGACGACGTTGACATTGTTGATGGCGGCTGTGCAGCCGTCCTCACGGGCAACGTGGCTGGGCTCTGGGACACAGGAGGGGTTGTGGCAGGGTGTTGACGTTCATCGTCGACCTGTACACCAGTCTTGCGAATGCAGGGGGGTTCGGTGGACGTCCCCGCGTCACTCAGTGGACGCAGCGGCTCGTCGGGTGCTGTCTGCATAGCAGCGTGGACAGTAGGGGTAGGGGCGGTCTTGGGGGGAATCCTAGATGTGTCGTCTTTCTTTTGCTTTGCGATTTGAGTGTCTTGTCCCTGTTCAAATCTGATGTTGTACCCTCGTTGGCGCTTGGTCTTCATCGTCTCGGCAAAGCCTCATTTCGCCCCTCGTTTCCCTAGAACTTTTCCTAGGTCCAACCCTTCCTCCGTTCCCAGTAGCTTCCCTTCTTCAAATCCTATCTCTTTTCCTTCTTTCAATCCATCTTCGAAAGCTCTTGCTTGCATCTCTGTAGACATTGTTTTCCGGCCTATCTCGGTGGCCGAATCCCATAGTGTGTGTAATGTGGCGGCGCGGTTACGTGAGCTCGTGTACATCTCAGCTGATGCATAGAATGGATCCACGGGGTCAAAATTGGCGCCAGTCGGTGATTCGACGGGCAGCGGTTCCCTTATGGGGACCTTCGTGGTTTCAGGTGCGTAACTGCTGATACTAGACTTTAGACTTTAAACTTTGGCTTGTGGACTTTAGACTTTGGCTTGTAGACTTTCGTAGACTTGTAGGCTTTCGAAGAAAAAGAGATTTGGTTGGTAGCTCTGGAAGAAAAGCTGGGGGGTTGCTCGTAGACTTTGGGCTGTGGTTTGCAGACTTCTAAGTAGTCCTCAAACGAGCTAGGAAAATTTTCGGCAGATAGAATGGGTGTGAAAAAAAAACAAAAGCTGGGGGCTCCGAAATGTGCCTGTAAAAATCAAAGTGTGCCTGCTAGAGTTCGAATCACACTCTTGTCACCAGATGGAGTGGCCCTTGCTGACACCCAAGGCCTGGGGATGCATGCAAACCGAATGATGATTGGAACTCACTCTGACTCTACACAAGCTACATGCTGACTAAGCTCTAAAGCTACTGCTAAACACAGCCAAACAAGGCTCATAGGCATGCTCAGGAGGCCTGGAGGGTCGCTCCACAACACTCCAGCATATTCCCATATCAAGTGCCATCGGCTTCGATTTCCTTGTCTCTCATCCCTTTCTCATGTGATCCGATCATTGATTGATCTGATCATGACGCGTTGTTGACGGACGCGTCCCTGTTTGCCAACGTCATCCACAGGTTCTCGATCCCCTCGAGAATGTTGAGTCTCGTCTCCCTCTCCTTTTCACCACGTGTTTGACACTCTTGTCACCCGTTTTCCCCATTTACACTTACCTTTGACAGTGCGACATGATGACACAACCAATCGACCTCAAGAGGGCTGAGACCCCATCCACACCGTCAATGCTCTTTATGGGCCTATCACCATCATTCGTTGTAATGGTTGAATCAAGAAGAAAATCTCTTGGGCCACATTTATACTCACAGACAGGGACTGGGAACATGTGAAAGATGTGTGCGATCTTCTGAAAGTAAGTGGCTTGATTGCAGCACTCTACTCATAATTTATGTCTTTGGGACTCAAACGGTATCCAACAATACTTTTCATCCAAATGACTCCCCATGCTCTGGTGCACACTTCCCACACTCGAGCAACTGCAGACTGCATGGGAGGAGAAGCATGACTCTGGTGACTTTGATTTGTACAAGGATGCAATTGAGGATGGATTAGGAAAACTTCTGAAGTACTACTCTTGCATTGATAGCAAGCTTGTGTTTGTGCTCGCACTTGGTTCATTTCTACTTCTCTTCCATTTATCAGCTAACATTAATTTCACACAGTTCTCCACCCTTATTACAAACTAGACTATATAAAGATGACATGGGGAGGTGCAGAGGGACAGGCGAAGGAATGTGCATCAGGCAATCTGGATGCAAAAACCTGGCAAGATGAGGCATGCAAGATCATAGAAGCACATGTGAGTATCTTTATAGGTTATCTAGATTAACGAACAACCCCACCTGAATTTTGTAGATGGAAACGTACTTCAAGCGCTGACCGCAACACAAAGCGGCTAATCCTTTGACCACCGACAATGCCAGTGCAGAGAAGGCACTCATATCTGAATATGATTGATATCGACAAACACTTGTGGACTTGGATGATGACGAAGGGTGGGCATCTGAGCTGAGGGGCTATTTGAAGGACAGGCCAGCTGTTAAGAACTGATCCTAAGGCGCGGGAAATCGGCGGAGTCCGGCGGAGTTCCGATGTACGACGAGGACTTGGCTTCAACCTTTAAGAGGTTGCGCCCTTCTCTACGCTCGGTGTCCAATTTGCAAGGAACTGAAAAGTCCGGAAGTCCGTGCGGAAGTCCGAGGTAAGGAAAAGGTGCAAAAGCGGAGTTCCGATTAGGAAGTCCGAAGTAAGGGACAGAAATGAAGTAGAGGTCCGGAGGTCCGAAGATTAAGATAGAAGTTCGAGGTCTTAAAGTTGACAAATGATAAGTCGATAACAACTAATATTTGAACTGAAGAATACAAAGTATGTAAAGTAGTTTTATACTAAGGCTAGTACTCGGTGTAGCTGCGGCGGAGTTCTGCGGAGTTCCGAGTACAAATTTCGTGATGATATCTATGATGAAGAACAGACTTGAGTAAACTACGGAAGATGTGATGTAAGTAAAACAGGAGAGGTAATTTGAAATGAGGAATTTGAAATACTCGGAGTTCCTACGGAGTTCCGAGGCAGAGTTCCGAGGGGTGCTTGCATGGGATATGACAGTATTTCCCCCTTTGGGCCGAGCCCTCGAGGCCATATACTGCCAGTGATGGGTTGGCAACTTGGGAAAGGTATGAAAGGAATGGTGGGGTTGTAGTAAAATGTAAAGGTAAATGGTCATAAGGAGGGTGAATGTAGATCATAAAATGGTGCAGGGTTTTGGTAAGTAAATTATAAGCAAAGGTGACACATACGTAAAAAGGAGTGACGTTGTTTTGTAGGTATTGAGGGACTTTGTTCTTGAATGAAAGTACTGTTTGTGATAGGATGTCTGAAGGTGAAGTAGGTGATGTAAGTAATGTAAGACGGTGAAGTAGGGGTCAAAATTATCGGTGTCCACAGCGGAGGTCCGTCGGAGGTCCGTGCGGATGTCCAGTTAATGCTTCACGAAGTCTAATGGTGGTACGAGGTTAAAGACGGAGGAGGAATTAATGATTTCGGAAGTCCATGGAAAGTCCGTGGCATGTATTGGATATTGATGAGGGCAATAGAAAGGTTATTATCGGAGGTAAGGGCGGGGATTTGCGGAGGTCCCGTGGGGGTTTGGAAGTGGAACGATAAGTGGTCGATAGGATTGGGGAAGGGATAAGAATGTTGAACACAAAAATATCGGAGGTGCGCGGAAACTCCGGCGCACTTTCCGAGGGTTGACCCGGCTCGAGGGTAAGAGGGTTAGCTCCCAAAAATGGTATAGCATTACCCAAGGGTGTTAACAGTGCTAGACCTCTATACTCAGAAGTCTGGAAAGTTATTTGACCATAGGGCTAACCAATCAACGGATTGTAATTGCCTAAGCCAAAAAGTCCAAAAGACGGAAGAGCAGGAAGAGTAAAGCCAGGTGACAAAGGTGATGCATTGACTCGCCAGTACCACAATGTTACTTGTTGCATTAAAATGCCAGTAAAAGCGGCGGAGTCCGATCGGAGGTATAGACGAATCTAATAATGAGGAGAGCCGCAGTCAGAAAGGGTGATCATAGACGGATAATAAATAGTCATAAGAGGGATAGGAAGTGTATAAGAACGGCGGGGTTGCGGCGGATCTCCGAAAAATGCACGTTGGTAATAATGCAACCAGTAAGTACGTGCTGGAGGGACTAGTGAGGGGATCAATGTTGTGAGTCTGTGGAGGCCGCCGAAAAGTCCGTGGGTTCCCCGGGGTTAATAATAGCTGTAGCACGAGCCTTAGCTTTTGCTGCCTTGCTACAATCCCTAGCTTCATGTCCGGCAATCCCACAGTAAAGGCATAAGCCTTCCCTGTAACGGCGGGCTCGTTCATCTCCGGTAAGCTTTCCATCTTTCCCTAGCTTGTTGGGAATGGAAGGTGCTATGTCACCAGAGTTGTCATTGTGAATAGTAGGTTCAGGGGTCGTATTGGAAGCGGCGGAGTCGGCGGAGTTAGCGGAGGTAGCGGATATTCCGTCGGAAAAGGACGAGTAATCTGATGCATTAGTGTCTGACTCACTGTCAGTGGTATCTTCATCCTTTTGCATCCAATAAACTTCATCGGCATCCTGGGCCTTGAGACGGAGGAATTGCAGGGATGTTGGCTTGCCTCCTCGGAGGACTTCAGTGCGGAGTTGGAGCGGAAGTCCGCGGAAATACGCTTCACGGAGTGCTGAATCGTTCCAATCGACTCTAGCAGCTAATTTCCAAAATGTGACGTTGTATGTGATGATGTGTGAGGACTCCTTCATCTTGAGAGCAAAAAGGGATTTCTCGGCATCTCCGAGAGGGTCATGTGGGCCAAAATTGGTTTCAAGTTCATTGATGAATGCTTCAAAATTCCACATCCAATGGGAACTATTGCTGATGTCCATAAGACCTGGTTCAAACCAACCAAGGGCAGAGCCTTTGAGGTAAGATAGAATGAATAAGATCTTTCTTTCATCAGAGGAAAAAAGTGCAGGTTGATCACGGAAATGGAGGTTACATGAAATGAGAAAATCTCGGAGTTTGCGGGGGTCCGATCCATCAAATGTATCAGGTACTCGGACCTTGATTTTCTGATTCTGGGATTGACTTGAAGTCCGGATACTTTCTGCAAGTTTGTAAAGGACATTAAGAAATTGTTGGTTATTGTTAGGCTCGGAGCCCGCGGCGGAGTCCGAAAAATGGTCAGGGTTATCGTCTGGATCATTACCATCAGGATCATGGTTACCAGAACGATTGTTCACGGAAATTCCGCGGGGAATGGGCAATGTTGTAGAGGGTGAATTTTCGGAGTTTTGGGTATTGATAAGACTAATTCCTGGGGGCATGCTGGAAGATCTAGGAGTGGTAGCAAAGGTTGAAATGGGTTGTTGACCAAAAGATGATGAATGCCTAGATGGACGACGTATCACTTGAAGTCTGCTACGAGTGTGCATGGTCTGAGAGTAGGATAATTAGAATGAGGGTTGTCGTAAGGAGCGTAAGAAGTGTGAGTTCAAATATACTGTTAAGAACTGATCCTAAGGCGCGGGAAATCGGCGGAGTCCGGCGGAGTTCCGATGTACGACGAGGACTTGGCTTCAACCTTTAAGAGGTTGCGCCCTTCTCTACGCTCGGTGTCCAATTTGCAAGGAACTGAAAAGTCCGGAAGTCCGTGCGGAAGTCCGAGGTAAGGAAAAGGTGCAAAAGCGGAGTTCCGATTAGGAAGTCCGAAGTAAGGGACAGAAATGAAGTAGAGGTCCGGAGGTCCGAAGATTAAGATAGAAGTTCGAGGTCTTAAAGTTGACAAATGATAAGTCGATAACAACTAATATTTGAACTGAAGAATACAAAGTATGTAAAGTAGTTTTATACTAAGGCTAGTACTCGGTGTAGCTGCGGCGGAGTTCTGCGGAGTTCCGAGTACAAATTTCGTGATGATATCTATGATGAAGAACAGACTTGAGTAAACTACGGAAGATGTGATGTAAGTAAAACAGGAGAGGTAATTTGAAATGAGGAATTTGAAATACTCGGAGTTCCTACGGAGTTCCGAGGCAGAGTTCCAAGGGGTGCTTGCATGGGATATGACACCAGCAGATGTTTCGAGGGAGACTGATATTGTTCAATGGTGGCAGGTGTGTAGTTATCCCCCTGCTCTAATCCATTTCATATAAATTTGTTACAGGATAATGGCCCTCCTCTATCTGACCCTTGCACACATGGCCTTAATGTCCTCCCATGCCAGGCATCCTCACTCCCCTGTGAACGGCTCTTCTCTGCAAGTAAACAGACAGCTGACACTTGAAGAGCTTCACTATGTGTGAAACAATTTGAGGAATTGCAGATCATGAAGTTCGTGTGGCGCAACAGCATTGTGGATCTCACTGCTTGGAACTTGGGGTACATTGAAGAAGTAGATCTAGATGAATATTCTGAGATGCTTGATGCAGACAAATTGGCAAACGACTTTGACAAGCCCAAGGATGAGTTCATCATGGAAGATTTAGATTAGAATCATTGACATTTACCTCACTATTAAGTATCTACTAGAGTATGGTCCAATGAAAATAATATCATAGACAACCATTCAGCCACCCATGCGACATGGTTACCTGCTGTTACATTGGACAATATCCCTACTCAATGGCACCTATGGTGTATGCAACATCTGTGTACTGCTACTTAATGCCCAACCTCTCAAACTCTCATTATTACTTTGCTATACTCAATCATGACCATCCATTTTTGCCTACACTTCTTCTTGACTCAGATTAGATGAGATAACGAGACTTTCGGTTGGAGCTGGCTGGCCACATGATGGCCCACGCCACGTACGTGGCAGTTATTCACCAACTCTTTCACTCTCCACTCAAGGTTGGGTGAGTTATTCAATGTCAATTCACTTTTCCTCAATGATAACTCAGCTGGAGCACTGCATCACAGCTTCCCACAATCTTGATAATGACAAGTCTATCTCATTCTTGACAGGCCCCTCGTTGACAGTATCTGAATCCAAGAACCCTCTTTCTGAAGTGCCCCCCCTTTCGTTCTTGATAAGTCCAAAGCTTGAAGAGTATCTTGCAACCCCAGAGATTTCACACCATGAGTTGTTGGCATGGCAAGTATGTTTCATTCATTACATTGTCGAATGCTTTTTACTACTGTGCTGACCTGGCATCTTGCAGGGATGGGACGAATTCCCTCTTCTTATGACCCTGGTCTTCAACTATGGATGAGCCTCATCCATGCACTCCATAGGTCTGTTCTACCCAATTGAAATGTAACTTCTGACCATGATGTAGGAACATTGATACATTCTTTTCTCATGTTATGATTGTGTAATGTCTGTTATATTCCACTTACCCTCAACAACCTATGTTGGGGGTGAAGTCTGAGTTTCTATATATAGTTAGTAGAGATAGTATTGACTGAAAGACCAGTCCTGACTGGCACTCGACCAGTTGTACCAGTTCTCTGTTGAACTGGTGCTGACCGGTCTATGGACTAAAACTGAACAGACGAAACCGGTCTTGTAAGGTCCAGTCTGGTTGTTTTTAATTCTTGTGGGTGGCAGGACTGGTTTTGGTCCTGGTTTATTGACATATGATCAAAACACTGGGACCAAACCAGACTTTCAAGCACTAGATGACCTCCCCATTTGACTTCTTTGCATTGAGCAGACAGGTGAGTTGGAGCAATAATGTGAGGGAGGAAAACTCCGCAGGCTCAGGCAGACCCCTATCTGACTTATCAGCATGCTCATACAATGGTTTGGGACATGCCTGGCTGGAGACAGATGACTCGGACATCATAGTGAGGCTTTACTATGAGCGATGGCAAGGGAGTTGGTTGGTCGTTGGGGATGTTGCAGGGTTAGGAAAGCAGAAATCAATCACTGAATGATCATTAGTAAATTTAAGTTCAAGTCCGGTTACTAGGATCATGAGAGTCGGACTCAGACTGATATGGCACAATGCATGAGCTCAAGTTCACAATCAGATGGTGTACCTAAGTCACACCAGGGATTTCACTTTTCAGGCAACCTAAAAACTTTGTCAAAATTTGTGATTTCAAGGTCAAGAACAAAATTCCCAGTGCCCCTTCAGGCTGATACTGAGGCTGAGACTCTGAGTCCAAGTCGGACTCTGAAAGTTGAAAAAACATCATGATTGTGATTTCATGTCATGTGTCCTGGCAGACATCATAATGATAAATGATAAGTACCTGACTAATGATCCCACTCACGTTCATGGGACAAATATGTAGTGCCTTGATCATGCTTAAATGACATCATGTGAATCAGCAATTTCGCTCATCTGTGAGCAGTGTTTAGCAGCCTTAGTATGCAGAATCTGGCTCCGAAAAATCATTTGTGTTCATATAAGGAAGTTTCTGTCAAAACCTTACGGGCACTATGCAAGTTTTGTGGGAGGAGTATGAAACCTCATTTCTGGATGAAGGACCTTGAGTAGCATGGACTGTATCCTTACACTTTCTTGTTTTGTGACTTCCCAACGTTCCTTGGCTTTTTCCAAAGCACCAGACAGTTGTTTTTTTTGTTTTCTGGCAATTACATGAGTGACAAGTATGTCCTTGTGGCATAGATAATGTGTGTCCACAGACACAGGCTTGACACCAGGCTGGTGGTAAATCCATTGCAAATGAGCAAGGTTTAGAGACGAGGCTTTCGTCGCTAAGTTCAAGCACACTAAGACAGAGGCTTTCCGCTTAGGTCGAGTTCGCATCAAGTGAGCAGTTAAGGTAGTTGATTGCCTAGGTCAAGCTAGAGAGCCTTGACCATAAACTACTACAGTTTATATAGCTACAAGTATCTAGCTAATCGTCTAGTAATATGTCGACACGTACTATCTGCTGCGCATGCAGCAATATAGCTGTTATACTACGGAAGGCTATGTCTACTGTAAAGTAAGCTGGCTGCGCTTGTTGCTGTGCTACAAACAATTGTATCTAATGGGCGCTGTCCGACGAGTCAGTCTTTGCTAAGTATCAGAAAAGGAAAAGAGTAAAGTAAAGAGAGAAAAGGAAATAGGGAAATCGTAACATCACCCCCCCTCTATCATCGAAGTTTCCAACTTCGACTCCTGAAGATGAATAAACCTGAGTCATTTGCTGAATAAGGCAAGATAGAGTCATAGTCATAGTGACAAACAACAGGCTATTGGGTCTACTTATCCAATAACAATGCATGATTCTGCAGCTGTGTCACCTAGGCTGCATATGAGCTCCTGCTATTCATGAGGAGGACGTACTTCCAGTTACAATAACCAACTTTTACAGCATTGCTCGGCTAGCTTGAGGAATCCTTTCTCAAGGTTTTGGCAGATCAAGCTGCTTTGATTGGCCACTGACACGGAGTCTGGAAAGAATTGTCCACAACTTGAAGTACTTGACATTGAGTGGCAACAAGTCAGACCCAATTTGAGCACAGGTGGTGAACAGTCAGACCCAATGGAACAGCTTCAAGTTTCCCAGGAAAGCAGAGAGAACTTTGGTAAAGCAGAGATAGTGGTTAAGTGAACAGATGTGCCAGTTTAGCAATGGTGGTTGCAAGGCAGTGGCAATTGATCAGTGATGGCATGCCAGCACGAACATCAGGCATCCTAACTCGAAAACAGCCATCATCTGAGTCATTCAACTTGACGTTGAACTTGTTAGTAATACTTTCTCTTGAACAAACCACTTGAAGTTCAACTTGATGCTTCAACTTTTCCAGAGTCAAGTTCTTTCTGGGAAAGCCAGGTCTGACTGTTTGTCACCTGTATTCAAATTGAGTTTGACTTGTTGTCACTCAACATCAAGCAACTTCACCTTCAGACTTCCGATTCAGTGGCTACTCGAGGCAGCTTGATCTGTCAAAACCTTGCACAAGGATTCCTCAAGCTAGATGTGGGGCATCGTAGAAGCTCATTGTTGTAAGCCCCCTCGTCTTGTCCCTTTCTGCAAATGTCATGAATAATAGTATAGTAATAGTATCAGAACTAATACCAAGATTTCTACCATTCTTACCACTGATGAGCTACTAAGATACACTACAAAGAGCAGTAAGTTATTTGTTACGTTTATGCCTCACTTTCCTTGCTGAAGATACGTTTTCAGAACCTATTACAGTGACAGATGGCAAAGTCGGGGCACTTCTACGTGACGGCACTCATTTTATCACTAGTCCGAACCAAAATCGTATCTCAAAACCTCCACTTGGTAGTAATCGTAATATCTTTTTGCGTAAAGACAGCCTTTACAGAGATGATGATCCTGCTCATTGGCCACAGCCATACAACTCTGTTTATTGTCATCAGTGCCATTCCCCATCCAGGTTCTATTCCTGCACATGCAGTCATATGGTGGAAGCCAACGATGGATCGTTTTGTAGCCTACTCACATCCTATGCTGTCTATTCATGGTCTGGGAAAACTCTCAGAAAAAAAATTGATGGAGCTCCAATCTTCAGTTTCACTTCTTTATTGTCATGTCACTGAATACATGTAGTCCATCCCAGAATCCTGGCTCTCCTCTACGTTAGGTCCGCTCATGAAAATGTTCGCACATGGGCTGGCTCATCTAGGGTCTCTATGGATGAATTTCAGGCAGATGGCATTTAGCGTGACTGATGTTCACAAATGTTGGCTCAAGATCGCCGCAATCCTTGATTATATGACAGTTTTCAAACCTCGCATGGACTCCACAGCAGTGAACAATGCACCACACCTGGTTGCAGACACTGTAGGGGTATTCACAATGGAGGTTTGTGTTGCACAAGACTTCTTCCATGCTGGGCTCCCATGTTGGCTTCTGAGGCCGGCATTGGCTTGGTCTGATATCAATGTCTTGGAGGTCATTCCACTTTGGTCCCCCGCTGATTACCTGGTCCTTGAACTACATGGCATTTATTGTCCCCCCAGTGTATGTTGGTCCTGCATTGGCACCTGACAGGTATCATGCCATCCTGAGATTTGCTCATGGCTTCATGAGGTACCCAGACCCATTTAGTATCGCCATTGATGGGGGAGATGCTCCCATCTCACCAGCTTTGGATGTTGGATCACATTCATCAGCAAGCTTGACAGTACATTCTGCAGGCACCAGATCCACACCTGGTCTGAGGAATCAACCTGTCATCAATAAGATTCAAGAGAATCGAACTAGAGGGAAGAAACCATATGAGGGCATGGGTAATAGAACGAGTGCATGTATGTGACAATTTTGGACTTCTTTAACATGTTGTCACTGACCTGGCCTAAAGATCAGAAGTGGAAGGAACAGGCAGTAGTGTTTCAAGGTCCAGTCACTAGGACCAGAAAAAAACCAAGACTGTAACTGGACCATCAGTCTCAGTTACAGTCAGTTACACAGCGGTTATGGTTACAATATATTTAACTACACTATGTAACTGGTAAAGACCAGTTAAGACTGGTACTTGGTCTTATATATTTGATATTAATACTTAAGATACTTATTTATATTCTATTTGACACAAGAGGGGACAAGCCTGGGGAATCAGACGCTCGAAATCTAGAGGCCTTAAATACCTCCAGTGAGTTTGCACCTATTTCCTTGCTAGGGCCATCTTTTCTAGGGTCATTTTGGCAGTTTGATAGATGCCATCTTTTTCTAATTTTTTTGACAGTTGCCATCTTTTTTTGATGAATTATTTTCCCCTACCAAACACACAATGACGTTGGCAGCTCCAGCCACCAACTTCAAATCCCCCACATGCCTCACACCACCACCACCACCACAGTTAACGATGCTGCTGCCTCCCTTGCTGGCACAGCTAACTCTGGCAACACCCCCACAACCTCATGGCCTCCCCCCCCTTTCGACTCCCTCAATGCTGGACCCACCCATAACCTCACAGCCTCCCCCCCTTGACACTGGACCCCCCTCCTCAACCTGATGACCTCCCTGATGGTGCTGCCTCCACTCCTCATGAGGCCCTTCCTGGTGATGCCCCCTCAACATTGGGGTTCTTTCTTCTGTACTGATGGCACTTTTTATGCCCCCTGCCCCTCTCAGCGAGGCTTGGTTTTTCCATGAATATTTAAGTACAGTAAGCCTCTGCTGCATGGCTTAAGATGAAGATCTTTAGCAAAAACAGCCAGCCACTGGGACGGACCGCCAATACATATTGCAAGGAGGTGAAGTGCTACAACAAAACAAAGTAAATAAAGAACAATTAAAATTATTATGGTACTCTAGTAAGCAGGGGAGTGGTGGGTGGGCTGCAAAAAATCAAGCCCTTACATTGTGAATAGCTGTTATAGGAAGCAGGGATATGCAAACCTGTTACAACAGCTAAACAAAATGTGAAGAACTGTACCAATAAAAAGTGCGGAGCACTTACCTGTGTTGCTTGTGCCAAAGTTAATGAATTTGGAAGCAACACAGGGCCCTTTAAATATGCCTGGACTTCAGCTTAGGCATCTGCTAGACTCTAGCACCTAAACTGAGATGGCATAGAAATAGGAGCGGATTGAGCGGAGCTCAGTATGGATGGCGGAGCCAGGCACACAGAAAAGGGGATCCAACCGGATCACGGATCAGATCTGGATCATGATGTGTTCTGAGGATTTTAGCATTTTTATAGCGGTTATGAATATTAACATACCCTTGGAACAACTTGGTGTCCCCTAAATCCATGGAATGGTACTTGCGTGGGCGTGGTATGGTACACAGGCACGGTGATGAAGTGCAGGTGCATGCCTTGGTACCCTCCTTTACCACGACCTCGCCAATGCATATTGTGAGGAGGTGAAGTGCTAAAGAAAGCCTTAGCAGTCTTCAATAATTATTGTTAGACAATAATTGCTCCTAACCCTAACCCTAAGCAGGTGCATGCTTCGCATGCACTGGGAGCTTAGAGCAGCTCAGAGGCCTGAGAAAAGGCTCCTTACCCTTGGTACCCTCCTTTACCACGAATATTTATTTAGTATGTAAGACTGGTCTCAACTGAGGGGGGACCTGGTTGGTGGACTGAAACCAGACCAACACTGACTGGTTATACATGGTCTGGTTACAGTCCCAAGATAGATAGAGAATTTTCTAACCGGTTACAGTCTCGGTTACTGCCCAAAAAAGGCAACAAACTGGACCAGACCAGACCTTGAAACACTAACAGGCAGTGCCAACGGGCTGTAATAAATTTTACACTATGACAGTAACATGATGCCATTACCAATTCCAACCTGGTGTGACACATTGCAAGCTGTTGATCATGATCAGCAGCCTCTATCCTACAACACCCAATATCTTTTCCTGGAAGCTGCACTTTTTGCATCAACTAACGAGTCTCGTCATGCCAAATTCTTCGCAATGTGGGCTGCTGTTCAGCCTGCCTGCATTTACCAAATATTTTCTGCTCAAAGTCAGGCCCCACCCTTATCCAACCAGAAGTGGCACAATTTCCTTTTGGATGGGCTCTATTCCCTTAGTAATTAGTCAAAGCTGGTTTGCCAATGTGAAGAAGTCAGGTCCATCTTTGCAGGGGCTTTGGATGACCTTAACACAAATATGCACACTCCAACATCTGATCACCTCCCTGATGTGCCAGCCAAAGCCCAATGCACACTATGGGAATTGACAGGGCTCAATTTCTGTTTTGAGCTTCTAGCTCTCAACCTCAACAAACGTGCATTGTCATGCAAGCATGATGAGGATGAGTGACAGGCAATGGTCTTAAAGTTTTTTCCTGACTCTGATCTTCTTTTTGCTGATCCCAAGCTTGCAAATGCTGGCATGCAATCAGTGGATTGGCAAGTTAGGCTGCCATATGTGCTTGCTTTGAAAGCATTACTTTGTGACTGGGAAGGCCTGAAGCCGACGCCCATGGTACTACCTAATTTAGCTTCGCATAACCTCTACACTGAGTTGGACATTCAACAACTGGAGCACAGTATTGCACGATTTTACATGCAATCTTTCTTCTGTTTCTTTGGCCATGCTGCAACAGTCCCTACCCAACTCCCAGTATGATAGCTTATATACTAGCACATTATATATATATAATTCCATTTCCAGCTTGTGTGCAGCCATCAATGAAAGTTTTTGATAATAAATATGATTCACTGAGTCAAGCAGCTCTCCAATAGGGTTAGGGCTAACCATGGTTAGCCCTAACCCCTGCCAGTGGCTAATAACGGCATGTGTCAAGTTGCTTACAGGTGTTGACTCATTAGTCAGTCACCTGTCAACTTGAACTCTTCACTGCACATTTGGCCGCTTCAGTTCTTGCAATTCAGCCAGTCACAGTGCACGGTTTCCACTCTAATCCATTGCTGTCAGTTGTCAACCTGTAAGCCTTGCTCTAGTGCCAGAAAATCTGCAATCTGTGGACATACTGCTAAATCTCTCTTGTCATGGTGGAAGAATTTTGTACTATGAGCCCCTTTTTTTCTTGGAGAACCGATGTTCTCTCTGTACCCAGTGGTCTTGATAAACTCGATTTGGTTCCTGAAATTTCTGTGAGTCAATTCAGGTTCAAATTGTTTTCTGCTATTGCATAACTAGTGATTTCTGCCAATGGAGACTTGGCTGGGATTCATCAGCAGGAGGAGAACATGTGCTCTTCCTACTTTCCATTATTTGATAAGTTGAAGCTGCTCTGGGTATTCTGTTCTGCAGGTACTGTGCCTTCAAATCAGATTGACACACTGGTGAAGGAGCTTCTGAAGTATCACCTGGATATATTTGCTTTCATCCATGGCATAGCATTGGAGACAAAAACCAAAGGAAAGGGGATAGTACCGTTTACCAATAAATTAGTGTGTCTCTTCATGCCTGCAACATGGCTTTTCGGTTGAAAATATGCCTGCTAGGGACATGCAACCATGGGAGACTGGCCCACAGTTGTTGACAGTGCGATCAGAAGTATGGAATCTGATCGAACATTGCCTGTGCTGCCCAGTGCCATGATGGGGACCTGTGATGACTTTGCCTGCTTTCAGGCAGTTTGTCATGTGATAGGGAATGCTCACAGAGCAAATATGATTCAGAACATTGCTGCTGCTGCATTCCACCTCTGCTATCTGCTCCAGGTACATCTGCTTTTCCCTCAGTGAGGTTATTTTCCTATCATCTACACCATTAGGGTAATTTAAATTTGCCACAAGACAAGGACCAGCTGGTGGAGTAACTTGCAAAGTAAATGCAATCAGATAATTCTGCTACTGGACCTTCATTTATGTTTATGATGTCCTAGATGCGGTATTTTAGTGGATCACGAAAAATTTGATGTCTCACCAGAAATGTTACAAAACCCTTTAGTTGTCACTTTGGCCATTTCACCACTTGTTAACCAGCCCCTATCACACTTGTCTGTGGGCAAGGGGAGAATTTTCGAGGTCTGAGGGCAGTTGCAAGTTCATCAAACATTCATTAATGCTATTGCAGCTCTGGAAAGTATTTGGCAACCAACAACCCACCAAAATCAATGCCATCAAAAAATGGCTCTGGAGAACCTTGTTTGATATCATCTCAATGGAAGGAACTATAACAATTCCCAAGTTATTGTCAAAAATCTTGGCTGATATCTCTGTAATGTCAATACATGATAAGACCGTTAATTGTGCAGGCTGGTTCTCTTCTGGTGAGATATTACTTCCCTCATCAAGGACTCACTGAGCTGGTTTCTCAGATATTCAAATGGCAGTCAGTGCACCTCAAACTCAAAAGTCATCTGTGACCGCTCAGAAAGAGGAAGAGGAAGAAAGTGGAGATGATGAGACTGACCACCATGAAGGACACCCAGTTGGAATCGGCAATTCCATCGATGATCACATCCATGAACAGGCAAACACAGGTGCTGGGAGAAGGGACACTGAACAAGACAGAGTAGGGATTGACGAGTGCAACAATTAGGAGAGCACTCAATGAAGTCATTCCTGCATGGAGGGAGTGACTAGTAACAGTGGAGAGGTGTTAAACAATGAAGAGGTCAATCGTGATTTTTCCAATGAAGAAGAGGGGGAACATCCCACTGTGAAGATGGTCGGAGGCCGTCTGGATGGTTCTTCAGATCCTGACAACAACAAGGAGGTCGACATGGATGGAGAGCATGACTGTCCAAATGGTTCTTTTACTTTTAGCAATGAAGGGGATGATAACAGACAAGTGTTGAACAATGAGGAGGGGGGGCATCCCACTGTGACCATGGCTGGAGGCTGTCTGGATGGTTCTTCAGGTTCTGATGCCAATAGGGACATTGACATGGATGGAGAGCATGACTGTGTAAATGGCCCTTATACAAATGAAAGCAGGGAGGCAATTCCAGGGAATCCTAGCACCATGGATATTGACACAGAGGAACAGCATTCTGGTCTGGTGGATGTGGCCATGAGTGAGAATACCCCTTCAGAGCATGATAAGAACCAGGGTGGCAAAGCAGGCATTTCAAGGGTGTCCCCACCCTCTGAGGACAAGGGCAACAACTCTGATGAAACACAAAAGAACCCAACACAAGAGGCAAAAAAAAAAAAAAAGGAAAAAGGATGAACCACCTGCCCAGCTGTCAAAGGTTCAAAAATCAAAATCAAAACCAAAACCAATACCAATACCAATACCAAAACCAAAACCAAAGCCAAAGCCAGAACCAGGATCAAATCTCAAATCCCCAACAGAACTTCTCAACTTAATCACACAGAACTATTTTGAAGAAATAGAATATGGGGGTGTTACCAGACTCATTGATATGATCGACTTGACCCATGAGATGGTCAGTTTGTCACTTCACAAGCAGGCAATTTATTAAATTTCTTGGCAGGGGAAACCTGAAAAAACAAACCTGTCAACAACCATAAAGGTACAAGTAATTGTTTATCCGAAAATAATGTAATAACTCAGATTACATGCAGAGTAGATTCATGGGCAAATTAGTAAAGCTATGGGCTCCTGGAAAAGATGATGCAGTGATGTACAGGTTGTCATCCCATGTAAGCCTCAAATCATGTACTATTCTATCTTAACATTAGGTGCTCCCATAGTTTGAGGATGAATGTACCATGTTCAAAGCCATACACAAGGTGGTAATCGCAGGCTATAAAGATGACCAGCCATTGTGGATAGCATGTCTGGAGGAGTCTGTGTTCTGTGTCATCTCAAAACAGGAACTTGAGAGCAGGAGCGACCAGGACATACAAGAGCTATTCCACAGAAAACATGTTGCTTTTGACCAAAAAGGTTTGGAGACGTTGGGCAATCTATACAAGCCTGTGACAATCCATGGTGTGTGAAATAGGCTTTGAGCTGGCATTATTATGATATCCATGATCTGTGACAGATTACTCAGAAGAAAACACCTTTAGTGCTGATTCTCAACATCACAAGGGTACTCTGGAAGATGTGCTGAGATGTCACATTGAGAAAAGTAGAATCCTCAATGCACTTGACTTCCCAATGCTTGCCTCTCCTCCCCCACCCACCAATTTTGCATCAGATCTTGTGGCCTTCAATTCTACCATTGATTTACCAATGTGCAACCACAATATTACGTTTCCAATGGCAAGCACTCGATGGGGGCTTGCTGTAACTTCAGGCGCACACCACCTGTGGCACATTGACTGCAATGGCTTCTGTACTTACATTGACATGAAAACTGGCATGAAATGGTGGATTTTTGCAAAACCCAAAGACGGCTCTATGCATTTCTTGCATGCTACACTTTTTACTGAGAACTACAATCTCAGTGGCACCAATCTGGAGAAGTGGGACATTGAAGCAGTCCTTCTTTGTCTGGGATCTTGATTGTAAGTTGTGTCTGAATAGCACCCCTGAATTCTTGACAATTCAAGTTGTGCTATAGGATGATGTGCCTGAATACGCCACATTTTGTTGTGATGCCAGAGTCTGTGATTTGTCATGGAGGCCACTTCTATGATATCGACCATTCAAGACACAATTTTCGGACTTTATCATATGTTTGTTGGTAGCACAAAGGTGACAAATACAGAGCACAGCCATGATGCCCATCTTTTACTCCCAAGGATGACAATTTACATCCACAATCTCCTCATAAAGTGTGTGGCTAACCCGTTAATGGCAATAGCTACTACTCTGCATATTCCCAATGCCTCCACCTTCGAAGGAACACTTGACCTCTTCATGCTATGTGTCATCATGGAACTTGGGGACCTCATAGATCCACTGGGATACAAGAAGAAATATTGATGTGGTTGCAATTGTGACCATGATCAACTGTGCACTATACATGCTTGTGGTGTATCCAGAGACCTTCGAAAATGGTGCCATGCCCAATACATCTTCTACGAGCCTGTGACAAAAACACTTGTGGATGGTGAAATCAAATTCAAGGAGCTACTGTCCCAGCAGATTTGTGCACTGATCTCTTCCAAGCAAGTAGCAGAGGAGACTGGAGTTCAGGGCAAAGTGAAGGAGTGCACAGTGGAAGTTCTCAAGCGCTTAGTGTCCAAGTATTTTCCTGCTAACCTGGATATCCATGGATCACCTGACCATGGTTTTGAATGAATGGGAGTGATATATATGGTTAAGGCTCGACGGGGAGGGATGGCGTGCACCAGAGACTGCTCCCAATTGCGGTGCGCTTGCGGGCCACGGCATCTTGACCCTCGGGGCAACTGCTGTGGACATGGAGTTTGTATGATCTCTTCGAGATTGACATCCACATAATCTTCAGGAGCCATTAATATAGCCTCTGATTCGTCCAATTCTCCAGGATGATGTCTGTCAACATCGTCTTCCTCCTCCATCTGCACAGACCTATGCCTTACAGTGGCAGGCTGTGCTTTAGTCGAACTCGGGTTGATACAGTCCGAGGTTACTTCATGCTGGGCAGCGGCACTCAGGCCGCCATCCCGTCACTCATCCCCTTGAGGATGAGGCCTCATTGCATGTCTACAGACTTGCCTGAAACTTTTCAGCCCTCGACTATGGTGTCGAGGACAGCACCCTTTAAGTGCACCTCATATCGATCGAAATCGAGCGTCATTCCATGCTTCTGCATGAACATGGTGCCCAAGATGGCATCATAACGGTCGATGTTCACTACGTTGAAGTAGTGGGATCCTCCCACCTTACTGAGGTGGAAGTCCATCATCAGTCCAAAGTTTATCTTCGAATGGCTTCCCACTGTGCCCAGCTGAAGTGGCACAGGCTCTTCTAACTCGTGAGCTTTCAAGTTTTCCAAGGTGGTGAACTCCAGTGAAATGGAATCAGAGGTACATCCTGAATCCAGTAATACAAGGGCTTTGAGTCCCTGTATCTTCATTATCGTTACAAAACAATGATTATCCTTGTCAGATCGGGGAGGGCAGACAATTTTCTTTGAGGATCTCCTCAAAGTGGCCACTCGTCTCAAGGGAGCTTTTCCCTTGATGGTCAAGTCGAATATGACTCCCAGTCTTTCTGGAGATGAGCAAGAGCATCGCTCATCTTCAGACTCAGAGTCACTGTCAGATGAACAGCTATCGGATTCCCCATCTGATAATACCTCATGGATTGCTCCAAGACGTTTGACTGAGCATCCCTCACTGGAAGAATTTCCAGTGTCTGATTCTAACACATACAGCTCTCCTTCAGAGCTGTATTGAGATCCATTTGGATCTATGGTAGATCTTGCCGAGTTATAATCAGAGGGTTCCCCTTCTGAATCCTCGGCATCACTGTATACTGCCGCGAGCCTCTCACTCACTAATTGCTCTCGAGAGCTCTCTCCACTCTCTTCTACCTTCAGGTCAGAGGAGTAGCCTGACCCTTCCCGAATCCCATGCGGCATACATTTTCACTGCAGGTTTCAGTATAGTTGGGACACTTTTTATCTGTGGAGTAATGGGCTCCTCCACAGCTGTAACAAACAGGAGCTTTTATGTCCAACTTCCTGTCAGACTTACTCCCATCCTGCTTAGTTACCGTTCGGCCCTTGTGGTGACTATCCTTGTCACCACTCCTTTGCAGTCCCGAGTGGAAGGACTTTGAACTGTCCGCATTCTTTGAATTGTGCCATGTGGCCCGATCCTTTGACTGCTCAGTGAACCTCTCCGGAGAGGGATCCTTGACCTTTGACTGCTTAGTCGAAGAGCTACCACTCTTCGACCGCGTGGAGTCCAGAATGCATCTCTTTTCCTGGAAACACTTTCTCATCCTCACAATTTCCTCCGCCTGACAGGCGAAGTGCAATATATCGTCCATGGAGCTAGTCTCCGCAGTACACCCTTTATCCAGAATAAAGGAAATGATATTAGACAGCAGTCCGGTTACAAGCTGTGTCTTGAATGTGAATGGGTCTGGCGCCTGGATCATTCTGGTAGTGTAATGCTCCAGCTTATGGTAGTAGCTCATAACACCTTCATCGGTGTTATACCCGACATGCCAGAAGTTGTCTGTCGCGTTGTGGGTAGTGGTTTCATGGATGAACCGGTCGTATAAACCAGGTATTACTTCCTTGAATGTCCAAGCTGCTCGTTGACGTTAGGCGCTGTTAACATTGTCCTCAAACCAGGTCAATGTGGTGTTCTCTAGGAACATCACTGTGAATTCTATCCAATCAGAGTCGCACTCCGGTCTGCAAATCTTGTTGACTTTCATCCACCAAAGGAGGCTGTTCAGCCTCCAATGGCAGGATCACTCTTGACAGATACTTTGCTGTCAATATGTCGATGGATCTTTTCATGCATGCCCTTCAAATATTTTGAAGGGTGACACGCTCCCTTCTCCCGATATGCATCGAGATTGGAAGGGGGTGCCCTCTGGAACGTGCCAGGGCTAGGAGTTCCAGACATGCGTCTGGACCTTTTACTGATTGATGAGCCTCAGAGGCCTTCACCGATTTCATCTTCCTTGTCTTCAGACAGAATCTTTGTCTTCCTCACTCAATGAATTGACTGTCAAGCTTCCGTCACCATCTCCAGGGTCATTGCCCCCTGGAGCCCCTCCTACTCTTGTATGGCTCAGTATGGAGCTCTTGGAACGCCTCGAGGTTCTGCCCTCACGGTGGGTTTTCTTTTTATACATCCTGCCCATATCCCAGGGCCGGCCGTCTTCATCAAATCGAATCCCCTGGTCAGATATACTTGATGGCTTGCCTTCGCGAATGTCGCCATCGTGAAATCGCTGAATTGCAATACGGTCAGCCTATCGTAGTGCACATTCCGTTCAAGGGGTACACCCCTCGCTGCCTTTCGTAGAGGGGGGCGAGCACGGGAGGATCTATCAGCATGGGCATTCCCACTGACAGGATGCCTGCTGGTATAGCTCTCTGCCAGTTCTTTTAACTGGCGATGAAGCATCCTAGGATCATAGCTCGTTGACTCCATGCAATGGGTCACGAGCTCGGTTGTGATCTGAGTGAAGTTCTCAGACCCCAGTTCCTCGTCCTCTTCTCCTTCACGAGGTCTTTCCTCGTTGGACATCTTCTCTTCCCTTCGCAGGGCTCTTGCCCTGCCAGTCATCAGTGTACCCACTGCTGAGGAGGTTAAATTTCCTAACCTGGGTGGGTCGAGCCCCTTCCAAGCCTCGGGTATCTCTGGGGTCAGCATGTCCAGAGATGACAGAGAGTTAAATCCAGGGTTGCCCTGGACCTGTGTGACTGGTCGTCGATGTCTTGACAACCTGTGCGAGGGTTGGCTCTCGGACTTGCTCTCTGCATCCTCGAGATGGGTTCTCCTACTTGGCACACCATCCGTTGAGCTAATTCCAGTACCGGCCATGCCTGTATGCGGCTCGACAGGCATAGTCGACCTCAAACTAGGGTTTGGCTGCCTAGACGTGCCTATATGTGCGTCAGAATTGGAACTGGTCTCCGCCCGAGTGGCGCAACCAGTGGGTTCATCAGCAAGCGCTGTTTTGCTGGCTGGATTGTTTTCTGTGTTCTTGCTTTGCTAATAAAGTCCGTGTTGATGCTTCTGGGTTCAATGCACAGACATCGAAGTTGCTGATACTGATGCTGATGGAAAATTCTTGATTTCGACGCGCCATGAGCACGTCAAGAAGTACTGTCGGTTGTTATGACGATCGCTGATGGGCGATGTCGAGCGCAAACTTGTGATATACAAGTTTGAGTGATCAAAAAAGTGTTGTGAGTCATAAGGGAACAATACTTAAGGGGACCGTCAAGAACACAAATAACATATATTGGTTATCATGTAGAGAGTAGTCAGAAGTATGTTACATTTTTAGGTCAAAGCTGTAATCTCTATTTATAATATATACAATTATCCGGGTTATTACCCAGATCACTACAAGTTCTCAGCTCAAACTGGGTGAACTGGGTCTATTTTTTCATGAAAAGTATCTATCAAATCTGAATAGTTTCTAGTACTTCATGAGCTTCAGCATCAGCACAAAAATCAATGAAGTTAGATTTATAGGCATGCTTGAGGATCTGCACTCTTCCGAACAGGAATGGATCCATACAGTTTTGGTGCAGAGTATCTGTGATGCCACTGCTTGAAAAGGATCGGCCAGATAGTCATGTGCAAGTCATGACAGGGTAGGATACTGCTTCGAATGATACTAAGATGTTGGTTAGTAAATGTAGGTGTTACAAGAAATGTACATACCCCCCACCACTTAATTGGATCTAGTTCCTGCTCACCATCCTGAGCTGCTTCACAGGGACTGTTAATGTAATCTAAAAGCTCTTTCCTTGGATCATTGGAGACTGATTCCTTGGCTGAGGCATTTTCGAGTGATGATGAGAATTCAAGGACCTCTTGGAGTGGGAGCAGTGGGAGTAGAGGTAGTCTTCAATTTCACAGGATGTTGATAATAGGAGTCAAACTAGGCATGAAAGCTTAGACAGAATACATTTTTAATAATATAGAACATACCACCTTTTCAAGAGAAGCATAACCAGCATCACAGTATTTACTATCCCACTTGTTTTTACAGCATGTAAGTTTAATTGATGGATGCAATGCTAAGAGTTGATGTTAGAGAAAATCAATCCAAAGGATTATAAATTAAGTTGACAGACTCAACACACCAAGACAGATAAAGTAGTGATCACTCTTATTGAGAGACTTATACCATTTTTGCAATTTCTCAAGGCCCTTTTCGATTGCATCCCTGACAGAATAAAACTTTGGAGTCTTTAACATAGTCTCCCAGCAGCATTGGAGTAATTCCAGATAAGGAATTGTCCTCCAATGTGTTGGCTCAGTGTCAGGAGTATGATTTTCGCTATCTATTACAAGTCATTTCTTATTATTTAGTTTCCTTTGTTTGATGCTATGGTCACTTTTATGTACACAAGGCTAAGGGTAGGTAGACAATCGAACTCATTGTAGACACATGGCGCTGCACCCCACATGTTAAAGGCATGGAATGCTATGCAAAGCTGTGCGCATGAGGGTTACGCATGTGTGCAGTGCCTAACAGTTAACCCATGTATATAAACAATAATATATCACCAAGGAACACTGGTCATGTTCTCTTGGGAAATTCACTATACAGTGTGACCGCCTGAGATTACTAGTACTACCACTTCTTTTGTTGTTGTTTGTTTGTGGGAGCTGTCATTGTGCACTTAGTGTATAGTGACATCCTAACAGAAGAACTCGACTTCCTTCTAGGACCCCTCTCACATCCTTACTCTTTCTCAATTTTCTATACCTTGGGCCTCGCTTGAAACGATGTGCACATGCCATGCAGCTTTTGTTAAGGTACGAGCCCCGAAGCCGTTACTCTTTTCACAATTCCCCTCCTCCCTTCATCATTGTACTCTGAACCCGTGGCATTGCACACTTGGTTCTAAGTCTTGTGCTTTGTGCAGAGACTTTCTCAGAACACCAGAAGTGGAAGGTGTAGCCCACTCGGATGACAGACCATACAGGAAACGTTGAGTATGTCCTGTGCTGATCTGGACACGTAGACAATTGAGAGTCTAGCATGAGTTCACCAGCAAGAGGCAACCCGGCCAGACAAGACCTCGCCCTTACCTCCTTTCTTTCCCCTCAAGATGCAAGACAGGGTAATGCACCTGCGTCAGAGGACTATTGTCTTCTCTGACCCAACCGTTACCTCAACACCTACACCCTCCACCCTTATCTCATCCTTCCACCCGCACTCCCCACACTCAATGGGCAAACTACAGGAACTTGACAACTTGAACCTTGAGGACCTGGAACCGCTCCCTGCCCTGACAGACTTAGCTCCCGAGTCCTCGCTGCAGGCGCAGTTGTGTGAGCAGTTGAGAGAAGCTTGAGCAGAGCATGACCTTTTAATGGAAGTGCTTCTGGACGAGCAAAGGAACCGAGACAGACCTGCACAGGAAAGCGGCGGAAGAGGGTCAGGATTGCGCATGCCTAAGGTGGCATGCCCATTATTTAGGTCTGAAGATGCGAGGATCATCTGGATCCTTTCGTATTTGCTAGGTGGAACTGTGGCCAAATGGCGCGAAGTGGCCATCAAAGAGATGATGCGAGGGGATGTTCCCTTTAGAACTGCGCACGAATTGATGAGCACAATCTGGGAGTCTTTCAGAGACCCCAACGCCCAGGACACAAAGGTGTTCCAAATCACCACGATGACCCAGGGCGAGAAGATGGCAGACGAACACGCGCAGGACTTCAGAATAGCCACACATGAGTCTGGATACACGGGAACGCCACTGATTTACAAATTCAAGCGGTCATTGGCACATGCCGAAGAGCACACATTTGGAACAGGAACTCGAGGGTTCCGGAAACTGTTTGGGCAGGAGGCACAGAACACAAGAGCCCCAGCTCCACAACCTGCCCAGAGGCAGACGCAGGGGCAATTCACACCCGCAACCCAACAGCAGCAACCACTGGCCAGAACAACAGCCCCCCCCCCCCGTGACCCAAATGCAATGGACGTAGACCGGAATGCCAAACAGCCACCGCTCATCTGTTACAAATGCTGTAAGCCCATCCATATGGCTAGAGATTGCAGATTGTGCCTGGATATCAGGGCGATGAACTATGATGATCTAAGGAGTTATTGGGTCCAGAAGTTAGTGGAGGAGGCTGATGCACAGGCCAAGAAGGATTTTCCCAGCAGAGATCAGTGAGACCCCCTCACTGGCCTCCAAGAACAAGTTGGAATAATTATATAAGGTGAATTTGACATTCTGCTAGTCACACTCAGAATGAGATAAGTAATTGTAGAGCCACTAGCACAGTCCTTGTCATGCCACCTATCTCATTACACCGAGATGCTATCAATGCCTATCTACTTCTGATGATCAGTCACACACTATTTACACCTTTCCGTGACCTTGAAGAGGCCTGTCATCAGTTTGGTATCGATATCAATAATCATTGCAATTGAGCAAACCCGTTATCTCAATGGTCGTCACCCTGTTCCAAAGGCAGGAAATCTCCACCTGGCATGGCAGTATGCTCCAGATGATCATCACCAATTCATCAACATGCTTTGTGTAACACCTCTTGTCTTCTATGCAATCCTCCAGCTTATCCAAAATCATTGCATGGGGCACTATGGCAATGCAGCTTCTGTGGAAGATATAGCTCGTATTTCTGGATGTGCTGAGGGGTCAGTTGATAACTTTACTGATCGGTGTTTCACAGCTATCAAGGATCTTCATGATATTTTTGTCCACTGTTTGACACCTGCTGAGAAAGAAGTTGAAAAGAGGTGGGTGGATGAAAACATTGGGTTTAGAGGAAAGTGGCAGGATGGCTGGTTGATGTATGATGGAACCATTGTGGTTTTATTTCGAAAACCTGGCTTAAATGGGGATGCATACTACACATGGAAGGCAAATTATAATTATGGTCTTAATGTCCAGGTATGACTCATAATAAAATAGTGTTTATTGCAAGTGCCTGAATAGCTCTAACACAGATAGGAAATACCCCATCAAATCTGCGGATTGCTGATTACTTGCATGGCTTGACTGGGTCTGCTCATGAATTTGCCTGGGCAGATTCTGCATATGCTGTCAGCACACAAACTCCAATTCTGAGCATGCTTATGCTCTCCGCTGGATTATGGTGGCTATAATTCTCCACAATCTCATTATTGATGTGGAAGGAAATTCTTTTGCATCTCACTTCTTATTGGATCACAGTCACTAACAGGAATTTGAAGACAGAGGAAGGCACCATGATCCACTGGGAGATGATGAGGATAATGGAGTAGCAAAGTGGAAGGAGCTTGTGGCAGAACTGATCGCATTTAAATCAACAGAGATTCATAGTTAATTATAACAGTGCATAAAACAATGTAATGTATAATCAAATTTAAAGTTGAAGGATTGTAAGCCTGGCCCCAGGCTCACGACGCCGAACACATGCACACCGCTGCACACTGACTGGTGCACACCGATGCACACAGGCGCACCAACGCCGAACTGATGCATACTGATGGCACACCGCTGCCGATGCACACACATACCGATTCTCACTGCCGATTGGTAAGTGCACAGCCACGACTGCAGGCGACTGCAGGCGTGACCACAGGCGACCGCTACACACTGACTGGTGCACATCGATGCACACAGGCGCACCGATGGTGAACTGATGCATACCAACAGCACACCGCTGCCAATGCACACACATACCGATGCTCACTGCCAATTGGTAAGTGCACAGCCACGACCACAGCCACGACCACAGACGACCACAGGCAACCACAGGCAACCGCATACCACTGCCGGTCAGTACCACTGTCAATGCACACTGCTGCACACACCGACCAACGGCTTCACCAATCGGTAACACCACCAACTGGTGCACCGCTACTGACACCACCCATGCATGTCGCATCACCGGCAACCCAATACCCATAGCTGGACATGCGTACAGATACCGGTGGCCCGACCACTTACCCGATATGAGAACTACGCTTGATGCGGCCATGGTTGAGATGCTGGATTTGGACACTTTCCAACACGGTCCAAACCCCTCATATATATACGATCTTTTCCCCTTTGTTGCCTCACTCTTACTACGTGCAACAAAGGTATAGTTACTATTGCTCACTCATGTATTCTACTGACTCTTACTACGTGCAACAAAGGATAACATTGTCCTGTCTGCCTGACTGAACTTAGTGAGGCGGCCTTTCCTGGCCTCCTTCCAAGGATAAGGGAATGTATAAATTAAAAGAACTTATTAAGCATCAACAGAATCAAGCAATGAACCACTAAGATCACCTTGGATATCCAAGTCAGGCAATAATTCACAGGTTCTCTGGTGTTTGGAAGGATGACCATCTTCTGAAAGAGCTGAAACTTGTTGAACATACTGCTCTTTAGTCCAGATTCCAAGCTTGAACTCCTCTAAAAGCTGCTGACATTTAGACATCATAAGCTTTTGGTGAGATTCTTCATGAAGAGCAGCCACATTCTCCCTGTGTCTTATGTGAGAAAATAATATTGAGAGCAATAAAACAGATGTGCATACCTTTGTATATCCATCAATGTCTCACCAAGCATTCACTTTTTTGGAACAGCTTGAATTGAAGCCCGAGCTTTATCGAGAATGTCCTTTGAAATTGTCGATGGCTTGGGAGGTCGAGTCTGAACAGGAGTGTTCTTGATTCCTGGAGTCAGAGTTGGTGGCGACTGTGAGGCAGGCACTTCGTTGACCATAGATGTAACATCACTACCAAACACTCGAGATGGTGTTGCAGTACCAGAATTTTGGGAGTTCGTGTGAGGTGTTTTGGGGGGTGCAGGTGCAGGAGAAAAGAGCTGAGGATCTATAAAATGATTGGGTGGCTGATACCACACAGTAGAACGTCCATTGGGGCCAAGAGCAGTTGTTACACAGAAGGAGTAACATTTGGCTGGCTTGCAAAGATAGCATGCAGACAGGGAAAGAACGGAAAGACCTCAGTTTCCGCTGCAAATTTTCATGCTGTAAGTAGCCCAACATCATGTTTTCAACAACAGTGAACTTACTCCAAAGATTTACTGCAAATGCAGGGGTAGACTTGGTGGGACCAGATCCAGGAATATAGAAGTCCAAAACCTTCTCCTGACTTTCTTGTTCTCCGGCATCAACAATCTGCATGTTTGCGATAAATTTTCATAAGCCTAAGAATAGATTTTGATCATCACGTTCAGCTTTGATTCAGCTTTTACAATTTACAACTCACAATTCCAACTTCCCCTTCACACGGTCAGCTACAATGTTCGGGTCCATGGCAAACAGGTCCAGTAAAATAGCATGTCCGATGCGCTTGTATACCATGACTTTGGTTTCACCACTGGTATTCTGTGGGAGAATTAGTAGAGTGTGCAATGGACCATGAAACTGGAGATTTACCTCATCCCTGTCCTTTTTTCTGAAAAGAACCTTGTAGTTTGCAGGCTTCTCGATCTCGGTCAGCAATGACCAAATTAGCCAGTTGCTATCCTCAGTCCACAGGATGTCTGGAATCTTGGTTTTTTTGGTGTCGCATTTGGGAGGCATTTAAAGGTGTGATATATATATAAAAGAGTGTGACTTGGATATAATGAAGAACTGTAGTTGGATGGTATAGAGGATGCGACACAACCTCATTGTAGCAAGGCTGTCACAAGTTGTCACTTAACGGAATGTCAAATTTAACTTATATAATCATTCCAATATGCGAGATGCAAGAAGCATATGTGAGATGTGCCCAACTTTGAACTACCGTAATATGGACTTAGATACGGACTTGGTCACTGAAGTAGATTGTGTAAGTAGCACTGCTGTAAGTAGCCACAATGTTGGGGAGCCTGACGCAAGTCAGCTCAGTGGTACGGAACCGTGCTTAATTCCCCTTTCTCCCATAGTTAAGAAATCAGATGTTACTACTGAAAAACCTAAAGAGGGGGTTATGCACTTTGTCTGATCAAGTAAAATAAAAAAGATTATGATCCCAATTACGATTACCACCTTAGACACTCATGGCACATGCATGGTTAAAGCTTTATTAGATAGTAGGGCTACAGGACTTTTCGTGGATAGGGAGTTTGTGCACAAGAGCAGACTTAAGACCCAGACTCTGGATCAACCGATCAGGGTCTACAACATCGACGGGACTTTAAACCAGGGTGGCTCAATCACAGAAGAGATTGTCCTTATGGTATTGTTCCGGTGGAGATGTGCAGTCTCACAGAAGTAGGCTGGGACATGAAGCGGAAAGCCCAAAGCATGGGGCAAGACTGTATAGTGGTAGTCTAAGGATGCCTACAGGTTGTGTCTATGCTATGCAAACATGGACCACAGGTCACATGATCATGTGTGCCTGGGTGGCTGGCCACATGGTTACACCGGGGTCACAAGGAAAAGGCTGTATTCGAAGTGTGTGATCTCGGGAAGATGACAGTGATCCTGGGACACCCATGGTTGCGCAAGCACAACCTGAACATTAACTGGGACACCGGAGAGGTTAGAATGACATGCTGCCCTCGGGAGTGCAACATATTTATCAGATCAGCAAAGAAATATAGGGCCACGTGGAAGATGGCCGAAAGACAGAAGTATCGTCCAACAATCAAGGAAGTAGAGGATGAAGACACGTTCATTACAGCAGGAGGATCAATGGCAGAAGGAGATGGGATCTTAGAAGAGAGCTTCCAAGAGTGGAGCAAGAATCTGGTCTGCAACAAGGAGCATGAGATCCAAATGATGGAGTCAGAGATCGAGGCAAAGATTCCGCGAAGGTTCCGGAGGTGGATGAAGGTGTTTTTGAAGAAGGCTTCTGAACGCATGCTGAAGCGGAAACCGTGGGATCACACCATCAAAATGAAACCCAGTTACGAACCCAAGAAGGCCAAGAACATCAGGCTTTCCCCGCAGGAGCAAGGCGAAGTCGACGACTTCCTAAATGACACAAAAAAGAGAATGGTGCAGGACTATAGATACTTGAATGCATGGATGATTAGCAATTACCCGTTACCATTGATCAGTGATTTAATAGACAGAGTAGGTAGTGCTAAAGTATTTACAAAACGCGATCTGAGATGGGGTTATAAATGTATTTCAGACTCTACAACAGCCCAGCCATGTTCCAGACCATGATGAACAGAGTGCTGAAGGATCTCATTGACCAGGGATCAGTAGTAGCAATATAGATGACATTTTAATATTTAGAAAGGACAAAAAGGACATAACGAGATAGTGGAAGAAGTATTGAAAAGGTTGGAGGAAAACAATCTATTCCTGAAACCAGAAAAATGCGAATTCGAAGTCAGCGAAGTAGAATTCTACCGATGCTTTGCCGAGGGCTTTGCTAAGGTAGCCGCGCCAATGAATAAATTATTGAGGAAGGACCGAAGTGGGAATGGGGGACTGAGCAACAGGAGTTGTTCAACAGACTCAACAGACTCTTCACACAAAACGCGATCCTGGCAACAGTGGATCTGTCCAAGCCCCTGAGAGTTGAAGCGGATGCTTCTGGAGTGGCAACTGGGGTGGTGTTATCTATGAAGATGGAGGATGGAAAGTGGAGACTGTGCGCCTTCATCTCAAAGTCGCTCAATGATGTCAAACGGAACTACATGCATGACCGAGAGATGCTGGGAATCATCAGGGCACTAGAAGCATGGAGGCATCACCTTGAAGGTGTGACACATAAGATCAAGATTTGGACAGACCATTCCAATCTCCAGTACTTTATGATGTCCAAAAAATTAAACAGGAGACAGGCTCGCTGGGTGCTCTATTTATCTAGGTTTGATTTCGAGTTAGTAAACAAGCCAGGGACCACAATGGGCATAGCCGACATGCTGTCAAGGAGACCCGACTTCAAGAAGGACAGAGAGCATGATAATGGGGGCATCGCGCTGCTGGAGCCTGAATTCTTTGCGATCAAGGCAATGCAACACGGTCACTTGTTGATTGAGGGCTCTGAAGAGAAGGTGTTGAGTAGAGTACAAGTACAGAAGGTGAAGGAATGGGACGAGTCAGTGGTGAAAGCCATGGAAGAGTTGAAGAGATCACCAACGAAGTGGCTGAGAACAGAAGAGTGGAGTGAGGAACAGGGGCTGGTTCTCTTTAGAGGAAAGGTTTACATGCTGAAAGATGTACAGCTTTGATGCGAGATTGTCAAGTTGCATCATGACTCAGCAATAGCGGGACACCCTGGGTGGTGAAAAACATTAGAGTTGGTGACAAGAAACTATTGGTGGCTGGCCATGACAAAAGTCGTATTTGATTATGTCGATGGGTGTAACAAATGCCAGTGGTACAAGAACGTACCCAAACCTCCAGCGGGCAAGCTGAAACCGATTGACTCCCCAATGGAGCCATGGAAAGCAATATCTGCGGACTTCATCATGGGGCTGCCAGAGGCGCAAGGATACGACGTGCTCTTAGTGGTAGTTGATTGGGCAAAGAAGCAGATGCACATGATTCCAACAACGGAGGAAACAAGTGCCCTGGGGCTGGCTAAATTATACAGGGACAATGTGTGGCACTACCATGGGCTGCCAGATTCAATCATCTCAGATTGGGGCCCACAGTTTGCTGCCGCACTAATGGGAGAACTGAATAAACTATTGAAAAGACAAACAAAAACATCTATGGCTTATCACCCGCAGACTGATGACAGACAGAGTGGGTTAACCAGGACATAGAACAGTACCTGAGGCTCTTCGTAAATTACAGACAGGACAACTGGCCTGAGTGGATCTACAACCCCCGGATGGGTTTCGAACTGAGATGAGAAGGAAAGGTGGAAGCAGCAGAGGACTTCACAGAGCAAATGAAGAGAGTCCGCGAGGAGGCAGAAGCAGCGTTAACAAAAGCGCGAGATGGAATGAAGCGCTATGCCAATCAGATTAGAGGAGAAGCCCCAGACTACAAGGTCTGGCAGAAGGTCTGGCTTGAGGCCGACAATCTACAGTTAAAATGACCATTGCGCAAGTTGTCAGAAAAGCGCCTGGGACCCTACCCCATCACTGAGTTAATGTTGACAAACGTCATGAAGCTCAAACTACCGAAGTCGATCAAGATCCATCCGGTGATCAACATCTCGCAAACTAGACCCCACACAGAGTCCAAGATCCCAGGACAGAAAGCCGAAGCACCGCCACCTGAGGAGATAGATGGAGAATTAGAGCATGAAGTAGAGGAGGTTCTGGACTCAAGGCTATGTCACGGCCAGTTGCAGTATCTAGTTAAGTGGAAAGGGTACACCAAGGAAAACAACACCTGGGAACCAGCTGCAAACATGGACCATGCAACGGTGGATCGCAGCCTTTCACGCAACCCACCTGTCTGCCCTGCATTGACTCCGGTCATTGGCACACTTTCAATTCCGGCCCTATGAGAACTTTACAGACACTCCGGAGGGCCTCGTATCTCATCTGGAATCTGAGCCCTAAAGAGGGGGTGATGTCAGGAGGATGACTTTCAATATCTATTACAAGACATTTCTTATTATTTAGTTTCCTTTGTTTGGCGCTATGGTCACTTTTATGTACACATGGCTAAGGGTAGGTAGACGATTGAACTCATTGTAGACACATGGCATTGTGCACCACACGCTAAGACTACACATGGTTACCACATGTATAGTAGTATATAAATAATAATATATCACCGAGGAACACTAGTCATGTTCTCTTGGGAAATCCACTATACAGTGTGACCACCTGAGATTACTAGAGACAATAATACCTTGGCCTCTGAGACATTCCCCCCCTCATCCTAAAGCCTCCAGTTAGCCTCCAGACTTCACTCCCAACACACCCTCAAGGTGCTGTTGCCATGCTTCCAATGCTCTAATAATACCCAACATCTCTTGGTCATGGACATCGTAATTCCACTCAATGTTGTTGAGCAACTTCGAGATGAATGCACATGGCCTTCACTTTCTGTCCTCCATCTTCATCAACAACACCGCCCCTGTTGCTACCCCAGAAGCGTCCGCTTCAACTTGCAAGGCCTTGGAAGGATCTGCAGTGGTGAGGATTGCATTCCATGTGAATCGCTCTTTGAAGTCTGTCAAATGACTCCTGTTGTTCTGTCCCCCATTCCCATTACCACTTCTTTCCTCAATAACTTATTCATGGGTGTGGCTACCTTTGAAAAACCCTCGCAAAGCATTGGTAGAAGTTTGCCAAACCCAGAAAGCATTGGATGTCTTTTACTGAGTTTGGTACCAGCCATTTCTCTATTGCCTTTGTTTTTTCTCATTCCATCTTGATTCCAGAAGGGGTAATGTGCAGCCGCAGGAATTCTACTTTGAATTTGCACTTTTCCAGTTTCAGAAACAGATCATTTTCTTCTAACCTTTTCAAGACTTCCTCTACAATCTCATTATGTCCTTTCTTGTCCTTTGTAAATATTAAGATATCATCTATATATGCTACTACTGATCCCTGATTGATGAGATCCTTCAGCACCCTGTTCATCATGGACTGGAACAAGGCTGGGCTATTACATTAACCAAAATACATAACCACTGGCTCGAACACATCCCTGTGGGTCGTGAAGGCCGCCTTCCATTCATCTCCCTCTTTTATTCTGACGTCATTATATTTCCATCATAAGTCCAACCTAGTAAATACTCAGGCATTACCTACTCTGTCTATTAAGTCATCAATAAGTGGCAATGGATAATTATTTCTAATTGTCCAAGCGCTCAAGCACCTATAGTCCTGCACCATCCTCTTTTTTTGTCCTTTTTGGATATGAAGAACATTGCTGATATCTGGGGTGACTTGCTCTCACAGATGTACCCTTTTTCCAATTGGTCATTCAGGAAGTCGTCAACTTCACCTTGCTCCTGCAGTGACAATCAAATGGCTTTCTTTGGTTTGTAGCCTGGTTTCATCTCAATCACATGATCCCAAGGCTTCCACTTTGGCATGCGCTTGGACACCTTCTTTGAGAAGACCTTCATCCACCTCCAAAATCTCCATGGAATCTTTGCTTTGATCTCCTGCTCTGTCATCCAGATCTCGAGCTCCTCATAATGGGTCAGGTTTGTGTTCCATTCCATTCCTGGGCAATCTCTTCCAGGATTCCATCTCCATCTGCCATCGTTCCTCCAGCTGTAATAAATGTGTCTTTTTCCTCTACTTCCTCAATTGTTGGATGGAATCTCTGTCACTTGGCCAACTTCCACCTGGCCCTATCTTTCTTCACTGCTCTGATAAATACATTGCATTCCCTTGGGCAACATGTCATCGTTACCTCCCCAGTGTCCCAGTTAATGTCTAGGCTGTGCTTCCATAACCATGGATGTCTGAGAATCACTGTCATCTTCCCCAGGCTGCACACTTCAAAGATGGCCTTCTCTTTGTGACCTCAGAATGACACCATCAAGATGATCTCTTCTGTGATTGAGCTGCCCTGATTTATGGTACCATCATATAAACCCTGATCAGTTGATCCAGGGTATGAGTCTTCAGACTGCTTTTGTGGATGAACTCCCTATCTATGAAAAGTCTGATAGCTCTGCTATCAAATAAGGCTTTAACAGTACATGCGTCATGAGTGTCTAATGTTGCAATCGTAATCATAGTACACCAGTTGGCCAAATGGCCAATTTTGACCATCAAAATAAATTCCAAATAGTCATTCAGATAGATATAGTAGATGAACAGCAACATATACACCCCAAGATCATGATTTATGGTGGACCCATTCTTGAGATATGGTCAAAATACTAAAAAATATGAGTTTTATGAGTTTCTGCATGAATGAGATCCAAAAATCAGATTTTTGCTGCAGTCAGTTCAAAAATATGTCACAGTAGGTAAGCTAACTGGTTTGGTTAACTTTAGGATCTTGTATAAATTCTGAAGGGGATAAAGTGATAAACACAATTTTATGAGAACAAGATGTTGTATCTTCAGCTATATACATCCAAAATCCTTTAGACCTACTATGGTGCCAAACGGGTCTGAATTCTCCCAGGGAGTCTGAATTTCAATTTTCTTATTTTATTTTCTTGCACTATCCCTCCCGAGTTTTACGGGATTTCATCACATAGTACTCATGCATGTACATATGCTTTTACTAAGGAATGCAAACTCTAGAAGCAGTTGAGAAATAGTAGCTGGAGTGATCAGTCAGTGATTTTGATGTAAGTACCTTGCTCACAACTTCATACTCCACTCTGAGGGCTCAAAAGAAATTTGGTGGCTATCTATACTGAAATTAAACACAGGCACATACCCACTTTTAGTCCCCAGTGCAGTGTGCCTGTGCTTTGGAGGAAGGAAAGGAAGCATGACAAAGCTGCTAAGATTAATGTCAAACAGATAGCTTGTGATTGTCAAAAGTTGCTGGTCCAACATCACACAGCACTTTCACTCCTGTCCCACCATATCATCCTCAATTCAATTTCTACCCCCTGGGAACACTTCATCGCCATTACAACACCTGCCATTCTCCATTCTACCCACCTGCACACTCACTTTCAAACATACATTCACCTCCCCAGCCCATAAGTACCAATTTAGATCATACCCAATCCTATAACTTATTTCAAGTTAATCATTACATTTATTTCATCTTTTAGGTCATACCTTACTTTCTATATAGTTGTACATACCTCAATTCAAGTAGTAGTCACTGTGGTTTTGCATGTGATGTGGACGTTGATGAGGCAGTGCACAGCAGAGAACAAATCTGATTGTGAGAAAGTGTGACAAAAGAGACAAAATCTCTTCTCCCCTCCCAGGCACAGGCACACCATACTGGGTACTCAAAGTGGGTATGTGGCTATGTTTCAGTTTAGTATAGGTATCCTGATATTTTTTTCTGAGCCCTCGGAGTGGAGTATGAAGTTGTGAGCAAGGCACTTACATCAAAATCACTGACTGATCACTCTGGCTACTATTTCTCGACTGCTTCTACAATTTGCATTCCTTGGTAAAATCATATGTACATGCACGAGTACTATGTGATGAAATTCAGACCCGTTAGGCACCATAGTACCAATGTTGGGATCAGAGGTATCTTGAATTTTAGTGGTCAGAGTCCAGTACAATGGCCTGTACTGTCTTAGTTGTCAAAAATGCACATGACAGTTCTGAACCATCACATGCATTCATACAACATCTGATCTTCCCACACTCCTAGCTTTGCTGCCTAGCTCAAAAATCTGCAGTAGGAGAGAGCTTAGTTAAGTTCTGGCCAAGTAACTAGATGCTGTACCTTTCACATTATATATTCAAAATTCATTATTTTGACTATTACTAGACCTTAAGGCTTACCAACCTGTGATTTTATCATTGCTGTATTCAAGTATATTGGACTTAGTGAAGGCACAGCCATGATTATTTTTTGGGTATTACATCCACAGATGTCTGGACATGATATATTGTTTTGGGATGAGGTCTCTGAGAGCAAGGAGATCATTCATACAAAGGAATGAGAATGTGGAGCAATCAGGAATTGTCTTATTCCCCTATAGTATGTACTATTTTGTACTACAAGTAAAAGATGAGAGGTAACACATAAATATCTATTGTCACATGTTACATGGATTATACACAAAATTGGATATGCCACAATGATGAAAGTCTGAGACCACCAATGAAAAACTAGCTTCCACCAGAAGTTCTTAATTCAAAAATAAAATGTTCAGCGCAAACAGATTTATTCTCAACTGTCATTAAGAAGCGGTATCTTTCGATAAAGTTTGAAAGTGAAGATCATGTGGTATTTAACATTTCTGAGCAGAAACATGAAGATGCCACAATCTCATGGCACTTAAAAAGGAATTGGCCTGCACCAAATGTTCTATATCCAAAAATATAAATGTTTGGTGGGATTAGATTTTTTTATCAGCTGTCTCAAAGATGTGGCATGTTCAATTTTATGTATAACTATCATGATTTACTGCTCTCCAAAATACACCACATCAGCAATAAAGTTTTACTGATAGCATACATGGTTCAAAAGATAGGCTTTAATCTAATTATCTCAATGAAATGTGATGAGTCTCCATGTCAAAAAATACCTAGTCTTCACCACCATGTCACACAAAAGTAACACTTATGTGATGGCAGAATTCTGTGATCTGACATCCTCTGCTGCAGGGCTTAAGATGAAGATCTTTAGCAAAAACAGCAGGCCGCTGGGACAGACCACCAATACATATTGCTAGGAGGTGAAGTGCTACAACAAAACAAAGTAAATAAAGAACAACTAACATTACTACAGTACTCTAGCAATCAGAGGGAGTGGTGGGTGGGCTGCGAAAAATCAAGACGATCCAGAGATTGGTTTAAATGACTGTTGTGGCGACATATGACTAAGTCAAAGTCTGTATAAAGAGATGGAGCCCTTACATTGTGAATAGCTGTTATAGGAAGCAGGGATATGCAAACCTGTTACAACAGCTAAACAAAATGTGAAGAACTGTACCAATAAGAAGTGCGGAGCACTTACCTGTGTTGCTTGTGCCAAAGTTAATGAATTTGGGAAGCAACACAGGGCCCTTTAAATATGCCTGGACTGTCTCAGCTTAGGCATCTGCTAGACTCTAGCACCTAAACTGAGACGGCATAGAAATAGGAGCGGATTGAGCGGAGCTCAGTATGGATGGCGGAGCCAGGCACACGGAAAAGGGGATCCGACCAGATCACGGAGCAGATCCGGATCATGATGCGTTCCGAGGATTTTAGCTTTATAGGGGTTATGAATAATAACATACCCTTGGAACAACTTGGTGTCCCCTAAATCCATGGAATGGCCGACCACGATTTTCGACGCCCAGAACATGCTCTCAGCATGGCTAATTATGTGCTGTGAAACAGTGCAAGAGGTGGTACTTGCATGGGCGCATGTGAACACAGTAATGTGCATGTGGGCATGATATGGTACACATGCACGGTGATGAAGGTGCATGCGCCTGTGGTCACCTGTGGTCACCTGTGGTCGCCTGTGGTCGAGTGCAGATGGTTGATGTGGCGGTGCGATGAAGTGCAGGTGCATGCTTCGCATGCACTAGGAGCTTAGAGTGGCTCAGAGGCCTAAGAAAAGGCTCCTTACCCTTGGTGCCCTCCTTTACCACAACAATCTAACAAGTCACAGTGCATTTTATGACTTGATTGAATGTGTCTAAAATAGCACACTTGTCGACACTTAAATTATCTTGGTGAAATGTCATGGTAAGCCGGTGAAAATAATGTTGTCTCTTGACCTGTATGCATCCAAAATTCATGGTTTTGCCTGGTCCCAAGTCTTTTAGGCCTACCAATTTATTGATCACAGGCATCTCAAATTTCAATGGCCAGAATCCAGTGGAAGGCCTGGATGTCAAAATGTACATGTGACAGTTCAGAACTGTCATGTGCATTTCTGAAATTGTGTTTAACACAAATAGGAATCACTTCTTGCTGTGTGCATCCAATTTGGGCTATACTATTCATTGCATGGTGAGAGGAGGTTATAACCCTATTAGACTGCATACCCAAGTCTGAATGTTTTTCCACCTGTCTTCAAAGATCCTTAATATATATTTATGTTCAGTCAAAGCTTTCTATCACTCCTCTGCACTGAATCTTTCAGTCTTTTGAATGTTTTATAATACACTACAATGCCCAGGTATATCCACCAAGTTGGTTAAAATGATTTCATGTGCAGCTGCCAAGATGTTCTGAAAGCACTAATATAAGAGGTATGTGGCCAGAGTCCAGTTTATGCAATGGATTAGATGCCAAATGTGTACATGATGGTTCTGAACTGTTACACACTGGGTGCAGGGCACCATACCTTGTGGGAAATATAAGTAGAAGAAGTATCCTGAAGGTACATATAAAGGTTTCAACATGAACCTCTTCAAGCATTTTGGCAGTATTGTACTTATTCAGTACCTTCTCTGATGCATAGGTAAGGGTATGGGCAGGGCATGGGCAAGGGAAGTCTGTCCAAAAAGTGCGCCGTCCGAATAGATACAGTGTAGCAACAATATGGTACACTGTCCAAACATGAACAACCAGTGCACATAAGTAGTATAAATGCATACAAAACACCACAATATACAGTATACATATGTGAAAAGTGCAACAGTCAAGAATCACCAGTGACAACCAGTGGTAAGGAAGAAACATACCATAGGATTACAGGGTGAAAAGGAAGTATGGAAGCTCAATACAGACACGTATAAATGTAGGCACAGCTCTGCATTTATTACTGTTAACATGATCATGTCACTGATCAACCTGTACACTTAATAAAGTACAAATAGCGAATGTATCAAAGTACGTCAGTCAAATGACAAAGAACATGGCATAAGTACCCAGTTCCAACCATCACACGAAATCTGTACCACTAGTGTATTAACATATAATGATATATATAATCCATCCACACATAGCAAAAAGTGTGACTAAAAGCCGACAGAACTGCATGACATAAATAAGACATATATCGTTATCTATCAACAACTGTCTAACTTTACGCCCAGCATGGTAAATAGGCAAGCAATTGATATAACACCCGTGATTATACATAGGTGTTTCATGCACATACATCCCGATATGTCAACTATGTAAAAGAACTCCATGTTAAATAACAAACACAATGTAACAGAAAAAACATATATGCAATATAACTATTGCCTTTCTCTACAAACAACAAGGAAGTAAAGATGAACGGGCAAACGGGAACACATTAGTATTATGTACTTGCTGGTATGCATCAAATACACAGACTGTAAGTATTATGTTTTCTGGGGTACCTGAATAATAATACATGAATTACTCAGTAATAAAAACGCGCCAGTCACATGCATTTGACTGGCACATTTTTTGAGTACATTACACTCCCCCACATATTCCGGCCGGTGTGGACGGGGTCTCGGCCCTCTTGAGGTCAATTGGTCGGGTCGTCACGTCGCGCTGGCAAAGTTAAGGCTGGATGGGGTAAACGCGTGACAAAAGTGTCAAATGCATGGTGAAAATGGAAAAGAGACGAGACACTGAGTTCTCAAAAGGAGTCAAGAACCTGAGAGCCAAGGGGTCAAAGCGGACGCGTTCGTGAACGATGCGTTGCGATCGGATCGATCAATGATCGAACAGTGTGGGAAAGGGATGAGAGACAGTCGAGAGATGGAGAGATTGAGGCAGATGGCACTCGATATGAGAAAACGTGTGTGGGCGTGGAACAGGAAAGAGGGGACTCGTTGGTCCAGTCAGGAAAAGTCCGGAAATAGGGCCGTGGTGCCCTGTAACCATTGAAACAAGAAAACTTAACTCAGAAACTACACGTCGTGTGTAGTTGTCTTGAGGAAAGATGGGCCGTCGTGAGGGAAACTTATAGAAACCAAGAAACGAGAGGGAAAGAAGTGTGTTCTCCATTTGAAAGGTGGGAGGACACCTTATATACAAAATACAGTCCTAGCTATATGCACATGTGATTGCGCGCGTACTCTTGCGCCAATCAGAACTCGAGAGATGAATAATAAAATAATAAAGAGGTGGAATATACAAAAAAGGATGTGGTGATAAAAATAGATCACTCAACAAATGCAAGAGCAAGTGGTTGTCGGACCGGCATCATCGAGTCCTCCTCTCAGAACATCAGCTGTCAGGAATGGCTCAGGGAGGGGACTAGCACTGAGGCCCTCTATTGACAAGACGTCACCTGGGGCCCAAGCAAGTGCGGAGTACCATCCAGTGCGCCCCCTCGACCCTACTCTTCTGACAGATCAGCCCATCGAGTCAGAAACAGCTAGCCGTGGGAGGAGGTACATGCTGGAATCTTGGTTCTCAAAGGGAAGTGTGAAGAATAAATCAAAGTGTTCAAAGAAAGGAAAATAAAATCAAAACCAAAACCCAGCCCTTCAAGTTGGGCATACAAATCTTGACGAGAATCTTGAGGACACACAACGAATGATAACCCAAGAGATCAACATGTTGAGGGCATTTGTAGACCTTCAGGGACATCATTGACTTCTACCTGTGTCTCGAAGTTGGGGAGGGGGTTGATTTGCAGCCCCACAGGAAATGTGTTGGAACGGGGAAGTCGACGGGTGTGTCTACTTACCCTTCCACACCGGAATTTCCGGATTCTGGTTGTACTTTTTTTTGAGTGTAATTCTCACTGTAGAGGATAATTCCAGTTTAAATAATTAGACCGGAATTTCCGGAATTTACCCGAACCAGGAAAAAACCAAACTAACCAAACTAACCAAACTAACCGGATGTGTGTCACATGGCCACAATCGCCACCGTGACGCGTCATGACTGCCAGCTCACGTGTTGCCACCCACCATCACAACGACGGCCTCCCTCTCCCCTCCCCCCCTCCCTCCGTCCCCCCTCTCTCCCTCTAGCACAACATGGGGGCCATAGGCCCCCATGGTAAGTATTTTAGGATCTATTTCATTTTATTTAAAGCTAATCAGATATTTATTTTTCTCTTTCAGTTTTTGTATGCAACGACGGGCCGCCCCTCCTCCCCACTTAGCTGGGAGGTGGGGGGCTTCCCTAAGAGGAAACGACGGCAGCCGCCACGTCACAAATGCCGCCCACACGCCGCTGAACAATGACGCGGCTACCACGTCACCTCTGCCACCCCGTCCCTAGCCCAGCACTACCACGTCACCCCCAGCGCCGCCTCCCTTCCGACCAAGCACCCACCGCCGCCACCACGTCACGCCCACCGACCCAGCACCCTACCCCAGCTAGGGGGAACCCCCACCGACATGCAACCTGCCCCCAGGCCCATGAGGGACCAGGGGACGTCCCTCAGAGCAAGGGGGCGCACCAGGGACAATGGGGCGCGCCGGGGGACGGGGGACGCGCCAGGAGGGAGGGGGGACACACCAGGAGGGAGGCGGAGGCGGGGTGCAGTAGGCGGGGATGACTGGGGCGCGTCGAGAGGGAGGGGGACGCGTCGAGAAGGAGGGGGACACATCAAGAGGGGACAGGGAGATGCTACAGACCGTGACCGCCCGCGCTAGGAGGGAGGGGGGACGGGGGGACGCCATAGGAGGGAGGGGGGACGCGCACCACACACGACACCCAGGGCGACAGAGCACCCCCCACCACTGCTGCGAGCGACTGCTCGCAGGGCGGAGGGGGGTGCAATAGGCAAGGGTAACGGATGGGCACGGGGAGGGGGGGGAAGGCAAGGGGGGCAACAACGGCGATGCGCTGCACCCCACACCCCCCTCCCCTTTAATTTATTTCGTATATATCAATTTTATTTATACTCTATTTTAATTAGTATCAATGCTACTGTCAGAGCGAGGATGCCCCAGACGTGCAACCACACGACACCCAGGGTGACAGAGCACCCCCCACCACTGGGGCAAAAAAATGAGTGGAATTTCCGGAATATGTGGAGGAGTGTAAATTACAGCATTTTTTGGTGCACAAGTCTAGAAATAGCCACACAACTTGTACAAAGGAATATGTTCACGACTAATAGTAAGTAATAATATAAAATACAAGATAAATAAAATGTGTACGATTTCCTGAATAACATATACAAAACATTATAATAACCACATACAATAAATGTTCCAAGATGCATAAACGACAAAAAGTGCACCAACCAGAGATGATTGAACAGCACAATGTAAATGCAACATACAGAGTAATATATCGACAGCTGTTCTATTTTTACGACCAGCCCAGTAACTAACCGATCAGCGGGTGTCATATGACATATGTTTGCTGAGATGAAAAGCGGGCAACAATATCATAGATATATGAACGCGCACCTTTGTTATCTCACCATCATCTTTTATCAGTCTGCGATGCCACCTCGTAAAATCACCGCAGCGAACAAGATTAAACCAAAACCATGCGCCTCGAAGGTGGTGGAGGCCATGGACATTGTAAACATGTCAGGAAGTGGAGAGGGGGGTGGCAAGAAGCCTGTCGCCAGGTGGGTAATGAAGAACTCCAAGCCGATCATTGAATTGGAAGATGATAATGTGGATGAGGAGGAGGAGAAGGGAGAAGGGAGGACAGGAAAAACCGGTGATGATATAGGGAGAGCAGGAGGTCCAGAAAAGGGAGCAGCAGAGCGGGGGGGGGAAATAAAGGGAAAGGGAAAGAGATAGCGGATGAGGAGGGTGATGATAGTGATGAAGAGGGTCAAGCACCTGGAGGGAGGAATGGGAAGGGAAAAAAAGGAATGGCCACCCAGCATGTCGGAGATGATGATGAAGGCGAGGACGACATGATGATCAATGAGGGAGCAGCGGTTGGCACAGGGGTAAGCAGCGAGGACATAGAGGTGCAAAAGGCAATTTTCATGATCTGTAAAATTGACTTCTGGTGTCCACTGCACATGCTCCACTTTGGTGAGTGGAACAGCCAACCGCTCGTTGACAAGCACCTCAAGGAATTACTGGGGAACATCGGGAAGCAAGGTGTCTGTGCGTTCAACCCTGCAAACCATATCCCTGTGATCGTGTACTGAGAGGACATGACAGACTGATCTATTACGATGAATTTGACTGTTGAATTAATGGATGCTGGGAAAGCGCGAGGTCCATTTGAGCTTGCAGGAGGCCATATTGGGATAATATCCAGATAGCAAGCCTAAGGCTGTATCCAAGACAGTAATAATATTAATATCAATTACTGAGACTTAAACATTCTGTAGTATATATACTACATGTATAGTCTAGTCTAAGACAATTCTTCTTGACCTCTGAGACACCCAGAGGAACATGCCCCTTTGTCCTAAGGCCTTCAGTTAGCTTCCAGACTTGCCTCCCAACAGGCCATCATCGCTATGAAGTATGGAAGCAAGTGTCCGCTCAAGGCCATAAATGGATTGACAAGATCAAAGCGCAGCTCCAGACATTGCAGGATGTATCACAGAGTATCAGCAGGTAATCGGACGAGAGGAGGCCTTCATTGAGGCGCTATCGGTATGGGGACTAGTTGTATACAAAGCTAGTAAGCAACATTTCGCATATTATAAATGGATACATATGCAGAGACAATGCTGAAAGAAGGCCAGCGTCTATCGGTGCTAGTTGATAGGCCATTGTGCACAGTACCGATGGTTTTATTACAATGACATTGTAATAGATATCCAATAGATGTAGTAGATGTTATTGTTAATGATTGTTAATGATGATAGATGGTACTACAACCAGCTGTAATACATTGTTAATCATTGTCAATGGTCATGGCATCCATTGTAATACATTGTTAATCATTGTCAATGATACTGCTGTCTATTCACTATGAGACCCACATGGTAGGAAAACCATCCCACATTTCATACCTTTAAATAGTGTAAAAATGATATATTTATAGTATAGTTTTCATGTATTGATAACCCCCAAAATGGAATAAGTTTCATCAGGAGTTGGAATGAAAATCTACCTCTAAGAGAAGTGAAAAAGAAGTTTTTTTCTACATGTAATGGATGAGTCAATTGGATGAATTCCTCCCACATTTTGTCCCCAGTTCATCCTACACCAAATTCATCCCATGGGATGGTTTTCATCTGTATATGGGCAAAAATAACACCCCTCTACCTGGGTTGAATTTCTCCTGTTTACAAATGGATTTTCAGACAATTGATAGAATAGTTTCATCATGTATCATAGTAAATTTCAAGCCACTAAAATACAAAATCTACTTGCAGCAGTGGGGGGGGGTGCTCTGTTGCCCTGGGTGTTGCGTCTGGTGTCTCCCCTCCCTCCTATGGTGTCCCCCTATCCCCTGGTGTCCCCCCTCCCTCCTGGCGTGGGTGGTTGCAGTCCGACACGTCCCCCTGTCCCCTCTCGACGCATCCCCCTCCCTCTTGACGCGCCGACATGTCCCCCTGTCCCCTCTCGATGCATCCCTCCCTCTCGACTCACCGACACATCCCCCTGTCCCCTCTCGACACATCCCCCTCCCTCTCGATGCCCCCCCCTCCCTCTCGACGCGCCCCCCTCCCTCTCAATGAGCCCCCCTCACTCTTGCCTACTGCACCCTGCCTCTGCCCTGCGAGCAGTTGCTCGCAGCAGTGGTTGGGGGTGCTCTGTTGCGCTGAGTGTCGGGTGGTTGATCGTGCCCCTGTCCCCCTCCCTTCTGTCGCATCTCCCTGCCCCCCAGTGAGTCCCGTCGTCCCTGGTGTGTCCCCTCACTCTGAGGGGCATTCCCCTGTCCCTTATGGGCCTGGGGGCCAGTCATTTGTTGGTGGGGGGTTGTCCCTCGCTGGGGGTGGTGGGCATTGGGCGGTGACGTGGCGGTGGGCGGTGGCAGGTGGCGGTGACGTGGTGGTGCCAGTCGGTGGCCGTTGACGTGGCAGCTCTCGTTGTCCTGCTCCCCTCGCATCCCCCTCGCATCCGGTGGAAAGAGGTGGAGGCAGAGTGGGTGGGTGACGGTGATGTGGCGGCCCCTCTCCCTTCCCCCGCACTCCCCTGGTGCCGTCCCTCATCCCATGAAGCCCCCCCCCCCACCTCCCAACTAAGTGGGGAGAAGGGGTGGCACATTGTAACGTACAAATACAAAAAGAAAACTAATAGAAAAAGAAACATTTTTTTAGTTTTAAATAAACATGAAACAGGCTTTAAAATACTTAATGAAGTGGAGAAGGTGGTGGTGATGAGAGGGAGAGGGAGGCAGTGGTGTTGAAGGTGCCACTTGAACATTGATGTGACGTGGCATTGATGTTCAACATTAATCATGTGACATGTTGAGGGTGGGCTGAAATGACTTTGAGTAAACAATTACAACACAGAGAAATTCAGCCTGTTGTTGTATGAAATATTGTCTAAGAGATTCCCTGCAAAAACATTCTTTAGCACTGTGGGGCCCCAGCAGTATGAAAATCATACCTTATTTCATCTGGTTATGTGAGGGGAAAATAATATATTTAGGGCATAATTTTCATCTTTGATAACACTCAGAAATGGGTTGAATTTCATCAGGAGTTCAAGTGAAAACCCCCCACTTGGGGGGAGGTCTTTTCAGCCTTATAAGGGATGAGATAATTGGATGAATCTCAGCCATATTTTGTCCAAAGTCATACCCCCCAATTCATCTAGGATAGGATGATTTTCATCTTGTTATAGGTGAAATCAATGGGATGAAATATTCATGAAAATCCATCTATTACTTAGATGGTTGAAATCCAAACTGTCATTTTTGATGAAAAACTTCCCCTGCATTTCTTTCCTTTATGGAATGAAATGTCATCCCATAAATTGTTGAAAAACTTGTTGTAACAAGAATGAAAATTCATCTATTAAATGGTTGAAATCCAAACTGTCATCTTTGATGAAAACCATCCCCTACATTTCATTCCTTTATGGAATGAAATTTCATCCCATTAACCTATGAAGCTTTTGTAAAATAACACATATGGATTTCATCCCTTGGATGGATGAAATATGATTCATCCCCAATTCATCCACTGTTAATTCAGCCACTTATTGTGGGAAATTCACATTTTTGCACTTAATGGCTGAAATCACTACCATGCTAGGTCCACAGTGATTGTAATACATCCTTAATCATTATAAATGATGCTGGGGCCCATTGTAATAAGTATATTGTTGGTCATTGTAAATAGTGCTGGGGCATATTGCTAATTTTGTTAACTGAACATCAGTCATCTAATTCAAATGGATCATAATTATCATCCTTTTCAACTTCTTCATCCTCCATCTCATCTTCCTCCTCTTCATCCTTCTCCTGATTGCTTGGTCCATTGCTTTCTGGATTATCCATAGTCTTGGATTTCAAGGGAACTGTTGCATTAGAATTTTTGTTAGTGATCAAATGGCTATACTGATGACCCCATTCTGTTTCCATCTTGTTGGCTTGCATATAAGGCAGCCATGCCTTTGCAAAGCTCTCTGCCAAAGCTTTGCAAAAAAATGCTTGCTTTTGTGCATATGCAGTAACTCCATGGATAATGACATTTTCCGCTGTAAGACCAGGCTCAAGCTGAAGCCACCAGGATGCCTTCCACTCATAATATACAATTATCCAGCGCATTTCCTCTTTGAGTAGCTCAACCTGGTGCCAAATGCATTTCACCAATATCTGGACCTCTTGCATTCACTGTAACAGATCTGTCTGGTGTTCATCGTGTTGCAGTGGACTTCTGTGACTGCCACCAAAATGGAATTGTCCCTTGTCATATACAGCTTTTGCAAGCAGGGTGGTTTCCAGCAACATTTAACCGACCCCAAAATGTCTTTACATTTTGCTGTATTGATTTCTACCATGAGTTGACTCTACAAGGCAAAGTAAATGCATATGACTTTTGTCACACAGTCCTTTGCCTCACAGATAGTATTGAGCTTGAGCAAACCCTGAGTTCCAACAGGCTGTTCGCATATGGCAGCATCTTCTAATGCTCAAACAATTAGGCCGTGGACATTGTTCTGATGGTGCCCAGGTGACTTCACATGGTGAACTGGCTATCAAATGTCCTGCCTGCCCCCATGCTGGACAAAACCTACCTGATAATTGGAATATTGCAGATCCAAAGCAGTAAGCACTATTCTCAATGGTGATTCAGCCCTAATATATGACTTGTAGATATTTGTATACACAATTTCTGGCAGTTGATGGAGACTTTAAAATGCGGTTAAAGGAGCATGGAATAAATGATCCAGAACTTGCTCCTGGGTGGGCATATTTTGTTGAGGAAGAAGACTATCAAGCATTTATCAGAAACTTTATTGACCAGCCAGAGGTATGTTGTATTTAATGCCCATCTTATAGTGGATCTAATCTTCTCCAAGGTTAGCACATGTCAGTCAGAGCATGATGCATTAGTGCAGGCAGCTGTTCGTTTAACACCAGGATATAAGGTTACTGGTGTTATATTTGTTATTTGTCCCCAGCATGGTCTTATTCACAGAAATGGAGTTGGTGATCTGCAAAAAGGAGAACGGTACAGTGCACCATAATTATTATTTGCCAAATGGATGCTGATTGTCCAATAGATTCTGCAATATTGACTATGTAATCTTATCATCAATCAAGGGATAAGCCTTTTCACGCATTGTTTTGACTTTTGATATTATGCCAATTGGAAGGGAGCCTGGTTAAGCAACCAACACTAAGCTTAGGGTGGACTGATCAGACAGGATCAAAGATCTTCATTACACAGAAGTGGGAACGTTAGTTAATACAAGTAAAGTAGAAAAAGTAATATATACCTTTGTTACACAGAAGTGGGAATGAAGGTTATCTTGTGAAAATAAAGGGTATATGTCTGACCTGTGCCTTGTCTTGCGGATGATATGTTGAGGTGCAGTGATGTGCCATCGGACAGGTGATATAGTGGAGGGGCTGCGCAGACACCAGTGTGCCTTGAGAGTGGGGTTCGCATGGGTGCCAATGGTCATGATGAAAGTGTGTAGCAGGGGCCGTGCAGATACTGGTGTGACTTGGGGGTGGGGTTCGCACAGGTGCCGACGGTAACATGTGTTAGTAATGTCGTTAGTCTGATGCAGCAGACTTACACCAATACTCCAAAAAATTTGATGAGAGGATGTCAAAGTTTCCACCAGAGCTGTAGCTGAGTAAAGGAACTGTTATTAAGTTTGGAATCCCTAGTTGGCATATCAATGCTCATGGTCCTGATTGTCAGGCAGATTTTGGACTTGGCTTTTGGGATGGACTTGTGGTGAAGAAGTTGAGAGTACATGGGCTAGGACAAATCCTTTGGGACCAAGTATGTGGGAGATGGGTCCAGGTGCCCATCATGAGGCTTTAAATGACCAATGGGGTGGTTTGAATTTTTGAAGAATACTTGTTTTTCTGTGAGTTTATTTTTATTTTTTATTTTCTCTTCAATAAGCTATTATCATATTTATAATAGGTCAAGAATTTTTAAGCCATTTAAAAAAGGCAGTTGGAACGCCTGCAAAGCACTAGCAGTTATTTGATCAATTTTCAGCAACTTTTTGACCAGCTACAATTACTGCCTGGCAAACAATGATTAATGTTTGGAAGGAAGACCATTCAAAACCAAATCCATATTTGGAACCAGGACGATGTAAGTAGATATTCATCTTCTTGCAATAAGGTTTTAAATGTCATTTCAGCAAGCACTACTTTACAAGATGTGCAGCTTGAACTTGCCAAAGAAGAATCAACTTCAGCTGCTCAGGGAGAAGCCGCAACTCATAAGACAAGTTTAACAACTTTTCTTACAACTGGACTAGAACTTGAAGAATGGCAGTATGCAATTTTAATTTGTTTTGGTAATATCTTCTTTAACTTGTTTGATTCAAGGTGCATCATCACATATGACATTAAAGTTTTGAAAAAGTACAAGTCACCAACCCAGCTGGCAGATTTAGAAGAAAAGTGCAGCATTCTTATGATGCATATCAATCTTTGGCATGAGGTCCAATTGGCCTATCTTCCTTCAACTGGTTCCCTTGTTTCAGTCATTTATACCAATCTTTTATCAGAGATGCAATCAAGCAATGAATCACCTACAGCTGAGGCCGCCCCATAATTCTTTCCTTCATCACTTCTACAAAATCAACAACCTTCCCTGGCTTTTGCTAAATGTCTATCATGTGAAGTCTGCTTGTGTATCGCACAAGCTGATGGATGATGCTTTAGCCAATATATGGGCTGCGGTACTCTGCTGCTTGTACTTGCTTGCTTGCAGCTGATCCAATGGGCAAATGGAACACTCGACTAAAGGAGCTTAAGGAGTCTGATGTTTGTGGACCAGGGAGGATGGATTTTTATATGGCAATGTCTGTTGGGAGGCAAGTCTGGAAGCTAACTGAAGGCCTTAGGACAAAGGGGGGTGTTCCTCTGGGTGTCTCAGAGGTCAAGAAGAATTGTCTTAGACAGGCTATACATGTAGTATATATACTACAGAATGTTTAAGTCTCAGTAATTAATATTATTATTATTACTGTCTCGGAGACAGCCTTAGGCTTGCTGTCCAGATATTATCCCAATACTCCCCTTCAAGCCGAGGCTGTTTAGGGAATAGTTATTCATTCCCCTTTTTAATAGGTTGGAATCATTACTCCCCCTGAAGTCAAGAATAAGTTTCATTCAGGTGCGTTAAAACCTCTGTATGGTGGAAAAAACCCTTTGGGAAAAAGTCCAACTCACACATGAGGAAAGCTACTGAGTTATGTTGACTGAACTCCCATGGCTTGCTATCCGGATATTATCCCAATAAAAAGTTATAAAAATTCCCAAGATGAGGCTGAAAATAATAACCTCTTCCACCGATATGCTGATGCTTCATTTGCTAACATTGAAGCTCTCAAATCCACAACTGGCTACATTGTCCTAGCACCAGGGGGAGCAATTATGTGGAAATCAAAGAAACAAACCGTAATCGCATTATCTTCCACAGAAGCCAAATATATTGCGCTATCAGATGCAGGACGCAAAGCCATGTGGCTAAGAAATTTTTATGAAGAACTCGGATTTACACAACAATTCCCAACAGTGATTAAAGGTGCATTATCTGCGCGTTATCTCAGGCTTCTGGCAATTTAAAAAAGTCAACATCAGTGGAACTGGAAATCGCCCAAATACTCGGATGTGCACCTTGTTCAATCATTTCAACCATCGTATAAAACTTTCAATGCAATGAAGGGTCAGTAATTTTAACTCAAAACCCTCAATTTCATCAGCGATCAAAGCACATCGCAATACGCTATCACTGGGTCCGGGATCTCATGGCCAATAAATCAATAGAAATTCAAAACTGTCATGATCTGGAGCAAACAGCAGATGTATTAACAATGGCATTGCCAAAGCCTAAGTTTACACAACATAGGGATGAGATGGGAGTTCAGTCAACATAACTCAGTAGCTTTCCTCACGTGTGAGTTGGACTTTTTCCCAAAGGGTTTTTTCCACCATACAGAGGTTTTAACGCACCTGAATGAAACTTATTCCACCCTTGACTTCAGGGGGAGTAATGATTCCAACCTATTAAAAAGGGGAATGAATAACTATTCCCTAAACAGCCTCAGCTTGAAGGGGAGTATTGGGATAATATCCAGATAGCAAGCCTAAGGCTGTATCCAAGACAGTAATAGTATTAATATTAATTACTGAGACTTAAATATTCTGTAATATATATACTACATGTATAGTCTAGTCTAAGATGCCTCCCAACAATACACATGGTCTGGCTTCAAGGATGATAAGCCGAGTTCCATTGCAAAGATGTTCTGAGACATCCAAATTGCATAGAAGCATGACAGGACAGCCTAACTTGAGTGCCCGTTTTGAAAGGGGAAGGCCACTTGCTTTGAGAGAGTTTAGATACTCTGTTGGATAAGGCTGGAAGTTATCAAGCTGCTGCTCCCTCAGTAAGACTGTATCTGCACTGTTGAATATGGAGTTGTCCAGGAAACCTGGCAAGAACTACAGAGTTGATGTCATCAACATTGTCATTTGAGCAAGAAAGAATTGTCCTGTCAAGGTAGTACTGATCTGGGTTGTTGCCTTGTTCAATTTCTGGATATGTGGAGTTGATAAGGAAATCCATTGCCTGGCAGAGCATGTGTTCTGGAACTCCTATGGAGTCTGGATCATCCACTGTCTTGCCTGCTCCAATGTCTAATAGCCAGGCAGCATGTGCATCATTTTCTGGATTTCTGTCAAGGCGCATATTGGTCTGCAAGTGGTGAATGCCCATATATTGCCATAGTCTGCTGCGTCTGATAGATGCAGATATGATGTGCTCCCTTGAACCTCTAGGAACAACAGGTAGAGTCTGTTGAAAGTCACCCCCAAACAGAACAGTGATTCCACCAAAAGGACAATTCTTTTTCAACAGATCCTGGAGAGTGCAGTCTACTTCTTCTATGGCATATCTGTGCTGCATGGGAACTTCATCCCAGATAATAATGTCAGTGTCCTGAAGCAGCTGGTGCCAATCTGAACCTGTGGGCATTGAGCAATGGGAGGCCTCATCTATTTCAATTAGAATTTTGAAGCCATATTCCAGGGAGTCCAATCAGAATAGGTTAGGGAGTGTAAATTTCAGTACAGAACTGGGCCCCTTGATCCCTAGCTAGTCAGCTATATTATTGGTGTTCCACAGGTGCTATAGTGCAAGGCACCTAGTCATCAGTACTATAAGACAGTGGGTGGAATTGGCTGACAAGATAAATTGAAAGTTTTGGGATATAACTCATGTGCCTATACATATTAAGAGAGACTAAGTTATATGACTATTTTCTTTTTTGGGAAAATCAAATAGTTGGATTCAGGTTTGTCTTGGCATCAAAACATATATAAATAAGTATCATCAAACCTTGCTTCCCTATGATGAATAATCTACATGAACAATGCCCACATGAGAGTTTGCAAATGTTTTTATTGGCATTAAGAATAATATAACCCATAACCCAAAACCCAACTCTGTATTGAGAATAACATATGCAAATAAGAAAAATAGACAAACACATGTCATGTGATATTCATATATCCAGTCACAAGACTTGTGACTGAGATTGGTGGGAACCCTTCTAAAATCCATCTAGAATCCCATCTATATAGGGGACAAACTCTGACACAGAAGAGAGGAGAGTGAGAAGGTTTTGACTTACTTCTACCATTTTTTTTCCCTTTCCAGGTGTACTTTACACTCCCCCACAAGTCTACGTAGACTCCCACTGGGCTCCATGTACTATACATAGACTCCCACTAGACTCCATGTACTGTACATACACTATACATAGACTCCCACTAGACTATATGTACTATACATGGTGGGGGGTGCTCTGTCGCGCTGAGTGTGGGGCGGTCATGGTCTGTCACCCCCCCTGTCCCCCTGCATCCCCCTCCCTTCTGGCGCATCCCCCCTGTCCCCCGGTGCAACCCATCATCTCTGGTGCAACCCATCATCTATGGCGTGTCCCCTCACTCTGAGGGGCATTCCCCTGTCCCTTGTGGGCCAGGGGGCAGGTCGGTGGGTGTTAACCCTAGCTGGGGGAGGATGCTGGGTCAGTGGACATGATGTGGCGGCGGCGGTGGGCACTCGGTCAGTGGGCATGACATGGTGGCGGTGGTGGGCACTCGGTCAGTGGGCATTGGTGACATGGTGGTGACAGTGGGTGCTCTGGGCTTCATTGTTTGGCAGCAGCAGCGTTGGTGACGTGGCAGCTGTCTACATGGAGTCTACATAGACTTGCCATCAACATGAATCCCATGTTTGGTGAACCCATACTCCACCTAAAGTCTATGTAGACTCCCAGTAAAGTCTATGTAGTCTACATAGATTCCATGTATACATGTGGGGGAGTGTAAAGCCCTCCTTTCCAGCCTGTTCCTGTTCTTATTTCCCTCATCTTGCTTTTTTTCCCTGCCAAATGTGTTTTTTTGAGACCTGTATTGAATGGACATTTGGTGGATAATGGGCCAAATACTTTTTAGAATGTTGAGTCATATGACCATCATAGTCTTTATGTCAGAAGAATTCTGCATATGGTGATAAAATACCTACCCAAAAAGGAAATTCACAAGTTTTCAAAATTGCTGGCTTCACAGAAGTATTTTGCAAATTACAGTAAGAAAAGAGCTATGAAGCACCCCATTGCCTATGCTTCATGCCACACCCTATAACCCCATAACCCTATGAAATGGTCTGTGCACACTCTAAATAGTCATATGACTTTACCAGTGACAAGAAGCACCCTATAACCCTATACATGATGCTCGTTCACAACCCATAAATGCACTTTGATGACCATACTACTATATATAGGCTGTATGCAAATTATTTCCTTTTTGGGAAATATTCATTGTTCAAATATATGATTTTATTGCACTCAATGATCACTGTAGTCAACATATAATTAATATCTCATTGATTGGACTATATATGAAGGTGTATATAAACTACCATATATAGTAAACATTCAAATATTCCTGGTAATGAGAAAGCTGGAGAGGCAGCCACAGGGCAAAGAAGGCTGAGCTTGATGCTCAACAGACAGCTACCTATATAACTGCAGTACTGAACTACCATATATAGTAAACTTGCAGTACTAACTACCATATATAGTAAACTTGCAGTACTAACTACCATATATAGTAAACTTGCAGTACTGAACTACCATATATAGTAAACTTGCAGTACTGAACTACCACATATAGTAAACTTGCAGTACTAACTACCATATATAGTAAACTTGCAGTACTAACTACCATATATAGTAAACTTGCAGTACTAACTACCATATATAGTAAACTTGCCTTACAAGAAATTTGATACATGTGTGAAATCGGTGGTATACCTACTAACACAACATGATGGGCCCCCTCCCCATATGCATAAATATCAAATATATAGCACATCCAGTTAATGCAGTCCCTTCATCCAAATCCCTATGTTACACATTAAGTCTATAAAGGTAACAATAATAATGTACACTTTAATGAAATTAGGTGGCATGACCAGAATAACCAGATTCCAATGGAGTCTGACTAGAATAACCAGATTCTGGGGAGTCCAATGGAAATAGGTGAGTTGTAAGAAGGTCACCCTGACTGCAACCAACACCTAAATTTGCAGTGCCAACCTACCATATATAGTTATAATATGCAGTGCTAAACTGCCCTATATAGTAAATTTGTCTTAAAAGAAATACCAAATATAGAAATTACCTTCTATGGTAATTTTGTGATATTTCTATGTAAGGTAACTTGGAACTATGAAGCATTCCTGACAGCAATAAGTATAGAAAAATACTTCAAACCCAGGTTGCGCATATGGTGCATTTCATCAATAGTGATTGATAAAAAGCGCTGACCGAAGAGTGTTCCATCAACGGAGCCCTTCTGCACAGGAAGTTCCCAAGGCCGCTTGCCCTTCTCCTGCTTTGAAAGATAGACTAGACTCATTTCCTGTGAGAGACACTGTATCCAACAGTTTGATGCATATGAGTATTTGAGTGATGACAAAGAGGTTTTGCGTACCGAATGTGTGGTGACAATTATTTTGTTTTGCGGTTTTTGTCGCGACGATTGAAAGGGCCCAGCGGGGCCCCAGAAGGAACTGTTTCCAGTTTTGGAACTGTCATAGACAAGTATGTCAACACTATGTGGGGGAAAGAGCGTTCGAAGCTCTTGGATCCATTGGGTTCGTAACGTTCCTGGGGTGATGATTAGGTGAGGAAGGGGCTCGATGATTTCCTTCCCAGCAAGAAATTTACGGTCGGCTGGGAAATCATGATGAAATCATTGGGTCTCCTGAAAAACAAAGGGGCTCACCTAATACAGGCGGAAGATCTTGTTTTCGCTCTTGCAGGAAGATACACTGATTGAGAAAAGCAAGCACGGCAATGGCAAGTGCCGTCTTGCCAAGCCCTACCTCGTCACAGGCAAGGCCGCCTGTGCAATGGTTGGGATCCGGGGTAGATGTGAACACATTACGTGCGAATGAGTGTACCCCTGCCATCTGATGCCAGTATAGCTGGTTTTTAACCAGGTAGTCAGGCTGGGGTGTAACATTGAACAACAGAGGATGCTCCCAAGCAGTCAGGCCAGACTTATGACAGAGGGTGATGAGCTGGTATGGGAGATTTTGCCTCGTGAAACCAATCCGAGCTGCCAGGACATCGGGGCTCATCGATTTCTCTTGTTCCATCCCTAGGTCACCGGCATGTGCATCATCAAGTTCAAAGGAGAGCAGGGAGAGAGGATTGATGAGAGCGTCGTCGCCATCGGAATTGTCGTTGAAATAGTCTTCGTAGATCGCAGTCAAGTATTGCAAATCTGCCTCGGTGGCAAGATTCTCAAACTCCTGCATCTGCTTCCCAAGTAACCCTTCATAGACGTCAAGAGGGTTACGTCAATGAGAGATTGAAGACAACGCACGTTTTGTGCCACGGGAACCTGTTGACTTCCTCTGTACCTTGGCACCACAGGCTTCCAACAACCCCTCTATGTCGGAAAGCATGGTATCTGCCTTCCGCGTGTTCTCTTCTGTACCATATATGGAAGCTAGATCTCTCCACTTCGAAACAGCGCGAATTGTTCTGGTGATTGTGGCCTTTGTGGCACCTTCTTTGTCGAGGTCTGCAAAAGCGGTGTCAAATCAATGGCGAAGAGAGGGACAACGTCAATTATACCCTCGAATGCCTTCATCGCGGCTGACTCAAGGGTTTCCAGGCGCCCCTTATCCTTTTTGACCTGCATACGAATTCTCGTCCATGACCGTTGGGCAAAGATTGTAATGCATTTGCGAATCTCCATAGAAAGGAGCTCCTGGCCTTTGAAGCTTTCGACCCCAAACAGCGCCATCCCGATCGAATCCAGGGCTAAAGGTATGTAGCTATCCGCGTTTGGCCACTGTTCCAGTGTGCCCCCAGCGATGAGAAGCCCAATAGGATGAATATGGTGTTGTCGGAAGGCTTTAACAATCGTGTCGTGAATCTTCCATTTCTCCCACATCTTGCGGATATAGGCCCGCCATAGATCTCGACCGGGGAAATGAGGACCGGCTCTCGAGCCGGCTGCGAATTTGATCTTGTTGTCTTCGGTGTCTAGGGCATTGTAGTGGCTGAAGTAGGCAAAAATGTCCTTGGCTTGTTCTCGGGTCCACCCTTCAGGAAGTAAATCATCGTCGACAGGGAAGAGACCGTGCTTCACCCCAGTAAGGGCCTGCCACTGGGGCCAGATCCAAGGCGCTCCACGGTGGTCTGATAAAAAGTATAATTTTATAAGGGCGCTATCAGCCGTATGACTTGGCATGATATATATAGCGGTGGGGGGGGGGAACGTTAAAGGTTGGGTGTTTATGGACAAACCATGGAATGATATAGAGTTTTTGAATAAGTCACATGCGTCTGCGACGAAAGAAAAAAAAAAAGTTGTTTGATAATGGTTTCTAATGCTACCGTAATGCAAGAGTAGCATAATAATGTAAACTAGACTATATGGAGCATCAGGAGGTTTGTTGTGAAAATTTATTACAGGAACAGGTTCTATGCTGAATAAGTGTGGGAGGAATGGAGTGATTAAGAGACGAAACGAAAATCGAAAGGGATTGATGAGCACCTGTATGCGAGGCTGTGAGACGCCAGAAGAGGTGATGAGAAAGATGACTGATCACCAATGAACGGTGCTGGGAATCCAAGTAGGATTCAAGTTCGTGTCCAACGGAAGGGCGGGGTAGAAGGCGGACGACTAAAAAGGAAAAGTGGGTTGAGCAATGACACGAGCCACATGACAGGGATGCCTATCTGACCCCATGATGACAATGAATTTGTCTAGGAAAAAGATCGTCTTAGACGAATGGAGAAAATGGGACATAGGGACGGCGGCACAAAGCGCTGAAAATTGAGGATTAATGTGCTGAAATCATGAGATTGGGGACGACGTATGTGATTATTACGCTTACCTTGCAGCAAATCGGAAACGGATCGTCTTAGACGAATGGAGAAAATGGGACATAGGGACGGCGGCACAAAGCGCTGAAAATTGAGGATTAATATGCTGAAATCATGAGATTAGGGACGACGTATGTGATCATTACGCTTACCTTGCAGCAAATCGGAAACGGATCGTCTTAGACGAATGGAGAAAATGGGACATAGGGACGGCGGCACAAAGCGCTGAAAATTGAGGATTAATATGCTGAAATCATGAGATTAGGGACGACGTATGTGATTATTACGCTTACCTTGCAGCAAATCGGAAACGGATTGTCTTAGACGAGAGGAGAAACCGGGTCGGCAGAGCATGCCGTCTTGCGGGGAAGTCTGGGGGGGGTCGTCTTGGGGGAAGGCCGAACGCCGGGCTGCAGGGGCATGAGATGCATGATACACAGGGACATTTTACGGGAGCCATACATAATAGCAAATGGAGGTCCTTGTCCAAAACCTGGTGCAAACGCCAAGGTTTTGTACATAAGATGGAGGCCTGAACCTTGCTCGGATCAATCCAGAGCAAGGCGCGCGGGTGCTTGAAGCTTGAGGCCTTGAGGCTTGAAGGTTGAAGGTTGAGGCGAGTGACCGATATGATGGTTCGGATGTTGCCAAACAAAGGTGCAATCGAAAAGCCAAATACTATATGATCGAGGCACATGACCACATGACTTACATCGCTTTCAACTTCAACTTGAAAGTCACTGGCTGCAACACCGAACACCGAACATCGACACTCTCCCTCAAGACCTCAAGCTTCAAGACCCCGTGCGCCTTGCTCTGGATTGATCCGAGCAAGGTTCAGTCCTCCGTCTTATGTACAAAACCTTGGCGTTCGCACCAGGTTTTGGACTCGACGCTCTCCGGATTCGCCGCCTCTCCCTCCCGAAGGATAGTATTACCACTTGCTATCCGTAGATCATATCCAGGTATGGATCCCATCAAATGGCCCTGTGTACCATGCATCTCACGCCCAGCACCCTAGCGTTCGGCTTTCTTCTAAGACGATCTAACCCTATGATTTCCCTGCAAGATGGTATGCTCAATTCTCAATATGAACTACCTCATTTCTTACACGCTATCTTTTTCAGCACTATGCGCGGCTGTTCCCATGACCCGTTTTCTCCTTTCGTCTAAGACGGTAGGTACAATTTTCGGATACTACAGAATGTTTCTTACACTCTTTCATTTTCAGTGCAGTGTGCCGCCTTCCTGCTGACCCGGTTCCCCCATTAAATGTTTTGTGCCGTTGCCTGGGATATCCATTTTCTCCTTTCGTATAAGACGGCAAATAAAATTTTCTGATACTACAAAACATCAGGTAAACACCAGTCGCGTTGCAGAGCCGCTTTCTCCTTTCGTCTGAACATTTCTTTCAGGTTTACTTACAAGGTTAGTAAAATTATCATGCTTTCCCTAGAACGTTTGATGTTAATCAAGTCTTTTCCATTTTCAGTATGCTCCATTTTCAAATATGTCCCATGTGACCTATGCCGTTCGTTGCGCTATGTATAATCAACCATAACCCTATAACCCTACAACCCACAGCCCCGTTTTCGGCTTTCGTCTACGACGATCTCTTTCATTCGGCCCAACCAACCAACCACTTGCCCTCAAGACCTGAAGACCACCTTGCTCTGGATTGATCTGAGCCAGACTCCGGATTCCGTCCTCAAGCTTCTGTGTCCATACCTTGGAGTTTGCACCAGCGTTAGACTCTCGACGCTTGCCTCATTCGTCGCTTTTTCCATCGTAGCACGGTGGATAGCATGGCAGGACTATATAGTACTTTGCCACGCCGGATTTACTCTCTCTCAGATTTCAACAACACAGCCCGCTATCTCCAGGAAAAGTCACAAACAGATGACGAGGAACAAGTTGACGCAGCCTTGCGCGAATTCGTGGATTTTGTGCTCACGGGACGATATGAGCCTGAGATGCATCAAGCTGTAGTGGACCCGACGCGTGGGTCCACCCTCCGTCAGGCAGAGCAACTCTTAGCTACACGCGATATCGACTCTCTCCTCGGCATAACCGATAACATTGTTGTCCTGTCCAGCATCTTCGTATACCCGGTCAGCAACCCTGCCGACACTCTTACCACTAGCATACACATCAAATGTGCTATCCAACGAGGAAACGTGAGTATGATTAGTCCTGTCGAGTATTCGAACCCAACCCACTAACGCACCTATGGCTGCTAGACGACAACTTTCAAACCATACCATCGAATACCGAACCTTCAGCTGGGTGTCTTTGGACAGCGTCATATGATCCATCTGTTCTTTCCTTCGCTTTATTCCGAGGCGCGTCCTTCCGGAGCCTATCTGACATCGAAGGAGAGGAAGGCATTCTATGAGAAAGGACTCCGTCCAGCTATTGAGAACTTAGTGCCCCTTGATAGAAACGATTGGCCTGCCACATACGAAGGGGAACTCTTTAGGGCAAGGAAACATTCTGGCGCCATGGCATTCCAGACAAAGATGCTACAGAGGTTCGCGGTCCCTGTCCTCATTGATAACATTCGTGAGAGCCTCTCAGAAAATGGTATCGACTGGGCGCATGACTGCCATGTGATGCAAACCGTCAGAGGCACTAAGAATGGTACCAAACATTCTCTCAATGGCATTGCTGCTTCCCTCTCCTTGGACGAATTCCTGGACAGTGCCCATCTTTCCTCAGCCGTAATTGAACATGGTGGTGAATGGTACATCGATATTGGTGTCGAATTTGCCAGCAGCTTGGACCATTGCCTTCAATGGGCTACGACGTCCCACTATCACTTTGTGAAAGAAGTTCTCCAAATTTCAGATGAAGATGCCAGTCGCATTACGACCCTTGGCAGTTCCAAGTATCAGCGGGACATTGCTAGTCACCTTCCTGCCTTGTCAGGTTGTCGCATAGAACCAGGAACTCGTGCTGCAGGCCCTTTTGATGCTGTGTATTACCAGCAATATACGAATGAGAAGGCGCTTACCTATAATCCAGAAAAAGGACACCATGGGAAGGCAATTACGATGAAGGAAGCGATGGGCAAAACGCAACCAGCTCTGTTCATTCAGAATCTTTATGAGCTATACTACAACGCAAGGGACTCAAACTCGTCCAACGCTCGCGTTGAAGTTCGAGTTCCTTTCGTCTACGCGAACATGGTTCTCCTCAACATTGATGCTGATGTAGTTGAACAGTCTTTGCTGTCCTTCCATAGACAAACCTGGTGGTGAGTAGTTCCTGACCGCTACACGTTATTAGGTCACTAAAAACACATCTTTTGATTTTATAGGTCTTTCAGAAACTATCGTCTTCTTGCTCTTAGTCGTGTACTTTCCTCACAAGCTGTGGGCGCACCTGCCCTTCGCATAAAATCTGAAGCCCTTCTACTTACGGCTGCATGCGTCTGGCTTATCAATTGTTTGCACACTCGCCCAGACGATGGATCCTCGTGGAGATGTTTGATGGAGGCTATCTTACCCTTAACCGATGGCGAGGATCCTGACCGCTTGATCATCGCTTACCACCCCCGGCCAGGAGATGGTGAGGAGGAGAATTCAGGAGATGATGACACGTTTCCACAGGTGCCATATTTCCCATTCGGTGTCATCTTTCTTCGCCAAATCATGCTGAACAACTTGCCACGCATGAGGGCAGGTGGTCGGTCTCTGACTCCTGTAGCCTTCAAGTATATCTTTGGTGCCACAGAAAATATGATCGAACACAATTACTATCAAGTCGGCATCATCCCTAGGGACGCCCTCACAGAAACCCGGGTGGTCACAAACAAATCCAAGCGGACGCCCACCTTTATCCCAGAACCCGGTACTATTCAACCGGTACTCTTCCACCTTGCAGAGCATGGGCATGAGCTTCCCGTGCGTCCTGTCGATTCTGGTTCAGACCTGGAGGATATAGATGACGTCGAAGACGAAGAAGACAACATCGATGCAACCATCACCCACCTTTTCCGGCAATTCCTCATGGATATTATGAACAAAGTCCCAAATCCCCGTGGTGTCGACACTCCATCATATTGCACCCTTGACCGCGCAGCGAGACTTTCCGTTACAGAGGACCTTTTCAAGAACCGCCGGCTTGCTGACGTTTGGCATAGGTGCCAGTACAAGTCTGCCAGCAGTGAAGACTTCAAACGTGCTTTCGAGCATCTCTTCCCTCCGCTGGGGCACAAGACAGGGAAGGTACAGAATTACCTTCAGTGCGGTTACTATATCAAGTGGAAAGAGATATGCCATACTGCAGATGCAAATACTGTCAACTTTATTCGCCTTGAAATCCGGAAAAGGGTTTTGAAGTTCACCTGGCTCCCGCACGCTTGTCAGGACAAGATGTGGTCAACAAAGCACCTTAAAGGTTTTGTACACTATCCTTCCCGTTCCGACGGTGCAGCTCCACGTATTCTTTTCAAAGGAAGGGAAGAAGCGTAATTATTCGACGGATTATATACATTTATTTTTCAACACATTCATTCTTCCTGCGGGTGGAATTATGTGCTGTTCCCCTTTTCTGTATCACGATCCACACATATTTTATGACTGAGCGTTTCTTCTACAGCTGGTGATTGTATGTATCTTGTCAATGACATCACTGTGTGATCTTCGTGAATAATCGCAACCCTTGCCAACCTTCCCTGCTATAATTTGTTGACTGCTAGATGAAACGGATTCCCTTCTTAAAAAACTCATCGTCTATGTCAATAAACATGCCCTCATACCCCTGTGAAAATTCCTTGACTGCCGGCTGAGGCAGTCCTTCAGTAAACCTATTGTCTACATTGAAAGGTGAATAAAATCAGCCCCATGCCCCTGTCAAAATTGCTTGACTGCCAGATGAAACAGAATTTAATTCTTCAAAAAACCTATCATCTACGAGGAAAGGTGAATAAACGCGGCTGCATCCCCTCACTAGAATTACTTGACTACCAGTTGAAATGTATTTTATAATTTCTTGATCGCCTTCATATCTTTAAACAAATTATCGTCTACGAGGAAAGGTGAATAAAATCAGCCCCATGCCCCTGTCAAAATTGCTTGACTGCCAGATGAAACAGAATTTAATTCTTCAAAAAACCTATCGTCTACGAGGAAAGGTGAATAAACGCGGCTGCATCCCCTCACTAGAATTACTTGACTACCAGTTGAAACGTATTTTATAATTTCTTGATCGCCTTCATATCTTTAAACAAATTATCGTCTACGAGGAAAGGTGAATAAAATCAGCCCCATGCCCCTGTCAAAATTGCTTGACTGCCAGATGAAACAGAATTTAATTCTTCAAAAAACCTATCGTCTACGAGGAAAGGTGAATAAACGCGGCTGCATCCCTCCACTAGAATTACTTGACCACCAGTTGGAACACATTTTATAATTTCTTGATCGCCTTCATATCTTTAAACAAACCATCGTCTACGAGGAAAGGTGAATAAAATCAGCCCCATGCCCCTGCCAAAATTGCTTGACTGCCAGATGAAACGTATTTTATAATTTCTTGATCGCCTTCATATCTTTAAACAAACCATCGTCTACGAGGAAAGGTGAATAAAATCAGCCCCATGCCCCTGCCAAAATTGCTTGACTGCCAGATGAAACAGAATTTAATTCTTCAAAAAACCTATCGTCTACGAGGAAAGGTGAATAAACGCGGCTGCATCCCCTCACTAGAATTACTTGACTACCAGTTGAAACGTATTTTATAATTTCTTGATCGCCTTCATATCTTTAAACAAACCATTGTCTACGAGGAAAGGTGAATAAAATCAGCCCCATGCCCCTGCCAAAATTGCTTGACTGCCAGATGAAACAGAATTTAATTCTTCAAAAAACCTATCGTCTACGAGGAAAGGTGAATAAACGCAGCTGCATCCCCTCACTAGAATTACTTGACTACCAGTTGAAACGTATTTTATAATTTCTTGATCGCCTTCATATCTTTAAACAAATTATCGTCTACGAGGAAAGGTGAATAAAATCAGCCCCATGCCCCTGTCAAAATTGCTTGACTGCCAGATGAAACAGAATTTAATTCTTCAAAAAACCTATCGTCTATGAGGAAAGGTGAATAAACGCGGCTGCATCCCTCCACTAGAATTACTTGACCACCAGTTGGAACACATTCTATAATTTCTTGATCGCCTTCATATCTTTAAACAAACCATCGTCTACGAGGAAAGGTGAATTAATGCATCCCCATCCCCCCATCAATAATATTTGCATGCATACCATTATGGTGCAAGTATTGCTTCCTAACACACTCTAACAACACACACATCTTGCTGCCTTTGAATGCCCAGTCTCTCTCATAGAGGTCTTGTCATGAACAAATCCTCATTTATGATGAATGGTTAATTACCATAAGCCCTCATTCAAATTTATTGACAGCCTGTTGAAAAAAATTCACAACTGTTAGAATTGCTTAACTCCCTGCTGAAACAAAAGTCATGTCTTCAAAAACCCTTCTTCTCAGCAGAAAGATGAATAAATATGGCCTATTCCTTTATAAAGCTGCTTGATCACCAGCTTGGAATGAAATATAATATTTGCATGCACATTATTGTGCAAGTCTTACTTGCTAATGCATACATTCTCTAATAATACAAACACATTACTGTCAATGCCCAGCCTCTCCGCACACAAGGGTTTCACCAACCCTAGTCTCTCCATGCACAAGGGTCCAACCAACCCTAATAGGACCCTATCATGTCCTATAACCAGCCGACCGGCGCAACCCTATGATCTTGGGCATGCCCAAGATGGGGTGTCCAAGCCCTATATTCCTCGTCTGTGAGATCCCGGCCGTTGCCAGGGTTTCCAAAAACAGGGCAGTGGGGGCCACATTGCTGGTGCCACTCAGCTTGTGCATTATGGATCTTACAAGACCCTCCATCCCTGAGATACACTGGAGAAAGCCTCAAGAATTTTGGCTTACGACAACCTTTGGTTAATGCATTACTGGGGGCCACACATCCACATGTATGGGAACATATTTCAAGACCTATTTCAGGTTGACCTTGACGACTTCCAGTTGGTGGGTGTGTTCTGGTCAACATGGTGGTAGTGGTGATAGAGTGTTTTGAATCTTGAGCGGAGCTGGGCGGAGTTCCGCCGATGTTCGCCGATGTTCACACGTGAGGTAATCATCACCAAATTTGGAAACACTTGGCAAAGTTCGGTATATAAAGGCTTCTTGACTTCTTAAGAATCTTAACCACCATGCCGCCAAAGCACACCCCTATCTCTGTAGACTCATTCAGAGTAGAACACGGAGGAAGATGGCGTGATGTGGTGGTTGGCGCAAGGTATGTCAGAGCATTATGTAATGCCAAGAATGTTGTCATAAGCCATAAGCTAGTGTCTATATTCGTGTTGAAGGGAAGTCTGACGAGGATGATCCCTGGCATACCTATGCGCGCATCGAGAAGATTCTTGCCTGGCGGAGCACAGGTAAAATCAAAGAGGTGAAGTTCTTGCCATACCTTGACGAGCCAAAATTGCTCACGTGGCGGTGAGTTCATAATGCGCATTAAGTACATCAGTGCTGACATATATTTAAAAAGTGAGGAACTGGTTGAGGAGAACAGGGAGGATAAGATTCCAACAGGGCGGTACGAGCTGGAACTTGCCGATACCTCATTTGTATACTGGGATAGCCCAGACGTCATAGAGGGTAAGCAAACCTTTCTACCCTCCTTTTTGTGCATGCAGTAACCTTTTGGAAAACCTTGTAGATACAATGGGTCCCAACCTGGTTCACTTTGATGACAGCCTGGAGTGCCCAGAGCGTGTGGAGGCCCGGACATGGTATACATGCACCCGAACTAGCAGCTGTTGCTGCCAGCATTGGTATGACCCCTCTCTTGATCGTCAACGATACTGCACGACCTGCAAGACCTGGTGGAAGGTTCAGTGCATTCGACCTGTGGATGACGGTGACGACCCGGACTTCTTGGTGATTGATTCTGACGACTCTGGCGAGTCTGAGGTGTCCCAGTCTGACCTCCTCAGGCTTGACGACCCCAAGCAAATTGCAACCATTTTGTCTCAGTTTTCTTCATCGAGCTGGCATCCAATTGTGCGTGGGTTCCAGGGAAGGTATGAGGAGGACAACACCTGGCTCATCAGTGGCAGTGGGAGACAAGTACAGAGGTTGAGAGAGTGGGCGACCACAGGTAAACCTCCCAATGACTGGGAGGAGGTCTTGGGCAGAGGATTTCTGACTGATTTTCTGGGTAACAAGGAGTGGGTCGTTTATCAATGCCCCGATTGTAAAATTAACATCTGAGACTGTCACCTCCGCTTTCTTCGCCCCCCCCCCCCCCCTCTCCCTCAAAAAAATATTTACTGCTACAACTCTCATCTTGTTCTTTTTGGCCCTCTTTGTATTTTTTTTTTGTATTTCTTTCTGTCTTGGAATATACATCGTCCCCATCTAGAGCTTATCTCGTCATGAAATACTATCCAAAGTTTTCTCTTTCAGGTCACAATTACACAATTACTAACCAGAGAAGAAGATGGCTTATTTCTCAAAGTCGAGTGGTGATTGGTGGGTAGGAGGGTCATGAGGTCCTTCCTACTTGGTTCATGTGCCTACTCAAGAAGACAGCTGCAACAAAAACGGTTCCGCCGGTCGGTGTGTTTGTACACCATGGTGGTAGGAGTTAGAGTGCATTTAAATCATATGCAGCAGAGCTTGGCGGAGTTCATCTGTGTACGCCGATGTTCACACGCCACAACATAAGATCAAAGCTTGCCAAATTTGGGGAAAGCTTGGCAAAGTTTGGTATATATGTACCGCCCAACTGATCTTTGATAACCACCATGCCTCCTAAGCGAACACCTATCTCTGTCAATTCATTCCGAGTGGAACGCGGAGGAAGATGGCGTGATGTGCCAGTGGGCACAAGGTACATCATATTGTATTATGTAAAGCTGATTTGATGTGAGCCATGAACTAGCGTTTACATCCGTGTGGAAGGACCCTCTGCAACAGAACATGTATATACCCATGCACGCGTCGAGAAGATTCACGCCTGGCGAAGCACAAAAAAAATAAAAGAAGTAAAATTCCTGCCATACCTTGATGAGCAGCGATTGTTGCACTGGCGGTGAGTCCATAATATGCATTAAGCTCATGAGTGTTGAATATTTGGAAAGGGAGGAACTGGCTAAGGAGACAGGGGAGGTCAAAATTCCAACAGGGCAGTAGGAGCTGGAGCTTGCCGACATGACTCATGCATGCAGCATACTGGGATAGCCCAGATATTATTGAGGGTAAGCAACATTCATACAATTTTGTGATTGTAGTAATGCCTCATAGATACAATGGGTCCCAACCTTGTCCACTTCAATGACAGCCTGGAGTGCCCAGAGCGCGTGGATGGTCAGACGTGGTATACCTGCACCCGGCGCCCAACCTGCTGCTGTGATCATTGGTATGATCCTGCCCTGGATCGCCAACGTTACTGTGCATCCTGTCAGACTTGGTGGCAGGTTGAGTGCATTCGACCCAAGGAAGATGGCAATGACCCCGACTTCTCGATAGTAGATACTGATGACTCTTGTGAGTCTGGTGAGACCCATGCAGACCTACTTCGGCTCGACGATGCCACCAAAGCAGAAATGGTGCTGGCAGAATTTTCTTCATCTAACTGGCATCCTATCGTGCGCGGGTTCCATGGACAATATGACGAGCACAATACATGGCTCATCAGTGGCAGTGGGAAGCAAATTCAGAAGTTGAAAGCCTGGGTGACTGCAGGTGTACCTCCCAATGACTGGGAGGAGATCTTGGGGAATGGCTTTCTGACTGATTTTCTAAACAAGGAGTGGGATGCTTATGATTGCCCCACTTGTCATATTCAGATCTAACTCCATCGTCCTCACCACCATTTTTAAAAAAAGGATTGCGCCTGGCCATGTTTTTTTTGTATATATATGTTGTGCCCATCTATGGCTTTCTCATTCTTCTTGAAATGGCTGACCTGATATTCTTGGTTGCAATTACTCTCCATATAAAATATAAAAAGACAGCTACTTTGTTGAGTATTGATTTAAGGGTGAGAGGGTAGCAAGTTGCAGTGGGAGTGAATTTAATTGTGCTGATATCCCAAGTTTAAATTCACCTATATAAAATATGCCCATGCAATGACTGGATTGCTAAATGTCGCCGATGTTCACATGAGTTGCCAATGTTCACACGAGTTGCCGATGTTCACACGAGTTGCCGATGTTCACACAATGGTGTCACAGTCCCAGCACAACACAACTTTGTCCCTTTTTATCTCCAAAACGGTTCCGCCAATCTCTTAGGAATTTAGGCCCTAGTATGACCCTCTATATACCCTTGATTTGAGATACTAAGCTTGCTGTAATTCAATGAAAAAAAGATAAGGGTACCCTCAGAAAAAGTGGGTATAATATAGTAGTGGTATGGCGCCAGTTTAATATATATTACACATAGCATGTTCTGTACTTATGTATATAACTTGTGTCATAGTAACCGTGAATGTATGATCACGCCAATGCTCTTAGGTGTAACATCACTCCAAGGGAGACGACGACGAGAGATCTGAGGGTTAAGTCTTGATTATAATGTACAACTAGTCATGCGCCGGTCGACTTCTAGTGACTGGCGCATATTCCAGGATGGAGAAACGACAGCACTGTTCCACAATTGTAGAAATAGGACAAACAGTGTAAAGACATAGTCGTTGTATGTGTCTGAAATGCACCGAAAGATACAGACCGACTGGTGCATATCCACATCAAAAATGTACAAAAACATATACCATTTGCTTGCGGTTTAGCGGTCGGTTTGACCTGGTGTTCCTACGTGATCATGTAACGTGAACCAAAGGACATCATCACATTGTAGATGATGGAATATTACAGATTTGTACACAGATATATGCATACAATCAGAACAATACAGGAAGAAAACTTTCATAGGACATGCGAGGAGATATGTTCATAGATGCGCGACAATCCTGCGCTTATTTGCGCTTGCTAGCTAAAGGGCGGCGACGCACTGCTTCTTGCTTGATGTCTTGTTGATCTTGAGGGTCGATGCTGCGTACTCTCGATCGAGCTTTAGGGGGCCTAGTCTCTGAAAAAAACGTTGCAAATTCAGTGAATAACGGAACTAAGGAAGGTAGTTACCGGGAGAATGGCCGGTGTCAGGCTGGACTCGCTTATATGGTTTTGGGCTAGGCGCTGATGAGATTGTATCAAAGATTTTAGATTCCGTCTAAAAAGGAATGCAACACTTACTACGAGTAGATGGCGGCTGAGAAGGCGCAGAGGATGGACCGGGATCTACCAATACAGGATTAGTCATTACAATTGTTCCTGGACCGAGTACATACTGCACTCACCAGGCTGAAGTCCTAAACCTTGACGCATTATATTCTCGACAGATGGAGAAATTGGGGGAACTAAAATACCGGGACATCCGTTACACACATACTTCATGAGGACAAGTAATCATACGCATGTGAAAATGGAGGCAATGCCGGTTGAGTTGGCACCAAAGAAACGACAGTGGGGCTATGTTGCGTTGGAGGGGATCCGGCACGATCAGATATATCCATGTCGTCGTCGTTATGTGTCGTGCTGTCCTGCGAGGTCTCCATGATCGGGGTAAGTGATTTTCTGCGCGGGTCATGAGTGGGCGACTGGCGCATATGTAGGCCAATGCTCTGTTTATAATGTTATGTGTGTGTACCTGTATGCCCTCATGTGCGCACGGATCGATAACATTTGACTGGCGCGGTGTATTCTAACAATATTCTTTAATTCATTTACGAGTTTATATGTAAACAACGTACCTCGTGGGAAAATGTGCGCTGGTCAATGCTGTGTGACCGGCGCGTATTTGTCAGCTGGTTTGGCGGAGGAGCAGTGGGGGATGATGGCAGGTCAGGCAGTCCGACGAGCTGGCCTTCTACGTTTTAACGCTCGTGCTCTGTTTGTTCTGTCTCGTCTTCTTGGTTGTCGCCGCCGTCCTGGCTGTCTGCCGACCGTTCCTCGTCACTCCCTTGCGCAGTACCACTTTCCGCGCCCGGCGCTGTCTTGCGAGATCTCTGCCTCTCTTGCGCTACCTTTGTTGCTATCGCTGCTTTCTGTGTGCAGCAAAATGTAAGTGATAAAGTTGTCCGAGTTAATCAGAGACAAACACAATCATCCGTCCACGCGTCCTTGTGAGACATCTCTATGGGGATGGAGGGGACATTCCACTTCTCATCGAGCGGATTGATGAGCGAGAGATTAACCGAAGAATTCCTCATAGCCGCCTGAGAATATATATTATCCGTCAAAGCCTGTCATATATACATTAAAACGTGAAAACAGAAATACAATGCTCAAACCTCATTTAATCCGTCTAAGTGCTTCTTGACGTTTGGAGCAAGCAGTTGAACATCAGGACGTGCAAGTGCATATGGTAAAGATTCGATCTTCTTCATAAGTACTTTGAGAGACTCTCTGTGTTCACGGATATTCTTTGCGTCTGCGAGTTGCCTCAACACAATATCGGTGTCGCATTCGGGTGGGTCCGGGTAGCGGACCTTGATCCCGTCCGGATAATCGTAACGCCGGACAGTGCTTAACTTGGTGGTAGTGGCAGAGATGATGCGACGCTGCTTTGAAAAGTGTGATAAAATAGATCTTGCCTTTCCACGAAGGAACGCAGCCGCCGACGATTTCTCCAGCAGAGCCTTTCGGTAGGTCTTGACAATGCGTGGCTCGATAATAGAAATTAAGGCCATCCGAGGGTAGTCCCGCACTGGATTCTTGGAATCCCGCCAGTCGTGAGGCCCTCGACGATCAAGTATATAGTTATTGAAGGACGGGATAGCTCCTTTTGCTGCTTTGCTGCGACCTTTGCTTGTCTCGCGCATCTTCTGCACCACAGCCCCTTCATCAAGGATGATCGCATCTTTCTCGTATGTCTGTCGCAGGATTGTGAGGTCCCCGCTCGTTTGCGTCAACGGCCGTGGAGGGATATGGATGTCGTATTTCTGAAGATCGGCTTCAACGAGAAGAAAGAGGTCCAGATGTTTGACAACAAAATGAGCCATCTTAGGAAAGATATAAGAACAGTGTTGTAAATATATCGATATGGCTTACCTCTTCTGCTGCAGCCTCAGGATCCTCGAAAAGATCCTCCTTGTTGAGTGTGATGCAACGCAGAGCCCACGCTGATTGATCCTTGGCCTTGTTAGCTGATTTGAGACCGATGTAGTAGTATTGACCAACAGGGTCGATCCATCGCCAGAACTATACATGTATGTCAGTATGAACAAAAAACGACACGGCAATAAAATGTGCGCCGTTCATACACATCTGAACGGCGCACTATCGGACTCGATAACTACGTCATATCTATCTGGGACATGCACACCAAAACGGCGAACATTCGATGCGCCGGTCGGATACCGTCGGACGGCGCGATCTTTAAACATAGATTCCGTAGTTTTATAATGACGTTACTGCTCTGTTCTTTCAGTCGAACAACGCACATGTAACATGTAACATGCAGAGTGTGCGCCAGTCGTTTATAGACGACTGGCGCACACTTCATATATTGTATTTTATATGTGCGCCGTTCAACTCTGACCGAATAGCGCATATACACATTGTATGTGTTGCGTTGCGCCGCTCGTATAGGATCGGACGGCGCGTATATATATATATGTAACATTTACTTACCTCTGAAACCGATTGACGCACTTTGGATAACGCGAGTGCTAGCGTCTCGACCGAAGTAGGTGTTAGAAGCATTATTGGCTTCTGGATGTAGTTGTCGACATAGTCGAATCAGACAAAATCCCACTTGCGTCGCCATTGGTCGCGTATTTCTTGCTGAGTTGCATCCTCAAGTGGTCGTTTGTATACGAACTTGGTGAATACTCGCTCAATGTCGTCCCAGTAGTCGTCCCAGTCGTCTCCGCCTTGCTTGAACCATAAATCTTCGGTCTGCTCTTTTTTCATTATGCCGTCGAGCGCCTTCATGAAATCAGTGGACATGATTTCCGTCCCGGTGCTCCGTTTTGCAACAGTTGAGGAGCTGGTCAGTGATGACCAGGCTTGTGAACCTTTCGCTAAAATATCTTCCGACCCTTCGTCTGTGTTCACAGCCTTTTGATACTCTCGCCAGATTGTAGTGTCCATCATTTCGAACGATGGGACGTGAGATAGCAGAGAGCGCAGCATGGTCGCCATATGGTCAATAACATATGAGATGACCTGTACACATTTTTTAATTCTTCTGGCTTGCGATGTTCATTGGTGGTGAGACTTACTCCTCCAGACACATCATGTAAGTGTTTCTTCGTCCACTTTGCAGAGAACACCGTCTCATATCCGAATAGAGGGTCGAATTGGTGAAGCGCAAGTAGGTATTTGCGCGTTTCGGCATGGTTCATTACCTGGCCGACCATGGAATTCGTTTGCGTACCGAGCTTCGATAACCATGTTTCGACGGTTGTCCCATCCGCACCTGTCGATTCAAGCCCTAGGAACTCGCGCACGGTCATCACGAGCCCTTCACGGTCATCCTCCCCCATGTGCTTCGTGTCTTCATTTCGTGAAACATGGTACGCCAAACGCTGGCCATCTTTCAGCATCGTCTCTGTATACGTATTAATTTATATTCCTGTGTATTAATATATTAGCGCCTCGATGAAGGCTTCCTCTCGTCGAATCGCCTCCTGCTGCTCCACAATGCGTCCATCTCACGTCTGTTGCGCTTTCTCCCCTTTCAGTTCCTTGTCCCGCAGCGTCTGGAGCTGAGCTTTGATCTTGTCGATTCGTTTCTGACTTTGCGCGGACGCTTGCTTCCATACTTCGTAGCGATGACGACCTCCTGCAAGCTCAAACGGGCCTCGCGCTTTCCCAGCATCCGTTAATTCAAGAAGTGGCGCTTGCGCACCTTCGTTCAAATTCATAGTAATAGATCGGTCTTTTACGTCCTCTCAGTACGCGATCGCAGGAATCCGGTTCGCAGGGTTGAACGCGCGGACACCTTGCTTCCGGATGTTGCCCAGTAATTCCTTGACGTGCTTGTCAACGAGCGGTCGGCTGTTCCACTCACCAAAGTGGAGCGTGTGCGGTGGACGCCGGAAGTCAATTTTACAGATTGTGAAAATAGCCTTTTGCGCCTCCATGTCCTCGCTGCTTACCCCTGTGCCAACCGCCGCTCCCTCGTTGATCATCATGTCGTCCTCCCCTTCATCGTCATCTCCGACGTGCTGGGTGGCTGTTCCTTTTTTTCCCTCCCCTTTCCTTCTTCCGGATGCTTGACCCTCTTCATCACTATCATCGCCCTCCTCATCCACTATCCCTTTCCCCTTCCCTTTATTTCCCCCCCGCTCTGCTGCTCCCTTTTCCAGACCTCCTGCTCTCCCTGTATCATTACCAGTTTCACCTGTCCTCCCTTCTCCGTTCTCCTCCTCCTCGTCCGTGTTATCATCTTCCGATTCGACAATCGGCTTCGATTTCTTCATTATTTGCCTGGCAGCAGGCCGCTTGCCACGCCCCTCTCCGCTTCCTGATTCCTTAACAACGTCCACGCCCTCCGCCGCCTTCGACGTGCACGGTTTTGGTTTAATCGGGTTGGTTGCAGTGATTTTTCGAGGTGGCATCGCAGACCGATAAAAGATGATGGGGTTTGAAGATAACAAAGCTGCGCGTTCATATATCTACGATGTTGTTGCCCACTTTTCATCTCAGCGAACATATGTCATATGACATCCACTGATCTGTTACTTACCGGGCCGGTCGTAAAAATAGAACAGCCGTAAATATATACTACTGTGTTGCATTTACATCGCGCCATTCAATCATCTGCAATTGGCGCACTTGTTGTTTATGTACATAACGTTTACATATTGTGTTGGATGTTGCTTTGCTTTGTGTGCGCTGTTCGATTGTGCTTGAATGGCGCTTCTTGGAACATTTATATTATTCTGTATATGTTATTCGGGATATTTTATCTACCTTGCATTTTATATTATGTTGCTGTTAGTTGTGGACATGGTCCTTTATACAAATTGTGTGGCTATTTCTAGACTTGTGTGCACAGAAATGCGCCAGTCAAATGCATGTGACTGGCGCATTTTATTACTTGGTAATTAATTTTAGGTACCCCAGAAAACTTAATACTTACATTATGTTTATTTGATGCATACCCACAAGTACATAATATTGTTGTGTTCCTGCTTGCACGTTCGTTACTTATTGCTTCTTTGTCGTTTATAGAGGAAGGTAATATGTATATTGCGTATATGTTTTTTGTTGCATTGTGTGTTATTTAACATGGAATTCTTTTACATAGTTGACGTTTTGGGATGTATGTATATGGATCTTTTGTGTTAGTATTTATTGTACTCATTGACATCATCTTTATTTTTTATTGTATGTGTTCGTCTTACCTTGTTTTTTCGCAGGAATAATCATGGGTGTTAATATCATTTGCTTGCCCATTTACCGTGCTGAGCGTAAAATTAAACAGTTGATATATGTCTTATTTCCGTCATGCAGCTCTGTCGTTGTTTAGTCACACTGTTTCTTACGTGTGGATGGATTATATATATCATTATATGTTAATACACTGGTGGTACAGATTTCGTCTGATGGTTGGAACTGGGTACTTATGCTGTGTTCATTGGCATTTGACTGACGTACTTTGATACATTCGCTGTTTGTACTTTGTTGTAACTTACCATGATATACTAGCACACAGACCAAGTTCATTATCAGTCATTGCATTATATACACAAGCAAATTAAGTGTACAGGTTAATCAGTAATAAATGCAGAGCTGTGCCTACATTTATACGTGTCCGTCCGTGTTGAGCTTCCGTACTTCCTTTTCACCTTGTGATCCTATGGTTACCATCCCAGATACTTCATCAGTTTAAGTATTACTTATTATCCGGGTGATGTTTCCCTGTATTTTGTTATCTCATTGTTACTTTTGTCGGTTGCATTGACTATTTAGGCATGTATATTTGCTACACTTTGGGACTGCATGGCATTTGTATGCGCTGGTCAGTCATGTTCAACTGGCGCAATTGACATTTTTGTTTTGTTTTGCTTCATTACCACTGGTTGTTACTGTTGATTCTTGACTGGTGCATTTTTATGTATGTATATACTGAATAGTATACTACTTATATGCGCTGGTCGTTCATGTTCGGATGGCGCACCATATTGTTGCCACATTGTATTGTTTCGGACGGCGCACTTTTGGGACACATAACCCTTGCCCATACCCTGCCCATACCCTTACCCATGCATCAGAGAAGGTACTGAATTGTCTCAGTATATACTATACATATAGTATATAATGCTGAAGTAATGCTGAAGTAACAGTAATTAGTAATGTCATAATTACCACTCTGGATATAGCAATTATAGGCTTGTATCCCAACACTCCCCCTCAAGCCTATAGCGGCTGGGTGAAATGGTTAAATATCTTGTCATTACTCCCCCTGAAGTCAAGGGTGGAATAAGTTTCTCCAGTTGCATTAAAACCTCTGTGATGGAAAAAACCCATTGGAAAAAATCCAACTCAGGCGAGGAAAGCTGCTGGGTTAACCTGACTGAACTCCCATCTCATCCCTATGTCGTGTAAATTTAGGCTTTGGCAGAGCCTTTGTTAATACGTCTGCAGTTTGCTCCGGATCATGACAGTTTTGAATTTCTATTGATTTATTGGCCACGAGATCCCGGACCCAGTGATAGCGGATAGCGATGTGTTTTGATCTCTGATGAAATTGAGGGTTCTGAGTTAAAATTACTGACCCTTCATTATCGCCTTTAATCACTGTGGGGAATTGTTGTGCAAATCTGAGTTCTTCATATAAATTTCTTAGCCATATGGCTTCGCGTCCAGCATCTGATAATGCAATATATTCAGCTTCGGTAGAGGATAGTGCAATAATAGTTTGTTTCTTAGATTTCCATGTTATTGCTCCCCCGGACGCTTTGAAAATATAGCCGGTTGTGGATTTAAGATCTTCAATATTAGCAAATGAAGCATCAGCATATCCGTGGAAGAGGTTATTGTTTTCAGTCTCATCTTGGGATTTATAAATTATCCCGAGAGTTTTCGTACCAGCCAAGTACCTGAGTATTTGCTTTATTGCACTGTGGTGTTGTAAACCCAGGTTAGTGGTGTAGGCGGCCAACTTGTTAATGGCAAAGCTGATATCGGGTCATGTGGAATTTGATAGGAATTGTAGACATCCTAATAATTTTGCATATGAATTACTCCTGTTGGGTTCATTATATTCTGGATTCGCCAATAATTTAATATTGGGATCCATTGGCATTCCGACTGGATTTCCGTCAAGCATTCCCTCCTTGCGGAGAATATTTTCAATGTATTTCTCGTCATTGTGCACATCCTTTTGCAACTAATCGCGCTCGGTATCTTATAATTTCCCCTTGTTTATTTCTTTTCCGGACAAAGACCCATTTGTTCGCGATCGGTATCACATCAGGAGGTTTCTGGACCAATTCCCATGTCCCCTTCTCCTTTAATAGGTTCAATTCATTTTGTATGGCTATTTGCCATTCCGGCCAATCAAGGGAGATCCGCACATCTTTGAGCATGTTTATTTCGTCTCCAGCGATTATTGCATAGGCTTCATCGTTATCTAGGAAGGTATTCGCTTCTTCCTCTTCTGTAAGGTGTAACAAGGGTTTATAGTCGGTACGAACTCCACATGTTTATCGTGGTTCATTTCTCTGCATTGCACACATCTTGCGCGGTTCATCAATATCAATGCGATCATTATTATCAACTCATTTCCGCTTCTGGGATTGCTTCTCCGGGTTACGAGGTTCTATTTCCGGTATATCCGGTTCTTCTCCGATCGGTGATGCGACTCTGATCAGAGGTTCATCATTTGTGATCGGCAGTTGTGGGGGTGGCTGTGCCTCAATCTGCCTGCGGTAGAGTTCAATAATTGGAATTCTCGGTGGCGCGCCTCCATCAGACTCCCCCTCGCGCGTCGAGGGTTCCATTGTATTGTCTTCAGAAGGTTTAGATTTTGGAGTACCAGTCAATAGCTCGAAATTCTGCAAAGTTAATACATTATGCGTTTCGGCATTGTAATATTTGACCGCTCCAGCACCATCATCATATCCAAGATATGTGCGGCGCTTTGATTTAGGAAGCATTTTTCTTTCCTTTTTCTGACCTTGTAATAAGATCCATACTGGTGCGCCAAATTCGCGTAAGTGTGAAACATCTGGTTGTTCATTGTGCCATCCCTTGTAAGGAGTTAATTTCTGAGATAATGGCGGCATATTCCCAGAGGTATTCTGGGAGCTCGCTCGCAGATAGCATTGCGCACGAATAATTCGACAAGTGTCCTATTCATTCTTTCTGCAATGCCATTTTGCGATGCAGAGTATGGCGTGGTTAATTGTATTTGTATCCTGCGTTCCTTAGAATAGTTTTCCAATTTTTTATTGACGAATTCTTTTCCGCAATCGATTTGAATCCCCTTGGGTGTTCGGCCTCTTGGCATCGTCAACAAATAATAAATAATAGTGTTTTCCGTTGATGGACTTGACGGCATATTTTCCCCATAAATCTATATGCGTCAATTCTCCGGTTTCAGTATTCCATTTGACTGATTTTGGGAATGGTTTAATGTGTTGTTTTGCGGCTATACATGTCTCGCATTCTGGTTTTGGGGTAGCCAGATCAGCATTTGTTCCCATCAAATTTTCGGCATTTGCTCGTCCAATGCCCCGCGCGCTTGCAATGATCGCAATAGGATTTGATGGAGGTTTTCTTTTCAGTAATATGGTTTTCCAGGGATTTACTGGGACCAGTATCTTTCTGGGTTTGCACCAGATTTACGCTCCCGCCAGTTCCGTTATTATTCCCATTCCGATTTAGCCAAAGTTTATATTCCTCTCGTAATAATCCTATAAACGCGTCCAATGATAAGCAGTGCTTGGGATCCAAGTCATTGGGATCATTTGTGTTGCCATTGTATGGCTCCACATAAGTTTGCTAAGATGATGGTAGAGATGCCGATATGATAGATTTGACTCGGGTGTCGGAGATTTGAAATTCCTTATTAGGGAATTTATTGATGCGGTCGCGGTAAGATTTCAGGGTGTCCATATGCTTTAGGAGATCGTCGGTTGCATTGGCCTTTGTCTTGTACAGTAGGCACTGAATATGATTTACTGTTTGATGCGCCTTGTTTTTGTGAGTAACGGATAGCGTGGAGTACATCGCTTCTGCTGTAGTTTTTGATCCGACGTGATTCATTTGCAAAGAGGTAACGTGATGTATTATAACTTGCTGTGCCCAGGTGTCGTTCTTGTCCCAGTTGCGTGCCCCCTCGGCATCCCTGGATTCTTTTGGGTGTTTTATGGCCCCGTTAATATATCCAGTGATGTCACAATTAATAAATACCCGTTTCATTCTTTCTCTCCATTTGTGCCAATTCTCATCAGTACGGTGATCCCGATTGGAGATCTTGTTTACGTTAGAATATTCTTTGGTACGAATTAGAAGGATCGTGGGCTTCTTTTGTTTCAGCGGGATTCCCGCCTTGGGCGCGGCTGGCATCGCTCCCGCTGTAGCGTATTGGGAAGCGGCTGGTGACGGCCCAAATAATTCCATATGGGCAGCTAAGTCCTGATCATACTCCTGGACATATTCTTGAGGGTTTTCTTCGTCACTGTCCGGGACAAATTCTTCAATATTGCTTGGGGCTTTTGACATGTTGTAGCGCACGTCCCCTCGCATGACAGAGTGGTATTTATATTAATTAAAATAGAGTACAAATAAAATAAATATACAAGAAAGAAAATTAAAGGGGAGGGGGGGAGGAGTGGGGCGCGGCGCGTCACCCTCTCGTTGCCCCCCTTCCCTGTTGACCCCCCTTCCCCGTGCCCATCCGTCACCCTCGCCTACTGCACCCCGCCTCCGCCCTGCGAGCAGTCGCTCGCAGTGGTGGTGGGGGTGCTCTGTTGTGCTGGGTGTCGCATTGGGCGTGTCCCCCTGTCCCCCGGCATCGCCCCTCCCTCCTATGGCGCCCCCCCATCCCCTGGCGCGTCCCCCTCAGTCCTGGCACGTCCCCCTGTTCCCCCACGCATCCCCTTTGGTCCTGGCGTGTTCACTTCTCCCCTGGCACATCCCGTTGTCCCTGGCGCGTCCCCTCACTCTGAGGGACCTCCCCCTGTCCCTCCTGGGCCTGGGGACAGATCGTGTGTTGGTGGGGGTTGTCCTGGGCTGGGGGAGGGTGCTGGATTGGTGGGCGGTGATGTGGCTGCGGTGGGTGCTGGATCAGTAGGTGGGTGGCTGCGGGCCCTTCTGCCGTTGCTGTCGCTCCACCCGCGCTCCACCTCACGAGCAGTGGCTCGCGAGGCTGGGCCGGGTGGTGCTAGTCATGTCCGCTGCTCGTCTGGCGTCCCACCTCGTTGCCTGGCCCTCTCTGGTACCCCCCGCTGCTCCACCCCACTCCACCCCATGAGCAGTAGCTTGTGAAGCTGGGTTGGGGGGTGTTGGCCATGTCTGGAGTGTCGCCTTGCATCCTTGGGGCTCCAGGGGCATCTTATTGGTCCTGGGGGGTGTCCTGTCACGTCCCATGGGCACCGGTCACATCCCTTGCCTCCAGGTCGTGTCCCTTGCCTCCAGGTCGCGTCCTCTCGGCTCTGGGCGCATCCCACCCTCCTGACGGGGCCCCGGTCATATGGGCGTCCCCCCCCCCTCGCCTGGCACTCCTCTGTCGTCGGGAGCACCATCGTATGGTGTCCCCCCATGGTGTCCCCCCATGGCGTTCCCTGGCGGCCGGTCGGCACCGCTAGCCGCACCCATGATCCACCCCACAAGCAGTTGCTCGTAGGCGTGGAGGTGGGCACTGTGTCGGTTGTTGGTTGTCGCCGTCGCGGCTGGCATTCTGTCTGTACGGAGGGGTGTGGGGGGTCAGTGGTGACATGGCAGGTTTAACCACCTTGTGGTGCGTACCTAGCAAGTGCCCCGCTTCACGGGCCTCCCGGCACCTCCCTGGGGCCGTCCTATCCCCCTTTGGGCCCCTCAAATCCCACCTGAGTGGGGAGGAGGGCCAGCGCGTAGTCGGCGGACTGTTGTTGCATATACAGTAGAAGGACTGAAAATGGGCATATGTTGCCTGGGCTCATACAGCCTGGTAGCACAGTCGTTATATTACTTACCTGTCACACTCATGTGGCCACAAGGTCCTGGGTTCAAACCCTTCCATTACATTACCTTTTAAATAGTGACTTGCTAGGACAGTGAGTGCGGAATCTGTGCTAGGAATTCCTAGTCCGAGTTAGTCCGCACGGATAAAACTCAGACAAGACTCAGACAAAACTCGGACTAGGAATGGAGATTTGGCAGTGACCTTCTGCCAAAAATATTCCTAGTAAAGTCCGAGCGGACAACTTGGACTCCGTGCAGAGTCCACACGGATTAGGTGGGGGACAGTAAAGACCTCACAGAAGATGGCTTCTTTACAGATTGACTCCCAATCTGTGTGACATCCAGATATGGCCAAAACAGGGAAATGGAGATGGATGATGAACAATGTCTGGATGAGGAAGGCTGGAATTGGACTCGAGAATGGGATTTCTCAAAAGTTTGATATCTCACAGTGGCCATTGCTAGTCACCTATGGTAAAGTTATTCATTGTCTCTCAGGATACCTTTCTACTAACCAATGTGACTCTAAAACAGGGTCAGAGATGTTGATGAATGGGTGGAGCGCGATATCGCCGATATTATCGAAAATCATGAGAACGACATATATTCCACAGCAGACACCAATACACGCCAGGAGATAACAGCAGAGGAACTACTGGATATGGAGCTGGAAGATGACCTTGGCCATGAAATCCCGATTTACACTGCCAATGGATATCAAATTGAACGTTGGCTTGGTGTTCCTAGTGAAGGCTCACACCCTCATGGCATTCTGATGGATCTGCAACATCTTCATCAGTTGTTTGAAGAGGATAGGGCAGATTATGATGACCTAGAGGATGATGAAATGGCCGTGGACAGGGCCACCGCATATCATGTCTACCCACAGGCAGGACTTGTCACTGCAGGTAATTTTCAAGCAAGGGGTCTGCCAATGGTTGAAGGACACTCTCAAGGATCCATCTATTATTCTCCGGTTTGAAATTGCAGCATGGTGTAACCTGAAGTTGAATCATCACATACCTTCCATTATGACACTCAGCAGGGAGAGCATTCAAATCAATGGCATACACATTCTCGAGCCTGAAGTCCCGATCAACATTCATTATCATTCATGATTTTTTGGTCATAATTTTCATGTGGGAGTTGATGTGTGCATCTGGTAATTAGCTTTCTTGCCATGGTCTTTGCTTGGCCATTGCCTTCAACCCAGGCACCAGATATAGCACCTGTCACATAACCTTTTTGTGCATCATGATGCTGTGAACCCAGTCCACGAGTGTAATGCATGACTGAATTGTACCCCTGGCAGGCATTTCCATGCACTGCAATGGAAGTAGCCTCATTGCCTGGTTTTCCATCTGCCTGAACCTGGAAGCGGAGCATATTGTTCAGCTTGTTTACTCGTTTTTGAAAGTTGGTCATGCTGGTCAGCTTAGAACACAGGCAGATGTGTCCAAGGCAATCTCAGAGCAGTGGAAAAACGAGTTGGAAGCAACACGTGCTGAGTATGAATGTCGTGCTGAAATGAGAAAAGCTGAACACCACGCTTGCTACCCTACATGGGGACATTCCAGTGTTATTGACATGCTGAAACAAAATGTCATATTACTGAAGGCAGAGGTACTGATTTTGATCATCTTTCATAATCATTCATGCACGCTCACATGCTGCAACTTATGACTAGGCATATCCTGCGCTATACTCATGGACAACATATCCCCCCACATGTGCTATATCTGCAATCTGGGCCCACTGACTCACCTATATCCAGGCCAATAAGCTTCCTGACCCCATGCATGCTAAGATATGTTCAGTGGCCGAATGTGCTTTGAACTACATGCATACTGGAAATGCCACAGTGATTGCCAAATCCATCATGAATCCTCTGTGGATTGGACAAGCAATTATCAAGGATGGAATTCCCTGTTTCAATCCCTGCATGGTTGATATTGACGCTCATGGGCTTGTGGTAGCCAACAAGGCACTTTGGCCATATGACTCAAGAACCCAGCAACCAAGGTCAAGCACCCAGAAATCACAACTTTATGTGTATGGGAATGGCCTATCGCAGGTGAGCATGTCCAACAACTGTTTGTTATGTTATATATATGGGAATATACTGCCCCATTTCGGCCGCACCTCAGGGGACCATGAGGCACGGGTGTTCCTAATGATTTTTACAAGTCATTACACTGTGATTCATGGCATCATGAGACGCAGGGTATAATCGAGTGTATTGGCTGTAAAGTTAATATCACCCTTTTATGCTGTGGTTCATGCCATCATGAGTTGTGCCCACATTTTCTACTTCCTGGATCTCGTTGATTGGTGCATGACTGAATAAAATCTTTCAGGTGTACTCTGCATATCTTTCAATGACCCTTGCAAGCATGAGACCAGCACCTGCTGTGGCTCAGCACTCAAGCACAGAACGCACCCGCGCAAATAGTATTGCATACTCAGCTCTCACCATTTTTATCCAGGATTGCAAGGATCTTGTTGCCACCAGTGTTCAAACTTCCTTCTATTCATAGGCAGCTGGCAGATCCTGATCAGCATATCCATGAAAAAGGACTATCACGGAAACAAGATCTCATCTGGTGGCAGAAGACACTCTATCCTTTGGCTTGGGGGCCCAACACCAAATGTGCAACAGAAACATATGCGCTACTTGTGACTGTATTATTGGAGGATCCCCAAAGAACTGGCCAATTGCATCATGTGTCAGAATGGATAGGCTACAAAGAACTCACAAAACAAATAATCAAGATGGCCCAGTCTGAGACCGCAACAGTGGCAGCTCCTGTTTGATTACATGGCTCATTTCTTACTGCATTGAAGATTGCCCTTCACCTTATGAAACACATTTGGGACAATGACCCCAACACTACCGAGTACATCATCCAGAGCTTCTCAGGAATGATGGAAAAGCTGAACATCCATTTTGTTCCATGGCATAAGGAATCTATTGGTGGAACTTCAAAAGCTCAGGCAGTTTCACATGATTGGTGGATGGCTATCAAACACAACATTGAGGACACCAGAGTAAAGAATGAATGACACACCCAAGTCTTGAGAAGATACATGCATTGCTATTGCTGACGCAACTGCATTGTCAGATCCATATGCACCATGGGAGATCCCTGACAATCTGCATGAAATGGGACAGCTTTGGTCAAAGAAGATACAGCCACAGGATTGGAACTTGCAGCATGCAAGTTTATCTGGGGGTGGATATGTGCTGGAGACATACCGTTATGTTGATGCATCCTACTCTGGTGACATCTGGTGGCACCACATGGAACTGGTATGGGCTATCTTGTTTTCATGCATTACCCCACATGTGTTCTGGGATCGCACCATCAGTGTCAATGCCATTGGTGAAGAACAAGTCACAAGCCAAATCCGGAAATTGGAATGGGTGGAAACTACTTCTGAAACACACAAGGGTTGCACAATGCCAATGCCATATGTGACTATGGTGAGTACATCAATCATTGCACTGCTGGACAAGAAATCCCCCCTATGGAAAGAGTTCAAGAATGGGGGTTTTGGAAAGGGATGGTCAGATAAGCATGGTATAATCCATCTCAAAGATTACACTTTCAATATTGACATGTGACACCTACCTAGGGATGAAACAGATACATGCTGTTAACCTTGTCCAAGTTGGCTTAGCAAAAGCAATGACTACCGGTGTTCTTGTTCTGAAAACTCCTCAATATGGCAGTAATTGGGAGATGCTACCTCTGGACAAACTGAAGACTTGATATGACAGAATCATGCACTACTTGACAAAGCAACCATATGGAGAATACTATGCAGTGGAGGCATTGTTTGGACAACCAATGGCAGACATCCTTGTAAAACGGGGAGATATCAAGAGAGCTGGAGCTGGAGCTCCCAAGAAATAAGTAATCCCTGACATTTTGTAATCTATAAGTAATAGAGAATGTCATGAGTATGATTTTCATCTATTATTTTACAATTATTATTATTCTTCCATCTAGCAAGGCCTTTTCCATTTGTTTGTCCATCTAGACAGTATTATAGAGTTAGCAGACACACAGTAGACACATGGCATGACATACCCAACACACAATGCATGGCACAGCATGGTATACATGCCTCATGCCTTACACATGTCAGTCTCATGGTTAAATCATATAGTTTAGTATATATAATGTTAATATAATGCATAGAGCCTCTATTCAAGTTCTCTTAGGCATCCACCTAACAAGTGCGATGCTCTGAGACTATTACATTCTTTTCCTTTGTTTGGGTTTGACTGTGAGGGAACACACTGAACCATTAGTGCTTGGTGATGTCCTAACAGAGAACAAGCTAAAGAATTGTGCCTTTGGCAATGAGTCCTTAATTATTCACAAATGTTTCTCATGTGCTGCTACCTTTATTCCATTAATTTGCTCAACTTGTGTTGGGAATATGTATACAAGAGTATGCAGGCAAGCCAAGGCAGTTAACATGCCTAGGGAATATTGCCAGAATATGCTAAGTCATATTAACACATGTTTAACAGAGGTTAACACATGCATAGACATATATAGCCATGTCTATCATAGGCTATCAGAGACAGAGCCTGGAATAGAGTGTCTAAGACACACCCTGTAGGAAGTGTAAGACTTCCAAGCCATGACAGCATATCTATAGGAGTGCATTACACTATACCTCCTAACTGTGTAGTATAAATATTGCACATCTTGTAGGAGGTGATAATAACATTCCTCCCTGTGGCAGACTCCCTCATACACTTACCTTTGACTTAAACTCAATACCTCAAAAACCTCGTCCTCATCTTGTGCTCAACTTCCTGATCCCAATAACTTGTCACAGTAAATTAATATCTATGTAGAAGTCATGTTACATTCTTATATATATACACACTATTCTGCATCCCTATCCCGAAGTCAGTCAGAATAAGCAATGTAAGCAATTCAGTAAGCAAAGCAATAACTAAGAGGCAGATTAACACAATGAGTCTGCCCAAAATAAGGAAATAGATCAGTAAATTCAATAAAACAAAAATAAGCCTTTAGCAGCAAATAAATCAGTTCAGTGTAAGCAATTTTGTAAGAAAAGAAGCAACTGAGTAAAATAAGAATCAGTTAGTTTACAGTCCGAAAAATTGTAAAAGAAATAGCAACTTAAGATGTAAGTTGATGTTTTTTTTTATGGCTTAGGTTGGAGTTCTGTCTGAGTGTCCAGAAAGAGTGAGAATAGGATAAGGATGAGGGGTGTTAGGGTGAGGGATGTGAGAGGGAGGGGGAGGGAGAAGGAGAAGGAGAGGGAGAGGAGAAAAGGGGGGGAGACAGGGGAAGAGGAGAAGAGAGGGGGAAAGGGGGGGACAGGGGGGGACAGGGAAAGGGGAAGAGGGGGAGAAGAGAAGAGGGGGAGAAGGGGGGAGGGGGAGACAGACCTGGATTATCCACATCATCATTGCAGCATGCAGGAATCACCCTCTGTGAGATGTATTCATCTGGATGCTGATGGGGGTCAGAGACCCCAGCATAAATGGTGTCAATGAGAGATGAGACTGTGTTACATAGCATACTCCTAAGGAGATCAGCCCAATGCAGGAAACAGATGTACAAAGCAGAGCCACCCTCAATGCCCCCAGTCACACACAGTCTTTTCTTAGTATTAGCCATTTAATATCCATCCCACCGATCTTGACAGCAACAGAGTCCCACTTCTATCATCTGTTTTTATGCTCACTTCACTCATATTGTTCCTACAGCAGTTGTAGTAAATTGGTGTCTTGTCAACACAGGCAGGGACCTTTGGCCCCTGCCTGTGTGTAGGAGGGTTTTGATAGTGCCACCTCCCCCTCAGCCCCTCCCCTCCCCTCCCCTCCTCCTCTCCTCTCCTCCCCCTTCCCATCCCACCCCTGCCCCTTCCCTTCCCATCCCACCCCTGCCCCTTCCCTTCCCATCCCACCCCTGCCCCTTCCCATTCCACCCCTGCCCCTTCCCTTCCCATCCCCTCCCTCACCCCTCCCCCTCCCCCTTCTCCTCATATCCTTCTCCCCCTCACACCCCTCTCCATCCCTCCCCCCTCCATATCACTCACCTCTCACCCCTCCCTTCAGCCCATTGGCGCAGATCCTTTCACTCCCCCTCCACTCCCCCTCTTCCCAGGTCTTCTCCCCTCTCCCCCTCTCCTCCTGTCTTCCCCCCCTCTTTCCAGGTCTCCCCCCCTGTCCCCCCCTCTTCTCCTCTTCTCCTGTCTCCCCCCCTTTTCCCCTCTCCCTCTCCCTCTCCCTCCCTCTCACATCCCTCCCCCTCCCTCTCACACTCCTCACCCTAACACCCCTTATCCTCATCCCATTCTCACTCTTTCTGGACACTCAGACAGAACTCCAACCTAAGCCATAAATAAAAAACATCAACTTACATCTTAACTTGCTATTTTTTTTGCTATTTTTCGGACCATAACCTATTGCAGAGTAAATTACTCAGTTGCTTGTCTTACTGACCTTACTGAACTGATTTATTTGCCACTAAATGCTTGTTACTTGTTGCTCTGGTTATTGACCTTACTGAATTGCTTAAATTGCTTATTTCAGACTGACTTATTGTGCTTAGCTTAATCAAACTCAAACTGAACAGTATCTACAATTGATGGCAGTCATGTGCTGGGGTCATGAACAGGTTTTTGCATTTTGTTCAGCCCACAGGGTTGTGGCTGTGCACTCTATGTATTTGAGCACAGTTTGTCATGCTTAGTCATATTATCGAAAATACTCCCACAAAACTATTGTCTATTAGTGCTTAGTGTCAGGATCCCATGACCAAAAAATGTCCCACGACCCCTTCACGTGACCATGCCCTATTACTTATGTATACAGCCTAGCCTAAGACAATTTCTTCCTGACCTCTGAGACACTCAGAGGAGCATCCCCTCTTCATCCTAAGGCCTCCAGGTGGTTACTAGACTTGCCTCCCAATAGGTAATGGGCCCTGGCTTATTTTAAAAACCTTGCTGTCCATTCAATAACACATTTACAATATGTCTAAAGCATCAACAACAACAAAGAATTTGTCCCTGATAGTGGCGAAGAGGACCCCCAGGACTTAGCCAACCATATGGAATTATTTGGGCCATCACCAACCACCTCTGGTAATGCAGTAATAGGGGAAACGGCACCTGCTGCGCCCAACACAAAAACGACTCCTAAACAGAAAAAACACAAAATCCTCCTCATTCATGCCAAGGAATATTCTAACATCAACAAGATCTCAGATCGGGATCACCTCACAGACAAAAATTGGCATGAGTGGAGAGAAAGAATGAAAAGGGTATTTATTAATTAAGATATAACTGTTAGGGCAACACCGACATTGCCACCTATTGTGAGGGGCAGATGTGTGGGCTCTACAAGAAGACAGTTCAGAGTGATGATGGGATCAAAGGAGTTATTTTTAGAAATCAGGGGAAAGGAGTTTGCCTTGAGATAGGCTCGTCACACCAAACTAGGGTGGAGTATCCTAAGAGAACACAACTGGTTCTCCTAGTATATATTCTGTCTTTATATACTATGTTACATATGTTGTACACTATTTTCTGAAGTAACAATGAGTTCATCATACATATATGGAATGTGTGAACACGTCGTTCATATATGGTAGGTGTTTTATGTCATCAAGGAAATAAGTAAATAACACCAAAGCTGCCCCAAATATAATGTACTTGACTTTTATATGTGTTGGGATACAAGCCTAGGGAGATGGAATACAAGTCCTAAGCTTAGGGTTAGGGCTAGCATTTGCTACCCTTAACCCTAGAGCAATGGCAGTCTCCCATACAGGAATAGACTGGCCAAGACTACAAAGACTGCCAAGACTGTCTCCTATGCTATCTAGAGAACCCCCTATAATATACAATGATAGACAAGTCTATCTGGAGAATTATATAGGGGAAATGAGGTCACTATGAAGTCATTGCAGTATAGCTCCTTTATATATTATAGGAGTACATTACACTATACCTCCTAACTGTGTAGTATAAATATTGCACACTTTGTAGGAGATGATAATAACATTCCTCCCCATGGCAGACTCCCTCATACACTTACCTTTGACTTAAACTCAATACCTCAAAAACCTCGCCCTCATCTTGTGCTCAAACTTCCTGATCCCAATATCTTTGACTCTGTCTGTTAGACTGAAGATACTACATCAAAGCCTCAAGAATATTACACTCAAAGGTGTAGAAAAATAGCTGAGTAGACTTGTTACAACTTAACTTTCAATCTCACACCATTTTTCTGCTTCAACTTTCCCCTGACTCATTACCTTCGGACTGGTATTAGTGGAAATTCCCACAAAATCTTTATCTAGTTGATCAACAATCAATTTTACATGTCCCTTGTAGTATCCCAGTGCCCTAACAGTACACAAGTCATATAACATTCGCAAGGAAACTGCCTCCTCTCCATCATTTTCAGCTATTCATGTTTTTACTCTCTGATCTTTCTTTCCACTTACCCCATTAATTGTGACAAGGCGACCAGGTTCACCTAGCCAAAGAAGACCAAATGTTCGCCTTTGCCCCCCCGGAAGGGTGGGATCCAGGATGAGGGTCACGCGCAGGGCGTATGACCCCCATCTGGTGGCCTGGTGCACCTGATGGCCCGCCGAACGCTCACCTGGCCTTCGAGCCTGCAATGTTTCAGTCGGTAACTCCGAACTTTGGGTTCGTCGCTGGCAAGGTTGGGGGGCCTGCCGTATGGCGGGTACCGTCCCATACGTGGGGCGGTGTGGAAGGGAAGGGTGACATACCCGTCGACTCTCCCCTTCCAGGTCTTTTTATTTAGTAACCCCATTGCGAGCCATGATATTCCCTCCTGCCCTTTTCCCCTGATTTCCATGTCCTTTAGCTTGACAGCTGACCATTGACAATTTATTTTAAATTCTTAGATCTTCACAGAATCAATTAAGACGGCCCTGAACTCAAAATTATCATTTGACATGTTCAACTCAAGTGTTCTTACTATTTCATGCTTTTTCCTCGATTCCCCTTGGAGAAGACGACCTCACCTCGATGGATCTTTATGGGAGAAGGCCATTTTTTCTTTTATTTTCTTATTTTCATCACTTTTCTCATTTCTGTAGTTAATTGATGGACCGACACTTACCCCTTTCCACGGCTAGTCACTTACAATTCAACGGACGGAACTGTCAGACGAGTAGGGTCAAGAGGACGCGTTTGAAGGTGCTCCGCGCTTGTTGGGGACCCGAGCGACGTATCGTCAATAGAGCCCTTCGACGTTAGTTCTCTCCCCGAGCAATTCCTGGCAAGTAACGTTCTGAGAGGCGGACGTGACGACACCAGACCAACAACCGTTTATCTTTAGACATCATGACGTAGCTGATTTTGGTACGAGATCCCGAATTTCCCTTTTTGGACTTTTCTTTACTTTGTTGAGCATCCCCAATGGACTGATTGGCGCAAGAGTACGCGCACTTTCACATGATTCTATAGGCAGTACTCGCATTTTGTATTTAAGGTGTCTCCCCACCTATCGAATGGGACAGCTCTCCTCTCCAGTTTTCTCACTCTCTGTAAAAATCTCCTCTTGACGACTCAAGAGTTCTTCAAGTCGACTACACATTTCGGTGTAGAATTTTGTTAAGTGACTAAGTTTTGTGTTTGATAGCCTCAAAAAGGCTCGTTCTGTTTCTGTTGCTGTTTGAGTCAACGAACTCATTCACATTTACTCCTCGACAACGCGCGAGTTGTCTACTCGAGTCTCTTAAGACTCAAATTACATTTCTGTTGACCGTTTCCCGTTCTTTTTCCCACGAGCTTTGCTCAACGATCAAGTTGATCGCGACGCGTTGTTCACGGACATGTTTTTTCTCTACTCCTCCATTCTCGAGTCTTCAATCTTTTCGAGAACTCCTCGTTCTGTTCCCATTTTACACCGACGACGCGTTTGACACTTTCGTCACGCGTTTTCTCCATTTAGCCTTACCTTTTACAGCGCGACGTAACGACCCGACAACACTGACCTTCAGAGGGCAGAATCCCCTTCCACAGCGGCTAAGCGAGGAGGGGCTGTACTCGGGCAACCGAGGGGCTCCGGACCCCATCGGGCCTTATGGCTGGTGGGTTGGTCGACCTGCGGGAAGGCCTATAATCCTCTTTCCTGGCCGGTGCATCAGTGGGCGCGCACAACTAATAGGGGCCATGCTGGGGCCGCATGGGGGTAGGAGGCGGGGTGGGCTAGTACGCACCGTTGGGAGTGCCGGAGAGCTGGTTTGGGGAGGCGCCTGAGTGCCCTCAGCCTGTAGTCCAGCTGTGCGTACCGCTTGAGTGGGCGGCACGTGGGCCTTCACGCACCCGTGTGCATTATCGGGGCTGTAGTCTCCCCTCCAACTTGCATCGTATACCCGCCGTCTCATGTAGTAGATAGCCGTGGACTGCGCTCGTGCACCACGTTAAACATTGTTGAACAAAAAAAAAAAAAAAAAAAGAAGACCAAATTCCTCTTCCACAGTGGTGGAGACCCAAGAGCATGTGCCTTGTGCATTTGAAGATTATGGTTAGGTACCATTATGCAAATATAATCTAATATGTAAGCCTGCAAAAAGGGTTATCAGTCAAGTTGAAAAGGTGAATGATGAAGAGTTCTATGCAGACAAGTAGAGGAGTGTGGTATAGTCACTGCCAGAGAAAAAATTGTTAAGTCAAAACTCATACATTGTCACAGCTGCCCTGGCAATTTTTCATCACACATCTTCTCAGATCTGTCCTCCTCAACACTGCCTGTAGCCACATTGCCACCTAAAAAATCTCCCATACTTCCTGCACCTCCATCCAACATCGAAACCTGCTCCAAAAACAAACTGGTTCACCCAGGAATTCCTGACAAGCCTGTGACATATTGAACCTTGGCTGAGGTGCAACAAGAGCATGAAGTGAAAGTGAGAGCCAAGGCTGCTCAGGAGGAGGCAAAGCAAAACTACATCAAATGTGCAGCCCAGTTTGAGTATGCAGACAAGGACAATGAAGATGTTGCTGATGCTACCCCTCATCCAGCCTTTACACCAAAGCTGTGGCCACCCCTTAGGAATCATAAAAAGCACCCTCACCCCTGTTGAGGAGCTGAGTGATGTTGAGGCCAGCAATACTATTGGTGCCCAGTCCTTTCAGCTGCAGTGGTCTGGAACGTCAGTTACTGCTGAAGGATCAGATATTGAAAGTGACCCACCACCCCTTGCAAAAAAGTCAAAGACCCAAATGACCAGGAAGGTGGTAGCAGATCCAGTTTGGTATGTGATCATCTTTCCATCAGATTGAATAACTGTTGTGACACATTTCAGATGGGACTCGTGGCACAATGCTATCAAATCCACCAGTATTTCAGTAGTTTTGGTGTTTTGTGATTCCCAAAAAGATTTAGAGAACATGTGGAATTTACCAACTATTACCTCAAGGATCTCCACTTTTTGTACCAAGATGCTGATGATGACAACAGAAATGTCTGTCATGTTGACCTTGTCATAATATGTGTGTCTGATGATTCCCAGAAATGGAGGAGGCTCTTTTATGGCCCCTTTGTTCTGCAGACATTTGCTGCCCATCTCTCTGCTATCAAAGGTTCTGTGCACATTCCTGGCCACCACAACAAACCTTCCCCAAATTTGGTTGGCACATTGGGCTTGGCCACTGTGTCAGTATGCAGTTTCTATTGTGTTTGGAGGATTTTTCTGATCACTGATAAGTGGAGTGGGCTTTAACATTAATTGCTACTAGGACATTGACAATCAAAGTTGCCCATGCTAGCAAAGGCAAGACTGTAACCCTCACTTGCATTGTCGATTATTTCACTGGCAAAGAGTTGAAGTGCCAAATGGGTTTCAATGATACTGCATGGGGAAAGGCCACCTGTTCTTACACCACATCAGCATCCACACTCATGAAGGTCAAGTTTGAATGCATTATTCAAGAAGCCCAACCATTTTTTAACCCCAGGCTGACTCATCACAACAAGATGACTGATACCATTGAAGTTATTGAGATCAATGACAAAGATGAATGGGCATTTTTACCCTTTTGTGACCCTGCCAGCATGTTCATTTAGAGTCCAGGATCATATGTGCCACCTTTTCCTGCTGCTGTACATACCATGTAGAAGGATCCCACACTGCTCTCATTTTGTTGCCCCCCCCCCCCCACTATGCTTGTTTCTTTTTATATCATGATGCACCCTGCCAGATTCAACTCTGGCTTACCATACTTGTCTGGCTTATTGGTGCTACTTTGACTGCTTATGCTACTTAGCATGCTCAGCATGTCTTATACCCATGCCTAGACTGCCAAATACAGATATTTTGTGCACATTTAGAATGCTTAGCTCATGCAATTACCAAACTTAGCATGCTTATTTACTTAAGAATCTTACTTAGAGGATGCATCAAAATATTACTGAAACCTGGGTTCCCAGTAAGCCAAAAAACAAGTCAACTAAGTTGAATGATAAATGCAGTAAGCCAAATAATAAGCCAATTCATGGGAAGACTTGTCTTAGCCTAAGCACAATCGCACTTAGTGGCCTCCAACTTAGTATTACTTAGGCCCCTTTCAGCAATGCATGTAAGGTAGAAGTAGGCCAGAGTAGAGTAGGTTAGAAATTATTTGAACCAAGGCACAAAATTAGGGAACAGTAGTCACAATCATCACAAAGTAGCAATATAACAGCAGATCAGATAGTAGATAACTGATCAATTACCCTTGCATCATGGTAGCAAATCACTCCGTGAGAAGCTCATCTCAGCATAGATCCATTTGCAAAAGACATAGGAAGAAGAGCAAGAAAATTGCTGTTCTTGCTGCAATTGCAGGGGCAGCTTCATTGGCTTAATATGGTTCCCATTATCTTGAGTCTTGACAAGATGTTGGGAGAGTGTTTCAGGAAGCTTAGAGGGGACCTTAGGAGAAGGGGGGTGTCCCTCTGGGTGTCTCAGAGGTCAAGGAGTAATTGTCTTAGGTAGACCCATACATGTAGTATATATACTACAGAATGTTAAAGTCTCAGTAATTAATATTATTATTATTACTGTCTTGGATATAGCCTTAGGCTTGCTATCCTAACACAAGATGCCCATCCACACATCCAAAATGAGAGGCACAGAATGGCTTGAGGAATTAATGGAAGGTGATACATTATTCTACCTTGTTTTGTTTTCTGTCATCTTCTACAGGACCTCCAGTGGTGGTGTGGGCTTTGTCCTACCAGATATATATCAGCACATGAACAACTTGAAAGACTTGCCAAGTTCCAGCAAGTCTGGCAGCTTTGAGCTGACTTCATGCTACTGCGAGTGTGAGCTTCAGTCCCTGTGAGCAGTGTCTTGGCAGTGGTCCAAGCAGAGGGGTGCTAGCTGGCATTGTCAGTCTGCCTGCCACTCTGCCATTCCTTGAACAGCATGTTGACAAGGATTGCATCACATTCTGCAGTCCAAATCACACAAGGACAAGTCATGGGGAAGGTAGGAGGTAGATATAGATGTCAGAGGTGTCAGTAATGATTGTATGTACACAATGAATGGAGTGTGCTGAAAATTCAATCAAAATCAGTCATTTTTTAAGGTGAACAACAAAATGGAGGAGAAAAAAAATTGGACAGCACATGCAAATACCATGTTTGATCTATGCATGATTTTGACTCAGGGCAACAGGGAAGGTCTGTTGGGAATGGAGTGGTGAACAGTGACAGGAAGAGTTAAGGACAAGGTTAGAGGATGAAGTTTAATCTCAAAGGCTTGTTGAGTGAGGGAGTCTGCCACAGGGAGGAATGTTATTATCATCTCCTACATGATGTGCAATATTTATACTACACAGTTAGGAGGTATAGTGTAATGCACTCCTTTAATATATAAAGGAGGTATTCTGTAATAGACCCCTGTACCAGTTAATAATGGAATAACTATGTCATATCCCCTATATAATTCTCCAGATAGACTTGTCTATCATTGTATATTATAGGGGGTTCCCTGGATAGCATAGGAGATAGTCTTGGCAGTCTTTGTAGTCTTGGCCAGATTATTAAGGGTAGCAGCTCGGGAATTAATATTATTCCCTGTGGCTGTGTTGGACTCTACCAGTGGCAGATCCTAACCCTAACCTTAAGCTTAGGACTTGTATTCCTTCTCCCTAGGCTTGTTAACTGCCTTGGCTTGCCTGTATACTCTTGTATACATAATCCCAACAAGGTCAAGCCTCTAGGTTGGTGAGATGAGAAAAACAAGGCATCCATGTAACACTTACCTTCCATATACATATAAATGATCCCCAGGCTGGCCCCATTGTGAGCCCATCCAACCACCATGTATTGTCTAGGAGCCTTTTGTTGATACATAATCACACATTGCAATCACAAGAGATAAGATCAACATGTAATCAGCATGACATTAATCCTACTCTACCTTGAGTCTACCATGCTGATGGTTGGTTAGGTTTGAGGTTTTGTAATCCTAATCTGCCCTACTTTTCCTCTACATGCATTACAGAAAGGGGCCTTAGAAGTGCCATTAAGTACTGTCGCTATGCAGGTGGTTGGCCACCTAAGGGTAAACATGTCTCAGCTGAGGACTAGCACTCACTATGGGGGATTTATGGTCTTTGGTGGGTAGGCAAGTGTCTTGGCTCATACTGTATACAATAGGAAGACAGTGTATCAATTTGTTGAACCTGTGTGAATGATTGGCCATGTGGCCTCCAAATATGGGAAATATGGGGAAGTTGGCCACCATTCAAATTACTGCAATACCATATGCTTGGGAATGCTCATTTGCACAGGATAGACTCTGTTATATGTGAAGTGGTCCCACAAATATTTTCAGAATTTTACAGCCTTTCTACCTCATCCTACAAGCCATGACATCTGTTGGCCATGTGATTTAAGAAATGATCAAATTTTGATCTTGGGCATATTTTCAGAAACATCAATCACACATCCCAAGTCCAGCTTTTTGCAGGACATACCTCTACCATGGAGGCATCGTTTTGTCTGATATATACAATGTAGGTACAAGCATGCATATAAAAACAGCTGTGTGGCCAACTACCCAGGTGGCCAACTACCTGACCAGATACAGTAGTGTTAAGTCATGTCAAGTACAGCTAAGTGCTGGTAAGTAAATTTTGGATTTTCCTGATGTAGTCTTCAGCTAGATCCTCCCTGACTTCATTGCTCCCTTTCTACTGTAACACTTCATAGGCTTGTACCTACATCTCTTACTTATTTTTTCACATGATTCCTCAACATCATACCTCATCATCCTCTTCATAGGCCTTATAGCATACCTCAAGCTACAAAAATATATTCAATCGGAATTTTGGCTGGCTGTAGCACTGCTGAACTCTCCTGATCATCTGCTATTATATCATGACTGAATAAGCAGCTAGATATTCAGTGGACATGTGTTAGCATTGTGATTATGATGCAAAAGTTGTGATAAAGTCAGATAAACAACTGTGCAAGACTTTAGTACATTTGGGGTCCCTGCCAGCAGGTGCCCAGTTTAAATCAATGCAATGGGATGAACAATGAAATTAATACAACACTCTCCATTGACACCCTCCATTCCTTCCCATGACTTGAACAGACTCCTTGCACTGTCATGACTGTGGCTCGGATGCCACTGGCTCGGACTCCCCTGCGAGTCTTCCTTCAACCACCTGTCCAGAGTACTTGGAATCACAGCACTTTTTACAATCATTGATTGGCATTTCTTCTTCCACGACCCTGCACATAATTTTCGCTAAAAATGTCGCGGTTGACCGGGTTGACTGGGTTGACCGGGTTGACCGGGCTGACCGGTATCGTGTGGCGCTTAGTTGCTTATAGCAGTTGCACCAGAAATGCACTGAAGCTAAAGCATTCTGAGCAAAGACTGCCATGCAAAGAGCGTAGAAAATGTTCATCCTGTGTAATGTGCAATATTGGCCGGGCTCACGTGTCAATCGAGCGACAATCGAGTGTCAATCTAATCTGACTTTACCTGACCAGCAGTTGTTGATTGTTGAAATATCCTGCAAAATCAATGCACAAACGGTTAAGCAGGGTGTGTGTGTGGGGGGAGGGGTGATTTGAAGAAGTAGTCTAGTAGTCTGCTGTGGTTTTATATGCACTATACTTAGTAAGACCATCGGAAATACATCACTAATCACAGCGATGATTGATCGTTGCGTGGTCGGTGATGGGTTGTGGCACATATTTTGAATCCCTGGCCGGGCCATGGGAATCGGGCCGTCCCCACCAACTGCTAGTATACAGTTCATGCTATGGAGCGTTTGCTAACTTCTGGTCACAGTTATATCTCTGATCACACGACATTAGATGTGTTTGGAGTTCTACTGTCTTATAGTTGATTGGGTGACTGACGCGTAGTGTCACTACGGGGAAGTTTCGGTTCGAATATCCCTTACCTATTAACCATTGCCATTGGGACAGATGGTTACTTAGATACCTAACGACTTTGCATCTTGTGAGACTTCCACTAGAATATGTAAGGGGGTGGCAGAATGGGACTTTTTATTTGGACAGCCTCTGACCCCTCCCCCTCCTTCCATAGTAATTTAGTGGATGCCGCCCAGCAGGTTGGTGACGCATTACGTAACATGTCAACACTAATTCCAAGTAGTACTTTTGCACACGCACAGAGTCGCTTACACGTCATGAGGTCAGTTTTTTAAGTTCAATCAGGTATAATAAATACTGTTATTTCTGCATTGGTATACTGTTGTACTTATAGTGTACTAATTGTAAAGTAATGCCACCAAAATTCATGAGTCATCTGAGTCAGATCTCGAGACATCAAAAGGCAACTTGAAGTTTTCAGAATTTATGTGTTATTTAAAATCTTATGTATTTGGAGATACTAAGTACACTATTACTAAAAGAACTAACTCATGCAAATGTGAGGGGGCAGTGCAACAACATTAATTGAACCGAAAGAGTTCTTGTCACCATTTCCCCATACCTGTTGTTGGGATTATGTATACAAAAGTATACAGGCAAGCCAAGGCAGTTAACATGCCTAGGGAATATTGCCAGAATATGCTAAGTCATATTAACACATGTTTAACAGAGGTTAACACATGCAGAGACATATAGGGGAATCCACAGTTAACACATGCTACAGGATTAAACATCCTGCAGCATGTCCATCATAGGATAGGCAAGATATAGCCATGTCTATCATAGGCTATCAGAGACAGAGCCTTGGATAGAGTGTCTAAGACACACCCTGCAGGAAGTCTAGAACTTACCAAGCCATTATATCATATGTCACTATTATTGACACTATTATAGGGGATATGACATAGTTATTCCATTATTAACTGGTACAGGGGTCTATTACAGAATACCTCCTTTATATATTACAGGAGTGCATTACACTATACCTCCTAACTGTGTAGTATAAATATTGCACATCTTGTAGGAGATGATAATAACATTCCTCCCTGTGGCAGACTCCCTCATACACTTATCTTTGACTTAAACTCAATACCTCAAAAACCTCGTCCTCATCTTGTGCTCAGCTTCCTGATCCCAATAGGTTATGGGCCCTGGCCAATATTTTAACTAACTTATTAAAAAGGGGCACATGGATCAAGAATTGGAATATGTTGGGGACCGTGATGACATGGAGTCATTATTTGGAGAGCCCAGCACACCTTCAGCAACAGAACAAAACCCTACAAGAGTTTATGTCTCCAAAGCAAAACAGAAACAAAGACAAGTGAATATCCCCCCGGAAATTCTTCAAAGAGCAGAAGAAAGGCACCAGGAAAATAACGGCCCACCAGGGAATATTCAATTACGTACGGCAATACCCCTAATTCGTACCAAAGAATATTCAAATGTAAACAAGATCGCCGATCGCAATCATTTGACGGATGAAAATTGGCACAAATGGAAAGAAAGGATGTTACGAGTTTTTATTAACTGTGACATATTGGGATATGTCTTTGGACAAATAAAGCGACCAGAAGAAAACACAGACCTGGCCAGCGCTTATAACTGGGACAAAAACAACATGTGGGCACAACAAGTGATTATTCACAACGTCACCTCCTCGCAAATAAATCACGTCGGATCAAAACAAAGTGCAGCAGCTATGTATACTGCATTATTGGTCACTCACAAAAACAAGGCGCATCAGACAGTTAATCAACTGCAGTGTCTACTATATGAGACAAAGGCTGATAATTCCAACGACCTCCTAAAGCATTTGGACATCTTGAAGTCTTACCGAGACCGGATCAACAGGTTTCCAAATATAGAATTCCATATCTCAGATACCCGATTTAAATCGATCATTTCAGCATCCTTACCAAACTCTTGGCAAACATATGTTGAGCCCTACAATGGAAACGCAAATGATCCAAATGACTTAGATCCAAAGCGTTGCCTAACTTTGGACGCATTTATTGGAGTATTAAGGGAAGAATATAAACTTTGGCAAAACTGGAATAACAACTCCGGTGGAATTGCTAACCTGGCTAAAACCCAGACGACCGCCCAAAAGGAGAAAACCCTTGAAAACCGTCTTACCGATCGTAAAAAATCCCTGAAGCCATATTGTGATCATTGCAAGCGCCCTGGACATTGGTCCAGTAAATGCCAAAAATTCCAAGGCAATAAATGCCATAATTGTGGAAAAATCGGACATCAGGCAAAAAATTGTTGGGGGAAGAAAAAGGAGAAAGATAAGGAAAAAGGAAGAATAAAACCTGTGGAACAGTCCAATGCTGTGGAGGAATTTATTGCATTTTCAGCTCAAGAAGAACATTATAATTTTGATTCCTACGATGCTTGTAATGATGCCGTAATGGACGAGCGTTTGATCTATTATGACTGGTTGGCTGACTCAGCAACAACATCGCATGTCACGCATCAAAGAGAAGCCTTCAAAACATACACTCCAATGAAAAATAATTCCGTAACTAGGTGGATTGGAAGCTAAAATTGCAGGCAAAGGAACTGTTGAAATAATTTAATTTCGTTGGGGCGATGGGATGCGGCCGGTGGAAAATATATTGGAGGACAAGGAAAATTAATCCTCACAACAAAAGACGGACAACAACTTGCAGAAGGAAAGAAAATTAATAACCATTTATACAAGATGAAAATGGTATTAAAAAATTCAAGCAAGCCATCTAAAACTCCTGCCGTTAATCAAACATTTGTTGGAAACGTAAAACCACTTAGTTGGGAAACTTGGCACCGACGATTTGGACATGTAGGATATTCTGAACTTCAAGAATTATTGAGCCGAAAATTGGTGACCAGTTTCAATGTTGACAAAAATACTCCTAAACCGGATTGTGAAGCTTGCATCAGTGCAAAGCAACACAAGGAGCCTTTTCCAAAGTCGACAAAAAGAAACACGAAACCAGGAGAATTAACCCATATAGACTTGTGGGGAAAATACGCCATCAAATCTATTAATGGCAAATATTATTATCTCCTATTTGTTGATGATGCTAAAAGGTTTGTCACAATTGAATGTCTCAAAGAGAAAAGTAATGCAGCACAGGGGGTAATAAATTACCATGCCTATTTGGAAACACAAGGCAAGAAGCCGAAGGGTATACAAATTGATTGTGGAAAAGAATTTGTTAACAAAAAACTGGAAAAATATTGCAAAGAAAGAGGTATAGAAAATCAGCTTACCGCACCATACTCACCATCACAGAATGGAGTTGTGGAAAGGATGAACAGAACCCTGGTCGAGCTATCCTGAGCAATGCTGGCTGCTAACCAGCTTCCAGAATTTTTATGGGAGTTTGCAGTCTTACACGCTGCCTATATCCAGAACCGATCATTTACCAAACATCTTCAGGGAACAACACCTTATGAAGGCTGGCACAATAAAAAACCGGACATATCAAATTTACGTGAATTCGGAGCCCCAGTATGGGTATTATTACAAGGCCAGAAAGAAGAAAGAAAAATGCTACCCAAATCAAAGCGCCGTGCATATGTCGGCTATGACGACGGCATGGGAGCAATAAAATATTACAATGCCGAAACAAGAAATGTTCTCACCTCTTGGAACTTCCGACTTATAGACGCTACAGATGAACCTGAGCCTCCCGAAGACACTGATGTTACACCCTCGACGGAGGGGGAGTCTGGTGGGGAAACACTGAATGTGCCGCCAATGGGTAACTCCAATCAACGGATCACGGAACTGGCAAGGCCTCGGAAGCATAAACGGAATGAAAATGAGGGAAACATAGATATCACCAGACCACGGAAGACACGTGCAAGTGATAATGAACCACGGAAAACTTGTGGAATTTGTACTGACTACAAACATCTTTACCACCTTGCGGAAGAGGAAGATGACGAAACCTTTCTAAATATAGAACAAGCCTATGCAATAATAGCCGGTGTGGTAGGGTAACGAGCCCCACTCATCAACCCCACCTTTTCGCCAGTCTTCTTCAAGCTCTAATATCTTGTGGTAACAATGCCTTGTCGACATATTTACTTGAATTTCACATGTTTCCCACGTATCTTGTGTTGCTAACCCTTCTCGTTTTATTTTTACTTCATAGGCTTTTCATACAAACATTGCAACGTGACGTGCTCGGCACAATTTCCCCCACTCCCTCGGCATCTGCGTCGACAGTGCCAGGCCCCAGGAAGGATTGGACGGGGGCATCTTCGATTCAATTTCCCTTTTATTGATTAATTGTTCTATTTATATTCCTTCACATCAATGATCCGCCACATCAAGAATCACCAATACTCCTAGGTACTTTCACATCCAAATCGACGGGTCAATCTGCTAGATGTAGGGTTGAGCGGTCCTATTCGGGTGCCCTCCGCGCTTGATGGGGGACAGGCGACGTAATGTCAATAGAAGGCCTTGATGACAGATTACTCCCCGAGCCATTGCTAGCAGAGGAAACTCCTAGACAAGGACTCAAGAATACCTGTACATCAACATCTCGACACCTGAAGATTCTTGTCCAATAGGATTTCTGATAATTTCTTGCAAATTGGTTGTCTGAACTGGTCGACACGAGAGAACACGTGCGATCAGTTTTCGGTCCGTAACTACTCGTCATTTGTATATAAGGTGACCTCCCACCTCTCGAATGGAGCACCCCCTTTCAGATCACTTGTCCTTACGTCGCGCGATTCTGAGTCCCCTCTCGTACCTCAAGTTTCAAGTATCTCTAAGTTACCTGCACACCAAGGTGCAGGACTACAAGTTAAGTTTCCAAATTACAAAGTTTACGGGTACTCTCGGCCATTATTCTCCAGTCAGACAGCCTACGATCTTCCAATCCCATTGTACGGGACTTTGCTAGTTATTTCGACGCGAACGTCACGTGACTCCGTTGATCGTAACACGATCGTGTTTCCTTTATTGTTGATAGATCCTCGATTGATTATCAACGGCTTTAACTACAAGGGTAGCACCGGCCATTTATCTTACACTCTCTCTCATTTGCTCTAAATTCCTCCCCCTCCCTGTGATCTCGCTTACCTTAACTCTCGCGACGTGACTACTCAAGTCAACGAACTACCAACAGACCATTTCCCCTACAACAAGTGGTGACCGAGACAGGGGACGTCGAGTATTCCGTTACTATCAACGACGAACGCCCCAAATTACAGCCGCACCCTTTCCACTGCCTCACCCATCAACCAAACTCTACGGCTACTCTTCATCCGCATCCGCACCCTTCAAAAGACTCAAAACATTCAAGTTTTCGCAACCAGTTCTATACTTTCGGGACTCACGCTCATCGTACACAACGCGCAACTCAACGCGCGTGAAAGGTCTACAACAACGTCATTTCTCCTGGTCTCGCTTGCTCTCCATTGTTTCATACTCATTCCTGATTCCTTTGCTGCTCATCTCGTCCGCGCTCCGTGTGTCTCCTTCTCGTTTTTCGTTGCCAGCAGGTCTGACTTTTTGTCACCTGCATTCATTGAGTCTGACTGTTCGTCACTCAATCCATTCCCTTCAAGGTCTACAACGCCGGCTCCCCAACTCTCCTCAAGTCCTTCAGAGCGCGACATTTATATCCGGCTCGCCCGTTCTTCAAGTAAAACTGTCTTCACGCAGGCCTAGCGTACGCACCCCACTACTGACTCGACAACGAGCCGCTCTTCAAAATTCCCTTGCCCAACCCTCGACTAATCAAGAACCCGACACTACCCAGCCATTTATCTTACACTCTCTCTCATTTGCTCTAAATTCCTCCCCCTCCCTGTGATCTCGCTTACCTTAACTCTCGCGACATGACTACTCAAGTCAACGAACTACCAACAGACCATTTCCCCTACAACACCGGAGACGAAATAAACAGTCTCAAAGACACAAAACAATCCCCGGAATGGACGGAATGGAAAGATTCAATGCAAATTGAATTAGACTTGCTCAAAGAAAGGGTACTTGGGAACTTGTCGAAAAACCTCCAGATGCCGTTCCAATCTCAAATAAATGGGTATTTATTTGGAAACGAAATAAAGAAGGGGAAATTGTACGATACAGAGCGCGGCTAGTTGCAAAAGGGTATGCACAAAGACCCGGTTATGATTTCACAGAAACTTTTTCACCAGTTGTACGAATGGACACACTCCGAGCGATTTTAGCACTCGCATCAGAGAAAGGTCTAAAAATACAACAGATGGACGTAAAGGGCGCATACCTCAATGGCACGCTACAAGAGACTATATACATGGAACAACCTGAAGGATGTAATGATGGAACAGGCCGAGTATGCAAGCTATTTAAACCACTTTATGGATTAAAGCAGGCAGGTCGAGAGTGGAATAACGAATTTGATGGTAAACTTAAAATTCATGATTATGGACGATTAATGGCAGATCCTTGCGCATATATTCGACGGGATGAAGAAAATATAGGCATCATAACGGTATGGGTAGACGACACCTTGCTTTTTGCATCAGCAGATAAAATGATGAAGCATATGAAAAATGCGTTAACATCAGAATGGGACATCACCGACCTTGGAGAGCCTAGCAAAATCGTGGGCATAGAAATTACATGCGCCAATGATAGCATCAAAATATCTCAAGAAAAATATATCGAGAATGTCCTTCGTAAAGAAGGCATGATTGATGCAAACCCTGTTGGAATGCCAATGGACCCAAATATTAAATTAATTGAAAACCCAGATTATAATGAGCCGAATCGGAGCAATTCCTACGCCAAATTACTGGGATGTCTACAATTCATTGCAAACTCCACGCGACCTGACATTAGCTTCGCTGTTAATAAATTGGCAGCATATACCGCAAACCCGGGCTTACAACACCACGGTGCAATAAAGCGGATACTACGGTACTTAGCAGGTACGAAAACTCTTGGAATTATTTACAGAAAATCCCAGGATGAGACTGAAAACAATAACCTTTTCCATGGATATGCCGATGCATCATTTGCAAATTCTGAGGACCTCAAGTCCACCACAGGATATATTTTCCTGACAGCAGGGGGAGCAATAACTTGGAAATCAAAGAAACAAACAATTATTGCACGATCCTCAACGGAAGCCGAATATGTGGCGCTATCTGAGGCTGGACGCGAGGCCACATGGCTAAGAAATTTGTATGGCGAACTCGGATACACCCAAGAAAATCCGACAATTATTAAAGGCGATAATGTAAGCCTGCGACCAGACTCACGACACAAACATCCACAGCCACCACGAACATCGGCGCACATTGATGCTTACAATGGCTACACAGCCACCCTGAACATCGGCAAACATCGGCAAACTCATATATCAACTTACGCTCGATGCGGCCACTTTCCAACATGGTTTCAAATCTCATATAAATACCATCTTTTTTTCCTTTGTTGCCCCACTCTTTACCTTGTGCAACAAAGGTATAGTTTACCGACCTTCTTATGTATCTTAGACTGACTCTTTACCTTGTGCAACAAAGATAACGTGATCCTGTCTTACTGTCTGACTTAGTGAGGCTACCTAACCAGGCAGCCTTTCAGATAATGAAGGGTCAGTAATTTTAACCCATAACCCTCAATTTCACCAGAGGCCAAAACATATTGCTATACGGCATCACTGGGTCCGAGATTTAGTCACCAACAAAATTATTGATATTCAAAACTGTCATGATCCGGAACAAACAGCAGACATATTAACAAAGGCTTTACCAAAGCCTAAGTTTTCACGGCATAGAGAAGAGATGGGAATTCAGTCAAAAATAACTCAGTAGCTTTCCTTGGTGAGATTGGTTTTTCCCAATGGGTTTTCCATCCACAGAGGTTTTGATGCACCTGAAAGAAAATTATTAACCACTCCAGGGGGAGTGATGACATTTACAGAACCATTCCACTCCTTGTCCTACACTGCCTAGGCTTGAGGGGGAGTGTTGGGATTATGTATACAAAAGTATACAGGCAAGCCAAGGCAGTTAACATGCCTAGGGAATATTGCCAGAATATGCTAAGTCATATTAACACATGTTTAACACATGCAGAGACATATAGGGGAATCCACAGTTAACACATGCTACAGGATTAAACATCCTGCAGCATGTCCATCATAGGATAGGCAAGATATAGCCATGTCTATCATAGGCTATCAGAGACAGAGCCTTGGATAGAGTGTCTAAGACACACCCTGCAGGAAGTCTATGTTGGGAATGGAGTGGTGAACAGTGACAGGAAGAGTTAAGGACAAGGTTAGAGAATGAAGTTTAATCTCAAAGGCTAGTGAGTGAGGGAGTCTGCCACAGGGAGGAATGTTATTATCATCTCCTACATGATGTGCAATATTTATACTACACAGTTAGGAGGTATAGTGTAATGCACTCCTTTAATATATAAAGGAGGTATTCTGTAATAGACCCCTGTACCAGTTAATAATGGAATAGCTATGTCATATCCCCTATAACAGTGTCAATAATAGTGACATATGATATCATGGCTTGGTAAGTCCTAGACTTCCTGCAGGGTGTGTCATAGGCACTCTATCCATAGCTTTGTCTTGGATAGGCTATCATAGACATGGCTATATCTTGCCTATCCCATGATAGACATGCTGCAGGATGATTAATCCTGTAGCATGTATTAACTGTGGATTCCCCTATATGTCTCTGCATGTGTTAACCTCTGTTAAACATGTGTTAATATGACTTAGCATATTCTGGCAATATTCCATAGGCATGTTAACTGCCTTGGCTTGCCTGTATACTCTTGTATACATAATCCCAACAGTCTAGAACTTACCAAGCCATGATATCATATGTCACTATTATTGACACTGTTATAGGGGATATGACATAGTTATTCCATTATTAACTGGTACAGGGGTCTATTACAGAATACCTCCTTTATATATTAAAGGAGTGCATTACACTATACCTCCTAACTGTGTAGTATAAATATTGCACATCATGTAGGAGATGATAATAACATTCCTCCCTGTGGCAGACTCCCTCACTCACTAGCCTTTGAGATTAACTTCATCCTCTAACCTTGTCCTTAACTCTTCCTGTCACTGTTCACCACTCCATTCCCAACATCTTGTGCTCAGCTTCCTGATCCCAATACCTGTCATCCTCGCCATGCCCACTACCTCGCCCTGTCATCCCTGGCCTTACCACTCCCCATTTCCACCCTGCGAGCAGTTGCTTGCAGCAGTGGTTGGGGGTGCTGTGTTGTGGTGGTGGTGGTGGTGGCCAACCTCGTGGGGTTGCTGGGTCATGCCTGTCATTCTGGTGTCGTCCCCCTCCCCATTGCTGTTTTCATTGTTGGTGTGCCCATTTCCTTCCCTGGCCTTGCTGCTCCCTGTCTCCACCCCACAAGCAGTTGCTCACAGCGGGGGTTGGCCATCATTATCCTGTCCTTCCACCCCATGTTGGGATTATGTATACAAGAGTATACAGGCAAGCCAAGGCAGTTAACATGCCTAGGGAATATTGCCAGAATATGCTAAGTCATATTAACACATGTTTAACAGAGGTTAACACATGCAGAGACATATAGGGGAATCCACAGTTAACACATGCTACAGGATTAATCATCCTGCAGCATGTCTATCATAGGCTATCAGAGACAGAGCCTTGGATAGAGTGTCTATGACACACCCTGCAGGAAGTCTAGGACTTACCAAGCCATGATATCATATGTCACTATTATTGACACTGTTATAGGGGATATGACATAGTTATTCCATTATTAACTGGTACAGGGGTCTATTACAGAATACCTCCTTTATATATTAAAGGAGTGCATTACACTATACCTCCTAACTGTGTAGTATAAATATTGCACATCATGTAGGAGATGATAATAACATTCCTCCCTGTGGCAGACTCCCTCACTCACTAGCCTTTGAGATTAACTTCATCCTCTAACCTTGTCCTTAACTCTTCCTGTCACTGTTCACCACTCCATTCCCAACACCCCATGAACAGTGGCAGCATGGGGTCATTGGTTCTGCCCCTTGTTGTCATCATGCTCCCCAATTCCACCCCACAAGCAGTTGCTCGCAGCAGCAGTTGGGGGCGCAATCATGGCATTAGCTCATCCTGCCATTTGTCAGCCAAAAACTTAATATGATGTTTAAAGGCTTTCCAACCTACAAAATTAGTTAAAAAGAATAAACAAAGAGTGTCAAAAGATCTGAGTGGATGGGAAACAGTGTCACGGTTGGTTGGTTGGTTTGGCATCTGTGAGAAAACCTTTCTGTAAATGGAAATGTCAATGGAGGTGACGTTGTGCTTGCCAAAAGAAATCAACAAGCATGTACATAAACATGTGAAACATTTTCTCATCGCATGGCTATTAAAATCATGTGATGCATCACAACCTGCTGGGCAGTTTGTCTTCACTATCAACCCCCACTGTTGGGTGTCAAATCCAGGGTCTCAGTTCTATTGAAATTAAGTAGTGACATCACATGTATGTTAGTCCTGTTCTTATCATGCCCCCAAACCATGTCAGAAAAAGTTTATGTAATTTTCGGACTTTGAAACCATGACGGGTCGAGAATGCAGTGCGCTTGCTTGACTGTTGACGTGTTTATTTCTTTAGTTGTCTCTTTATCATTGCAAATTCGATTCTTAAATCATTGAAACATCAACTGCAATAGAAGGAAGTGTCCAAAGTGTCTGATCCTACAACAAAACACCTGTGACCACAGCACCTGAAACCCCAGATTACCTCAAACAGCACCTGCCATCCTCATCAAATTCCTCTCTTCTATCATCTCCAAATGACCTGCCGGAATCATTACCTGTCATGCTGTTATCTCCTCTGCTCTGCTCTCCATTCCATACTCTTGGCTCACTGGATGGATCCTCAAGTCAACCAAGATTGATTCAATCTCCTCTGAGGAATGTGAAAAAGCTGGTGTGCAAGTTTGAGAGGATGGAGGTGCTTCTGAAGGAGTCTGGATTCAATTCGGTTGGTGAATTCTTGAGTATTTTGTTCTACAATCCATGTTGCATCTCTGGGGGAGTCCAATCCACAGGGCTCTTTTCATTTGAAGGCCATTTTTCAGTTTCAGGCACCTTCACCAGCATTATGCTCCATTTTCATCTTTGGTCCCTGCAGCTGAAACTTTTCATGCTCATCCTTCCTTATTCTCATGGGCAACCAACCTTGTCACTACATGTGTTCATCAAGAGATCTACCAGCTTTCTTGGATCAATTCCAATAGTGAAACTCATCTTTGAGCATGGACTAATGGCCACTGTGTGGATCATGTCCAACTGGTAACTTGGCAAGCTCTGGGAAAATTTAGTATTTCTGCACTCTGCAAGAAATACAAGACTTGTGCACCTGTTTCGTGGCATATAACAGAGTCTATGGCTGCCTTGCCCAAGGATGGTGTTTATGTTGTAACAAAACAATGCCCACATCCAATTGTAAGTGTTATGTTATTGATTTGGGAGTACTGGCCATTTCCCAGGTTCAAGTTGGAGCTATCAGCTTGTTTATACTTTCAAGGAACTGCTTTGTGAACAGAGATCTCACCATGGCCTTGGGCATATGGCATTTTACGGCCAAATCACAATTGATGTCAAACACATCTACAGCTGGTCTGGAAACATCATGAGCGACAACACTGTATGTAATGCGCTTGATTCCATGACAGGTTTGAGCCTCTCTATTCTATGAGACTCTGTGAGAGCTGCAATGGAGCGAGGAGAGACTGAGTGGTGCTTGATTCTCAATAACATTCAGGAGTACTGCCCAGTCTATGAAGGAGGGATTGTGTGCAAGAGCATCCTGAAGGTTGGAACTGCTGCAATGGTAATACATATTGAGGATTGAAAACCTGGTGCTTTTGATTTGTGGACTCTTCTCTCATGTGTTGCACCGATGGAGTGAAAGAAATGACTGTTGAGACACTGAGGGCTGACATTGATTGGCATTATCTGTGAAATGTTCAGATGCTACACTGGGTCCGCATACTGGTCAACTATGCCCTGGACCTCAATATACTGTCCTCTGAGATCTCAGCTCAGTTTCATTCACCACCCATTGCCAAGCATTGAATGTGTGAAGGACAAAAGACTGTTGTTTAGCCATTAGGAACCAATGCTGAGAGGGAAATTAAAACACAAGGAATGGCTCGCACGCTTCTCAACTTTGATGAACAGATGGGTCTAGGATCTGAAGCAGCAACTAAAATCCTGTCTTGGGTTCACAGCAATGGTGCTTTGTATGCTACAATTCTCAGACTACAAAAGTACATGTGCCCCATTCCTGACAACCATAAATCATTCCACAATCGAATTGCTACACCCAAAATATGGCATGCAAAAGCCACAAAAATCAACTCAATAGCGGCAAACCATTATGGCCAGCAACCTCCAAGAATCCTTCTTCACTTTCTTGGAGCTCAAATGCCACAGGATTCAAAAGACCAACTAATATTAGTAGCTGCAATTTCTATCTGACAGTGAGGAGCATGACTCTAATCTGGGAGGCACAAGTTCTTGACTGCTGGAGGCCAGCTCAATCCCCTTCCTCTCTTGTTCATCTTGTTGACCAAATTTAGAGTATTCCTTGATGCCAAACCAGCCATGCTTTCCTACTTTGCCAATGTGGTGCAAAATAATGAACTGCCCACTCTTGACACATCGCTGTTCCAAGCTGGTACTCTTGTGGATCACTATACCTCTCAGGATGCTTACAAACAAGCCCTATGAAAAGTTGAATCTACTGATGCACCAGGACCAATGAAAGTCCCATTTAGTCTGTTATCAACAGCCTCTAGTCTCGGTGCTTCAATGGTGGAGACAAACATGGAAGTTAGCAGGAATGTCAATGTGTCCAACTCTCAGGAGAACAATCCACCACCCCTCCCTGTGGAAAATTTGCCAAAGGTCCATCAAGAGACAGCCAAACTTGATGGGGACCAGGTTCTTGCAAATAGTATTCTTTTTCTGCAGGATTTTGGCTGGTGGATAGAGATCACTTATGCTGTTCCTGAGGGTGATATTGGCCAGGTTTTTGATATTTTGAAGGTGAGTGATTTTAACTGGATCTCCCTCAATGCCATATTGCATTGACAGTACATTTTTAATTCATAGGTTTGGATCTTCATGTTTGGTGGATCTTCACATCAGAACTATATGACCTACCTTCTTGAAGTTTACTGTCTCTTGTGGTATGAAGCCTCTGATGACCTTCACTGTAAGGGGGACCAAGGGGGGGCCACATGATGTAGTGGCCATCCCCCCTTGTGGTTGTACTACTCCAGGTGTTCCTGGGGATGTTACTAGTGTTACCTTAGTCACACAGGTCTCCCTGGCTTTACATCTACACTATGTCATACCAGTCACTATATATTGTGGTCTTGTGTACTCTTGTGTGATAAGCTTTACCAAACCCCATCCCACCACTCTTACACTTTTTTACATGCCCATTTCTAGTTTTTCCAACAAGCTACATCAGGAAATCAAGGATGGTCAGATAAAGATTTATCTAGTATTATAATGTAAATAAGACAGATCATAAATACAATTCTGGTAGATCTCTTTGTAGGGGGTTATAAATATAGGTTGCATTTATTTGTGTGACAAGTGGCAGTGGGCAGACAAACTTGATCAATGCTAAATATGGTTCACAAATGCTCAACACCACAAGAATGAGATTGGATAACCAGAGAGGACGGTCTGGGAAGGGTTTATCTAGCATTATACCACTAGACCACATTGTAAGGAATCATAAATATAGATGTGTTTATTTGTATGACAGGTGGCATCAAGTGGGCAAAGCTGGTCAATACACATGCACAATGAGAAAGCTGTCCAGTATTAGAAGAATTGCCCTAGTATTGTAATGTAAATAAAATAGATCATAAATGCTATTTCTGGTGATTACGTTGTAGGGGGAAATATATAGGTTGCATTATTTATATGACAAGTGGTGGCAAATTGGCAGTGAGTAGCTGCTTGGGAACTTATGGACGATTATTAGTGTTTGAAGGTCCAGTCTCAAAGACTGGAAAAGACTGTGGACCAGACCAGACCAGACCATAACCAGTCTTGGTTACACCAGGTACAGTGCAGTCCCAGTCTTGGTCCAATGAGATTTCAACCTTACAAAAGACCAGTTAAGGACCAGACCACTGGTCTACTACTATCTAATAATATTTATTATATTATAATGAATTTAATGAATTTATACCTAACTATATTACATGGGACAAGCCCAGGGGATCAAAAAGAGTGAAATCTTGAGGGTTTATATACCCCTAATGAGTTTGCACATGTTTATTTGATAGAGCTAGTGTTGCTACAGTTTTTTTTGATAAATGCCATCTTTTTTTTCTTTCTGATCCCACACAAATAATTAACAACACTGCCAACAAAACATCAAGAAATGACACTAATCCCCTCATACTAAGTTAGAGGAAGCCAGGAACCAACACCCCTTATGTAAGCAACAATAACCATAGTTATTCTTCACCACAACAACAACTTGTCACAATTCTATGCACTGGGAAACATAGCTTAGATGTCTACAAAGATGTCCCAGAAGTCAGAATGCTCATATCCTTTTTAGATGTCATGTTATATATAAAATTCTCTTTTTTTCTTTTGCATGTAAAGGTGTTTTTCCATCATTCTGAAGGTTTTATAAATTTTGCTGGCAAGATATGGCAGCTTGGTAATCCAGTCACATGACATGCTCCTAACCCTAACAATCCCAAAGAGGATGCCAGCATTGGAATGCTGCATCAGGGAGGCAGAAACTCATCCACCATCTGTCTAGGAGGAGGGTTGCACCTCTCTGATCACTTAGCTGCTACTTTTTGCCTACCTAGGTTTCAAAAATTTTGAGGGCATCCTCCATTTGGCCACTAACCCTAACCCTAAGACAATTACATAAGGGTGCTAGTTTCTGGCTTCCTCTATCTTACCACCACCACTCCCCTCCTGGCCCAAATGACGTCCAGTGTCATTTGGGCCCTGTAAGCCTTTTTTCCATTGTTTTTCTTTTATAATTGACTTACTATTTATTTTATAGGACAGAACTCACTGAAATACCACAGCACTACCTGGCCCCAGCCCCATGAGCCCCTGCTTGTGGGGTGGAGTCTTAGCGACACCATACAACTAATGACCCCTGTGCTGCCTTGTCACTAGCAATCCCCTGCACTGCCTTGTCACTAGCAACCCCCGCACCGCCATGTCACTAGTGACCCCCAATGCAAAATTATTTTATTTTATTTGTAGAGTATTCTAAAGCCCCCTGACTCATGCTGCCCCCCTCACTTGCAAAAGTGAGGGGGGGTGATTTATTTAATTTGTTGAATACTTTAATTATAATAAATTAATGTACGAAAGACCAGTCGAGACTGGTTTGTGCAGTCCAGTCTTGGTGCCCATGTATTTGAGTAAAAAATAGACTGGTCCTGGTCCTGGTCCAAGCCCGAAAGGGGTGAAAGACTGGACCAGACCAGACCTTCAAACACTAACAATTATGTCTTAGAGTGTGGAGTGACAGAAGAGTGCAACCCTGAGATGCCCATGAAACAGCTGTCAGTAATGCAGAATAACTTGCTAACCTCATTCAGGGAAAGATGATCATGATCTCATCATGTGTCGGAGGCTTGCCATACACCGCAAGCATGGGGAATTATGACTGGGACCAGGAAAATGATGTTGAATGACCAGGGGAGTGAATTATTTGGAATAGTGGACATCAATTGGCAAACTTGGTGAAGAAGTTACTGGAAGAGTGCAACCCTGAGATGCCTGTGAAATGGCTGTTAGCAATACAGAATAACTCACTAACATCATTCAGGGAAAGATGATTGTACTGCCATCATGTGTCAGAGGCTTGCTATACACCACATGCAAGGCAAAGTATGTTAGGGGAGTGTTGCAGGAAACTTAGGAGAGACCTTAGGACGAAGGGGGGTGTTCCTCTGGGTGTCTCAGAGGTCAAGGAGTGATTGTCTCATGGACACAATTACATGTAGTATATATACTGCAGAATGTTAAAGTCTCAGTAATTAATATTATTATTACTGTCTTGGATATAGCCCTAGGCTTGCTATCCCAATACTCCCCCTCAAGCCTAGGCAGCCGTTTAAGGAATAGTTTATAAATCATTACTCCCCCTTGTCATATCCCATGCAAGCACCCCTCGGAACTCTGCCTCGGAACTCCGTAGGAACTCCGAGTATTTCAAATTCCTCATTTCAAATTACCTCTCCTGTTTTACTTACATCACATCTTCCGTAGTTTACTCAAGTCTGTTCTTCATCATAGATATCATCACGAAATTTGTACTCGGAACTCCGCAGAACTCCGCCGCAGCTACACTGAGTACTAGCCTTAGTATAAAACTACTTTACATACTTTGTATTCTTCAGTTCAAATATTAGTTGTTATCAACTTATCATTTGTCAACTTTAAGACCTCGAACTTCTATCTTAATCTTCGGACCTCCGGACCTCTACTTCATTCCTGTCCCTTACTTCGGACTTCCTAATCGGAACTCCGCTTTTGCACCTTTTCCTTACCTCGGACTTCCGCACGGACTTCCGGACTTTTCAGTTCCTTGCAAATTGGACACTGAGCGTAGAGAAGGGTGCAACCTCTTAAAGGTTGAAGCCAAGTCCTCGTCGTACATCGGAACTCCGCCGGACTCCGCCGATTTCCCGCGCCTTAGGATCAGTTCTTAACAGTATATTTGAACTCACACTTCTTACGCTCCTTACGACAACCCTCATTCTAATTATCCTACTCCCAGACCATGCACACTCGTAGCAGACTTCAAGTGATACGTCGTCCATCTAGGCATTCATCATCTTTTGGTCAACAACCCATTTCAACCTTTGCTACCACTCCTAGATCGTCCAGCATTTCCCCAGGAATTGGTCTTATCAATACCCAAAACTCCGAAAATTCACCCTCTACAACATTGCCCATTCCCCACGGAATTTCCGTGAACAATCGTTCTGGTAACCATGATCCTGATGGTAATGATCCAGACGATAACCCTGACCATTTTTCGGACTCCGCCGCGGGCTCCGAGCCTAACAATAACCAACAATTTCTTAATGTCCTTTACAAACTTGCAGAAAGTATCCGGACTTCAAGTCAATCCCAGAATCAGAAAATCAAGGTCCGAGTACCTGATACATTTGATGGATCGGACCCCCGCAAACTCCGAGATTTTCTCATTTCATGTAACCTCCATTTCCGTGATCAACCTGCACTTTTTTCCTCTGATGAAAAAAAGATCTTATTCATTCTATCTTACCTCAAAGGCTCTGCCCTTGGTTGGTTTGAACCAGGTCTTATGGACATCAGCAATAGTTCCCATTGGATGTGGAATTTTGAAGCATTCATCAATGAACTTGAAACCAATTTTGGCCCACATGACCCTCTCGGAGATGCCGAGAAATCCCTTTTTGCTCTCAAGATGAAGGAGTCCTCACACATCATCACATACAACGTCACATTTTGGAAATTAGCTGCTAGAGTCGATTGGAACGATTCAGCACTCCGTGAAGCGTATTTCCGCGGACTTCCGCTCCGACTCCGCACTGAAGTCCTCCGAGGAGGCAAGCCAACATCCCTGCAATTCCTCCGTCTCAAGGCCCAGGATGCCGATGAAGTTTATTGGATGCAAAAGGATGAAGATACCACTGACAGTGAGTCAGACACTGATGCATCAGATTACTCGTCCTATTCCGACGGAATATCCGCTACCTCCGCTAACTCCGCCGACTCCGCCGCTTCCAATACGACCCCTGAACCTACTATTCACAATGACAACTCTGGTGACATAGCACCTTCCATTCCCAACAAGCTAGGGAAAGATGGAAAGCTTACCGGAGATGAACGAGCCCGCCGTTACAGGGAAGGCTTATGCCTTTACTGTGGGATTGCCGGACATGAAGCTAGGGATTGTAGCAAGGCAGCAAAAGCTAAGGCTCGTGCTACAGCTATTATTAACCCCGGGGAACCCACGGACTTTTCGGCGGCCTCCGCAGACTCACAACATTGATCCCCTCACTAGTCCCTCCAGCACGTACTTACTGGTTGCATTATTACCAACGTGCATTTTTCGGAGATCCGCCGCAACCCCGCCGTTCTTATACACTTCCTATCCCTCTTATGACTATTTATTATCCGTCTATGATCACCCTTTCTGACTGTGGCTCTCCTCATTATTAGATTCGTCTATACCTCCGATCGGACTCCGCCGCTTTTACCGGCATTTTAATGCAACAAGTAACATTGTGGTACTGGCAAGTCAATGCATCACCTTTGTCACCTGGCTTTACTCTTCCTGCTCTTCCGTCTTTTGGACTTTTTGGCTTAGGCAATTACAATCCGTTGATTGGTTAGCCCTATGGTCAAATAACTTTCCAGACTTCTGAGTATAGAGGTCTAGCACTGTTAACACCCTTGGGTAATGCTATACCATTTTTGGGAGCTAACCCTCTTACCCTCGAGCCGGGTCAACCCTCGGAAAGTGCGTCGGAGTTTCCGCGCACCTCCGATTTTTTTGTGTTCAACATTCTTATCCCTTCCCCAATCCTATCGACCACTTATCGTTCCACTTCCAAACCCCCATGGGACCTCCGCAAAACCCCGCTCTTACCTCCGATAATAACCTTTCTATTGCCCTCATCAATATCCAATACATGCCACGGACTTTCCATGGACTTCCGAAATCATTAATTCCTCCTCCGTCTTTAACCTCGTACCACCATTAGACTTCGTGAAGCATTAACTGGACATCCGCACGGACCTCCGACAGACCTCCGCTGTGGACACCAATAATTTCGACCCCTACTTCACTGTCTTACATTACTTACATCACCTACTTCACCTCCAGACATCCTATCACAAACAGTACTTTCATTCAAGAACAAAGTCCTTCAATACCTACAAAACAACGTCGCTCCTTTTTACGTATGTGTCATCTTTGCTTATAATTTACTTACCGAAACCCTGCACCATTTTATGATCTACATTCACCCTCCTTATGACCATTTACCTTTACATTTTACTACAACCCCACCATTCCTTTCATACCTTTCCCAACCCATCACTGGCAGTATATGGCCTCGAGGGCTCGGCCCAAAGGGGGAAATACTGTCATATCCCATGCAAGCACCCCTCGGAACTCTGCCTCGGAACTCCGTAGGAACTCCGAGTATTTCAAATTCCTCATTTCAAATTACCTCTCCTGTTTTACTTACATCACATCTTCCGTAGTTTACTCAAGTCTGTTCTTCATCATAGATATCATCACGAAATTTGTACTCGGAACTCCGCAGAACTCCGCCGCAGCTACACCAAGTACTAGCCTTAGTATAAAACTACTTTACATACTTTGTATTCTTCAGTTCAAATATTAGTTGTTATCAACTTATCATTTGTCAACTTTAAGACCTCGAACTTCTATCTTAATCTTCGGACCTCCGGACCTCTACTTCATTCCTGTCCCTTACTTCGGACTTCCTAATCGGAACTCCGCTTTTGCACCTTTTCCTTACCTCGGACTTCCGCACGGACTTCCGGACTTTTCAGTTCCTTGCAAATTGGACACTGAGCGTAGAGAAGGGTGCAACCTCTTAAAGGTTGAAGCCAAGTCCTCGTCGTACATCGGAACTCCGCCGGACTCCGCCGATTTCCCGCGCCTTAGGATCAGTTCTTAACACCCCTGAAGTCTAGGGTGGAATAGTTATTATTTCTTCCAGGTGCATTTAAACCTCTGTATGATGTAAATCCTCATGGGAAAAAACAACTCACACTCAAGGAAAGCTACTGGGTTATTTATGACTGAACTCCCATCTCATCCCTATGTCATGTAAATTTAGGCTTTGGCAGTGCCTTTTTTTTTTTTTTTTTTTTTTTTTTTTTTAATTCAACAATGTTTAACGTGGTGCACGGGCGCAGTCCACGGCTATCTACTACAGAAGACAGCGGGTATACAATGTAAGTTGAAGGGGAAGCTACAGCCCCGATAATGCACAGAGGTGCGTGAAGGCCGGCGCACCCTAGGGTTAGGGTTGTTGCGCATGGCCGGACTACAGGCCGAGGGCGCTCGGGCGCCTCCCCGAACCAGCTCGCCGGCAGTCCCAACGGCGCGTACTAACACCCTCAGCATCCTACCCCCGCCAAGCCCCTGCACGGCCTTTGTTAATATGTCTGCAGTTTGCTCCAGATGATGACAGTTTTGAATATTTATTATTTTATTGGTCATGAGATCCTGGACCCAGTGATAGCAAATGGTTATATGTTTTGATCTCTGATGAAATTGGGGATTTTGGGTCAATGTTATTGATCCTTCATTGTTGCCTTTAATCACTGTTGGAAGTTCCTGTTTAAATCCAAGTTCTTCATATATATTTCTTAGCCAAGTGGCTTCATGTCCAGCATCTGATAATGCAATTATGGTTTGTTTCTTTGATTTCCACGTAATTGCTCCTCCAGATGCTAGGAATGTATAGCCTGTTATGGATTTTAAATCTTCAGTATTAGCAAATGAAGCATCAGCATATCCATGGAAGAGGTTATTATTTTCAGTCTCATCTTTTTATAATTTATCCCGAGAGTTTTTGTACCTGCTAAGTATCTGAGTATTTGCTTTATTGCACCATGGCGTTGTAAACCCAGGTTAGTGGTGTAGGCGGCCAGCTTGTTAACTGCAAAGCCAATATTGGGCCTTGTGGAATTTGATAAAAATTGCAAGCATCCTAGCAATTTTGCATATGAGTTACTTCTGTTGGGTTTGTTATAATCTGGATTTTCTAATATTTTAATATTAGGATCCATGGGGGTGCTGACAGGGTTTGCATCTATCATTCCTTCTTGGTGGAGAATATTCTCAATATAGTTTTGCTGAGATATCTTGATTCCATTATCCAGGCATGTAATTTCCATGCCCACAATTTTACTTGGTTCTCCAAGATCAGTTACCTCCCATTCAGAGTTGAGTGCATTTTTCATATGTTCCATTGTTTCATCTGAGGATGCAAATAGCAAGGTGTTGTTGACCCAGACCGTTATTATGCCAATGTCTTTGTTGTCCCTTTGAATATATGCACATGGATCTGCAAATAAGTGTCCGTAATTGTGAATTTTGAGTTTACCATCAAATTCTTTATTCCACTCTTGCCCTGCCTGCTTTAATCCATAAAGCAGTTTTACCAACCTACATGCTCGATCTGTTCCATCCTCACATCCTTCAGGTTGCTTCATATATATTGTTTCTTGTAGTGTACCATTTAGGTATGCACCCCTTATGTTCATCTGTTGTATTTTTAGACCCTTCTTTGATGTGAGTGCTAAAATTGCTTGGAGGGTGTTCATTTGGACTACTGGTGAGAAGGTCTCTGTATAATCATTGCCTGGATGCTGTGCACATCCTTTCGCAACCAGCCATGCTCTATATCTTACAATTTCTCCTGTTTTATTGCATTTTCTGTTGAAAACCCATTTATTTGCAATTGGGATTGCATCTAGAGGTTTCTGGACAAGTTCCCACATCCCTCTCTCTTTCAGCAGATCCAATTCAATTTTTATGGCTCCTTCCCAAGTGGACCATTCAGGGCTTCTTTGAGACTATTTAATTCATCTCCGGCTATTATTGCATAGGCTTGAGTTGTATCATTGAAGTTTTGGATTTTTTCTTCTTCTGTAAGGTGTAATAGAGGTTTATAATCGGTATGAACTCCACACATTCTACACAGTTCATTTTTCTGCATTGCATGTGTTGTGCGCTGTTTGTTAATGTCAACGCAATCTTTGGGATCATTAATTCCATCTTGTTTCCACTTGTGAGATTGCTTCTATGGGGGTGTTTTGATCGGTGATTCCCATGTGATCGGTGTGATCGGTGCTTCTTCACTATCCAAAATATCCATTGGCAATGCATCTCCATCAGATTCCCCCTCGCGTGTCGACGGTATTAAAGTTATGTCTTCAGAAGGTTTGGGATTTAGGCTGCCACTTATTAGTTTGAAGTTACATGAAGTTAGAACATTATGCGTTTCAGCATTATAATATTTAACTGTGTCAGCGCTGTTGTCATATCCAAGATAAGCACGCCGCCTTGATTTTGGGAGTAATTTTTGTTCTCTTTTTGTATATGATTGGTTATGGAGATATGCAGCATGCATTATTGCATATTCCGAGAGGTGTTCCAGCAGTGAGCTTGCAGATAACATTGCACACAATAATTCCACTAGCATTCTATTCATTCTTTCTAAATGCCATTTTGTGATGCAGAGTATGGCGTGGTTAATCAGATTTGTATTCTGTGCTGTTTAGAATATTTATCAAATTTTTCATTGATAAATTCTTTTCCACAATCTATTTGAATTCCTTCTGGATTTTGGCCTTGAGCTTTTAAATATGCCAAGTAAATTTAGTCATGTATTATATTAATAAATAATTTTATATCCCCTTACTATGACAATCCGCCACATCCAAATCGATGGGCCAATCTGCTGGATGTAGGGTTGAGAAGTCCTATTCAGGTGCTCTCTGCGCTTGATGGGGGACAGGCAATGTAACATCAATAGAAGGCCCTGATGACAAACTTCTCCCTGAGCCATTGCCAGTGGAAAAAACCCCAAGACAAGGATTTGAAGATAGGTTTCTTTATTAGTTCATCATCTTTTCTTAAAAACTCCTTCAATCTGGCTTATTATGTAGTTCATATTTCTTGTTGCTTGGTCTGGCTGGTGCAAGAGAACATGTGCGGCCCAATTTTCCCTATCTTACACTGCTCGTTTGTACTTAAGGTGTCTCCCCACCTTTTGAATGGGACAATTCAGGCTTTACTCACTCTTTATGTTCCCTCCTTAAGTTTCTCTCAGCTTTGTTGCACTCTACTGCACTATTTCTTACCCTTTTTAGTTGGCTCTCACCTACCCCAACCCTTGCAACATGACGACCTTGTCAATGATTTACCAGCAGACCATTGACCCTGCCACATTGATCACCCTCAATGACAGAGAAGCTAGGTTTTCATAACCAAAGCTGGAGATCTATGATTTATTGTGTGCATTTTGTGCACTCTGACTCTGGCTTATAAGAGTTTGCAATCTGATTGTTGAGATGGATGCACAATGCGGAGTACATTACACTCCCCCACATATTCCGGCTGGAATTTCCGGAATTTCTGGATTCCGGGTGTACTTTTTTTAGTGTATTTCTCACTGTAGAGGATAATTCCAGTTCAATTATTTGAACCAGAATTTCCGGAATTTACCCAAACCAGGAAAAACCGAACTGACCAAACTCACCAGACGCGTGTCACATGGCCACAATCACCACTGTGACACATCGTGACTGCCAGCTCACATGTTGCCACCCACCATCATGACGACGGCCTCCCCCCTCCCCCTCCCCTCCCTCCCTCTAGCACAACATGGGGGCCTATGGCCCCCATGGTAAGCATTTTAATTCAAGTTCTATTTCATCTTGATTTAAAGCTAATCAAATATATATTCTTTCTCTTTCAGTTTTGTATACAACCCAGCACCCGCCGCCACCACATCACCACCACCCACCAATCCACCAACCACCACAGCGGCGCAACCACACACCCACCAATCCACCAACCACCACAGCAGTGCAGCCACGTCACCGCCCACCAACCCAGCACCCTCCCCCAGCCAGGGACAACCCCCACCAACACACGGGACACGCCGGGGGACAAGGGGATGCACCAGAACCGAGGGGGACATGCCAGGAGAGAGGGGGGATGCGTGGGGGGGCAGGCAGATGCCATAGGAGGGAGGGGACGCACCGGGGGATGGGGGACGCACCAGACGCAACACCCAGTGCGACTGGGAGGGAGGGGATGCAGTAGGAGGGAGGGGGGACGACGCTCAGCGCAACTAGGAAAGGGGGATGCTTCAGGGGGCGGGGGGATGCACTAGAAGGGAGGGGGATGCACTAGAAGGGAGGGGGACACACTAGAAGGGAGGGGGACGTGCCAGGACTGAGGGGGACGTGCCAGGACCAAGGGTGACGTGCCAGGACCAAGGGGGATGTGCCAGGACCAAGGGGGATGCGTGGGGGGATGGGCCGTGGGATAGGGGGGACAGGGGGATGCTTTAGGAGGGTGGGGGGACGAGCTAGGAGGGTGGGGGACACGTGGGACGTGCCAGGAGGGTGGGGGAATGTGTGGGGGGACAGGGGGACACACCAGATGTGACGCCCAGCGCAACAGACCACCACCAGGCATGGGGAAGGGGGGACAGGGAACGGGGGCAATGACAGTGACGCGCTGCGCCCCCCTCCCCCCCCCCTCCAGTTAATTTATTTCGTATATATATATATTATTTTTACTCTACTTTAATTAATATAGATACTACTCTGTCAGAGCAAGGGCATGGATGCGTGACCCCATGACACCCAGGATGACAGAGCACCCCCCACCACTGCTGTGAGCAACTGCTCGCAGGGTGGAGGGGGGTGCAAGGGGTGAGGGTGACTCCAAAGTGAGTCCGGAATTTCCAAACTCGACCGGAATTTCTGGAATATGTGGAGGAGTGTAAATTACAGACAATACGTCAAAGGAATGCTGGTGAACCCACACATTAATCCATCAGCAAGCATTAACTATTGGATTATCACAATATTAACCTTCTATTTTACATTAGTACATGTCAAAGGCACCCTGCATGGTCCTGACAGACTTTCAAGGTGACCAAGACAACCAGACAATGAAGAAGTAGAGGAAGACAACTTTGAAGATTGGTTTGACTGACTCCAAGGATTTATTCATATCATCCATGACCTCTCCCCACCTCCAACTTCACAACACATCGAAACAACTTCTTCTTTTATATCATTTCTTGCTACCACTCAAATCTCAAGTCAGGAGGAGGAGAGCTATGACATAGTTGCATGCTCTGAAAATGCGAAACAAAATGATTTGAAGCTCGAAGCAGTACAGGCTTGGCATGAAGATTTACAGAAACCTAGCAAACTCAATGATTTGCAATATGCTGCTTTCATCTGATATGCAACTAGATTGTTTTGCAACCATGACTGCCTCTGGAGGAGAGACTACCATGGGGCTCACAAACTCATTATTCCCCTGACTAGATGACTAGACGTCCTGCAAAATGTTCAGGATAACATTGGACACAAGTGATATTATGTGACATGCAGTGCACTCCTACTATGATTCTGGTGGCCCTACATACATGTAGATCTGCTATGGTATGTGCAAACATGCCACATTTGCCAGGCCCCCCAGACTACAAAGATTTGAATTCCCTCTGTTGTCACCACCCCAGCTCTCTTATTCTCAAAGATCTATATAGACACAATGCATATGCCAAAGTCAGGAAACTTCAAATACCTCATTCAAGGGTGTTGTTCACTTGTTCACTGGCCCAAGTTTTGCATGCTCACAAACAAGAATGCTATTTTGCTAGCCAACTGGATATTATTTGCAGATGGGGCACACTTTGCAAAATAGTGACAGACAATGCCCCCATCTTTCTCAAAGCTCTTGCAGTCTTAGGGCACAAATACAAGATCCACCACATTCAAATCAGTGGCACAACTCCAAAGCAAAGGGCCTGGTAGAGCGAGCCCACTTTGATGTCAGACAGGCATTATTCAAAGCAAAAAATCCAGACAAAGCAAAATGGTCCCAAAGTTGCTATTCAATATTCTTGGCAGAGCAAATTACAATGAAGAAGATGATGGGTTGCTCCCCATACTTCACAGCAACTGGTACACATCCCCTGATCCCCCTAGACATTGTTGAAGCTACCTACCTCCAACCACCACCAGACTCAGTTCTCTCTACCACCAATCTCATTATTAGAAGAGCAATCACACTACAGAAGTGCAAGAGCAACTTAGCAAAGCTACATTCAAGGGTCTTCTCTATGTGAAAGCAAGCCATGATATGGTTCGAGCAGAAACATCTTCGCATGATTCAGGACTTCTATTTCAAATATGGTGACCTCATACTGATGCAAAATACTAGAATCAAATATTTGCTAGATCACAAACTCAAACCTTGCTATCTTGGCCCTTTAATCATTATCTCCAGAAACAAACCAGGTGCCTATATCACTTGCAAACTTGATGGAACAGTTATGCATAGGCCTATTGCAGCATTTTGCCTTATTCCATACCACACTTGATGAACTATCCATCTCCCACCTGATGCTATCAACATCAATATGAAACACCTTTGACAATTAGAAGACATGGACTTAGCAACAGACAATGAACAACAAGAACTACTTGATCCAGAAAGCAATAGCAGTGATCAAGAAGAATCCCCTGAACCCTAGTACTGTATTCAATTCTACCTTACATCCTTTCTCATTCTTTTCAATTCATTTTCTTGCATGTTTCTTCATCTTTGCATATTTTGCTGTTATTCCCCACTCTTACATTCCTTCCTTTCTTAAGTCATGATGCCGCTTCCTTGATGAATGCACAAATTCTTGGGGGTTTACTGGCAATGATGATGACTGAGCCTTCCCCTTTCATTCTTTTCTTTTACTTCTTTTCACTTTGCAAACACAGCACACTTCACAATATCCTTAGAAACCACCATTCACTTTGCAAACCCCATTGACCTACTGTTAGGAGAGTGTTGCAGGAAGCTTAGGAGAGGCTTTTAGATGAAGGGGGGTGTTCCTCTGAGTGTCTCAGAGGTCAAGGAGTTATTGTCTCATGTACACAATTACATGTAGTATATATACTACAGAATGTTAAAGTCTCAGTAATTAATATAAATATTATCACTGTCTCAGATGTAGCTCTAGGCTTGCTATCCCAATACTCCCCCTCAAGCCTAGACGGCTGTTTGAGAAATAGTTTAGAAATCACTACTCCCCCTGAAATCTAGGATGGAATAGTTATTAATTCTTCCAGGTGCATTAAAACCTCTGTATGATGTAAAACCCTATGGGAAAAAATAACTCACACTCGAGGAACGCTACTGGGTTATTTCTGACTGAATTCCCATCTCTTCCCTATTTTGTGAAAACTTTGGCTTTGGCAAAGCCTTTGTTGATATGTCCGCTGTTTGTTCCGGATCATGACAGTTTTGAATATCAATAATTTTGTTGGTGACTAGATCTCGGACCCAATGATGCCATATAGTGATATGTTTTTATCTCTGATGAAATTGAGGGTTATGAGTTAAAATTACTGACCCTTCATTGTCGCCTTTAATTATTCTTGAGTATATCTGAGTTCACCATACAAATTTCTTAGCCATGTGGCCTCATGTCCAGCTTCAGATAGCACCACATATTCGGCTTCTGTTGAGGATAATGCAATAATTGTTTGTTTCTTTGATTTCCAAGTTATTGATCCTCCTGCTGTCAGGAAAATATATCCCATGGTGGACTTGAGGTCCTCAGTATTTGCAAAGGATGCATCGGCATACCCATGGAAGAGGTTATCGCTTCCAGTCTCATCTTGGGATTTTCTATAAATAATTCCAAGAGTTTTCATACCTGCTAAGTACCGTAGTATCCGCTTTATTGCACCGTGGTGTTGTAAGCCCATGTTTGCAGTATATGCTGCCAGTTTATTGACAGCGAAGCTAATATCAGGTCGTGTGGAGTTTGCAATAAATTGTAGACATGCCAGTAATTTGGTGTATGAATTACTCCAATTCGGCTCATTATAATCTGGGTTGTCGATTAATTTAATATTTGGATCCATTGGCATTCCAACAGGGTTCGCATCAATCATGCCTTCTTTTCAAAGGACATTTTCAATATATTTTTCTTGAGATATTTTAATGCCATCGTTAGTGCACGTAATTTATATGCCCACAATTTTACTAGGCTCTCCTAGGTCGGTAACGTCCCATTCTGATGTTAATGCATTTTTTATATGCTCCATCATTTTATCTGCTGACGCAAAAAGCAGGGTGTTGTCTACCCATACCGTTATTATGCCTATGTCTTCTCCATCCCGTTGAATATATGCACAAGGATCTGCAATCAATTGTCCATAATCATGAATTTTAAGTTTACCATCAAATTTGTTATTCCACTTGTGGCCTGCCTGCTTTAATCCATAAAGCGGTTTTATTAGCTTGCATACTCAGCCTGTTCCATCTTCACATCCTTCAGGTTTCATATATATAGTCTCTTGTAGCGTGCCATTGAGGTATGCACCCTTTATGTCCATCTGTTGTATCTTTAGACTTTTCTCTGATGCGAGTGCTAAAATTGCTCAGAGCGTGTCCATTTGAACAACTGGTGAAAAGGTCTCTGTGAAATCATAACCAGGTCTTTGTGCATACCCTTTTGCAACTAGCCGTGCTCTATATCGTACAATTTCCCCTTCTTTATTTCTTTTCCGAATAAATACCCATTTATTTGAGATTGGAACGGCATCTGGAGGTTTTTCGACAAGTTCCCAAGTACCTTTTTCTTTGAGCAAGTCTAATTCAATTTTCATTGAATCTTTCCATTCCGTCCATTCCATCCATTCCGGGGATTGTTTTGTGTCTTTGAGACTATTTAATTCGTCTCTGGCTATTATTGCATAGGCTTGAATTTTATCACTGTAATTTCGACTTTTTCTTCTTCTGTAAGGTGTAATAGAGGTTTATAATCGGTATGAACTCCACGCATTCTACGCAGTTCCTTTTCTTGCATTGCACACATTGTGCACGGTTTGTTAATATCAACATGATCTTCAGGATCATTAATTCCATCTTGTTTCCACTTCCGAGATTGCTTCTCCAGAGGTGATTTGATCAGTGCTTCCCCTGTGATTGGTATGATCAGTGCTTCTTTGTGATCAGCTGGCTTTTGATTGGCGCATCCTCACAATCCTTAATATCCATCGGCGATGCATCTCTGTCAGACTCCCCCTCATGTGTCGAGGGTATTAAAGTTACATCTTCGGATGGTTCAGGATTTATGTTGCTAGTCATTAATTTGAAGTTCCATGAAGTTAGAACATTATGTGTTTCAGCATTATAATATTTGACTGCATTGGCGCCGTCATCATATCCGAGATAAGCGCGCCGCTTCGATTTTGGGAGTACTTTCCTTTCCCTCTTTTGTCCTTGTAATAATATCCAAACTGGTGCACCAAATTCATGCAGGTGCGACACATCTGGTTTTTGATTATGCCCTCCCTCATAGGGAGTTCATTTCCGAAGGTGTTTTGTATACAATCAGTTACGGAGATATGCGGCGTGCATTATTGCGTACTCCCAGAGATATTCTGGCAGTGAGCTTGCAGATGACATTGCATGCAATAATTCCACTAGTGTCCTATTCATTCATTCTGCTATGCCATTTTGTGATGCAGAGTACGGTGTGGTTAATCTGATTTGTATTCTGTGCCGTTTGAAATATTTTTTCATTGATAAATTCCTTTCTGCAATCTATTTGAATTCCTTTTGGATTTCAGCCTTGAGTTTTTAAGTAGGCCAAGTAATTCATTACACCCTGTGCCGCATCACTTTTCTCTTTCAGACATTTGATGGTGACATACCTTTTAGCATCATCAATGAACAATAAATAATAATGTTTTCCATTGATGGATTTGATGGAATATTTTCCCCATAAATCTATATGTGTTAATTCTCCGGATTCAGTTTTTCGGTTGACTGATTTTGGAAATGGTTTAATGTGTTGTTTTGTGGCTATACATGCCTCACAATCTGGTTTTGGTGTATCCAGATCAACATCAAATAACATTTGCAATCCAGTATATCCAATATGTCCAAAATGTCGATGCCAAGTTTTCCAACTAGGGAACTTTTCATTTCCTATGAAAGTTTTATTATTCTCAGTGTTATTGGAAGTGTCACTTGGGTTTCTAATAATCATTTCCATTTTATAGAGATGATTACTGATTTTATTCCCATGTGCAATGGTTTTACCATTTTTATTGATGAGAATTATTTCCCCTTTTCCTCCAATATATTTTCCTCCTGCTGCATCCCATCTCCCTAACGAAATTAAATTATTTTGTGTACTGGGAACATGTAAAACGTTTTGTAGATGTATAATATATTTTTCTTCATTACATGTCAAAATTAAATTGACAGTTCCTTGTCCTGCCACATTCATCTCTTTTCCGCCCACACCAGTTATGGAAATATTTTTCCTTGGTGTGTAGGAAGTAGCATTTCTTTGATGCGTTACATGTGAAGTTGTTGTCGAGTCGGCCAACCAATCATAATAGATCAGACACTCATCAATTATAGCATCATTATTACATGCATCAAAATTATAACCTTCTTCATCTGTTGAGAATGTTATGTGCTCTTCTATGATATTAGATGTGTCCCCGGGCTTCTTCTCTTTCATTTTTTTCTTTTCTTTTCCCCCAGCAATTTTTGGCTAGGTGACCAAATTTCCCACAATTACGGCATTTGTTCCCATCAAACTTTCGGCATTTACTAGTCCAATGTCCGGCACGCTTACAATGATCGCAATAGGATTTTATGGAGGATTTTCTGTCAGTGATACGATTTTCCAGGGATTTACTGGGGCCAGTAGCTTTCTGGGTTTTCACCAGATTTATGCTTCCGCCGGTCCCATTATTAGTCCCATTTCTGTTCAGCCAAAGTTTATATTCCTCCCGCAATAATCCTATAAATGCATCCGATGATGGCTGGCGCTTGGGGTCCATGTCATTGGGATCATTAGTGTTGCCATTATATGGTTCCACATATGTTTGCCAGCTCAATGGTAGGGATGCCGATATAATAGATTTAAATCGGGTGTCAGAGATATGGAATTCCATATTAGGAAATTTATTGATGCGGTCTCGGTAAGACTTGAGAACATCCATATGCTTTAGGAGGTCGTCAGTAATGTCGGCCTTAGTTTCATATAATAGGCACTGTATATGGTTTACAGTTTGGTGTGCCTTATTTTCATGGGTTCTGCCATTATTTTTGATCCGACATGATTCATTTGTGAAGAGGTAACATTATGTATAATAACTTGTTGTGCCCAGGTGTCGTTTGTGTCCCAATTACATGCCCCCTCTGGATCTCTGGATTCATTTGGGTGTTTTACAGCCCCATTAATATATCCAGTTATATCACAATTAATAAATACCCTTTTCATCCTTTCTCTCCATTCGTGCCAATTTTCATCGGTAAGATGATCCTGATCTGAGATTTTATTGACATTGGAATACTCCTTGGTACAGATGAGGAGGATTGTGGGTTTTTTCTGTTTATGGGTAATTTTTGTCTTGGGCACATTGGGTGCGTTGGGTGTGGGTGGCTGTGCTTTTTCTCTACTGGAGGTGGTTGGTGACGGCCCAGATAATTCTATATAATCAGCTAAATCCTGATCATGTTCCAGGATGTAGAGGTCTTCATCTTCACTGTTCGGAATGAATTCTTCATTGTTATATATTGGTTGAGACATATTGTAGAATATGTTTGGATTGTTTTAAATAAGGCCAGGGCCCATAACCTGTTAGGAGAGTGTTTCAGGAAGCTTAGGAGAGGCTTTTAGATGAAGGGGGGTGTCCCTCTGAGTGTCTCAGAGGTCAAGGAGTTATTGTCTCATGTACATAATTACATGTAGTATATATACTACAGAATGTTAAAGTCTCAGTAATTAATATAAATATTATTACTGTCTTGGATGTAGCTCTAGGCTTGCTATCCCAATAATTGCATTGCAGCCACAGGAGGGACTTCGTGGAAATGGTCCAGGAGAGAAGATGTCAAACTTGATTTGTGGGAGCTAAGGGGTGTGTTGAGACGATGGCACTCTTCAAGCTGGAAGGTTTGTGGGGAAGGGATGATGTGGCAGAAATGGCATCCTATAGTAATGCCTATGACAATTAAGCCAAATAAAAAGAGGAGGGTAGCAAGTGTCATGAATAAGGCTGTGTCTTTGGTGTTTGTGTTTGTAGGAGATATGGTGTGATAGGTACAATGAATGCAGGGAATGAGGAAATGAGGGCATAGCTTTTTTTGTTAAAGTTTTAATAGGATGTTTAGAATATAATGTTCAGGTCCTCATTTGACAGTGGTGTTGACATAAAGGGTAAGGCATTGGGAGGAACTGAAGAGAAAATACCTGAGCCGAATAGCACTTGAAAAGGAATACTGTCCCTGACCAGGTACTGTAGCTCCAAGGTAACCAAAGAAGAACTGAGTGTGCATATGTTGAGCCAGGAGGCAAAGAAATCGGATAGTTGTTGGAATAGGAAAAGAAAAATAAATGCACATTGTTGGCATGTGAGGAATGATTGTGAGAGCATTGCTAAGATACGCATGATCATGCAAATCCTAGGAGTTCATTGTGAAGGTGTGAAAAATGCTGGCAAAGCTGAAGAAAGAATGTATTTTGGTGGCAAAGTGTATGAAAAAGCAATTGAAGATGGGCTACTGATGGGTGCAAATTGTATAGAACTTGCAAAGCTGAGAGAGAGTGGTAGGGACATAGCAAAATGTCCACATAGATAGGAACAGTATTGCAAAGTGGAGAAGGCATGGAAAGGGGGACATATGTGTGTTCACTGATATCATGGATTTGTGCAAAGTGTAATGGTGATAATGCGAAATGTCTTGGTAAATTTTGTAGCACTTCTGTATGAGTGGTGGGGAGGCCACAGGTGGATCCAAGGTGCTGTCATGTAATGTTGAGCTTGTGTTTGTTGATATCAGAGTTTGAGGGTTTCTTCATTGTATTCATATGCTCAAGCTTCTATACTGCTTCACTTCATATCATCTTGCTTCTTTCAAAATGTTTTCTATCCTCCTTTCCAAGGTCCAGGCAATCATCAAGGACAACCTGATGACCCTCCCTGATGGTGTCATGGAATGCAAAGATTATGAGGTCTGGTGGAAACAGTTCGCCAGGAACTGGGTGCATCAGTATACTCTTGTGTTTCATATGGAGTTTTATGGTACTTTGGTTGATATAGGCTAAACTGTCAAAGTTGGCAAAGGACCCAGAGGCCAACAATGAAATAAAGGCTGCACTCACCCAGGCTCATGAGGCTTTTGCATGCTTCAACGAGCCTTCATGGCACAAATGGGGAAGTGTCCTCCTCCCTGCTGTCATCAAGGCCCCATTTCCTCTAGTGGACATTCTTGCTGATCGAGCAAAGGCATGCATGGCTTGACTTGAAGTGGCACCAAATACCTATATCACAGACAGAGGAATTCGCAAGGCTTGAGGCTGAGATGAAGGAGGAGGAAAGTGCAGACCTGGCAACAGGGAGAGCAGATGGAATAGGGTCTTTGCCGGTAGCAGTGAAGACTTTGCAAGATGCACCAATGGAAGTAGAGGTGCAGGGTGAGGTTGCTGGGGAGCAAGAGGAGGAGGGAAAGGGGAAAGAGAAGGAGGCCATGGTGGATGAAGGGAAAAACAAGAAGGAAGATGATGCCATGGTCATGGATGAGGTCACAGAGGAAGTGGAGGCAGCAGAGGGAGTGCCAAGGCTGACTAGGACTAAGTGCCACAGAGTCTCAAGGTGTCTGCTATGCCTCAGGCCACTGCAGCATCGCTTCGCAACGTCAAAGAACTAGTGTGAAGTTTGCTTAAGTATTTCTTCTTCTGTTCAATTAATGTTTTGATTTAGTGCGATTGCTGTGGAGGATTTCAAATGGTGCCTCTATGCATTGTCCCCAAAGGCAAAGCAAAGTGTGTCCAGTGTGCACTGTATAAAGCGGGATGCTACTTGGGATTTCACACACTGGAAAGGCAAAGGCAAAGGCAAAGGCAGAGATGGTGGTGAAGGCAATCCCTTCACCAAAGGCCAGACCTTTGAGGTCAAAGATTGAAGTCATGATCAGTAAGTGTCTTGTTAATGTGTTTTGTTTTGCAATCATTGGGTATGGTTTATAGTACCATCCAAGCCCTGGGCATGGATGTCCAAGACCTGTGAAAAGAAGCCTCATGTCAAGAGGGTTTGCATTGTTGGGCCCAAGGTCAGCAAAGAGAAGCGGCAGATTGACCATGAGGTCGCAAAGGAGGAATTCATGCACCTCAGGTCATGGGTCAAGTTCCTCTAGGACCAGTTGTCAACTCTCCAAAACTGCATAATTATGGACATTAGATTTTGTTTCTTGTGCTATTCTTCATTCATTTTGATGTACTTACATTGCCTAGGGACTACCATGGATGGTGGATAAATTCTTGTGGATATGGATGATATCCATGGATTATCCACATCATCCACAAAACTGATAAGTGAATGTTTTGCCAAAAGGTTGTTGTAATATGCACTGTTGATGTGTAACTACTAGTATACAACTAATAGTTATGTGTTTGAAGTACCTATCATTGAGGAAAAGGCAAATTTAGTGTTTTAATGCATTTTTGGATATTACCAAGAGAAATTGAATGCCACTGATTCAATTGGGCATGTAAAATCATGGAAATATTTGAGTAGGTGCTTACAAGACTTGTGTATTGGACTATATAATTTACTGTTCAGATTTATTTATTTTATTCCGTGAAGATGGCCTAAAGATCATTTTATATAGAGTTACACCAATGTGGTATAGATTTTCTTATCAAATATTGCACAAAATCAAGAATTTATTTTTCTCTCTTTAAACACCCTTACTGGTACAATATGCACAAAAATTTTCAAAAATTTTAAATATATAAAAGACAAATGAATATAGCATATACAAAAGCATGAGAGCTGGTCATCATAAATGCAAAAAAACAAATACCATGGCAACTGTAACAAATTCAATATCACAAAAAAAATCTGGCTTCTTGATCTGAGTTCTCTTCATCATCTGTTACAGCTTCTTTCTCACCTGCCCTTGTCCTATTTTCACCTCGCCTCTGCTTCTCAACAATCTTGATGGTCTCTGAAAGTCCTGGGTACAATGGAGTTCTTGCCCAGGATCCAATGGCAACCTGAGCCTTGAATGTTTGTGGACTAGTGTTATGCTGAAGATGGTTAACCTCAAGCCTCCCAACCAAAAATGCATGCTCTGCATCAACAGAAGATGCTATACAAAAGGTTTAGTAAAGATACAAATAAAAACAGTGAAAGTCACCTGGTGCAGAGCAAAAGTCAAGTCCCATCTTTGACAGCCAAGGACGATGCTGAGTAGCTCGATCCCAATACTTCATAACTCCCTCAGCCTCTTTAACAGCAGAAGACTTGATAACTGGGTCAGTCAAATATGTACTGATTGTGTTGGGGTCTTGAGAATCATCAAGGTCCTGTGTTCTAACCCACTTTGACTTCATCTTAAACAAAAGCATTGTTATCTAAACTCAGAGTCACAATGGAGTCACTTACCTTGCCTCTTCGAGGAGCTTCAGTAGCTGGGGTAGGTTCTTCATCTCCCTTGTAAGTTTCATTCCAACGAGTGACAACCAACTTCTTGATATCTCGGATCTGTGCAGCAGAGCGGCCATGATCCTTGAACCACTTGAGTCTCTTGTCAGGGCACATGACTGAATAATATTAGCCTAGAACAGAGAAAGGGAAAAAAAGTACTAACCTATAGCAATTGTGTATAGCTCACAGTCCTTCATGAGACAGTAGTATTTGTCAATCAGAAGAAGGACTGCTTGAGCTGCAACATGGACAACATTTGGCAACCCCATGTCTTCATCATCACAAACAAGGGTCATTGATTGTTCAATGGAATCCAGCATGGGTAAGACATCTGCAATAAGAGGAACCTGAGATTGTGAAAACAGTTTTGTTGGTTCTTCAAAAATCTGTCACAAAATTAAAATCAGTTATTAGACAAGAATTATAACCTCAAGTATGGCACTTAGCATCTCAGCAAGATTCCACTGCTCTTCTGAAAGTTGGTAAGCTTGTAGCTTATTGACAGCAGCCCCAGTGAGTTGTTCAACAGGCCTTCTGAAGTATAGGTGAGCATCTAAGCATGTGAGATCTGAATTCCATCGAGTAGGAACACAGCGATCAAGCGCTGTCTTGTCTCCAGGAAGGTCCTTGTCATTTGAAACAAGAGTGTTGAACTTCTCCTTCAGTGTTGAATTGTCATGAACATGTCGAGCAAGACCAGCAACCTAATACACAAAATTAAAGTCATACAAGTCAATTATAACACAAAAATGTTATGCATACTCGGGGGAAAAGCTGAAGGGCCATTTTGTTCTCATCTTCATTAATCTCTATACCCTCAGCTCTCACTTTCTCAATGGCCTTATCACAAGTAGTTCTGACAATGGCTGAATCATGAGCATCCCTACCATTGTCTGGCACAGCAGCAGCATCAGTTGCAACACCTTTCTCTTCCACAGCAAGCTCATCATCAGAGACATCATCAGATTCAACAGCAGCTGAAACTATGGGTTATTTCTCTTCTCTCAACAAATTGAATAAATAGTGTTAAACTCACTGTGGACAGTAGCAGCTTGTTTCTTCCTTGGCAGTCAAAAGAAGAAAGATATAAAAATCTGAAAATTCATTAGTGCCATGAGAAAATGATTGTATTGAAATGTACCTTTGCCAAAAGATTAATAATATGTGGAAAGCATCAACCACGAGCAGCCATTCCACAAAAGGATGGAACAAGGATAGGAAGATATCTCGCCAGTGCATCATTATTACTAGCATTATCCATACAAAGGGAAAGAAGCTAAAATTTAATTTTCATTAGTTTGGATTAAAAAAGAAAAAGAAAAATAAGAAGCAAACCATCTTCTCAAGTCCAAACCGTTTCAAACAATCAGCAACAACTGTGGCAAGATATACTCCATCATGTTTTTGAGTTAACCTAAAATTAGTCAGACAGAATACATCTTGAGCTACAAGGGACACTAACCATATAAATTCAAGGATAGCACAATGGATAGTACCATTTGAAAACCACACAACAATAATTCCCAGAAAAGATGCAACAATGGGTGCTATCCACTCATCCAGGACCAAATGAATGGTGGAGTTACGAGCCTAGTCATATATTTATTAATATAGTAACAGTTGCATTAAAATAGAATATATGTCACCATGAAATAATTTTGGACATTCTTTGACATTTCGGCATAGATAGATTTGATATCACATGAGACTGTCTGAGGACCAGGGGGAATGGTTCCAGGATGGAGCATCTCCACCTCTGCCAGATAATCTTCATCCAAGACAGAATTAAAGGGGTGGTGGTTTTCGGCACACCGCATAGTAATCAGGGTATGATGGGCTGCTGGTGAATAGGGCTGGCCAGTAGATTCAACAGTGGTAGTGTTGGTAACAGTACCCATACGCTTATCACATGCCTTGACACCATCTTGGATATTTTTTGTTCCATGGCCAGTGGACATTCGGGCACAAATATTGGCAGGATGATGGGCAGGGTCAACCTTACAACTAAATACAAAGGATAACATCTTGGGTCTACCCCTAGCATCCATCTCACGACATAGGGTGATATCAAAATGATCATAGACAGATGAGCGCCAGGTAGCTTTTGAAGCCTCTAAATATCCACAAATCAGCTCTATTCTTTTGGGGGAAACAACCACTCACCAATAATGTCATTATCTGGCAAGCTCCATACATCCTTATCACTCTTGTTAGCAATCCCTCGCTTCACAGCCCAAGCCTTGACAGGAGAGATAAGAATGGCAGGCCCCTACTTGAACCAGAGCAGGGGCAGTAAGTGGAGCAACAGCAGCAGGGACACTAGGGGCAGCAGGCCTCTGAGGCATTTGTGTGTGGTATCATGATGTTGGTGAGTGAGGAAGGCCACGTCATTCGGAAAACAGCTCACTGCGCGTTGATAGGCGGAGTTTCAATTCGAATTTGAGTGGCACACCACACAAGGCAGTGCAGCATCACAGCTTTTCATTGACCCCCAGCACTGTGTCGATTTCCACATGGGTCTCATACCAAATATATATTATATTATCTAAACTAACTAATTTAATTGTCACCTCCCCAGGAGGGAGGTGGTGGTCAAGCCCTATGGGAAATCTGTTGATGCCAGTCGATGTATTCTGACGCGATGAGGCTCACCAAAATGTAATCAGATAGCATCAGCCCAAGCCAACCAGTTGCACAGATATTGTCGTTATCTGATTGTTTGAGAAATCATGATTTCACACCAATTTGGGTCGGAAAAAAGTGATATTATTCGATGCTATGCAGCTACAGTACTACCTATGCTTCTTCACCTCTCATCCCCGGCTTCCATCCAGTATCCCACAGCAAAAAAATCCACCTTGCCAAAGTTACCATCTCCTCCGCTACCTTTCTGTCAACACTCATGCCCTACCACTATGCACCACTCCCGTGATGTTGGGTCCCAGTCTCCGCCAAGGAAGCACGACACTTCATCAATTTTGAGCTAGCTCTGAGGGTGATCGTCAGTCATGATAATAATGGAGATTAGTTCTGTGACATACCAGACCCTCTAGCAAGCGCCTCGGTCCGTCACCCTCGGATTTGATTGCCGAGCATTTTGAGGGTCATTCATAGGATTGAAGTGTCATGGTTTGGCATTGGGAACAGTAATGAACTGTGTATTAGGTGGGGAATGTCAAGATATATGCATGTTGAATCAACAGAAAATGTACTTAAAGTCACCAGCGCGATCGCACAGGGCAAGATCTCCTTTCTCCAAGTCCAACTAAGCTGGTTGTGGGGCATCAAGGGATGAGGGGTTCCAATGAATGTCAAATTTGCGTGTCATTTGCTGAAATGTGGCTTTAGAGAGAGCTATATGCAAGAAAAAAATAAATGAGGCATACACTGTATGGCGCACAGAAGTTTCTTCAGAGTTCGAGCCTGTGAAGCTCCTCAATCAGAATGCAGTCAAGTTGGATATAAAGGAATCTTACGTAGAGAAAGCAGCCTATGCTGCATCATTCCACAATGTGGCTGTGTGAGGGCCGAACGTGGAGAAGCTGAGGATGTCGTGTAGGCCATAGATCAGGTGGGTTCACCTGTCCAACCATCTCCGACGACTGTTGGTTGATGTTTTGACCGCATTCATGGAGAACAATGATGATGCGGAAAGGGGAAGTGGGGACAATGATGGTGGGGAGAGGGAAAGTTTGTAAATCACAGGCAAAAGCCTTGGGAATACTTATACAAGTCGACGACGTTGCTGCAGGCAAAATTCTTGAAACAACTAAGTTGCTATGTAGCCTGTTCATTCTATGGATATGGAGAGTGTAAGTCAATCTTGAAATTATCCGGCCAATCAGACAATGACGTCGATAAGAATCATAAGATAAATGGCACCAAATGATGTATCTGCAACTTTGAAGATAAATCAGCAGGCACCTCTCAAAGCCATTCTTTTACCACCCAGTCAGTAAGCGCCTCATTGGGTCATCTGGCATCAACAGGTTTCTCGTAGGGGGTCAAGACTTCATGCAAGTGACATTAGTTAGTAGGAATAAAAAAGAGAGGACAGGGACTGATGAACTTGTGGCCCAAGAGACATTGTCGACGTCCCTTGGGCCCCCTGTCGTCCCTGCCTAATTGCTCCCCATTCCATCATTTTTGTCATCATTGTCGTCATTGTGCCTGCTCCCTCTCCCATCGTTCCTATCCCCATTGCTCCCCATTTCCACCCCGTGAGCAGTTGCTCGCGGCTGTGGTTGGGGGTGCTGTGGTGGTGGTGGTGGTGGCCCTCTTGTTGTCGCCTCTTCTCCTTCCCCTCCCCCCTCCTCGTCTGGTCATAGTCATCATCATTGTCTCTTGTCTCTTGTCCCCCTCCCTGCTGTCATCTCTGTCATGTGTCTCTGTCTCTGTCTCCTTGTCTCTGTCCCCTGTCCCCGTCTCTGCATTGTTGGCCCCTGTTTTGTTCCCCCTCTCGTCGTTGTTGGTTCATGGTTGAGCACCCAAGATCCACCTTGCGAGCAGGGGCTCGCAATGGTGGTGGTGAGTGCTGGTCCCCTGTCATCATTGTCCTCTCCCTGTTGTCCCCTCCTTGTTGTCCCCTCCCCACCGTTGTCCCCTCCTCATTGTGGTCCTCGTCTCCCGCCGTGTTGTCCTGTTCTGTCCTCATTGGGTGGTCCTGGTGGTCCTGTCGTCCACGATCCACCCTATGAGCAGTAGCCCATAGGCATGGGGGTGGGTGCAGTGTCCATCGTCCTTGTCCTTGTCATCACATTGTCCTTGTGGTTGTCAATAGTTAAAATAGTAACTAAAACATTCATTAGTAAAATGAAAATGAAATGAGAGAAAAAAAAAAACATACCTGTGGCCCAAGAGACGTCATTGACATCTCTTGGGCCTTTTTTTCATTTGGCCCTCCTCCTCATTATGCCACCCACAATCCACCCCACAAGCAGTTGCTTGTGAGGCTGGGGGTGGGTGGTGTGTTGTTTGCTGCATGGTGCCTGTCGTCATTGCCGTCATTGGGCCCTTTTCCTCGTGTGCCACCCCGTGGCCTGCTCCCTCTCCTGTTGCCCCCACCCCCACCGCCCCTTGTTTTGACCCCGCGAGCAGTTGCTCATGGCAGCAGTTGGGGGTCCCATTATGGTGGTGGGTTGATGGTGGTGGTAGCGACCATCTTAGTCACTAATTAGTATGGAAAACCTTTAGTCAGTAATGATAAAATGAAAAGACAAAGAAAAAAACATACCTACGGCCCAGGAGACATCGTCGCCGTTTTTCTGCTGTTGTTCCCTGGCCCCATCATCCTGCCCTTACGTCTGTAATCCCTCATTGTTGGCTACCAACACCTGTGATCCACCCAACGAGCAGTTGCTCACTGGGGTGGGGGCAGGTGCTGGGTTGCTCGTCATTGTTTTCATCAACGGGCAGCGCTTGCACTGGTGGTGTCATCCCCATTCCCTCATTGTTGCCATCACCCTCCCCACCCCATTCCCATTGTCCAATTTGTCCCTTGTCATTGGGGTGCTGGTACTGGACCTAATGGTGTGTGTTGAGCTGTCCCCTCATTTGTTCCCTGTCATTTGCTGTTCCTCATGAGTCGTCATTGGGCATTGGTTCACCGGTTGGTCATTACCCTGCCATCAACCACCCTGCGAGTAGGGCGGTGTAATGGGGTGTCATTTACAAGATGCTTATAACCTAAAAATGAAATTGAAGTAGTTAGTAAAAAGAAGAAAAAGAAAGAAAAAACTTACCCCCAAACACTGTACATCAGCATTTGGGCCCATTTTCTGTCCATTGGCCATGGCTGTGCTTGGCATGTAGAGGAGTATGTCAGTGGGGTTGAAGGATACCCGTACCTGTAACCCGTGCTATAGCCTAGAGTCGGAGGGAAGGCAAAATCAGTCTATGTGACAGTGACATCATAATATGCCACAGAAAAGCCACCTGAATGTCACCACCTGTACCTGTAGCCTGAGAAATCCTTTACAAAACTTGCGGTTAGACCCCTATCTGTGTATATTGCTATTTGGACAACCTTGGCAGCAGGTAGTGAATGAGCGACATCCACATATCCGTGGATATACATGACCTCACATCCATATCCATACATATCCATAAGTTTACGTAATCCATGGTTGTTCATCCAGATATGACACATCCATGGTAGTCCCTACTATTAGGAAGCAAGCTGTTTAACAGTGATCAGTGGAAAGAAAGATAGCAGTCAAAGGGGAAAAGAAGACACTTAGCCACCCATTGTGGACAGGGTCTCAGCCCTCTTGAGGTTGATTGGTTGGGTCATCATGTCACGCTGTCAAAGGTAAGGCTGGATGGGGTGAATGCATGACAAAAGCATCCAACGTGTTGTGAGCAGGAAATGGAAACGAGACACTGAGATCTCAAAGGAGTCGAGAACCTGAGGACAAAAGTGTGCAGAAGGGATGCGTCGTGATCTGATTGATTGATGATTGGTGCACATGGGAAAGGGATGAGAGACAGTAAACAAACAGAGAGATTGAGGCCAATGGCACTCAATATGGGAAAACGCACACAGGAGACAGTGGACTCATTGGTCCAGTCAGAAATGTCCAAGAAAAGGGCCATGATGCCCTGTAACTGTAGAAACAAGAACATTTAGCTTAGAAACTACACCATTGTGTGTAGTTGTCTTGAGGGAAACAAGTCATTGAAGGGAGGTCTTATAGAAACCAAGAAAGAGGAGGGGAAGAAAGATGCTCCATTTGAAAGATGGGAGGACACCTTATATATAAAACATGGGTACTGGCTATATGCACATGTGATTGTGTGCATACTCCTGCACCAATCAGAACACAAGAAAAGAATAATAAAGTAATGAGGTGGTGGAAATGCACAAAAATGGAAGTGTGAATAAAAATAGAACACTCAACAAATTTGAGAACAGGTGGTTGTCGGTCCAGTGTCATCATGACCTCCTCTCCAAACATCAGCTGCCAGGAATTGCTCAGGGAGGGGACTAACACCAAGGCCCTCAATTGATGAGACATCACCTGGACCCCAAGCAGGTGCAGAGTACCATCCGATGTGCCCCCTTGACCCTACTCATCTGGTAGATCAGTCTGTTGTCAAAGGTGAGTCGATCCTCTGAAGGTTCTTGAAACCCTCACATCCTGTCACAGCCTCTGAGTGAGTGTAAGAGGGAAGAGAGAAAGAAAATGCGTCAGAACACACTCTAGAAGGAGTGGCAGGGAAGGGTATCCAGTCCTTGAGTAGAGGACAAGGTGCATCTACAGGAGAGGAGGAATGTCAAAGAGTCAAATGGGAGTTGCTGTATGCGATGATCAATGGAGCTTGTGGGAATTCCCCTTTTAGGCAACTCATCAAGAGGGGACGAGAGGGGGTGCGTCGAGCGACAGTAACAGTAAATACCGGAGTCTCAAGTGAAGGAGACTTGGGGTGCAGAGAACACTCCAGAGAGAGAAGGTCAAGGCTAACAGGCAGAGACAGTTGAAGTGAGGACTTAGCTGAAAAGTTACACTGTTGAGTGTAAGGAAATCAAGTAACTTGAGGCTTGCAAACAGGGAATGTGGGAGTCAAAGAGTACGAAGATAAATTGTTCGAGAGGGTCCAGGTCCCCTTTTATACAAGCAGAGGTACGGGCTATATGCACTTTGATCATGCGCATGCTCTCATGCTGAACAAACCATTGGGGATGACAAACAAAATAATAAAAAGGTTTGAAATAGAAAAATAAAGAGTCCAGGTAAAAATAGAAATCTTGAAGCCTTTGGTCAGTGCACGATTGTTTTAGTCAGGCCTGCCTCTTTGGGAGTCAACTGCCAGGAATGGCTCGGGGAGGGGGCTAACATCGAGGCCCTCTATTGATGATACAACACCTGTGCCCCAAGCAGGCGCGGAGTACCATCCGACATGCCCCCTCAACCCTACTTGTCTGACAGATCAGCCCGTTGAGTAAGATTTGACTAGCTGTAGAAGGGGAATGTGTTGACAAGTTGGTTCTTGAAAGAAATCCGGAAAAATAAAATATAATATGGAAAGAATAAAAATAAAACCCAGTCCATGCAAGTCTCCTTCTTCAGAGAGGTCGGTCACATCAAGGAAAGGATGTTGGCCACTAGGGGAAAAGGTGGAATTACAGGCAAACATGCATAGGTCACGTTGCGGGTGTTGCAGCTTTCTGTGAAAGGTCTATGAAGACAATGATAAATTATCAATACCAAAAAGAGGAAGTAAAAAAAAAGAAAAAAGGTTGTCAGGCAGTAACACAGATAAATCAGGCAATGGGGAGGCCGTCACAGAAGATTCTCGGAAATGGAGAGTCGACGGGTGTGTCAACTCTCCCTTCCACACCATCAAGTCAGAAATGGCTAGCCATGGGAAGGGATGCATGCAGGAATCAAGATCCTCAAAGAAAGGTTCAAAAAATAGATAAAAACATTTGAAAAGAGGAAAATAAAATCACAACCAGTAACCAGTCCTTCAAGATGGGTGTACAAATCTTGACAGGAATCTTGAGGACACATGACAGATGATAAATCCAAGAGGTTGGCATGTTGAGTGAATCCCTGGGTCTTCAGGACTGTCTTGACAATCTACCTGAGGCTCAGAATTACAGAAGAGGTTTGTTAGAAATATGAACAAACAATAAATGAAGGAAACAAAGAGATTATACAAATAATTGAGGATATCCGACCATCTTGAGGTTCCCAAGAGAGAAGCCTTGGAAATGGGAAGTCAATGGGTGTGTCATCTTCCCCTTCCACACTGTCATCTTCCCCTTCCACACTGTCATCTTCCCCTTCCACACTGTCATCTTCCCCTTCCACACTGTCATCACTTGAGCACATTTCTGACTAAGCAAACATCAGTAAACAATTCAACAAAGGATTTGTTCCCCATAGTATGGTCTATGAGGCAAGCTTGTGACTCTACCATGCCAGGAACCTGAACTTGAATTGGTTAGTGCTCTTGGGCTAGGCCCTAGGAAGAAAGCATAAGTTTTTTGCCACACACACACCTGACTGACATGCATTTCCACTTAGTCATCATTCTGATCCTCTGGTTCACCACAGTCGACACTTTGGATGTACCATTCATGTGCTATGACGAGTCCATTTGCTTCTAACTAATGGGCTTATGCAAGAAACTGATCCAGATGGTGATTCAGAAGAAACCCTTCCTGCTGAGTGAGCTTATCTCATTGACCTTATCTTGTTCAAATATTGACACTCCTTCCCCATGAGACAGTGTATTGAACAACACATTTATCACCAGTTGCTCTGGTAATGTGTTCCTAGCATTCCTAGCTGTGAAGAAGCACAGGAAAACTAGAAAAGGGAGGAGTTAGTTTAAAGGGTCCCAGAACTGGCCTTCTTCTACAAGGGTGAAGGTCTGCAATATCTGTTGTCAACAATGTGCCCTAAACAAAGTGTGAAGAATGCAAAGTTAGTAGAAAAGGTTAGTGAAACGTTGCAATAAAAGGTAGTCAATAGTTCACAGTCCAATAACGCAGTTTGATGAAGAGTACTTTACCAATGAACTAGAATTGTTCCAGTTCCTGGTCGCAATAACACAGTGATGATGTTCAAATAAGTCATGAGTCGACTTCGCAGTTACACATGAGAGGAGATGAGAGGTGAAATCTTAGCACTGAAAAAGGGGGAGAAGAGATCTCTCTTTCTAATATTTTACATAGACTTTTTATACAAAATAGAGTAAGGTGGATACTTTGCAAAATGTGGAAACTGTCCATGTCCATTGCTAATGGACTCCCTACACTAACTACTTACAGGTAACCCAGGTAAGTATGAAGTGGGTCAGTTTGCAAACTCTGTGAAGTACCTGCGAAGTGTACAAGTCCGTAAAAGGCAAGATATAGGTAAGTGTGGTTAGCAATGGGCATTCACATGTCTTTCAGGAGAGAATGGAGAGGAACAGAATAAAGGGGAAGATCACCCCATGGCCCTAGAATACTGCAAAACATGATTTCGCTGCCCATATCTGATGGAGGCTTATCATCTCCTCCTGACTTGAGAATGAGGCTGTCCTCAGCCTCCAAGTGACCAATATCATTTCTTGAAGATCTTCATTTGATTGCTCATCCAAGGGGACATATTGTGACGTGTTCAGAAGATGGTAATTGACTGGGCATTTGCTCTCTCTTGTATGGAATGCTCGCGATGGGACCAGACCTGTAAAAAGGTCACGGTATTTGGCTTCATATGACTTTTTCAGAGTAGGCATTGTGACGGTGATTGCAGGAATGTGAAGTGTTTCTGTGGATGTAGAAGCGCTAGTAGGCTCAGTATGAAGTGGGGGAAGAGGTGCTGGGTATGTTGGTGTAGGTGGGATTGGTTCACACATGTATTGCATTGCGGCTACAGGAGGGACTTGTGGAAAAAGATCTAGAAGGGAGTTTGCAGAGCTAGAATTGTTTAAACTGAAGGATGGGTTGAGGCGACACAGCTCTTCAAGCTGGAAGGACTGTGGGGAAGGCACTACACAGCAGAGGCGGCGTCCAAGGGTGACACTAAGTTGAATAAGAACAGAAGTGTTGCAAGTACTGTGAATATGGAAGTGTCTTTGGAGTTGGCGATGGGAGACATAATGTGATAGGTATGAATATGGCAAATAAGGAGATGGAGGCATAGCTTTTGTTAAAGTTTTAATAGATGGTTTGGAATATAACATTCAGGTCCCCGCTTGATGGTGGCGTTGACATAAAGGGTAAAGTGTTGGGGGAGAGCTGAAGAGAGAAGACCAGAGCCGAATAATACTAAAAAAGGCCTAAAGTCCCTGACCAGGTACTGTCCCTAGTTCCAAGGTAGCCAAAGAGCGACTGAGTGTGTACATGTAGAACCAGAAGTTGAAGAAGTCAAAAAGATGTTGGAATAGGAAAAGGAAAGTGAATGAAGCATTGTTGGCACATGAAGAATGATCGTGAGAAGTTTGTTAAGGTAAGCATGATGATGCGAGTCCTAGGAGTTCATTGTGAAGAGGTGTGAAATGTTGGCAAAGCTGGGGGAAGAATGGAGTTCAGTAGCAATTTATGCAAGAAAGCATTGTGGATTGGCAACTGGATGGGCGCAAAATGTGTAAGCTTTGTAAAGTCAAAGGAGAGTGGGAGGGACATAGTGAGATGTCTGCAAAGTCTAGAATGGTGTGGCAAAATGGAGAAGGCATGGAAAGAGAGGTAAATGTGTGTTCGCTGATATTGCAGATTCATGCAAAACATAATGGTGATAATGCAAAGTGTCTTCTTAAATTTTAAAGTGTTTCTGTATGCATGGTGGGGAGGCTACAGGCCTATCTGGAGCGCGGTCATGTGATGTTGAACTTGTTTGTTGATATCGGAGTTTGAGGGTTTTCTTCATCACATTCACATACTCGATTTTCTACACTTGTGTTTTACTCTGAAATCCTCAGCTTTATTCATAAAATGTCTTCCATCCTCCTTTCCAAGGTCCAGGAAGCCATTAAGGTCGACATGATGACCCTCCCAGATGGGGTTGCCAAGGCCAAAGATTATGAACTCTGGGGGAAGTGTTTCGTTCATAATTGGGTGCCTTGCAAATGTTTCTTTCTATGGTGAATGTTTTGAATGTCAGATAGGTTACAGTCTAAGCTAGCGAAGTTAACCAAGGAGCCTGAATTGGATGAAGGAATGAAGGTGGCCCTCACAAAGGCTCACAAGGCCTTTGTGCACTTCAACTGTTCCTCCTGGCGTGAATGGGGGGGTCTTTTGTTCCCTGTAGCTGTCAAAGACACTCCCCCTGCCCAAGACATCTCATCGACCAAGTATGCATTCAATGCCTCTTCTAGGTGGACAGCACGTGCTTTTGCTCAGTTTGCAAGAATGACAGAGGAAGAGTTTGCAGCCCTCAAGGTGTCATTGAAGGAGGAGGAAGATGCGGATGTGAAGTTGGGGGAAAAACTGGTGGAGTCTTCGCCAGTAGCGGCAAAGACTTTTTTGGATGTTGCAATGGATGTGGAAGTGCAGGGTGAGGTTGCCAGTGAGCAGGAGGGGAAGGGAAAAGGGCAGGAAAAGGAGGTCAAAGTGGATGAGGGAGAGGATGAGAAGGTCCCTCAAGGCGTCAACTGCACCCCAGGCCCCTCCAGCATCACTTCGCGACATGGAAGGCGGTGCGAAGTTTCTTTATAAATCTTGTTCTATTTCATTGATGTTCTTGTCTAGTGCGATTGCTGTTCAAGCTTTCAAACCATACTGCCCTGCATTGTTCCAGAGGGTGAACCCAAATGTGTCAAGTGCACCTTGGACAAGGCGGGATGCTACTGGGATGGAATTTTGCGTACTGAGAAAGCGAAGGTGAAGGTGGAGATGGTGGGGACACCCATCCCTCCACCAAAAGCTGGACCTTCTAAATTGAAGGTGGAAGTGGTGATTAGTGAGTATGTTTCTTGTTATATTTTGTTTTGCAGTCAGTAGATATTGTGCGCAGCAGGGAAGATGTCATGGGTGTCAACTTCGAAGACACGCAAGACCCAACCTCATGTCAAGAAGGTTCACATTGTTGGACCCAAGGTCATGAAAGAGAAGAGGTGGATTGACTATGAGGTCAGCAAAGAGTTCATGCATCTAGCATTGTGTGTCGAATTCCTCCAAGACCAGCTCTCTGTGCATCGAATCCATGTCAAAGAACTCCGCAAGGCTTTCCAAGAGGCCGATTCCAGTGATGAGGAGGATGATGAGTAGTGGTGGACCGTAGAATTTGTTTCGTTGTGTTTTATTGTTCTTTTGGTTTTGAATTCATATAGACTTGGTTTGGGTGCTTTGTATCTAAAAGAAAAGAAAGAAACATTCTTTGCAAAGTTAAGGGTAAGTCAACTGAGGTTGCAAAGTGAGAGAAATGGTTTCTAAAGATATTGTGAAGTTTGCTGGGTTTGTGAAGTGAAAAAAAAAAGAATGAAAAGGGAAGGCTCAGTCATCATCATTGCTGGTAAACCCCTAAGGATCTGCGCAATCATCAAGGAAATGACATTGCAACTTAAGAAAGAAAGTATGAGTGGGGAATAGTGGCAAAGTTTGTGAAATGGAAGGATATGTAAGAAAACAAAAGAGCAAAAAGGATTGAAGGTAGAAATGGATACAGTACTATGTTTTGGAGGATTCTTCTTGATCATCGCTATCGCTTTCTGGATTGAGTAGTTCTTGTTGCTCTTCATCTGTGGCTAAGTCCATTTCTTCTAATTGTTGAAGGTGTTTCATATTGATGTCGATAGCATCAGGGGGAAGATGAATAGTTCATTGAGCATAATAAGGAACAAGGCAAAATGCTGTGATGGGCCTATGCATGACTGTACCATCAAGTTTGCAAACAATGTAGGCTCCTCCTTTGTATTTCACATCAGTATGAGGTCACCATATTTGAAGTTGAAGTCGTGAATGGTGTGAAGATGTTTCTGTTCAAATCATATCACGGCTTGCCTTCACATAGAAAAGACTCTTGAATGTATCTTTGCTAAGTTGCTCTTGTGCTTCTGCAGTGTGATCGCTCATCTCATGATGAGATTGGTGGTAGAAAGAACTGATTCTGGGGGTGGTTGGAGGTAGGTGGCTTCGACAATGTCTGGAGGGATCAGCGGATGTATGCCAGTCACTGCGAAGTATGGGGAACAACCCATCATCTTCTTTGTCATAATTTGCTCTGCCCAGAAGACTGAATAAGAGCTTTGGGACCATTTTGCTTCATCTCTGTTCACTGCTTTGAACAATGCCTGTCTGACATCAATATGGGCTCGCTCTACCAGGCTGTTTGCCTTGGAGTTGTAGGCTTGTAGCTGCTAATTCAAATGTGGTGGATCTTGTACTTGCACCCTAAGACTGCAAGAGCTTTGAGGAAGGTGGGGGCATTGTCTGTCACTATTTCATAAAGTGCTCCCCATCTGCAAATAATATCTTGAAATATCCAGTTGGCTAGCAAAGTAGTGTTCTTGTTTGCGAGCATGCAAAACTCTGGCCAATGAACAAGTGAACATTGTCCTTGAATGAGATACTTGAAGTTCCCTGACTTTGGCATATGCATTGTGTCTATGTAGATCTTTGAGAACAAGGGAGCTGGGGTGGCAATGACAGGTGGAATCCGAATCTTTGTGGTTTGTTGTACCTGGCAAATGGAGGTCTTTACACTCCCCCACCTTTCCTATCGGACTCCGCTTGGACTCTGCTCAGACTACTTGGACTCCACTCAGACTCCAATCAGACTGGCTTGGACTGGTCCATCAGCCAACTCCCTGCCAATGTTCAGTCCCAGTCCCAGTCCAATCTGAGTGGAGTCCAAGTGGAGTCTGAGTGGAGTCCAAGTGGAGTCTAAGTGGAGTCCAAGTGGAGTCTGAGTGGAGTCCAAGCCAGTCCACGGAATTCCTAGGAGAGTCTGAGTGGAGTGCACTCAGAGTGCTCAGACTGGCACATGACCACTATTACTAATATAAAAGAATCAAACCCAAGGTATTGATTACATGTATTACATAATTAGTACACAATATAACCACTAAGCAACAGTGTCTTGATGGTTTCCATATCTACTGGCACCATGTACTGTTGCCACGCTGCATGTGACAAAGCACACAGCCACGTGACTGCCAGCTCATCACCACTTCCATCCACCACCACCACCACCGTCGCCACCTCCCCTCCAACTCCCTCCCTTCCACCTCCCTCCACTGCCCCCCCCTCATCATGACACACCTCACCATTCCCATGCATGCCGCCATGCTAAGGCCACCATCTGGGGAAACCACATTGGGCACAAACGATGTTCATTGATTTTAGGTTATAACTCAGTTGCAACAAGACGGCCCCTGTAAGACCACAAGCACGCCACAGCCAGGGAGGGGACCAGGTATGTGAACAGGGACAATGACGGCCAGGGGGCACAATGGTGGGGCGCAGCAGCAGGGGGGAGGCAAGGAAGGGACATGCCACATCACCGCTGCGAGCCCCTGCTCACAGGGTGACGAGCAACCAGACAACACCCATGCGGCCCATGCCGCCTCGCATGGCAATGACCGACCGAGGCTTTGGGATTGTTAGGGTTAGGAGCATGTCATGTGACTGTATTACCAAGCTGCCAAATCTTGCCAGCAAAATTTATAAAACCTTCAGAATTAGTGATGTGCCTGGCCCGGCCCAAAGCCGTGAGCCGGGCCAAGCCAGGCCATTGGTGACGGCCCAGCATTGGCTTTGGCCCGGCTCAGAGGAGCTGAAAGCCAAAGCCGCCAGCTCAGGCCGCGGCTTTAGTCGTACTAATTTAATCATTGAAATATGTGTAAATTACTACTTTTCGAACCTTTTGTGAGCCCATTCTGTTTTGTAATTTGAAGTATATCATATAGCTCGTAGTACGTTGACGAGAAACATGGCGTCAGTAAACAGTCATCAACAACGCGTCAGTACTACGCGGGTGTGGCAGAACTCAGTGAGTTCTGCTTCAGTTCCTATCATCTTATACTTAATTCCAATTAATTTACACGTCGTTTAAAGGGCCTAGTGAGAGGAGAGGCCCACGGCGTGCCGTTTTTCGCATTTCAATGTTTTCACGATGTAGTAGCTACAACCTGGGTGTGGCTGAACTTGGTGAGTTCTGCTTCGTTCCTTATCTTGTTTTGCTTGTTTCTGATATATTTACATGTCGTTTAAAGGGCCTAGTGAGACGAGAGGCCCACGGCATGCCGTTCTTTCGCATTTCGAGTTTTTCACTATGTAGTAGCTACCAACCTGGGTGTGGCAGAATTCGGTGAGTTCTGCTTCGTTTCTTATCATATTATACTTGATTCTAATATATTTACATGTCGTTTAAAGGGCCTAGTGAGACGAGAGGCCCACGGCTTGCCGTTCTTTCACAGTTCAATGTTTTCATTATGTAGTAGCTACAACCTGGGTGTGGCAGAACTCGGTGAGTTCTGCTCCATTTCTTATCATCCTGCACTTGATTCTAATGTGTTTACATGTTGTCTGAAGGGGACACTGAGACAACAACTCCAAAACTGTGATGAGAATAGCTATAATGTGGCAGTGATATTAAAGTGCCAGCACTAATCAAGCCATCTTCAACCTCTTCAAGTTGAAACATTACTATTAGTACTAGTAATATATGTAACACCTCTTCGCTCTTTACTAGTAGTAGTACTAGCCTGAGCACTAGTGCTAGTGATCATTATATTTCGGATTCCGACTATACAGTCACCGTGACCAAACAAGTCTAACTCCGACACCGTGACAGCATTGTCACCGTCCGAGTCAGCCTTCCGACTCGGAGTCACTAGTAGTAGTAATCAGGTCCAACTTGAACTTATGGTGAGCTGCATTCAACCTTTTCTTCTCTTCTCTTGTCTGCCATCGTGGCAACTTGAACTCTCCATTCATTCCGAGTCTAGGATGTGACATTGTATGTCCTCCTAACAACTCGCCTTACGCGACGAGTTGTTTTCTAAGCCCACGCGATGTACTAGGATTCCCCTGTTTCTGAGCGCTTTCTGTTTGCTTCTGGCTCCTTCCTTCCAGGGTGTGACGTTGTACGTCCCCCTGAACGACTTGCCCTGGCGGCAATCTGTTTCTTCTTCAAGACCCTTGAAGCCCTCAACCGCAGACCTTTTTCCCTTTTTGGCGAAATGGCCATCTCTTGGGGGTGAGATGCTCGTGCCGTCTCGAATCAAATGATCTGCAGTTTATTTAATTTAGCCATTTTTTTTTGCACCGAATGGATTGAATGGATCCTGATGTATGTCCAATATCCTGTTGCAGAATTGTCCTCATCATTTGTAGGTTATTCTCCAATATGCAGGCTCAACCACAAGATGGTGCTCCCCGAAAACCTAACTCCCGAGATGCTTGTGGCTGAACCTACTATTTTACTGCACATGAAAGACTTTTCTGGACGTAAGTGTCTATCATTTTACTTGTAACTGGTTGGCTGATAATGTTTAACTTAGCACTCGCATCAACCAATGTGTTCAACGCACCCAGTGGGTCGCAAGATTCGGCGGAAGTGGATCTGTACTTTCAAAGTCACAGTATACCACGGCTTTTGCTTGCACTTGAGGATGTTGTCTCTTCCAACAGACCTTAAGTCTATCCCCTTTCATTCCGTCATCTGCCTCTCACTTCTGCGCAACATCCCTCCCTCCTCCCCGCCGCTCTCTACGAGCTCTCGCGCACCGACCCGCACGCCGACCATGCGTGGCTCTCCGTGGACGTGTGTTCCTCTGTTGTCCGCCTCTCTGCACAATATCCCTCCCTCCTCCCCGCCGCTCCCATGAGCTCTCGCACACCGACCCGCACACCGGACGTGCGCTCTGCCCTCTGGGGCATCATCCTATCCGCAGAAGACCTCCTGTGCCTCACGATTGCACTTCTCCCCATTCCTGGTGTGCCGTCTCTGGACTTCTATGTTAGTTAGCAGCGAAATTGATCTCCATTCGTACCAGTGAGACAAGCCAGCATGGGGGGGAGTCTGATCCACGATGGCGGTATAGTTTGCGGCAATAGCATAAGCTTAAGCTTTGCCTTCGGCAAGCCATAGAGATTTGATGCTGAACACAAAACAGCACACCTTGCGTTCATGTAAGTCTCAATGCAAGTGCAAACATTTCTCTAATTTACAGTTATAGGACTACCAACCACTCCAACCAATCCACCCATGTGACAATCAGGGGATTCAGCAGCGCAGGCCACTTACGGTTCAATTGTCATATGACGCACGACCCGGCCAATGATCAAGCATGGGTTTACCAGATGCCAGGGCGCCGGAGAGTGAGCTGGGAGACTGTTGGGATTATGTATACAAGAGTATACAGGCAAGCCAAGGCAGTTAACAAGCCTAGGGAGAAGGAATACAAGTCCTAAGCTTAAGGTTAGGGTTAGGATCTGCCACTGGTAGAGTCCAACACAGCCACAGGGAATAATATTAATTCCCGAGCTGCTACCCTTAATAAACTGGCCAAGACTACAAAGACTGCCAAGACTGTCTCCTATGCTATCCAGGGAACCCCCTATAATATACAATGATAGACAAGTCTATCTGGAGAATTATATAGGGGATATGACATAGTTATTCCATTATTAACTGGTACAGGGGTCTATTACAGAATACCTCCTTTATATATTAAAGGAGTGCATTACACTATACCTCCTAACTGTGTAGTATAAATATTGCACATCATGTAGGAGATGATAATAACATTCCTCCCTGTTGCAGTCTCCCTCACTCACTAGCCTTTGAGATTAAACCTCATCTTCTTAACCTTGCCCTTAACTCTTCCTGTCACTGTTCAGCACTCCATTCCCAACAGGTTATGGGCCCTGACCCTGAACTAGACATGGATTATGAAGGGGACCAAGAAGACGACCATATATCATTATTTGGGGAACCCCCTGCACAAGAAACCCCTAAACGATCAGGAAGAGTATATACTTCCAGAGCACAAGAGAAGCGCAGACAACGGATCAATACACCAGAGGTTGATCCGGTTATAAGAATACCTATTTCCTTAATTCGGACCAAAGAATACTCAAACGTAAACAAGATCGCTGATCGCGATCATTTGATGGATGAAAACTGGCACGAATGGAAAGAGAGAATGTTGCGTGTTTTTATTAATTGTGACATAACGGGATATGTTTTTGGGCAGACAAACCGACCGGATCCAAATATAGATCCGGAGAGTGCTTACAACTGGGACAAAAACGATACTTGGGCACAACAAGTCATTATCCACAACGTTACCTCCTCGCAAATAAATCACGTCGGATCAAAACAAAGCGCAGAAGCTATGTATACCGCATTATCAGTCACTCATGAAAACAAGGCACATCAAACAGTTAATCAACTGCAGTGTCTATTATATGAGACAAAGGCTGATAATTCCGACGACCTCCTAAAGCATTTGGACGTCTTGAAGTCTTACCGAGACCGGATCAACAGGTTTCCAAATATAGAATTCCATATCTCAGATACCCGATTTAAATCGATCATTTCGGCATCCTTACCAAACTCTTGGCAAACATATGTCGAGCCCTACAACGGAAATGCAAATGATCCAAATGACTTAGATCCAAAGCGCCGCCTAATTTCGGACGCATTTATTGGATTATTAAGGGAAGAATACAAATTACGGCTTAACCGGAATAATGGGAATAATAACTCCGGCGGAATTGTAAACCTGGCTAAAATCCAGATGACCGCCCAAAAGGAGAAAACCCTTGAAAACCGTCTTACCGATCGTAAAAAATCCCTGAAGCCATATTGTGATCATTGTAAGCGCCCTGGACATTGGTCCAGTAAATGCCGAAAATTCCAAGGCAATAAATGCCATCATTGCGGAAAAATTGGACATCAGGCAAAAAATTGTTGGGGGAAGAAAAAGGAGAAAGATAAGGAAAAAGGGAAAATAAAACCTGTGGAACAGTCCAATGCTGTGGAGGAATTTATTGCATTTTCAGCTCAAGAAGAACATTATAATTTTGATTCCTATGATGCTTGTAACGATAACGATGCCGTAATGGACGAGCGTTTGATCTACTACAACTGGTTGGCTGACTCAGCAACAACATCGCATGTCACGCATCAAAGAGAAGCCTTCAAAACATACACTCCAATGAAAAATAATTCCGTAACTGGGGTAGGTGGATTGGAAGCTAAAATTGCAGGCAAAGGAACTGTTGAAATAATTTCAACATGCAATAATCAAAATTTTAATATTCATCTGGAAGACGTCCTACATGTGCCTGGAACACGAAACAATTTAATTTCGTTGGGGCGATGGGATGCGGCCGGCGGAAAATATATTGGAGGACAAGGAAAATTAATCCTCACAACAAAAGACGGACAACAACTTGCAGAAGGTAAGAAAATTAATAACCATTTATACAAAATGAAAATGGTATTAAAAAATTCAAGCAAGCCATCTAAAACTCCTGCCGTTAATCAAACATTCGTCGGAAACGTAAAACCACTTAGTTGGGAAACTTGGCACCGACGATTTGGACATGTAGGATATTCTGGACTTCAACAATTATTGAGCCGAAATTTGGTAATCGGTTTCAATGTCGACGAAAATAGTCCTAAACCGGATTGCGAAGCTTGCATCAGTGCAAAGCAACATAAGGAGCCTTTTCCAAAGTCGACAAAAAGAAACACAAAACCAGGAGAATTAACCCACATCGACTTGTGGGGAAAATACGCCATCAAATCTATTAATGGCAAATATTATTATCTCCTATTTGTGGATGATGCTAAAAGGTTCGTCACAATTGAATGTCTCAAAGAGAAAAGTGATGCAGCACAGGGGGTAATAAATTACCTTGCCCATTTGGAAACACAAGGCAAGAAGCCGAAGGGTATACAAATTGATTGTGGAAAAGAATTTGTTAACGAAAAACTGGAAAAATATTGCAAAGAAAGAGGTATAGAAAATTGACTTACCGCACCATACTCACCATCACAGAATGGAGTTGCGGAAAGGATGAACAGAACCCTGGTCGAATTATCCCGAGCAATGCTGGCTGCTAACCAGCTTCCAGAATTTTTATGGGAATTTGCAGTCTTACACGCTGCCTATATCCGGAACCGATCATTTACCAAACATCTTCGGGAAACAACACCTTATGAAGGCTGGCACAATAAAAAACCGGACGTATCAAATTTACGTGAATTTGGAGCCCCAGTATGGGTATTATTACAAGGCCAGAAAGAAGAAAGAAAAATGCTACCTAAATCAAAGCGTCGTGCATATGTCGGCTATGACGACGGCGCGGGAGCAATAAAATACTACAATGCCGAAACAAGAAATGTTCTCACCTCTCGGAACTTCCGACTTATAGACGCTAGAGATGAACCTGAGCCTCCCGAAGACATTGATGTTACACCCTCGACGGAGGGGGAGTCTGGTGGGGAAACACCGAATGTGACGCCGACGGGTAACTCCGATCAACGGATCACGGAACCGGCAAGGCAGCCTCGGAAGCGTAAACGGAATGAAAATGAGGGAAACATAGATATCACTAGACCACGGAAGACGCGTGCAAGTGATAATGAACCACGGAAAACTCGTGGAATTCGTACCGACTACAAACATCTTTACCACCTTGCGGAAGAGGAAGATGACGAAACCTTTCTAAATATAGAAGAAGCCTATGCAATAATAGCTGGAGACGAAATAAACAGTCTCAAAGACGCAAAACAATCCCCGGACTGGACGGAATGGAAAGATTCAATGCAAATTGAATTAGACTTGCTCAAAGAAAAGGGTACTTGGGAACTTGTCGAAAAACCTCCAGATGCCGTTCCAATCTCAAATAAATGGGTATTTATTCGGAAACGAAATAAAGAAGGGGAAATTGTACGATACAGAGCGCGGCTAGTTGCAAAAGGGTATGCACAAAGACCCGGTTATGATTTCACAGAAACTTTTTCACCAGTTGTACGAATGGACACACTCCGAGCGATTTTAGCACTCGCATCAGAGAAAGGTCTAAAAATACAACAGATGGACGTAAAGGGCGCATACCTCAATGGCACACTACAAGAGACTATATACATGGAACAACCTGAAGGATGTAATGATGGAACAGGCCGAGTATGCAAGCTATTTAAACCGCTTTATGGATTAAAGCAGGCAGGTCGAGAGTGGAATAACGAATTTGATGGTAAACTTAAAATTCATGATTAATGGCAGATCCTTGCGCATATATTCGATGGGATGAAGAAAATATAGGCATCATAACGGTATGGGTAGACGACACCCTGCTTTTTGCATCAGCAGATAAAATGATGAAGCATATGAAAAATGCGTTAACATCAGAATGGGACGTCACCGACCTTGGAGAGCCTAGCAAAATCGTGGGCATAGAAATTACGTGCGCCAATGATAGCATCAAAATATCTCAAGAAAAATATATCGAGAATGTCCTTCGTAAAGAAGGCATGATTGATGCAAACCCTGTTGGAATGCCAATGGACCCAAATATTAAATTAATTGAAAACCCAGATTATAATGAGCTGAATCGGAGCAATTCATACACCAAATTACTGGCATGTCTACAATTCATTGCAAACTCCACGCGACCTGACATTAGCTTCGCTGTTAATAAATTGGCAGCATATACCGCAAACCCGGGCTTACAACACCACGGTGCAATAAAGCGGATACTACGGTACTTAGCAGGTACGAAAACTCTTGGAATTATTTACAGAAAATCCCAGGATGAGACTGAAAACAATAACCTTTTCCATGGATTTGCCGATGCATCATTTGCAAATTCTGAGGACTTCAAGTCCACCACAGGATATGTTTTCCTGACAGCAGGGGGAGCAATAACTTGGAAATCAAAGAAACAAACAATTATTGCATTATCCTCAACGGAAGCCGAATATGTGGCATTATCCGAAGCTGGACGCGAGGCCACTTGGCTAAGAAATTTGTATGGTGAACTCGGATACACCCAAGAAAATCCAACAATTATTCAAGGCGATAATGAAGGGTCAGTAATTTTAACCCATAACCCTCAATTTCATCAGAGGTTGAAACATATTGCTATACGGCATCACTGGGTCCGAGATTTAGTCACCAACAAAATTATTGATATTCAAAACTGTCGTGATCCGGAACAAACAGTGGACATATTAACAAAGGCTTTACCAAAGCCTAAGTTTTCACGGCATAGGGAAGAGATGGGAATTCAGTCAAAAATAACTCAGTAGCTTTCCTTGGTGAGATTGGTTTTTCCCAATGGGTTTTCCATCCACAGAGGTTTTGACGCACCTGAAAGAAAATTATTAACCACTCCAGGGGGAGTGATGACATTCACAGAACCATTCCACTCATTGTCCTACACTGCCTAGGCTTGAGGGGGAGTGTTGGGATTATGTATACAAGAGTATACAGGCAAGCCAAGGCAGTTAACAAGCCTAGGGAGAAGGAATACAAGTCCTAAGCTTAAGGTTAGGGTTAGGATCTGCCACTGGTAGAGTCCAACACAGCCACAGGGAATAATATTAATTCCCGAGCTGCTACCCTTAATAAACTGGCCAAGACTACAAAGACTGCCAAGACTGTCTCCTATGCTATCCAGGGAACCCCCTATAATATACAATGATAGACAAGTCTATCTGGAGAATTATATAGGGGATATGACATAGTTATTCCATTATTAACTGGTACAGGGGTCTATTACAGAATACCTCCTTTATATATTAAAGGAGTGCATTACACTATACCTCCTAACTGTGTAGTATAAATATTGCACATCATGTAGGAGATGATAATAACATTCCTCCCTGTTGCAGTCTCCCTCACTCACTAGCCTTTGAGATTAAACCTCATCTTCTTAACCTTGCCCTTAACTCTTCCTGTCACTGTTCAGCACTCCATTCCCAACAGAGACCCCAAAATTCAAGGCAGTGGTTCAAACGCAGGCATTAAAGAGGGAGTTAAAAAAGAACTTTTCTTACTTCCAGTTGAAATCTGTGTCTGGTGCGTTATTTTCTCTGTGTATCCTGTATCATGGCTAAATGCATTCAGGATAGTTGTGTTGTTGGAATATGAACGGTTTCAGTGATACAGTCAATGCCAACAAACATCAATCCTTTCGTCCTCAAAGCCTGAATCTCATGATAAGAAAATGTCCAGTATTTTTGATGACCATGACGCCCCCTACCTCGACAACCCCTACCTCGACAACCTCCCAAAATCCGCCTCCGTCGTCCGTCTCAGCATCCCTCCCTCCTCCCCGCCGCTCTCTACAAGCTCTCGCGCACCGACCCGCACACTGACCATGCGTGGCTCTCCGCGGACACGCGTTCCTCCGTCGTCTGCCTCTCCCATCTGCACAACACCTCCCTCCTCCCAGCCACTCCCACGAGCTCTCGCTCACCGACCCACACGCCGACCATGCGTGGCCCTCCGCAACATCCCCGCCGCTCCCATCAGCTCTCTTGCACCGACCCCCTCGCTGACCGTGCGTGGCTGGAGACCCAGTTAGCTGCTAGGTGCATGGTACCAATTCACATGCCTATTCCCTCATACAACAATAATTGATTACATTACTGGAACCTGTAGCTGGAGCATTTTGGGGGGGCTTTTCTAAGAGGTACCGAAATCAGACAAAATGTATGACCAGATAGATACAAACATTTTTTGTTCAAATTTTGACTACATTAAGGAACCTGTAGCTGGGTGCCGAAATCAGACAAAATGTATGACCAGAAAAATATGACCATTTTTTGTTTGAATTTTGACTACATTAGGGAACCTGTAGCTGGAGCACTTTTTTTTTGGCTTTTCTAAGAGGTGCCGAAATCAGACAAAATGTATGATCAGATAAATATGACCATTTTTTTTATGAATTTCACTATGCAGACCTATCTTTCCCACAGTGTAGACCAATGTACTTAGGGATCTGCACGGGTAACCCGTGGGTACTTTTGAGCATACCCGTACCCGTACCCGCGTCTACCCATACCCGTCAACCCGCGGGTCACGAGGCGCGGGTCACGGCGGGTACGGGTTTCGTCAGGGGTTGTAGCAACAAAAATGCATTTATTTAATTATATATTTAACTACAATTATCAAACCACCCTACGAGCAGGTGCTCGTAGGCATGGGGTCGCCAGTGGGCCCAACAAAACAAAGAGGAAAAGAAAAAAAGAAAAAAAAGGAAAAGAAAAATAGAAAAAAAGAACGTCCGCTCGTCGCTGCATCACCCCACCCGCGCTCCACGCCACGAGCAGTGGCTCGTGAGGCTGGGCCGGGTGGTGTCAGTGGGGCTCCTGGGCCCGCCCGCCATGTCCCCTCGGCTATCGGGACCTGCCTTCGCGTTGGGCTCCTGGTGCGCCCTGGTGCCCATTGGGGCCTCCCGTCGCATCCAAGGGGTGTCCCCAGGGCTCTGGGGGGCTCCCATCGTGTCCCCCTGGCTGGTGACGTGGCCTGGCACGTCCCCGTCGCGTTCCATCATTGCCCTTCACCCTGCTGTCGTCTGGGGCGGGTGCCGCGTGGCAGGTCGGATGGGAGTCCCCCGGTCGAAAACCAAGCCCCCCACCCACCCCGCGAGCAGGGGCTCGCAGGGCTGCATGAGGGGCTGTTTGGGGCTGCTAGAGGGAGAGGGGAAGGAGGGGGGAGCGCGGGGGGGGGGGGGGGGCGTCAGTGATGTGGCAACAGGAGGGACGCGATTCGTGGCGCACCTCGCGGGTACCCCGCTCCTCGGGCCTCCCGGCACCTCCCTGGGGCCGTCCAATTCCCCTTCGGGGCCCTCACATCCCATTTGAGTGGGGAGGAGGGGCGGCACACCTGGCGTTCGTTGTTACAAATAGAAAAGCTGAAATTTCTTTTTTTGTTAGCTAAAAAAGAATTGACAAGGTAAAAAAAACTTACCACTTACCATAGGGCCACAGGCCCCATGGAGATGGAGAGGGAGGGAGGGAGGGAGGGAGGCGTTGTCGTCGTGGGTGGTGGTGGTCAATGGTGAGCTGGCAGTCACGACGCGTGGTGACGCGTGGTGACTGATGGTGACGCGAGTGTGAAAAAAAATAGTTTATTAGTTTAAAAGCATAGAAATGAAATGAAAATACTTAATATTGGGGCCCAGTGGCCCCATAATGATGGAGTGGACGAGGGAGGAGGGGAAAGGGAGGACGAATGAGGGAGGGGCAGGCGGTTGTGCAAGCGGCTGTGTAGTAAAAAAAACATAGGTAAATAACGCGTGAACAATCAACGAAAACGCGATTACTTTGTCCACACAAGGCCAAATGGCCCGTGCGCATCGCAGGGTTATATAAACCCTCACGTTTCAACCATCCACGCTGGGTTCGCCCCTCTTATTTAATTTTTAATATCTAGTTAAAATAAATTTACATAGATAGTAGTTAAAAATAATAGTTGCTATATATATATTGAGTCCTCGCCCCCTCTTGGTGACGGGTAAGGGCACGGGTCCAAGGGTACGCCAAGTGTGACCCGTACCCGTACCCTTGAGTACCCGTACCCGTAACCCGTGCGGGTACGCCAAACCCGTGCGGATCCCTAAATGTACTACAGGAATAATTTTTTTCTTTTTGGGAAACTGCTCTGTGGTGTATAGCCATGAGACAATATGGCAGGAGTTTGTAACCTAGAGCCTCTTTTTTTTGTTTTTTCAAGAAGGCCAAGTTCGCCACTAAGTACATGGTACAGGAGTTCATACATGTATTCCCCACACATGAGGACAATTGACCATACTACTGGAGCCTGTAGCTAAAGCACTTTTCTTTTGGCTTTTCCAAGAGATACTGAGATGAGACAAAATGTATGACAGGATAAATGTGACCATTTTTTATATGAATTTCCCCCTGCAGGCTTATCTTTCCCACAGTACATGACCAATGTACCATGAGAATATATTTTTCCCTTTGGGAAACTGCTCTGTGGTATGTATGGTAATATAGCCATGAGAAAATATTACAGGAGTCTGTAACCTAGACCCCCTTTTTTTCTTTTTCAAGAAGGCCAAGTTGGCCACTAAATACATAGTGCAGCAATTCATACATGTATTTCTCACATGTGAGGACAATTGCCCATGCTACTGCAGCCTGTAGCTAAGCACTTTTTTTTTGGCTTTACCAACAGATACCGAGATGAGACAAAATGTATGACAGGATAAATGTGACCATTTTTTATATGAATTTCCCCTGCAGGCTTATCTTTCCCACAGTACATGACCAATGTCACATGAGCAGGAATTCTTCCTTTTGGGAAACCGCTCTGTGGTATATATGGTAGCTGTAACTACAACTGTAATAATTTTACATATTTTATATATTTCACTTATTACAGCCAGGCTGTATGGCCATAGCAAAAAAATCCGGATTCGGTGATGGTATGGCAGAACTCGGTGAGTTCTGCTTTGTTTCTTATCATCTTATACTTGATTCTAATATATTTACATGTAATTTAAAGGGGCTAGTGAGACGAGAGGCCCACGATGTGCTGTTCTTTCACATTTGATGTTCTTGCTATGTAGTGGCTACAACCTGGGTGTGGCAGAACTCGGTGAGTTCTGCTTCATTTCTTATTATCTTATACTCCATTATAATCTATATATATGTTGTTTGATACCCCCATGAGATGAAAGGCTTACACTAAATTGTTCTATCACATTCCAAGGTTTTTTTTATTCCACATGGGGCCTTCTGGAACTTGGGCCCAATATTTTTTCCATGCCTATTTGCATCACAGATAAATTTGACGAGAATGTGTGCCAAAAGCCGTGGCTTGGGCCAAGCCGTGAGTGGCGGCTTTGGCTTGGCCCAGCTCTCGAGAAAGCCAAAGCCGGCTCAGGCCAAGCCAAAGCCGCGGCTTTTGGGCCAAGCTGGGCCGGAACATCACTATGAATCAGAATGATGGAAAAACACCTTTACATGCAAAAGACAAAAAAGAGAATTTTATATATAACATGACATCTAAAAAGGATATGAGCATTCTGACTTCTGGGACATCTTTGTAGACATCTAAGCTATGTTTCCCAGTGCATCGAATTGTGACAAGTTGTTGTTGTGGTGAACAATAACTGTTATTGTTGCTTACATAAGGGGTGTTGGTTCCTGGCTTCCTCTATCTTAGAAAGAAGCATGTAGGGTGAGTAGGATCATCGCGTTGCTCTTTACATGCTAGCAGGAAGACAGCGGGGAAGACGGCAGGGAGTAGACGAGGAGCGGCGAGCGGCGAGCGCACTGGCCTATCAAATGACCGAATAAGGTAATCAATTGATCGTTGTGATAGACAGCGATCAGTGTTTACGGCCGGTTGCCCAAAGAGGGCATATGCGTTTTCAGGCTAGCGAAGGTGCTTATTTTGGAGAGGGGGTGTGTTTGCAAAATTTTGCAAACTCAGGTGGCTTCTAACTAGACCGTGATATGCATGCTACACCTGTTCTTATTAAGTAGAATATTGTTTTGCAAAATAATGACAGCCATGCCTGGTTCTGCCACCTGGTTTATGATCAAAGTTGAACCTTGATTCCGGACTTCCCCGGAGTGAAAAATTTCCTTCAAATCAAATCCAAATCATGTCTGAATCGTGTTCAATCACAACTCTGAACGTCCCTAATGACAAATGACCCATTTGTTAACAAGAGGAAGCCCTTGTCTTAACACCCTTCGGGGAGACATAAAGTATGTGGTTTTTTTACTGGACAGTGTGATTTAATTTAGTATACATATATGTATATATATATTCAGAAACCCTGATGCACATGGTATGCACAACTTCAATTTATTATTGTACAGTAACCCAGTGGGCTACAAAAAAGGACGAAAAAACAACAAAACACTCAAACAAAATCAGATAGGTTCTTCTCGTCAGTGGGAGTATCCAAGTTCGATTGTCAGCAGGAAGTGATCGCGCTCTGTCCTCCTCTTCTTTAATGGTCATCGGTGGGTACACTGCCATATCGGCGAAGGAATCGGTAGGAGGGGAGACATATACACTTAGCACATAATAGATGGCCGCAGCCCTGGACAACGAGCAAGACTTGAGTTACCAGCAGCTCCAGGAGAACATCAACGAAAACGTACATGAGGATTCCAAATAGCCAAGAGAAAGAGTACAGATGGAGAATTCCAGCGTTTACTTTAACGCTCAGCGGAGCGATCGAGTAAGCAAGACCGGGAAGAAGTACAGACACAGGAATGCTGAATAGTGAAAAAGACGATTATGCCTTCAATGTTCAACCAGCGTGGCAACGTACAAGAAAGAGACAAAGGCACGCCAGTTCCAGCCGTGATCATATCGATAGAGACCATGAGGGTCATACAGCTGGCCCACGTCGAGAACACCTTTGCGGACGAGATAGTAGTCGCTACACATCACTCCAGCCAGAGGACCCATGAAGCTGAGGATGTGGGATCGATTAAAGATATAATCGGAAGTCACCACTGGCACGTGCGATACGTACCACGAATAACCTGAGAGGAATGAAAGCAAAGCTGCTGCATTCTGTGTGTCCAAGCAAGAGAATGAGATTAATGCAAAATAGGAAAGCATGAGAAAAAAAATACGAACTGCAATGATGTCCCAGCTATATGGACAATGAGTACGCAAATTAAGAAGAACGAGCCCACTCACGGGCAGGAAATAAGACAGAAGATGCTCATCAGGACGGCAGCCCGTCTAATGTTGATGTATTGGGGGAAGATCCCTTTATCGGGAAACATCAGGCCATGTAAGCCCAGTGTCATTCCAAATCAAACCGACCGGAAATATCGTTTCCAAATGGGAACGAGCCAGCTGTCGTGATACGTAAATTAAGGAGCGCAAAAGAAACCGTTTCGTTGAAGATTCACCAGCTAAAGTACAGCATAAGTTTCCGAAAAAAATGGGGGCTTGCGGGACGAAAGCGACTGACCAATTTGATTACCCAGAGTTGCAATCATCATGGCGAAGCCCGCAAAGAATTTAATAGGTCGCGAATGGAACGAGCCAATGACAGCAGGTAGGAACCACTCGTACTCTGTGAAAGACGCCGTAGTCAAGATCACAGTGAAAAAAAAACAGTAGGAAGGAGGATAAACTTACTTCCCCAAATTTTCTGATACGCCGAAGTAACGAAGATTGGGCTAAGCGCGCCAAAAGTACCGATCACTGGCAACAGCAAGGCCTGCGACACGCTAGCCTTGTGCGATTGACTGAAACGAGCAAAATCGGGCATATTGACTGCGAGACTGGAGAACAGGCCGATGATTACGTTGAGTGCTTGAAGAGCAGACCATACGCGGCCCACTTTGGGATTGATAACCGTTGGGCCATGGACAAGAGGACCTCCGTCTTTGGTCACGATAACAGCCTGGGTGAAATATCAGCCGAGGTGAAAATGGAACTACAGATGTATAGTTGACCCATAGGAAAAGCGCACTAGGATTAATACGTCAGGTTCCCGGAGGTAAAAAGGGAGAAAAGCACCCACAACCAGGTCGGAGTGACCAAAATAGTCTTAAACATGAAGAAATCTAATAAAATTATCAGAGCGTTGGGTGCAGTGCTTGGTTAGCCACCATACATCGGAGCTTCCTAGGAGTCACATTAGCGCCCAATTTTTCCCACCAAGGCCGAATATACGAACTTGATAGGGAGCATACTGACGTAGGTCTGAATGCCCCAATAAAGTACGACACTGAGGATACCCGCTGACGTGATATTAGCCGACTTGGGGAGATGATTCCAGGTCTGGAATTTGGGCCAAATTGCGGAAATCATATTTTCCAAGAAACCTCCGGCCTACAAGTGAAATGCGGTAGATATAAGGATATTATATGCATGAGAGGGTAACGAACTTGAACAACTGAGATAGCCGTCCACAAAAGTGCAACTGTACTCCTGATCAAAATCATGGGTATGCATCCCCACATTCCGCTATGTGGTGAAGATGTGAGGCACTCCGAGAAGTCACATGGTCGTCGACTCACAACGAGGCCCTCACAATCACAGGGAATGGGACATGGTATGTAGCAGCAATACGACCGGTGAGACTGACAACTAATCCTGGACCAAGTAATGCTTATCTATCTTGTTTGAAGGTGACGAATCGAGAAAACTGATACCACACAAGAAGAATCCAGCAAATGTGACTGAATGACTATGATATCAGAAGACGTAGGAACGACGCTTGATCCGGGGTACTTACTAGGGATGACTTCACGAGCACTGAAGCCGATAGACATTGCCGTAGAGATAGTGGACCATAGGGGGGGCTGAGTACGAGAGACAAAGTGAGCTGTAGGTTGCAGACTGTGAGGTATGGATGTATCATACAGCAAGCATATCGGAAATCCAGTACGCTGCGAAACTGCCAATGCCCCAGACACGCAATGCAACAGGAGCAGGATCGATGTCAGCATTCTATCAAACCCAAGTCAGCGGCGTCCCCCGTTAGAAAAGGAATCTACTTACCGACCATCGTGGGTCATTAGCGTAAGTTCCCGGGGACGGTTTGAGTTTCAGTGAGAAACGAGGCTTCTTTGGTCCCGAGATCTTCATGGTGGTACAGCAGAATCCAGGGAGAACTTGAACCGCAAACTACCTTCTTGTCTTTAACTTCGTGCACCTCCTTATCCTGGACGGTGTCAAAAGAGCGCAGTTAGGAAGGCATGCCTGGAAAGGCTTATCTTTCGTCGTTCCTGTGGGGGCGTCGGCTGTTCAAATTCTGCTATGATTGTAACTAACAGGGCGCTCATGAGTGTGGTGCTTGGGGATACTTGCCAAACGAGGTGGTGTATGTCCAGCAATTTCAAGTTGAAAATAAACAGCGACGGGTCAATTAAGGCACTCACCGATGCCACAAACTACGCGATGAGTTTTCAAATCATCCAACATGCCAGGAGCGTACATTCAGCCTGCCCTCTATAGTCAACGAAATTGAGTTCTGTCGAGTCTACCCAGAAATAGTACGCCGTCGCGTCATTTTCTGGCAGCCCATTCCGTACACCTTTCCATGCTTTCTAAGGGCGAGGGCAGCCTAACCAGGATGAGCAGCGTTAAATTTCGTCTTGCAGGTAGCAAGTTAACAAGTTGTTAACTTGCTACCTGGAAGACGAGATTTAACATCCGGACCTCCCTCGGTCCTGATAGAAACGTGCCTGACATGAAGTACGACACGTACTTTGTATCCACCTGCATACCACTCTTCCAAGTATGGTTTTTCTCTTAATGAGTTGTTATATGGTCCTGAGTGTGCCCTCGAGGAACACGTTCATCATCACGTGACATTATTTACTGGTCATCCACGGCATTGACACTGGTTATCGATTTACTCATGCGTTACGCTTTCAGCGATCGGGCGATATGGCCGCCCAGCTGCTTATCGATAAGCACCTAGTCCTTTGTTTGGTCTTCCAGTGTACCTCCGTCAACATGATTCTGTCCGCCAATGCAAAGCCTTATACATTCAACTTCGATCCCGCTAAGACTGCACTTCTACTCAGTAAGTTCGAAAGTATACTTGCTTTTCCATGTTAGAAACAACGGTGGCTTTGATGTTCCACAGTCGACTTTCAACGTGATTTTATCGAGGAAGGCGGGTTTGGTCAAATACAGGGCGGCAATCTGGCAGCAGTCCAAGCAGCAGTCAAACCCGCAGCTACACTCCTCCAACTCTCTCGGAGAGCAGGTCTTATGGTTGTGCACACCCGGGAAGGGCACGAGCCTGGCTTGAGCGATTGCCCCACCTGCAAGGTTCATCATCTAGTTCCTTCCCTTGGATCGATGACTACAGTACTTCTGTAGCTTACACGACAAGCGGGTGCTCCAGATTCAAAACATACTGTTGTAATTGGGGGAATCGGCCCCAAGGGCAGCCGTCTACTTGTCCAGGGGGAACAGTAAGTCCCCGATAAACAGCTTTTCTACAATCGCTAATCATAGCTTGTGACAACTTGAAGCATGCATGATCTCGTCGACGAGCTGAGGCCAATTCCGGGTGAATTCGTCGTTGACAAACCAGGAAAAGGTAGGAGCTGAATTCCTGTCTTCTTCGTTTTGCCGACGAGTGACCCAGGAGCATTCTACGCGACCGAACTTCACCAAATCCTCATTAACGCTGCAGTATCACATATCATCATCGTTGGTGTAACGACCGAGTGTTGTGTGACCACAACGCTCAGAGAAGCAAATGATCGCGGTAAGGCCATTTGTTTTTGGGAACAGCAATATCTTGACAGAGCTGGCAAAGGGTTTGAATGTGTAGTTGTCAGCGATGCAACCGATGGATACGTCGCTCATTTTAAGCATGTTGCTCTCGAGATGATCACTTTCGCTGAGGCAACGTTTGTGATTAATCCCGCTTTTGTTTTCAACTGATCCATGCTACAGGGATTATTCGGCTTTGTTTGCGATTTGCCTTCTATTTTGTTGCCACTGGAGAAGTACGCCGAAGAGTGCGATGATTTGGCCCCTACTGCCTGGGATGGGTCGATGGACATTCAAACACTCAAATATCTCTATTCCCGTGGTGTTATCACCCCTGAGGACGTGGTCAACGAGGTCTACAAGCGTCTCGAGCTTCCCACTGCAGATCCTGCCGTATGGCTGCATGTCATTCCCCAGGCTGAGGCAATTAACCGCGCACGCGAGTTACTGCAGGCGTTCCCCGATCCGACCACTCGCCACCCCTTGTTTGGCATCCCTTTCTCGGTGAAGGACTCTATTGATATCAAGGGAGTACCGACAACAGCAGCGTGCCCTGCATATGCATATGTTGCTGAGAGCGATGCTCCGACGTACGCAACATTGATCGAGGCTGGCTGCATTCCGATTGGGAAAGTGAATTTGGTAGGTTAGAGCGTTCTCTAGCTATGCTCCACCATCTCACGTTGTTTGTTTCACCTGAAGGACCAACTGGCGACCGGTCTCGTCGGGATGCGATCACCGTACGGCCAACCAGCGTCTGTATTCTCCCCTAATTATGTCTCCGGTGGCTCCTCTTCAGGGTCATGTGTATCGGTTGCCTCCAATCAAGTCTCTTTCTCTTTGGCCACCGATACTGCTGGGTCCGGGCGTGTTCCTGCTGCATTCAACAACATAATTGGCTTCAAACCGACCCGAGGCACAGTAAGTTTCTATAGTTTATGAAGGCACAGATTCTGAAACTCGCGTGTTCGCTAGATACCTTCAGCTGGTGTTGTCCCTTGTTGCTTGAGTCTGGACTGTATTGCCATAGAAGCTTCCAAAGTCGAGGATGCGCGCACCGTTTGGAGTGCTCTCTTCAAGATTGATGAGCGCGAGCCATATTCGAAACTCTACCGACCACCCTGGGCTCTCGCTCCTCGCGCCGTCCTTCAACCTGGAGAGAATTTCAAGTTTGGGATCCCACAAATTGGCTCGGAATCCCGCAACCTGGTCACGAAGGAATTTAACGAACTTTTCGAAGCGGCGGTAATCCTTGTGCAGTCTGTGGGTGGCCAGCTCGTCGATGCCATTGACTACACTGTCTTTGAGGACGCTGGGAAGCTGCTGTACGAGGGGAGTTTCGTTGCCGAACGTGTCTCGGGTGTGAGAGATTGGTACGATGCTCACCCAGCACCAACCGAGCCTGACGTGAAGGACCCGCTGTTGCCGGAGATACGAGCGATCTATTCTGCTGCGTTAAACAACTTTTCCGCTGCGGATGCGTGGTCTGACGCCCTCAAAATGATGACAAGCCAGCGTCTTGCTCATGTTGAGTTTGGAAAGATAAATGTGCTCATAGTGCCGACAACCCCTATGCATCCAACGAAGATGGAGTATCTTGCTGACCCCATCGTCCTCAATCACAAGCTCGGAAAGGCGTGTATTTCTGCCTTTTGCAGTGCTTCGTAAACCATCGAGCTGACGTTTCTTTTGCTCAAAATTTAGTTTACGCACTTTGCCAATATTCTCGACCTCGTGGGCATCTCCTGCCCGGCTGGGTTCACTCAGGATGGGATGCCGTTCGCGATCACGATCCTTGGGCAAAGCTTTTCAGATGGTATGGTGCTTGAGATAGCCAAGCGATTCGAGGCCGCTGTTCGTCAACCGGCAGGCGTAAATGGAAACCGTTACGTTATCGGAAGACAACTGGACTAAGCTGAGTTAAAGGGACCACGCCTCTGGCAGAATTCCACCACTTAGGTGAGTAGGGGCTTGATTCGGAGGTAGATTATGCGAAGAGGAAAGTTTTCTAGGGGTTGGTCGTTCCTATCTCGGTATCGAGTTGGATTTAATCATAAACAATATGATTACGGTGGAACTTATCCTGATTTCGCACCGTTGAGACTGCTGTTTTCGGTAGTCAATATTCGATCTTACTTCCAGCTTAATCCACCAACGAGTTTCTGAATTTGCTTGCCATGCAACTTCAAGTTAACCTGTCGTCTACCCGTCGAGCCAAAGGCCCATCGTATTGACTGCTTTTTACACATTCATCATGTGAGTATCAAACTACGACTTTCCAAGCAGGGATTCTTCTCCCTAAACCGTTTCCAAAACTGCTACTTACCCGACTGTTTTGCCGCATTGGATCTGACTGTATCATATGTTGCACAAGTCCACATTTGGATCAGGTGAATTCAGATTCATAAATGAGGTCCAGTTCCTGAAATTTTTCTTATCCGCATGTTACCAACTCACGTACCTAACCCCCTAGTGCATGCACATCCCGCAATCTGGTCCTAAGTCCTCTTGTGGCTGTACGGAAGGCTGAGAGAGTGGTTCGAGAGAGCGTACAGAAGGGGCGAGGACGGGGCCTTTCTTGGGCATCTCGCTGCCCAGAACGAAAGCAGCGATGATCCCGTGAAGCCGAAGAGGAAGAAGAGGAAGTTCCTTGACGGCGGAGGCTGCTGTTGGACATGAGTAATTGGGAGGGAGTGACGATCAAGGCGAAAAAAAAAAGAAAAAAAAAGAAAAAAAAAAAGAAAAAAAGACGATGGCGGAGGCAGAGGCAGAGGCCGGGAAGGGAAGGGAAAGAAGTTTAGAGCCGTGAGTGCGGAGGGAATTTAATTGGCTTTCTTGACGGGAGAAGATGAGCTGTAGCCTGTGATATGATGAGCGTTGCCCTCGTCCTTGTCATGCTGACCACCGACCACAGCCCCCGTCCCAGATTTCTACCAACAGTCCGTAGATTCACGAGTCACGCCAAGCCGAATATCACGTTTCTGAATGTCATTTCTGTCATTTCATCATACAATTATATTTAGAAGGGTATTCGGTAGGGTATCGTCGATGCATAGGATGTCGGACGCGACAAGTAGGTAAGTATACCATATGTATGTAACAGACATAATTTGCATATTTGGATACGAACTGACGGTGAGGCGGCGTCTATGGCGGGGTATCATGAACGAGTCGCAAAACTGGCGATAACGAAAACACAAGGACGATTACGTAGCCGGATGATTGATCCTTGCAGGACAGATAGCTTATAAAACAAGATGTTGATTCATATCCTATTCAGTTCACAGAGTTGAGTGAGGTTCTTAAATGGAAAATCAAGATCGCACCAGAGGCAGTGGGCTAGACACCTTCAAGCGTAACAACAGCGTCAGTACATTGCATTACAGAGAGGACAGGAGTATTCACAAACCTGGGGGGCAGCAATTGGTCCGAACTCCTCTGGACTGTCCCATTCCTTCTTCAACCTCTTGGTCAAAGCTCGAAATCGGGCACTGAGATACGTATACAGTCATTAGTGGCCAGGCAGATGACACAGCGAACATGATGATAATTACGTGGTTTGGCGTATAAAACGCTTTAACGTCGGGCGTGGCTCCTTCTCTGGAAGTCGTCGTCGAATGCAGAACCACTGAGTGATAATGAAGATTTACGAACCCAAGAACTGAATTATAAACTGAGAAATTGACAAGTGTCAGTCGATGCCATATGGTGCACCACTATTGTGTACTTCACTCACATTAGTCATGGATGAGCCGTCCCCCGCCTCGTATGCTTTCTGATCATCTTTGCATGCCGAGATACATATCTGATATACCCATCAGAGTTAAGAGGAGACATCGATTTAATTTGCCAGGCACTTACTACGTTATGAGACCATGCCGTACGTGGGCAGAACCCATCACACTTCGACTTCTCAGTCATTTGCATACGATGAGCGGCCACCGCGGGAGCGAGCGAGGACACAAGAGAAAACAGCCGATCGCCTCGTTTGCGATAAGGTTCTATGACTTTCAACGTGGTCAGCGTATGGTAGATGGTCTAACTCGGAAGAAGAATATACCTCGGCGAACAGCACGACGCCCTGAGGGGATTAAGCAAGTGGTCGACATTCTCAGGCATTGCGATAAGTCTTACATAGACTGCTCATTGCGTAAACCCGGTTGCAGCGAAAGTGCGGAAGATCTGCAGATCGACAATGTTAGAATATATCGGAGAAGGAAGTCGAGAAGGAACTGTAGACACCTAATAAAGTGCCGGAGTGGCAAGAGTCCAGAATTGCCTATGGTGAGGTGAGACTTCCTAGCACTGAGTTGGATACAGGGTTCGTACAGACCACGAGGCGGCTCTTCGGGGATAGGCGATCAACTAAATGCTCCTTTAATACCTGTGTGGTGAAGATGTTCCAGCGATCCCAACAATCTGGAGCGTCGAACTTACGTCATCCAGGATGCAGTTTTCATAATATTGTTTATCAGGATTATCGCTATTCCGGGTCTGTGGCCGTGAGTCGGCGGGGAGGATGCCTAGAGGAGTGTTAGTGGACAGACAATGTTATCCAACAAAAATCGAACCGACACTCGTTTTTCCCATCCTCCTCGTCGTCTCCCTCACAAGGTTGCTGAGCGGAATGACCGGCATCTTGACTTCAGTTTCAGTACTCAAAGTCTCTGGGAATGATGCTGGACGTTACAATAAAAGAAATAGCCGGCGCCATCTATCTGGTCATCGAGGAACCCTTCAAGTTTATTCATCTATAATACCGATTCAGTGAGATCGGTGAAATGGTCAGATCACACATCACTCACGATGTTCTTGTAAGTTGGCTGAACATCCGTGGAACTTCCCGGCCGATCCGTTAACATAACAATATTATCAGCTTTATAGTCAAAATGTTCTGGAACAGGTTGCCAAGTCAATTCCAATCCAAACCAGGGCCGGTCGCGAGACGGATCAGCGCACCGATAAGTAGGGTCCTCATTCTCTCAACGTCCCGCTGGGCTCCCACCAGTGGAGTGCCCATGCCTGTTGCAGAACCAGCAGCAACCAGAAGAGCCTTCTTTAGGTCCTTCCTGGGCACGGGTTTCAAGAAGGCCCAGGCATATCGCACTAAAAGCTGGATAAGATTTCAGTATTAGCGAACTCGTGCCAATGATAAACGCCCAGCAATGCCCACAAAAGGATGGATCTTCTTCTTCGTACGGATATTCTTAGGAATATCTGGCATGCGACCGGGATTGGTGCTACACAATCGATCTGCATCCGAGACGGAGATATTAGCGTTTTGCAGATCGCGTTTAGTAACTCGAACGTGAGTATTTCCCACCTTGGGACGTGGTCCGTGCTGAGCGTCTTGATAACTTAGTGAATAGCTTGAATGCGAGGTAAGTGACCTGCAAGAAGTAAATAACAAAGAGGTTAGAGGCGTTATCGATGGGGAGATCAGCACGACATATATATTTGCCGACTTAGACCAAGGCTGTGGCAGCATAATTTGACTCACGCATGGCACGTGTCCAACACCCCCATTCTGAACAATAACCACGAGTTTTTGCCACCAACCTGTCGCGAGATTTCAATTGCACTGCAGCCATCGACAGGCCCGTTTACGCGCTGAGCGCTGTGCAATGAGAAGTGTCGAACGTTTGACGCGTGTTCCGTACCACGTTTTGTTTTGGCGCGCTGATCATCCGAGTCATAGTAATACGCCTCTCCGAACTGGGTAAGATTCACCACCAGTCAAATACAGCGTGTTAACCTTCTATCCCAACATAATCGTGTCATTCCACGTTGAGTGGCCCCTCTTCCTCTTGGCCACTAACTCTAGACGCCGAAAGAAAGATGACAGAGTGACAAGCAAGCTGCACCGACTGACGTGATTTGAACACTCGTTTCTCGAGCCCCTTCCCTGGACAAATTCACGTTGGTTTCAAAGCGCTCGTCCGAGCCGTTGTGGTATTCTATGGTAGTCTTATCTAGGTCATCCCATATTTTGGACTGTCACTGTTCGTCAGCAAGCATTTCAAGATCCTCCCCTTGATCTTGTATTATCCTGTCAGTAGTGAAGACACAGGTCTTGACACTTGATTCCTTTTGCTGACTCCACTTACGCTGATCAACATGGCTTTCCTGCTCGCTGTCCCAGGAGAGTCAGCCCACGCCATCAAGATTTTGAGGCTGTACGTGAGGTTCTTGGAAGACATATAAGTACTACTTACTCGCCAAATTAACGCACAGGCTGTGTTACCTCCCGGGATCATCCGGATGGGCGGCGCCCCTGGGGCTGAAGAGGGCACTAACATCATATTGCAGTGGTCAGTGGTCATATGTTCATATCTTTCATCCTGGTTTGGAACCTCGAGAGGCACGAAAAGGGTATCGCATAAGGGTTTCGGATAAGGGTACAGGTTATAGCTACATACAAGTGGGAGTAGTGTGAAGACGCTTAGTGAGTGGGGATACAGGGAGGGAATAAAATACGTATAATATATGGGTATCATTAATGCAATGGGGACAGAACGAAAGACGAAAATGCAGCAGTAAAAAGTTGTCGTAAAGGACTGTTGACAATCCGGGCGTAGGCGCGGCCCTCGGGTGTGCCTAGGACATTGTGCGATAGTTCTAGAGCTTAAAGGGCATATTCATGTCCTGGAAAAGTAACATATGAGCCTGTGACCATATGCTCCCTGTGAGTAAACGCACTAAAGGATGGAGACTGGACAACTGTAGGGATTCAAGTGCCGATGTAAATAAAGGTAGGGATACTCAGGTGGATGGTTTAGACGAACCTGAGGATCTGCAATCTGGCCAAACTCGTTACCAGACTCCTTCTTATGATCCAGATACTCTTTCTTCATTCGTCGGCTGGACTCTTTAAATCTTGCACTAAAAGAAAAGATTGTAAACATAATCCAGTACATCCAAAGCAATCGTACCTGGTAACACGCATCAGCCGCTTCAAGGAGGGGTTGCGTTCCTCTTCTACAGGAACAGGTAAGTATTTGGACACTTGGAATGATCACTATCAGTACCTAACAGGCAGATGATGTTCTAAAGTTCTCAAGATGTCAGCCCTTTGTGGTTGAAATAACTGTATTCTACTCACGCTTGTCACGGAAGTTCCCTCCTCCGCTTCATAAGCTCGCTGAGAGTCCTTGCAAGCAGAAATGCATAGCTGTCGCACGAACAGATAAATGTATGGTCAGCGTGCCCTGCTCTCCCGCCAGAAGATAACATACCACGTTCCCAAATGCCTTTGAACGTCGACAGTACCCGTCACAAAACTTCCGGGCCGATGGGTGCACTGATGGCCGACCGGTTGTAGTGGAAGGATAGAAGGGATGAGGAGAAAGGAAATCCTCGACAGACAAGTCCCAGAAAGCTTCCAGGACTGTGATTTCGATGAGGATACTCGCTGAGAGGAACTAAAGCCGGGGACATACCTCGACGCACTGTGCGACGCCCTGACTCCGGTTAGCAGAGTTATGGATCGCAATTATGAGACTCACAATTACTGGTCAAGGCGTAGACCCTGTTACATCTGTGATGCGGAAGGTCTGGCGATCATGAGCCCTTGAAACCTAGGAGGGGTGGTAAAGCAAAACTACCTAACAATGTCGCTGAATGACAGGAATCGAATATTGCCTAACACGGGAATTAGAGTTCATGGACACATTGGGAAAGACGAGTCGGAAAATACATACCACTAGGCGGTTTTCACGACGCAGCGGTGCGACGAGGTGCTGCTTGAGGAACTGGGAATAATATGGTAAATGCGTGATTCCTCCTTGAAGGTCGCAACTTACACCGTCAACGATTGCCTTCGCTTCGATGATGTTGCCGTCCGAATCATATGCGTCACAAGGCAAGATTACTGCGAAAACCGTGAGCCATGGAACACACGGGAAGCCGCAATAAGCACTCACGTTCATCTTTCCCATCTTCTTCTCCAACGTCGTCACTGGTCCTCTGATAAGAGTGACCCGAATCTAAGTTGCGTCATCATGGTGTACGGTTAGCAGACTAGGGCAACCTAGGGCTCACAGTAAAACAGATATTGATCCCCAGGAGTCTGCGCAGCGAGAAAGGTTTGCAGCTCCCTTTTCTGTCGTTTGTTCGAATGATTGGACACGGGGGGAGCGATTTTGGCTTTACTCACAATATTGTCATGTGTGGGTTTCAATCGCTCTCCGGACGAAGGCCTATCAGTCATGGTAATTATATCGTCCTCGCGATATCTATACTTCTCTGAATGTGAGAGTTAGTAAAGGGTAATCAAATAAGTGGTATTCTCACCAATCAACAAGGCTTTCAAACGATCCACGTCTTGCCACGGCAACATGAGGTTTAGGTTGTCACCGTCGGAATCCTGCTGGCCTGGGTAGCATATGCCTATGAGGAGAGCCTTTTTCTTTGGCTTGGAAGACGGGTTGGGGGGAGCATGATGATATCGCGGATGAAGCCAGGGCAACTTGAGTGGGAGTTTCATTGAGTGACGGATGAGATGATGGGTTTCTCACTCACCGGAGCGATAACCGAAGAATAGACACGGCCAGCCGGGGTAAGAAAACGTCTCATGTGATTTCGTCGACGGGCCACCGACAAATTGCTGGAAGTATCTTGGACATCAGTTTGCTTGGATCAGCCTGAGAACTTTACAAGTCGGACATACCGTTCCTCGGCTTATTGTACGCTTGAACAGATGGCTCAGAAGTCTGGTACAGTAAGAAAACTTGGCGTTGAATTTGTCAAAGAAAACAATCGAGAGGTCGCGAGAAGTAGATTGTCGGGAGGGAAAGCATGTCGCGATCCTGTTTAATAGATAGCGGGAGTATGCCAAGCTTTGTCTTATCCTGTGCCGAATACAGCATGTTATCATCGAGGCAGAAGAAACAAAGAACAGGAATGCTGTATATTAATTAATATAGGCTTATGTCATATCCATTGCACTGATTATTTATATCGTAGAGGTAAAGGGGCGCAACCAGGGAACGTGTACATATGGAAAGTAGCGTATTGAATACGTAGGAGCAGGGGATTTTGAGCTATGCGGTGCGAATGCGTGTGCGAACAAGTTGGACGTATGTGAATACTGAACGGAAACCAAACGGAAATAGTAACTGTTTGAGACGTTGGATCCGGGTCAAGGATCCCATTTGGCCTCCTTGTCCTACAATGGATCATCAGCTGAAGGAATCAAAATGTCAAAAAGATCATGATGCGAACCAGTGGTTGGTGACTCGACATCTAAAGTCCGATGACGGTAAGCAACTACTATGAATTTTTAGTGAGGCTTAATCTTACCTGCGGATCCTGGAAGTTGTCCATCTCCGGTTTCTCCGGCGGTAGTATGGGTGGCAACTCCTTTGCGGCTCGTCTTCGATTCACGTCCTTTAATTTCCGCCGATACTCTCGTGCATGGGAGTGCAGATTAAGGTACAATTTGTGGAGTTCGTGGCTTGGTGGACAATCAGTATTGCTAGTCGAAAGAATAAGAACATTGAGAAGTACGTACGCAACCTGTGTCATTAAATCCCTCAAAGATGGATGAGGCTCGGCTTCTGCAAAAGGATGATCAGTTTAGTAGAGGCCAACAGGGATGTAGTTAGTTACTGAGGATCTTGATCAAAACCTGGGATCTCCTTTAGTAATGAGTTTCACGGGTTGAGATTCGGAGAGCTGACCTTCGTCATTGATGCTCCGTCTTCATCTTCCCAAGATAGCTGATAATCTTTGCAAGCTGCCAACGAGATCTATTGGGAACATCAGTCGACAAGCGCCCGCCGATACCGAAGACGGCCCACCACATTGGCTTCTTTGGGACTCGTTGGAGTACAGTAGCCTGAGCATGGCCACATTGAATCTGGGGAGGAACATCGCCGTACGGGAGAGGAGGGCCATTCATACCACGTCTCTAAATCAGACTTGAGAGATACGGATCTCGTTTGGACCTTCAATCTCTTATAGTCTTTCGAAGTGTATAAGAGCTTGTCGATGGAGGTTCGTCGTGACCTGACATTGCTTGCACTGACACGCGTATTTTGGTAAACATGGCGGGACGTGATCTCGGGGAACACGGTGGCTGAGGGCTGGGTGACTTCCTGCAGAACAAGTTCACTGAAGGCGAGTTGGCGGACTGAGGTTCATGATTTAGCTCCTGATAGCAGAATGAGATAACAAATACGCACTGTTGGAATTCCATTTTGAATCAGTTCGCCTTTTTCCTTTTGATATCCAGGGGACGTACACTCGGTTGCAACGGAAGTGCGCTAGATCTGGGGGAAATGGAGCGGAATTAACATAAGGAGATTGATGCGTGATCAATGTTCTGTCACGGACCAAGTAATGAAGCGGAATGACAGGAATCAAATATAGCCTGCCGAGAACTGAGTGGAAGCAAAACGGCAATACAATGGATACGTACGACCAGGTTGCTTCCAACGGGTAGTACATCAACGAGGTGTCGTCGGAGTTCCTGGACATAAAAATTCAGAGACGGCAGACATACGGGGCAGATAACTCACGTTATCTGTTATGATATACGCCTCTCCATCACTCGGTATGATGCCTACAATTAGCATCAGGATATGCAACGGCGATGCTGCAAGTCACACACATTCATCCATTCCATCTTCCTCGCTGTTGTTTTTATTCGCAACTTGAACCGTATGCCCAGCATCTAACAGGTCGTCAATAACGTTGTAGGTGCGAAGCGATCCAGGAAAACTCGACGCACAGTGGAAGAAGAAATGGTCTCCTGACTGAGCACCCTCCACAAGTTTTTTGATCTCTCGCAGCTGGAGAAAAATCTCGTTAGAAACGAATCAGGACATGCCACCATCCAACACGCACCATGTTTGCTCGGGTAGGCTGTATTTGCCCTGGTTCGTCTCGATCTACAAGGACGACTATGTTATCAGCCACATAGCCATAACAGTCTGTGTTCCCCGTCAGTGTTATCCAGACAACGATGATGCATCGCACCCTCACCAATCAACAATGTCCTCATGTCAGCGACGTCCTGGTGCGGCCCCCGCAGAGCAGTGGCCATATCATCGTCACTGTCGTTCTCATACTGTATGCCCACAAGCAAAGCCTTCTTGACGGGTCTCCTACCCAGTGCTGTTTCGGTCCAATTCAGTCGCTCTGCCCGCCTTGATGGTCGATGTCGGATTATTTTCATGATGGCTCCTTCGGGAAGCGGAGTTCGGGGCCTGTTAAAAGGGCTTCGCTAGTACGCCTGAAGGCTTTTTGGGAAGATTCCGCAGGACACTGTATCAGGACTGCTGTAGAGGGAACATAGATGCTATGTTATATAAACGCAATGGTGAGCCGGTGGAGAGGTAATATTACTCAGATGGAGCCCTGGAAACAATATGAACCAGACGGAACAATAGGCATCAGTAACGCAGCTCTGTGGAGGGGGATGCTAAAGGATGCACCACTTTTTACACCGCCAAACACCCACAGCCGCGCAAACAACCGGTCAATGATTTCTCCATATGGCGTGTCAGTACCGTAATTGCGGTCTTGCAACTCAGCCGTTATCTAACAGAAAAGTACAATAAGCACTTCACCAGGTCGATGATGTCGTCGGGGCAACATGAATGTCTTGGGACCAGATATGTTACACATGGAGACACAAGCATTACCACCTGCCAGGTTGCTCAACGTCCCAGAATGGGCGTGCGCACCACCACCGTGGCCCTACTTAGTAATAGCAAAGAGCTCCAAGCGCCAGTAACCTGCGACGCCAATGAAACAAGGACGATCACCCAGCGCTAAAAATGGCGCCCGTGACTGCCGGATACAATACACGCAGTGCCATGAATATTGACAGTTCGGTCTCCATCAAGCGATGTTAGGCAGTCTGCCAACTTGAACCAAGTCGGTTACAGTTTGAGTAGAGGAGAACTTATCGATGTAAACCATTCAGCTCGCCGGGGAGTTGTAAACCCGATGGCAGACGTATGACTCCAACTTGAAGTTCCAGCTTCTCATAATTCAAAGACCTGAAAAAGGCATAATTAATTGAGTAAATTGCTAAATAATCAAGGCACGTGTTAACACTGCCATCGTAAGGCTGACGTGATCACAGCAGCATTTTGTAATCCACTGGCAGTCTCAAGCTCCACCTCGAGAATGAAACTAAGCCCCAACGAATTATGTACGGAGTTGCCTTAGGAGGACGACTAGGATGGCATGTTAAAATGCGGTGTCCCAGGCTGGGCTTCCCACCTACACAGACTCCACGCCACTATTCCAGACTCGGTCCCGGAGATGTAACTGGTTTCCTTGACCAAAATCATCTCTCAATCTCGGTAAACTTGTCGAATCGAATATAGCTTGTGCCCTTGGGAATACACTGTCCACTTTCAAGCTTTGGGGTGCAGGCTTAGAGGCTGAAGCGCTGAGCGGGTATTACGTCGCACCTCCATCATCTAAATGCATGGATCTCACTCGATCATCCGGTTATTCAGATTCGACGTGTGCTCGTTCTCTGTCTGGCCTGTGCCAATAATTCGTTGGTTATTCAATCAGGATAATATCCGAACCCTTCCGAGATAAGAGTGACTCCGTGTCCCCAGTGCTCCCCACGTATTCATGGACAAGAGATTTTCCCCGCGTCTTCCTTCCACTGACCTCGGGAAAACGGGTTGCAGCTGATTACCTTCATCAACTTGAGTCAATCGACGATTTTTAGGTTTCGAACTTTCACTTTTCAAGGCTGTATCTTACTCCGAGCATCATCGCATGTGCGATTTGACCCGATGTATTTGGATTTAGGTTTGGCCCGATGTATTTGGATTGGTTAGGACACCAAATTATCACAGAACAACTACCCCGTCTAAACGTTTTTGAATCCCGGCATTTCGGCCATTCACCAGGTCTAACGCCCAACGCCGACAACTACACTAGGATAAACAGGTAAGTAAACTCATGCTTCCAAAACTAGTGACAATCAAGCAGGACTCCTGGAAAGCCTGTCCTGATGTAAGGCGAATCTCAGTTGCTCCATACGCTTACTCCGGTTCCCCACCAGAATCACGTTACTGCAAACCGTTCACCGACGAGTGCCACAACCACGATGATATATGCAAGTGAATACACTACGATCAGAATAAGTCAAGTAATAACGATACAAATAAAAAAGAATAAACAAGATTATCACTACAGATGCCAACGAGCAGGATGGATAAGGTAGGTAAGGGTATCCGGTAGGCCGCTATTAATATAACACGTCAACCACCATCTCTCGAGCGGAGACGTCATGAGGTGTTCAATTCCCAGACGTCCGGGCTTTGTACTGTCGGCGAGAGTCCCGTAAATGTGGTGTGGCCCATGAGGAAATCGACTCGCTTTACGCCTCCACGTTTTTCACTCTCATACTCCTTTGAACTCCGGATGCACCGGAACCGCTGCTCATACGCAGCAGTCACTCTGCGCTCGTCTTTCGGGCTCGGCAAGGCATGGAACTCCTTGGGTGCAATGTTGACCCGGAGCGTGCTATATACGGTGTCAAGCACATCTCCGACAGTGACGAATGTATCGCGCGACGCATTGACTTTGATAGTCCATGGCATGTGCGGGGAGCGCAGGCTCATTTGACTGAGCGGAGGACTCGTGGCGGGCTCGCCTAGAGCACGACCTGAAAGTCCTTGGTAGTGGGTGTAGATCGTGGAGGGAGGGAGCGTTACATCCCAGTTCAGGACGGGGGAGTGCGAGAATTGCAGGAGAGCATGCAAGCGCACGGTGTGCGACATTGCAGATTGTGATTTCGTGTTGTATGGAATCATAGGAATGGCATATGGCGTGGGTCCTGGGAGCCCCATCGAGAATGGTGATTGGGGAGTGCGGGGACTGGAGGATGATAGAGGGGAACGCGATCCCAACGATAATGTTGGTGTCGGGGGCGTCTGGGGAGCGTGAACTGTGGTTGTTCGAGAAAATCGTACTTGTTTTGCGGGCATTTCAGAGGGAAGGAAGGTTTTGGAGATTTAAAAAACACGAGGGCGATGGTTTTTATGTTGTCCCCCAGTCGTCTTCTGCCATGCAGATAATGACTCGTGCTTCGTTGTACCGCCTCGTCGCTTCACACAACTGACAACCGAAAATGGGTTCGTACTGGCTTGCAAAAGTTATGGAGCTACCTACAATTGGTCCATTGATACCAAGTACGGAAATGTGTCGTGGAAGAAACACGTGTTGGTTACCACCCCCCACATAATTAACGCCCAAGGATCCAGATATCCGTCTTGTAGATAAGCTTCTCCACTGATGAGAGGCGGGGCGATCTGTATGTGGGTACGGAAGCGATGCGGAAAAAGACAGGCGCAGATCTCAGTACTTGAAGGGGCAGCATCCCCTCAGATACTGGAGAGGACAGGATTCAACTCTCTTTGTACCAAACTTACCTCCTGTCGGCACCGACGAAAGTCGGCACAGCTTCTTATGTCGTAGGTCATAAACAAGTCATAACATGATAGATATCATGAAACCGACAGTGTGGGAGGCCATTCTGCGAAGAGTCGGGTGATGCGCTAGGGTTGCGAAGTGCTTACAATGACAGCCTGGCATAGCCGCTACAGAGCGAGCGTCAAATAGCATGTAGTACTAAGCACTAGAGCGGCCTGATGGGTGAATCCGAGGGTCGCGGCGGTAATTATACACGGAAGATCTTTCCTTTACTGTATTAGCCACATAGTTGCCGCCTATCACTGGCAGCCTCATAGAATAACGTCGAAGACAGTGGAGAACCCCATTCTGCTCGAACTTTCCGCCACGCCACGATCAAAAGCTCAAAATAGGTCATAAACTCTTGATAAACTCGTCTGAAAAGCTGTTGAATAACGTCATAGACATATGATTGGCATTGAGGTGGGACGGATTGCGCACACAGGAGTGCTGAAGGCGGATAAAAATGAAGCTGTGAACATTGCCTCAAGACGAGCCATTCCTAAACCATAGCACTCGAAGCTTTAAACACTTTTATCATATGATATCTGACAAACAGGCACAACTAGTAGACGATATACGGCACCGCTTAATTAGGTTCCTCGAGGAAGCCGCGAAATCATATCTCAAGGCCTAGTTTTCGAACCTTTAGTCTTCATAAAATAAGATATGGAAAGGTTTCATATAGGACATCGATTCAATGAGAATACTGCTGGTAAGTGGAGTCCCGGGGCGGTATGATCCGGTGACATACGGGGAAAAAGCCGAAATTTTGAATGAATTATGTAGCAGAATCCTATCTATTATCCAAGCATTATCACAAGTCTATCACGGCGACAAAAAGTATTAGTGACGAAGCTTGATGAACAGAGTCAATAAGTAGCAATAAGGTAAGCCAAAACTTTCGAGCATTACAACCATGCGTCGCCGAAGGCGCCTGGTCCGTTGCATCAATTTTGGAGCCTTTGAGGTTACGCGTTGAAGTTACGATGGCCGAAGGATGTGTAGGACGGAGCATTTGTGCTTCAGGCCACGTTGAGCTCCCAGATGTTAGATCCTTTATGGGTTCCAGAGAGTCCCAAGAACCTGTTCCTACCCATCAAGAAGTCCACCCTTTTCACCCCCTTGCTCTCCTCTAGCTGGCGGGAATCACAATCTTGAATACGTCCGCATCGGCGATAGTAAGCTGTATTCACATCCAGAGTCGCATCTGGGGAAGGCAGATTTCCGTATTCTGTGGGATGAATAGGCATGCGCAGGGCACGGTAGATGCACTCGAAAACATCCCGGACGGTAACGGCACCACCTGAGCCTGAGATGGTGATTGGCCATTGGAGATAGGGGCATGTGACGTGAAGGCTTGGCAGAGGCGGGTGGGTTGCGGGTTCTGTAAATTCCTCGGGTGAAATTTCGTTGTCCAGTGTTGAAGGGGAGAGTGAGAGGTCATAGTGAACAGTGGGACTATCGTATGGGGAGAATGCAAGAAGAAAGTGAATGTGCATCTCTCCTGATAAAACTTCAGGCACAGGGCTGGATTTTCGTTCTGACACTACGTGCCCCTGGAACATAGGGGTTAGGTCGAGTGGTGGCGGTGGCGTCGCTGGTGCTGATGATGACGGTAAGGAGGATGTAGAGAGGGTTGGCGAGGGCGTTGGAGGGGAGGGGGAATATATTGCATTGGCGGGAGCAAAGTGGACGTGTCGCATTGTGGCAGTGGGAGGGGAAAATTTCACCTGGCTGTTGGTATATATGCCCATCGGTCAATAACGTACAATTTCACCTAAATGGGGATATCGAAGATGGACAACCTGGACCATGGTGTTTGATGCGTCAGGATAATTTACATTGCCTCATGGCTATGAAGGACGGGAATTTGGCTTGGACCTTCATAATCAACTGAAATAAATAAGATCGAAATGATGAATAAAGATCCCAAGATGTAAGGTCAAGTATATACGTTCACATGGACGCCGGGTCACACTGATGTTTCAAACTTTGACAATCATATGGTTTGTGAGGAGCCATTAGCAATAGCATTGCCTAGCATAGTTTTTGTTTTGTCGTATTACGACGCCCACACTTGAGAACGGCAGGCCGAGCGAGCCTGTAGTACAATCTTGCCAGTACGTTGGGCCGCCCACGACTAAGAGGGTATCAGCATTTGTGAGAATGGCTGCCGTCATAACCAAGGCAACATTTCCCTGATGGGATAACTTTGTCATCTGAATACCAGAATGAGGCTCAGCTCCATGGTCACACTCAGTGGTGGTGTTCGGGAGAATCGAGCCATATTCGGATCGCGAGACATGGAATCGTATTTGGACCGTCTTGCAATTGGTGTTAACAATAGCGCAAGCTTTGATTATAACGTTGGGTGAAGCGAGTTGTAGCGTACATAAGCTTAAGCGAGCACACGTGAGCTTGGAACCCAGATCACGTGGTTTATGTCTGATCATCTTGGTGGGACTTCACAGACAGCATAATCTCGGAGGGACGACGATACATAATGCATTCGATGACACACTAGTGGAAAGCCTTTTACCATTAAAATGCTGCTACAAATGTAAAGGTAAGTCCGAAGCAGAGGCAGGCAGTAATTGGCAACTTACTACAAAAAGAGTAGGATGGCCGCGTCATAAAGAAACATGGAGCTTCCAGACTCCTACGTTTATTGTAGGGGACAGGCCAATAAAACGACGCCGGAGCCTCAAAAAGTCCACGCGTCTGATCACATCATCTGAATGCTCTCCTGCACGCCCACGACGAACTTTCAACGCCTCAACCACTTCGGACCGTCGCTGAGAAGCCTCTACTTCATACTCTGTAGGGGTGGCGGCTTGACGCAAGTTGTCATAGAGCCCTCGGAATACGTCAGCGACGGTGAGAGTGGCATCTGGCTTCGGGTGAATGGTAACTTCCCACGGGAGTGCTTCGCATGCCAGCGTAATTGATGTCACCAGGGGCACCGCCGCAGGTTGTTGGAATACGGGGTTAGACAACGGAAGGGTCGTGTCTGGATCGTTGGATAGGTCGAAATGGAGTTGCTCTTGCATGCATCCATGTCCATCGTCTTGGAATTCCAGAAGAGGGTGGATAGACAGAGATGAAGAAGACGATCCTTCAGGAGGAGAGGAACGGAGTGGGGGCTGGGGGGAAGGAGAGTGGGCCGGAGAGGGTGCGGGTGTGTGCGCGGGAGAGTAAAACTCATTGTGGGGTGTGAAGCGAACGACTTTGGGTTGCATGATAGTTCAAATCGTACGGATTGGCACAGCAAGCATGGGGCACGATAGCAGTGGCCAGACTCAAATGTAACATGAGTCGCTTATTTATGTTTTTTCCTTGAGTCAGAGAAGTGAGCACACTCTACTTGTAGGTGAAACGGTCTTCGAAAACCAAATACACGTACTATATATGGAACTTCATTGATCTCATCCATGCTAAATGGGGTTCTCGTTCATCGGCAACCCCTAGCTATCATCGTCTTCCGATGCGTACGATACTTGACAGCATTGTAGGGGCGCTGCCACTCCAATTTGGGTATTTCCCTGTGATGTCATGACTAGCAATTGCTGGACGCAGCCAGACAGCCAGCCTCGGCGACCCTCTACCCTTCATATCCTACTGATTCGTATTGATGTCATAGAGTGGGATATGTGCAGCCAGAGAGTGGATGCCGAATCGTAGACAAATTTAGTAACAAGACGGCTTCATGAACTCTAGACTCCAGGAGGGAAGGAGTAGCATGGAACGAATTGAATAAATCGATTTTCTGGGTAAGATCAGTACTTGCCTCAATAATACCACTGGACCCACAAAGGTAAATACATAGATACCTTATGGATCACATACCCTTTGCACTCGGATTTTACCTGGTTCCTGAATGTCATGTCGTCCCTTACACAATATCGTAAGAGAACGAACGTGTACTCACTGACAACAAAAGCAATCGCAAGGAATCTAAATTCCACATCCGAGAATACGAAATTGGATTGTCGCTGTCAAGGTGCATTACACTTGGTTCGGAAAGTGATCCAGAGGCTTGGAGGATCCAAGCGCCAGGGGCATCGGCGGGTAGGTAATACTGTTTCAAGTGCAATAGTACGACCCGTCGCCAGGTCCAGTATAGATCCCTACGCCTCATAAGCAAATCAGAGGCTTGCCTTTCCCAGACCAGCCTGAGAGAAGGGAAAGGTGAGATCGGAGTGGAAGATCAAATCTCGCATACTGGTCGAGCTCGTTGGCTAACCAAGGGGCATCGACAGCCAGGCAGTTATCTGACATATTGCGATGATCACTTCACGTCTGGACTCAGCTACTGGGTTATCCAGAGCCAATGGATTACGTGGGCCACAGCCGGAGTTAGTTGCTACCCTGATCATATTTAACATCGAATGAACAATGTAGAGGAAAAACATCAAACTTACATGCCTCGACAAGGGCATTCTGTGTGTGGCTCAGCACCTAGTCCTGCATTCACCTGCGAAGATCCATTAGCTTGTGAGAAATATCAAAGGCAAACCCAGTGGCCCCTACAGCGAGCCTTCGGACACCACATAGATCCACCGTGCCTCCGTGATTATCCACAAAAACATGTGGAGGGTGCTCCTCCTCAAACAAGTGATTTACTGCCGGCCAGAAGCGTCATCGGAAACCAGAGAGCGTGACTGCCAGCCTGCCAAAGGACGTTAGGCAATCGGATGTCTCTTGAAAGGATGATGGTGGTTGGTGGAGGGCCTATAACGTGATGTGAATTCACAGGCTAGGCAGAGCCATGACATTATAGTACATACCTGAAGTGCCCGTAAAATACAGCTGATCGCCTTTAGCGGTTCCTTCTCGTGGCTTGGTTTGGTGGCGATTCCTTTCAGCTCGATATATCGCTAAATCAACTGCATGAGTAAGTGTATCCACATGAGACACGTCCTTCTCTTTCAACTGGCGATAAATGTTCTGAACGTGCCGAATCCATCGTGCATCATGGTCGCCATGATAGGCCTTTTCACTGTTGTTATCTCCGGCCTTTCTGTCCCTGCAATTTGCATACACGATGATAGAAGTATTGAAAGGATGTCATTCGATTACAGTGGACTCGGGGGCGCCACAGTATCCAATAAGCTTTGGTAGTGGGGACCTAAAGATTGATCAACCGATGCAGGTTATCGTGCTCGAAATGCAGGTTGGCGGGTGCCAGTTCTTGTGCAAATGGCATTTGCGATGCTATATTTGGTGGGCAGATTGCAGAGAGCGGCAGGTTGGACCCAATAGCATAAGAACCTAGACGAGAGAGGTATAGTGAGAAGAAACGCGACTATAACTCGCTCATCGGGCATAGTGCAGCGCTATAGATCCAAGTGAGTTTGTCAGACGCTCGACCTTAGAATCATAGGTTGGGAATTTCTCTCCTCCCTGAAAGGACAAACATTGTCCAGTAAAAACTCATAGTCCGGTCCTAGTTTTCGAGCACTGGTGTCACGACAGGAATCCCAGATACTCTACGCAGTAGGAAGCAGCAGCTCCAGGACATCTCCAATGTGGCGAACCCAGAATGAAATGGAGGATGCCTCAGTTCCATCGGCCGAACAACAGCGGCTTCTACACCACCTACACAAAACAGCCTCTCCACATCGTCGTTTATGCAGACATCATTCATCTTGTCAAACAGTTCGCGACTCAAAAGGATCTTTTCTGTTTCTAGAGACTAGTAGAAGCTTGTTGAGGAATGCAAGAAGCTGGAAGACAGAAAGGAAGGGTGAGTTTGGGTTATTCAGACCAACGAAGAGTACAGATGCTATAACTGTAGTCTGCAACGGTGACAAAAGAAAGGCTTCATACAGAACAATCGACTCACAATCGCGCTTATCCACAGACCCTTTGTGCGAGTGGATGGGTTCATCAATTATACGCATATACAGGTACATCGGCACTTACCACTGGGCTGAGCTTTCACAACAATGTGCAGGTGCTTCTTCGTAGGGGCTCCTCTGGTAGTTCGTCCATATATAGAGGACGACAACCCAGCCCAAGGAGCGTCTCGAGTTCCCGTTCGAGGTTTAGAACCTTCGAGATATCCGACAATAAGGAACTCTATTGAATGCAGGGCTCGCTCACCTGCCGAAGCTCGAGAGAGCGGGATTCAATGATGTCTGCTTCTCACCCTTGATTATTTTTTTCAAGATGCCAGTCTCCTTCTTTGGATTTTAACCGGAAAGAACACATTTATGCTAGTAACAGCCAGGTAACAGCCTTGCATATTCAACACAGAGACATCAGCGTGAGATTTCCGGTGTTCAAACAAGGTCACGTGTCCTGAGCTCGAGCTCGTGTGACATGCACTTAGTGACTTACATGCTTGGAGCGTTTTTACTGAAGCTGTCAGCCAATCACTTATGAAGAATTCCTTTTACATCCCAAAAAAGAGTTGCAAATTGAAATTGTCATAAGCTTTGTCCTTCAACAAGCTCCTCACGATCCTTCTTACACATGCAGCAGGAAAACCTTTCAAACCCATGCGTATCGAGCTATTCGAAGAAGAATTATTATACCGTCGGAGGAGTGCCAATGACGCGCGACTACCACCAATCACCGGACGACACACAGGACATTCAGGGATTGTTTATCCCTTTCAATAACCAGCAGCTAATCGTTTCATCACGTATTGCTCAGCCTGGATACAATATCAAATACTGCATCGGGAACTACAATTGAAGGTGTTCCAGAAGACTTACCGATATCGGCTCATAGCGTTTCGGCCTGTCTTCCGACCAAGTACCGGGAATACAGTCGACAATTGTGGCGAAATCCTGTGAACGTTTATTTCGGATTCTCAAAAAGTTCTTTTCTGCAAGACCTGGGTGGGTGCTCACCGCGCAGCAGAACTGCATGAGAAGCAGGGAAATGAATTAGTCAAAAAGCAGTGGGGAAGCAGCAACATGATATACATATGGGATCGAATATCGCGAGGGCACCAGTGCATCTACTGTATCGAAATTGTGGGGAGCGCGCACGCGGTGGACCGTGCTTCGAATAGTATCGTTTGACCCTGTTTCAGAACATGATGTGATCGGAGGTCGTCAGCTAGAGAAAAAAATGGAAAGTATGCTATAGCACATCTCATGAGAAAATCCCCGGCGTTGACCACGATAGAGCCGGGAACAGGAGGAACGGGCTACAACGGCTTAATCAGAGGGGTGGATGTTTTGCAGGTTGATGCCTTGCCAAAAACGTTCCTGGGGCGTTTGGGTCCTCGACTTCCAGACCGCCAACATCATCTTGAAAGAGGATCTAGTGGGGTGTATGTCGGATGAGCGAAGGGGTGGGGGTGTGGGAAACGTACTGTGAATGAACCGAAATCGGAATGGCTGCCAATTCTCTGAACTCCGTCAAGAGAGAGAGCTTGATAAGGTATACTGTAGATTCAATTAGTGTGAAAATATCTTAAGGAATTGATCTGTACCTTGGATAATGAAGTAACCGCAGCTGGTTATCGGGCGCTGTGTGGTATTTTAGAAAGTAGTCCTCTGGGAGGTGAAAACCGAGAGCGAGGGCCTTCAGGATGTCTTTCTCAAGTTCAAAACATTTCTGCAATCATAATCAGGTCGGAAAGCGGAATTCACATTGACACATCGTCACGTACCTCGAAGAAATAGAGGCATGCTTCTTTGAAGCCAGGCAGAACACCCTCAGGCAACCATATATTGGGCATAGCCTCGTCCAGTTCTCGACCAGATTCGAAGCTCTCTTTAGGATCAGGGGCCTTGGCACGAGTCTGAGCGAGCTCTAAAGGATCATAGATATGCTGAGAAACTTTTTCTCGACCCGGTGCGGAATACCCTAAGATTGGTGAGCCCTATCCGGATTTCTTATTGAAGTATAGTTGTATAGCGAACCTCGATGATGAGTTCCTGATTCAGGGTGTGGTGCAAGCTGTTTGGTTTCCATGGGCAAGGCAAAAAATTGCTTGGACTAAGACAAGGGCGATTAGTACTCGATCTGAAGGATATGTTAAGCGTAAAGACGCACCCATTTGAACATGTCCTGCACGATTTCATCCGACAAGCCGTGGTTGGTCAAATACACAAAACCGATCGATTTGAAGGACGATAGGATCGCGTCAGAAACACGCTGCTTATCAGTACCGTCAAGGAAAGATGAGAAATCAACCATCTTCACTGCATGCATATTCTGTGATTGATGCATAGCTATAGTAGTTTGCAAAACTGTGTGCACCCACACCGTGACGTCATCGTGGAAATCGTCCTCGGAGTCATCCGATGATCAAATTTGGCAACCGTCGCAGCCCCGTTTAAGTAACTATTCCATCACAAGTATGCATCAGGAAAACCTGAAATTCCAAAATACATTATTTTCAGTATTGAACAAAATGAGGTATGGAGGGTGGAGAGGGGCCTACTTGATTCTCCTTATTGATATAAATTTGTGCCCACCTCTGCTCATCCTGCTACAACAGTGCCTCAAAAATTGCATTAAGCAGGAATAAGAAGGATTAAGCAGAGTTTAAGGAGAAAACAGTAGGTCTCTTCTCTTATTTAACGAAATTTTGCTTATTCTACTTAAATTTGAAAATAAGGAGAATATAAGTGCAGTTAAGGAGGATTAAGTAACTTTGGGTTTTCCTGATGCCACTGGTGCGGGTCATTAAGTCACCACTACTTTTGTGCAGCTGCCCAAAGATGGATGAAACTCTTATCTACTTAACAAAAAGCATCCTTTTGATGAGAGGAAGAAGATTGTTAAAGGGATTTCCAAAATAATAAAAACTGGGCAAGTTATTAAATTTCATGTCAGCAGGATTTGGCGTGTCTGGCTTAAAAAGGAAATTAAGGGTCCTATGGTTATGTCTATGTGTCGAATTGACGACTGAGCATCTCTGGGATGCGCCTATGAGACTGGCACTGGCAGGTTTGTTTTCGGCAGATATTTCAGGGACGTGAGAATGTCCAACCAAGCGCGAGCGGCAGACTTCAAATGCTTCTTGTGCTTGTTTGATGGTCCAGGCATCCTCGATAATAATCCTTTGCTTTCTCTAGTGTTTTTTTTTTTTGCTCTTTTTCTCCGTCAATAGACCAATATACATCAGTTTATGGGGCTAGCTACCACTTTGATTAGGGTTAGAATTTTAAAAAATTTCGCCACCCAATTTGGCGGCTCCCACGCTGCTGCACAAAAGTAGTGGTGAATTAACGACCCGCACCATAGGTTGGCTATCGATATGGCCACATGGACTCAAGTCTGTATTCCTGTCCCAACACCCAAAGGAATCGAAGAAGCCATTGCCCAAGTCCACATAGTTCTCTTACGCCTATTACACAGTAAGAATGCGAATGCCCTGAGTCATAGCCCTTACCTACCCTGGCTTTTGTGCATCACTCCTTCTAATCTGGGCCTATTTCCCCGAACTTCCTTTCAATGTGGCGTATAATATCTTCTATGCCGTGCCCTATGCCGTCTTGGGCTTCAAAAGACAATGCACGTGGTAAGCCATAATTTGGTCCAAGCATTGATCAGCTCTGAGTCGTGATATAAATGCCCAGGTGAAGAAACTCCCGCTTTGATTCATCAATATCTAACCCCGGGGGATATGCCCCACCCGATAGTTCCCTACCCCCCTACCAATCATCTCGTGTTGTCAACGACTTCGGAATCAACTGGGCTACCCGAACGATCAGCGAAGACAATCGGGGGTGGTCCATGAGGATGTTGAGCTTTGCACTATTTGGATGCGCCGTGATTGTGCTTTACGAAGGTTGGAAAGCATGGCATTGATTAGCCTACATGGCAATTATCAATGTAAAAGGAACGATGTGTGATGTGAAATAACAGATTAGGGAAAGAATAGGTATGCATCTAACTAAATAGAAAATGGCTGTCCGCATCTAAGCTGAGCAGAAACACTGAGAGCGGCGGATTGACTAGTACACCTTCACTGAATGCATAACGAGAAACCATTTGCTATAAACTAGGACATCAACCATAATGCGGAGAACGTGAGGATTGTGGCGAGCGTCTAGGCAATGTTTCACTACTACACGAGAATGATATCGAAAAACGAAGGAGTGTGAGCCTGTATAGACCAATTTTTGTCACGATGCGCTTATCGGCAGCATGTGGTGCACCTGCCACTTAATCCTGACCTGCCAGTCACGAACGTCGAAATCGCATAGAAATGACGGGGAAATTGTTGAATACGAAGTGTCCGAGGGTCGAAGAGAGAGAACATAGGGTTTCGAAATAGCAATTCGATTTAAAGCTTTGTCACAGGGTGATATATCAGTAAGTAATTCCTCCATAAATAACCGGTGCTCGCAGAGGACCAGGCTAACGCAGCCGCCGACGCTGCTGCCGACGTTTGCTTTTTGCACCTCTCCTTTCGTCTGGGCTTATAATTTGTCGCAACAGGTACCTTAGCAAGCCACCGGCGCGTGCATTTCCTCTTGGAAAATATTTCTTTGTTGCATTCGTGTATTCACTAAGAGCCTTTTCTGATGGGAAGAGTGTGATGGTGTCCGAAGTATTGACGAGATCAATCAGGTTCACGTGTGTTGCATTCACTACCTTTTCGTGATCGTCAGGTCAATGAAATTGGGATTCTGGGATTACATACCTGCTGGCATACACCGAGGTCCACTGGAATAGGCGAGACACCCAATACGCGACACAGGCCTTGCCACACTCGGACATCGTGCTCATTAGTTCCGTAAATGTCGTTGAATTCCTTCACTAATGCAGCTTGGAACAGAACTCTCTTGTCGTTTCTGGTACCTCTATCCCATCTGCACTGCTCGCACAGTCGAGAAAATTCATCGATCACTGACTTGCTCAAGTCAAACTGGAAATCTGGATATTCTGCGAAGAAAACCTCAATGAATCTTATTGTATTTGTCCGCGTCCCATGCCTTTGCTGGTGATTGTCTGTGAATGCCGTTGCGACTAAGAATCCTGAAAGCAACATACCTGGTTAGCTACGGATGCACGAGGAAGTGACTTGCTTCCTCTGATGTGGGAGAACTTGCAGGTCGCACCATAGGTGCAAGTTCCAGAAGCCTCGTACTGATAACACACTTTAGAGGACATGGGAGAGAGGCAAAATGATTGTGGGCCCACCTCGAGCATCTCGAGAATTTATTGCCCACAGATGGGCTTCCACCGTTCCAGAACATGCGGCCTGATCGGCGCCCATCTTCTGGTGCCAAGTGGCCACCGAAACATGGCATCTGCTTGATAAGGTCCAACCACCTACGACATGCTTTGTTTTGTGGGCACAAATGTGGTCATCTGTTTCACAGACGCCCAATGTGAGGGTGCAGTCGGCCCTCGTGCCATCCAGGTGGAGCTAGCATTGACAGCCTTTCCTGTACCGTAACACAACTGACACCACTGATCTTTCGAGACAAAGTGCCGGCCCAGCAACAAAGCACTGAGAAATGCATTAGAGAGGTCAGATAATCACTCGACTCCATAAGCGGAAGGGAATTTCGACATTGCGAGGAGTTCGACCTCGACTGGTTTATGAACGTGTGAAGTTTGTCCATTTCAGATGTGACCATGCGTACTGTGTGACACCGGGTAACGGGTCACTTCAAGCCGGAATTCAACTTGTGAGGTGAGAGCTTGATGAATCCACCTCAAGTCTTTTATCATGGAATATAGAATGTAAACTAGTGTTCTATAGGGTTGTTCACGGTAGCCATTTTCGGGCCATTTTTGGCTCATTTTCACTTTTCATTTTTTAAAAATGAACTTCACAATGAGTCAAGAATGACCCGAAATTTTTTTGCAAAATGGAGTACAGCCCCCTATCTTGCGAAGATGGCCATTTTTGCTTTCTTTTTCCCTTCATTTTCATGTTCCATTGTTGTCATTCTTTCAAACTCCGCTCTGATGCCTAATCCCTTGCATCACCATTGACGATGACACCTCCCTCACCTCTACCACCCGCCATCACCACTCCCATGCCCACTCCCACCGACTAATGCAGCCAACTGCTGCAAACCAACCATATAGGGCCCAAATGACCTCTGTAGTCATTTGGGCCCTAGGTAATTTACTTTTTCAAGTTCTTTTCTTTTCTTTTCAACTAATCAATGTTTTCATTTGCCTTTTCTAGGTTTTATCTATGCTATTTACCATGAGATGGCACCAAGATGGCGCACCATGCCACCACTATGAACCCCTGCTTGTGGGGTGGAATGAGCAACTGGCATGGTGAAGATAGGCAACGATGAAAAGAAGACAAGAAGACCAATGATGAGGAATTAGATGGGGAGGACAACCACATGACTTGCAAGACTTGCATACAAGACTTGCAAGATGTTCACCAAAGACTTGCAAGACTTGCACTGAAGACTTGCAAAACTTGCACCGAAGACTTGAAAGACTTGCGTACAAGACTTGCAAGACTTGCACTGAAGACTTGCAAGAGTTGCACTGAAGACTTGCAAGACTTGGGTACAAGACTTGCAAGACTTGCACCAAAGACTTGAAAGACTTGCGTACAAGACTTGCAAAACTTGCACTGAAGACTTGCAAGACTTGGGTACAAGACTTGCAAGACTTGCACTGAAGACTTGCAAGACTTGGGTACAATACTTGCAAGACTTGCACCAAAGACTTGAAAGACTTGCGTACAAGACTTGCAAGACTTGCAGGACTTGCACAGAAGACTTGCAAGACTTGTATGGAAGACTTGCAAGAGTTGCACAGAAGACTTGCAAGACTTGGAAGACTTGCATAAGACTTGCAATACTTGCACAGAAGACTTGCAAGCCTTGTGTACCAGACTTGCAAGACTTGCACAAATCATTTACAAGACTTTTATACAGTGCTGAAGTCTTCCAGACATTGGGAAAATTGTAAGCCTTGGATGTCCTGCACTTCATACTTGCATCTGTAGTCCCCTTTCTGATGTATCATCTCACTATTTAAAGAAGTTATGTTTCAACATTTTTTCTTTGTCATTTAACCATTACTGGACATTCAGTTCAACATACTTTCTACATATGTTGTCTTGAAATATTTTGAAAGTAGTGTGACACTCTGTTTTCAATATTTCTAAATTATTTGTTTACTTGTATTTTTAAACATATTCTTTTCTCATTGAAAACATATCAAAACATTATTCATTTGTATATTATATTATCTTTTTAATTCTTTTTACATCCTTTCCTTCTGAATATTGATCAAATACTGACATTAGGATTGAAAAGGTATTGAAGACATATTCAAACTGGAATGCTACCCATTTTCAATCTCTTCAACATATTTTAATTTGCAAAATGAAAACAATACCCTGAAAGATATGTAGAATACATCTTGAAAGTATCCTTGTGTGTGTTTTGCATATGTTCAACATACTTCTAACCTAAATACTCAATTCAATTATCAAAATATGTCTTGGGCATTGCCACTTGAAGTATTAAGAAAAAACTGATAAAGATATTCAAAACATATCTGTGAAGTATCATGATATTTTTCACAAATATCATCAAAGTAATGTTGCTTTCAATATCGTTAAGAAGTACTTTGATCTTTTCAGAAACCTTTTTGTCAAAGTATCTTGAAAATATTTTAATTTTGACTGGAATACTTTTTCAATATTTTTTCAATACTTTGCCCTGAAATATCTGGTTATGCATCCAGTGTGACCTAAGCAATCTACCACTTTACCTTGCTCAACTTGAACTCAGACTAGTCCAGAAAGCCTCTGGAGCTAGTAGGCTAGACAACTACTTGAAGGCCTCAAGTAGCAGATGACAATTGACTTTTAGTTGACAGGTGTAAAGCCCTTGTCTTAACAAAAGGTCAAGCTAAACCCAGAAAGTCCTCCTACCAGGGAGCAGACAAGACGTCTTCCAGACGAGACACCAGAAAAACCCCAGAACACCTGCCCAGGGGTGCACAACCAATCCCACACTCTGTGTGGTACAGACAAGGAGACAGACTAGTATGCTACTCAGTGTCTGCAGAAAGGTGGACTAGCAAAACCACCTCAAATGAACCCGCCTGATACTTGGAAGAAGAAGACTTCAAACCTACTCCCTCCACACCCCTTCTCTTTCAACAACAACAGTGAACCAGATGAGCCAGACATGGCAACCAAAGAGATAAAGCTCGGAACCCCCACCGACTTTGACAGAAAAAGGACAAGAACAGCAAAATTCTTGCAAGAGGTATCCCTATACCTCCAGATTAACAATGACATCTATGACACAGACAAGGAAATGATTGCCTTTACCCTTTCATTCATGAACTCTGGCATGGCCAGAGCATGGGCACAAGATTGGGCAGCAAAAGCCAATCTGGGAACATGGGACAACTTCAAAACAGCTGTAGACAAAGCCTTCACCCCCACAGACAATGCAGGAGCCACTAGAACAGAGATGAAGAACCTGAAGCAAGATGGTGATCTAGAAGATTACCTTGCCCAATTCCGGATCTTAAAAGGAAGGTCAGGAATCAAAGAAGACACAGCTCTTATCAACATGTTTATGGATGGACTGAATCCGAAAATTCTAGAAAAAATATTTAATATGGAAAAGGTCCCAGATAAACTGGATGATATGATGGAAGCAGCCGCCAAGTATGATGGGCAATGGAAGAGAGCAAAAGCCATTATTGGAAAAACACAAGGGGCATACCAGCCAGAAAAGAAAACCCCCACCTCCATCAAAAAGGAACCTGGCCTGGAGATTAACAACAAAGAAAGAATGGAGTATATGAAGAAAGGACTGTGCTTCTTATGCCACAAACCAGGACATTACTCCTCAGACCACAAAGGAGGTAACGTCCCTCCCTCCTACACTGCCCCTAGACCATTCCAGAAAAGGAAAGGGGCTGATGTACATGCTTTGATCCAGGCCATGATGGCTGAATTAGATGAAGAAGAAAAAGGAAAGGCCCTGAGCCTTTTAGAAGACTTGTGTTTTTAAAGAAGTGGCCTGAGGAAACGCCAGGTACCGCTGAGATTTCTGTCTGTTCTACAATGCTAGCTACTATTAGAAATAAATCTATGCACTTATCAATTTCTATAGCAAAAATGGAAGGAGGAAAAGCCACTGAAACCAAAGCTCTCCTGGACTCAGGAGCAGGAGGAGTATTTATGACTCACGAATTTGCAGAGCAACTAGGCCTAGAACCCACCCCTTTAAAGAAACAAATCCTGGTCAGGAATGCAGATGGAACCCCAAACAAAAGAGGAACCATCACCCATTACGTCCTAGGGCAACTCTGGATCAATGGAAGGGAACTCACAACTAGCTTCCTCATCACTGGATTAGGAGACAAATCCATCATGTTGGGACTCCCCTGGCTACAACAGACAAACCCAATCATAGACTGGAAAGAAGGGACACTGGAATTCAAAGAAGATCTCAGACTTGCCCAAGTCAGGAGGATAGTACAGAAAACAAGAACAACCTGGGGAAACCTCAGACAAACCAGGCACCCCCGACCTTCAGTGTGGTAGGGTGATGAGGCCCACTCATCAACCCCACCTTTTCACCAGACTTCTTCCAGATTTAATACCTTATCCTGATGACACCTCATTGACTATTTTATTTAAATTTTATTTGATTCTTTCATACTTTGTGTTGCTAACACATCTTGTTCTATTTTTATTTTATAGGCCCTCTATGCAAATATTCAACTCATGACATGCCCATCACATCCTCCCTACTCCCTCGACCTCAGTGTCAACAGTATCAGGTCCCAAGATGGAAGGGAATGGGGTGGCAGTGATTTCATTAATTTTTCCTTTTTGATTTCATTAATGATCATGCTATTAATAGGGTTGTTCACAGTAAACATTTTTGGGCCATTTTTGGCTCATTTTTGGCTTCATTTTTGGATCATTTTCACGTGTTTGGCAGAAGAATGATCAGAATGATCCGAAAAATGAAATGAAAAATGACATGAAAAATGGCTACTGTGAACGCTCTGGAAAGCAAAAATCATAAAAATGAAGCAAGAATGCATTTTATATGGTCCTCGGCAGTGCTGGCAAGTACTCGGCACATTCAAACTCCACCTTAAAGGACTTGGTGATATTTTTTTTCTCGAGCTTCACTAAAATGGTACTACTAGTACCTTATCATGGTCTTAACTTATTGTTCAACGTGCACTGATAAACATGTATATTCGTTTGTACTACATACTGACAAAAACTACGAATAAAAAAGGGGCCACACACAGAAGGCGGGCCCCGTCATGGTGGCTCCCCCTGTGTCGCGCTGTGGCAACCCCCATTATGCCGTGCCCACCGCCCCGGTACCCCATTGCGTCGTCTCCTCAGCACCCCATGTCCATGCTGCGAGCAGTTGGCTCACAACAGTGGTGGGGGGTGCTGTTGTTGCCGTCAGCCCTTGTTGTCGGTCCTCGTCATTGTCATTGTCATTGGAGAGAGGGGGTGGTGATGTGGCCATTAGCACCTGATCCCCCCCTGTAAGCAAATGTGAGCAGCGGTGGGTGGCGGGTGCTGGGCTATCCCCCCCCCCCCATTCTCATTCCTTCCCAATGCGTTGTTGTCATCGTCGGCCGGGGTAGGGGTCCACCCCGCAAGCAGTTGCTCGTGGCGGTGTTGTCGTGGGGTAACCACCACCCCGCAAGCAGTGGCTCGCAGGCGAGGGGCGGGTGCCGCGTGGCAGGTTGGGTGGGAGTCCCCCCAGTCAAAAACCAAGCCCCCCGCCCACCCTGCAAGCAGGGGCTCGCAGGGCTGTGTGAGGGGCTGTTTGGGGCTGCTAGAGGGAGGGGGGAAGGAGGGGGGAGCACGGGGGGGAGGGTCAGTGACATGGCAGGAACAGGGGGGGTGCGATTCGGGGCGCACCTTGCTGGTACCCTGCTCCATGGCCTCCCGGCACCACCCTGGGGCCATCCAATTCCCCTTTGGGCCCCTCACATCCCATTTGAGTGGGGAGGAGGGGCGGCACGCCTGGCGTTCGTTGTTACAAATAGAAAAGCTGAAATTATTCTTTTTGTTAGCTAAAAAAGAATTGATAAGAAAAAAACTTACGATGAGGCCTGCGGCTCCCATAGAGTTGGAGTACAAGAGGGGAGGGAGGATATAGGAGGGAGGGGGCGCTGTGAGGGGGGCGGCCGTTGTTGTTGAAAATGCCAAACTGAAAAATAAAATTTATTACTTTTGAAACAAAATTGATAAGTTAAATAAAAAAAATACTTACCATAGGGCCACAGGCCCCATGGAGATGGAGAGGGAGGGAGGGAGGCGGTGTCGTGGGTGGTGGTGGTGGTGATTCTGAATGGTGAGCTGGCAGTCATGATGCATGGTGACGCGTGGTGACTGATGGTGACATGAGTGTGAAAAAAAATAGTATGCGGCTCTCAACAGCATGGGAGTAGGCACGGCGGCAGGTGTTGATGGAGTGGTGATAGAGGAATGAGGGAGGTAGCGTCAATGACGGTGGTGGTGGTGGATGATACGTTGATGATGTAGTGGATTGAGCCTGTCGTAGCGGAGATTGAAACAACGACAAAAAGGGAATGTGAAAATCTAAGGAAAATGAAAATGAAAATGGGCATTTTGGTAAAAGGGGGGGGGGGTGCTCCATTCTGCAAAAATGATCATTTTTCGGGTCATTCTTAACTCATTCTAAAGTGAATTTTTGAAAAATGGAAGAAAAATGAAAACTGAAAATGAAGCAAAAATGGCCCGAAAATGGCTACTGTGAACAACCCTATTATGCCCCCATTAGACATATACCTTGCATGGTAATTGGGAGCAACCACAATTCTCTCTGCAGGTGTGCCCATCCTTAGAATGGCAGGAAATATCAGGTTGTTTAATAATAAATGTTTCCCTTTGCCTTTGAAGCAATATCTGATGTCTTTATAGTCGGCATATCTTTGACAAGATCTCCCAGATAAATGTCTTCTCCACCATGGGTGCCTTTGGAATTTAATTGCACATAGGTGGCATATCATCAACGCAATTATACATGGTCGGCATATCTTCAACACAATGTTATCCAATAAAATCAGCATTTCCTTAATTTGATTTTGGACAAATAATATCATCCTCTGATTTTGGATAAATGTCTTCTTTTGCCATCATAGGGCCTTTGAAGCAATATCCAAGTCTATTGGGATAATTTTATAATTTGTTTAAGTTGTCATAGTCGGCATATCATTGACTTGATGTTGTGGTTTCAGATAAATATCTCCTTTCACCTTTTGCATTTGGAGTGATATCTGAATCTATCAGCAAAAAGTTATTGAAATTTAATTGCATAATGTCGGCACATCTTCGATGCAATATATTCCATAGTATTGTGATGATGGATAAATACCCCCTTTTGCCTTTTGCCTTTGGAGTGATATCCTCATCTATCAATGAAAATATATATATCAGTTATCCATAATAAATGATTAAAAGACAATGAGCTTGTCTTGTTCCATAGCCATATTATTAATCTCTTTTGTCCTTGCCCTTTTGTTTTGCCGTCCATCTTTATTTTTATCATCTGACATCACCTTGCATTTGCCCCAGCAGTTGGCGCTCTTGTGACCAAACTTGTCACATGTTCCACATTTGGACATTCCAAGCCAGCGGCAGCTGTCAGTGACATGGCCAGGCTTCCCGCAATGCTTGCAATACATGCTGTTAGGTTTGTTTGATGATATATGGCTTGCCAGATTTTTCTTGTACAGCTTGGGCTTCGTCATTTTCCATGAGGTCGATAATGTTGTTTGATTTAATTTATTTCCATTATCTCCATTTTGAGTACAGTTTTGCTGCCTAAGATATTCTTCTTTAAGAATTCCTATAAACTCTTGAGATCCCATCATTTTCTTTGGGTCCATCTCAGTAACTCCTTTTCTCCCACCGATGTATGATTCTGTGAAAACATCCCAGGATAGGGGTAGCAACAACGAAATAATGACTTTGAAAAATATATCAGAAATTTTGAAGTCTTTATTGCCCATTAAATTAATGTGCTCCCAGTAGGATTTGAGTTTATTGAGATGTAGGCTGATATTTGTATTGTCATTGGCTGAGGTGTGGAATAAATTCCATATGACAGAGACAATTGTTTGATGCCCCTTTGATTCATGCACAGCTTTGAGACTGTCCCACATGGCCTTTGCAGTGGTACATTGTCCGGTGTGAACCATTTCTGTAGAGGTAACATTGCCAAGAATAAGAGTTTGGGCATAGTTATCATTAAAATCCCAGGCTAGCCACTCTTCAGCATCCTCAGGATATTTGACTGTTCCTTGGGTGTATTGTTTGACATTGCATAACTGGAGTACTCTTCCCATGAGCTCCCTCCATACCACCCAATTTGTATTGTTTAGGGGCTCCCTCAATTTCATTATTGAAGAGCTGTCTCTTGCCCTAACTTGTGTAATAGGGGCTTGGTCTTCATTAGCCTCTTCTTGCTGTTGCTTCTGCTTTTGGGTTCCCTTGGAGCTGTATACTCTTGCATATTGTTTACAAGACTGTGGCAGTGGTGAGGGACTTCTAGGAGGTTGTTCAAACTGTTCTTCTTCGTCTTCTTCATGGTGTAATCCATGGTCCATGTCCATGATATGTCTGGAAGTAAATTATTGAAGTATGGCCAGGTTTAATATAATAAAGCTCAAGCAGGGCCCATAACCTGTTGGGAGAGCATTTCAGGAAGCTTAGAGGGGACCTTAGGACGAAGGGGGGTGTCCCTCTGAGTGTCTCAGAGGTCAAGGAGTAATTGTCTTAGGTAGACCCATGCATGTAGTATATATACTACAGAATGTTAAAGTCTCAGTAATTAATATTATTATTATCACTGTCTTGGATATAGCCTTAGGCTTGCTATCCCAATAACACCCCAAGGCAAATTTTGCATGCCAAAAACTCCACTATCCCACACAGCATCTTGAGGATTTCCAGTCCCAATGTAATGATTCACTGGATTGTACACCTTGAGGACATCATATAGCATCAAGCCTTGAGCCTCGAAAAGGAACTATGAGGAAAGCTGTGGCAGTTGTTGAGAAAAATGTGGATGACCCATTACTATGTATGACCCATTACCCAGTGGCACACAGTATGGCAAATCACTGCCAACCAGCTGTAACAACTTAAGGATTGTAATAAGAAAGCAGCAAATGTCAATAGGAAGCTCAGAAGTCCTTTGCAGTTTGAGTCAGACAAAATTGATTAGGATGGTGACCCCTCTGATGAAAGCAGAGCAGATCATAGTCTAGGCCTATATAATACATACTTACCATGACCTGACCTGGAGGCTGGAATCACAGTCACAGTCTACCAGGAGTTACACCTATGGAACCAGGAATGGCCACTAGGAAGGTAGCCATCCAGTGAGTGGATGACTTTCCATACAGTGTGCATCAAGGAAATTTTTATAGAATTCTGCAAGGGGCACTGGCCTGGGAATCCCAGATGGGGTCCCAGTTAGTTAGTTCGTTGTAAAGGCCGGTTCCAAGGGTAAGGAGCCTTTTCGTAGGCCTCTGCACCATCTCAAACCTCAATGTGACTGGCTCTGACAGTTGCCAAGCTCTGCTCTCCTTATTTGGCAAAAAGCCCCACTTATCTCTGACCTCCTCTCACTTTCTCTGGTTTGGCACTATTGTTTTAGCAGATGCTGTTCCAGAGTGGGACCCAGCTTTAGGAGGTCCTAAACTGCCTTCATTCCTCCCACCATGGTGAGTTCTCCATCCTTACCTCAGTTAACCATCCTCACCAACCTAAGTTGACCTGCAGATCAGCTTCACTGGCATCTCTTGAGCCTACCTTACAACAGGTCAACTTTGGTTGTGAGTCATCATTATCACCTCTCTTGGGAGTTGCTAACACATGCCATGCAGATTCAGCATCATCTGAGCCTGCTCATCTGTTGAATCCATAGTAGGCATTTCTTAGTTCCCTCTCACGAGATCCTCACAAAGTATACAGGCTGCAGTCGTCTTAATCCAAGCCTCCTTTTTGTGATCTCCTATTCAGGCCTCCTTTCATTATCCCAGCCCTCATCATCTTAGGGTCATATCTTGATAGAATATGTTGAGGAAACATTTTCTACTGCTCTGTCTGACATTAGGGATCATGAGGAGGTTAGATCCATTGCAGCCAGGTGTCAGAAGCTCGCCAACTGGGTGGCTGTTGGATTCCTTACAAAGGAGGAGTTTTTGGCATGGATCAAGGAGTCTGGGGCATCTTCCAGTGAAGTAAAAGACTATGTCAAACAGTTGTCACAGCAACTTTGTGACTCTTGGAGTCCAGGGGCCCAAAGGGGTCAATCCCCAGACCGAGAAAGGATGCCTCCTCAAGAGCAAGAGCAGACCCCAGATGGGTTGGTGAGCCAGAAGGTCATTGACTTCCAAGCCTGTCAGGACATGCTATTATCAGCAGCTTCAGCTCATGCAGGAGAACCAAATCAAGCTGGAAGATGGAAAGCTGCAATCAAATCAGTTGCTTGGGCTATCCTCAAGGTGAAACTGGGCCAACTCAATGATCCCCAGCCAGGTGGGAATGCTGATCCCTCGGGTGACATACCAGAGGGCCTCTTTGACTTCCTTGGGCTCTCCTGGGTATTGTCTGGCTCAATCCCCTCTTCGGTCCTGGCTGCAGCTCCTGACCTTGGGAGGGTTGTTTCCCAGATCAAAGCTGACCCCCATTTTGATGGAACTTGGAAATATAAATGCCTTCAACAAGTCAGATCAAGTTCATGATGCCCTCATCAATGATCTTCAACTTTTCCGACTTGCTGAGCCTCTCTCATGAACAATCTGGAAGAAGATAATTTCATTGACTTTGAGAAACTCTCTGCATTGATGGAACAGGGCTATGACCACAAGGACAAACCAAAGACATTCACTGAGGACTTTGCTATTGTAAAAAAGGACCAGGCAACTTGCTAAGACAGAGGCTTGCTCTTGTCAATGAAGAGGTCAATCATTGCTCTGCTACTTGAGGCTTTCAAGTAGAGTCTAGTTCCTTAGTCTCAGAGGCTTTCTGAGCTAAGTCCAAGGTTGTGTTGAACAAAAAGCAAGTGGTAGATTGCGTTGGTCAAGCTAAGGAGCTTGGACCTTCTGCACTGCTACTTATATACATGAGGGACGAAGCTATGCTAGCAATATGCGATGTCAAGGGGTCCAATACAAAGGAGAGAAGAATAGTAGAACAAAAGAAAAGAAGTGTTTTACATATATCAAAAGGAAGGGAAGTAAAGAAGCATTTCAGATGTATCAAAGAGAAAGGAAGAAATGGAGATAGTAAGAAAGAGAAGAAAAATTGATCTGGCACCTGCAAGACAATGATTGGACAATTGTAACACAAAACGAGCCCTCAACACTGAAGCCAAGTGGAGTTGGGTCTTCAGTGCTTGGGAAGCCGGAGTTACTCTCCTCTTCCCACATCACACTGCTGAGCTTCAAGCATATTGTCAAGTTGTCATGGAATTGTTCAGTGCTACTCCAGGCTGCCTGCACCTTGTCATTCACTTTGACCTCAAGGTTCAGGACTGCTATGCAAAGAAACCTCTTCACATGGATGACTGATCTGAACTCAACATTCCTCTACTTGCTAGTGTTTAAAGGTCCAGTCTGGTCTGGTCTTTCACCCCTTTTGGGCTTGGACCGGGACCAGGACTGGTCTATTTTTTACTCAACTACATAGGGACCAAGACTGGACCGCACAAGACCAGTCCTAAATGGTCCGGTCTTGGTCTTGGACCAGTCTTGACCAGTCTTTCCCACACTAATCTACTATAATTGTATTCAACCAATTAAATAAATTAAATAAGTCACCCCCCCTCACATTTACAAGTGAGGGGGGCAGCATGAGCCAGGGGGCCTTAGAGTACTCTACAGATAAAATAAAAAATTTGTGTGGGGGGTCACTAGTGACAAGGTAGTGTAGGGTCACCAGTGATGTGGCAGTGCGGGGGGGTTGCTAGTGATGAGGCAGCATGGGGGTCTCTAGTGACATGGCGGTGCGGGGGGGTCGCCAGTGACAAGGTGGCACAGGGGTCACTAGTGATGTGGCAGCGCGGGGGGGTCACTAGTGATGAGGCGGCACAGGAGTTGCTAGTGATGTGGCAGCGCGGGGGGGTCGCTAGTGATGAGGTGGCACAGGGGGGTCGAGAGTGCTGTGGTGTCACTAAGACTCCACCCCATGAGCAGGGGCTTGTGGGGCTGGGGCCAGGTAGTGCCATGGTATTTTACAGTGAGTTCTATCCTATAAAATAAATAGTAAGTCAATTATAAGAAAAAAACAATGGAAAAAAAGTTACAGGGCCCAAATGACACTGGATGTCATTTGGGCCAGAGGGGGTGGTGGTGGTAGTATGAGGGGATTAGTGTCATTTCTTGATGTGTTGTTGGTAGTGTTGTTAATTATTTGTGTGGGATTAGAAAAAAAAAAGATGGCATCTATCAAAAAATCACCGTAGCAACACTAGCCCTATCAAATAAACATGTGCAAACTCACTAGGGTATATAAACCCTTGAGATTTTGCTCTTTTTGATCCCCTGGGCTTGTCTTATGTAATGTAGGGTATAATTAAATTAAATTTGTTATAATATAATAAATAATATTAGATAGTAGTAGACCAGTGGTCCAGTCCTTAACCGGTCTTAACCAGTTAAGGCCGGTCTGTTGTAAGGTTGAAATCTCATTGGACCAAGACCAGGACTGCTCTATACCTGGTATAACTGAGACTGTAGGTCTTGGTGAGACCAGTTACAGTCCGGTCTGGTCCATGGTCTTTTCCAGTCTTTGAGACTGGACCTTCAAACACTACTACTTGCACAGATGTTTTGCTCCTTGTGGCCCCTTTGCCAAAAGGTGTCAAGCACCTTTTGACAACTTCTGGGAACACTACAAAGCAGGTGGATGTCCCCTGATGGAACTGGAACTTTGGAAATTGTGCTGATCTGTGTGCAAATCATTGGAAGCATGGTGTGGGCTGCATTTGTGGGGAGCAACACAGAGCAAAAGACAATGAGCAATGCTTTGCAGGCCTCAAGGCCTGGGCCTGAGGATGATGGTGTGATTCCCCATCAGAGACTCATTGATGCAGTTGGGGCCTCCACATTGTTAGGACATTTGAGTAAAAGAATTAGACTTAGGAACTCCTTGTTTTCAGCAGGGCTTTGTATGGTCTTCATCTTCCACTGTGAATACAATTTCTTCAGCTGCCTTGTACACTGAGACCGCACCACCATTACCCTTGGCACCCCAGTCACTTCTCAATAATCCTGCTCTCACCAATTCGATTAAATCCCTTGGGGATGCAATCAGAGTAGAGACACCCTTCAACACTGACAAGTTCAAATCATTCTTGGTCAACCACCCTAACCACCCTTTTGTTGAATCTGTGGTGAAGGGGCTTCACAAAGGATTTTGGCCTTGTGATGAGAGTGAGTGGAAGGTTGAGCTTGAGGAAATCTCTGGCAACTATGACATGGATGATGCTGACCTTGAAGCACTGCAAGATTTTTGGGACAGGGAAACCTCTGCAGATTGGTGGTCAGGGCCCCTTCCAGATACTGAGTTTTTTCCAGGCATGAAGGTATCCCCAATGTTTGTAGTCTGGCAGCATGGGAAGCCTCATGTGGTAACAGATCACTCAGCATCTGGCCTCAATGAAGGGATACCCAGAGATGAAGCAAGTGTAAAATATGATGACATGAGATCTTTTGGCCAAACTCTGCATGAGGTGAAGGAACACCACCCCAATCATTGACTTGTAACATTCAAATCTGATGTTGCAACTGCTTTCTTAAACCTTCCAGCTCATCCCCTATGGCAACATTGACAGGTTGTTGTTGTTGAGGGCCAGCTACACATTGTTCGACACCTGGTCTTTGGCAACTATGCATCTCCTTGGTGTTGGTGTGCTGTTTCAGGCTTAATGTGCTGGATTGCATTGAGAAAGCTTGACATTCACAGGATACATGTATACATGGATGACTTTTTTGGATGGGACTTTGCTGATGATCTAGTTTGGTATTGCAATAAGTGGCATCTACTGAAGCAGGTGCAGTTACTCACCCTGTGGGAAACCCTAGCCTGTCCATTCAAGGATAGAAAGCAGGAGCATGGAGAACAGCTTAAGATCATCGGATTCTGGGTGGACATTAATCTTGGCATGATCTCAATTTCTCCTGCATCAATTACTGAAATCATCAAGAAGATTGATGAATTCCTGGGAACGCCCAGCTGGTGACCTGATTTATGAGAGTGGCAATGTCTTGGGGGCCATCTGAACTGGATGCTGAATGTCCTACCATGGGGTCATCTGGCACTCTCTGAGCTATATCAGAAAATGTCAGGGAAGACAGTGCCTGCTGCATGAGTATTTATTAATGCAGAAGTTAGGGCTGGTCTGTTGTGGCTCAAGTCTGAAATTCCAAGGTCAATTGGAATTCTTATCATGGGGACTGGGAGATGGGAAGGCCAGGCAGCCAACATGGTTTTGTGGACAGATGCAAGTCTTTGGCTGGCACTGTCCTTTATCTATGCTGGCAATGGGTTTGTTTATCAGTTGCGACCATGCCCAGCTAACATCAAAATTGATATCTTCTTCCTTGAACTGATGGCAATTCTCTCAGCTATTCACCATGTCACTTCCTTTGACCACCCCCACATCCTTTTATTCACTGACAGTTTGAATTCTGTGGTGGCATTCAACTCCCTCAGGACCTTAGAATTGTTGCATAATGGGCCTCTTCTTGGTGTCACTGGAATTGTGCTGCACTCAGGAGTTGACATCCATGTCCATCACAACATGGGAACAGACAACATCTGAGCCAACATGTTATCCTGTCTGTTGTTCATTGATTATGCTTAAAAGTTCCCTTCTGACTGTGTCTGTACATTTGAGCCCCCCCAAGAGCTCTTGCCAGTGCAATGGAGAGAGTGCTTTTGAATGCCTTGGGCAGGCCAAGTACACTTGGTAAAATGGCCCGCCCACTAATGCCACTGGCAGCATTGGATGAACATGTTCTCTTTTTACAAGCTAATGTGATTGAAAAGTCAACAACCAGGGGCTATGCAACTGGTGCTTGAGGCTACATCAACTTCTGTCTGTCCCATGATATCTCTTTAGATCCCACACCTGAGACTCTAGCATGATACATTGCCTTCACATCAAGATTTATTGCATCAGGGCTGAAATACCTGATGGGGGTGTGCCACTTCCTGAAGGACCTGTATCTGAACTTTGACACAAATTGCTCTCACCCTTTGGTGACATCAACCATTCAGGGATCTAAGAATATCTGGGCAGACCCTGTGAAACCAAAATTACCTTTGAGGCCAAGCCATCTTCAGGCATTCCTCCTGGTGGCAGCTGCCAGAGAGGTCAAAATCTTATGACAACCTACTATTCATTACAATCCTCTTCTGCTGCTTTTATGCATGTCATCGCAGTGGTGAGCTGGTACAGAAGAACAGCTCAAAGCTTTTCAACTGGTGGAAGATCATTAAATGAGCATCCTTGGTATTCAAAAATGGGTGTGCACAATATGACTTGCTTTATCACAAAGGAGACCCTTTCTACCATGTGACTGACATCCTGTTCACACCACAGGAGGCTGCTGACCCTGTATTTCTCCTTGGAGAGTACATAATGCAACCCAACGAAGTGCATGGCACTTGTGCTGCTCTGTTTATCAGAGAGAATGGATCCCATCCCTCTCAATTGTGGTTTGACATGAACTTTTTTGCATTGCTGGGCCATGACTATGGGGGCCACTCCCCTTGTGTGGGGGGTGCTATGTTCTTTGCAGGGTTAGGACTTTCAGGAGATGTGATTCAAGCTATTGGGAGATGGTCTTCAAGCGCATGGAAAATCTATGTGAGAGAGAACCCATCAGTATGGGCTGAACTTCAATTGGCAATGTCATGTGCTCAACTTGTTCCTCCCCATGCATCAGCTCCTCACTAACATCTTTCACACCACCACCATCCCCACACACAACATTCACAGCATATTAGCTTGTTTGCTCCTTGTTCTAATCCATTTGTTTGCACTACCTCATGCTCTTGTGTTATTGCTGCAGAGGCCAGCTGTAGGCTGCAAAAAAATTTTGGGCACCTCATAATTTGAGTGAAAAAAATGAACCTGGGGTGCAATTTAAGCACTGCAGGATGCTCAAATATCACCAGTCACTCAAATTTGGCTATTTTTTAAATAACAGGAGAAAGGCTTGAAAAAAACTATGTTTGGGATTGGTTTGGGGTTAGGGTAAGCAATTGTACATTGTCTGGACCTCACCAGATTGGTGCCCTCAACAGATGCCTATGTGGGATAGTGGTGGATCCCAATGCCAACTTGGGTGACACAATCCAATGTCAGCAAGCTGGATGTAAGACTCATTGGGTATACTTTATCTTTCCATATAACAGATTGTCTGTAATTGTAGACTCACCTGTCATACAGTATCACCTTCAGTGTCTGGAGCTTGAACAGACACTGGCAAGATGGGTTTGTGAGGCTTGCAAGGCATCCAGGGTGCAGAAATGACATCATGGTATTATTATATTTGGAAATGTGCCTGATTACATAGTTAGTTAGTTCAACCAAAATGGCCTTGGAAAAAATTGACACTGCATATTTTTTTTCGATGCCAGTGCCCCCTTGGAATTTTGAGACTTTTTCTTTACAAGGAAACCCCATAAAAGAATGTGATTGACACAAGATCTTGGTTTTTCCCATGTGTTTCACTTTTTCAAGTGGAATCAACCTTTTTTTGCATTGTCATGCCCCAACGAAATGCATGCTCTCAACAGGCCCAGAAATGTGAAAATGAGCAGAAGTTAAACTTGTAATTGAGCAGGCTGGACAAAAATGTCTGTTTCTGCCAAAATTCCATTGTGAGTTGAATCCTATTGAGATGGTTTGCATCCACCTAAGTATTTCATTTTGTCAAGATCACTTGATGACTTGATGACAACAAAGCAGGGTATTGTGAGCTCAGTGATGGGAAGTTTCCATGAGCAAAGGAGCTTGTTCCCCACAAGTAACATATGCCATCATTTCTGTCACTGTCATCGATACCTTGATGCACACCAGTATGTAATCCCAAATCACTGCAGACAGATCACTGATGCATCCTTACTATAGGTGGGGACTCAACTACAAACAGGCTGCCTATGCAATGAGCATGGCCCTCCCCCACTATGACATCTCCCAAAAACAGAAATGATGACAAAGTTGAACTTGCTGATGCTGAACCAAACAATGTTGGTTTAACCCATCTGCCACCCCTCAAGCACAATGTATTGGGATCAAGAAGTTGAGCACAAGATGAGGACGAGGTTTTTGAGGTATTGAGTTTAAGTCAAAGGTAAGTGTATGAGGGAGTCTGCCACAGGGAGGAATGTTATTATCATCTCCTACAAGATGTGCAATATTTATACTACACAGTTAGGAGGTATATTGTAATGTACTCCTATAATATATAAAGGAGGGATGAAGTCATAGACTGTTGGGATTATGTATACAAGAGTATACAGGCAAGCCAAGGCAGTTAACATGCCTAGGGAATATTGCCAGAATATGCTAAGTCAACACTAGGGTTAGGGCTAATGCACATTAACCATAACCCTAGGGAATGGACAGTTAACACATGCTACAGGATTACTCATACTGCAGCATGTCTATGATAGCCTATCCAAGACAAAGCTATGGATAGAGTGTCTATGACACACCCTGCAGGAAGTCTAGGACTTACCAAGCCATGATATCATATGTCACTATTATTGACACTGTTATAGGGGATATGACATAGCTATTCCATTATTAACTGGTACAGGGGTCTATTACAGAATACCTCCTTTATATATTAAAGGAGTGCATTACACTATACCTCCTAACTGTGTAGTATAAATATTGCACATCATGTAGGAGATGATAATAACATTTCTCCCTGTTGCAGACTCCCTCACTCACTAGCCTTTGAGATTAACTTCATCTTCTTAACCTTGTCCTTAACTCCTCCTGTCACTGTTCACCACTTCATTCCCAACATAGACTCCTGTAATAGTTAATGTTTCATTAACCATGTCATTTCCCCTATAGATATGCTGTCATGGCTTGGAAGTCTTACACTTCCTGCAGGGTGTGTCTTAGACACTCTATCCTAGGCTCTGTCTCTGATAGCCTATGATAGACATGGCTATATCTTGCCTATCCTATCATAGACATGCTGCAGGATGTTTAATCCTGTAGCATGTGTTAACTGTGGATTCCCCTATATGTCTCTGCATGTGTTAACCTCTGTTAAACATGTGTTAATATGACTTAGCATATTCTGGCAATATTCCCTAGGCATCTTAACTGCCTTGGCTTGCCTGTATACTCTTGTATACATAATCCCAACACAATGTGACATAACAACAAGCTCAACTGAGTACATTGTCAGTAGTAAGTGTTATTTTTTGTGTTTCTCTGTTAACTAACTTGTTCCTAGCTGCTTAGCACCCTCCTCTGCTTGAAATGTGAGAGGGACCATGACCACTGCCACCACCCAGGCATGACACCAGCCACAAAGAATACCAGGGCAAGCACAAGCACAACAATGTGGGCAGGAATGGCAACTATGATGAATGATGAGTTGGGGCTCAGGAGGCAATGCTTTTCCAAGCTCATAAGTATATTCATTTTTCTGTTTCTTCTTTGTTTTTTTCCCACTGATTTCATTGATTGTAGGAAACTACATGACAACAAGCCCCACACAATGCTCCACCTACAATGGGCCAGCTGGCACATACAATGGCAGAGCCAGTGCTACCCCTATGGACAACAAGACCAGGCCAGGCCATGGAACAGGAGTGGGGGAAGGAATGGCAACCAACAGGGGTGTGCAGGTGCTGGGCTTGTGGGGTTAACCCCTCCTGAGCTCAGGTATGTTCTCTTCTCCCCTGCCCATTGCTTGCTTGAAACCTGCAATGGAGGGGCCATCTGCTCCTCACCAGCAACTACCACCACCTCCCTTGCTTGAAATGCCTGATGGAGGGCATAAATTCCTTGCCAACCTCTCCCTCCACCCCCCTTGTTTGAAATGTGAGATGCCAGGGGTGCAATTTGTATCTCTGCTTCATAGCAGGGGTATTTTCTTTACTGTAGCTTATTTCCTGTACTAATTCATTAATATATGATTTTATTAAAATTCCTTACAATAAAATAATGTTAAGACATTGCCCTGAATAGTTGGCCCTCCACTTGATGACATGTAACACAGCAGTTTGTAAGCATTTCCTTTTTTGGATGTCATAGTGGGGGAGGGCAGTGGACATTTGCTATGCTGTGAAGTCCCATAGCATCCCAGCAAATATTATGATGGATTTGAATGTTATTAGCCATCAGACATCATAATAGGACCCTGAATTTCTAAATTAGGAGGGTTGTTTCACTTTTTTGATGACCTTGAAAATAAATTTTGAGCTATGGACTTGGGGAGCACATGGGGGATACATAGACTACATAGTTATAATATACCCCTATGTAGTCTATGCATCCCCCAACATCCCGGATGTTCAGAAAACCTAGTTAAAGTTGTGAGATTTTTGTTTGTTTACAGCCAAGTCACACATTGAGAAGTGGTGATACACACTGTAGAGTCTGGAAACTCAGAGCTGCCCTCCTCCCCAAGCACTATCTTACCTTGACTGTTGAAGTCCACATCTGCATAAGGCAGCTCCTGTGACATCAGGGAGCTGATGGAACATGAGGGGTCTAGGAGAAAGTCAGAGAGAGGACTTGGTGGTGGGACAATGCTCAGAAGGCTCAGGCTATCCCCTCCTTCAGCAATATCCAGATCTCCTAGACTGCTGGCAATGATGGTCCATTACTCATCCTAGGTTCTTGGCAGCTATGGTCTATGACTCTGACTACAAGATCTTAACAACCTTTTACATAAACCACTTTCTTTCCTTGGACTTCTTACCTCTCTTGACTGTGATATTCCACCCTTGATCTGGTTACTCTCCTACCTCCTCTTCAAGTTCTCAGCTGGCCCAATCAACGTCAGCCTTGCAGCCATTTATGGTCTCCTCATTGGTCTCAAGTGCTTTCTCATTGAAACCACCAGCAGCTCCTTAGACCTCTCCACATGCTGTATTGCATTCTCTCCCCACAACCAGCCTGAGAGTCCTGGCAACAAGCCTGTGCAGGCATTGGTTGGCCATGGTGAGATATGGTTAGCATCACAGGCACCATGGTTGTGGTGGGCTTGGTTTGAGCCATCATGAGTGGCCTTGGTCAGGGTGACGATTGTTCTTGGGCTTGCAGGCATGATGGTGGTGCCAGCTGTGCTCTTGGTGTGGTGTGAGAAATAAGAGGGTGAGGGAGGAGGTTGTGAAGCAGTCCTGTAAGATCTGTCTTTCTTTTGTTTTGGGTTCTTACTGCAAGCTGACAGGGCCTTGTAGGGGGTCTTGAAAGGCCTCATTCTGTCATCTCCCTGGCACTCACTTGTAGCTCAATGAATTGCACACTTGCTGCAGTGGTTGTCAGCCAGAACCCCAACCTTGTCATTGCCACCATGCTGAGAACATTCACTACAACCAGTGGCAACCAAGATGTCTTGAGGGTCAATGGAAGGTTGTCCAAGGCTGCCATGATCTAGTCACCCCTTTCTATGCTTAACAAGAACATGGCTCATCTCTGGAGGACACCCTCAACAACTTCAAATTGTGCAGGAGCATGCTTGAGCAGTTCAAGTCCCTATCCTCAACACCTGCATAAGTGCATTGGACTCAGTGAGAGGGGGTGAAGTCTGCCAGACAATGTTGATACTTAAGTTTAGATGTGTGATCATATCATACTGGCCAGTGACAAGGTTGTGAGGGAGCAGGGGGCCTATGAGTGGTTGATGACACTAGCAAGTGGTGAGTGGTGGAAAGCAAGTTGGTGAGTGATACTTTCTTGTTCTTTCTATTAATTTTCTTTCCCTGGAGGAACATCAACATCTTACTAGTTTCAATGTTTGACCATTTTGTCACTATTGGTGACACCCTCACTCTGTCTCATTTACTTGCATTTTTATGGCTCCCACCACCCATGTTTATGGGCTCCTGGGCTCTGTAAGCAATGGCAATGACTTGTGGCAGGCGACTGATTTTCCAAGGTTGTTGGATAGCCCACTGATCTTTGGTGCCCATGACAATAAAAGTATCTGGCCAGCCAGTGTCTAAACATTGTTCTCAGGCCCTGCCAGCAATCACTTACAACTCCCATCCTTTGAGAGAATTGTGCCAGTTGGCTACAAGATGAATCAGTTAGAGGTAGTGTTTGAAGGTCCAGTTGCACCAACCAAAAAAGACTGCAACTGGACTGACCCCAACCAGAAAAGACTAGAAAGTTGGTTGCAGTTGCAGTTGCAGTTGGAGCTTGATCCCTCAGAAATAAAACCTTGTGCAACTGGTCACAACTGGTTGCAACTACTGAAGGTGTACCTCATATAAAATATATAATTATGTACTAATGTTCTTAGAAATGTGTTCATTTGCACATGTGTTGTGCAAGTAAATGATGATGTGTCACAACATGTTTGTGTTTGTATGTGCTTACACATGAACATCATCAAAATCAATGCTCACATTCAACATTCAACCTGCCCCACAACCACAACCACCCCTCTGTTGTCTGTGTTCCCCCCCTGCCATCCATGTCCCCCCCCTCTAGTTGATGTTCCCCCCCAGTCATCTGTGCCCCCCCTGTTGTCTGTGTTCCCCCCCTCTAGTTGATGTTCTCCCACTGCCATCTGCATTCCCCCTGCTGATTGATGTTCCCCCCCTGTCATTTGTGCCCCCCCCCTGTTGTCTGCATCCCCCCCACATGCCAGCTTTGCCCCCTGTCATCCATGATCCCCCCCTCTTGTCCATGTTCTCACCCCCCTTACCTGCATCCCCCCCTCTCATTTGCACCTCAATGATGACTTGGCACCACTGCAATGCCACCAACCACTCCCAACCCCAACAACAATGATGACAATGACATGGCACTGCTGCCACATCACCAGTGCCCATCGCCAACCTCAATGATGATGATGCCCCCCTCCCCCTCTCTTGCTCCAAACATGAGCAGGGGAGGTTCTTGATCTCTTCTATGTGACAACAGCTACCCCCCCTCTCTCTCACTCCAAATGTGAGCAGGGGGAAGGTTCTTGTTATTTTATTTTTAGTTTTATAATACATATTATTATTCACAAATTAATGTACATATGTACAGTTGTGACTGGTTGGAACCAGTTGCAAGCTGACAACAACTGATCACCAACTGTTTAGCTGCAGTTGCAGTCATGGTTGGTGAGATTTTGTAAGTGCAACAACTGGTCATGATTGCAGTTGCAACCAAAAGGGGCTGTGACTGCAACCCAACTGGACCTTCAAAGACCAGTTAGAGGCCCAGCATCAGCAAACCATAGGTGCCCTGTAACAGTCTGTGACAGGGCTGCATAGCCCTGCACAATGCCATAGTGTGCCCTAGTGCCACAGCAAACATCTATGTCAGTGCAGCTTTGCACAGACCCAGGAAATCTATGGAGATAGTGTACAATACTGTGGAGCACTGGATATTTCTGTGTAGTTCTGTGCAGTTCAGGCATATCTGTATATTCATGTGAGACTAGGCAATATCAGTTCATTTCATCTAATACAGCTCAATAACTCATAGTTGATAAAAGAGGGGCGAGAAAACATATACCATTATCAGCAGTGCTACAAGCACAAGGCTACTATCTTATGAATGATGGATCCCTATTCCTTGTCAATACAAGAAATTAATACCTAAAATGTTTAGGGAGTTGCAAAAAAAAGAATGCACAAAAAAAACTTACTTACAGTCTCCTGGGCCCCCCTTCCTTGTGTTCCCATCAATTGGGGGCCTCCAGCTCCATTAGCACCCCACACCCACCCCACAAGCAGTCACTTGCAGCAGTGGTGGAGGGTGGTTGTCCTGGGAATCAGTGGTTGCAGTATGTATGTCAGCATCATCCCCAGTGTCATCCCTGCACTCACATCATCCCTTTCATTCTTCTCATTCTACTTGCCCTCTTCCTCCACCTTGCCACTTAATCATGCTCCCCTCACCATCATTCACAGGTAGGATTGGCACAGGTAACCCACAGGTACTTTTGAGTGTACCTGCACCTGTTGTGGTAGGGTAAGTGGGGTGCTGGCAGGTTCTAGTTCAGGTTGTTGAAAGCTTTTGAAGATGGGTAAGGGAGGTCCAGGAAAGGAGGCAAATACAAGCTTGCTAGTGAAATATGAGAGTTTAATGGCCACGAGTGGGAAGGAAGGGAACTCATCACTATAGCTAGTTATGAGGGGTTGTACATGAGAGGGGAAGTAATGAATGAGGGGGAAACTTGAGCAGTGGACAGGATACTGCTGTACTGTACATGAGTGGGATCAGGCTTCAACAGAACTCAATTCTCAAGAGATCTGCAAGTCCACTGATCAGTTCAAAATGCTAAAAGACTCAGTACTACACCTTTTGTGTAGCAAACTAGGACCTCTCTGGTAGAGGTGGAACCTACAGACAATAAGAGTATAATGAGGGAAAAGACTTTGATGCTGCATTCATAAGGTGGCAGGTCACCTAAATACAAAAAATGAGAAGAAAATGGACTGTGTGCATACTTGTACACAGGTCCAACTGCAGGTCAACAAAGTAAACTAATTGAGATGCTAAAGTTGGCATGTTACATGTGATAAGAAGGAGTCCAAAGAAATAGAGATAAAATGACCTCATACTAATGCATTCCAAAATCCAGGCATCTAGGCAATGACTTGGGGGGATGTCTGCAGATGCATGAGCCTTATTGCCATGTGTCGCCTGCCCCCTTCAGGCATGAGACTCTCTGCATTGCAACACTCGACCCTATGTCCCAGATTCCAGATTGCAGAGATACACTTGTATGGCAGAGAAGAGCCATTTGAGAGGGAACAAAGCACTACAAATGTCAGAAAGTTGATTTGAATGAAAGATGTCTGAAGCCCACACCACCAGATGCCATCAATCAAGATGCCTTCCCTCAGCTAACTGTCCTGTGCTAACCATCCAAAGCCCAATGCCATAACCTGATAGCGGCAACAGTTTTGTGGTGGAGGAGGAAAGTTCAATCTCTTAGGAAGCAAGCTGTTCAATGGTGATCAGTGGAAAGAAAGAGATAGCAGTCAAAGGGGAAAAGAAGACACTTAGCCACATGTTGTCACTTGAGCACATTTATGACTAAGCAAACATCAGTACAGTAGTTTACACTCCCCCAGATATTCCACATGGATCCACACAGACTATGTGGATGTCCACAGACTCTGTGCTAGTCCATGCAGATGAGCACGGACTCCATGCCTGTCTGTGTGGATCCGCATGGACTCTGCAGTCTTTACATAGTTGCTTACAGTTTGACTTACACTAATTTATGAAATAAATCCCCCCCTCGTCTCATCAGCCCCTCCATAAACTGGCATGTCCCCCCATTGTCCTGGCAGCCCCCCCTTTGTCTGGCATGCCGCATGCCCCCCATTGTCAGGCATATTCTGGCATGTCCCCCCCCTTGTCTGGGCAGCCCCTCTGTCGTCTTGCATGTCCCTTGTCTGGCATGCCCCCCCCCCTCATCTGGTGTGCCCCCACTTGTGTGGCATGTTCTGGCATTGGATACGCCAGGGGCTGTCCTCGCTCAGGCCATGCTATGGATGCAGCAAGTGGGAGGGGATGGAGTTGGAAGAGGAGTGGTAGTAAGGAGGAGGAAAAGTAAGTAGAAAACAAAAAGTAATATAGTATGTATGGAGGTCCATGGAGGACCATAAAATGTAGATACTTTGGTTTGTATGTAGATAGGACAGTTTGTAATGGTTTTGTTTTTGGCTTTGTTTTTGTTTGTAAGTAAGGAGTGATCTGATAAGTAAACTTGTAGGTAAGATGTCAGTGTTTGATAATAATGAAATGGCTTTGTTTTTCTTGTAGGTAATGATGGTGTTTGATAGGTAATGTTGACTTTGTTTGTTTTGTTATTCGTAAGGTGATGGCATCTGATGACTTCGTTTTTTTTTGTAAGTAATAGTAATGGAATATATAGAAAAATGTAATGGCTTTATTTTTGTTTGAATTGACTTTGTTCTTTGTTTAAGGGTGGGGAATGATGAAATTATTGTGGACTGGGTTTGTTGGGGTACCATGCATGGAAGTCCATGATGGCTTCCTGGGCATGCTCGAGTTCTTCAGCAAGTAGCCAGGGCTGTTCCAAGTCAGTGTTCTTGTAACCTGACCAGCACACCAAATATAACAATGGACACTGCCGCTGCTTATCAAGTTTGGAGTCCAAGATTTCTGCAATCTCATATTCAAGTTCATTGCCAATAGTGATCAGCAGAGGTGGCAGCTGAATCCAGTTAGGAATTGTGTTGATGGGTGCTGGTTCAATTTGGGATACATGAAAGACCAGGTGTAAGGTGGAGTGGTCCAGAAGACAAAGGGTGTGCTGGCTTGGAAAATGATTTCAAAGGGGCCAAGATTCTTTTTGGATAGCTTTTTTGAAGGCCTAATAGTGCAAATATTTTCAGCATGAAGGTAGACTTGATCACCAACTTTAAAAGGTGGAGCAGGGTTCTGGCAGCAATCTGTGGGAACTTGATAACACTCTTGGGCAACTTTGATTTGCTGGCAGAGCTCTGTGTGTAGTTTGTCAAGATCCATGACATATGATCTAGCCTTTTGGGAAGCCAGCTTGCATTCAGGGTAGATGGTGAAGTTAGGGTTGTAACCTTTATTGGCACAGAATGGTGATATGCCGGTGGTAGCACTAGGCACATTGTTGGAAGCAAACTTGGCAAGGGGAAGGAGTTCCAACCAGTTGTCCTGCTGGTAGTTGCAAAAGATGTGCAGGCACTGTTCTAGTGTCTGGTTAAGTCACGTTGTTTGTCTGTCAGCCTCCAGGTGGTAACCTGAAGTGAAGTGTATCTTCATGTTGAGGGCCTTGCCTAATGACTGGAAAAACTTAGAGACAAATTCAGAGCTGCAGTCACAAATGATGTGTGATGGAACTCCATGCTTAGAAAACACATGAAGGATGAAGAGCCAGGTGAGCTCTGGGGAGTTGATCTCATATTGGGATCAAGGAGTTGAGCACAAGATGAGGACCAAGGTTAAGATGTTGAGTTCAAGTCAAAGGCAAGTGTGTGAGGGAATCTGCCACAGGGAGGAATGTTATATTCATCTCCTACAAGGTGTGCAATACTTATACTACACAGTTAGGAGGTATAGTGTAATGTAATCCTATAATATGTAAAGGGGGGATGAAGTCATAGACTCCTGTAATAGTTAATGTTCCATTAACCATGTCATTTCCCCTATAGATATGCTGTCATAGCTTGGAAGTCTTAGACTTCCAGCAGGGTGTGTCTAAGACACTCCACCTAGGCTCCTGTCTTGGATAGCCTATGATAGACATGACTGTGTCTTGCCTATCCTATCATAGATATGCTGCAGGATGTTTAACTCTGCAGCATGTATTAACTGTGGATTCCCCTAATTGTCCTTGCATGTGTCAACCTCTGTTAAACATGTGTTAATATGACTTAGCATATTCTGGCAATATTCCCTAGGCATCTTAACTGCCTTGGCTTGCCTGTATACTCTTGTATACATAATCCCAACATCTCATCAACTGTAGGAATGAATATGCCCTGTTTAGAAAGTTGGTCAATGATGACCAAAATGGGGTAAGTGTTCAATGAAATCCATAGAGATGGAGTTCCATGGCTTCTCTGGATTCAGTAATTGTTTGAGTAGTCTGTACAGCTTATGCTGCAGCAACTTGGCATGTTTACACAAAGTGCATGTATTGCAATAATCCTTTACAAACATTCTGAGGTTAGGCCACACATATTCTCAGCATACCAATTGTAATGTTTTGTTTTGGCTGAAGTGACCAGAAAGGATATGATTGTGTTTGTATTGAAGAATGCAAAGTCAGAGGTCCATGGAGTCCAGGACATAAATGCAATCATTGAGTTGAAGAAGTCTGTCATCCCCAAGTGACCAGGGTGTGGAAGGTGCAGTGATGTGTATTGGGATTAGGTCTTTGAGAGCAAGTGGGGGATCACTCAGACGAAGTAGTGAGTGTGTGGAACAGGCAGGGAATGTCTATTCATCTCCTACAAAGTGTGGAATATTTATACAACACTGTTAGGAGGTATAGTGTAATATACTCCTATAATATATTAAGGAGGTATTCTGTCATAGACCCCTGTATCAGTTAATCTTGGAGTAACTATGTCATTTCCCCTATAACAATAGTGTCATAGTACCTCCTATGATATCATGGCTTGGTAAGTCTGAGACTTCCTGCAGTATGGGTCTTATACATTCTATCCAAGGCTCTGTCTTGGATAGCCTATCATAGACATGCTATATGTGTTTCACTGTGCATCCCCCTAATAGTCCTTACATGTGTTAACTCCTGTTAAACATGTGTTAATGACTTAGCATATTGGGGAATATGTCCTAGCCATGGTTACTGCCTTGGCTTGCCTGTATGCCATATCCCAACAATGTGTGATGCTATAGTGGGGTACAATGGGAGAGCTCTGTGTGCAGACTTTCTATGTCAAGGGCTACAGCACTGTGCAAAATGGGCTCAGCAAGGTAAGTAACACATAAAGATGCAATGAGTTGTTCTTTAGAAAATACTGGGTGGAGGTTATGTGGATTATCTGTGATGGAATTGCTATTTCCCCCTTTGTGGTAGATGTCCCATTGTCTAGTGAGAGCGTCAGGCTTAGTACCAAGCTTCCCAGGACAGAAGCAAATAATGAGGTTGAATTGGGATAAGTACTCAGACCAGCAGGCTTGCTGCCAGGTGAGCAGTTTTGTAGTTGCAAAGTATTCTGAATTTTTATGATCAGTAATGATGGAAACCAGAGTTCCACTACCTTCAAGATATTGGTGCCAATGATTAAAGGCCTCAAAGATAGCCAATAGCTCCTTGTCATGTGTGTTGTAATTGAGTTCAGGAGGTGTAAAAGAGCAGGAGTGAAAGGTGACTGGGTGCAGCTTGCCATCAGTGGTGTACATCAATAGTATGGCAGCAAGCATGCAGTCAGAAGCATCCATCTTGATGATCATTGTATTGTCCAGGGTCCAATGGGTAAGAACCAGGGCATGCATAAATTCTTCCTTTAATTTCTGGAAGGCTTGTTGGCACTTGTCTGTGAAAGTCCAAAGGATGTCCTTCCTAGTTGGTCTGGTAAGGGGAACATTGATGTCAGAATAACCATGTGTTGGGATATGGCATACAGGCAAGCCAAGGCAGTAACCATGGCTAGGACATATTCCCCAATATGCCAAGTCATTAACACATGTTTAACAGGAGTTAACACATGTAAGGACTATCAGGGGGATGCACAGTTAACACATGCTGCACAGTGAAACAGATATAGCATGTCTATAATAGGCTATCCAAGACAGAGCCTTGAATAGAGTGTCTAAGACCCATACTGCAGGAAGTCTCAGACTTACCAAGCCATGATATCATAGGAGGTACTATGACACTATTGTTATAGGGGAAATGACATAGTTACTCCAAGATTAACTGATACAGGGGTCTATGACAGAATACCTCCTTAATATATTATAGGAGTATATTACACTATACCTCCTAACAGTGTTGTAATATTCCACACTTTGTAGGAGATGAATAGACATTCCCTGCCTGTTCCACACACTCACTACTTTGTCTGAGTGATCCCCCACTTGCTCTCAAAGACCTAATCCCAATACCATGAATGGAACATCAATAGAAATTACAAAAGCCTAAGAATGATTGCATGTCCTTAATCTTGCAGGGCTCCAGCCAATCCATAATTGTTTGGACTTTGTCAGCAGACATCCGCTCTGGTGGCAGAATATAACTGAGGTACTCTATAGTGTCAGCATGGAATTCACATTTATGTGGCACTGCATAAAGGCCGTGTTTGTGGAAAAACCACAATACCTCCTTGATGTGCCTCTTGTGTTGAGACATATTGTTGGAGTAGATCAGGATGTCATCCAGGTAAACAATGACAGAAGTGTTGAGCATGTCACTGAAAATGTCATTCATGAAACATTGAAAGGCAGCGGGCATGTTAGAAAGCCTGAAAGGCATTACCCACCATTCAAAAGAGCCATAGAAGGTATGGAATGTTGTTTTCCATTCCTTGCCAGTGGCGATATGTAAAAAGTGATAGGCATGGTGCAGGTCAATTTTGGTATAGACACAGGCATTGTGCAGGGTGTCGAGTAAGTCAGAAATGAGGGGTAGCAGATAGCAGCCTTTTTTTGTAAGCTTGTTAAGCCCATGGTAATTGATGCATAACTGGAGTTCACCACTCTTTTTGCAAACAAAAAGAATTGGAGCTCCATGCAGGGATTTAGATGGGCATATGAAACCTATCTGGATGTTTTTCTCAATGAACACACAGAGAGTGTCTAGCTCTGAGGTGGACAAGGAGTACATGTGACCTGGCAGAGGTTCTGCTCTTTCCTCAAGTTCAATCTTGAGGTTGCAAGGTCAGTGTGGTGGGAGTGTGTCGGCCTTTCCTTTGCTGAAGACATCTGCAAATTCATGGTACTCCTCAGGGACTTGGGATAAGTCTGGCGCAACCTCCATGACTGGCATGGTGGCTTTGCCATGAGCTCCATCATCAGAGAGAGAGACAGAGAATGTTTGGGCACCAGGAAGGCAACAGGCACAAGCGTAAGCTGTGGCATTGATGAATGAAATGTGGGTGGGTTTGTCAATGGTGGTGGATTTCAGAGATTCTGCTGGCGTGTCAGGTAGACACAGTTCTAGGGGACGTTTGTTAGGTGTGGGTGGGGAGATTGCTTTACCTGAGGTTGTCAATGGTACTGGACCTCTGTACTCATCCATCTGGAATGCGACTTGGCCATAGGCCCAGTCAATCAACAGATTGATCTCCCTAAGCCAGTTTAGTCCAAGTATGGCAGAGTTGCTAGAGCTGAGCAGGGTATTGTAGAATAGTAGGTTGAAAGGTGGAGCCATATCAGTGGTATAGTTGTCATTGGAATATTGTGACTTGATACAAATGACAAGTCTATAAAACAATGAGTTGAACCACCGTCTAAAAGAGTAATCATAGTAGAGTCATAAATAGAAGTTAAAGCAATTTGAAAAGATGTAGAATCATAAAGAGCGGTGGCATTGAGGCAGACCTCCTTTGGTGCATGATCAGTGTCAATGCAACCCCCAGCCCATGCAGAGGATACTTGAGGGTTGCTGACTATTTTTTTGAATCTGTGGAAGTCACCGCAGGGGCCACCAGTGTGGAAGGGGAATTTGTCCAGTTGGGGTCTTCGTTGTTGGATTGTCACGTTGCACTGGCAAAGGTAAGGCCAAATGATGGAAATGTGTGATGAAAGTGTCAAGCACATTGTCAATGGAGAATGGAAATGAAACAGGGAGTTTTCAAAAGAGTTGAGAACTCAAGAGCCAAGGGATCAAAGTGGGATGCATTGCAATCTGATCAATTGATGATCAAACTGCATGGGAAATGGACAAGGGACAGTGAGCAGACAGAGATTGAGGCCAATAGCATGTAATATGAGAATACACACATGGGTGTGGAACAGGAAATAATGGACTCATTGGTCCAATCAGAGATGTCCAAGAAAAGGGCTGTGTTGCCCAGTAACCATGGAAACAAGAACACTTAACTAAAAAACTACACTGTTGTGTGTTGATAGGCTTCCACCAACTATGGGCAGTGAAATCGTGTTTTGCCATATTCTAAGGTCATGGGGCAACCTTCCTCTTTGTTCTGTTTCCCTCCATTTCCTTCTGAAGACATGTGAACACCCATTACTAACTATACTTACCTATATTTCACTCTTTATGGACTTCGCACACTTCGCAGCCACTTTGTGGAGTTCATGAACTGACCCACTTCGCACTTACCTGGGTTACCCTTAATTATTTAGTGTAGACAGCCCATTAGCAATGGACATGGACAGTATCCACAGTTCGCAGAATATCCACTTTACTCTATTCTATATAAAAGGCCTATGTAAAATATTAGAAACAGAGATCTTGTCTCCCCTTTCTCAGCGCTAAGGTTTCAACTTTCATCTCCTCTTGTGTTCAACTGTGAAGTCAACTTGTGACTTATTTGAATATCGTCACTGCGTTATTGCGACCAGGAACTGGGACAATCCTAGTTCATTGGTAAAGTACTTTTCATTAAACTGCGCTATTAGACTGCAAACTACTGACTACCTTTATCACAATGTTTCACTAACCTTTTCTACTAACTTTGCATTCTTTGCACTTCATTTAGGCTGTACATAGTTAACAGCAGACATCACAGACTTCCACCCTTGTAGAAGAAGGCCAGTTCTGGGACCCTTTAAACCAACTCTCCTCTCTTCTAGTTTTCCAGTGCTTCTTCACAGCTAGGAACACTAGGAACACATCAGTGTAGTAGTCTTAAGGGGAAGTGGGCCATCATGTGGAGTTCTTACAGAGAAAGAGAATGTGGGGAAAAAGAACATCTGCTCCATTCAAGAGGTGGGAGGTCACCTTATATACATACAAAGCATTGGGGATCTGCTACCATGTGATTGTATGTGTACTCTTGCATCAATCAGACTGAGGGGAATGAAAAATAAAGTGATGAAGGGGCAGAAATGTACAAAAAGGGAAGTGTAGATAAAAATAGAATACTCAATAAAAATAATGGCTGGGAGGTTGTTGGTCCAGTGTTGTTGAGTTTTTGTCTTGGGGCCTCAGCATGTAGGGATGACTCAGGGAGCAGCCTACCTTTGGGGTGCTTTATTGATGGAATGCGACTTGGACCCACAACAAGTGCGGAGCACTCCCAAAAATAGTCTCTTGACCCTACCTTCCACATGATCAGTCCATCAATCTGGATTTTGACTAGCTGTGGGAAAGGGGATGTGCCAAGGTATCAACTCTTGAAGAAAGGTCTGAAGAATATTCAAAGAATGAAAAATAAAACCAAAAACCAAAACCAGTCCTTTGAGAACAGAGTGAATATGTCATGTAAATCTTGAAGGAGTGTTGTATGTGACCGGTTCATGAGTTTGGCTCATCAAGTAAATCCTTGACTCTTTGTGACTGCCTCAATGCTCTACCTGTAGCTCAGAATTACAGAAGGGGCTTATTAGAAATATGAATAAATAATAAAAGAAAGAAAGAAAGGAATTATACGAATATCCGGCCATGTCAAGGGTCCCATGGGAAATGCTTCAGAAGTGGGAAGTCAACGGGTATGTTGTCTTCCCCTTCCACACCGCCATTAGACAACAATGATTATTCTGCTTCAGAAGTGGGAAGTTGATGGGTATGTCATCTTTCCCTTCCACACTGATGTGGCTGCTTCTGTAGTTGCTGCTCTGCCTTTAGGATTAGCTGCCTTCCTACAATCCATAGCCTTGTGACCCACTATACCGCAATAAAGGCATAACCCTTCTTTCAAGTGGTGGGCCTGTTCTTCTCTGATAAGCTTACCATCCTTCCCTAACTTGTCAGCCATTGAGGGCTTTTTCTTGTTGTTGTTGTTGGAGCCACTAGCATTGTTGGAATTGTTGGAGCTGTTGCTGGAGTTGGGCTTGTTGGAGTTTTGGATTTGCATCCCAACATAACATATTGGTGTTATGAACTGATCTCGTAGGGTAGGGTCACAGTGGTATCCCGATGGAGTTCCAATGCAATACTGGACTGGGCTTCAATCTATAAGAGATTGCACCCTTCTCTATGCTTGATGTCCAATTTACAAGGTGACAATAATAAGAGCAGAGGTCTGACGGAGTTCCAGAAGTTGTTACAGTTATCTGATCATTGTCATCATCAGGGTACATATCAATTCTTCTCTTCTTTCTTCCCTCCCTTCCTTTGACACATCCAGAACGCCTTCTCGCTTCCTCTTCCCCTGATGTATTTGAAACACTTCCTTTTTTTTGTTCTACTATTCTTCTATCCTTTTCTTCAGACTCCTTGGCATCATACCACACTTAGTACAGCCTTGCTCCTCATGTATATAAACAGTAGTACAAAGGTCTAAGCTCCCCAGCTTGACCTAAGCAATCAACCACTTGTTTCTTGCTCAACACAAAGACTTGGCTCAGAAAGCCTCTGAGACCAAGGAGACTAGACTCTGCTTGAAAACCCAAAGCAGTAGAACAATGATTGACCTCTTTGTTGACAAGAGCAAGCCTCTGTCTTAACAAAAGGTCAAGCTTAACCCAGAAGGTCCTCCTACCAAGGAGCAGACAAGACGTCTTCCAGACGAGACACCAGACAGACCCCAGAATGCCTGCCTAGAGGGGCACAGCCAATCCCGCACTCTGTGTGGTACAGACAAGGAGACAGACTAGTACGCTACTCAGTGTCTGCAGAAAGGTGGACTAGCAAAACCACCCCAAACGAACCCACTTGATACTTGGAAGAAGAAGACTTTGAACCCCCTCCCTCCACTCCACACCCCTTCTCTTTCAACAACAACAGCGAACCAGACAAACTAGACATGGCAACCAAAGAGATAAAACTCAGAACCCCGCTGACTTCGATGGGAAAAGGACAAGGACAGCAAAGTTCTTGCAAGAGGTATCCCTGTACCTCCCGATTAACAAAGACATCTATGACACAGATGAGGAGGTGATTGCCTTTGCCCTTTCATTCATGAACTCTGGCAAAGCCAGAGCATGGGCACAAGATTGGGCATCAAAAGCCAATCCAGGAACATGGAATGACTTCAAGGCAGCCATAGACAAAGCCTTCACCCCCACAGACGATGCAGGAGCCGCCAGAACAGAGATGAAGAACCTGAAACAGGACGGTGATCTAGAAGATTACCTCACCCAATTCCAGATCCTGAAAGGAAGATCAGGAATCAAAGAAGACACAGCTCTTATTGACATGTTCATGGATGGGCTGAATCCGAAAATTCTAGAAAAAATATTCAATATGGAAAAAGTCCCAGAAAGGTTGGACGACATGATGGAGGCAGCTGCCAAGTATGATGGGCAATGGAAGAGAGCCAAAGCTATCATTGGAAAAACACGAGGAAGCTACTGGCCAGAAAAGAAGACACCCCCTCCCGTCAAGAAAAACCTGGCCTGGAGATTAACAGGCTTACCAATGAAGAAAGGATGGAACACATGAAGAAAGTGCTATGCTTCTTGTGCCACAAACCAGGACATTACTCCTCAGACCACAAAGGAGGTAATGTCCCTCCCTCCTACACTGCCCCTAGACCATTCCAGAAAAGGAAAGGGGCTGATGTACACACTTTGATCCAGGCCATGATGGCCAAACTAGATGAAGAAGAAAAAGGAAAGGCCCTAGAATGCTGTGTCCACTGATCATCTGTAACCCCATCTGTTCACTGGCACATTCTATCTTTCATTACTTATCTTCACCTTGAACTTGCCCCTCCCCTTTATGACAAATACTATCAGGATGCATGCCAACAAGTTTCTGAAGACAATGAATACCCAGCATGTTCCAAGTACTTCCAAACTATCCAGGGCAGGAATGCACACCTGTCCACTGCATGCCGTTGTAAATGGTGGAAGAAAGGAAAGTGGTCAGAGTTTGGTTTATTGACCCATGATACAGAGATGCCTCACAGCCACCTCACTGTTGGCTCTGATGAAGAAGGAAATACCCCCACATCTGGTTTTGATGACACCCCAGGAGCATTTGGGGATCTGGAGGATCAGGAGGAGGATCTGTTTTATTTCATTCCTGATGCTGATGTTTAGATGGGAGAGCCAGGTCCAGGACCTTCCTCATCAAGGTTTCTGGAAGTTACTGCCAACCCACATCATGCATGTTAGATGATGAGGATGATGAAAAAATTGAAGAAGTCCACCCAACTGCCAGAAAGTGTATTGGATGGATGATTGCCTTCATGAGAAGTGGAAAAGGATGTTTGGGGTGGCAGAAATTGGGGCTGGCAGTGGCAGTGATGGCATCAACACTGTAATGGATGATGGTTCAGCCAATCCATATTATCCCTTTGCATCAGAACTAGACTGGAGAATTGCAAGGTGGGTGGTCAAAGACAGGCCTGGCTATAATGCTTTTGACAGGCTCTTGTCTATTCCAGGGGTCACTTCTATTTGCTTTCTCAATAAACTGTGGCTCATTTACAATCTTAGGTAGTGGAGAAACTCAGTCTCTCCTTTAGCAATATCCATAGTCTTCACCAAATGGTAGATGCTATCCCAGATCATGCTGGTACCTGGAGGAGTAGAACCCTGTCTTTCAAGGATGCACCCAAGGACCAGTTTATTGTGCACTATAGGGATGTTGTGGAAGCAGTCCAGAGCCTGTGGAGTGACACCTCATTTTCCAAAGAGTTGGTCACTGCACCATGAAAGCTTTTCTCTGATGGGGGCAAGAAGAACCATATCTTCTCTGAGATGTGGGCATGTCAATGGTGGCATGCTATTCAGGTGCATATCCCAGGAGTATGGATGCTTTCATATGTGATTAATATTAAATGGTAGAGTTATTAAATGGTAGAGTCTTCTACCCCCCTGGCTCAATACTATCCCCTATTATCATAGCCACTGACAAGACTGAACTGACCCAGTTTATGGGCAGAAAGTCAGCTTATGCTGTCTACCTCACTATTGGTAATCTCCTGAAATCCATCCATCACAAGCCTTCCTGTCATGCTTGCATATTGATCAGCTACCTGCCTGTCAACAAGATCAACTGCTCTTCATTGACTCAGAATGAGCTCTGCACATGTCAACAATGTCTGTTTCATGAATCCATGAAAATGATTCTCTTGTGGCTAATCAAAGCAGGACTGGAAGGGGTCAATATGACTGCAGGAAATGGAAGAGTGCATCATGTCCACCCAGTTCTTGCTGCCTATGCAGTCAGCTATCCTGAACAGTGTTTGGTGGCATGCACTAAATATGGTGCATGTCCCAAGTGGCAAATGATCTTCAACATATGTGTCCTACAGAGCTGAGGACAAAGAAATGGACCTTAGAGGTGATAGATGACTCCATGGCACATTTTGGAAGGACCTCCCATACATGGATATCCACCATTTCATTACCTCAATCAGCTCTATCGAGGTGTTCTCAAACACCTTGTCAACTGGTGTCAGCATACTATGTCTCCTGAAGAGCTTGATCATTGGATCTGAACACTCCCCCCTGCATATGGGTGTTGTCATTTCAAGAATGGTATCTCCACATTGTCCCAAATCTCCAGAACTGAGAGAAATAATATGGGGGGGATCCTGCTGGGATGCCTGGTTGGAGCAATACCAAAAAAAAGGCCAACTTGCTGTTAAATCCATTCTTGACTTCATCTGTCTTGCACAGTACTGGACACATGGGAAGAGAACCATTCCTACTTTATAGAAGATATACATATACATGAGGACCTCAATATCCCCAAATTTCACTCCCTCCTTCACTATATTGACTCTATTCATTTTCTTGGAACAACAGACAATTACAATACTGAACTTTTTGAGCAGCTTCACATCAACCTTGCAAAAATGGGTTGGCATGCACCCAACCATCATGACGAGTTTACTCAGATGGTTACTTGGCTTTCCCACCAGGAAGAAATCATGCAGTTTGACAACTACATCAGAATACACTGTGTGCCCCCCCCCCCCAACCACATTCCTCTGAGGGAAAAAGTCCCTATCAAACTGGCCAAATATCCCAACCAAGCAGGAAAGTCCCTAGCCTCTATTGAAACTTCCCATTCTGTGCCAGGTTTCCCCACAAAGCTAAAAGAATACCTCAACCGTTTTCTGCCTACTAGGGCCTCTAATCAAGCATCCCATTCCTGTCCTCTTCCCTTCAACAAGCTGGACATCTTTCATCAATTTAAATTTCACCTGCATGCATTGCAAGATGCTGATGATGAAACAAATATAGTCAAGGCCATTCCCACCTCACACAGACATCCATCAGGATGATTCGACACAGTTATTGCTTTGAGAACAGATGAAGCTGAGGCTACTGGCCTCAAGGGTGTGCTTGTAACTCTCAATTATTATGATAAGCTATTGATGCTGATGTGTTCCTAGTGTTCCTAACTGCAAAGTAACACTAGAAATAAAAAAGGGAGGAGTTAGCTTCAAAGGGTCCCAGAACCATCCTTCTTATACAAGGGAGGAGGTCTGCAATATCTGTTAACAACAATGCAAGGTCTATACTAAGTGCAAAGAATGTGAAGTCAGTAGGCAAGGTTAACAAAACTTTGCAAGTGTAAGCCTGCGACCAGACTCACGACACAAACATGCACAGCCACCACGAACATCGGCAAACATCGGCAAACATCGGCGAACTCATATATCAACTTACGCTCGATGCAGCCACTTTCCAACACAGTTTCAAATCTCATATATATACCATCTTTTTTTCCTTTGTTGCCCCACTCTTTACCTTGTGCAACAAAGGTATAGTTTACCGACCTTCTTATGTATCTTAGACTGACTCTTTACCTTGTGCAACAAAGATAACGTGATCCTGTCTTACCGTCTGACTTAGTGAGGCTACCTAACCAGGCAGCCTTTCACTTTTTTTTTTGACACCGACTGCGTCTTTCAATACCTGACAAACCCACACTGTCTTGGCAACCCTCTACCTCGATTCCACTCCTCACCAGGAGTGCGAGAAGAAAGTTGCAGGACCCTGGCCAACCTGCCAAACTACAGATCCTAACGGACACACACCGACGCCCCAAGCCAAACAGCCCGGTGTCTCTACCACTGTCCCCATCACCTAGTACTGACTCGTCTACTGACGAAAGTGCACCTACCACAGCCACCTCCCATTGCAACTACCAAGCTACCTTACCTGCTGCCCGAATTGCCATGTCACCAACCACACAACCCCTTGCTGAAGTCAAGGTCACGAAGATGAAGGAATGCCCAATGCTCACTGCGGGCAGAATCACCCCACTCATCATGCAGTCGTGGACCCTTGCATGCAAACGATACAAGAAGCATGGTGGGAAGACCAGCACTGAAATTGTCAGTTACGTTGCTGAGGGGATGTTTGAGCCACGCCTCGTTTCTTGGTATCAGGCAGATCAAACTCGGATTGATGCCCTCACCCTGGATCAGTATCTCACTGAGCTGGCCCAACTGGTCCTCGAGAAGAACTGGTCCTATGACATCCTCGAAACCATCCTCTCCACAACCCAAGGCAACCTGGAATTTATGGATTGGAAAATAGAGGTTGAGAACCTCAACGCAATCCTCACCACCTCAGCGCCAAGCAAAGCACTCACCAAGGACCAGCTCAAGGTCCAACTCCAATCCAACCTACACCCGGACCTGAGGCTCAATCTAAGCCTTGAACCAGTCCTAGCCACTGATCTCGCTACCTGGGCCTTTGAGGTTAAGGAGCGGGATGACCGTATGCGGGCTGAAAATGCCCGGACCCAAAAGATGATTGATGCCTCGGCCGCTGCCCGCACTGCACGCCGAGGTGAAAAAAAGGATCTCCTCTCCCGCCTCACAGATGCACCTTTGACCTCCCATGCCTCTACCTCTACCCCCACCAGCCGAACTAAGAAGGCTGAGAGAATTCGCCTGCCGGCCCTCACCGAGGCCGAGAGAACCCTCATCCGTGACCACAATGGATGCACCCGGTGCAGGAAGCTCAACGTTGGGCACACCTTCACCAACTGTCCAATGGTTGCAACTAACTCATGGCCTGACCCGGTGACCTACATGACCCTCACAGCGCCAGCCCAAAACATGGCAATGGCAGCCGGACACATCTCAGATTCTGAAACAGACTCGTACGTCCCTTCCCCTGTCAATGTCCCCCTCACTGTCCCACAATTATACACCAACCTCTTTGCTACTGGCCCCCTCATCTCCGAATTCCCCATGCCAGTCCAACCACTAATTGACGTTGGATCGGCCTGCACAGTGATTAGCCTGGAGCTTGCCGAGAAACTTGGTCTCCGACGATATCGTCTCCCTGCCAAGGAGAACAACATGTCCTCCTTATCAATGCTGCCACTTGTCTCGGAGGAGTATGTGAAACTAGACCTCAGCTCTGAACGGGGGATATGGAAGTCAGGAGTACACAAGATGAAAGTAATTAAGGGGCTACCATTCCCCATTATACTAGGAATGCCATTTCTTTCATCAGAACAGATCCTGATAGACCCACATGAGCGAATGGCCATTGACAAACGCACAGGCTATGACCTCCTAAACCCCCCCCCCTCTCGCACCTCAGGATTGGAACACAGCTGCGAACATCGGCGAACAGCACAGCCACCGATGCCAAAGAAAGTTCGGGCACCCAAGCCTACCACTCTCGAGCAGACCGGAGCACCAACACTTGATGGTTACCTCCTCCCTGGCCCCATCATGGCTGCTGTTTGAGACCGCATTGAAGGCCTCGCATTCCAAGAGGTCCTCAAAGAAGCAGACCGGAAAATGAAACAAAAATATGCCGACCGCTTCCCACTCCGACTCCCAGACAATACCTCTGAAGTCCCTGGACACATGTTCCACCGCATCCGGCTCAAAGACCCCACCAAGGTCAATAATGGCAAAGGATATGCAGCACCAAAGAAATACCAAGAATCTTGGAAAAGATTACTTGATGACCACCTAAAGGCTGGCCGAATACGACCATCTTCATCAGAATATGCCTCACCAGCATTCTGTGTCCCAAAATATAAAGCTGGCGTCCCTGACTTAACAGTCGACCCCCACTGGGTAAACGACTACCGGTCTCTCAACAGTAACACTGTCCGAGATAACTTCCCCCTACCTCGCATTGATGACATACTCGCCGATTGCGGGAAGGGAAAGATCTTCGGGAAGATGGACATGACTAACTCCTTCTTCCAAACACGGGTACACCCTGACGACATTCACCTCACTGCTGTAAGAACACCGTGGGGACTCTATGAATGGACTGTCATGCCACAGGGTGGATGCAATGCCCCTGCCACACACCAGCGCCGAATGACTGATGCGCTCCAAGAACACATTGGAAAAATTTGCCATGTGTACCTCGATGACATTATCATCTGGTCACAAACCATGGAGGAACATGAACGAAACTGCAATACAGTCCTTCAGGCCCTCCGCAAAGCCAGCATCTATTGCAACCAGGTGAAATCCAGCCTGTTTGCCACTGAGTTATGTTTCCTTGGCCACATTGTCTCTGGGGCTGGGATCAAACCTGACCCACGCAAAACCGACCGTATTGCGAACTGGCCCCAACCAACAACTGCCACCAATGTCCGAGGTTTCCTAGGACTAACCAGATACATTGCCACCTTCCTTCCAGCACTTGCAGAATACACGAGTGTCCTCACCCCCCTCACTACCAAGGAATGTGACCGACGATCCCCCACATGGACCCCAGAACATCAGAATGCATTTGACCACATCAAACAACTTGTCCTCAGTGCTGACTGTCTCACCGTAATTAATTACAAAGACAAAGCATCAAACATCTATGTCACCACTGATGCCAGTGACCGCCGGACTGGGGCTGTGTTAAGCTTTGGAAAAACCTGGGATACATCCCGGCCAGTTGCCTATGACTCCTACCAGCTCAATGACGCCGAGAAGAATTATCCGGTCCATGAGAAGGAGCTTCTTGCCATTATCAAGGCATTGAAGAAATGGCGATCCCACCTGCTTGGTGCACAGTTCGAAGTTTTCACTGACCACAGAACTCTCGAGTACTTCCAATCGCAGAAGGAGATGTCGAGACGACAAATGAGATGGTCAATGTATCTTGCAGACTTTGACTATCAAATCACCTACATCCGTGGCGAAGACAACACCGCTGCTGATGCCCTATCCCGCATGCCTGACACTGTGCCTGATGCCTGCCTTGCGGCCTGTGCGATGGCACACACACACGTAATGCACCCAAAACCCCAGTCGCCGGCATACTCAATATTGCCGCTGACCAATCCCTACTTGACGCAATCATTACCGGCTATGAGACTGATGATTTTGCCAAACAACTCACCAAGGACATCAATATGGGGAGCATCGAAGGGGCAACCCTCACCGATCAACTCCTTTATGTTGGCCGCCGGCTGGTGATCCCACAAGATCTCCGAGTCCGTGAACTCCTTTACAACCTTGCCCATGACACTCTGGGCCATTTTGGCTTTGACAAAAGCTATGAATCCCTCCGTGGCTCCTACTACTGGCCAAACATGCGTCGGGACCTGGAGAAAGCATACATCCCATCATGCTCTGAATGCCAGCGCAATAAAACCCGCACTTCCAAACCCACTGGTCCCCTACACCCCCTACCAGTTCCTGATGACCGTTTCGACACTGTCGCACTGGATTTCATCGGACCACTCCCCGAGGAGGATGGAAAGGACACCATCCTGACCATGACTGACCTTCTTGGTGCTGACATACGCATTGCCGGTACCCACTCCACATACACTGCTGCCCAAGTTGCCGTTGTCCTTTTTGATGAATGGTACTGTGAAAACGGCCTGATGCTCCATCTTATCTCTGACCGAGATGCTCTCTTCACTGCTGAACTTTGGACGGCCCTCCATAAGCTCACTGGTGTAAAACTGAAGATGTCAACTTCTTACCACCCTGAGACCGACGGCAGCAGCGAACGGACCAACAAAACTGTGAACCAAGCCATCCGGTACCATGTTGACAACAACCAGAAGGGGTGGTTAGCCAAACTCCCTCATGTGCGTTTTGCTATTGTGAACACCGTGAACTCATCCACTGGTTTCTCAGGCTTCCAACTGAAGTCTGGACGATCCCCCCAAATCATCCCTCCAATCGCACCACTCCCTAGTAATGCCACTACCGAACAAACTACCGCACATGACATAATATCCCGAGTCACAATTGATGTCCAAGAAGCGCAGGACAATCTCCTTGCTGCAAAAATCAGACAGGCATACCATGCCAATGAACATCGGGCACCAGAAGATGTCTATGAGATTGGCGACCTTGTCATGCTCTCCACAGAAAACAGGCGCCAGAACTACAAACGCAAAGGAAAAATGCGTGTTGCAAAATTCATGCCGAGAAATGACGGCCCCTACACCATCACACACACCTTCCCTGAACGCTCAGAATATACACTAAAACTCCCAAACAACCCAAACACCTTCCCTGGTTTCCATGCCCACCTACTCAAACGATACATCCCGAACAATCCCCTCCTCTTCCCTGACCGTGAGCCTGCCCGGCCACGACCCATTGTTACTGAAGATGGCACTGAGGAGTGGTACATTGACAAGATTGTGGATGCTCGCCGACGTGGACGAGGTGTACAATACCTTGTCCGCTATGAAGGATACGGGAAAGAACATGATGAGTGGCGCCCTGGTTCAGAAATGACTGAGACAGATGCACTTGACAGATGGGAAGCTGAGAATGGGACAGAGGTTTGACACCCTCACAATTTTTTTAGGTGGGGAGGAGTGTAAGCCTGCGACCAGACTCATGACACAAACATGCACAGCCACCACGAACATCGGCAAACATCGGCACACATTGATGCTTACAATGGCTACACAGCCACCCTGAACATCGGCGAACATCGGCGAACTCATATATCAACTTACGCTCGATGCGGCCACTTTCCAACACGGTTTCAAATCTCATATATATACCATCTTTTTTTCCTTTGTTGCCCCACTCTTTACCTTGTGCAACAAAGGTATAGTTTACCGACCTTCTTATGTATCTTAGACTGACTCTTTACCTTGTGCAACAAAGATAACGTGATCCTGTCTTACCGTCTGACTTAGTGAGGCTACCTAACCAGGCAGCCTTTCAGCAAGAGAGTAATCAATGATTTGCAATCTAATAATGCAGTATGACACAATTGAGAATACGAGCTAGATTTGTCCTAGTTTGAGTTACAGTGATGCAGTGACAATAATAGAGTAAGTCGTGAATCAACTTCAGAGTTAAATGTAAGAGGGGATGAGACTTGAAATCTTAAGTGTGGAGAGGGGGGGAGAAGGATCTCTGTTTCTAGTATTTTACAGTAGGCCTTTTATACAAATGAAATAAAGTGAATACTATGTGAAATAGGGAAACTTTCCATGTCCATCACTAACAGACTACCTACACTAACCAATTATGGGTAACTCAGGTAAGGTTGAAGTGGGTCACCTTGTGAAGTCTGTGAAGTTCATAGAAGGTGACTTACAGGCTTTTGTAGTTGACAGTAGCCATTCACATGACTTCAGATGGGGATGGGAAGAAAAGGGGGGAATGAGGGGAACACCCTGTGATCCTAGAGCAATGTGAAATGTGTTTCTGTACACCTACACCTGTTGAAGACTTATCAATGCATAGTTGCAGGGACTCAAGTTGGAAGAGTGCAGATGATCTTCAAACTTTCTGCCCATTTGAACTATGGCTTGGGATCAACTGAAGCCCCCTCCTCATGGCCATGAGAGGCACTGACTTACATCCAGTGGTATTCAAGGCTCAAAAGCTGTCCTGATGAACACCATGGTATGTATGATGTGAAGACCACCATAGAAGGAGCTATAGTACTGCTGGCAAGTATTGGGCAAACCTGCATGCTTATTCCAAGATTTAGCAATCCTTTCTCTGGAGACAGGACACTGGTACTGGCAGAGGATGGGTGGACAGAGTATAATGTGCTGGACAGATGTTCTGCTTTCTGGGTTAATAACTGGGTGGATATGTACTCATATCAGACTATTTGGTAGCCCTACTATGCAGCATAGACTGTATTTTATGGGAAAAACCACCCTTAAAAGATGTGAGAGCTACCAGAGCAGCCCTAGGCACCCTGAGGGATCCAGGGGGCTCCTGAGAGTGTAATTGTCTCCCTGGGAAATGTGCCTGGCCCTGAGTCATCCCCAGGTGCAAAGTGATATTCCTGATGTGGGAAAAACCAAAAATTCACAGTAGGAAAGCTACTGAGTTATTTTGACTGAATGCCCATCTCTTCTCTATGTTGGATAAATTCTGGCCTCAGCAGTGCCTTTGTTAATATGTCTGCTGTTTGCTCTGGATCATGACAGTTTTGAACATCAATTACTTTGTTGGATACTAAATTTTGGACCCAATGATGGTGAATTGTGATATGTTTTGATCACTGATGGAATTGAGGGTTATGTGTTAATATTACTGACCCTTCATTGTTCATTGTAAAAGTGGGTTCCAAGGGTAAGGAGCTTTTTCGTAGGCCTCTGTGCCTCATCAAATCCAACTCACCAATTGGCCTCACCATTTGTTGGAGCACTGCTCATTTTTCTGAACACCACTCTCCTTTTGGTAGTGAGCTCCGCTTATCTCTGACCTCCTCTTGCTGTCTTTGGCTTGGCATTATAGTTCTTAGCAGAAGTCATGCTAAGGAGGGAACTAGCATTAGGAGGTTGAAAACTATCTTCTTCCTTCCACTACGGTGAGTGCCCCATCCTCACCTACCTCACCCACTCTCACACAACTTCAGTTGACCTACAACTTAGCCCCGCTGCTCATCCTAGAAGGTCAACTTCAGTTGGTGTGAGTCTCACTCTTGCAACCCCTCAAAAAAGTTGCTGTCACATCCATTAGATTCAACAGCATTTGAGCTCCCTCTAATCTGTTGAACCTATAGTAGGGATTCATAGCTCTTTTCTTCGGGGTTCTCACCAATAGGCTTTCTTGTTCTAAAAACTTAGAAGCCTCTTTTCTCACATTCCCCTATTCAATCCATCTCTTCATTCCTCTCTCATCATATTATTCTCATATCTCAATGGGAGATGAAAGTCCTGCGACCTCTCAACCAGGCTCTCACAGTCCAGAGCTTATTGAATCCATCACAAACAAGTGTCAATGACTCATTGACCAGGCTGCTGTGGGATTCATTACAAAAGCTCAGTTCCTCAAGCGCATCAAGGAGTCAGGAGCATCAGCCAGTGAAGCAAAAGACTACATCAAACAACTCTCTCAGCGTCTTCAACAACCCCGTCATTCAGATGATCCATGGGACCCCTCTCCAGTCCAAGATACCCCCTCCTCGGAATGTAAATCAACCCCAGATGGCATGGAGGGACAACCCCTGGATGACTTTCGAGCACAACAGGAGGCTATCTTATCCACAGGCCAAGGAGAGGGACCCAGTGAGGCTGAGAAACGGAAATCTGCAGTTGAAGCTGTTGCATGGGCTGTACTCAAAGCTAAGTTGGCCCATCTTGAAGGATCATCTTCAGTCGAGAATGCTCAACCATTGAGCGACCTCCCAGACAATCTCTTCAACTTTCTTGGGCTCTCTCAGTCCACTTCTGGTTCAATCCCATCCTCAATTTTGGCAGTGGCCCCTCATCTTGAGAGAACTCTCGTCTCAGTTCAAATTGGACCCTCATCTTGATGAGACTCAAAAGTATCAGAACACTTTCAACAAATCCAATCAGGTTCGGGACGCGCTCATCAATTACAGTTGGTGGGACTGGCAGAACCCCTCCCTCAGTCAATTTGGAAAAAGATTGTACAAGATGACTTTGTTGATCTTGAGAAGCTGTATGCATCAATGGAGCAAGGATACGACCACAAGGATGAGCCAAAGGCTTTCACAGAGGACTTTGCAATCGCCAAAAAGGACCAAGCAACTGCGAGATGGCCTCTCAACACCAAAGCCGAGTGGATTCGGGTCTTCAGCACCTGGGAAGCTGGGGTTGTTCTGCTCTTTCCTCACCATATTGCGGAACTTCAAGCATATCGTCAAGTTGTTATGGAATTGTTTCGTGCAGCTCCAGGTCACCCTCAGCTTGTGATTCACTTTGATGTTGAGGTTTGTGACTGTTACACAAAGAAACCTTTCCACATGGACGATCAGCCCCAGCTCAATATTCCCCTATTGGCACAAATGTTCTGCTCTCTTCGTCTTCTCCATCAAAGGGTATCAAACACCCCTCCTCATCTTCTACCCCTTCAATGAAACGTGCTGATGTTCCTTGCCGCAATTGGAGCTGGGGGAAGTGTAACAACCCATGTGCGAACTGTCAGAAGCATGGGGTGTGCTGCATTTGTGGGGAGCAGCATCAACCCAAAGATAACAAGCCATGCTTCTCAAGTCTCCAAGGATGGTCTTGAGGACATCAGTGGAGTTTCTTGTCCAAGGCTGATCAGTGCGGTTGAAGCACCTACATTGCTAGGCCCCTCAAGGAAAAGGGGGGGTGAGTTAGATTTAGGGACACCTCGTTTTTGGCGAGGCTTTGTATGGTCATCATCATCTTCTCTGAATCCAATTTCTCCTGCTGCCTTGTACACTGAGACAGTGCCTCCATTACCTTTGCTCCCTCAAACTCTCCTCACAGATCCTGTTCTTGAGAACTCCATCAAATGCCTGGGGGATGTGATCAAAGTTGAGACCCCATTTGACGTCAACAAATTTGAGTCCATGCTTGTTGATCATCCCAACCGCCCTTTTGTTGAGTCAGTCATGACAGGATTATGTGAAGGGTTTTGGCCTTGCAACAAAAGCAAATGGAAAATAGAGTTGGAAGAGATCTCAGGCAACTACAAGATGGATGACACTGCCTTGGAAGCTCTTCGGGAGTTCTGCAATAGGGAATATTGTTGAAAACCAATACCTAACCTCAACAACTCACTTCATTGAGTCACATGCTTGATTACATATACATGGTCCGTGCGCATGTACTAAACGTATATAAGTCGCTGTAAACCTCGTAGTAATACAAGCAGTTCTTTCCTTCTAACCACCACTAGCGTAAGACAGTATATTAGCACCACACACAAGGTATGTAGGACATAATGCCTTCCCCTGCGTGGACGCCTAGCGGCGACCTGCAGCTTCAACAGGTTATGGGCCCTGGTGCCAACCGTTGTCACTCTCTGCAGCGCTCAGCGCAGCAAAATAGAGTAAAATGTCAGCATTAATGCAGACACGACAACCGGTAGCATTAACCCCTTACACCTTAAGCGCTTCACAGCTGCTGTGTGACTTAAGTCTAAAATTACACGTTCTTATCAAACATGCTCTCAAGGAGTATGGGAACAATGTGTTTTGCCTTCGGCGTTATCGCCTCACGGCAACGGAAATGAATTGAAGCTGATTCGTGTTCTCACGCAGCATCAATAATGTCGTCAACATTGACTTCCATTCCCGTTCTTACCGGCTCGAACTACCTTTCCTGGGCAGAAATGATGAAAGCCTATCTCCGATCTCAGGGCCTCTGGCAGATAACGTCAGGGGCTTATCCTTGTCCTGCGGATCATACCATTCAAGTGTCTGAGAGACCAGATGGCACCTCGCGCTCCACCGCCAGCACTCTATCGAGCGCTGAAAGAAGAGAGTTGCAGAAGGATATTGCCGACTGGAACGACAAGAATGACAAGGCTGCTGGATCAATAGGGATGAGAATATCTCCCTCCATGCGCCATTTGATCGCGGATGAGTTCACAGCCGAGGAGTGCTGGGACGAACTCCTCAAGGCTTTTGGCAAGATCGGTCCCTCACAGATCTTTACGGACTTCAAGGCCGCAGTCTCCATGCGCCTGTCTGTAGCGAATCCGCAACTGGAAATCTCGAAAATGGCGGAATACTTTTCCCGCCTGACTTCCAACAAAGTTGCAATTCCCGAGATCGTTCAAGCAATGATCTTGTTGAATGCTCTTCCAAAAGAGTACGATTCGCTGGCCTCAACGATCCTGCAAACGCACCCTGACACAACCACCTTGACATTCAACGTGGTCCAGGAGGCGATCACCGCTGAAAGCGGGAGGAGAAACCACTCCTCTTCCTCTAAGACTCAATCGGCTCAGAAGATCTCCGCTGTCAAAAGAAAAGGCAACAACCCTAAGTGGCAGCCTAAAGAACAGCGTGGAGATAAGCCTGAGGCTTCGGTCTCCAATGAGAAGAGGAAGAATCGCCGCGCAGGCAAACAGGTCAAAGACCGAAATGAGAAGAAAGCTAAGGCTGCAGCTTCACAGCTCGCCTCAGCGGCTTATCAACCGGCACCGCTCTTTACAACCATCACTGGTAGCGGAGCCATCATCCCACCATCCTTCTACCAGCCTACTACGGCTCTTCCCATCACTACGAAAGACCCGAGAAAGCGGCCCGCCGCTCAGGCCTTCACGGGAACCCTAATCGGGACCCCGTCCGTATACGAGGACTACCAGACAGCCCGAGACACTCTCGAGGCTTTGGATCTCTCGAGATCCCAAGGTAACATGAAGTCCCTTGAATCACGCCTTACTGATAGGCGAGACGGCAAACGCCGAAAACTCGAGGAGACTCAGTCCGAGCCTACGGCTCAAATCGAGGAAGTGTCCGACGAGGATCTTGTATCCCTCGGATCAACTCCCGAGCTCCCCAGTGAGGAGCTCATTTGGGACTCAGTAGATGAGGAAATCCAAAACAGGATGGATAGCGACGATCAGCCCATCGGGCTTGATACAGGCGCTTTTGACGAAAGGTCAGTACTCTTTCCTAAAGCACTCAGCGAGCCTAATTGCAGTTTTCCAGGATGCTATTCTAGCGCCAGGACGGCGATCTCATCGCCTATAAATTACATGCATGTACTTGACTCGCGTGTCACTATGACACAAATAAATACTATTTTGATGTGCAACGGACCTGAGTGCTCGAGTCAGAAAGACTCACAAAACTTAGCTACCTGGATCATAGATTCAGGAGCTTCCCAACATTACACCGGCGAAATCTCAGATTACACCTCCTATGAGAAGCTTGATGAACCTGAAAATATCCAAACCGCCAAGGGACCAGTCCCAATGGTAGGCAAGGGTGCAGTGTTTATCAAACATCTTGTGAATGACAGACAGCGAATTACTCGCTTATACCCTGTGCATCACATCCCCGGCATGGATATGAGATTGATCTCCATGGGGGTCTTATTAAGATCTAAGATGACCGTGAAAGGTTCCATTCACGGCATCAATTTTTATGATCAATCAAATCGCATCACTGTTCAAAGTCTCCCTTCCGAGAGGATTGAATCAGCGTATGTGGTAACGTCGACAATTGAAAGAGGCATGGGCTTAACCAAAACCTCTGTCGCGACCATATATGCCGCAGACTATCGAACATGGCACCGACGCTTAGGACATCCGTCCGACGCAGCGTTGAAAAAGATGCCTTCCACATGCACCGGATTACCCAAGGAAATCTCGATTCCTAGGAACATCCCAATTTGTCCAGGTTGTGCCAAGGGTAAAATGACGTCAAAGTCTTTCCCTGAGTCGCACACCAGAGCAACGGAAGCCTTCGAGTTAATCCATATGGATCTCAAGGAATTCTCCGTGCTATCTTATCACAAATTCAAGTACTTTATTGTTTTTGTTGATGACTATTCGTCAGCCTTTTGGACGTCCTGCTTAGCAAAAAAGTCAGGAGCGAGCTCTTCAATTAAAGAGTTCATCGCCATGGCTAAGACACAGCACAACAAACAGGTCAAACGAGTTCGTATTGACGCTGGGGGAGAATTAAAAAGTACAGAGCTCACAAAGTTCTTGCTTGGTTTGGGAATAAAACTTGAACAAAGTGTCCCTTACCAACATCAACAGAATGGCCGTGCCGAACGTGCCATTCGGACAATCACAGAAAAAGCCCAGACATTACGCTTCACAGCGTGTCTACCGGCTTCGTGGTGGGAATTCTGTGTGCGGCATGCAGTCCATCTCCACAATGTCACGCCGATAGCGAGACTAAAGTGGATAACCCCTTACGAGATGATTAACGGCTCTAAGCCTGATCTCACCAGGGACAGAGTTTTAGGATGTGCAGCCTATGTTTATCTGCCTAAAGAAAGACGCGCAAACAAACTTGCAGCGCGCTCTGAGCTAATGGTTTACCTTGGCTCGGCAGATGTGGATGGTATTAAGGGATATTACTTTATGCGCTCGGACAACTCCATGTTCATTGGCGCAACAGCAATATTTGATGAGGAGTTATTCCCTCGTTGCCCTGGTGCCCACACACCTGAAGTAACGCCTATTGGCGATGACTTCAATCGTGATGACGAATCACAGGAACAGGTAGATCATGACATTCTACATGGAAAGGTTGGCGACGATGATTATCCTCCGCCTGAAAACCGCCCCTTCTTACGGTCTGAACAACAGACTGACGTACCAAGAGAACAAGAGGCACATGACAATGCCGATGTTCCTCCTGCGAAATCTACTCCAGTAACCCCCGCAGACTTTGCTCCGCGAAGGGAAGATCAACGCGAATGGAATGAACTTCCACGCAGATCTGGTAGATCCAGGAACGTCCCAAACCGTCCGGGAAACGTGTACGGTGAACAACGTTTACCTACGGATATTGAGCGAGATATCCGACGTGAGAATTATTGGAAGAAGACAGTTGGTCAGCCTCCTCAAGGCCTGAGGAGACCCCAACAAACTTCTCGAAGTGACCAGGAACCTGGACCTAGCACTTCTACGGCACCACATGTTGATGTGCCTATCTCCAATAATAACAACCCTTCTACTGCAACTGATAACAATCAGAGGGTTGAATCTCAGCGCGAATATGACCCGATGAACGAGGACACATGGCTCGCTGCACGTGTCAAAGAAGGTGGAACTTCATTGATGAACTATTTGCTTAATCAAGCAATACCATCGAGTTCAGATATGGAAATTCCTACACAATTTAGTGACATTGCTCGCTTGAAAGACAAAAAGCAGCAAGTAGAATGGAAGACCGCGTGTCGTGGCGAGTTAGACGCCTTATACAAACGACAGGTCTTCGAACTCGTGGATCTTCCGCACGGTCGCAAAGCGATCAAAAACAGATGGGTTTTCGACATCAAAGCTGATGATCGGAAACGTGCCAGACTCGTGGCCAAAGGCTTTTCACAAGTCGAAGGCGTTGACTATAACGAGATTTTTTCTCCGGTAGTCCGCTACGAGACCGTCCACCTGATGTTCGCCCTGGCGAGTCTAGAAGGCATGTACATGACCGGATTAGACGTTAAAACCGCCTTTCTCTATGGCAAACTGGACGAGGAGATATACATGCTCCAACCTCAAGGCTTTGTAGTAAAAGGCCAAGAGAAGAAGGTCATGCGCCTTTTGCGCGCATTATATGGTCTTAAACAAGCTTCGCTTGCCTGGTGGCGCGAACTAGAGGCGTTCATGAAGACCATAGGTTTTCACCGCGCCAGTTCAGACGCTGGCATCTTCATTTACAAAAACAAAAAAGGCGTTATCGTAATCGCCATTGTGTACGTAGATGACGGTATCTTTATGTCGAAAGACAAGAAGTTAGCCGACAAAATGAAACAGGCGTGCTTGAAGCACTGGGAATGCCGTGACACTGGCGATGTCACTTCCTTTTTGGGGATGCGCGTCGAAAAGACTGCGCAAGTCATTAAGCTTGATCAGCAAAAGTACCTGAAAAAGGTCCTTGATCGCTTTAACATGACAAATGCTAAAATAGCTCAAACCCCATTACCCACCGGCTATATACCATCGGAAAATACCGAACCGGTTGACGCCACCCGCCGTTCGAAGTTTCAGCAAGTCATTGGGTCTTTATTGTACCTGATGCTCGGAACGCGACCTGACATTGCTTTTGCTGTCATAAAAATGTCGCAATTCTCGGCTAATCCAAGCCAAGAACACCTAGACAAAGCGATGTACATCATGCGCTATCTCGTAGGAACTCAAAACTACCAGATCGTCTATAATGGTGCAAAATCCGAGGGATTGATCGGATATACAGATTCCGATTGGGCGAGTGATCCTATCAAACGCCGATCCACTACTGGCTTCTTTGCCACACTTGCTAGCGGCATTGTATGCTGGCAATCGCGCCTCCAAAAGACGGTCGCACTCTCGTCCACAGAAGCCGAATACATGGCTCTCTCCGACTCTTGTCGGCAGATAACGTGGATACAGTCCTTATTTCAAGAACTTGGTTTTAATTTGACTCGCACTATGATTTGCGGAGATAATCAAGGATCCATCTTTATCGGATCAAACCCTGTTCAAGAAAGACGGACAAAACACATTGACATTCGCTATCATTACATACGCGAATGCATCGAGAACGACAAAGTCTCTGTCGTATTCCTCGAAGGAAAAGATAACCCGGCCGACATGTTCACAAAGAACCTACCCGCCGCCTTATTCCTAAAATGCAGAGAGCACCTAGGTATTGAATTTACCAAGGTCAAGTAAGCGCACACAGCGCCTTTTATGGCTGCAGATGCTGCACTACTTGTGGGGGGGTGTTGAAAACCAATACCTAACCTCAACGACTCACTTCATTGAGTCACATGCTTGATTACATATACATGGTCCGTGCGCATGTACTAAACGTATATAAGTCGCTGTAAACCTCGTAGTAATACAAGCAGTTCTTTCCTTCTAACCACCACTAGCGTAAGACAGTATATTAGCACCACACACAAGGTATGTAGGACATAATGCCTTCCCCTGCGTGGACGCCTAGCGGCGACCTGCAGCTTCAACAAATATAGTGCAGATCACTGGTTGGGGCCTCTCCCTGACACAAAACTGCTTCCAGGGATGAAAGTGTCCCCAATGTTGGTTGTCTGGCAGCAAGGGAAACCTTGTGTTGTGACAGACCACTCAGCATCTGGCCTGAACAAAGGAATCCCAAAGGAGGAAGCAAGTGTGAAATATGACAATATGCAGTCTTTTGGTCAGACACTCCATGATGCAAAAGAAACCCCCAGCTGCTGCTTGGTAACTTTTAAATCAGATGTTGCCACGGCATTCTTGAATCTTCCAGCTCATCCTCTCTGGCAACTGTGGCAGATTGTGGTTGTTGATGGCCACTTGTATGTTGTTTGTTGTCTGGTCTTTGGAAATTGTGCATCACCCCATTGCTGGTGTGCTGTGTCAGGTCTTATGTGCTGGATTGCCTTGAAAAAGCTTGACATCATAGGCCTGCATGTGTGCATGGACGACCCTCTTGGGTGGGACTTCACTGACAATCTTGTCCGATTTCATGGTCAGCAGCGCCCAAAACAGCAAGTGCAATTGCTCCTCTTGTGGGAATCTCTAGCCTGTCCTTTCGAAGACCAGAAGCAGGACCATGGGGAATGGTTAAAGATCATTGGATTCTGGGTTGATATCAATCTCAGCACAATCTTGATTCCCCCACCATCAATCACTGACCTTGTCAAGAAGATCAAGGATTTCCTGGGAACTTCAAATAGGAAACCATCATTATGAGCATGGCAACACCTGGGGGGTCATCTCAACTGGGCACTCAATGTTTTTCTCTGGAGATGCCCTGCACTCTCAGAACTGTATCGTAAGATGTCAGGAAAGAGACATTCTTCAGGAGGGATTCCCATCAATGGTACTGTCTGGTCTGATCTATCTTGGCTGATGTCAGAACTTCTGAAATCAATTGGCATTTTAATTGCTGGGACGGCAAAATGGGATGATCACTCAGCTGACCTGGTATTATGGATGGATGCAAGCCTATGCCTGGCTCTCTCCTTTGTCTATGCTGGGAACAGGTTTGTCTACAAGTTGTGTCCATGCCCTGCCAATATCAAGATTGATATATTTTTTCTTGAACTGTTGGCAATCCTTTCAGTGATTCATCATGTGGCATCATTTGACCAACCACCACGACGGATCCTTCTTTTCACAGATAGTCTTGATTCTGTGGCCACATTCAATTCACTCAGTGTCTCAGAGACTTTACACAATGGGCCTCTTCTAGGCATCGCAGGAATTGTCCTTCATTCTGGTGTGGATATTCATGTTCACCACATCATGGGGACAGAAAACATCTGTGCTGACTTGTTATCTCGCTTGCTGTTTGATGAGTACAAGAGAAAATTTCCTTCAGACCACGTCCGCATTTTCGAGCCACCACATGAGCTCCTGCCAGCATGATGGAGGGAGTGCTTTTGAGCGCATCGGGTGGGCTGAAGTTCAGTAGATTGGCCCACCTGCCAATGCCATTAACGGTATTGGATGAACATGTGTGCTTCTTGCAAGCAAATGTGATTGAAAAGTCTACCTCAGGTGGTTATGCAATGGGAGCTCAGGACTACATCAAATTCTGCCTATCTCATGGCATTTCCTTGGATCCCACTCCTGAAACCCTGGCACAATACATTGCATTCACATCAAACTTCATTGCATCTGGACCAAAGTACCTCACTGGCGTTCGTCACTTCCTGAAGGATGTCTATCCTGATTTTGACACACATCGCTCTCACCCTCTGGTGACAGCAATGATTTGGGGATCAAAGAAAATTCAAGGTGACCCTGTCAAACGCAAATTGCCATTGAGGCTCTGCCATCTTGATACATTTGCCAGGGTGGCACAAAACTCTGGGCTATATGATGACCTGTTATTTATCACCATCTTGTCATGTTGCTTCTATGCCTGTCACCGGAGCAGCAAATTGATCCAGAAACACAGCACCAAACTTCTCGACTGGCGCAAGATCATCAAGTGTTTGTCTGTAGTTTTCAAACAGGGTCGTGCTCAGTATCACCTGCCATATCGCAAGGGAAATCCCTTCTATTGTGGAACAGACATCTTGTTCACAACATGAGAGACTGCTGACCCTGTATCTCTCCTGCATGAGTACACACTCTTGTGTGACAGGTATCATGGAGCTTGGGCCGCACTTTTCCTCCAAGAAGATGGGTGCCACCCATCACGGTCATGGTTCAATATGAAATTCTTCTCATTACTGGGTCACAACTATGGGGGTCACTCACCCTGTGCAGGAGGAGCAACTTTCTTTGCAAGCTTGGGTCTATCTGAAGACATGATCCAGGCGATTGGCGGATGGTCCTCAAAGGCATGGAAGATCTACATCAGGGACAACCCCTCAGTACGAGCAGAACAACAGTTGGCAACGTTACAGGCATGGCTCGTGCTCCCACCTCATTCTTCCTCAGCTCCTCACTAACATCTTTTTCACCTCCACCACCCCCACAGACAACAGCAACAGCTTTTTTAGCTTGTTCACTCCTTGCCCAGAATCAGTCAGAGTCCACTTCAGCGGCCTCCAGTTTGCACTACCTCACATCCTTGAGTCTTGCTGCAGAGGTACCTTTAAACATTGTTGGTAATTCTTGAATATATCCAAGTTCTCCATACAATGCAATTATGGTTTGTTTCTTGGATTTCCACATAATTGCTCCCCCTGATGCTAGGAAAATATGTTGGGGTACAGGCAAGCCAAGGCTGTGTCCATACCCTGCACTAGGATTTACCAGTAGTAGAGTCCAACATAGCCACACTGGTATTATGATATGTTATATATTTATTATCTGACACCTCCTAGTTGAACATGTAGTAAATAATGCTACATAGTATAGGAGGGATATAGGACATTCTCTGCCTGTGTCAGACACCCCCTCTGAGCATCCCCACACTCATCCTAAGCTTCCCTGACATCCCAATAGCAGGACAGAGGATGTGGCCATTGTTATATTTGTCTGAATGTCAGGGACAGCAAGTGCTCGGCTGCACATGAACAGCAGGTTGGGCAGTTGTGGTGCTCAACAAGGGGCTTCCACAATGTTTGTATGGCATATACAGTTCATCAGGGAAAGGTGTACAGAGAATGATGTTCAAAAAAAGTGTAACCCTGTTGTGCAGGGTTCACTAAGACAGGGGAGACAGGATGGGATCAGGCAAAACAGAACAGGCTCAATGTATCTATTGAGAGGGGAAAAGAGGATTGTGATGATGGGGAAAAGGGAAGGAAGGAAGATGATGTAAGTGTGGTGTGTGTCTATATTGTACTTAGTAAACAGTTGTCAATAGTAGTAAGCATGCTTACACCAGGGCCCATAACCTGCTGAGATTCTGTTGGGAGACAGTCTCTGTGAGTGAGATCTGGGGGGAGTCTTTTTTATGTCTACATAGCTTGCAATATTATACAACATTTTAATGAGTGACTGTCATTTACTCAAAATGTGAATTTCAAGTGTGATAAAATAGTGAACAATGAATACCAGTACAGTGTTCTGGTGGTCCTTTTCACACCCTTTTAAGGCTCATGACTGATACCTTCCACAATCAATTTCTAGTACATCTGAGTCATACATCTTGTTCTATGAGGTCCTATGAGTGTACTTACAAGCACTGGTAAAGATAAATGAAGAGGAACCACTTCATCAACATTGAATTATGTCAACAATGCATTTGTCACAAAATTCACTTCATTCACAGCATGTGACATGGGTGACATGCTGTGTTTATTGATGACTATCTCTATGACCCATTGTCATCTATGTTGTCCTGCCCCTCATCATCATCCTCTGGCTCTGTCAATTTTGGCTTGGTGGGATGGGTCCTGTAGCAGATGCCATGTGTTGCAGCAATGGGTCAAAGACCATGTCACTGTTTTATAGGTTTTTCCTGCTTGTGCCTGTACTTGTCAAGGGCTTCCTGATATTTCAAATTTTCAGCTCTATGACATGCCTGACATTTTACCTGTTCAGAAAGTGCATGCCTGACCATTTTGATGAGTCAAAAAAGGCAAGAGGGGCCCAAGAAGCAGGAAGATTGCCAGCATGGCAGGATGCTGTGTACTGTCACACTCTGTTGGCATCAATCATCTTCTGATTTTTTCCTCCCTCAGTTTTTGCCCAATTCCCTTCATTTCTTCACTTGATTCTGCTATATATGTGTACACATTCAACCCAAATTTTTAAAACAAGGTTTATGCAGGAATGTGTCTGATTAAGGGAGATAAAAAGGATGAACTTTTCAAATTCCGCTTTTTTTGCTATATACAACACTCCCATTCTTTACCCACTCTCCCAAAAATTACGAGAATTATTTTCAAGATTGATACAATGCCTATATGTGTGACTACAAAGTGATTAAGTGTTTGGATGAGGATTGAAGGAGCAAAGGCCAAGTGTGAAAAGGACTGCCAAATCACTGTAAAGCATGAAATTCAACTGATTTCTGATTAGATTCATCCAATGAGATGAATTGGCAGGGGATGAAATGACCATGATTTCATGAGTATTTCATCCCATGGGTTCAGCAGTTTATGGGATGAAAAAACCACAATTGTTACAATTTCCCTTATCTTGTCTCTGTTTCACACTTGATACACAATGCCCATTTGACATGCAGCATCCACCTGATACATCACACCCAAACCTTGACTAGAACAGAGTAGATACTTATCAACCCCAAGCAGTTACTTACCAAAGCAAACCTGAGTCATGTTTACCTAGGTTAGTTACTATAAAGCTTGTAGTAGATACTTGGTCAAGGCCCTCAGCTTGACCTAAAGATATCATCTCTTACCTGCTCAAATGAACTTGACTTAAGAAAGCCTCTTAAGTCTGATATATCAAACTTCATCTAGGAAGCACCAGATGACGAGCTAGTTTCTGCATGCACTAGTTAAACTTGTACTGAGTAGTTAAGACAACAAATAACTGGCAGTGCCAGACAACACAGTACTTGAAAGTCTGGTCTGGTCTGGTCCTGGTTTTTACCCTCATCAAGGGAGAACTGAGACCAGAACCAGTTCTTATATCTTGTAAATACTAAGGGGACTGAACTGGACTAGTGTTTAAAGGTTTAGTCCACTTCAGGCTTGGACCAGGACCAGGACTGGTCAATTTTCTACTTAACTACATATGGACAAGGACTGGACTGCACAAGCCCAGTCCCAAATGGTCTGGTCTTGGTCTGGCACCAGTCTCAACTGGTCCCTCCTGAGACAGTCCTTTTTGTTTTTGTTTTTTTTTTGTCAACAATTTATAATGCGGTGCACAGACGCAGTCCGTGGGCATGAAGTAAAGACACAATTTAGTACGCTATGATTTGACCATGCCTTTTCTCCCTCCAAGGTGACGCCCCTATGCCTTTTGGTAGCCACTAAGGTGAGCAGGTAAGACCACAGATACCGCCCTCGAGGGCGTGAAGGCCCGCTGCGCTTGCACGGCACTCAAGCCGGAAAACTCCCCCCCCCCAGTGCTTCCATGGTCCCCCCACGCGCAGCCTCCTGGCTGAAGCCAGAGCCGGTGAGCAGTGTCACTTCACCGCAAGCCCCCAGATCCTAAGACCCAGAGGTTAACCGCTTCCACTATCCAGAGAGGGAATGGTGACTGCCCCCTCATCAGTGATGGACCGCTGAACCAGCGTTGCCGCTGTCCAACGAATAAACCTGGCTGTGACCATGGCCGGCCCAAACGACGCCGGTGGAAGCAGGTGAGAGGGTGGACAGCGGAGGCTGCCCCCTACCCACCCAAGATGAGCCCAGGGACAGGTCCCTGAGAGCACCCTGCCCATAGCGACGAGGTGCATGAAAGGCTCTGTCCCTGACCAGAGGGACAGGCTGCCTGACGATGGATGGAGGGTGTTACCCCTCTTGGTCCGCAAGGGTTCAGTTGTGTCGCGGTTGTGGGCAACGGCAACAATGGGGGAGGGGCCCCATTGGAGTCTCGGTCTACTTCATTATCCATGTCCATGATATGTCCAGAAGTAAATTATTGAAGTATGGCCAGGTTTAATAAAATAAAGCTCAAGCAGGGCCTATAACCTATTGGGATTAGGTCTTTGAGAGCAAGTGGGGAATCACTCAGATGAAGTAGTGAGTGTGTGGAACAAGCAGGGAATGTCTTATTCCTCTCCTATAGTATGTAGCACTATATACTACATATCTAATAGGGGGTATAGTGTAATATATATTTATATATTTATATATGCTGTTGGGCATTAGCCATAATTATAGGCATAGGACTTGTATTCCATCTAGGCTCTAGGCTTGTATCCCAACATATCTCATCCCTTATGAGGCTGAAAAGACCACTCCCCAATTCTCCTGATGGAATTCAACCCATTTCTGGGGTTATCAAAGATGAAAATTATACCCTGAACATATTATTTTCAACTTATTTCCCACTTCTGTGTTGTAAACTTGTAATTGTTTACTCACAAGTCAGTTAAGCCCACCCTCAACATGTCACATGATGAATGTTGAACATCAGCATCACATCACATCAACATTCAACTTATCAACCACCACTGGCACCTTCAACAACACCACCTCCCTCTCCCTCTCACCTCACCACCACCACCTTCTCCACTCCATCAACCACTGCCACTGCCACTGCCACACTCACACCAGATAACAGCAAACAGCCACAAATGAATCACATCAGGCCCAAATGACGATTGCTGTTATTTGGGCCCTGGGTATCTCTTTTTATGATTGTTTCATGTTTTAATCAACTAACAAAGTGGTTTTAGATTGTAATTTACTAGTAATGACAAGCACTGAATGCACAACAGCCCATGCCCACCATTGTGGGTACTAATATGACCCCTGGCACCCCCATGACCCTGACAATGATGAGAACCCACAGCCCACCACCACCACCACTGCCACTTCCATGCAATCTGCCTCTCCATCCTCAAAGACTCTGCTTTGGCCAGGCTGATGTCAGTTGGTGCTTGGGTCATCAGCAACCACCCTTTCCACTGTCTGCTCCATATTCATGATCAAGGCCAAGAATGTGGCTGCAATTCAACTGCAAGACAAGATCCAAATTCTAGAGGGCCACATGTGGAACCTGGACACTGCAAAAAAGAGAAAAGATTGGGTCCATGCACATCTGGTGCTCAATAAGTGCTTACAGTCGATCAACATGGAGGGAGAGGAGATCCTGGTGGAATGGAGGATGTTGAGGGTTGAGCTGGAGCTGTCACGAGGCAATTTGGACACTGTGGGCATTGCTGCTAAGTACATTTTTTTTTCTTTTCTTTTTTCATTCTCTCTTGTTCTCAGAGTATTCAAACATTATATCCTTCTTCTGTATCTAGTGATGCTCTGTGCTTGAACCCCAATTTGCCAGACATCCTTGCAGCTCATGGTCTTGTACTTGTCCTCAATGGGAAGTTACCACAAGCACTGCAACATTTAGCTTCTGCACTGTGGCTTGACCCTGGGCACAAGAATGCCCATCAGCTGCACATGCATGTGAAGGATATTGAGCAGCTCAAGGAGGAAGGCAATATGGCCTTCAAGATGGGGAACTTACCAGAGGTGGTAAAAAGTTACTTGGATGCCCTTGATGTCTGTCTCTTAATTTTTCTGGCAACATGCACATCTATGTTCTTACCTTATGCCATTTAGATTATCAGAGATGCAGAAGAAGAGGGAAAAGGCAGGCAGATCCATGCCACACATCTCTCAAACCATGCAATGACTGTGCTAAAGGTGATTTTCCTTGCTGCTGTCAATCTGGTGTCCCCAAGCTTATTCTTTACAGTTAGAGCTATATGAAGAGGCCCTTGTCAACACTGATGCCTCCCTCACCCTCTTCCCTACATCCTTCAAAGCCCTCCTCACATGTGCATGCATAAACCTGCACATGGAGATATTCAACAGTGCCATCACTGACTTCAAATCTGCTGTCCAACAAGCAGGAGCAGAAGGCAATGACACTGATGTGCATGCATTGAGGACAGAGCTGAAGAAGGCAGGGGTAGCACTGAAGAGGAGCAAAACAAAGGATTACTATAAGATCCTTGGCATGCCCAGAGACTGCAGCAAGGTGGACATTAAGAAGGGGTATCAGCAGGAGAGTCTGAAGCATCATCCAGACAAGGTACACATCTTCTCAACCCACTCCCATGTGACCCAGCATTCACCCCCACTGTCATGAGCAACTGCTCATGGGGTGGCCATGCAGGTGCAACAATGAAGAGAGGGGGAGTTAGTCTGATGGGGAAGGGCAGACAATGGACAACACCAGGAACAACGGGTGATGCCAGGGACAACAGGCAACACCAGAGACAATGGGCAAAGGACAACAGACAATGCCAGGAATGACAAAAGACAGAAGACAGACAACACCAGCAACAATGGAAGATGGATGATGCCAGGGACAATGGAAGATGGACAAAGAAAGATGGACGATGCCAGGGATGATGACCCCAACCCACTCCACACAGACCCATCCCCAGCCATGGGATGCCCAGGGACATGCTAGCATGCGATGGAAGGCCATTCCCAATGAGGGGAAGGGGGGCATGACAAGTGATAGGACATGACAGCACAGCAACCATGACTACAGCAGCACCCTGAACTGCCACCATGAGCAACTGCTCACAGGGCAGGATCAGGGAGCAGAAGGGACAAGGGATTTTGCACTGGCATGGTGCAGGTGCAGGGTAAGCAGTGACAGGGATGTAATGGAGGTGCTACAGGGACAGGCCAATGTGGATGCAATGATGGGACAACAAGGGGTAGGGGATGTTTTTTGCTTCTTTCAAGTAGATTTTGTATTTCAGTGGTTTGAAAAATCAACTATTAGGAGTCTGATAACATTGTGAAAAGTATTCTATAAATGGATGAAAATCTACCTGAAATCCAGTTCAAAAAGGGGTGAAATTCAACCTGGGTAGAGGGGTGTTATTTTTGCCCATATAAAGATGAAAACCATCCCATGGGATGAATATGGTGTGGGATGAACTGGGGACAAACTGAGGGAGGAATTCATCCAATTGACTCATCCCTTACATGTCATTTATACAGCTCAATTGTTTGCTTCATACTCTCATACTCTCTTACTGGCTCACACTCATTTACTTATACTTAATTAGCTCAGAACTTGATTAAGTCAGACATAACTTATTCAGTTGTTGATGCACACACTAGTATTTGGGTGTGTTTGGAGGTCGTCGACTTGCATTTTGTTCAGCCCATGGGTTTGTGGCTGTACAGTTACTGTTGTATCAATTTCAAATGAAAAGCAATATCACACTATGTAAAATCACTAATATTCTGAGAATATTTGAGCATATTCATCTCCATGAACGCTGATGAGTCCCCTGCCAACACTAGGCAATCCATACAACTGGTGAAGAGGTATTTGGCCTGCTATAAAATGGCTTAGAGTTTGAGCCCTTTTGAAGCTGGTGCAATATCACCAGAAAGAATGCTTTTTGGTGCTTACTGTTGGCAGAAGACCCACCAGCATTCAGGGATCTATGTCCTCAAATATTTCCAGAAATGTAACAATTTTATTTGAAGCTATATCCCAATCCTTTCAAAAGTGACCAGCTTAGCTGTTCAATGGCAACACTATCTGTGCTACTCTAAAACCTGTTTTCCATCTCTGAAAGCTGAAGTTAGGCTACAAAATGTGTTAATAGTAGGGTCAGGTACTTCATCATATAATTTTGAGGGCATTGAGCAGTGAGCACTATGTTGTCATTGCAACCCTATTTCTTTCTCATTATTTAACAGCATGACATTTGTTGACCAACTAGCCAGCAGAATTCTAGGTCATGCTCAAGGTATCTTGGCTCTATCTGAAACTTATTAACTGATACACCTGTAGCATACTGGTATTAGCTGTTGATTAACTGAAATGTTGATGATTTTCTGATAAACTTATTGGGGAGCTTGCTCCCCACTATCTGGGCATCCAAAATTCCTATCCACCCCATGATGCGCTTGACCACGTGACCAGCAAGTTGTGAATGCACAGCACTGCCAGCAGCGCAGCTGCCAGCATTATGGATCACATGATCCACTCAAAATGCTCAATTCTATCTGGGCTTCAAAAATTCCTATCCACCCTGTGATCATGTGATCCATGACTGACATGGTCACAGGATCCACTTTCACTGTGTCACCCTATTTGTATCTATGTACTCCACAGATTAGATACTCTATGTACCTTCTCTTAACTATTACACTGATCTGCTTTGTTGTCAATATGTGGGGTGTATTGGTTTTCCTGCATATCTTTTCTGATAAACTGTTTAGCACTATGCAAGATAATGGCAAACAAAGACAGACCAACAACCTTGAACCTTCTCAAGAACATCATGGTAGTTCTACTCAAGATCATGGTGGTTCTCTATATTTGAATCTTGGTATGCTTTACATTTTATAATGCAGGATCATATCCATGTATGTAATCTATTCTTAGCTGCTCCTCCTCAACCTGCTGGTGCAGGTCCATCAAGATTTCCTCTGGCTGTTCTCAATACACCAAAAACCTTTACTCAGAGACTCCCCCTAATCAAGGCAGGTTACTATCATTTACTGTTAGCTGTAAATTGACATATGTCCATTATTAGCACCTCAAACTCCCAAGTCAAATAGTCATACATCTATAAGCAACACATCTCACACACCTGCAACTTGTTAGTTACATGCAGAGCACACATGTGACATGATTGAATATTGGGTCTGGGTCTCCCCCATCTCAGGGACCTTTGCAACTATTACATCCAGGCTATCTCTCATGTAAAAAGTTTACAGGGAGCATCAGTAATGACTTATTTTCCTTATGTTGCTTAGAGCCCAATCAAGGCAATTAAGGAAAATAAGCTTGATTTTTCCTTAAAATTTATGACCAGTTAAGGAGATATAGTCAACTAAGGAGTATTTAAGCAAATTAAGACAGTATGCAACCTTCAAGAAAATTCAGCCTGTAAGGAGCTTTTTATGGCCTTAAGTAATGCTAGATCTTTTTTTGAAAATTCTTTCAAGTCCCTCCTCAGCATTTCCCAAAAGAGAAATGCATGTGTTCATTGTGCAACCACAAGTACATGTCATCATGTCTGCCATCAACCACCACACTGTCGACACTGACACTGCCATCCTCCCTCTCTCCTCCCTCTACCACCACCACCTCTTTGTCAACACACACACCTAATGCACCCACAACTGCCATTATTGACATGGTGAGGCAGCCCCTGAGTATTGATAAGCAGTTAAGCAGCAAAATAAGTGTGAATAAGGAGAAATTTAGCAGATTCAGCAGATGTTACTTATTCCAAGGAAACCTTCCTTATTTTAAGGAACATCTCCTTAACAAGAATCTGCTTAATTTCCACTTTAAGGTGACATTAAGGAGAATAAGTGAGTATTGGATTTTCCTGATGTGACTAGCATTTCACACACACTTTCCATGGAGTTGTGTTCAACAAAGTGAAGAAACACCAACTGCCAAGTTACTGAGAGAAGACCATGAGCACCATGGTAATTTATCATTTGAACTAGACACTTATGGAGTTAACTTAGCTGAATATGTATTTACTGATTAACTAACAATATTATAGGACTTTGATTCTAACTTAAAATGGATGTGATTGATGCAAAGTTGCTCATCAACTAGGATTAAACATTGTGCAAAGTACTGGGATAAAGCAAGCACCCCACTTGCGGAGTACTGGTGCCTTCAGCACCAGTACGTAGTTTCATATCAGGGTATCTTATTACATAACATTCTGCATATCATTATCATTGCTAACTAGAAATATCAGGGTCGCTGATGGCGACTCGCCTTCGATATAGGTCTCAGCTTGGCCTCTGCTGGTACCCCAGCACCGAACCCTGTCGAAGGAGAGGATGACGGATATGCAAAGGCCTTGAAAAACCTCCCAAACTCCCTTCAAGAATAAATTGCGCCATTCCGAGTCCGCCGGTGCTGTGTAGAGGTGACTAAGCCCATAATGATGGATACGTCAGCAGCTCAGTCAAATTTCGCATCGACAAAATGGGATTGATTGGATGAACAAACGGCGTTCCTTTGGCCTTCCTCTGTGTTAGATGCCACCAGAACCCACCAAGCCCAGGCTGAAACGACGCTCCAGTAGAAAGGATTCCGAAGACTATCGCTTCGAAGGTGGCCATGCACGGGAACTAGAACAGAAACGGAGTCGAGGTAGGTGTTCGTCCGTCTCTGATGGCCTTTGTCTTACAAAACTCTGGCGATTTTCAGGGGAGGTAAGTACTCTTTGATCCAGCACTGATGATCGTACTGAAAAGGGAATAGGTCAGCTGTGCCGAGTGTCGAAGGCAAGTGCGGTGATCGCAGTTTTAAGTGTCCGTCCATCGCTTACCCTTCTCAAAGGCTGAAGATAAAGTGCGACAAGAAGATTCCGTGTCAGTCCTGCCAAGTACGCGTTCATTTCCAGAGCTAGTCATGGTTCTCCTCAAATCGTACTGGCCTTCTAGCGCAGAGGCTGTGCGACCTTGTGCCCAAACGGTGAGTTATAATCTCCATCTCATTCGCACCATCCTCATCTCCCATCAGGCAGTCTATCAACTGGGCAGGGGACTCGGTATTATATCTACCAATTACCACCGTCATTACATTGACCTCTTGCAGTTTTGTGCTCGCTGCCACCGAACACCTCCACCAGCGAGTTTTCAGACTCAGTGCACGAGTCCGGGAACTCGAAGATGCATTGGCATCCTTGCAAGCCAAACACTCGAGTAATCCACACCCACTCCTGCATGAAGACCTTGTTCAGAAGGAGGGGGGAGGGGATTTACCATTGGTCAAGGCCGAGGGAGCAACGGGGCCTGGGCTGGACATCATAGACGCATTAGGGACGCTGTCGATGTCGGATCATGGCATCTCTCGTTTCTTTGGTCCAACGGGAGGCTCGGAGGTATGTCAGCCATCCGCAATCATCCTCGGAAGTATTGCTGACATGGGGTCGACAGAGTTTGTTGATCGTAAGTCTCTAGTCTCCACTTTGCGTTCACATTTACCCCATCCTTCTCTAGTCCAACCACACTCAGGCTGGCGCTGCCTCTCCCCACAATCCCCCTTCTCCCGAGCCCACATCCACGCAAGACTCGTCGTCCTCTGCCACAACCCACTCCACCCCTTCTGGGGCAAATACAGATATGGAGCTCGGATTTTTCTCCCAATTCTTCCCCTTCACGCCCCTCGGTCGCACGGAAGATATCCAGAGCCTCATAGAGAGCCACCTCCCTCTCTGGGAGCGCGCACAGGAGCTCAGCAAGATCTACCTCGAGCAAGCTTCTTGGATCTTCCAAGGCGTCACCCGCACGCAGCTCATGGAAGACATACTCCCTGTCGTCTACCGGTTACACCCAGCAGACAACAGCAATTCGAACTCTGCTTCAAACACAGACTCGGGAGCTAACTTTGCGGGCCCGCATGACCTTGCACTTGCCTTTGTTGTGTTTGCGGTGGCAGCCCTGGTACAGAGTGAACCATCTGACGCGCTTGGGGAGCATTTCCATCAGGTTGCGAAAGCGGCGGTGGCGTTGCAGCCTGTGCTGGAAAAGCCGTCGATTGTAACAATTCAGGTGCTGCATTTGATGAGCATCTATAATGCAATGAGCGGGAATGACTTGAGAAGTGAGACGAGCATGGAGATGACTTGGTCTTTGGTGACCTTGGCGGCACATTTGTCGCAGACGGTATGTGTACTTTTTTCTTGTAAGATTCGTTGAGTTGATGGTTACATGTAGATTGGACTTCGTGAGTCGATTGTGACACTTTTGCGTGAGTGTTCGATTGACATGAGGGAGAGATCGTGATAGTGCACGCTGGGGTTTATCTCCGAAGATAGTTCAACGACGTCGTCTTATCTTTTGGGATCTGTTCGTAGCAGATGTATGGCAGGTTAGTTCCGTGCCGTCCTCCCACCTTCATATCCTTACTGCCCACAAGAGCCTCAACACTGGGCGCCCACCCTCTTTTTCCCTGGCTTACATCGACTGCATATTCCCGCAGCCCGAGGATGCGGACGGCCTAGAGGAGAGTTTCGCATCGCCATGTAGACATCTCTTCCTGCTATCCTCGGGACTCATTATTGACTGGCTCTTCGTATTTTCTGGATAGTCGGGATTTGGCAATTCAGATTTGCAGGCGAATGCGTAGCGGACGTCGCTGCGCGTACGCTAACAGCTGAGGCACCAAGTTATACAACAATCATGGAGCTCGACAAGAAAGTGCGTGAGTTTCCATTACCGGAAGGGAGCTTGAGCTCGTCGAGCGACTTTTCGACATCGTTTCAACGGTGTGTGTTGGAGCATATCCGAGAAACCAGTTAGGTTTTTACTTTCTGGGTCTTGATCCTAGTTGTTAATGGAACCTTGCAGTCCTTCTCTACATCCACCGAAGTTTCTTCGCGCAGGCGATCATAGAGCATCCCGAGAACCCACTAAAAAGCCCCTATGCACCGTCGTTCCTAGCGGCATATCGTGCATCCTCGACTATCCTCAGGTCTGTCCGGCAACAGTTCGATATATGGCCAATCTCGTCTTCAAGGTTCTGGGTTATGTGGACATTTGCGTTCAGTGCTGCAGTACGTCTTTGTCGGTCTTTGCTTGTCCCTGCCACTGAAAGAAATCAGGTTGTTTTTGGGACTGTGGTCACCCGCGGACCGAGATCGCCTGTGGCACAGTCCGCGATGTCGGAATTGGAACAGGCATATGTTTTGTTCTCCAAGGCGGCCGTCCATAGCATTCGAGCTACAAAGGCTCTGGTAACCTCCTCTTCTCTAACCGTTCATTCTTCGACTGATATCTTACTCTCAGCCTATTCTTACAAGGCTTCGTGAAAAGGCTCTGTGTGCCCTCGCAAGTGCTCAGAAAGACCCAAGCGCTAACGGAGCAGATGACGGGGGGTTACAGTGGAATATCGAGCAAATGGACACGGAGGACGAGTTATCGATCTTCGCTGGCCATACTCGGTTTGTATCAAACAAATCAACCTTCCCAAATAGTGGGAAGGATCAAGCTATATGCGGACCCGTGCCTCCCACTCCAATGAAAACACCAATAGTACCATCGTCCCATCACGCCAGCTTAGGGCCTGCTTCCCCAGCTGTGCGTCCTTCAATATCGACATCTCCGCCTACACACGCACATACCCGGCAGAACGGAGACTTTGTGTCCATGTCGCCGGAGTACACGTACGTCCAGCCGGAGCCTATGGTGGGATCCTCGTCCTCGTCGCCCTATGGGTGGTCCGCCCAGCAACCGTATGCGCAGCAGGAGCATTCCCCGCCGATCTCTCCATATCCGAACAACAACTATCTCCACCCTAGCGCCGACTCAGGTGGTATGCCTGTGTATGGTGTTGCTGTCCCTCTGCACAATCAATATCCCGTCGAGCTTCAACACCCACTCATGCCGACTTCTCAATCACATCCTCAGTATTTCCAGCCTCCCCCGCTACAGCACTACCAACCCCAACATCACTACACAACGACGCCCGCCTTTAATGCCCCTCCCCCAGGTGGCAGTGCTCTTGCGGATCTGGGACTGGCGTCCCGCGATTCGAGGTTGGACGAGAGGTGGAGTTCGTTCATGGAGGACTCGGGACTGTTGGGTTCTTTCGAGACTCAGTGATTTGCTGCGATAGCTTTCTTCCTTTTTTGATCCACCAATATCGTTCGCGGTTATTCCCTGCTGTTTTGAGATACAAACTACGCTACTCATACCAGCACATGCGCAGCAAGATACGATCACGACACAGCATCTCCAAACTTGTGCCTGAGGTTTGAACATCAAGTTGAATGAGGCTTTCATCTGGTGGTAGCACGTTTGTTTGTCTGCGATTTATCCGAGCTGTAGATTAAACCAAGGGCTAGGAGATCCTTGGTGTGCCTACACTTTCATTAGCAGATGAGACTATACTTATCGACTTTACAAGTTGCTTGTTTTGTGCGTGTATGTCTGGAAGGGTGGAACGCATTGCAATAACAATCCTGAGGTGGAGTTTATGCATATTCCGAAGAACAGCCTTCCCCATTGCCGATGGATCCATTGTTTATTCATGTCTCAAATACGGGTGTCAACTTGGTGGGCTAGTCATCTTATCGACCCCACCCCCAAAGCCTACCTAGCAAGGACAGACACCTTGCCCCTGGCACGTCAGATACTCGGTTGCTGCTGGACGAACTGAACTGCAACAACTCGCCCCCGTGTCTCCATTTATTTATTTTCCTATTCCCATGTCTTACTTCGCCCAGTGGGTACTGCCCATTAGTCTCTTCATCCTCACCCGCGTCCCCAGTATCGAGGCTGTCATCGTTTTAGATTTCCCGCCACCAGGTTCCGGCATTTACATACCACCGAACTCCAATATTAGAGCTCCAATGGGTCCCTTAAACGTAACAACCTTCGCGTTCTGCATCCTCTTCGGCCTTGCAGCGATGGTGCAAGCGATCCTGGCAGCACGCGCGCTTTCCGGGCGGCAGGCGGAGGAGGAGTTCCCGCGGCGGCGGCCGTTCGCCATCCTCACACTCCTCGCCGTGCTCTCCCAGGTCGCGATGTACGTCATCGACGTGTATGTACGGTTGTGCCGCATCCCCTCCGCCACCATGATTGCAGCGCTCGGCTTTATGCGCGGCCTCGTGCACCTGTTCCTCTATGCCGCGCTCTTGCTGGTCCTCGATGGGCGCGGCACCGTGCAGGAATTGCAGCACGGGGACCAGAAGAGTGGTTGGATTGTCGTGAAGCTCAGGTTCGTGTCTGGCGCGCTGCTGCTGATCATGTTCGTGTGCATCTTCGCCCGCGTGATCATCGGGTCGACATTTATACATTCGGACCTGTACTATACATTCGCCCGGACCTTCGCGGTGCGTGTGTACAGCGCGTTGTACCACCTGTTCCTCGCTTGCTATATTCTCGCCACAGCGGTCCTGTGCGGTGCCGCTGTAGTCCTATGGGAGAACAAACTTCCAGTGGACGGGTCGTACGAGTGGCAGATGTTCGACACGAATGTGAGGGGATCCTTGCCTTTTTCGACTTGTGCTGACTCTACGCTTTCGCAGGTCCTCAGCCGAATTTTGCGACACATATGTCCAATTCTTGGCGTCCACGCAGTATACGAGCTCATTGCTGATATCTTGACCGTGACCGCCAACCCACTGCGGTATCGAGTGCCCGTAGAATTTGGTCTCGCAGATATCCTGATACGGGGGCTGACATATCTTGTGGTCATCGCTCTGGTATTACGACTTGGGCGGCGATATTAGGACTTTACGCTGCCCGAGTTATATGTTATGAGTCATGACCTAATTAATGGTGACGATATATAAGCTTCTTCCATCTCAACTAGATGTCAATGAGGCCCAGATTATTGATGGTGCAAGGCGGTGGCGACAGGAGAGAGGGTATTCAAATTTTAAAAGTACTCCAGTCTCCAGGGGAACATACAGTATTTCGAATTCCCCATTTGAGACAATGATACGGAACGGCAATTGCGCAGCACAATCACGACTGGCGGTGCATTGTTTGCGACGGTTTATCGTCGATCGATAGTTGGTGTCGCTTAACCCTATAACCGACCAGCAGGTTGGACAACTACTAGTACAAGTTGCCTGTTTCCCCCTTTGGGAGGGGGGTGGAGTACTGGGCGAGTATGGTGGAATCGTGCATCGCAATAGCGATCCTGATGTGGAGTGTGAATTTCTAGAAATTCCAGGAACAGCCTTCGCCAATGACGGATCCAGTGTTGTGATCAAAATATAAATATGGGGTGTGAAGGGCTCAAGGAGCGCTAGGCAGGCAATCGCTGTCCTCTGTCACAGCCAGGCTACTACACTGGGAGGTTCCTATAGGCACTACAGCAACCCATGGGTTTTAAATACTCAGCGACATTTTTCTTCTGCTTCCTCTTCGCCCTTCTGACGTTGTTACAAATGATCCAGGCAGCACGCGAACTCTCCCTCCCGAGGCGGGAAGGGGAAGAGTTCCCGCGGCGCCGGCCATTCGCCGTCCTCACGCTCTTCGCCGTGCTCTCCCAGGTCACAGTGTATGGCGTTGATTACTTCCTGCAGCTGCATTCCGGCACTCCCGGTGTCATGCGCGCCGTGATCACCTTTGCTCGTGGGCTCGTGCACATATTCCTCTATTCAGCGCTCTTGCTGCTCCTCGATCGCCGCGGCACCACCGTCCAAGCATGGCAACACGAGGAGCCGAGGAGCAGGTGGTTTGCCCTCAAGCTCAGGTCCGTGGTAGGCGCGCTGCTGATGATCATGTCGCTGTCCGCCCTCGCCCGCGTGATCCTCGATTTAACATTCGCACCTTGGGACCTGTATTCAAGAGTTCCGCCTCTCGCGATGCGCTTGTACAGCGGGTCGCAATGCCTGTTCCTCGCTTGCTATATTCTCGCCACGGCGGTCGTGTGCGGTGCAGCTGTCCTCTTGTGGACGAACCGACTCCCGGAGGAAGGGCCGTATGAGTGGTTAATGTTCGATACAAATGTGAAGAGATCCTTTGCCTTTGGGCCTGTCTATCTCGGCTTTCGTACTAATTCACATCTTGGTAGGTCCTCGCCCGGATTGTGCGATGTATCTGCCCCATCCTTGGCATCCGCGCTGCGTATGAGCTTATCGCTAATGCCCTAACCGACGACCCTACGTGGTATCGAATGCACATTGATGACGGATGGTTTGGCCTCGCAGATGTCGTGATACGGGGACTGACGTATGTTGTAGTTATCTCTATAGCATTACGACTTGGGCGGCATTGGGGCGATCCGCGGTTTATCAGGACAGTTTACACCCACCTCACTGTTGTGTGATGTATAACACATTGCCCCCGGCGCGGTTCAGGCAGCTAAGATGATCAGAACGGGTGTTGTAGGGGTAACGGTCTGTTGGTAGTTCGTTGACTTGAGTAGTCACGTCGCAATGGTTAGGGTAAGCTAGGTCAACAGGAGGGGAAGAGAATCAAAGCACGGAGAGTGGAGGGGACAGCCGACGAAGGATGAGGTGGCCCTTGTAGATCGAAACGTAGATAATCTTGATCTAATTATGATCAACGGAGTCACGTGACGTTCGCGTCGAGATAACTAGAAGGGCTTCGTCTAACCGAACTGAGGTGTTCGTAGACTCTGAGACCGGGAATAGATGGACGAATGTCCCTGTAAACTTATAACTTGGGAACTTAGCTTGTAATTCTGCACCTTGATGTGCAGGGTACTTAGAAACTTGTGACAATCGATGGGGAGTTGTTAAGAGAGTGAGCGACGTGGGGATCAATAATAAACTTCGCTACTCCATTCGAGAGGTGGGAGGACACCTTAGATACAAATGACGAGTAGTTACGGACCGAAAACTGATCACTCGCGTTCTCTCGCAATGACCAGTCCAAACAACCGGAAAAGTATGCTAAGACCAAGAAGGAAAAGAAATCCCGGGCGTCGCAAAGTTGTTCTGTAGGCCTTCTCGAGTCCTTGTCTAGGGGTTTTCACTGCTGGCAATGGCTCGGGGAGAAGTTCTTCATTGGGGCCTTCTATTGACGTGACGTCGCTTGTCCCCCTCAAGCGCGGAAGGCACCCGAATGGAAATTCTCGACCCTACGTCCAGCAGATCGGCCCGTCGATTTGGATGTTGAGGTGCCGAGGTGTCGGTGATTCTTGATGTGGCGGATCGTCATCGCAAATGAATTTTAAATGATCAAAAGAAGTAAAAAAAAAGAATTGAAGTCGGCCCGTCCATTTCCTTTCGCGGCCTGATACTGTCTGTGAAGATGCCGAGGGAAAGGGGAAATGTTGACTATCGCGTGATATTGGTACAAAAAGCCTATGAAGTAAAAATAGAATAAAAATTGTTAGTAACACGAAATGCATAGGAAATGTGTGAGATTCAAGTAATTATGCCGAGGTGGCATTGTTGCAACAAAATATTGGGGCTTGATGGAGGGTGACGAAAAGGTGGGGTTGACGAGTGGGGCTCATCACCCTACCACACGGGCTGAGCCGACTAGGGACTGAGGGCCGAAGGTAGTTTGAGAGCCGCTGTGTGGACCTCGCTGGAAAAGAGGTAACTGATTCATCTTGTAGTCGACTGGCACAATTCTCTCAAAGGATGGGAGTTGTAAGCGATCGCTCGCAGGGCCCAAGAACGATGTTTAGACACTGGCTGTCCGGATGCTTTTATCGTCATGTGCGCCAAAAATCAGCGGGCTATCCAACAACCTCGGCAAATCAGTCGCCCGCCGCAAGTCATCGCCATCGCTCGCGGAGCCCAGGAGCCCATAAACACGGGTGGTGGGAGAACCGTAAAAACGCGAGTAAATGAGATGGAGTGAGGGTTTACCGATAGTGACAAAATGGTCGAACGTCGAAACTAGTAAGCACATAAGATGTTGATGTTCCTCCAGGGAAAGAAAACCAATAGAAAGAACGAGCAAGTATCACTCACCAACTCGCTTTCCGCCACTCGCTAGTGTCATCAACCCCTCATAGGCCCCCCACTCCCTCACAACCTTGTCACTAGCCAGTATGATGTGATCACACATCTAAACTTGACCATCAACGTTGTCTGGTAGACCTCAGCCCCTCTCACTGAGTCCAATGCACTCATGCAGGCGTCGAGGATAGGGACTTAGACTGCCCGAGCGAGCTCCCGCGCAATTTGAAGTTGTTGAGGGTGTCCTCCAGAGATGAGCCACGTTCTCGTTAAGCATAGGAGGGGGCGCCAAGATCGTGCACGCTGGTGGCAGCCTTGGACAACCTTCCGTTGACCTTCAAGACATCTTGTTAATGTTCTCAGCGTGGTGGCGATGAAGAGGTTGGGGTTCTGGCTGACAACCACTGCAGCAAGTGTGCAATTCGTTGAGCTACAAGTGAACGCCAGGGAGATGACAGAGGAAGGCCGTTCAAGACCCCCCACAAGGCCCTGTCAGCTCGCAGTAAGAACCCAAAACGAAAGAAAGACGCACCTTACAGGATCGCTTCGCAACCTCCTCCCTCGCCCTCTTATTTCTCACACCACACCGAGAGCACAGCTGGCAGCACCACCACGCCTGCAAGCCCAAGACCAACCGTCACCCTGACCAAGGCCAACTGCCATCCGCTCACGATGGCCCAAATCAAGCCCACCGCAACCATGGCGCCTGCGATGCTAACCATATTTCATCATTGTTGACCAACGTCTGCACAGGCTTGTTGCCCCCATTCTCCGGCTGGTTGTGGGGAGAGAATGCAATACGGCGTGTGGAGAGGTACGTTTTCCTGATGCAGATGCCCAAACTGACACCACTGATCTTTGGAGACAAAGTGCCTGCCCAGCAACAAAGCGCTGAGAAATGCATTAGAGAGGTCAGATACTAGTCAGTAGACTCCATAAGCGACTCAAGGGAATTTTGACATTGCGAGAAGTTCGACCTCGACTGGTTTCAATTATAAACGTGTGAAGTTTGTCCATTTCAGATGTGACCATGCATATGTAGTCTGTATTTACTGGCTGTAGTTGAACCGCAGTGGAGCAATTTGGCTGATGAGATCAACACGTGGGTGTACAAACATGTCGTAATAACGCGACCGCGTAATCTAAACACTCCATAGGCGCCCTCACAGGGTGATCGCATCCTTGAGAGCAGCAAATCTGCAGTATCTTCAGTGTCACAGGTGTCGCGAACGTACTTCCTCTTTTTGGATGCAGGGGTGGTTGCAACTTGAAGAGGAGATTGATTGGTGGGGTCAAAATTTTCGTCATGCTTTCGTTTTGATGGTCGGTGTTGTAGTACACAGGCTGTAGGCACTGGGGGTACCGGTGGAGACCATTGAAAAACACGCCCAAAGGCTGCTGGTGGTGTAGCATAGAAGTAGTTGGGAAGAATGGGATGAGAAATGGGTTGGACCAGAGTAGATGGTGATATAACACCGTGGTTGGTTATTTGCGTAGTTTCCCTGGCTTCCGGGGATCATGATAGCTCGCGGAGACCTTAATGGATGCTTCATGTTGTATGCGTGCCCGACGCAACTTCTGTTGATTGGGTCACGGGATGATGCGGCATGCTCGGCTTATGCTGTATTTTCGAACTCCGAAGCACAATTGGTGCACTACGGTTCCACTAGCGCGAGTAATAGCAGACCATAATAATTCATAAACATCCTCACACAAAAAAAAAAGTTTTTGAATTTTTATTTTGTCTGCTTACACCAGACTAATGTATATGGCAAATCACTGCCAACCAGCCGTAACATTACTTAAGGATCATAGTAAGAAAGCAGTGATTGTCAGTAGGAAGCTCAGAAGTCCTTTGCAGTTTGAGTCTGACAAACTGATTACCTTCTGATGAAAACAGAACAGACCATAGTCTAGTCCTATACATACCTGACCTGGAATCACAATCACGGTCTACCAGGAGTTGCACCTATGGAACCAGTGGCAGGAATGGCCACCAGGAAGGTAGTCATCCAGTGAATGACTTCCCGTAGAGTCTGGAAACTCAGAGCCACCCTCCTCCCCAAGCACCATCTTACCTTGACTGTTGAAGTCCGTATCCACATAAGGCACCTCCTGTGACATTGGGGAGCTGATGGAATGCAAGGGGTTTAGTACCCAGCGCGACTACATCAGCAAAAAACCCAGGCCTCATCTTTTAGATCTTTGTCTCATTGAAGGAAGTCTTTCTCTAGTCTTTTTAGCTCTTTGTCTCATGAAGCACATTTTTCTTCATCTAATGAGATCTTCAGGTCTTTCACTCAGTACATCTTTATTTTAATAGTGGATGACTTTCCGTAACGCAGCTAACTTGATTTTCTATTTCTAAATCATAATCTGCTGACTTTCAAGTTGGTGGAAACACGTTTAGAGTTTGGAGTTAGAAAACCGTAAGGACCAGACATCTTTACAGACTGTAAATAAATTTCAAATCTTAATCACCAATTTTGATAACTACCATCCTGCACCATCTGCAATTGAGTTCATCATGGATGATGTCTTGATTCCTGTAGGTGTCATTGATGATGAAGAAGCCAATGAAGAAGATCTTCATGTTGCAACTACAGCTGCACTAATAGTGACTGCAGCAGAAGCTGCACAACTTTTTTGAAATGAGCAACATAGGCCCACCCGGAACTACCTGACTCGTCCTGATCTTCCACCAAACCCACACTTTGGTACAGCATGGAAACATGTCTTTGAAAGCCAAAATGATCAGGCATTCATCACAACAATGGGTGTCAATATCGAAACTTTCAATTTCATCATTGATTCAGGGTTCAGGGAACTGTGGGACCTTGCACCAATTCCTCGTGATGATACTAGCCCATCTGGCAATGCACAGCCTGGGAGAAGGTCACTAGATGTCAATGGAACATTGGGTCTAGTGTTACATTATCTCAATTTGACAATAATAGAGCTTAATCTCCAGGAGATCTTTGGCTTGATTCCCTCCACAGTGTCTCAGTACATTAGGGTTGTTCACAGTAGCCATTTTTGGCTACTTTTTGGCTACTTTTTGATTTACTTTTTCATTCCTTCTTGAAAAATGAAAGTTCAAAATGACTTGAAAATGAAGTCAAAAAGGAGCCTTGTTGCAAAATGGGCCTATACCCCCTATTTTGCAATGAGGTTCCTTTTGGTTGTCATTTTTGTCTTCACTTTTTGTCATTCTTTCAAACTCTACCGATGCTCTGACTGACCCACAACAACAACAAAGGAGCTCACCACCATCTCCCTCCTGCCCTCCTTCTTTCTCACATATCTACTGCCTCTGCCTGCTCTGCCACCACCCACCACCATCACTCCCACTCCTACACCAACGAAGTGCCACAAACAAAGGATCTTGGATGCAATGTGGACCAAATGATGGCAAACATCATTTGGGCCCTAGGTTCTTTTTTCTTTTTTCTTTGCATTCTTTTTTACTAATTACCTATTTTTAGGCTCCAAGCTTCTTTTAACAAATGACCCCAATGTACAATTTCTGAAAGCAAACAAAACATGGCTCAAACAATGATTTTATCGTCATTTGGGCCATAGGTGAGCTTTTTTCAGCATTTCTTTTACTAACTATGACCTATGACAAACAGACCCAGCACCTGCCCCTGCCACTGTGAGCAACTGCTCGCAGGGGGGATAGTGGGTGTTAATGGAAGCATTGTGACCGCAATGGTGGGAGGGCAGCTGTGGTGGCAAGGGTATGATGGGCAGTGGCATGAACAATGAGTGGGAGGAGGAGGATGAGGGGGGGGCAACAACAAGGATGGTGGTGATGGCACGACATGACTAGGATGTCATGGCACCCGCCCCCATGCCTATGAGCAACTGCTTGTAGGGCGGATTGCAGGTGCAGCCTGTCATGATGACAGGACGGAGGGATGACCATGATGCCATCACCAATGACAATGGCATCAGCATCAACATGGGCCAGGGTGACAACAGGGACAAGGGAGAGGGGGAGATGATGATGTCTCCCACAGCACCAGACCCCTCTGCTATGAGCTACTGCTCGTAGGGAGGAACACTGGTGTGGTACAATGACAAGCGGTACAATGACAATGACCAGCACCAATGCCACTGGGACTACAATGGGAGGGGGAGGTGATGACAGAGGGAGGGGGGTGAGCGCCCAGCACCTGACACCCACCACCGTGAGCACTTGATTGCAGGGTGGATCAGGTGCTAATGGGGCACGTCGCCTGCCTACACCTCCCCATCCATCTTGCTGACCTGTGAGGTGGTTTTTTTTTCTTTTTTCTATTTCTGGGTAGTCTGCTATTGCTCATAGTTCATTTGGTAAGGAGTATAAAAGAATACATATATTTACTAATGGAATCTCCACTGCTAAGTTAAACTTATAAAAGACTCGAAAACATGCCCCTGCTTTACAGATGAACTGGTGAAAAAAATTTCAACAAGTCATTTGAGGTGGAGTCTGAATATGCCAAGGCCTGCCAGAGGAAGGTAAAATGCATTTTGGCTTCCTTTTTGTTCTTTTTACGTTCCAGGGGTTTCACAGTAGTCATTTTTGGGCTACTTTTTGATCTCCTTTTCGGTCACTTTTTGATCAATCTTCTGCCAAACTGTCAAAAAGGAGCCAAAAAGGAGATCAAAAAGTAGCTGAAAAATAGCTGAAAATGGCTACTGTGAATGACCCTATTGTATTCAGCTTGGAAATACTCCTAAACATACTGCATTGCATTCATGATTCCAGGATACAATGGCCATGGACTCAACAACAGTTCGAAAGCTACACCAATCTGATCACAGCATGCCACCCACACTTACATGGGGGGTTTGCAGCAATTGATGGTCTGAACCTCATGGTAGAAACTGCTGATGACATAGATGTTGGGAATACGACTTATAATGGTTGGTTATCTGAGCATTTTATCAGTAGTGTTATTGGTTTTGCCCCTGATGGTATGAAATATGTTTTTATTATCAAATGAGTTGCCAGTCTGACAAATTTCTTGGTGGAGGAACAATGATATCTGTAAACTCCAATGCACCAGGTAGCTGGCATGATGCACAAGTCACATATCCAATTTACAACCAACTATTAGAACATACACCCGATGGCTTTTATCTTGTGGCTGACACAGCATTTTCTTGGGGAACAGTGAACATTGAAGGCCGCATTGTTGCTCCAATGAAGACTGGACAGACAATCACTGGCACACAAGAACAGATTGAGGAAAAAGCTTTATTTGACCATGAAGTCATCTCATATCAACAGTCAGCTGAATGGGGCATGCAGTTGATTCAGGGTTCATTCAGACGACTTTGGCTTCCCCTCTCAGTCTGAAATAATCAGCGATGAGCTGATCTTCTGTAAGTCTGCTTCAGACTTCATAATCTGCGCACTTGGAGAATAGGGCAAAATCAAATTCAATCTGTCTACATGCCTGAATGGAGGAAAACAACACAGGAGGAAGAAATATGGACAAACTTTGAGAACATGTTGTTTGGGGACCAGCAGGAGTATGATCGGGTCAAATGATGGTATAATCAGTTCATATATGAATGATACTTGTAGTGACAGGATGTAGTTAGGAAATAAGGAGTGTGAATGAGTTGGGCATAGCTAATTGGATCCTTGATGTAATGACAGTACATAATTGGTATATAAAGAACATAAAGGCACAGCATAGCAGGAAAACAGGAGTCAAAGTGCCACCAGTCACCATTCATATTTCAAATGACATTTGGGGTCAAGTGCAGAGTTGTGCAAAAAGGAGGGCGTGTTGGGAATGGAGTGGTGAACAGTGACAGGAGGTTATTATCATCTCCTACAAGATGTGCAATATTTATACTACACAGTTAGGAGGTATAGTGTAATGCACTCCTATAATATATAAAGGAGGTATTCTGTAATAGACCCCTGTACCAGTTAATAGTGGAGTAACTTTGTCATATCCCCTATAACAGTGTCAATAATAGTGACATATGATATCATGGCTTGGTAAGTCCTAGACTTCCTGCAGGGTGTGTCATAGACACTCTATCCATAGCTTTGTCTTGGATAGGCTATCATAGACATGCTGCAGTATGAGTAATCCTGTAGCATGTGTTAACTGTGGGTTCCCCTATATGTCTCTGCATGTGTTAACTGTCCATTCCCTAGGGTTATGGTTAATGTGCATTAGCCCTAACCCTAGTGTTGTCCTAGCTTAACACATGTGTTAATATGACTTAGCATATTCTGGCAACATTCCCTAGGCATGTTAACTGCCTTGGCTTGCCTGTATACTCTTGTATACATAATCCCAACACTCCCCCTCAAGCCTAGGCAGTGTAGGACAATGAGTGGAATGGTTCTGTGAATGTCATCACTCCCCCTGGAGTGGTTAATAATTTTCTTTCAGGTGCATCAAAACCTCTGTGGATGGAAAACCCATTGGGAAAAACCAATCTCACCAAGGAAAGCTACTGAGTTATTTTTGACTGAATTCCCATCTCTTCCCTATGTCGTGTGAACTTTGGCCTCGGTAGAGCCTTTGTTAATACATCTGCTGTTTGTTCCGGATCACGACAGTTTTGAATATCAATTATTTTGTTTGTGACAAGATCTTGGACCCAATGATGGCATATTGCGATGTGTTTTGATCACTGATGAAATTGAGGGTTATGTGTTAAGATCACTGACCCTTCATTATTGCCTTTAATTATTGTAGGGTTTTCTTGGGTGTATCCGAGTTCACTAAACAAATTTCTTAGCCATGTGGCCTCGTGTCCAGCTTCGGATAATGCCACATATTCGGCTTCCGTTGAGGATAATGCAATTATTGTTTGTTTCTTTGATTTCCAGGTAATTGCTCCCCCTGCTGTCAGGAAAACATAACCAGTGGTGGACTTGAGATCTTTGGCATTTGCAAATGATGCATCAGCATATCCATGGAATAGGTTATAATTTCCAGTCTCATCTTGGGATTTCCTGTAAATAATTCCAAGAGTTTTCGTACCTGCTAAGTACCGTAGTATCCGCTTTATTGCACCGTGGTGTTGTAAGCCCGGGTTTGCGGTATATGCTGCCAATTTGTTGACAGCGAAGCTAATGTCAGGTCGTGTGGAGTTTGCAATGAATTGTAGACATCCCAGTAATTTGGCATACAAATTACTCCGATTTGGCTTATTATAATCCGGGTTTTCAATTAATTTGATATTTGGGTCCATTGGCATTCCAACGGGGTTTGCATCAATCATGCCTTCTTTCCGAAGAACACTCTCAATGTATTTCTCTTGAGATATTTTGATGCCATCATCAGTGCATGTAATTTCTATGTCCACGATTTTGCTAGGTTCTCCAAGGTCAGTAACCTCCCATTCTGATGTTAGAGCATTTTTCATATGCTTCATCATTTTCTCTGCTGATGCAAAGAGCAGGGTGTCGTCTACCCATACCGTTATGATACCTATATCTTCTTTGTCCCGTCGAATATATGCACAAGGATCTGCCATTAAGCGTCCATAATCATGAATTTTAAGTTTACCATCAAATTTGTTATTCCACTCTCGGCCTGCCTGCTTTAATCCATAAAGCGGTTTCCTTAGCTTGCATACTCGGCCTGTTCCATCATCACATCCTTCAGGTTGCTTCATATATATAGTCTCTTGTAAAGTCCCATTGAGGTATGCGCCCTTTACGTCCATCTGTTGTATTTTTAGACCTTTCTCTGATGCGAGTGCTAAAATAGCTTGGTGTGTGTCCATTCGGACCACTGGTGAGAAAGTCTCTGTATAATCATAACCAGGTTGTTGTGCGCACCCTTTTGCAACTAACCGTGCTCTATATCTCACAATTTCCCCTTCTTTATTTCTTTTCCGAATAAATACCCATTTATTGGAGATAGGAATGGCATCTGGAGGTTTTTGGACAAGTTCCCAAGTCCCCTTCTCCTTGAGTAAGTCCAATTCCGTTTTCATGGAATCTTCCTGTTGGGATTATGTATACAAGAGTATACAGGCAAGCCAAGGCAGTTAACATGCCTAGGGAATATTGCCAGAATATGCTAAGTCAACACTAGGGTTAGGGCTAATGCACATTAACCATAACCCTAGGGAATGGACAGTTAACACATGCAGAGACATATAGGGGAACCCACAGTTAACACATGCTACAGGATTACTCATACTGCAGCATGTCTATGATAGCCTATCCAAGACAAAGCTATGGATAGAGTGTCTATGACACACCCTGCAGGAAGTCTAGGACTTACCAAGCCAGATATCATATGTCACTATTATTGACACTGTTATAGGGGATATGCAAAAGTTACTCCACTATTAACTGGTACAGGGGTCTATTACAGAATACCTCCTTTATATATTATAGGAGTGCATTACACTATACCTCCTAACTGTGTAGTATAAATATTGCACATCTTGTAGGAGATGAGAATAACATTCCTCCCTGTTGCAGACTCCCTCACTCACTAGCCTTTGAGATTAACTTCATCTTCTAACCTTGTCCTTAACTCCTCCTGTCACTGTTCACCACTCCATTCCCAACACTTCCCATTTCAGCCATTCCGGGGATTGTTTTGCATCCTTGAGACTAGTTATTTCGTCTCTGGCTATTATTGCATAGGCTTGTTCTATATTTAGAAAGGTTTCGTCATCTTCCTCTTCTGCAAGGTGATATAGATGTCTGTAGTCGGTACGAATTCCATGAGTTATCTGTGGTTCATTATCACTCGCACGTGTCTTCCATGGTTCGGTGATATCTATGTTTCCCTCATTGTCATTCCGTTTACGCTTCCGAGGCTGCCTTGCCGGTTCCGTTATCTGATCATCGGAGTTACCCGTCGGCGGCGCATTCGGTGCTTCCCCACCAGACTCCCCCTCCGTCGAGGGTGTAATATCTATGTCTTCGGGAGGCTTAGGTTCATCTATAGCGTTTATTATTTGGAAGTTCCGTGAGGTGAGAACATTTCTGGTTTCGGCATTGTAATACTTTAATGCTCCGCTGCCATCATCATAGCCGACATATGCCCGGCGCTTTGATTTTGGGAGCATTGTCCTATCCTCTTTCTGGCCTTGTAATAAAATCCATACTGGGGCTCCAAATTCCTGTAAATTTGATACGTCCGGTTTTTTATTGTGCCAGCCTTCATAAGGAGTTGAATTCCGAAGATGTTTGGTGTATGATCAGTTCCGGATATAAGCAGCATGAATAACTGCAAATTCCCATAAAAATTCTGGAAGCTGGTTTGCAGCCAGCATTGCCCGGGATAGTTCGACAAGAGTTCTGTTCATTCTTTCTGCTACCCCATTCTGTGATGGTGAGTATGGTGTAGTTAGTCAATTTTCTATACCCCTTTCTTTGCAATATTTTTCCAGTTTTTCGTTAACAAATTCTTTGCCACAATCAATTTGTATACCCTTCGGTTTCTTGCCTTGTGTTTCCAAATGGGCAAGATAATTGATAACTCCCTGTGTTGCCTCATTTTTCTCTTTAAGACATTCAATTGTGACGAACCTTTTAGCATCATCAACAAATAGCAAATAATATTGTTTGCCATTGATGGATTTGATTGCATATTTTCCCCACAAATCGATGTGAGTTAATTCCCCGGGTTGAGTGTTTCTTCTTGTTGATTTTGGATAAGGCTCCTGATGTTGCTTTGCACTGATGCAAGCTTCACAATCTGGTTTAGGAGTATTTTCATCAACATTGAAACCTATCACCAATTTTCCGCTCAGTAATTTTTGAAGTCCGGAATATCCATATTGGGATCAGGAAGTTGAGCACAAGATGAGGACGAGGTTTTTGAGGTATTGAGTTTAAGTCAAAGATAAGTGTATGAGGGAGTCTGCCACAGGGAGGAATGTTATTATCATCTCCTACAAGATGTGCAATATTTATACTACACAGTTAGGAGGTATAGTGTAATGCACTCCTTTAATATATAAAGGAGGTATTCTGTAATAGACCCCTGTACCAGTTAATAATGGAATAACTATGTCATATCCCCTATAACAGTGTCAATAATAGTGACATATGATATCATGGCTTGGTAAGTCCTAGACTTCCTGCAGGGTGTGTCATAGACACTCTATCCAAGGCTCTGTCTCTGATAGCCTATGATAGACATGGCTATATCTTGCCTATCCTATGATAGACATGCTGCAGGATGATTAATCCTGTAGCATGTGTTAACTGTGGATTCCCCTATATGTCTCTGCATGTGTTAACCTCTGTTAAACATGTGTTAATATGACTTAGCATATTCTGGCAATATTCCCTAGGCATGTTAACTGCCTTGGCTTGCCTGTATACTCTTGTATACATAATCCCAACAATCCAACATGTCCAAATCGTCGGTGCCATGTTTCCCAACTCAGTGGTTTTTCATTTCCGATGAATGTTTGATGTGCGGCCTGGGGGTTGGACAGCTTGCTTGAATTTCTTAATACCATTTTCATTTTGTATAGATGGTTATTAATTTTGTTTCCTTCAGCAATTTGTCATCCGTCTTTTGTGATGAGAGTAATTTTGCCTTTTCCTCCCATATATTTTCCACCGGCCGCATCCCATCGCCCCAACGAAATTAAATTATTTCGTGTTCCAGGCACATGTAGGACATTTTCCAGATCGATAATAAAATTTTGATTGTTGCATGTTGAAATTATTTCAACAGTTCCCCTGCCTGCAATGTTAGCTTCCATTCCACCTACCCCAGTTACCGAATTATTTTTCATTGGAGTGTAGGTTTTGAAAGCTTCTCTTTGATGAGTGACATGCGAGGTTGTTGCTGAGTCAGCCAACCAGTCGTAATAGATCAGACACTCATCGATTGCAGCATCATTACAGGCGTCATAGGAATCAAAATTATACTGTTCTTCTTGAGCTGAAAAAGCAATATGCTCCTCCACAGTGTTGGACTCTTCCACAGAATTATTTCTCCCTTTTCCCTTATCTTTTTTTTTTTTCTTTCCCCAACAATTCTTTGCCTGATGTCCGATTTTTCTGCAATTATGGCATTTATTGCCATGGAATTTTCAGCATTTACTGGACCAGTGTCCAGGGCGCTTGCAATGATCACAATATGGTTTAAGGGATTTTTTCCGATTGGTTATCCGGTTTTCAAGGGATTTTTCTTTTCTGGTAGTCATCTGGGTTTTAGCCAGGTTAACAATTCCACCAGAATTATTATTCCTGTTATTCCGGTTAAGCCGTAATTTGTATTCTTCCCTTAATAATCCAATAAAGGCATCTGAAGTTAAGCAGCGCTTTGGATCTAAGTCATTTGGATCATTTGCATTTCCATTGTAGGGTTCGACATATGTTTGCCAGGAATTTGGTAAGGATGCCAAAATAATTGATTTAAATCAGGTATCAGAGATGTGGAATTCCGCATTAGGAAATCTGTTGATCCTATCACGGTATGATTTTAAAGTGTCCAAGTGTTTTAGGAGGTTGTCAGAATTATCGGCTTTTGTCTTGTATAATAGGCACTGTATTTGATTGACAGTTTGGTGGGCCTTATTTTCATGAGTAACAGATAATGCTGTATACATAGCATCTGCCAATGATTTTGATCTGACATGATTAATTTGCGAGGAAGTAACGTTGTGGATAATGACTTGTTGTGCCCAAGTATCGTTTTTGTCCCAGTTGTAAGCACACTCCAGATCTATATTTGGATCCGGTCGCTTTAACTGTCCAAAAAATATCCCGTTATGTCACAATTAATAAAAACACGCAACATTCTCTCTTTCCATTCGTGCCAGTTTTCATCCGTCAAATGATCGTGATCGGCGATCTTGTTTACGTTTGAGTATTCTTTGGTCCGAATTAAGGAAATAGGTATTCTTATAACCGGATCAATCTCTGGTGTATTGATCCGTTGTCTGCACTTTTCTTGTGCTCTGGAAGTATATATTCTTCCTGATCATTTAGGGGTTTGTTGTGCTGGGGGTTCCCCAAATAATGATAAATGGTTGTCCTCTTGGTCCCCTTCATAATCCATGTCTAGTTCAGGGTCAGGGCCCATAACCTGTTGGGAATGGAGTGGTGAACAGTGACAGGAGGAGTTAAGGACAAGGTTAAGAAGATGAAGTTAATCTCAAAGGCTAGTGAGTGAGGGAGTCTGCAACAGGGAGAAAATGTTATTATCATCTCCTACAAGATGTGCAATATTTATACTACACAGTTAGGAGGTATAGTGTAATGCACTCCTATAATATATAAAGGAGGTATTCTGTAATAGACCCCTGTACCAGTTAATAGCGGAGTAACTTTGTCATATCCCCTATAACAGTGTCAATAATAGTGACATATGATATCATGGCTTGGTAAGTCCTAGACTTCCTGCAGGGTGTGTCATAGACACTCTATCCATAGCTTTGTCTTGGATAGGCTATCATAGACATGCTGCAGTATGAGTAATCCTGTAGCATGTGTGTTGGGATTATGTATACAAGAGTATACAGGCAAGCCAAGGCAGTTAACAAGCCTAGGGAAATGGAATACAAGTCCTAAGCTTAGGGTTAGGGTTAGCAGCTGCTACCCTTAACCCTAGAGCAATGGCAGTCTCCTATACAGGAATAGACTGGCCAAGACTACAAAGACTGCCAAGACTGTCTCCTATGCTATCCAGGGAACCCCCTATAATATACAATGATAGACAAGTCTATCTGGAGAATTATATAGGGGATATGACATAGTTATTCCATTATTAACTGGTACAGGGGTCTATTACAGAATACCTCCTTTATATATTAAAGGAGAGCATTACACTATACCTCCTAACTGTGTAGTATAAATGTTGGGAATGGAGTGGTGAACAGTGACAGGAAGAGTTAAGGACAAGGTTAGAGGATGAAGTTAATCTCAAAGGCTAGTGAGTGAGGGAGTCTGCCACAGGGAGGAATGTTATTATTATCTCCTACATGATGTGCAATATTTATACTACACAGTTAGGAGGTATAGTGTAATGCACTCCTTTAATATATAAAGGAGGTATTCTGTAATAGACCCCTGTACCAGTTAATAATGGAATAACTATGTCATATCCCCTATAACAGTGTCAATAATAGTGACATATGATATCATGGCTTGGTAAGTCCTAGACTTCCTGCAGGGTGTATCATAGGCACTCTATCCAAGGCTCTGTCTCTGATAGCCTATGATAGACATGGCTATATCTTGCCTATCCTATGATAGACATGCTGCAGGATGATTAATCCTGTAGCATGTGTTAACTGTGGATTCCCCTATATGTCTCTGCATGTGTTAACCTCTGTTAAACATGTGTTAATATGACTTAGCATATTCTGGCAATATTCCCTAGGCATGTTAACTGCCTTGGCTTGCCTGTATACTCTTGTATACATAATCCCAACAATAAATATTGCACATCTTGTAGGAGATGATAATAACATTCCTCCCTGTGGCAGACTCCCTCATACACTTACCTTTGACTTAAACTCAATACCTCAAAAACCTCGTCCTCATCTTGTGCTCAACTTCCTGATCCCAATAGGTAGTTCTTCCTCTACCAGCTGAAAAAGCTCATCAAGATCATCATCCTTGTAGTTGCTGGCCCCTTGTCTACAACCTCCATGAGATCCTTTGGCTTTCACCACCTTGCTTTCATCACCAGAGTCAATCAAATCTAGTGTTTGAAGATCCAGTCTGGTCCAGTCTTTTGCCTTCAAGGGGTCAGACCGAGTCTGAGACCAGTCCACATATATCTATATACTGTCTAAGACTGGACCGGACCAGTGCAGACCAGTCTTCACCAGCCTTAGATGGTCTTTACTGGTTACAAGACCAGTCCAGACCACTTACGGTCCAGACCAGTCTTTTAGCTGGTCTGGACCAGTCTTACATATATATTTCTATCTATATTATGGACCCACCCCATGAGCAGCAGCTCATGAGGCTGGATGAAACCTATGTACTGACTTCTAGCATAACTATGTGGAATACATAGGGTGCCATTAGTCATGCAACAAAAAGACAAAAGAAAACAAGGCCCCCCGCATGCTTGCATGCAAGGGGGGGGGCTCAGCAGCTTCAAGTGACAGGCAGTTGGGGGGCATGCTGGGGGCTCTCAGGGCTCGCTCTGGTAGGGGTAAGGCTGGGGGCATCACAAGTCCAGGGGGGGGGGGTTGTCAGCCCAGTCGAAGCATGCGGGATGCAGAGGTGAGCAGGTAGGGGCCATCGAAGGCTATTTGGACAATGGGGGGGTTCAGGGCTGAGGCAGGGGTGGCAGGGGTGGTGTCTGGGACACAGCATTTGATGGAGGAGGTGCAGGGGAGGTCCTGGGGACAGTGGGGGGTGCAGAAAGCCGGCAGTGATGCAAGGGGGGTGGGAGAGGTGAGCGGTGGCAACGGGGGGTGTCTGCAGATGAACAAGGGTCGGGCAGCAGGAACGGGGAGCATGGGGGGTGAACGGGTGGTAGCAGGAGGCCTGGGGGTGCTGGGGTGGGGCAGCGTTGTCGAACGTGGCATGGAAGGGGCAGCTGGGCATGTTGGGCATCAAACACATGGCCGTTCGGCCATTCTGGGGGGAGCGGGTGGGTTTAGGCATGTCTGAGGTAGTGGGGGGTTTGGCAGGGATGAGCTGGTGGCCGTCGAGGTCAGGTTTGGCAGTGGCTGGGCTGGGAACACCATCCCAGGCATCTGTGATGTGGTGGCGGCCTTCGGGGTTGTCCTAGGTGAGCTAGGGGTGCAGGGGGTATGCAGTGGGTTGGCGCTGGTGGATGCCATCATCCTGGGAGCACCACTGCCAGCGCGGGGTGTCATCCGGACTCCACCCCACAAGCAGGGGCTCATGGGGCTGGGGCCGGGGCCAGGCAGCATGTTCTATCCTATAAAATGAATAGTAAAGCAGTTATTAAAAAAAACACAACCCAAATGACATTGGATGTTGTTTGGGCTGGGGGGTGCATGGTGGTGGTAGTGAGAGGGGATTAGCATCATTGCTTGATGTGGTTGTTGGCAGTGTTGCTAACTATTTGTGTGGGATCAAAAAAAAAAGAAAAAGATAGCATCTATCAAAAAATCACCATAGCAACACTAGCCCTATCAAATAAACATGTGCAAACACACTAGGGGTATATAAACCCTTGAGATTTCGCTCTTTTGATTCCCTGGGCTTGTCCCATTTTGTAAAATGTAGTTACATTAGAATATATTAAATATAAGTAAGACATTAATCCGGAATATATAATCGGCACTGGATATGTTCTAAGACAATTAATTCCTTGCATGCGCCCTTCCATCCCCGCGTGATTCTGAGAAGCGATACGACAAACTATTCTATTAAAATCATTCTCAAATATTATTATATTTGTATCACTAGTTGGCGCGTCGAAAAGCGCACTCGTAACATTGTTAATTAAGAATTTTAATAAAATGGTGATGGACCAAAGACCAGACCGTGGTTACGGTCTTCATCAGTCTTGATATTTTCCAGTCTTGATTGGTTAAGGTCCAGTCCAGTCTCAGTCTTTTCCCAGTCTTGTAACTGGACCTTCAAACACTAATCAAATCAATGTCTGAAATATTGATGGCCTTGTGCTTGCCCAGGGCCTTTGAGGTGGAGGGTGTTAGGACATCACTAATATCCTAAGGCAAAAGATGACAGCTCCCAAACAAAACAACAACAAACAAAGAAAATAGCCTAGTAGTCAAAGGTGGTCACACTGGGTAAGAGTGGATAACCTAAGAGAACATGATTAGTTTCTCTAGGCAATATATTATGGTTTATATACTACTGTACATGAGGTATCCATGCATTAACCATGCCTAGACCATGAGTTGTCAGCAGGTGCAGCACCATGTCTACAGTGTGAGGTGCACAGCTACATGTGTCTACCATGAGTCCAATTGTGCTGCATATCAGCTATGTGTGTACCATGTGTTGTACCTACCCTTAGCCATGCGCTCGATCGTAAGGACCTTGCACCTACCATGTGTACATAAAAGTGTCATCTTAGCCAAATAATGAAAATAATAGTATTAATTGTCTTTGGAAAATTGTACTCCTGACAGAGGGTATAGCTCTGTGACGAGACCCACCAGCCTTAGTTGCAGGTTTGTAACCAACTGCAGAGGCTACAGTCAGTCCATGGTGGAGATCATGATCTGAAGTGGTAGGAAGGGGGATGTGGGTGGGAACAGGGGCTGAGTTTGATGGATAATGTGTAAATGGTGGAATAAAAGGAGCCTGAGGGAGATTTGGAGCAGATAAATTCAGAGCTGTGGACCTGATTGTTGAAATTGGTGGGAGAATAACAGCGAAAATCCCTGTACCAAAAAGTGACCAAGATTGTCGTGCATCATTGGTGGGCCCAAAGGCTGAACTGGAAGAGGAGTACTGGCAGATGACATAGCAAAGAGAGCAGCTTTTTGAATGAGAATGAAGAAGAGACCTTTTCACCTTTTTATATCCTGATTTTTCACAAAAAGTGCCTCTCTTCAACTCAGCTGACAATGACCCCATATGACAATGGAGATTCAGGGCTAGAGGAGCTAAATATTGGTCAACTGTACTATGCCAGGGTGCAAAGTCATGGAGCACAGATGGGACACAGGCCAAACATCAAGGGATTTGGTAAAGTCTACATTCTCATATATTGGCCACACCAGGGGCCAAGATCTGGATGCAAGTAGTGTAGGGGAACAGTAATGGGAGGAATGAAGATCACAGTGGGTGGCCCAACAGCAAGGACAATGCTTGGAGAGTGGGGACAACAATGAGAGATGTGTTGGGTGTCAAGAACCAGGTTGCAGCATGCCAAGGCCACATTCCATCAGATGCATCATTGTAACTTCCTTTTTTGTATTCAAGTGGTGTTTTGAAGTTTGGAAAGGGGTCCAGACCCTGCTTCCAAATTTAAGGTTTGTAGAGCTCTTGGATTGATGGGATGTGATGTATTCTGACCTTTTCCCTGTTGGCATCTTGGCAAAGACCTTTAGCAACATAGATTTGAAGTTGGACAATCAAGTTAGCATTACGGAAAGTCATCCAATGTAAACTAGATCCATCCATGCCATGTGTGATCATATTTTGCAATTCTGCTACAGAACAAATTATTGTTTACATAAGGCAACTAACAAGCATGGGTAAACACCCACTTGATTGAGAGAATACTACAGTGTTGTGACATACCTTGCTATCTCATGTGCATGGAAATCTATATACTTGTTTACATATGTTAGGAGAGCATTTCAGGAAGCTTAGAGGAGACCTTAGGATGAAGGGGGGTGTCCCTCTGAGTGTCTCAGAGGTCAAGGAATTAATTGTCTCATGTACACAATTACATGTAGTATATATACTACAGAATGTTGAAGTCTCAGTAATTAATATTATTATTATTACTGTCTTGGATATAGCCTTAGGCTTGTTATCCCAATACTCCCCCTCAAGCCTGGGCAGCTGTTAGAGAATAGTTTATAAATTGTTACTCCCCTGGAATCTAGGGTGGAATAGTTATTATTTCATCCAGGTGCATTAAAACCTCGGTATGATGGAAAAACCCAATGGGAAAAAACAACTCACACTCAAGGAAAGCTACTGAGTTAATTCTGACTGAACCCTGTTGGGAATGGAGTGGTGAACAGTGACAGGAAGAGTTTAAGGACAAGGTTAAGAAGATGAAGTTAATCTCAAAGGCTTGTGAGTGAGGGAGTCTGCAACAGGGAGGAATGTTATTATCATCTCCTACATGATGTGCAATATTTATACTACACAGTTAGGAGGTATAGTGTAATGCACTCCTTTAATATATAAAGGAGGTATTCTGTAATAGACCCCTGTACCAGTTAATAATGGAATAACTATGTCATATCCCCTATATAATTCTCCAGATAGACTTGTCTATCATTGTATATTATAGGGGGTTCCCTGGATAGCATAGGAGACAGTCTTGGCAGTCTTTGTAGTCTTGGCCAGTCTATTGAGGGTAGCAGCTTGGGAATTAATATTATTTCCTGTGGCTGTGTTGGATTCTACCAGTGGCAGATCCTAACCCTAACCTTAAGCTTAGGACTTGTATTCCATCTCCCTAGGCTTGTTAACTGCCTTGGCTTGCCTGTATACTCTTGTATACATAATCCCAACACTCCCCCTCAAGCCTAGGCAGTGTAGGACAATGAGTGGAATGGTTCTGTGAATGTCATCACTCCCCCTGGAGTGGTTAATAATTTTCTTTCAGGTGCGTCAAAACCTCTGTGGATGGAAAACCCATTGGGAAAAACCAATCTCACCAAGGAAAGCTACTGAGTTATTTTTGACTGAATTCCCATCTCTTCCCTATGCCGTGAAAACTTAGGCTTTGGTAAAGCCTTTGTTAATATGTCCGCTGTTTGTTCCGGATCACGACAGTTTTGAATATTAATAATTTTGTTGGTGACTAAATCTCGGACCCAGTGATGCCGTATAGCGATATGTTTCGACCTCTGATGAAATTGAGGGTTATGGGTTAAAATTACTGACCCTTCATTATCGCCTTGAATAATTGATTTTCTTGGGTGTATCCGAGTTCACCATACAAATTTCTTAGCCAAGTGGCCTCACGTCCAGCTTCGGATAATGCGACATATTCCGCTTCCGTTGAGGATAGTGCAATAATTGTTTGTTTCTTTGATTTCCAAGTTATTGCTCCCCCTGCTGTCAGGAAAACATATCCTGTGGTGGACTTGAAGTCCTCAGAATTTGCAAATGATGCATCGGCAAATCCATGGAAAAGGTTATTGTTTTCAGTCTCATCCTGGGATTTTCTGTAAATAATTCCAAGAGTTTTCGTACCTGCTAAGTACCGTAGTATCCGCTTTATTGCACCGTGGTGTTGTAAGCCCGGGTTTGCGGTATATGCTGCCAATTTATTAACAGCGAAGCTAATGTCAGGTCGCGTGGAGTTTGCAATGAATTGTAGACATCCCAGTAATTTGGCATATGAATTGCTCCGATTCGGCTCATTATAATCTGGGTTTTCAATTAATTTAATATTTGGGTCCATTGGCATTCCAACAGGGTTTGCATCAATCATGCCTTCTTTACGAAGGACATTCTCAATATATTTTTCTTGAGATATTTTGATGCTATCATTGGCGCACGTAATTTCTATGCCCACGATTTTGCTAGGCTCTCCAAGGTCGGTGACCTCCCATTCTGATGTTAACGCATTTTTCATATGCTTCATCATTTTATCTGCTGATGCAAAAAGCAAGGTGTCGTCTACCCATACCGTTATGATGCCTATATTTTCTTCATCCCGTCGAATATATGCGCAAGGATCTGCCATTAATCATGAATTTTAAGTTTACCATCAAATTTGTTATTCCACTCTTGACCTGCCTGCTTTAATCCATAAAGCGGTTTAAATAGCTTGCATACTCGGCCTGTTCCATCATTACATCCTTCAGGTTGTTCCATGTATATAGTCTCTTGTAGCGTGCCATTGAGGTATGCGCCCTTTACGTCCATCTGTTGTATTTTTAGACCTTTCTCTGATGCGAGTGCTAAAATCGCTCGGAGTGTGTCCATTCGTACAACTGGTGAAAAAGTTTCTGTGAAATCATAACCGGGTCTTTGTGCATACCCTTTTGCAACTAGCCGCGCTCTGTATCGTACAATTTCCCCTTCTTTATTTCGTTTCCGAATAAATACCCATTTATTTTTGATTGGAACGGCATCTGGAGGTTTTTCGACAAGTTCCCAAGTACCCTTTTCTTTGAGCAAGTCTAATTCAATTTGCATTGAATCCTTCCATTCCGTCCATTCCGGGGATTGTTTTGCGTCTTTGAGACTGTTTATTTCGTCTCCGGCTATTATTGCATAGGCTTCTTCTATATTTAGAAAGGTTTCGTCATCTTCCTCTTCCGCAAGGTGGTAAAGATGTTTGTAGTCGGTACGAATTCCACGAGTTTTCCGTGGTTCATTATCACTTGCACGCGTCTTCCGTGGTCTGGTGATATCTATGTTTCCCTCATTTTCATTCCGTTTACGCTTCCGAGGCTGCCTTGCCGGTTCCGTGATCCGTTGATCGGAGTTACCCGTCGGCGGCACATTCGGTGTTTCCCCACCAGACTCCCCCTCCGTCGAGGGTGTAACATCAGTGTCTTCGGGAGGCTCAGGTTCATCTTTAGCATCTGTAAGTCGGAAGTTCCAAGAGGTGAGAACATTTCTTGTTTCGGCATTGTAATATTTTATTGCTCCCGCGCCGTCGTCATAGCCGACATATGCACGGCGCTTTGATTTAGGTTGCATTTTTCTTTCTTCTTTCTGGCCTTGTAATAATACCCATACTGGGGCTCCGAATTCACGTAAATTTGATACGTCCGGTTTTTTATTGTGCCAGCCTTCATAAGGTGTTGTTTCCCGAAGATGTTTGGTAAATGATCGGTTCCGGATATAGGCAGCGTGTAAGACTGCAAATTCCCATAAAAATTCTGGAAGCTGGTTAGCAGCCAGCATTGCTCGGGATAATTCAACCAGGGTTCTATTCATCCTTTCCGCAACTCCATTCTGTGATGGTGAGTATGGTGCGGTAAGTCGATTTTCTATACCTCTTTCTTTGCAATATTTTTCCAGTTTTTCGTTAACAAATTCTTTTCCACAATCAATTTGTATACCCTTCGGCTTCTTGCCTTGTGTTTCCAAATGGGCAAGGTAATTTATTACCCCCTGTGCTGCATCACTTTTCTCTTTGAGGCATTCAATTGTGACGAACCTTTTAGCATCATCCACAAATAGGAGATAATAATATTTGCCATTAATAGATTTGATGGCGTATTTTCCCCACAAGTCTATGTGGGTTAATTCTCCTGGTTTCGTGTTTCTTTTTGTCGACTTCGGAAAAGGCTCCTTATGTTGCTTTGCACTGATGCAAGCTTCGCAATCCGGTTTAGGACTATTTTCGTCGACATTGAAACCGATCACCAATTTTCGGCTCAATAATTGTTGAAGTCCAGAATATCCTACATGTCCAAATCGTCGGTGCCAAGTTTCCCAATTAAGTGGTTTTATGTTTCCGACGAATGTTTGATTAACGGCAGGAGTTTTAGACGGCTTGCTTGAATTTTTTAATACCATTTTCATCTTGTATAAATGGTTATTAATTTTCTTTCCTTCTGCAAGTTGTTGTCCATCTTTTGTTGTGAGGATTAATTTTCCTTGTCCTCCAATATATTTTTCGCCAGCCGCATCCCATCGCCCCAACGAAATTAAATTGTTTCGTGTTCCAGGCACATGTAGGACGTCTTCCAGATGAATATTAAAATTTTGATTATTGCATGTTGAAATTATCTCAACAGTTCCTTTGCCTGCAATTTTAGCTTCCAATCCACCTACCCCAGTTACGGAATTATTTTTCATTGGAGTGTATGTTTTGAAGGCTTCTCTTTGATGCGTGACATGCGATGTTGTTGCTGAGTCAGCCAACCAGTCGTAGTAGATCAAACGCTCGTCCATTACGGCATCGTTGTCGTTACAAGCATCATAGGAATCAAAATTATAATGTTCTTCTTGAGCTGAAAATGCAATAAATTCCTCCACAGCGTTGGACTGTTCCACAGGTTTTATTTTCCCTTTTTCCTTATCTTTCTCCTTTTTCTTCCCCCAACAATCTTTTGCCTGATGTCCGATTTTTCCGCAATTATGGCATTTATTGCCTTGGAATTTTCGGCATTTACTGGACCAATGTCCAGGGCGCTTGCAATGATCACAATATGGCTTCAGGGATTTTTTACGATCGGTAAGACGGTTTTCAAGGGTTTTCTCCTTTTGGGCGGTCGTCTGGATTTTAGCCAGGTTTACAATTCCGCCGGAGTTATTATTCCCGTTATTCCGGTGAAGCCGTAATTTGTATTCTTCCCTTAATAATCCAATAAATGCGTCTGAAGTTAAGCGACGCTTTGGATCTAAGTCATTTGGATCATTTGCGTTTCCGTTGTAGGGCTCGACATATGTTTGCCACGAGTTTGGTAAGGATGCCGAAATGATCGATTTAAATCGGGTATCTGAGATATGGAAATCTATATTTGGAAACCTGTTGATCCGGTCTCGGTAAGACTTTAAGACGTCCAAATGCTTTAGGAGGTTGTCAGAATTATCAGCCTCTGTGTCATATAATAAACACTGCAGTTGATTAACTGTTTGATGTGCCTTGTTTTCATGAGTAACCGATAATGCGGTATACATAGCTTCTGCGCTTTGTTTTGATCCGACGTGATTTATTTGCGAGGAGGTGACGTTGTGGATAATGACTTGTTGTGCCCAAGTATCGTTTTTGTCCCAGTTGTAAGCACTCTCCAGATCTATATTTGGATCCGGTCGGTTTGTCTGCCCAAAAACATATCCCGTTATGTCACAATTAATAAAAACATGCAACATTCTCTCTTTCCATTCGTGCCAGTTTTCATCCGTCAAATGATCGCGATCAGCGATCTTGTTTACGTTTGAGTATTCTTTGGTCCGAATTAAGGAAATAGGTATTCTTATAACCGGATCAACCTCTGGTGTATTGATCCGTTGTCTGCACTTCTCTTGTGCTCTGGAAGTATATACTCTTCCTGATCGTTTAGGGGTTTCTTGTGCTGGGGGTTCCCCAAATAATGATATATGGTCGTCTTCTTGGTCCCCTTCATAATCCATGTCTAGTTCAGGGTCAGGGCCCATAACCTGTTGGGAATGGAGTGGTGAACAGTGACAGGAAGAGTTAAAAGGACAAGGTTAAGAAGATGAAGTTAATTTCAAAGGCTTGTGAGTGAGGGAGTCTGCAACAGGGAGGAATGTTATTATCATCTCCTACATGATGTGCAATATTTATACTACACAGTTAGGAGGTATAGTGTAATGCACTCCTTTAATATATAAAGGAGGTATTCTGTAATAGACCCCTGTACCAGTTAATAATGGAATAACTATGTCATATCCCCTATATAATTCTCCAGATAGACTTGTCTATCATTGTATATTATAGGGGGTTCCCTGGATAGCATAGGAGACAGTCTTGGCAGTCTTTGTAGTCTTGGCCAGTCTATTGAGGGTAGCAGCTTGGGAATTAATATTATTTCCTGTGGCTGTGTTGGATTCTACCAGTGGCAGATCCTAACCCTAACCTTAAGCTTAGGACTTGTATTCCATCTCCCTAGGCTTGTTAACTGCCTTGGCTTGCCTGTATACTCTTGTATACATAATCCCAACAAACCCCCATCTCATCCCTATGTCATGTAAATTTAGGCTTTGGCAATGCCTTTGTTAATATGTCTGCAGTTTGCTCCGGATCATGACAGTTTTGTATATTTATTATTTTGTTGGCCATGAGATCCCAGACCCAGTGATAGCATATAGCAATATGTTTTGACCACTGATGAAATTGAGGATTATGAGTCAATATTATTGACCCCTCGTTGTCCCCTTTAATCACTGTTGGAAATTCTTGTTTAAATCTGAGTTCTTCACATAAATTTCTTAGCCAAGTGGCTTCACATCCAGCATCTGATAATGCGACATATTCAGCTTCTGTAGAGGATAATGCAATTATGGTTTGTTTCTTTGATTTCCACATAATTGCTCCCCCTGATGCTAGGAAAGTATAGCCTGTTGTGGATTTTAAATCTTCAGTATTAGCAAATGAAGCATCAGCATATCCATGGAAGAGGTTATTGTTTTCAGTCTCATCTTGGGGGCTTTTATAATTTATCCCAAGAGTTTTCATACCTGCTAAGTATCTGAGTATTCACTTTATTGCACCATGGTGTTGTAAACCTGGGTTAGCAGTGTAGGCAGCCAGCTTGTTAACTGCAAAGCTGATATTGGGCCTTGTGGAATCTGATAAAAATTGCAAACATCCTAGCAATTTTGTGTATGAATTACTCCTGTTGGGTTTGTTATAATCTGGATTTTCCAATATTTTAATATTAGGATCTATGGGGGTGCTGACAGGATTTGCATCAATCATTCCTTCTTGTTGGAGGATATTCTTGATATATTCTTGCTAAGATGTCTTGATTCCATTGTCCATGCACATAATTTCCATGCCCACAATTTTACTTGGATCTCCAAGATCAGTTACCTCCCATTTGGAGTTGAGCATATTTTTCATATGCTCCATTGTTTTATCTGAAGATGCAAAGAGTAAGGTGTCATTGACCCAGACAGTTATTATGCCAATGTCTTTGTTGTCCCTTTGAATATATGCACATGGATCTGCAAATAAGCATCCATAATCATGAATTTTGAGTTTACCATCAAATTCATTATTCCACTCTTGCCCTGCCTGCTTTAATCCATAAAGCGGTTTTATCAACCTACATACTCAGTCTGTTCTATCTTCACACCCTTCAGGTTGTTTCATATATATTGTTTCTTGCAGTGTGCCATTTAGGTATGCACCCTTTACATCCATCTGTTGTATTTTTAGACCCTTCTTTGATGCGAGTGCTAAAATTGCTTGGAGTGTGTCACTGGTGAGATGGTCTCTGTATAATCATAACCAGGTCATTGTGCACACCCTTTTGCAACTAACCATGGTCGGTATCTTACTATTTCTTCTGTTTTATTCTGTTTTCTGTTGAAAACCCATTTATTTGCAATTGGTATCATGTTTGGAGGTTTCTGGACAAGTTCCCATGTCCCTCTTTCCTTCAGCTGATCCAATTTGATTTTTATGGTTCCTTCCCAAGTAGACCATTCAGGAGAGTTTTTGGCTTCTTTGAGACTATTTAATTTGTCTCTGGCTATTATTGCATAGGCTTCATTTTAATCTTGGAAGGTGTCGACTTTTTCTTCTTCTGTAAGGTGTAATAAGGGTTTATAATTGGTACACAACTCCACATGTTCTATGCAGTTCATTGTTCTGCATTGCATGCATCATGCATGGTTTGTTGATATCAACATGATCTATGGGATCATTAATTCTGTCTTGTTTCCACTTCTGCAATTGCTTCTCCAGAAGTGTTTTGATTGGTGCTTCCCTTGTGATCGGTGTGATCAGTGGGTTTGTGATTGGTGCTTCCTCACTATCCAATATATCCATCAGTGATGTGTCTCCGTCAGACTCCCCCTGGCATGTCGAGGGTATTAAGGTGATGTCTTCAGAAGGTTTGGGATTTAAAGTGCCAGTTACTAGCTTGAAATTCTGTGAAGTTAAAATGTTGTGCATTTCTGCATTGTAATATTTAACAGCATCAGCACTGTTGTCATAAAGATAAGTGCGGCACTTTGATTTAGAAAGCATTTTTCTTTCTCTTTTTTGTCCTTGTAATAATATCCAGACTGGCGCACCAAATTTGCGCAGGCATGACACATCTGGTTTCCAATTGTACCATCCCTCATAGGGAGTTAATTTCCGAAGGTGTTTTGTATATGATTGGTTTTGGAGGTATGTAGCATGTAATATTGCATATTTCCAGAGATATTCCAGCAGCGAGCTTGCAGATAACATTGCACATGATAATTCAACTAGTGTCCTATTCATCCTTTCCACAATGCCATTTTGTGATACAGAGTATGGCACAGTTAATCAGATTTGTATTCCATGTTGTTTAGAATAATTGTCAAGTTTTTCATTGATAAATTCTTTTCCACAATCTATTTGGATCCCCTTTGGCTTTCAGCCTTAAGTTATTAAATGGGCCAAGTAATTTATTACACCCTGTGCCACATCACTTTTTTCTTTCAGACATTCGATGGTGACATACCTTTTGGCATCATCAACAAATAATAAATAATAATGTTTTCTGTTGATGGATTTGATGGAATATTTCCCCCATAAATCTATATGTGCTAATTCCCCAGATTCTGTTTTTTGTTTGACTGATTTTGGAAATGGTTTAATGTGTTGTTTCACAGCTATGCATGCTTCACAATCTGGTTTTGGGGTTTTCAGATCAACATTAAAACCTTTTACCATTTTTTTGTCAAGTAATATTTGCAGTCCAGTGTATCCAATATGTCCAAAATGTCGATGCCAAGTATCCCAACTTGGTAACTTTTCATTTCCAATGAAAGTTTTATTATTACCCATGTTGTTGGTGGTGTTGTCTGGGTTTCTAATAATCATTTCCATTTTATAGAGATGATTATTGATTTTTCCCCTTTTCCTCCTATATATTTTCCTCCAGCTGCATCTCATCTCCCTAATGAAATTAAATTATTTTGTGCACCGGGAATGTGTAAAATGTTTTGTAGATGCAAAATATATTTTTCTCTGTTGCATGTCAAAATTAAATCGACAGTTCCTTGTCCTGCTACATTCACCTCCTTTTTGCCCACACCCATTACAGAAATATTTCCCTTTGGTGTGTAGGAAGTAAATGCATATCTTTGATGCATTACATGTGAGGGTGCCAAGTTGGCCAACCAATCATAATAGATCAGACACTCATCTATTATGGCATTGTTATTACATGCATCAAAATTATAACTGTCTTCATCTGTTGAGAAAGTTATGTGCTCTTCTATAATATTGGACATGTCTTTGGGCTTCTTCTCTTTTTCTTTTTCTTTCCTTTTCCCCAACAATTTTTAGCTAGATGTCCGAATTTCCTGCAGTTACAGCATTTGTTCCCATCAAACTTTCGCATTTACTGGTCCAGCACCCAGCATGCTTACAATGATCCCAATAAGATTTAATTGAGGATTTCCTTTTGGTGATACAATTTTCCAGGGATTTACTGGGACCAGTAGCTTTCTGGTTTTCACCAGATTTATGCTTCCACCAGTGCCATTATTATTCCCATTTGTATTTCTGTTCAACCAAAGTTTATATTCCTCTCACAATAATCCTATAAACGTGTCTGACGATAATCAGCACTTAGGGTCCATATCATTCGGGTCATTAGCATTGCCATTATATGGTTTGACATATGTTTGCCAGCTTGATGGTAAGGATGCTGATATGATAGATTTAAATCAGGTATCTGAAATATGAAATTCCATATTAGGAAATTTATTGATGTGGTCTCGGTAAGACTTGAGGATGTCCATATGTTTTAGGAGGTCATCGGTAATGTTGGCCTTGGTCTTGTACAATAGGCACTGTATATGATTTACAGTTTGGTGTGCCTTATTTTCATGAGTGATGGATAATGTGGAATACATTGCTTCTGCCATTATTTTTGATCTGATGTGATTCATTTGCAAAGAGGTAATGTTATGTATGATAACTTGTATTGGGATCAGGAAGTTGAGCACAAGATGAGGACGAGGTTTTTGAGGTATTGAGTTTAAGTCAAAGGTAAGTGTATGAGGGAGTCTGCCACAGGGAGGAATGTTATTATCATCTCCTACAAGATGTGCAATATTTATACTACACAGTTAGGAGGTATATTGTAATGTACTCCTATAATATATAAAGGAGGGATGAAGTCATAGACTCCTGTAATAGTTAATGTTTCATTAACTATGTCATTTCCCCTATAGATATGCTGTCATAGCTTGGAAGTCTTACATTTCCTGCAGGGTGTGTCTTAGACACTCTATCCCAGGCTCTGTCTCTGATAGCCTATGATAGACATGCTGCAGGATGTTTAATCCTGTAGCATGTGTTAACTGTGGATTCTCCTATATGTCTATGCATGTGTTAACCTCTGTTAAACATGTGTTAATATGACTCAGCATATTCTGGCAATATTCCCTAGGTATGTTAACTGCCTTGGCTTGCCTGTATACTCTTGTATACATAATCCCAACAACTTGTTGTGCCCAGGTGTCGTTTTTGTCTCAATTATGTGCCCCCTCTGGATCCCTGGATTCACTTGGGCATTTTACGGCCCCATTAATATATCCAGTTATATCACAATTAATATATACCCTTTTCATCCTTTCTCTCCACATGTGCCAATTTTCATCAGTGAGGTGATCTCAATCTGAGATCTTGTTGACATTGGAATATTCCTTGGTACGGATAAGGAGGATCATGGGTTTTTTCTGTTTAGGGGTGATTTTTGTTTTGGGCATGCTGGGCATGAGTGGCTGCACTTCCCAGACTATTGCCTTACTGGAGGCAGATGGTGATGGCCCAAATAATTCCACATAATCAGCTAGGTCCTGATCATGTTCCTGGATTTATTCTTGTAGGTCTTTGTCTTCACTGTCAGGAACAAATTACTTGTTGTTGTATAATGCTTCAGACATGTTGTGAAATATGTTTGGGTTGTTTTAAATAGAGCCAGGGCCCATAATCCATTAGGAGAGTGTTTCAGGAACGTCCTGTCGAATGTATGCACAAGGATCTGCAATTAATTGTCCATAATCATGAATTTTAAGTTTACCATCAAATTCGTTATTCCACTCATGACCTGCCTGCTTTAATCCATAAAGCGGTTTTATTAGCTTGCATACTCAGCCTGTTCCATCTTCACATCCTTCAGGTTGTTTCATATATATAGTCTCTTGTAGCATGCCATTGAGGTATGCGCCCTTTACGTCCATCTGTTGTATTTTTAGACTTTTCTCTGATGCGAGTGCTAAAATTGCTCAGAGCGTGTCCATTCGAACAACTGGTGAAAAGGTTTCTGTGAAATCATAACCAGGTCTTTGTGCATACCCTTTTGCAACTAGCTGCACTCTATATCATACAATTTCCCCTTCTTTATTTCTTTTGTGAATATATACCCATTTATTTGAGATCGGAATGGCATCTGGAGGTTTTTGGACAAGTTCCCAAGTACCTTTTTCTTTGAGAAAGTCTAATTCAATTTTCATTGAATCTTTCCATTCCGTCCATTCCAGGGATTGTTTTGCGCCTTTGAGGCTATTTAGTTCGTCTCCAGCTATTATTGCATAGGCTTGAATTTTATCACTGTAATTTTCGACTTTTTCTTCTTCTTCTGTAAGGTGTAATAGAGGTTTATAATTGGCAATGAACTCCACACGTTCTACGAGGTTCCTTGTCTTGCATTGCACACATCATGCGTGGTTTGTTAATATCAATGCGATCTTCAGGATTGTTAATTCCGTCTTGTTTCTGCTTCTGAGATTGCTTCTCTGGAGGTGATTTGATCAGTGCTTCCCCTGTGATTGGTATGATTGGTTCTTCTTTTGTGATTGGTGGGCTTTTGATCAGTGCTCCCTCACTATCTGTAATATCCATCGGCGATGTGTCTCTGTCAGACTCCCCCTCGCGCGTTGAGGGTATTAAAGTTACGTCTTCAGATGGTTCAGGATTTATGTTGCTAGTCATTAGTTTGAAGTTCTGTGAAGTTAGAATTTTATGTGTTTCGGCATTATAATATTTGACTGTGTTGGTGCTGTCATCATATCCGAGATAAGCGTGCCGCTTTGATTTTGGGAGTAATTTTCTTTCCCTCTTTTGTCCTTGTAATAATATCCAAACTGGTGCACCGAATTCACGCAGGTGCGACACATCTGATTTTTGATTATGCCATCCCTCATAGGGAGTTAATTTCTGAAGGTGCTTTGTATATGATCAGTTATGGAGATATGCAGCATGCATTATTGCGTACTCCCAGAGATATTCCGGCAGTAAGCTTGCGGATAACATTGCACGTGATAGTTCCACTAGTGTCCTATTCATTCGTTCTGCAATGCCATTTTTTGATGCAGAGTATGGTACGGTTAATCTGATTTGTATTCCGTGCTGTTTAAAATATTTGTCAAGTTTTTCATTGATAAATTCCTTTCCACAATCTATTTGAATTCCTTTTGGATTTCAGCCTTGTGTTTTTAAGTAGGCCAAGTAATTCATTACACCCTGTTGCACATCACTTTTCTCTTTCAGATATTCGATGGTGACATACCTTTTTGCATCATCAACAAACAATAGATAGTAATGTTTTCCATTGATGGATTTGACGGAATATTTTCCCCATAAATCTATCTGCATTAATTCACCGGATTCAGTTTTTCGGTTGACTGATTTTGGAAATGGTTTAATGTGTTGTTTTGTGGCTATGCATGCCTTGCAATCTGGTTTTGGTGTATCCAGATCAACATTAAAACCTTTTACCATTTTTCCGTCAAGTAATAACTGTAATCCAGTATATCTGATATGTCCAAAATGTCGATGCCAAGTTTCCCAACTAGGCAACTTTTCATTTCCTATGAGGGTTTTATTGTTACCCTCGTTGTTGGTAGTATTTTCTGGGTCTCTAATAATCATTTCCATTTTATAGAGATGATTATTGATTTTATTGCCATGTGCAATAGATTTGCCATCTTTGTTGACAAGAATTATTTCCCCTTTTCCTCCAATGTATTTTCCTCCTGCTGCGTCCCATCTCCCTAACAAAATTAAATTATTTCGTGTACTGGGAATGTGTAAAACGTTTTGTAGATGTATAATATATTTTTCTCTGTTGCATGTCAAAATTAAATCGACAGTTCCTTGTCCTGCCACATTTGCCTCCTTTCCGCCCACACCAGTTATGGAAATATTTTTCCTTGGCATGTAGGAAGTAAATGTGTTTCTTTGATGCATTACATGTGAGGTTGTTGCTGAGTCAGCCAACCAATCATAATAGATCAGACACTCATCAATTATGGCATTGTTATTACATGCATCAAAATTATAACCTTCTTCATCTGTTGAGAATGTTATATGTTCTTCTATAATATTAGATGTGTCCCCAGGCTTCTTCTCTTTTGTCTTTTCTTTTCTCTTCCCCCAGCAATTTTTGGCTAGATGGCCGAATTTCCCACAATTATGGCATTTGTTCCCATCAAACTTTCGGCATTTACTAGTCTAATGTCTGGCACACTTACAATGATCGCAATAGGATTTAATGGAGGATTTTCTATCGGTGATGCGATTTTTGAGGGATTTACTGGGGCTGGTAGCTTTCTGGGTTTTCACCAGATTTATGCTTCTGCCAGTGCCGTTATTATTCCCATTTCTGTTCAGCCAAAGTTTATATTCCTCCCTCAATAATCCTATAAATGTGTCTGATGACAGTCAGCACTTTGGGTCCATATCATTTGGATCATTTGCATTGCCATTATATGGTTCGACATATGTTTGCCAGCTCGATGGTAGGGATGCCAATATAATAGATTTAAATCGGGTGTCGGAAATATGGAATTCTGTATTAGGAAATTTATTGATGCGGTCTCAGTAAGACTTGAGAACATGCATATGCTTTAGGAGGTCGTCGGTAACATTGGCCTTAGTTTTATATAATAGGCACTGTATATGGTTTACAGTTTGGTGTGCCTTATTTTCATGGGTGACGGATAATGCGGAATACATTGCTTCTGCTGTTATTTTTGATCCGACGTGATTCATTTGCAAAGAGGTAACATTATGTATAATAACTTGTTGTGCCCAGGTGTCGTTTTTGTCCCAATTATGCGCCCCCTCTGGATCTCTGGATTCATTTGGGCATTTTACAGCCCCATTAATATATCCAGTTATATCACAATTAATAAATACCCTTTTCATCCTTTCTCTCCACATGTGCCAATTTTCATCAGTGAGGTGATCTCAATCTGAGATCTTGTTGACATTGGAATATTCCTTGGTATGGATAAGGAGGATCATGGGTTTTTTCTGTTCAGGGGTAATTTTTGTTTTGGGCGTGCTGGCATGGGTGGCTGCACTTCCAGACTATTGCCTTACTGGAGGCGGTTGGTGATGGCCCAAATAATTCCATATAATCAGCTAAATCCAGATCATTTTCCGGGATGTAGAGGTCTTCATTTTCACTGTCCGGAACAAATTCTTCATTGTTATATATTGGTTGAGACATATTGTGGAATATGTTTGGATTGTTTTAAATAAGGACAGGGCCCATAACCTGTTAGGAGAGTGTTGCAGGAAGCTTAGGAGAGGCTTTAAGACGAAGGGGGGTGTTCCTCTGAGTGTCTCAGAGGTCAAGGAGTTATTGTCTCATGTACACAATTACATGTAGTATATATACTACAGAAAGTTAAAGTCTCAGTAATTAATATAAATATTATTACTGTCTTGGATGTAGCTCTAGGCTTGCTATCCCACTACCTATCCAGGATCACTCTTGTGATGATTAAATTTCCCTATCAGGAGAAGCTCTTGAATTGCATATGATATTTTAAAGCTGGCTAACCTCTATCAAAAGTGAGAGATGAAAGACTGTTGCCGCTATATTGTATAACTGTCAAGAGACATTTCTTCCTTTCACATGATTGGAGAGGACCTGAAAGCATGCAGAAGACCCATGTGGCACCTCAGCTGCTGCTGGTTTGGTAGAAGAGTATGAGGCAGTGGTGAAATCACAGTGAGTTTCTCTTATGATTTTAGGCCAATGAGACAGCACATTATGCCTATCCTGAACCAGCAGTTACAGTCATATCAAGAGTTAACCTAGTGAAGATCTAATCTCAAGCACTTATGCGGTTAGTGAGCACTGGAACTGTACCTCGTGTCCTCATGGGTGGCCCTGCTACTTCACCCAGCTGAACAAAATTTAACATTGATAATATCTAGAAGCCTGTAATTGAGCAACAAGCCATAGAGCTGGTCTTGGTGTTTTGGTAAGGGTTTTCCAGGTGCTTCTGTATTCAAGTGTCTAAGTATCTTTGCTTGACCTGCTCCTCCATGGCTTGAACATTCAGTAACAGGATCCATTGCTTTCCACCTCTTGAGGCTTTCAATTAGAGGCTTTTTGACAGTTGAATTTGAGTTGTAGGTTTGCTAAGTAGAAGGGCTGGGCACTGACCTTTATATCTGGAAAATATACTGAGATGAATATCATCCCATCATCTTTAAACAGTATGGAGGAGGGCCACCCCAGATTTTGAAAGTGACAGTTGGCAATCTGACCCAGTGGAAGTGTAGGCAGTGGTGATCTGACCATCATGAGAGATGATTGTCATGATGATGCCAAACTGTGTTGACACAGTTTTGCACCTGCTGCAGACATTCAGATATTCAAATATTCACTGGCAAATCTGGCCATTTTCCAATTCTTATATTGACCACTGGCAATCTGGTAGAGTACATTACACTCCCCCACATATTCCGGCCGGAATTTCCAGAATTTCCAGATTCTGGGTGTACTTTTTTTTAGCTTATTTCTCACTGTAGAGGATAATTCCAGTTCAATTATTTGAACCGGAATTTCCAGAATTTACCTGAACCAGGAAAAACTGAACTAACTGAACTCACCAGACGCTTGTCACATGGCCACAATTGCCACCATGGCGCATCGTGACTGCCAGCTCACATGTCGCTGCCACCCACCATCACGACAACAGCCTCCCCCCTCCCTCTCCCCCTCCCCTCCCCCTCCCCTCCCTCCCTCTAGCACAGCATGGGGCCCTATGGCCCCCATGGTAAGTAGTTTAATTTAAGTTCCATTTCATCTTGATTCAAAGCTAATCAAATATATATTTTTTTCTTTCAGTTTTTTGTATTCAATGATGCGCCGCCCCTCCTCCCCACTTAGCTGGGAGGTGGGGGGCTTCATCCGACCGAGCACCCACCCCCACTGCCACATCACCCCCACTGACCCATCACCCACTGCCATATCACCACCCACTAGTGTTTGAGGGTCCAGTTGCTGCAACCAAAAAAAGACCAGGACCCAACTGGACTGAACCGGTCACGACCGGAATTTTCGGTTGCAGTTGTGACCAGCTGTCGACGGTCGCGGTTGCAGTTGCCCCAAATCTGCTGGGCTTCCAACCGGTTGCAACCAGTTACAACCATCCTTAGTTAGGGCTTACTATTTCATATCTAATTTAATTTTCATAAATAATGTGGGGCATGCCCAACTAAAAATGAGTGGACAAGCAAGGCTTTATATACCTTTGACTAATTTGCATATGTTTGCACATGTATTGTGCAAGTAAACGGTGACGCGTCATGACACGTTTATGTTTGCATGTGCTTACACATCAAAGATCAACATCAATGTTCAACTTTCAACATTCAACATTCGACGTTGTCCCACAACCACAACCACCCCCCCTGTGTGTGCCGTTCCCTGCCCCACCTGCATCCCCCTCTTGCCCTCTTGTTCCCTGCTCTCTGTCTGCATCTGCGTGTTCCCCCCTCTTGTCCGCATTCCCCCCCTCTCAGTTGTAGTGCCCCCCTCTTGGTTGTAGTGCCCCCCTGTCGTCTGCGTTCCCCCCCACTTGTCCGCGTTCCCCCCCTCTCGGTTGTAGTGCCCCCCTGTTGTCCGCATTCCCCCCCACTCGTCTACGTTCCCCCCCCTCATTTCCCTCCCCTCCCTCTCATCCGCGTTCCCCTCCTCTTGGTTGTAGTGCCCCCCTGTTGTCCGTGTTCCCCCCCTCTCGTCTGCATTCCCCCCCTCTCGTCTGCGTTCCCCCCCACTCGTCTATGTTCCCCCCCCTCGTTTCCCTCCCCTCCCTCTCGTCCACGTTCCCCCCCACTCCATTGTAGTGTTCCACCTCTCGTTCCCCCCCCCTCTCGTCCGCACTTCCCCCCTCTCGGTTATAGTCCCCCCCTCTTTACGTTCCCCTCCCGTTTGTGTTTTTTTAAGTAATTAAATTAATTGGTAGACTACTTTAGATAAAATTAATAACTACTAGTAGGATGGTTGCAACTGGTTTCGACCGAGGTGCAACTGGTAAGCAACTGGTCCCGACCGGTTGGCCGCAGTTGTGGTTCCGGTCGGGAAGTTTTTGTGAGTGGCACAACTGGTTGCGGTTCCAGTTGCAGCCAAAAAGGGCCGCGACCGCAACTGGACCGGACCTTCAAACTCTACCACCCACCGACCCAGCACCCTCCCCTAGCCACAACCCAGCACCTGCCGCCACCACGTCACCACCACCCACTGATCCACCAACTACCACAGTGGCGCAGCCACATCATGCCCACCAACCCAGCACCCGCCGCCACATCACTGCCCACCAACCCAGCACCCTCCCCCAGCCAGGGACAACCCCCACTGACACACAGAACACGCCAGGGACAAGCTGATGCCCCAGGACTGAGGGGAATATGCCAGAACCGAGGGGAACACACTGGGAGGGAGGGGGACGCATGGGATGCACCAGGAGGGAGGGGGGACACATGGGGGGACGGGCGGACACTATGGGGGGACGGGCGGACACTATGGGGGGACGGGCGGACACTATGGGAGGGAGGGGATGCGCCAGAGGATGGGGGACGTGCCAGATGCAACGTGCCGGGGGATGGGGGGGACACCCTAGGGGGGAGGGGGGACACGCCAGGTGCAACACCCAGCACGACAGAGCACCCCCACCACCACTGCAGGGGGATGGGCATGGGGAAGGGGGGGGGCAGGGAAGGGGGGCAATGACGGCCACACACCCTGCCCCACTCCCTCCCCTCCCCTTTAATTTTATTTTGTACATATTTATTTTATTTATACTCTATTTTAATCAATATGGATCCACCCACCAACCACCCCACGAGCAGTTGCTCATAGGGCTTGGGGCGGGTGGTGCTGGGCATTTGCATGAGGTTGTCTCATGATGTGGTGGTGCTGGTGTGGGGTTGTTTCATGTGAGCTCCTTGTTCCATTTGAATTACAACCTAGGAAATGAAAGAAACAAATCAGACAAAAAAAGAAAAGTTTACAAAAAAAAAATTACCCTGGGCCCAAATGATGCACTGTTGGGTGTCGTTGGGTGTTGCTGTCCATTCTTACTAGTAGTTTAGAGCCTGGAAAAGAATTAGTTGGTATACAAAAACAAGAAATGAGACACAAAAAAACTTACTATAAGCCCAAATGATGATTCACATCGTTTGGGCCATGTTTGAAACATTGAAGGGGCACACTGTACCACACCATGACACTGCGGTAATGGGTCATGGTAGTCAGCGGTTTGGCAATTTCCAATACCATACCCATACCCACATACCCCGTGACCCAAATACTGCGGTTTTCACCATACCCATGATATTCCCTAAAGATAATCAATCAATGATATGTGATACAAACAAAACAGGAGAAGTATATGAAATAGAATTTGAAATGGTTATTTGAAATACCGGCGGCTCCATTGGTGATCCACCAGAGCTCCATCACAGGCTTGCATGGGATATGACAGAAAGTCCAGTCTGGTCCTGGTTTTTTACCCTTATGGGCTCAAACTGAAGACCAAACCAGTCCTCTAATATTCAATATTTAACAGAACTGTGACCAAACCACTCAGAACTGGTTCTGAGTGGTCTGTCTGCAGTTCTCAACTAGTTTCAACCAGTCTTACCACTATATACCAACTAGTTTTATAACTAAGATACATACAGAAAAAAAAATATACAAAGTAGAAAGAAAACAAGTCCACCCATGAGCAGTGGCTTGCAAGGCTGGACATAAGGCATAATGTTGGGATATGGCATACAGGCAAACCAAGGCAGTAGCCATGGCTAGGACACACTAGGGTTAGGGCTAGTGCCCACTAACCATAACCCTATGATAGGCTATCCAAGACAGAGCTTTGGATAGAATGTCTAAGACCCATACTGCAGGAAGTGTAAGACTTCCAAGCCATGACAGCATATCTATAGGGGAAATGACATAGTTAATGAAACATTAACTATTACATGAGTCTATGACTTCATCCCTCCTTTATATATTATAGGAGTACATTACAATATACCTCCTAACTGTGTAGTATAAATGTTGCACATCTTGTAGGAGATGATAATAACATTCCTCCCTGTGGCAGACTCCCTCATACACTTGCCTTTGACTTACACTCAATACCTTAAAAACCTCGTCCTCATATTGTGTTGGGATACAAGCCTATAATTGCTATATCTAGAGCGGTAATTATGACATTACTAATTACTGTTACTTCAGCATTACTTCAGCATTATATACTATATATACTATATGTACAGTATATACTGAGACAAGTAATTCCTGACCTCTGAGACATACAGAGGAGTGCCCCCCCTTCGTCCAAAAGCCTCTAGTCAGCTTCCAGCTTTGCCTCCCTACAGGTTATGGGCCCTGGCTTATTATAAACAACCCAAAAATCGATTTACAAAACCTTCTACAACATGTCAAAAGCCCCAAGCAATATTGAAGAATTTGTCCCGGACAGTGACAAAGAAAACCCTCAAGAATACGTCCAGGAGTATGATCAGGACTTAGCTGACCATATGGAATTATTTGGGCCGTCACCAGCCGCTTCCCAATACACTACAGTGGCGGGAGCGCCGCCAGCCACGCCCAAGGCGGGAATCCCGCTGAAACAAAAGAAGCCCACGATCCTTCTAATTTGTACCAAAGAATATTCTAACGTAAACAAGATCTCTGATCGGGATCACCTTACTGATGAGAATTGGCACGAATGGAGAGAAAGGATGAAACGGGTATTTATTAATTGTGACATCACTGGATATATTAACGGGGCCGTAAAATGCCCAAAAGAATCCAGGGATGCCGAGGGGGCGCGCAACTGGGACAAGAACAACACCTGGGCACAGCAAGTTATAATACATAATGTTACCTCTTCGCAAATGAATCACGTCGGATCAAAAACTACAGCAGAAGCGATGTACTCCGCACTATCCGTTACTCACGAAAACAAGGCGCATCAAACCGTAAATCATATTCAGTGCCTACTGTACGAGACAAAGGCCGACGCTACTGACAATCTTCTAAAGCATATGGACACCCTGAAATCTTACCACGACTGCATCAATAAATTCCCTAATAAGGAATTTCATATCTCCAATACCCGATTCAAATCTATCATATCAGCATCTCTACCATTGTCTTGGCAAACTTATGTGGAACCATACAATGGCAACACAAATGATCCCAATGACTTGGACCCCAAGCGCCGCTTATCATCAGACGCGTTTATAGGATTATTATGAGAGGAATATAAACTTTGGTTAAATTGGAACGGGAATAATAACGGAACTGGCGGGAGCGTAAATCTGGTGTGAACCCAGATAGCTACCAGTCCCAGTAAATCCCTGGAAAACCGTATTACCAAAACGAAAACCTCCATCAAATCTTATTGCAATCATTGCAAGCGCGCGGGGCATTGGACAAGCAAATGCCGAAAATTTGATGGGAACAAATGCCATAATTGTGGGAAATTTGGACATTACACGAAGAATTGTTGGGGAAAGAAGAAAGAGAAAGCAAAAGAGAAGAAGCCCGGGGATACTTCAATGATAGTAGAAGAACATATTACTTTCTCAGCAGACGAGGAATGGCATAATTTTGATGCATGGAATAACGATGCCATAATTGATGAGCGTCTGATCTATTATGATTGGCTGGCCAACTCGGCAACCACTTCACATGTAACGCATCAAAAAGAAGCATTTACCTCCTATAAGCCTATGAAAAATATTTCCATAACAGGTGTAGGAGGGAAAGAGGCAAAGATAGAAGGATGAGGAAATGTCGATCTAATTGTGACATGTAATGGAGAAAAATATATTCTCCATCTCAAAGACATTCTGCATGTTCCAGGAATGCGGAACAATTTAATTTCGCTAGGAAGATGGGACGCCGCAGGAGGAAAATACAAAGGGGGACAAGGGGAAATAACCCTCATCAATAAAAATGGTAAAGCCATTGCACATGGGAATAAAATCAATAATCATCTCTACAAAATGGAAATGATTATTAGAAACCCAAGCGACACTGCCAACAACGCTGAAAATAATATAACTTTCAGTGGAAATGAAAAATCACTCAGTTGGGAAACATGGCATCGACGATTTGGACATATCGGATATACTGGGCTACAATTACTACTTGACGGAAATATGGTCAAAGGATTTAATGTTGATCTGGCTACCCCAAAACCAGAATGCGAGACATGTATAGCCACAAAACAACACATTAAACCATTCCCAAAATCAGTCAAATGGAATACTGAAACCGGAGAATTGACGCATATAGATTTATGGGGAAAATATGCCATCAAGTCCATCAACGGAAAACACTATTATTTATTATTCACTGACAATGCCAAGAGGTATGTCACCATCAAATGTCTAAAAGAAAAGAGTGATGCAGCACAGGGAGTAATAAATTATTTGGCCTATATAAGAACACAAGGCCGAACACCCAAGGGGATTCAAATCAATTGCAGAAAAGAATTCGTCAATGAAAAATTGGAAAACTATTCTAAGGAATGCGGATACAAATACAATTAACCGTGCCGTACTCTGCATCGCAAAATGGCATTGCAGAAAGAATGAATAGGACACTTGTTGAATTATCGCGCGCAATCCCAGAATACCTCTGGGAATATGCCATCATGCACGCCGCCTATCTCCGCAACCGATCGTATACGAAGCATCTTTGGAAATTAACTCCTTATGAGGGATGGCACAATGAACAACTGGATGTTTCACACTTACGCGAATTTGGCGCACCAGTATGGATCTTATTACAAGGTCAGAAAAAGGAAAGAAAAATGCTTCCTAAATCAAAGTGCCGCGCATATCTTGGATACGACAATGGTGCTGGAGCAGTCAAATATTACAATGCCAAAACGCGTAATGTATTAACTTCACGGAATTTCGAGCTATTGACTGGTACTCCAAAATCTAAACCTTCTGAAGACAATACAATGGAACCATTGACGCGCGAGGGGGAGTCTGATGGAGGCATGCCGCCGAGAATTCCAATTATAGAATCCCACTGTAGGCAGATTACGGCACAGCCACCCCCACAACTGCCGATCACAAATGATGAACCTCTGATCAGAGCCGCATCACCGATCGGAGAAGAACCAGATATACCGGAAATAGAACCTCATAACCCGGAGAAGCAATCCCGGAAGCGGAAACGAGTTGATAACATTGATATTGATGAACTGCGCAAGACGCGTGCAATGCAGAGAAATGAACCGCGACAAACACGTGGAGTTCGTACTGTTAAGATTGTCTCTTAACTACTCAGTAAGTTCGAGACGTCAAGGTGCTTCCTTGCGTCGAGTTTGTCTTTAGACTCTAAGGTGCTTCCTTAGGTCGAGTCCTTTGTTGAGCAGTTTAAAGAGTTGATATCTTTAGGTCAAGCTGAGGCCTTGACCGACTATCTGCTACAGCTTATATAGACTATTAGTTACTCTGGTCTATATAACGATTGGCTAGTAGATATAGCAGTTATCTACTCAGGTCTTTTAAGGAGTGTTTCAATAAGTAATGATGCGCTGGCTGTCAAGTAAGCGCATGTTAGAAAGTAAATATAGGTACAACGATAGAATCGTAACATTACCCCCTTACTAAGATCGCTTCCAGCCTTCAATAACTCTTCTAAATGAGTACTTCGTCGCTAGGTTGCTTGGGATCTCTCCAGATCCAGACGCGTGAATGTCTGAATGGTCGCGCGGCAGGGGGAAGCGGTCGAAGTTCGACGTTGACGTCGATAAACGGTGTAGGGGTAAGTGCGGGTTGGCGATTTTGAATATGCCAATAAATGACGAAAGAAAAGATAACGAGCCAGCATAGAAGTAAGAATGAGCAAAAGATAATGGCGAAGATAATGTGGCCGTCCATTTTCGAGGGGTTATGGTTGTTGAGAAGAAGAGAAAGGGGAGGAGACGACTTCTTATAAGTCTCTACAGGGTTCTCCCGTGATATTTGCCCACGCTGCATTGTCCCAAGTGTCATCGTAATCGTTTTCGGGGGAAGGTCCGTAGACTTGATCAACTGTTGATCTAATAAGACCCGATTAAGACTAGCGTAGATGGGTGGCGCTGACGCGCGTCGTCGTTTGGGGCAGGTGACAGGGTAATGTCCGGGTCTTCTCTTCTTGCATATACTGCAGATGAATTGGTCGCAATACGTCGTGAAATGGCCAATCTTTCCACACTTGTAGGATTTCTCTGCTTTCATATGCGGTGGTGTCGGGGTTCTGGGTCGGATGTTCATCGGGGTTAGTGGGCGTTGTGGCTGTGGGGTGGGTGACGTGAGATCGATGATCTCAGGTACTGGTGGCAGGGTTGTTTTGATTTTAATGATGCCGGGAATAGAAGTCGACGAACGTCGCCCCTTTCCAGTCGGGGGAGCTTTGTTTGAGATCATTTTATTTTGAGGTGAAGAGGTCGATAACCCAGTTTGGGAGTCTTTGAGTTGGGTCGATTGGAAGGAGTAGTGGGGGGATACTGAGGTGGCGGTCGGTTGGGTGAGAGGAGTAGGGGATCAAACGCTTTCTAACCGTTGTTTCTGGAGATGATTGATGGCTGATTCTATACCTTGACTCATCATTGTTGCAAGGGTTTCGTCGGCGAGCCGTTCTTGGTCTTGTATCAGGTCGAGGATGGCGTCGTAGTGGTGAAGGAGACTGTTTAAGACGTCTTGGTCGCGATTGACGAGGTAGTGGGCAAGACGGGCGCGGTTGGTGGGATCGATTAGGAAGTTCTTGACAAACTCAGCGAGAGGTGGAAGGTTCTTTTGGGCAGAAGAGGAGGCGGTTGTGTTGTTGGTATGCATGGCATGTGTGAGTGTGTTCGATGTTTCGTTCTAGAGGTTTTTCCTTTCTTTATATAAGTTGAGGATTTCTTCGGCGTGTTTCAGGTGTGACTCTGGTTCCCATGTGTTTTCAGAGGTTGGATAGCCTTTCCATTTCACGAGGTAAACATATTTTGATCCGCGCAGTTTGTGAGTGGTGATGGTTTCTACTTCGTATTCATTTTCTCCCTCGATCAGGTTGGGGGGAGGCTTCAGGTAGTTTGGGCCGTGTGTTTCTGTTTCGGAATACGGAGTGAGGAGTGCTGCGTGAAACACCGGGTGAATCTTCCATTGAGCTGGTAGTTTCAGTTCATAGGAAAGCGGTGAGAGAACCCGCTTGATTGGGAATGGTCCTTCTCTTTTCGGGGAGAGTTTCTTGGTGTGGGGGTAGATCTTCAGATTTCTGGAGTTGAGCCATACTTTTTGACCGAGGAGGAACGGGGTGAACTTTTGGGTGATTCTTTCTGCCATGAGTTGTCGGGCCAGTTCGTGTGCGGCTAGGGCTTCATTTCGCGTGCTTTGAAGTTGGATGATTCTTTTCTCTGCCACAGGTACATCGCTTTTCTTGTAAGGCGTGGGTATCGCATGTGGTTCGTACCCCATCATGAGGTAGAACGGAGAGTGTTTCACTGTGGAGTGAGTCCGTTGATTGTGGGCGAATTCTGCGGTGGAGAGGAGTTTCACCCATGTCTCGGGTTGGTTTGTACAAAACATGCGAAGGTAGGCTTTGATTTCCTGGTTCATTCGTTCGGTTTGTCCATCAGTTTGTGGGTGGTAGGCTGTGCTCATAGCCAGTTTGATTCCCAAGAGTTTTCCTAGTTCTTGAAATAATCTGGATGCAAATCTCGGGTCTCGATCGGATATGATCTTGTCGGGGAGACCAAATCTGGTGAATACGTTCTTCAGGTAGAGATCTGCTGCTCCTAGGGCGTCGATGGTTTTGTTACAAGGTATTAAAATTACCCCCTTTGTAAGACCATGGTCTACCACGACCATTAGGGCATCATGTCCGTCTGATTCTGGTAAGTCCATAATAAAGTCGGTTGTAATCAACGCGAACGGTCTTGTCGCGGTTGATTTAATTGGTGTGAGGGGTGGTGTTGTTGGGTGGGTGTTAACCTTCATCTGTTGACATAGTCCGCATCCTTGTACGAAACTTTTGATCAATGTCATCATTCCTGGCCACCAATAGTCTCTTCGGATTAATTCCAGTGTCTGAAATTGTCCGGGGTGTCCTGCAGTGAGGGAATTGTGATACTGTTCATTTATCCTTTTTCGTAGTTCGTTGTTCAGTGGGACGTAGCATCTGTTTTTGAAGAAGAGGAGTCCGTCCTTTACTTCCCAGTTGGCGAGATCAGATTTGATTGGTGGCGTTCCGTTGGTTTTTAGTGCCTTGATTGCATCAGCTACTAATTTGTCCTTCATGGTTGCCGTGACTAAAAGCGATTCCATTTCCGTGTTGATGGTGTTGACGAATACTGTTTCTGGCAGCATTGTCAGGTTTTCGTTGTCTTTGTCCGTGTCTTTTCCTAAATCTTCTCTCCGGGATAGTGCGTCGGATTGGACCATCTGCAATCCAGGTACATGGATCAGTTTGATGTCGAACTCCGATAAGAAGAGGCTCCATCGTGCCTGTCTTCTATTTAATTTTTGTGTGACTCTGAAATATGTCATATTCTTGTGATCGGATAGGATTGTGACTGGGTGTGGCGCTCCTTGTAGGTAGTGCCTCCACGTTTCTAAGGCTCAGATAATTCCAAGCAGTTCTCTGTCGTAAATTTCATAGTTTTGTTCTGTAGAGGTCAAAGAGTGGGAGATGTATCCGCATGGGTGCCAGTCTCCATTGGGTCCTTGTTGCCTGAGTACCGCACCAGTTGCAAATTTAGATGCGTAAGATTCGATTGTGAACGGTTTGCTGGGATCTGGCATTAGCAGAGTTGGTGCCTCACTAAACTTAGCCTTTAATTTGTCAAATGACTCTTGACATTCTGGCATCCATTCGAATTTGATGTCCTTTCTCGTTAGTTCGTTGAGTGGCCGTGCTAATTCGGCGAAGCGTCCAATGAATCTGCGGTAGAAGTTTCCGAATCCGAGGAACGATCTTACTCCTTTGACGTTAGTTGGTTCGGGCCAGTCTCGGATGCCGGAGAGTTTAGTCGGGTCCATCAGGATTTGATCCGGTTTTACTATCAAGCCGAGAAATTCGACTTCTTTGACATCAAATTTGCACTTCTCGGGTTTAAGATAGAGGTCGTGGTCTTTGAGCCATTGGAGAATTTTCTTTGTTCGATCGGCGTGTTTCCTGGGGTCTCGGGAGAAGATCAGAATGTCGTCCATGTAGATCACTACCCATCCTTCGTCGATCAGATCTTTGAAGATCTCATTCATCATTGCCTGGAATGTGGCCAGAGAGTTGCATAAACCAAAGAACATGACTGTTGGTTCAAACAGTCCTTTGTTCGTTTTGAAGGCTGCTTTCCATTGGTCTCCGTCCTTTATTCTGATGTTGTGATGCCCCCATCTGATGTCAAGTTTGGTGAATATTTGTGCTCCTTTTAATTTGTCAAGGAGGTCTCCGATCAGGGGCAGTGGGTAAGTGTTCTTGATCGTTCCGTTATTCAGGTACCGGTAGTCTTGGCAGGGTCGAAGTGCTCCTGCATCCCCCTTTGCTACAAAGAAGAATGGTGAGGCCATAGGTGATTTCGACGGCCGGATGTATCCTTTTGCCAGGTTTTCCTCGAGGAATTCGTCCATTTTCTGTTGTTTGACCGGAGTGAGAGGGTAGACTTTGCAGTCTTTCGGTATGAAGTCTTCCTTCAGGTCTATGGCGTGGTCCCACTGTTTTGATTTAGGAAATCTTTCAGAGGCAGCCTTTTCGAAGACTTTATTGTATTCTCGGTATTCCAGTGGTATGGTCACTTTGTCCTCCTTTTGATCTTTCTGTTCATCGTGTGCCAATTGTTGAGAGATCGATGTTTTGGCTTGGATCAAGGTTTCTTCCAATCTAGCAATTGGGGTGTCTTCCGTGGTGTGTTTCTGCTCAAAAGGGGTTCCCTTCATGAGCTGCCGGGTTTTGGCTACTGCTCGTCGGGCAGCTTCCAATGATCTGTTCTTTCGGTATTGCATTGTTCCGGTTTCCCAGTTGATTAATGGGTTCTCCTTTTGAAGCCAAGGGAGTCCTAGGATGATAGATTCTTTTTCTAGTCCTGTAACCATGAATCGTATTTTCGACTGCTTTCCTCCGATGTCTACCAAAGCGGTGGTGGAGTGGTTGATGGTGCCTAGTTTATTTTGGGTGCCATCCCCTCCTGCTCCTGAATCGAGGAGGGCATCGGTTTTGACGGTTTCGTTCTCAACGAATAGCTGCATTGGTAATCTCATAGATTGCTTTTCCATGTTAGCTATTAGTACAGATGAGACCGTAATTTCAGTGGGTCCTGATGTCGGGGCAGTCTGTTTTCTTAAAAACCCGACTCTTCCATGAGGTTGAGGGTTTCTTCCTTTTCTTCTTCGTCTAGTTCGCCTATGAGGGCTCGTATTTTCCCATAGGTGTCTTTTCCGTTTGGTTTCTTAGCAGTAAATCTTCTGACGGGTCCAGGTAAGAACTTTCCCGTCTTCTTGTCTTTGTGGTCGATGGCGCGATGTCCTGTCTGGTGACAGACGAAGCACATTCCTTTGCGCATGTGTTCGGCGCGATCTTGTTGTGTCATTTTGTCAATTTCCATGGTGTTTGGATCGACGTCAGGGACGGCGGAGGGGGTGTAAGCCTTAGAGGGTGCTTTGTTTCCTCTGGCTTTTCCCGCGATTGCTTGTGCTCGTTTCCACTGCCCTTCGTACTTGGCAGCGGCCTCATACCATCCGTCAATGGTAGTGGGCATTGTTTCTTTGAGGAACACCTTTTCGAGGAGTTTTGGTTTCAGCCCATCCATGAAATATTCAATGAGGGCGACGTTTTCGACTATCCCTGTGCGCGCGGCGAGGATTTGGAAGTCGGAGATGTAGTCTTGCACATCTCCTGTCTGAACTAAATTCTTTAGTTCGGTTCGTGCAGTTCCTGCGTCATCTACAGGGGAAAAGGCGGTGGAGACGGCTGTTTTGAATGCTTGCCAGCCGCCGAAGTTGTTGTTGGCCAAAGACTCTCTGATCTTTGCTTCTTTCCATCCTGCAGCCGCTCCTCCTATCATGAACGAGAGGGCGAATGCGATTTTCTTTTCATCTGTGTCATAGGTGTTTGGGTTCACTCGGATGTAGAGTTCTACTTCCTGTAGGAACTTCGTCGTCTTTTCTCTTTCTCCAGAGAAATCAGAGGGGACTCAGATTTTTACTTGGGCATCTCTGTTGTTTGCCATTTCGAAGTAAGCGGGGTCGAGTGAGTCTTCGGGTTCGAATTCTTCGAGGGTTTGCAAGTATCCTGTTCATTTGTCTGTGATCGAAGAGGATACTTCTCTTGTGATCCTCTGGGGTGGTCTGCTGTCTTCGGGTCTACCTTCAATGAAGTAGTGGTTGGGTATGTATTCTGTCGAGCCTGTGGTATCTGCGAAGTACCAACTTCTTAGGCTGTTGCTGTATCTGATTCGTTGTCCATCTAAATGGAAGAATTCAGAGGTAGCAGTGGGTACTGCTGTTTGGGGTGGTCTGTCTGCGAAGTGTCTGTTCTTGAGCGCGTGCATAAGCTTGGGCGCCACAGTGTCTGTTGGGTGCACCTAGACTTGTGACAAGTCGGCGGGTTTGATCAGCTTGACCTTTTGTTAAGATTGTCTCTTAACTACTCAGTAAGTTCGAGACGTCAAGGTGCTTCCTTGCGTCGAGTTTGTCTTTAGACTCTAAGGTGCTTCCTTAGGTCGAGTCCTTTGTTGAGCAGTTTAAAGAGTTGATATCTTTAGGTCAAGCTGAGTCCTTGACCGACTATCTACTACAGCTTATATAGATTATTAGTTACTCTGGTCTATATAACAATTGGCTAGTAGATATAGCAGTTATCTACTCAGGTCTTTTAAGGAGTGTTTCAATAAGTAATGATGTGCTGGCTGTCAAGTAAGCGCATGTTAGAAAGTAAATATAGGTACAACGATAGAATCGTCACATACCGACTATAAACCCTTGTTACACCTTACAGAAGAGGAAGAAGCAAATACCTTCCTAGATAACGATGAAGCCTATGCAATAATCGCTGGAGACAAAATAAACATGCTCAACAATGTGCGGATCTCCCTTGATTGGCCGGAATGACAAATATCCATACAAAATGAATTGAACCTACTAAAGGAGAAGGGGACATGGGAATTGGTCCAGAAACCTCCTGGCGTGATACCAATGGCGAGCAAATGGGTCTTTGTCCGGAAAAGAAATAAACAAGGGGAAATTATAAGATACCGAGCGTGATTAGTTGCAAAAGGATGTGCACAACGACTAGGCTATGATTATACGGATACCTTCTCACCCATAGTCCGGATGGACATGCTCCGAGCAGTATTAGCGCTCGCATCAAAGAAGAGTCTAAAAATACAACAGATGGACGTAAAGGGCGCATACCTAAATGGCACATTAAAAGAAGAAATATATATGAAGCAACCTGAAGGACAAGAAGATGGAACAGGCCAGGTATGTAGGTTAGTGAAACCGCTTTATGGACTAAAGCAGGCAGGGCGAGAGTGGAAGAATGAATTTGATGGTAAACTCAAAATTCACGAATACGGACGCTTATTTGCAGATCCATGCGCGTATATTTGAAGGGTCGACAAAGACTTGGGAATAATAACAGTCTGGGTTGATGACACATTACTCTTTGCGTCGTCCGATTCTATGATGAAGCATATGAAAAATACGCTCAGTACGGAATGGGAAGTAACCGACCTCGGGGAGCCGAGCAAAATTGTCGGCATAGAAATTACGTGCCAAGACGACACGATCAAGATATCTCAGGAGAAATACATTGAAAATATTCTCCGCAAGGAGGGAATGCTTGACGCAAATCCAGTCGGAATGCCAATGGATCCCAATATTAAATTATTGGCAAATCCGGATTATAATGAACCCAACAGGAGTAATTCATACGCAAAATTATTAGGATGTCTACAATTCCTATCAAATTCCACATGACCCGATATCAGCTTTGCCGTTAACAAGTTGGCCGCCTACACCACTAACCCGGGTTTACAACACCACGGTGCAATAAAGCGAATACTCAGGTACTTGGCTGGTACGAAAACTCTCGGGATAATTTATAAATCCCAAGATGAGACTGAAAACAATAACCTCTTCCACAGATATGCTGATGCTTCATTTGCTAATATTGAAGATCTTAAATCCAGAACCGGCTATATTTTCAAAGCGTCCGGGGGAGCAATAACATGGAAATCTAAGAAACAAACTATTATTGCACTATCCTCTACCGAAGCTGAATATATTGCATTATCAGATGCTGGACGCGAAGCCATATGGCTAAGAAATTTATATGAAGAACTCGGATTTGCACAACAATTCCCCACAGTGATTAAAGGCGATAACGAAGGGTCAGTAATTTTAACTCAGAACCCTCAATTTCATCAGAGATCAAAACACATCGCTATCCGCTATCACTGGGTCCGGGATCTCATGGCCAATAAATCAATAGAAATTCAAAACTGTTGTGATCCGGAGCAAACTGCAGACGTATTAACAAAGGCTCTGCCGAAGCCCAAATTTACACGACATAGGGACAAGATGGGAGTTCAGTCAGGTTAACCAAGCAGCTTTCCTCACGTGAGTTGGATTTTTTCCCAATGGGTTTTTTCCACCACAGAGGTTTTAATGCAACTGGAGAAACTTATTCCACCCTTGACTTCAGGGGGAGTAATGACAACAGAAACTTATTCCACCCTTGACCTCAGGGGGAGTAATGACAAAATATTTAACCATTTCACCCAGCCGCTATAGGCTTGAGGGGGAGTGTTGGGATACAAGCCTATAATTGCTATATCCAGAGCGGTAATTATGACATTACTAATTACTGTTACTTCAGCATTACTTCAGCATTATATACTATATATACTATATGTATAGTATATACTGAGACAAGTAATTCCTGACCTCTGAGACATACAGAGGAGTGCCCCCCCTTCGTCCAAAAGCCTCTAGTCAGCTTCCAGCTTTGCCTCCCTACATATTGTGCTCAACTCCTTGATCCCAATACATAAACAGGCCCCCATCTTGCATTTTGAGCAGGGAGGGGGGGGAGTGGTTGTTGGCAGCACTGATGTTGTATCATCCATTGTTGTTGTTGTCATTGCCCAGCCATTGTGGTCATCGTCATCACCCAGCATCATCATCATCATCATTGTTGTTGTTGTCATCCCTAGCCATGGTCATGGTCATGGTCATCACCCAGCTGTTGTTGTGGTCATTGTCTCTAGCTGTTGTCATCCCTCATGTGTCATTGTCATCTGCCATCATCAGAAAAGCCTTCTCACAGTGGTGGTACAAGGCAGGGAGGGGTGCAGCATTGGTGGAATGAATAAAGTACCTAATAACAAACAGTATTAGTTACACAAGTGAAGGAAAAAACTTACCAGAGAGCCCCAATGATGGATGCATTGTTGGGGCCTATGGGTGACATGGTGGTTGTATTGTGAGGGAAGCTGTATTGAGGGGGGAAGAAAAGGCACTTGTTGTGGGGTGTTTGTATGTGATCAAAAGTTTGTGTTGGATCAGAAAAAAAAAGGGATGGCATCATTTGTCAAAAATTACTGTAGCAACACTAGCCCTATCAGACATACAAGTGCAAACTCACTAAGGGTATATAAACCCTCTATATTTTGCTCTTTTGTTCCCTTGGGCTTCTCCCCTCTCATATATTAGTAGAATAATATAAGTAATATAAGTAATAAATAATATTAATACAAGGACCATAGCTCTGGTTTGAGACCAGTTAGGACTGGTCTGGAACAGTTCTAGTGATAAGGGACCAAGGACCAGACTGGTACCATAACCACTAGGACTGAGACTACAGGTCTGGACTTATTAGTTTCCATCTGGTTTAGTCTCAGTCATTTTTTGGTCTGTGTGACTGGACCTTCAAGCACTATTTACATATTAGACTGGAAACACTCAGTAATTCTTATCTGGTTAAATCTGACTCCGGATACTTTCCTGGTATATGAGCAACTGCTCCTGGGGTGAATATGGGCACAATGAACAATAGGAGATGTGGGAAGGCAGGTGAGATGCAGCCTCAGCCCTCTCAAATGCATGGACAAAGGGATGAAGGGGATGAGACCACTCACAAAAGGGGTTGGAGCTCAAAGCCATATCAGATATACTGCAGTTCATCATGTTCTACTTAATGCATAAAACTCCATCATCATTGAGAATTTTCATATGCACCTTGAGTTATAACAAATGTTCTTTACACCACTTCCCACTAACAATCTCTGAGTATTCTGTTTACAGCACATTTCTACAAATCTACAGGCTCTACAGCAATTCCCAAGGATTACTGATGCACCATTTTATTGTCAATTTTGACTGAACAGTGTAATTTGAGAGGTCCATAAAAGAGGAATTGAGTGAAGAACAGAGAACAAGGGTCATGCACCTTGCCACATCAAGATGGAACCTGAACAAGGATCCAGAATCATAGTTATTTCCATGTAGAAAGTAACAGGGCATGTGGATAACTTGAAGGCTAAATGCCTAGGCCAGCTTTTTGTGTGAGAACTGGGAGAGGATTCAGTGGTGTCCCAGATATGCAGGCATCAAATTCTTACAACAGTGACAACAGTTCCATCATCAAGGCTCTCCTTTTCCGGTACAAGCTTGTAGTGTCCAAGCTTCGGAAGAATGATCCACCATACTCCCCAGTAGAAAACGCCAAACATCATAATACTGATTCCCACAAGACAGTACCTTGAGGGCAGTTTAAATCAGTGCATCTGAAGGTGGAAAGTGCGTACACACAAATAGTAAGGCAGAGGTGGGGTGTCTCCAACGCCATTCGCAGGTCGAAGGAAGGGTGCGATGATGACTATGGTCACGGTGGTACATGTTCAGGTACCTTAGGAATCCCATAACAATGACGTACGGAACACAGCAGCTACAAAGAAGAAGGCTGCCAGAGGTAGCCAGACTGTTGGCGGAGGTCAAAAGAACAGCGCGTGATGATAGCGAGAGAGTATACCTTTGAAAGGGCGTATTGTGTTTGGTTTCTTGCATCGCAACCAGAACAAGCCCTGAATCGTATTGAAGACGCCGACAGGAAAAGGCTATATTGTGGCTCACAAGGACGACGAATAGATTGATGATCTGTTGCGGGTATCCCTCCAAGTCTAAAATAAACGGATACACAACATTCGGTGGGGGTGCGATGATGACAATAATCTAGACAAATGCATTTATAACTAGAAGTATACATAGGGAAATGCTTGTTGCAATCGCACCGACGGTATCATGCGGATAATCAGACCTGGGAAAGGCGATTTACCCGTGGGCCAATTTGAGGCCCAGAAACGATTGCCGCCTGGAAGAGGAATCCCTTCCTTGGCCAGCTCTTGAGAAGATTTTATGAACACGGTCTCACTAAAAATTGGAGCCCGACCTTGGATCACTCGAGACCCAGCAAATGTCTTCAAAAGAGGTTAGATTTGATTACGAACCATTTTCGACTTACTGTGGTGATTACATTCTAAAATTAATCCAATCAATGTCGTAAGGGATAGGAATTTCAGGCGGAACGTGGCATCATACCCTAGTGATGCAGATGCAGGATATCAGGATGGTATTGTCAAATAGCGCCTGGGGGCAACCAGACTCACCCTAGGGCACTGAGAAAAGACGAGTCAGTAAAACGGAGTGAGAAATGGCAGACTGTCCGACCTTAGAGCGACAAATATGGACAAAGCTCTTTGAGCGTGAACACCAAACACACTCTTGAAAAACAGGCCTGCTACGGTAGCACCAGATGACAGAATCTGCTCCTTGGTCGCGGCCCTAGAAGAATGTATATCACCATCAGCGCTATTGGAAGAGCTCAATTGAGGGGAAGTCAGACGCAAAGTATGCAACGTTGGCGAGGATATACAAGATGGCACAAATGCAGAGCCCAAGTGGCCCGGAGACCTTGAGGGTGCGAACTGGATCCTTGACTTCATTCATAACATAGTTCACACTGGACCATCCAGCATACGCGTGAAGAACTTTGAATGTCGCAGTGGCATACTGTGAACACGTCAACGTTTTAGAAAACAACGAGCACTTTCAAGAAGAGTAAAGGCGACCGACGGACATCATTTCCACCTCGCGAACTACCAGCAAATGAATCCCGGAAATTAGCAAAGGGGTCCTCGACTGATGTTTTCCCAGAGAGAACAACCCAGCCTGAAGTGGCGAAATTAGTCCCAACAAGAACAATGCCGACAAAAACCTTACCAGCAACTACGATGAAGAGGAGGATAAGAGTCTTGAAGACGCTCAGGATCTATGGAGAGATGTTGCTTTAGTATCAGGCGAGAAAAAGAATACACCCACATTCATGAACAACACCCCGAATTTGGGAGTCAAACCATGGAGAAGGGTAGCAAACACAATCACTGAAAGCCAGGTTATTGATGCGTAGCTCGGTGTACCAACAAGGCAATGTACCTCCAATCGCAATCCCGCGCACGACCCATCGGTCAGCAGCATGACCAGCTGCAACAAGAATACTGTAACACAATGTGTAAGCTCGGGAGACAAGTTCAGCGAGAAACTCGCTTCTGCGCAAACACCTAAAGCAGCGTAAACTCAGAACTATCTTAGCGAGCGAGAAAGCTGAAACATACCTACCACACATCCAGCGGCAGTAAGTCCAAGAATGATGATATTCACAGCGAACACAATGGTCGCCAAGTACTTGGGCTTCTTGTAGATAGCTTCGAGATATACCTTCTCGCCGCCAGAGCGAGGGATCATTGTCCCTAACTCAAGCCACACGAAGAGGCCGCACAACGAGAGAACGAAGCCGAGAACCCACAGCATAAGAGAAGCGCCGACGGAACCAACAGACCCCAAGATGGACGACGGGGTAGAAAAGATGCCAGTGCCGATGATACTGCCAATGCTGGATGGGCAATTCACGATCAGTTGTGGACAGCGCATGATAGTGTCACGCAAGTGGCTTACATCAACATCGTGCAGCTAAATACACCCAAGTGGCGGCCCATGCCTCCAGCTGTGTCTGGTTAAAACAATTCAATAACAGGCATTCGGTGCTAGATAATCATAGCGCCAACCTTCTTGGAGCTTCCAGGCAGGATTAAGGTCATCATCGTTCGGTATGGTCTCCTTCCCCCGCGAGTGCACACTGATATGTCGTGCTTCGTCCGACGCTTTTGTGTCCATCTGGATACCTTGGATTCCTTCCTGTGCGTTGCTCGCAAAGGGGTCGAAAGGCGGCTCGGACATCCCCACTTGTCGTCAGAAGTTGACATGAAAAGAAGCAACGAACACCGCCGAGATTCTTGTTCGCTTCGGTGATGGAAATTGGAATGTAGCATTGAGATGAGATCGTGAGCGTCCTCATCTGGCGCGCAGATGACCTTCTTTTATAGCCTTCCACGGAAGAACCATCCTTTTCGAACCACTTCCTCCCTTTGAAGCCGACAGACCGCATGAAAAAAAAGTCGCAGGTCACTGGGCATCCGTGCGGGTGTCAATGAGGATTGCGCACACTACCACAAGTTATCTCAATTCCGATCCCTGGGCTAGTGGTGCACTTGAAAAAGAGGCACTAGGGTCAGTCAATTCTTCCGGTCGTCGGTCGTCGGTCGTCGGTCGTCAATTCCGTGTGTGTGGGATCAAGGTACATGTTCCGCATCGTCTGTATCGGAGCTCAAAACAGCTTGAGCCCTCGTCGTTTCAAAACTTCAACTTTGCACAGCTTACAGTAAAGATAATTTTAATTGCAACCACTTCCCTTGTTTACGGCACTTATACGTATAGCCATAGTCAAGCGGTTTTGACATAAATCGTATCAGGCAGCATCACCACTTCCAACATACATGTCGTTGTAGACATTTGCCTCTTGTAGCAAATGCAGCATTATCAGCGAGAAGACAAACAAGTCTGTCGAATGTTGTGCGATCAAGTCTTCATGCCATAACTCCAAAGTTCAGTATTTGTAAAATAAATGACTTGCTTGTTAGTCACCTGAAAATGTAACGGAATCTTTCATCTGGTTGTTGTAATAAAGTTGAAAGGTAGTCCTTTGAATGAGCTATTCCATCGTAGGAACCACGGCAACCACTTCCACACGTCGATTCCACAAAACCCAATGTTCTCATGGCAATAGTTTCCAATACATAGTGCTGTTCCGGCCCGGCTTGGCCTGAAAGCCCCGGCTTTGGCTTGGCCTGAGGCGGCTTTGGCTTTCACAAATGCCAGGCCAGGCCTAGGCCACGGCTTTTCTATGTAAATCATGATTTTTTTCGTACATGTGCACCAACGGAATCTACTATGCTACTCAGACCAATCCATAGTCTCCCCGTCTTCATCCTCAATCAGTAGCTCATCCCAGGAAAACCCCTCAACATCTGACTCCTCCTCAGGGTCCCTCGAATCCCCTTCAGTCACGTCCGCTAACTCTTCGTCACCTTCCTCCAATTCCAATGTCGACGACGGTGCAGGTTCTCGAAAGAGCAAGTCACATTGGATTGCACGTTTGATGCTCTGGAGGGCCTCCACGATGTCACCCTTGAGACAACTGCGGCGCTTTGATATCGTGATCCCCCCTTGCGAAAACGCGTCCTCGCTTGAGACTGATGACGACATAATCACAAGATAGTCGCGTGCGAGCGAACCCCATACAGGATGATAGCGCTGTGCATTGAACTACGAAAACTTGTTAGGCAGTGGTCAGAGTAGGTGAAGGCGGCCGCCAGGATCACGACAATCCTCCCCAAACAACGCATCAAACCGGCGGTTGAAGGTTTCATGTGGAGTATCACCTTCCTTTGTATTCATAACCGACCAGATTTTATCATCTTTCGATCCCTTTGGTACAGCATCTGACAAAGAGCTTGAGAGAGCACTGATCCCCTTGACAAGTTGTTTGACGGTTTCGGGAGTGGACATATTGGGCACAGAAGAGAGAGGAGCACGAACAGCGCAAGTTGAGGCAAAAATGGCGAGCGAGTGTCGGGCAAATTGTCATCATAAATAGTTGAAGGATGAGCCACAAAGGGTTACATTGTACATGTACTTGAGCAAAAAAGAAGGTCGAGAGGGAGGTGCGGATAGGTGAACGAGGAGCCATAAAGACGGGTGATGGCGACGAAGATGAAAAACGACAGAGAACGATGGCGGGTGTTTCGATGCAACGTTGATAAATTAAAGTTTGATGATGCATGTTTTTAATAACTCAGCCACAAATATATGTTCCCTCTGCTCTCGAAAGCTGCGGCTTCACGGCCTGGCTTTGGCTTTTCAAGATCCCAGGCCAGGCCAAAGCCGTCATGAAGCCGCCATTTTGGCCTGGCTTGGCTTGGCCTATTTGGGCCCGGCTTGGCCTGGCTCACGGCCTCAGGCCGGGCCATGCACAGCACTACCAATACATCCGAATCAGCCTGATTGTCAAAGGGTTGCCATTCCTCGTCATCCTCAAAATCTGTATCTAGACCATGATCTTCATCATCTGGAGTTTCAAGCACGGCAATGAAAAGCACTTCAGCAAGTTCAGCAAGTTCAGCTTGTTGCTGTGCCCTTGATTTGTGGACCACACTGCCGAAAGTTCGGACTTTGAACGAGATTTTGCTTTCAGCTGTCCCAAATTACTGTTTATGGAAGGTGTACCTTGATCCCACGCACACAGAATCGACGACCGACGACCGACGACCGGAAGAATTGACTGACCCTACTGTACCCTTAACCGATACACTTGAAACCACGAGGCAAAATGGAAGTCATGATGATCGATCATCATGAGCAAATCACCCTGACACTAGTCCTGTTCTTATCATGAATAGTTCAGGTAGGGCAGTTAACTTACAATAGGGTTGTTCACAGTAGCCATTTTCGGGCCATTTTCACTTCATTTTCCGTTTTCATTTTTCTTCCATTTTTCAAAAATTAACTTCAGAATGAGTCAAGAATGACCCGAAAAATGATCATTTTTGCAAAATGGAGCCCCCCCCCCCATTTTGCAAAGTTGGTCATTTTCACTTTCATTTTTCACGTTCCATTTTTGTTGTTATTTCAAACTCCGCTCCGACACCCAATGTGCGATTAACATCGTCCCTCCACTCCGACTCCACGTTGCCACCGCTCCCTCCCTCCCTCGACCCACTACCACCACTGCAACTTCGTCACCACCCCCCATCATCACTCCCATGCCCACTACCACGCCTGCAGGAGCCGCGAGTGGTCGTAAACAACCTGTTTCGGATGCAACGCGAGTGTCATATCCCATGCAAGCCTGCGACGGATCTCTGGTGGATCACTGACGGAGCCGCCGTCATATCAAAAGACTATTTCAAATTGTATTTCAAATTACTCCTGTTTTGTTTATATCACATATCTATCATTGCTGATCATCTTACTTACTGCGTACTCGGTACTCTGTTGATCCCGCCGTAGTTACCCCGGTTACTTACTTACTATAAAACTTAGTATAACGTCACTTGTAACTTCAGTTTGATAATTATATTGTTATCTCCACAACTCTCTCACTCCTAAGTCCTCGCCCTCTCCTAACTTCCAGAACTCCGCCGGACCTCCACTCTCATTACTGTCACCTTGTAAATTGGACATTGGGCATAGAGAAGGGCGCAATCCCTTTTAGATTGAAGCCAAGTCCAGTGCCGCCATGGAACTCCGTCGGAACTCCGTTGTAACCCCGCCTACGAGATCAGTTTGTAACAGTATTATCAAACTCACACTTCTTACGCCCATTTTCACGAACCTATTAACATCTTATGTCAAGTTCACAAACAGTCACTATGCGTACACGCTCTACTACCAATTCGCAACGCGCGGGTCTCTGCAGCGGATTGCAAGCAGTGCACAGATCCCAACTTTCCTCACCAACCCTCCACCGACCTTTGTCAACCTTCGGTACTACACCGCGACCTTCAAACATCTTTCCTGGCCTGGGTGCAAACCCAGAAAACCCCGACGAACCACCTCCAACAACACCGCCGGTTCCCTGCTGTACTCCAGTCGACAACCAACCTAGTCATGGCTATCCTGATGGGCCTGATGACCCTGATGGTGATGACAATGACCCGGAAGGTGATGACCATCAATCCATTCCCGAGTTGGAGCCCTGCAATGACCGGTTATTCCTACACGTACTACAAGAGTTATCGGACAGCATCTGCTCCTCCCGCCAGGAACGGACCCGCGGAAGCTCCGTGATTTTCTAATCTCTTGTAACCTTCACTTCCATGACCGTCCTAGTCCTACTCTTTTTGCATCTGATGAGAAAAAGATTCTATTCATTCTTTCTTATCTGAAGGGAGCAGCACTTGGTTTGTTTGAACCAGGGCTGATGGACAACACCAATAGTGCCAATTGGATTTGGGACTTTGAAGCCTTTATCAACGAGCTCGAGACCAACTTCGGCCTGCACGACCCCGTCGGAGATGCCAAAAAGTCTCCCTACACACTCAAAATGAAGGAATCAGCACACATTGTCAAGTACAATGTCGAATTTTGGAAGTTGGCAGCCCGAGTTGATTGGAATGACTTGGCACTCTGCGAAGCGTACTTCCGCGGACTCCCGCTACGGATCCGTGTTGAAGTCCTCCGAGGAGGCAAGCCTACAACATTACCAACATTACGTCTCAAGGCCCAAGAAGCTGATGAAGTCTACTGGATGCAGAAGGACGAGGCAGCGCTTGAAACCCGCCCCGCCAAGTCTAACAACAACAACAACAACAAAACTGACGACGCTTCCACCTCTGGCGGTAAATCCGCAAACTCCGCCAGTAAATCCAAGAACTCTAACAAGTCCAACTCCGGTAACAACTCCAACACTTCCAACAATGCTAGCGGCTCCAGCAACAACAAAACTAAGCCCTCGATAGCCGACAAGTTAGGGAAGGATGGTAAGCTCACCGGAGATGAACGGGCCCGCCGCTTGAAAGAAGGGTTATGCCTTTATTGCGGAATAGCGGGTCACGAGGCAAAGGATTGTAGGAAGGCAGCTAATCCTAAAGGCAGAGCAGCGACAATGGAAACCGCCACACCGGCGGCCCCTGCGGCGACCTCTGCCAATTCAAAAAAATAGTCAGCAACCCTCTAGTTGCCTCCGCACGGGCTGGGGGTTGCGTTGACACCGACTGTGCACCAAAGGAGGTCCGCCTCAACGCCGCCGCTCTTTTCGACCCTAAATCCTTTCAAATTGCTTTAACATCTATTTATGACCCTACTATGATTACTCTTTTAGACAGCGGTTCAACTCATTGTTTCATAGATTCGTCGTTTGTATCAAGTCACAGTATTCAGATGACAACTATACCACCGATACGGCTCCACCTTTTTGATGGAACGTCCAATACATGGATAACGCAACAAGTACAGTTGCTAGTTTCATTTCCTACTGGCGAGTCATTTGACATATTGTTTTACGTTACCCTGCTCGACTCTAGCAACTCCGCCGTACTTGGACTAAATTGGCTTAGGCAAATCAATCCATTGATTGACTGGACCTATGGCCAAGTCACTTTCCGGATGGCTGGGTACAGAGGTCCTGCACCGTCGACATCCTCAGGTGAAGCAGTTCCCTTGCCAGAACCTAACAAATCTCCCCTAGAACCGTGTCTACCCGACGCGTCGACGGATTCTCCGATATCCGCCACCGTCACCAAACCCATCAACATTTCGATCATCAATGCCGCCGCTTACGCTCGTGCTGTTCACCTTCCTGGCTCCCAGACTTTCTCGGTCTCCCTCTCTGACGACGGAGTCTTTGGCAAAGCCGCCGCGCCTGTCGCGGAGGACGCGCCAGACTTATCCAAAGTCCCTGAGGAGTACCATGAGTTTGTGGACGTCTTCAGCAAAGGAAAGGCCGACACACTCCCACCACACCGACCTTACGACCTCAAAATTGAACTCGAGGAAGGGGCGGAACCTCCGCTGGGTCGTATGTACTCCTTGTCCGCCTCAGAGCTTAACGCTCTCCGCGCGTTCATTGAGGAAAATGTCCGGATAGGTTTCATACGGCCATCTAAATCCCCGCACGGAGCCCCGATCCTTTTTGTTCGCAAGAAGGGCAGTGAACTCCAGTTATGCGTCGATTATCGTGGGCTTAACAAGCTTACGAGAAAAGATCGCTATCTGCTACCCCTCATCTCCGACCTACTCGACACCCCGCGCAATGCCCGCGTCTACACCAAAATTGACCTACAACATGCTTATCATCTGGTACGTATCGCCGACAGCGAGGAATGGAAAACTACATTCCATACCCGTTATGGTTCCTTTGAATGGCGTGTAATGCCTTTCGGACTTACTAATGCTCCCGCCGCTTTCCAACATTTTATGAATGACATTTTTAGTGATATGCTTGACGTCTCCGTCATCGTTTACCTGGACGACATCCTGATCTACTCCGATGACATGTCTCAACACAAGAGGCACGTTAAGGAAGTATTATGACGACTCCGCAAACACGGCCTTTATGCGGCTCCGCAGAAATGCAAATTCCATGTCGACACCGTAGAATACCTCGGTTACATTCTCTCACCGGAGGGCCTACGGATGTCCGCCGACAAAGTCCAAACAATTATGGACTGGCCAGAGCCTCGCAAGATCAAGGACGTACAATCGTTCCTAGGCTTTTGTAATTTCTATCGGCGGTTTATTCACGGGTATTCCGATATCACCGTTCCCCTTACCAGACTAACTAGAAAGAATGTTGCTTGGAATTTCACTGACAAATGCCGACAAGCCTTCCAGAAACTCAAGGAAGAATTTACGCATGCCCCGGTCCTTGCACATTGGACCCCGGACAACACTATGATTGTTGAAATGGACGCTTCCGACTGCGCGCTCGCCGCTATACTGTCGACGTACACCGCTGACGGCGAGCTGCACCCGGTCGCCTTCCACTCCCGTTCCTTCACACCTCCCGAACTCAATTACGACACACATGACAAGGAGCTACTAGCTATCTTTGAAGCCTTTAAACATTGGCGTCAATACCTTGAAGGTAGCGGAACTCCGGTCTCCGTCGTTACTGATCATAAAAACTTAGAATATTTTTCCACCACAAAACTACTCACACGGCGGCAAGCCCACTGGTCCGAGTACCTCTCCCAATTCAACCTCATTATTCGCTTCCATCCTGGGAAACTTGGTACGAAGCCCAACGCTCTCACTAGACGATGGGACGTCTACCGCAAAGGGGGAAATAGCGATTCCATCACGGATAATCCACATAACCTCCGCCCGGTATTTTCCAAAGAACAACTCACTGCGTCATTACGAGCTACTTACCTTGCTGAACCAATATTACGCAGCGCTGTAGCCCTCGACATAGAAAGTTTGCACACGGACATCCATGCGGCACTTCCGTCGGACCCCGCTATAGCTTCGCACCTTACTACACCTTCCGCACCCTGGTCAATTGAAGATGACAGACTTCTTCGTCTCAATGATCACATCTACGTCCCGGACTCCGCGGACCTCCGGCTACACATTCTCCAATACAAACACAATCATATCCTTTCAGGCCACTTTGGCCAAAATAAAACATTACAACTGGTACGCCGAGAATATGTTTGGCCTAAACTCAGAACATTTGTAAAGGATTATTGCAATACGTGCGCTTCGTGTAAACGCGCCAAGTCACCGCGGCATAAGCCGTACGGACTATTGAAGCAACTACCGATCCCGGAGAAGCCATGGAACTCCATCTCTATGGATTTCATTGAACACTTACCCCCATCCCTCGGTTATACCTCCGTTTTGGTTGTCGTTGACCAACTTTCTAAACAGGGCATATTCATTCCTACAGTTGGCAAAATAGACTCCCCGGAGCTTGCCCGGCTCTTCATCCTTCACGTATTTTCTAAACACGGAGTTCCGTCGCATTGTGACCGTGGTTCTGAATTCGTCTCTAGGTTTTTCCAGTCACTAGGTAAAGCCCTCGACATGAAGATCCACTTCACTTTGGGTTACCACCCGGAGGCCTGTTAGGACAACACTAAACACTAGGTCTAGCGCTGGCTCTCACAGTCAAACCCAAACAAAGGGAGGGATCTCGTAGTCTAAAGGCAGCCACACGTTTAGTGGGTAAGCCTAAGAGAACTCGATTAGAGTCTCTAGGCGTAATATTAACCATTTATATACTACAATACATGAGTTAACAATGAGGTAACCGCATGTGCTACATGAGGCATCTGATCCATGCTTGAGTCATGAGGCGTGCGTGATGTTCGGACGCCATGTGTTTACCATGTGTCTGCTAACTCTATAATAACCACAACAAGTATAAATAAAAGGAAATGCGTAACTAAATAGTGTTAAATGTCTTTGAAAAATCGTACTCTTGACAAGGCCGACGGACAAACCGAATGACTTAACCAGACACTAGAACAGTACCTGCGCATCTTTTGCAACTATCAGCAGGATAACTGGTCGGAACTCCTTCCCCTCGCCAAGTTTGCTTACAACAACGCACCTAGCGCTACTACCGGTATATCACCGTTCTACGCTAACAAAGGCTACGACCCTAACATCACCGTCTACCCTGAACGCGAGCTGGCTTCCCAGAAGGCTAGGTCTTTCGTTGTGGACCTTGACAAACTACATACGGAACTCCGCCGGCAAATCAAACTTGCCCAAGAGCGTTATCAAGTTCCCGCGGACCGCCGCCGGCACCCCGCTCCGCCGTTTAAAGTTGGTGATCAGGTCTACCTTAATGCTGAAAACATCCGCACTACTAGGCCTTCAAAAAAGTTGTCAGAAAAGAACCTTGGTCCCTTTGAAATCATCGCCCAAGCTGGCACACACTCCTTCACCCTTCGCCTTCCAGACCACCTCCGCGCATTACATCTGGTCTTTCACGTATCACAAATTGAACCCGCACCCGTCAATACCATTCCTAACCGGATTCAGCTGCCGCCTCCGCCGATTACTATCGATGACGAGATTGAATACGAGATTGCAGAAATCTTGGACTCCAAACTCGATAAGCGGCTGCGGTGTCCATTGTTATACTTGGTGCGCTGGTCAGGTTACGAGAATACTGACTTGGAACAGTCCTGGTTACTTGCCGAAGAACTCGAGCATGCCCAGGAAGCTGTCGCGGACTTCCACGCACGGTACCCCGACAAACCCAGTCCACAATAACTTCACCCTACATCAATAAAACAAAGTCACTTCAAAATTAATAAAGCCATTTCATTTTTCCTTATACCGTACTATTACTTACTAAAAACAAAGCCATCAGATACCGTCACCCTACGTACAACAAAACAAACAAAGTCAACATTACCTATCGAACACCGTCATTACTTACAAGAAAAACAAAGCCATTTCATTATAATTCAAAAACCCGTCGTCTTACTTACAACATTACTTATCAGATCACTCCTTACTTACAAAACAAAAACAAAGTCAAAACAAAACATTACAAACCGATCTATCCACATACAAACCAAAGTATATACATTTTACGGTCCCCGTCGGACCTCCGTACGTACTATGTTACTTGTACTTTCTTTTTCTACTACTAGTCCTCCATTTCTAACTCCTCCTCCTCGCTCCAGTTCGAGACCCCGTCGGTCTCCGTCGGATCCCGCTCCGCTTGCCACGCCTTGAACGAGGCGTACTTCTCTTCTTCCACCTCCAGCCACTCCAACTCCCGCTCCACTTCCACCTCTTCACCCAGGTACAGGAGTTCCTCCACCCAGTCCTCGTCCCCCTTCTCAGTCTCTCCACCAAACTTCTGGAACTCGCTCAGTTCCGTCATCACCGCCGTCAAGTCCGACAGCCCCTTCGATATCGTCGCGAGCCACCCCACTAGTTCCTTAAGGTGGTCTCATTGACCTACCTCCGCCATTCCCGCCGTCCCCGCCGTCGTTGCCCTCGCCCCTCGCCCCTAGTCGCACCCCGCCCTCGCACTTCTGCTTCAGCTTGAAGCAGTAGTCACAGGCGAGGCGTCGGGTCCCACCGGACCTCACGCACACCTGACCCGCATATTGACACCTAAAACAAATCAACTAAAAAAGAATAAAGTGGTGACAAACACCACTCACCTGTTGCAACGGGCCTCCGTCGACGGCCCCGCGGTCTCTCCGCTACCAGCGGCCTCACTTGCCACCGCCTTGGTCTTCTTCTTCTTGGGCGGCTTTGTGACCACCCCTTCGTCGGCCTTCCGCTTTTCTGCGTGGCGTGCCTCGCGACGATGCGCTTTCTCTTCCCTGCGCTGTCTCTTCTCTTTGGTGGCCTCCTTTTCCGCCTCCTCTGCGGCAGTTTTCTTCGCTGCCTCTTCCTACGCGGCAAGTTCTTCGAGACGCGCCATCAGTTTCGCGCGTTCCTCAGCGGTGGACGACAGGGGGGCGGGTAGGGATGTGTTTTGTGAGCTGGACATGATGGTTGGATGTTGAAGAACTGCGGACGTCAAAATTCCTAAATACAGAATCTGAACATCACATGACCTTGAAGGCTTGGTCCTAAGGGGGGGATACTGTCATATCCCATGCAAGCCTGCGACGGATCTCCGGCAGATCACCGACGGAGCCGCCGTCATATCAAAAGACTATTTCAAATTGTATTTCAAATTACTCCTGTTTTGTTTATATCACATATCTATCATTGCTGATCATCTTACTTACTGCGTACTCGGTACTCCGTTGATCCCGCCGTAGTTACCCCGGTTACTTACTTACTATAAAACTTAGTATAACGTCACTTGTAACTTCAGTTTGATAATTATATTGTTATCTCCACAACTCTCTCACTCCTAAGTCCTCACCCTCTCCTAACTTCCGGAACTCCGCCGGACCTCCGCTCTCATTACTGTCACCTTGTAAATTGGACATTGGGCGTAGAGAAGGGCGCAATCCCTTTTAGATTGAAGCCAAGTCCAGTGCCGCCACGGAACTCCATCGGAACTCCGTCGTAACCCCGCCTACGAGATCAGTTCGTAACAGCGAGCCCAAATGACGGAAACCGTCATTTGGGCTTTAGGATATGTATTTCTTCATTCGTTTTTTGTTTTTATATGTTAACTAACTGTAATTTTTATTTTTAGGATCTATTCTACCAGTAACGACAGGCGGCGATGTGGCACAACCCACGCCCACACCTGCCTGCACTCCCCCTCCTCCCTGTCCAAACGGAATGTGAGGGGTCTTGGTTAGGCTCAGGACATCAGGGAGGGCGCTGGGAGACCCGTGGAGAGGGACACCTGCCAGGTAAGCACTAGGAACCCCCCCTCTCAGTGCCACGTCACTTATCCATGGCGCCCACTTCACCCAATGTGAGACCTCGACCCAGCACAGCCAGTGACAACCCAATGACCACAGGCATGACGACGACTCCTTCCACAGCTGCGGGCATGACCAGGGATGCCAGAACCCCCAACAATGGCGACCAACAACGCACCAGCCGCCTGCAGCCTCATGAGCAACTGCTCGTGGGGTGGATCGCGGATGGAACGACGATGGCACCCCTCCACAGCTGCGGGAATGACGGTGGATGCCAGGACCCCAACAACGGTGACCGATGATGCACCACCTGCCCCCAGCCTCATGAGCAACTGCTCGTGGGGTGGATTGCGGGTGGAATGGTGACCGGAGAATGGGGGGGATAGCCCAGCACCCAACACCCACTGCTGCGAGCCAACTACTTGTAGCGTGGACACGGGGTGCTGAGGTGACGATGCGATGGGGGACCGGCTCGACGAGGGGTGGTGGGCTCGGCGTAACCATGACGTGGCAAGGAGGGGGGCTATCACGACGGGGCCTGCCTTCTGCATGTGGTCCCTTTTTTATTCGTAGTTATTTTTGTTAGTAGTACGAAAGAATACATATTTATTGCACTTTGAATAATAAGTTGAGACTGATAAGGTACAAGCTCGAGAAAAAAATTTCACCAAGTCCTTTAAGGTGGAGTTTGAATGTGCCGAGCACTTGCCAGCACTGCCAAGGACCATGTAAAATGCATTCTTGCTTCATTTTTATGATTTTTGCTTTCCAGGGCGTTCACAGTAGCCATTTTTCATGTCATTTTTCATTTCATTTTTCGGATCATTCTGATCATTCTTCTGCCAAACACGTGAAAATGATCCAAAAATGAAGCCGAAAATGAGCCGAAAATGGCCCAAAAATGTTTACTGTGAACAACCCTAATGTAGCGTATGATATGGTCCAGCGAACAGCTACAATGTAGTGTATGATACGGGTTCGCTGAATGCCAGCAAACAATGTCTTAATAAGGAAGGACTACAGTGTAGCGTATCATACGATGGCAGCAAATTCGCCAGGACAGGCATCTATGAACTGGGCCGACTACACATGGCCGGACTGTGTGCCGAGCAGCCATTGGTTATGCTGAGTTCAGATTTACCTGACTGTGTGCTGAACATTGAATGACCAAGATGGCCAAGGAATTAATTGCACAGAGTGAAATAGACAAATAGTGAGGGGGCCGGTGATATGCTAGTCATGCTGAGGGTACCCATGCCAGTGTCAGTGACAGGACTCCATTGGACACAACCAATGTAATGGGTAAGTGGGATGTCAAAGCTTGAGACAGTGCTGAAAATAGTAGTGCCATGAATGTGTGCTGGTGCATGTGGGCTGATGTCCACAACCAGTGCCATGTCCACGTGCAAGGTCAAAGGTTTCAGACACTGCCGACCATACTAAAAGTGCCAGTGGATGGACAGTGGCCGATGTCTGTGAAAGTGCCAAATGTGCCGGTGCCCATCACATGGCTGAGGGTGCCAGTGCCTGGCACAGTGCTGAGAGGCCCATGGAGGTAACCAGTGCCATGTCCATGTGCCATGTAAAAATATTCATACAGTGCCGATACGGCTAGTGCTATAAATGTGTCGGTGTATGTACAGTGGCCAGTGTCCATAAAAGTGACAATAGTACCGGTGGCCATTGCTTGGCCAAGAGTGCCAATACCTGGAATGGTGCCGAAAGGCCCACAGGGTGCTGACTCTGCTGGTGCATGCACAGTGGCCATAGTCCGTACAATTCCAATGTGCTGGTGCTCATCACTTAGCTGAAGGTGCCCCCCATTTTGTCATTTAGTGTTTAGTTTTGAATCATCAGTGCCAGAACACACAATGTCATTGCACAGCCAACGACATCATGCACTCCACATGTCAATGATATCATAGTTTATACATAGCACGGCTTTATGTATATAAGTAGATATGACTGGAGAAGTAGGTGACAAAGACTCTTATACACTGGTTAATGCCCTCACACATCTTAAGCTCTATTAGCTGTCTTCACTGATGCCTTGTATCCTTTAACAAGTTGCAATTGGTTTGACTGAATGCAACTGACAGGTTGGGTCGGTCTTGTGGCAGGAAGTGAGAGGGGTCGTGTTTGGTCTTGTAGCAGGGGACAGGAGATGAGAGGGGTTGTGTTAGATGAGAAGGGGGGATGTCAGGGAAGAGGAGGGGATGACAGGGAAGAGGAGGGAATGACAGGGAAGAGGGGGGGATGACAGATAACTCAGACCTCAGATGAGGGGGGACGGCAGGCAAGAGGGACAGCACATGAGGACAAGAGGGGGGGACAAAGAACATAATGGTTCTGAAATTGGGTGTGCAGGCATTCTGGAACCCCTGCAAGCACATGATCTTGTCATTCTGGATGAGACAGATGATGAACCTGAATGTGGATATAAGGGAGGTGTTGACAAGTTGACAACCTGGCCATGTCAGATGATGAGTTTGTCCCTGGGCTTCAGTGGTAATTTGAGGATGATGATGGTTGGGATTTGGATGAGGAGCTCTCTGAATATGATGAAGAGGAGATGGAGGTGGTGAAGAAGGAGGCTGCAGAGCTTGTTAGGCCAATACTGTACTCTACCAACCAACTGTTCATGCAGTGTTATGTGTTACAACAAAATTGAATCTATTCACCTGTTCATAACCATATATTCAGCATTACAGAAAAAAAATCTCTTCATATTACATATACACATTTTTTTTCCACTTTTATGTGTTTGGGGATGATAATGAGGTACCACTGAAAGAAGTTCTGAGGCTTCATGATGAACCATCTGCTGAAAATTCGATGACTCAGATGTCAATGACTGTGACTATATTCTAGATGATGGAGGTGGCTTGATCTCAAACACTGATGCCGAGACAAGTTTTGTTGAGTGCATTGACATCATAACAGTCGACATCACTCCTCGCAGTTGCAGCTTATGGAAGAAGAGAAAAAAGTTCTCTACTCATCTAATTGGTGGATTGATAACTCAACCAGTGATAGTGATGAGTCCTAGTGTCAGGAGTACAATTTTCAAAGACATTTAATACTATTATTTTCACTATTTGACCATGATGACACTTTTATGTACATGCAGTAGGCACAAGATCCCTATGATCAAGTATCCACTACCACTAGCATGACTGCTTAAGACTACTAGGCTACCTTTATTCTTTTATTTGTTGTTGTTGTTGTGGGAGGCCTTGCTGATCCTCGTGGTTAGCGTTGTCCTAACATCTAGTACATACATAGCACCACAAACTAGTCAAAAAATAGTATTTTTTCAGGCAGAAATGTTTAGTTTCTAACACTCTTCAAGGAGATTTGTTATGCGTTACAACGTGAAAATCTCTTCTCTTCATGACCCCACATTATGCGTTACATGAAGAGATGGTCAGTAGAGTACAGTACCTTTCCAGGACACAGTCAGAAATTGGAAAAGAAATTGAAGCAAATTGGAGCCTGGGATACAGTGGGCAATCAAAGGGGACACAAGAGCAACAGTGGCAGCAAGAACAAATGTGCTGTGGTAGGGCAAGTTGGCCTACTCACCAACTTCTCCACCCCATGGATCTTTGTTATGACACCTCCAATATGTGACAATAACAAAGGGGGACAGTATATCCCCAACCTTATTGCTTTTTCTTGATATTTTGATCAATTGACTTAGCCCACTTATTAATTAATCTTTTGATAGCTACCCATTTCCAGATAAGCACAATTTATCCACACGACGCATCAATCACGCATGCATCATCTGTTCCCCAGTTCCTCAGGTTTGGTACCTGACAACTGTACTTCTGACATGATGGAGTGGTCCTGGTTTACCTTCCTTTTCTTTTAAATTACCTTTCTTTGTTATGTTAATGGCCTGGCTGCATGTTGAATGACTATCTCATCATTCCGAATCTCCACAGCTAGTTGAGGCACAGATCAAAGGACTGATCTACTGGACAGTAGGGTTGAAAGATGTCATAAGGTTACTCTTGGCACTTGCTGGGGGCTCAGGCTGCGTTTTGCAAATAGAGAGTCTCCTCAACAGTTCTCTTCCCTGAGTCATTCTCAGTTAGTGAAGTCTGGAGACAAGAGCTCAATGACATCCATATGATTCATTCCCCACATGGCCCGGCAGCTTCTTTCTAGTTTCATCAATGTTCTTCAAGATCATCAACCATTCATTTGTTATAACTCTAACTCTGTTGATGTTCGATGTGACCCACATAAGAGAATGTGCATGGTCTGAGTTTTTAGTTATCACATCCACAATTTGTATAAAGGTGTCTCCCCACCTTTCGAATGGGACATTATTAATTTCCTCACACTTTACATCCACTTGTTAAGAATCTCCAAGTCTCTCAAGAATTACTGTACACCAAGGTACAGAACTTAAGCTAAGTTTACAAGTTATAAGTCTATCAGCATTCCAAGTCACTCTTTCTTCATAGTACCCATTGCCTGTCCATTCTCCTCACTCACAAAAGTCAACCTGGGCCTTCACACATCTCCAGTCCTTTGTGCCCCATTATTTATCAGTCACCTGACTAGGAAACATGTCCTTAACAATGCAGTTTGTTGATCATGTTTATGATTATCAATTGAATATCCTGATTCCATACATTTAAACGTGACTGATCATCCGAGCTATAGACCTTGTTTGTCCAATCTCATTCAATTAACTTTTTGTTCATCCTTACTTCACCACCCCCCCAATTCCTTTCTCACTTACCTTGTTCATTTGCAATGTGACATCTTCATCCCCATTTTCCCAATAGACAAACTATCATGAGGAAGCAAAAACAGTGTGAGTGGAATTGGATTGGAACATGAATTGTCAGCTCATGAAGCCATACAGAAAGGACCTGCAGATTGTGATGATGCATAACTTTCTCACACCAAAACCTCAGCACATATCCCAAACTCCAGCCATCCTGCCCACCCAAAATCTCCCTGAAGAGTGAAACAAGCATTTCTCAGCATGTGATCTTGCTGATTATCCATCTAACAATGAGGAAGAGGAGGAAGAGGAGGAAGAGGATGATCTGAGCAATGGTGACCAATATGTTGCCACATCTGAGCCAAGGCCAGCTGACCCACCACCCAAACAAAGAAAGCTGGATATTCCAGTTTGAGTGCAGAAAGCTCAAAAGTGGGAGGAGCGACAACAGGAATTGGAGTTGGGGCTAAAGGAAATGTGAACCATTATTCATTTGAAGAAGACTGACTTTGCTGCTGGGGTTACTGGTCTTCAGTTGAACAAGCTACCAAAAGCCAAGGCTTCACAGCAAAATGGGGTGGCCAAAATGTCAGAAGGTGGACAAGGGACTGGATCCAGTTCAGGAAGCTTCAGACATCAAGATGAGGTTGCCATGGCAAAGTTTACACTTTGCTCGACAATCCTCGGATCAAAGCTGAATTGCATGCATATGTGCAATCCAACAAGTGGGCCATGGATCCTTCAAAACTGGTGGACTTCTCAAAAGGGAAACTGGTTCCTGATGCTGCAAAGAAATTTGCAGAGAATGCCCTGAACAGTGAAGTGCCAGGGGGCCTCAAGAAATATATGGAGCTTGAGTTGTTTCCTCGCATCCATATGGAGGTTGGGAGAGGGATCTTGTTGAATATTGCAGATTGTTGGCTTCAGAAGGAGGGTTTCAAGTACATTTCTTACAAGAAAGGATTGTATTTTGATGGTCATGGCAGGCCTGACATTGTGAAGTATTGACAGGAGGTGTTTCTCAAAGCTATGGAGATGCATTTACCTCAGTATGTGGTTGGGTCAGTGGAGAAGGAGGCTGAAAAGCTTCTGTCAAACTTTGTGGAGTGGCATGTAGTGGTCTGCACCTATGATGAGATGACTGCTCAAGCAAATGATGCTCATGTAAAAAGCTGGGTCTTTGAAGATCAACACTTGCTGCAAAAGAAGGGAGTGGGTAGAGGAATACACCAGAGTGATGTGATCTGCTCCACAGTTGGATGGTTGAAGAATGCAAGTCAGAGTCTGGAATATGGGAAAAGTTATGATGGGTACTGGACCAGGGAACTTTTCATAAAGCAGGTGAAATATTCAGTTTCTGTTGGGCTTGTGCATTTGAGATTCACCCGATTGATATTTAACAGTTGCATGAAAAGATCATTCCAGCCTTTGAGGATGCACATGGGCCAGGTTATCAAGCACTAATTATGGTTGACAATTCTGAAGGCCACTCAGCTTATTCTGAGGATGCCTTGCTGACCACATGCATGAATGTGAACCCAGGTGGAAAACAAGCCCAGCTCCATGATGGCTGATTCATGTGCAATGGTGGTGTGAAAGTCACTCAACCAATGGTTTATCCACCCAACGATCTGGAATACCCTGATCAATCAAAGGGTATGATAAATGTTCTTCTCAACCAAAGATTCAACATCTGGAATCTTTGTGGAAAGTGCAAAAAATGTATTCCAGATTCCAGGACATGTTGCTGCAAGCAGATACTCAAGCTTCAACCTGACTTTCAAGAACAACAATCTCTCATTCAGGAAGTAATTCAAGAAGCTGGCCATTTGTGTATTTTCCTCCCCAAATTTCATTGTGAACTCAACTTCATTGAGTTCTTCTGGGGTGCAGTGAAATGGTACCTCCATGAACACTGTGATTACACTTTTGACACATTGAAGGAGAACATGCCCAAAGTCTTGGCTGCAGCTAGGCACTAGCATGGGTACCCCTGCAGGTACCCAGAGCTCTACCTGTACCTGCACCCACATAGGTAGTTACCCATCAACCTGTGGGTTGGTACACAGTGGGTACAGGTGGGTACAGGCAGGTGTCAATACCTGCCCAGGTTTTGTAGTATACAAAATATATAAATCAATTCTATCTAAACTAACTATGAGAGGGGGTGGTGGTCACTTTCCAAGGTAAAATGAGCAAAGAAACACCCCCACCTTGCATTTGTGAGTGAGAGGGGGTGGTCATCATGACATGGTGGCTGTCCCAAGTGAAATGAAGCAAGAACGACCCCCACTCACATTTGTGAGCAAGAAGGGGTCATCATGGTGATGTGGTGGCCGTCTTGAGTGAAACAAAGCAACAATGACCCCCACCTCATGTTTGCAAACAAGAGGGGGTTGTTGTGGTGATGTGGCAGCTGTCCTGAGTGAAACAAAGAAAGAATGACCCCCACCTTGTGTTTGCAAGTGAGAGGGGGTCATTGTGGTGGTGTGGCAGCCATCCAGAGTGAAATGAATGAATGTACAAATGTATGTAAATAACACATCAACAATCAATGAAGACGTGACTCACCACACAAGGCCAAGTGGCCCATGCACATTCTGAAGGTATATAAACCCTTGCATCTTGAAGATTTGAGCTGGGCTCAACCCATTATTTATTTCTTAATATGTAGTCAGTATCTATTTTTACATACATAGTATTAAATAATATTCAGACTCCCTCACTGCCTCCTCTTGGTGGTGGGTAGCCATGGGTTGTGGGTGATGGATTCATGACCTGTACCCATACCAATGCCTACCCATACCCATGCTATAGCCTAGCTGCAGCTCCCTTGGAGACCATCTGACAATGGGAACATCACACACAATGATGGATGGAAGCTTATTGCTCTGGAATGGAGACATGCAAGGCCCAAAAATATGTTTGCACATTTAGTTCAAAGCTGTATAAGTCTCACAGACACATTCCAGAGCAAGTTGCAAGGCAGTTTGACTAGATATTCCCTTATTTGTAGCATACCACCAAATTAGGGGGTCAAGAAATCATTATCTCCATCAGTTTTGAAGCTAATGTAAATCACTCTTGGAAAAGTTTCCTTTCATTGAAAGGAGTCATTTCCCAAGATGGATAAGACAAAAACCAATTTTTGCACATGCCCAGATTGGTGTTCCAAAGTAGTGGTGACTAGGTGATGAGCACCATAGGCAGGTTGAAGGTTTTTCCTATGCTTTCAGACACCAACTTGTGCACCTATGATAGTAGACCTCTGCTGCATTGGCTCAAGAAACTGGAGGTAACGCAAAACAGAGGTCCACTGATGTGGACTCTGTTAAATAGAAAAGTGCTGGAGCAGAGAGCTAATTACAGACATGAAATTACATAACTACAAAGAAAGAAAGGGAGAGGAGGGAGGGTGACAAAAAAAGGTGGCAGACTTCACATGATACTAGCAATGAGTCTGACAATCCTAATGGTTAACAATAACAAAAAATCAGAAATGACAAAGCCAAAGGCACTGCCATCTGCAAAGATTCAACTGGAATTGATAGCAATGCTAGGATGACAATTGAACCTTGAAAGTGATATGGATGAGTTTACTGTAATGAAATGATGATCAGATCTCACAATGAAAAATAGTTGTTTTATTTGAGAGAGCTGCAGCTTCAAAGGGTGAAGCCAAGTAAACAACTATTCTGAAATGTGAAATGATGATCAGAAAAAGTGCATGAAGCACTCACCTGTACTGCTTGGAGACGGAGTGGGAGCCAGAATGAAAGCAGTACAAGTGAATCCCCTATTTGCACTGAGACTGTCTACAACAAAGCCTCTGCTAGACAATTGGGGTGAGAAAATGGGGGTGATTGCAGATAGCAGCACTAGCTGCAATGTCAATTTTTGGATAGCACAGAGGCCTACAAAAAGGCTCCTTAACCTCAGAACCCAACTTTGCAATGAACATGTGTGCTTTCATCACTGAATCCAAAGGAGTGTGTGATTGCTTTGTTCTATTTGCAGCTGAGTATCAAAACAGAGGCTTTATATACTGAAGTGCATTCCAGTTGGATCGCATTATGACCCCAGTATCTGAAAGACATGTTTTAGGCTGATAGTATTCTACTTGTTCCCCAAAACATTGTACAGCAGTCATAGAAATACTGTTGACTTATACTCTACCTGAAGCCTGTTATGCCCATATTCTCTTTCAGTTTTATAGTACAAAATGGAAATGATATTCTTTTTGAACTTCAAACCAAATGTAACTGTGCCACCAGAGTGTCCCCACACTGCATCAGGGATGGAAGGGATTATCAATACTCCCCTTGGATAATAAGAAGTTCTAAAAGTTTTACCACTCAGAGCAGCAGATGAAAAGGGGCCGGCAGAATGGAATATTGATACTATCAATTGAAAATATTACACTTAAATACAAAGGTAACATCAAACTATGAAATGTGGTTGCTATGAGGACAGTCAACCACAAAGATAAGCCTATTTTAGCTCCGCTTCATTGAAAGGCTACAGAAATTGCATCTCTTGCTGGAGCCTTCGAATGCCAACACACTAGGTTACTATAGACTAGTGTAATCATCATCACTGTCCTCTCCATCCTCTCCATCTTCAGGTCCCATATCGGAATCAGACTCTTCTTCACTGTCAGGATTCATCTTTCTTTATTGTCATCTGAACTAGAATCAGAATCATCATCCTTGTCCCTACCTGAGTCATCCTTTTCAGATTCTGATGAAGTCTTGTCAACAATCCTGTTTCCTTTAAAAGATCTGGAGTGAAAGTGGAAAGCACCTTCAGTATCTGATTCAATGTCAAAATTGTGGTTGTTCTCTTGGGCAGCCCCCATGTAATTGCCTTCTGGAACTTCTTTTTGATTAATTAGTACTTGAAGAAGATGAGGTTGTCCCTCATTCATTCACCATATGATTCACCAAGGTACCTCATGAACATGTTTGGTCAACCCAGCTGTAGGATCCAAATAAGTGCCTGATGTATGGTAGAAGATAGACTAGGACAATGACATACATGATGACATAATATCTGGCCCAATCATCAGATTCCCCAGGATAGTGAGCAGCTGTCAACAAATTTGTGTGTAGAAGTTCTGAAGATTGCCCATCTGCAAAAGTGGGCACCAAATGACATCCATGCAAAACCAAGGATGGATCTAGAAATCCAAATGCACTTGCATCACTGTTGGGGACAAAACCAATTTTGTGTAAATGGGCAGTGCATGGGCTGAACATGTGACCTGGAACCACTCCAAACCATCACACCCATAAAAATTCCATGTGTTGAATGGAGTGATTGTGTGAGGAAGGACCAACATGAAGGACCTTTGCATGGAAGACTCCTAGCACATGTGCATACCAAAATGGATGCACACTGTCCTCCATTTCTGGAGAGATGAAGATGTCACAGTGTGTGCAGGGGGTCATCAAATCTTGGTCATGTCGCATATCATATGTGGTATAGTTGACACAGAGGACCTTGGCAGAGTAGATGATGTTACTGATGATGCAGACTGAATTTCTTTGCTCATCTGAAAATTTGTGTCCATTGCCATTGAAATCAAAACCCAACAGGTAAGAAAGTGGTCCTTTAGCTTTGGGATGAAGTCCTACAGAGTGCATCAATGTAGCTCATGAGGAAAGCCCTGACCTAAATCTAACCTTTTTAGCTGGGTCATTTGGTGGGTCATTGACAAATCTTAGCAAGTGTAAGGGAAATCCTTTCAAATCACTCATGTGGTGATGTTGATCAACAGTGGTGTAGGGAAAAGGATCATTGTTGGATAATTGGACATGGTGAGCATGATGTATTTCATGTGATGCACTTGCAGCTTCTCTTGCTCATTGCAGCCTGGTACTTCTGTGCTCATGACATGTGATTTGGCAAGTAGCATTGATCTTGTTTGTATGTCTAAAGAAGCACTTTACTAAGCAATGAGTATGTTCTCCCTAAAAAGATTGTCATCAATACATCTGTTCCTTGGACTTCAGGGTGTTGCACACAATTTGCATAGAATCTGAATCCATTGTTCTGAAAAGGCATATTGCCTGAATGTGATCCCCTAATGAATGAAACTTGTAGGTGAACAGATTAAAAATTTTGACTCTGGCTGATAGTTGAGGCTCTGTTTTGGGTCTGGAAGCCTCTCCATGCTGAGAAGTTGATGCCTTTGCCTTTGCCTTTGCCTTTCAGTTGTTTGGTCTGCAGTGGCCTTGAGCAGAGGTCTCATGAGGGAGTTCCATGCATGTAAAAGCTTTGCTAGTACTCTTGCAGAATGACTGCCAATATCTGTTGTAACCCTTTCAAGCAGCCCTAGAGTGCATTCTGTGTGCATTCGAAGTTTGGCAAGGGCATGCCACTCCATGAGACAATACAGGAGCTTCAGCAATCTCCCATTATGGGGCTCAGGAAGCAAGCCCTCAACAGCTGGGATCATGTCCTGAAAGAAACACCAAGTCAAGGTGACCACTATGAGTATGAGCCATGGGTCACACACTTGTAAAAGATCCTCATAGTGTCTAGCTGCAGGGTTTTTCATATCAGACACATTGTGAGCAAAGTGGTGGATAGTTCCCCTTCCAAATGTTGTGATCTGTAGAAATCTTCTGCAGCATGAGATATGCAAGGAATAGCATCAGGAAATCGAGGATGGTCAGATAAAGATTTATCTAGTATTATAATGTAAATAATACAGATCATAAATACAATTCTGGTAGATCTCTTTGTAGGGGGTTATAAATATAGGTTGTGTTTATTTCTCTGAAAGGTAACATCAAGTGGGCAAAGCTGGTCAATACACATGCACAATGAGAAAGCTGTTCAGTATTAGAAGAATTGCCCTAGTATTGTAATGTAAATAAAATAGATCATAAATGCTATTTCTGGTGATTATGTTGTAGGGGGATTTATAAGTAGGTTGAATTTATTTATATGACAAGTGGTGGTAAGTGGACAAACTTGATGAATGCAAGTGCAGTGACAAAAATGTTTGGTACCAAAAGAATTGGCAGTGAGTAGCTGCTTGGGAACTTATGGACAATTATGTCTTAGAGTGTGGAGTGACAGAAGAGTGCAACCCTGAGATGCCTGTGAAATAGCCATCAGTAATGCAGAATAACTTGCTAATGTCATTCAGGGAAAGATGATCATGATCTGATCATGTGTCAGAGGCTTGCCATACACCCCAAGCATGGGGAATTATGACTGGGACCAGGAAAACAATGTTGAATGACTGGGGCTGGGGGGAGTGACTTATTTGGAGTAGTGGAAATCACTTGGCAAACTTGGTGAAGAAGTGCCTGGAAGAGTGCAACCCTGAGATGCCTGTGAAATGGCTGTTGGCAATACAGAATAACTCACTAACATCATTCAGGGAAAGATGATTGTACTGTCATCATGTATCAGAGGCTTTCTATACACCACAAGCATGGCAAAGTATGACCAGGGGCAGAAAAATGATGCTGAATGATCAGAGGAGAGACTTTTTGGAACAATGAACATAAATCTGCAACCTTAGTGAAGAATGGCCAGTACCACAAATATGGTACCAAACAATGCCAAGTGACATTTTGAGAAAGATGAGCATCCAACCAACACTGCCATGGAGTGATCACAGTGGCATCAAAAGGGTGGTTCCTGTCAGTTGCCTCCAGTAATACAAAAACAAGCCTAAATTATCAGACAGTTGACTATTTCAATATTTCAATGTCAGGTGAATGTTGTCTGGTACAGAGGAATGAGACAACAACCAAAGTGTGGTGATCAAATTATCTGATTTCAAGTACTTGCTCAAGTTATGCAGAACACCATTACTGATATTTTTGGTCAATGACAGGTGGATAGATTGAAATGTCCATAATTAATGACTAATACTAGCAGGTGTTAGCCTCTGCCCTCAGTAGTATGGCATGCTTCTCCTTGATTCTTGCTAGTGCACTGTTCTTAGTCATTGGTCACTGTGGAGCCGATGACTGACCAGGGAAAATTGCCTGTATTGGCCCTTTGTCAACCACCAACTAAGTGAGCAATTCAAAATTACCTGTTCCACAAAGAAAGAAGTAGATTTACTTCTACTTGTTTTTCAGCATCATGGAGAAGGTAAAAAATTGATTGATAGAAGTGCTCCAAGTTGGTAGTTGTATCGGTCCTTGAAAATATGGGCACAGAGCTGAGCACCAAGCAGACCTGTGGGTGCATGAGTGAGAACATGAAAAACCAGACCAAAATGAAATTACATGCTTGAGTTGCAACATATGCAATAGATGCAGAGGCAATATGTCATTCCATGAAGGTGAGTGTTACCAGGATGGGTATCACTAGATTCCTTATGAACCAAACTAGGTGAGGTGAATATATTCTTGAAAGCCTGGAGAAAGTTAGCTGAGATGAAGGATACAAGCTTATGATATGCACTGTTACAAGAAGGGAGCTACATAAGAGCCCTGTCTAAGGGTCTTCAGGGTCATAACTGTAGCCTTCATGTAAAAACATAGGCTACTGATCACCAGAAACCAGCATCTCACCTGACTTAGGCTTATCCTTCATGCTAACAAACAACAAGCTATGCAAATTTATGGTATGAAACAAAGCATGTACTCTGGATCATTCCAGTTGAGACCAGTGGGGCAAAACAGTTCCCCAGTACATTCATGGTGAAATCCATGATCTGCCTTGATGTTATGTGATAGCAGGGGAATCAATTGTTAGGACGTCGCTATATCTATACATACACAACAATGGCTCCCTCCAAACAAACAACAACAAAGAAAAAAAGGGGGGGGGTCTAGTAGTCAAAAGGTGGTCACACTAGAATATAGTGGATAACCTAAGAGAACATGACTAGTGTCTCTAGGCATTTTATTTGAATATATATACTACTATACATGAGGTAACCATGCATTGGCTGTGGCCATGCCTAGGGCATGAGTCATCAACGGGTGCAGCATCCCATGCCTACAGCATGAGGTGCACAGCTTACATGTGCCTACCATGAGTCCAATCAGGCTGCATGTCAGCCATGTGTGTACCGTGTGTTGTACCTACCCTTAGCCATGCGCTCGATCATAAGGACCTTGCGCCTAATGCATGTGCATAAAAGTGTCATCATGTCCAAACAATGAAAATAATAGTATTAATTGTTGATGAGGCCGAGTTCGGGAGACATTGATCAGCAGATGGATCTTGATTGCATGTGGGAGTTTCACGCGAACAGCATTGCTGGATGTCAAGTCCATGATGGGGTATGGGCCAATCTGATTTTCAGTGAGCTTGCGTGAAGGCCTGTTCAACTGCAAGTCCTCGGCTTCAATCCAGACCTTTTGGTTGACTTGGTATTGCAGCATGTCTCCTTTCATTTGGTCAGCAAAGTCTTCCGCAGCTTCCACCTTTCCTTCTCATCGAGGCTCGAATCCCATCCAGGGGTTGTAGCCATAATTAGGATAGAAGGGCAAGGTCTGGAGGACTGAGTGGATGCGGTTGTTGTACACAAACTCCCTGAGTGCTATCCATTCTGGCCAGTCATCTTGCCTATAATTAATGAAGAGCCTCAGGTACTGTTCTACATTCTGGTTGACTCGCTCAGTCTGTCCGTCAGTCTGCGGATGATAGGCCGTAGACATTTTTGTTTGTATTTTTAATAATTTGTTTAGCTCTCACATGAGTGCAGCGGAAAAATGCAGGCCCCGATCAGAAATGATCAAATCTGGCAGCCTGTGGTATCGCCACACGTTGTCTCAGTATAATTTAGCCAGTCCGAGTGCACTTGTCTCCTCCGTTGTGGGAATTGCCTGCATCTGCTTCTTTGCCCGATCAACAACTATCAAGAGCGCGTCGTAGCCTTGCACTTCTGGTAGTCCCGTGATGAAGTCCGCAGAGATTGCTTTCCATGGTTCCATTGGGGTTTGGATTTGGATCAGCATGAGCTTGCCCACTGGAGGTTTGGGTATGTTCTTGTACTGCTGGCATTTGTTGCACCCGTCAACTTAGGTAAATATGAATTTGGTCATATTAGGCCACCAATAATTATGAGTGACCAGCTTGAGAGTCTTCCACCATCCAGGGTGTCCCGCAATCGCCAAGTCATGATGGAGTTGGACAATCTTGCGTCGCAACTGTTCATCTTTCGGCACATAAACCTTCCCCCTGAAGAGCACCAGCTCTTGTTCCTGTGACCACTCTTCCATCCTCAGCCGCTTTGTCAGTGATCTCTTTAGTTCCTCCATGGCCTTCACCACCAACTTGTCCCATTCTTTTGCTTTCCACACTCTGCTCAGCAGTTTCTCCTCCATGCCTTCAATCAACAGGTACCCATGTTCTGTCACCTTGATCGCAAAGAATTCAGGCTTTAGCAATGTGACGTCCTTGTTGTCGTGCTCCACTCCTATTTTCCAATCTGGCCTCCTGGACAATGCGTCTGCCTTCCCCATTGCTGTCCCGGGTTTGTTGACCAGCTCAAAATTAAATCTGGATAAATAAAGTGCCCAGTGCGCCTGTCTTCTATTCAACTTTTTTGATGTCATAAAGTAACGGAGATTGGAATGATCCATCCAGATCTTGACCTTATGCATCGCACCCTCTAGATGGTGTTGCCATGCCTCTAAGGCCTGAATGATTCCGAGCATCTCACAGTTGTGGATGTCATAGTTTTTTTTGACATTGTTGAGCGACTTAGAGATAAAGGGGCATGGCTTCCACTTTCTGTCCTCCGTCTTCATAGATAACACCGCACCTGTCGCTACTCCTGAAGTGTCAGCTTCAACTCTTAGCGGGTGAGTTGGATCCACGGTTGCCAGGATCTTGTTTCATGTGAACAATGCCTTGAGTCTGTTGAATGCTCCTTGTTCCTTCTCTGTCCACTGCCACTTCTTGTCCTTCCTCAATAATTTATTCATAGGTGCAGCTACCTTCGCGAAGCCTTCAGCAAAGCGTCAGTAGAAATTTGCGAGACCCAGGAAGCGTTGAATGTCTTTCACTGAGTTCAGAACTGGCCAGTCCTCTATTGTTCATTTTTTCTCTATCCATCTTTACACTGTCTTGCCCAATGTGGAGTCCGAGGAATTCTACTTCCTGTACTGTGAACTCGCACTTCTCTGGTTTCAAGAATAGATCATTTTCTTCCAGTCTTTTTAACACCTCTACTATTTCGTCATCTCTGTTTTGGTCTTTTGTAAATATTAGAATATCATCTATGTAAACTACTACTGACCCCTGATCAATGAGGTCCTTCAGCACAGCGTTCATCATGGTCTGGAACGTGGCTGGGCTATTGCATAATCCAAAATACATTACTACTGGTTTGAACGCTCCCCTGTGGGTTGTGAACGCAGCCTTCCACTTGTCTCCTTCTTTTATCCTGATGTTATTATATCCCCATCTCAAGTCCAACTTTGTAAATACTTTAGCACTACCTACTTTGTCTACAAGGTCACTAATAAGTGGCAATGGATAATTATTACGAATCTCCATGTGTTTAGGTATCTGTAGTCCTGCACCATCCTCTTTTTTTTGTCTTTCTTGGGTACAAAGAACACAGCTGATGTTTGCGTAGGCAATAGCATGGGTACTCCCGCGGGTACCCAGAGCTCTACCCGTACCCGTACCCGCAACCCACGGGTCACGAGTCACGGGTCACAGCGGGTACGGGTAGACCCCCGTCTCCCATTGTGTAACACCTCCTGCATAGGCCCCAACAATGACGGTGACAACACCATGTTGTTGCCGTCATTGTTGGGGCCTTGGATTTGTTACATACATTTAACTAATGGTTTCGTCACTCAGATGAGTGTTGACAACCTTTTAATTATTTATGTACTATGTGTATGTACTAACTAACTTAATATATATTATTTACGGGGGAAGCGACGCCCCAGAGGAAGGGGAAGCTTGTGGAAGCAAGGTCTTATATACCAGATAATGTTTATTACTATTTGGTTCCAGTAAACAAACGCGAACGTGACACGTCGTTTAAGTTGATGTTTGCCATTGTTTGGTTTCAGTAAATGTGAACGCGACTCGTTTATGTGCTGCATTCATTTACTTCAACTATATACTAGTATTAATTATCAACTTGTTTCAATAAATGACACATCTTCAGAAAAGTTAAACCAAACAATATGTACTAGTAAATATCAACTTGTTTCAGCAAACAACGTGTCACGTTCGCGTTCGTTTACTGGAACCAAATAGTAATAAACATTATCTGGTATATAAGACCTTGCTTCCACAAGCTTCCCCTTCCTCTGGGGCGTCGCTTCCCCCGTAAATAATATATATATTAAGTTAGTTAGTACATACACATAGTACATAAGTAATTAAAAGGTTGTTGACACTCATCTGAGTGCCAAAACCTGTAAATACAACACTGTATGTTAGTACATAGACATTTGGTGACGGGTTGGGTGCAGGTCACGGGTACCTAAATCATGACCCGTACCCGTACCCGTAACCCACACGGGTTGGCCAAACCTGTGCTCTTCCCTATGTTTGCGGCAACTTGCTCTCCCTGATGTACCCTTTTTATAACTGGTCATTCAAGAAGTTGTCAACTTTGCCTTGCTCCTGCAGAGAGAGCCTGATGTTCTTGGCTTTCTTTGGCTCATAACCCGGTTTCATTTCGATGCTGTGATCCTAGGGTTTTTGTCTCAGCATGCGCTCAGACACTTTCTTCTCTAACACCTTCATCCACCTCTGGAATCTCTGAGGAACCTTTGCCATGAGTTCCTGTTCAGTCATTTGGATCTCATGTTCCTCTTTGTCTTCCAGGTTCTCATTCCACTCCTAGTACATCTCTTCCAGGATTCCATCTCTGTCTTCCATTTCTCCTCCAGCCATGATAAAGGCTTCATCGTCCTCTACTTCCTTGATTGTGCCAACTTCTGCCTGGCCCTATTTTTCTTTGTTGATCTGATAAATACATTGCATTTGCGAGGACACCTGGTCATCTTCACATTGCCTGTTTCCTAGTTGATATCTGGGTTGTGCTTTCTAAGCCACGGATGACCCAATATCACTGTTGTCTTCCCTAGGTCGCACACTTCAAAGATGGCCTTTTTCTTATGACCCTGGAATGACATCTAAGGGTGATCTCTTCTGTAATGGATCTGCCCTGATTCAGTGTTCTGATGTTGTATACCCTGATCAGTTGATTGAGAGTCCGGGTCTTAAGTCCGCTTTTGTGTATGAACTCCCTATCTACAAAAAGTCCAGTAGCTCCGCTATCCAAAAGTGCCCTGACCATGCAGGCATCGTGTGTATATAAGGTAGTAATAGTTATAGGTATCATGATCTCGTTCTTTACTTTACTGGATCTTACAAAATGTCATACCCCCTGTTGGGATTATGTATACAAGAGTATACAGGCAAGCCAAGGCAGTTAACATGCCTAGGGAATATTGCCAGAATATGCTAAGTCATATTAACACATGTTTAACAGAGGTTAACACATGCAGAGACATATAGGGGAATCCACAGTTAACACATGCTACAAAATTAAACATCCTGCAGCACGTCTATGATAGGATAGGCAAGATATAGCCATGTCTATCATAGGCTATCAGAGACAGAGCCTAGGATAGAGTGTCTAAGACACACCCTGCAGGAAGCGTAAGACTTCCAAGCCATGACAGCATATCTATAGGGGAAATGACATAGTTAATGAAACATTAACTATTACAGGAGTCTATGACTTCATCCCTGCTTTATATATTATAGGAGTACATTACAATATACCTCCTAACTGTGTAGTATAAATATTGCACATCTTGTAGGAGATGATAATAACATTCCTCCCTGTGGCAGATTCCCTCATACACTTACCTTTGACTTAAACTCAATACCTCAAAAACCTCGTCCTCATCTTGTGCTCAACTTCCTGATCCCAATACCCCCTCTTTAGGTTTCTCGGTATCAGTGTCTTTTTTGTTATCTATGGATTTACAAGGAATTAAGCATGCTTCCAGGGCACCAAGCCAAGTTGAGTTGGACCCCTTGCCATTGCTACATACAGGGGTGCTATCTAAGCTGTCTACTGCTGTAGTGTCCGAGTCCATATCTAAGTCCATGTCCTGTACCATAAGTCCTTCAAATTTGTTCCTAGAAGCTAGCGATGGGGGTCTCACTTGCTTCCATTGGGAAAATCCCGCTCCTCCTTCTGCTTCTTTTCCTCATCAAGCTTGCGGACCCAGTAGTCCCACAGCTCATCAAAATTCATCACCCTGATGTCCAGGTGCAATCTGCAATCGTGGCCATGTGCCTGGTGATGTGTTCCTAGCATTCCAAGCTGCAAAGAAGTACTGGAAAACTAGAAAGGGGAAGAGTTAGCTTAAAGGGTCCCAGAACCAGCCTTCTTCTACAAGGGTGGAAATTTGCGATGTCTGCTGTTAACAATGTATGGCCTAAATGAAGTGTGAAGAATGCAAAGTTAGTAGAAAAAGGTTAGCAAAACATCGCAATAAGGGTAGTCAGTAGTTTGCAGTCTAATAGTGCAGTTTAATGAAAAACACTTTACCAATGAACTAGGATTGTCCTAGTTCCTGGTTGCAACAACACAGTAATGATATTCAAATAAGTTGCAAGTCGACTTCACAGTTGAATATGAGAGGAGACAAAAGTTGAAACCTTAGTGCTGAGAAAGGGGGAGATGAGATCTCCATTTCTAATATTTTACATAGACTTTTTATACTAACTAAATCAAAGTGGATATGATGCAAAATGTGGATACTGTCCATGTCCATCGCTAACAGACTGCCTACACTAACTACTTATGGGTAACCCAGGTAAGTACAAAGTGGATCAGTTTGCAAACTCCGTGAAGTGGCTGCAAAGAGTGTGAAGTCCGTAAAAGTGAAATGCAAGTAAGTTTGGTTAACAAAGGGTGTTCGCATGTCTTTTGAAAGGGAATGAAGAGAAACAGAAGAAAGAGGAAGATCACCCTGCAACCCTACAATATGGCGAAACACAATTTCGCTCCCCATACTTGGTGGAAGCCTATCATCTCCTCCTGACTTGAAGATGAGGCCGTCCTTGGCCTCCAAGTGACCAATTCATCATCTCTTGAAGATTTTTGCTTGATCAATCACCCAGGGGTGCATATTGCGACGTGTTCAGAAGATTGATTGGACATTCGCTCTCTTGCGGACGGAATACTTGCGATGGGACCAGACTGTTGGGATATGGAATACAGGCAAGCCAAGGCAGTAACCATGGCTAGGACATATTCCCCAATATGCTAAGTCATTAACACATGTTTAACAGGAGTTAACACATGTAAGGACTATTAGGGGGATGCACAGTTAACACATGCTGCACAGTGAAACAGATATAGCATGTCAGGCTATCCAAGACAGAGCCTTGGATAGAGTGTCTAAGACCCATACTGCAGGAAGTCTCAGACTTACCAAGCCATGATATCATAGGAGGTACTATGACACTATTGTTATAGGGGAAATGACATAGTTACTCCAAGATTAACTGATACAGGGGTCTATGACAGAATACCTCCTTAATATATTATAGGAGTATATTACACTATACCTCCTAACAGTGTTGTATAAATATTCCACACTTTGTAGGAGATGAATAGACATTCCCTGCCTGTTCCACACACTCACTACTTTGTCTGAGTGATCCCCCACTAGGGCACGGCACGGGTACGGGTAACACTGTATGTTTCCGCTTACGGGTATGCAGGGGTACGGGTACAGGTATGGCATTGCCCTACCCGTGCAACACCGTACCCTTACCCACGGGTTTACGGGTACTGACAGCCGGTCATGTGCATGATCATATGATGTTGTTGATCACAAACAACACCAACATCAACAGCAACAATGACTATGACTATGACCATGACCCCCTCCCTCGCTCCAAGTGCGAGTGGGTGGGGGATTTTCTTTTGTTCTGGGCAACGATGACAGCGACAACCCCTCCCTCGCATCAAGCGCGAGCAATGACGACAACAACAACCTCCCTCCCTCGCTCCAAACACGAGTGGGGTGGTTTGGCTTTTGTTCTGGGCAACAACAACAATGACGACCCCCTCCCTCACATCAAACGCGAGTGGGGGGGTTCTTCTTGTGTTCTGTGCAACGACGATGGCGATGGCCCCCTCCCTCGCATCAAACGCGAGTGGGTGGGCTCTTCTTGTGTTCTGTGCAACAACAACAGCAACGGCCCCCTCCCTCTCATCAAATGCGAGCAACGACGACGGCAACAACCCCCCTCCCTCGCTCCAAACACGAGTGGGGGTGCTCTTCTTGTGTTCTGTGCAACAACGACAGCGACGGCCCCCTCCCTCGCATCAAACGCGAGCTGGAGGGGATATCTTGTGGTTGTAGGCAACAACGATGACTCCCCCTCCTTTGTGTGTAACACGAGTTGGAGGGGGCTATCTCTTGGCTCTAGGCAATGCCGACGACGACTCCCTCTCCACCACCACCCCCCTCGCTGCAAACGCGAGTGGGGGGGGGTTTCTCTTTTGATAAAGTAATTAGATTATCTAAATATACATATTCATGCTGAACACCATCAATAACCATGGGTAACCCGCACAACCTGCAGTAACACCGTACCCTACCCATGCGGGTATGGTGTTCATGGGTACGGGTAAGGGTATGAAGAAATATACCTGAGGGTTACCCGTGCCATGCCCTATCCCCCACTTGCTCTCAAAGACCTAATCCCAATACAGACCTGTAAAAAGGTCACGGTATTTGGCTTTGTACAAATTTCGTGGAGTAGGCATTGTGACTGTGATTGTGGGAACGCGAAGTGATTTGGCAGACACGGAAGTGCTGATTGGCTCAGTAAGAAGGGGAGGAAGTGGTGCTGGGAACGTTGGTGTAGGTGGGATTGGTTCATGCATGTATCGCATTGCAGCTACAGGAGGAACTTGTGGAAAGAGCCCCAGTAGGGAGTTGGTAGAGCTGGAGTTGTTTGAACTGAAGGATTGGTTGAGACGATGCAGCTCTTCAAACTGGAAGGACTGTGGGGAAGGCACTACACAGCAAAGACAGCGTCCAAGGGTGATACCTATGAAAACTAGGCCAAATAAGAATAGAAGTGTTGCAAGCACTGTGAACATGGAAGTGTCTTTAGAGTTGGCAACAGGAGACATAATGTGATAGGTATGAATATGGCAAATATGGAGATGGAGGCGTAGCTTTTGTTAATGTTTTAATAGGTGGTTTGGAATATAACATTCAGGTCCCTGTTTGATGGTGGCGTTGAGAGAAGACCGGAGCCAAATAACACTGAAAAAGGCCTAAAGTCCCCTGACCAGGTACTGTCCCTAGTTCCAAGGTGGCCAAAGAGCGACTGAGTGTGTACATGTAGAACCAGAAGTTGAAGAAGTCAAAAAGACATTGGATTAGGAAAAGGAAAGTGAAGAAGCATTGTTGACACATGACAAATAATCGTGAGAAGTTTGCTAAGGTAAGCGGGATGATGCGAGTCCTAGGAGTTCATTGCAAAGAGGTGCAAAATGTCGGCGAAGCTAGAGGAAGAATGGAGTTTGGTACTGGTTCGTGCAAGAAAGCAATTGCAGATTGGCAACTGGATGGGTGCGAAATGTGTAAGCTTTGCGAAGTCAAAGGAGAGTGGGAAGGACATAGCAAAATGTCCGCCAAGTCTAGAATGGTGTTGCGAAATGGAGAAGGCATGGAAAGAGAGGCAAATGTGTGTTCGCCAATATCGCGGATTCATGCGAAGTATAATGGTGATGATCCGAAGTGTCTTGTTAAATTTTCAAGTGTTTCTGTATGCGTGGTGGGGAGGCTATGGGCCTATTAAAGGCATGGTCATGTGATGTTGAACTTGTTTGTTGATAGCAGAGTTTGAGAGTTTTCTTCATCACGTCCACATACTCGATTCTCTATATCTGTGCTTCACTCTAAAATCTTAGCTTTATCCAAAAAATGTCTTCCATCCTCATCTCCAAGGTCCAGGCTGTCATTAAGGATGACATGATGACCCTTCTGGATGGCATTGCAGAACATGAAGATTATGAGGCCTGGGGTAAACAGTTTGCCAAGAACTGGGTGCATTGCAAAAGTTTCTTTTGCTGTTATAAATTGATTTAATAGTATCTTTGGCACAGGCAAAACTGGAAAAGCTTGCGAAGGACCCAGAGGCTGACAAGGATATGAAGACCACTCTCTCTGAAGCACACGAGGCATTTGCTCGCTTTGACAATCCAGCGTGGCACGAATGGGGAGGTGCCCTCTACCCTGTGATCATCAAGGAGGCCCCTTGCACTGCGGACACCTTTGCCGACCGAGTGAAGGCACGCGCTATCCAGCTTGAAGAGGCGTCTGATGCACACTTGGCCAACAAGATGACAGAGGAAAGTCTTCACCAGTAGTGGCAAATACTTTGCTGGACATTGCGATGGATGTGGAAGTGCAGGGTGAGGTCTCTGGTGAGCAGGGGCCGAAAGGAAAAGGGAAGGAAAGGGAGGTGGAGGTGGATAAGGGAGAGGATGAGAAGGAGGACGACGCGATGGTCGTTTACAAGGCTGTGGGCGAGTTGGCAGCAGAAGACATGCCGTCGAGGCAAACCAGGATGAAGCGACAACGGGTCCCCAGTTTGGAGGCCACTGTACCTGACTGATGGTCGCCACTCCCTGGCGCTTGAATGGCAGCATCAAGGGGCCGAAAGGCATCAACTGCACCTCAAATATCAGCAATGTCACTTTACGACATCAAAGGACCTGTGTGAGATTTTCTTAAGTCATTTCATGCACTGTTTTGTTAATGCTTTTGACATAGTGTGATCATTGCAGTGGATTTCAAACGGTGCCCCCTTGCATCATACCAGAGGGCAAACCCAAATGCATCAAGTGCACCTTGGACAAGGTGGGTTGCTACTGGGAGGGGGTTTCACGTATGGGGAAGGTGAAAGGGAAGGTGAAGGGAGAGGCAATGGCAAGGGCAAAGGCAGAGATGGTCGCGGTGACCATCCCACAACCCAAGGCCAGGCCTTCCAAATCAAAGGTCAAAGTGGTAATTGGTGTGTGATGTTTTATATATATTTCATTTTGCAGTCATTTCATGTTGTTTGCAGAAGGGAGGAAGTCACGGGTGTCAATGTCAAAGACATGTGAAGCCGAACCTTGCATCAAGAAGGTTAGGATTGTTGGGCCCAAGGTCTCGAAGCAACACCAGCGCATCGACTATGTAGTTGGGAAGGAGGAACTTGTCTGCCTGGCATTGCATGTCGAGTTCCTCGAAAATGAGCTTACCGCTGCGGTAGGGTAAGCGGAGTGTACATAGGTTCTCATTCAGGTCATCGAAGACTACAGGGGATGGATAGCGGAGGTCAGTAAAAGTGGGCGAATGCAAGATTGCGAGAGGAAAGATGGGAGAAGTGGCCATGGGTGTTGATGGATGGATCTTGTCACCATAAACGGTTACGAGAGGTCGTTGATAGGTGAAGAATGGTAGAACAAGAGTGAGGGGGCAAGATTCCAAAGGCTCGGGACCCGATGTAAGAGACTGTCATTGATACTGTCCAGAACCCAATTCTCGAGGGAACTGAAAAGCAAAGGGTCAGTTCTAAAAACTATAGACACTAGTACTACACCTGATTGTGTAGTGAACTCAAACCTCTCTTGCAGAGGTTATAACTTAGAGAAGTGGGGTGAAAAGAGGAGAAAGAATCTGATGTTGCATTTGCAAGGTGGCAGGTCACCTAAATACAAAACAAGAGGAAAAATGGACCGACATGCATACTCTTGCATCGGTCCAACTGCAGATTGACAATCTAAACTAATGAAGTGCTCAAAAAGAGAAGCCAGAAGAGTCCAGGAAGATCACATAAAAAGGAACGCATACAAATGCACACCAAAAACGAGAGGCTGAACAATGGCTCAGGGAGATGAACATCACCTGTAGGTCCTATTGACTTGCGTCGCCTGCCCCAGTTCAAGCGTGGGACCCTCCAGATGACGCCACTCCACCCTACATTCCAGACTCCCAAATCCAGGCAGACACGCATACGGTAGAGAAGAGACTCAAGAACCAGGGACATAGCACACTAGATGTCAATATAATGATAGGGACACAAATCAATTGCGGTCCGAGATCCCCAATAGAGCCCATCAGATCCAGATTCTTCAGCTAATCACTCCGAGCTTGATCAATGAGGATAACCTGTGAATCTGATAATAAAAGACATGTAGGTCAATAATTTAGGGGCTCAGAGGTGGAAGGGTTATTAGCAAGGGTAATGGTATAATGAAAAAGACACGAAATAGTAGTGAGATCAGCAAACCCAGCTTTGATGACACATCAGCTTCAGGATAAGCACCTGTCACAAACATATGTTAGTAAACAGATCACTAGGGAACTAGTCCGAACTGTGAGGTCTACAAGGGGATCTCATAGCCCTACAACACTGCCCAAAGGATCCACATTGAGGAACTTTGCAAGGCCTTCCTGGAGGCTGACTCCAGTGATGAGGAGGAAGATAAGGAACTTTGATAGAATTTTGATATTGTTTCATTGTGTTTGAATGTTCTTTTTGCTTTTCAATGCATATAGACTTGGTTTGAGCACTTTGTATCTAAGAGAAAAAAAGGAAATGCTTTGTGAAGCTAAGGATAAGTCAACTGAGGTTGCGAAGTGAAGGAAATAGTTGTAAAGTAATATGAAGTTCACTTGCTTTGCGAAGTGAGAGATAGTTTCTAAAGATATTGCGAAATTTGCTGGGTTTGCGAAGTGCAAAGAAAAAGAAAAGAATGAAAAGGGGAAGGCACAGTCATCATCATTGCTGGTAAACCCCTAAGAATTTGCGCAATCATCAAGGAAATGACATCGTGTTAAGGCGAGAGCCTCAACTACTCAGTACAAGTATCGAGTTCGTTAACAACGAGGCTTTCGTTGCTAAGTTAAATCACGCTAAGTCAGAGGCTTTCTGGCTTAGGTCGAGTCGCGCGTTCGAGAGCAGTATAAGGCTGTTAATTGCCTAAGGTCAAGCTAAGGAGCCTTGACCTCTGTCTACTACAGTTTATATAGCTAATTACCTGGCTACGTGTCGAATACGTGTCTACATGTATTATAAGAGTCAGTAAACTATCTATGGGTGCAAAGCTGTAGAGTGCGATGTAAACGGACAGCTATCTACTCGGTGTCTAATGAAAAAGGGAATATGGGCGCTGCCCGACGAGTCAGAGATAAGGAGACGAGTCATGATGAACACTGCCGCGACGGAGAAGGAAACAGAAGAGAGACGAGTCATGGTAAGCACTGCCGCGACGGAGAAGGAAATAGAGTAAAAGGAAATCATAACACTGCCCCCCCCCTATCCTCGAAGTTTCCAACTTTGTTTCATTCTAACTCTTTCTCCACTCGTTCTGTAGATTTGTTGAGCGGTCGACAGACCCATAACTCTTGATCGATTGGCAAGAAAGTAGGTGGCATTGGCGGCGGTACACGCGGTGCAGGTGGGATGTAAGCGGGCGCGGGGACGGCGATGGGGGTCGAGTCGAGCAGGGCATTCAAGGGGGTCGGAGAGATGTGAGAGAGGATTTCACCGAGTTCGTATATGTTGTGTCGGCGTTCAGTTTCGCGAATAGAGATGTAGGAGAGCGATAATAAGATCATCCAGCAAGTAAAGAAGAAAAGCCCGAGGGCGAGGGCGATGATTTGCATGTATGTCATGATTGGAGTGGGGATTTCTGGTGGTGCTGGGGAGCGTCAACGAACATCTGTCCTTTAATAGGGGTGGAACGACCCTGGTCCGGGTTCACCGGTCGAATTCGCCCAAGCGCTGTCATCGAAATTGGAGAAGTATTCGGCCGCTGTATATGCCGTTTCTTCTTCGCTCCCACTTCGCTTCTGATCAGGGGTGACCGATCGCTTCTTGTTCCGGGGACAGTCTTTTGGGTAGTGCCCTGGCGCTCGTTTCTTGCAGATGTCGCAGGTGAAGAGGTGACAGTAGGACGCGAAATGTCCCAGCCCTTTGCATCTGAAACAGGCTTCGTTTTTCATATGGGGCGGAACTGCAGAGGGTGGCTGGTTAGCGGTCAGGGTCATGCTTCGGACGTAGAAAGGGGTCGGAGGTCATTCTTTTTGTTTCGGGGGAGAAGGCTGCCAGGCATTGGCGGATGCGGCTCGTGCGGATTTTCGAAGGTGGTAGGAGGAGGAGGAGGTCGCGGATCCAGATGGGGGCGTTTGTAACGCATGTGTTTCTGCTCGGGTTTGTGTCGGGGCGGTGGAGGTGTTGGGCTTTGCATACTTTAATTCGTAATTACTAACTACAGAGGCCATTCCTTTCTCTAGCATTTGAGACATCATACTGTGGGCGAGTCGTTCTAAATTTGAGATGGTATCGAGGGTGAGATCGTATTGTCGGAGGGTTTCTTCGAGGGGTCGGTCGTGGACCTCGCGGAGGATTTCGGCGTGATGCCCGGGATCTTGGAGATAGTTGTTTGTATATTCGGCGAGAGGGGGGAGAATGTTCAAGGTTTTGAGAGCGTGAGAAGAGGGGAGGTCAGACATGTTCGTTTGATGGTGATGGTTGCGGATGAGTTCGCTGGGTCAGTTTAGAGATGTTTCTTCTCCTTATATGCAGCAAGGAGGTCCGCAGCGTTTCTTAAATTATCCGTAGGCTCCCATGTGTTTTCAGACGTGGGGTAGCCTAGCCACTTCACCAGGAATACGTGTCCTCTGCCTCGTTTTTTGTGGGCGATGATTGACTCCACTTCGTGTTCTTCCTGTCCGTCAATCAGGTCAGGGGGTGGCCTTAGGTAATTGGGGCCGTGGGCGGCGGTTTCGCGATAAGGTGTGAGGAGGGCGGCGTGGAATACAGGGTGGATCTTCCATTGATGGGGGAGTTTCAGCTCGTAGGAGAGTGGCGACAGAACCTGCTTGATGGGGAAGGGTCCCTCTCATTTCGGAGAGAGTTTCCTTGTCACATCTGTCAGTTTTAGGTTTTTCGAGTTAAGCCACACCTTCTGTCCTTTCTCGAATGGGGTAAATTTCCTTGTGATTTGTTCCGCCATGATTTGTCGAGCTAGCTCGTGCGCTGCAAGTGCTTCGTTTCGTGCTTTTAATAACTGAATTAGGCGTTGTTCTGCTGTGGGTACGTTGCTTTTCTGATAGGCCGTGGGTATCGCTCGGGGTTCGTATCCCATCATGAGGTAAAATGGGGAATGTTTCACCGTTGAATGCGTGCGTTGGTTGTGGGTGAATTCCACAGTGGGAAGGAGTCTTCTCCATGTTTCAGGGTTGTTCGTGCAGAACATCCGAAGGTAGACCTCGATTTCCTGATTCACACGTTCCGTTTCTCCATCTGTTTGAGGGTGGAAGGCGGTGCTCATCGCGAGTTTGATTCCGAGGAGTTTTCCAAGTTCTTGGTAAAGTTTCGACGTGAATCTGGGGTCTCTGTCGGAGATTATCTTGTCTGGTAGTCCGAACCGGGTGTAGACATTTTTTAGATATGCGTCCGCAGTTCCTAATGCATCAATCGTTTTGTTGCAGGGGATTAAAATTACCCCCTTAGTAAGTCCATGGTCTACCACGACCATTAATGAATCGAACCCGTCGGACAGGGGTAGGTCGGTGATGAAATCAGTTGTCACGAGCGCGAATGGGCGCGTTGTATTGCTTTTAATTGGCGTGAGCGGTGGTGTCGTCGGATGTGTAACGACCTTCATTTGTTGGCATTTTGCGCAGCCTTCTACCCAGTTCTTGATTAATACCATCATCCCCGGCCACCAGTAGTCTCTGCGGATGAGTTCGATTGTCTGGAATTGCCCAGGGTGTCCGGATGGTAGCGAGTTGTGGTATAATTCGATTATTTTCTTTCTGAGTTCAGTGTCGGGTGGTACGTAACACCTATTCTTAAAAAAGATTAGACCATCTTTTACTTCCCAGTCTGTCAGATCGGATTTGATCGGCGGGGTTCCGTTAGTTTTGAGCGCCTTGATTGCCTCTGCAACTAGTTCGTCTTTCATCGTCGCTTGAACCAGAGCTGTCTGCATGTCTGTGTCGATAACGTTTACGAAGATTTCTGGAGGGAGTAGTGTGATGTTCTCGTTGTCGTTTTCTGTTCCTTGATTCCAGTCTTCTCTTCTCGATAGCGCGTCGGATTGTATCATTTGCGATCCTGGCACATGTAAAAGATTTAGCTCGAATTCGGATAAGAATAAGCTCCATCGAGCTTGTCTTCTATTTAGTTTTTGGGCGGTGCGGAAGTATGTCAAGTTCTTGTGGTCGGATAGGATTGTTACTGGGTGTGCGCTTCCTTGGAGATAATGGCGCCAGGTTTCCAGGGCGCGTATGATGCCTAGGAGTTCCCGATCGTAGATTTCATAATTCCGTTGCGTTGCGTCGAGCGAGTGTGAAATATATCTGCAGGGGTGCCATTGTCCGTCAGTGCCTTGTTGTCTGAGTACCGCACCGGTGGCGAATTTCGAAGCATCTGATTCGATGGTGAAGGGTCTTGCCGGATCGGGCATTGACAGGATTGGTGCCTGTGCAAATCTAGCTTTTAGCACATCAAACGACGTTTGACATGCTTCTGTCCATTCGAATTTAGCATCTTTTCGGGTTAGATCATTTAACGGTTTCGCTAGTTCAGCAAACCTCCCGATAAATCTTCGATAGAAGTTTCCAAATCCTAAAAATGATCGTACTCCTTTGACGTTTGTCGGTTCCGGCCAGTCTTTGATTCCTGCTAGTTTTGTGGGGTCCATCAATATTTGATCCGGTTTGACGATTAGCCCGAGGAATTCGACTTCTTGGACGTCGAACTTGCATTTCTCTGGTTTGAGGTAGAGGTCGTTTTCGAGTAGTCTTTGTAAGATTCGCTGTGTTTGCCGTTGATGTTCTTGTTTGTCTTTGGAAAAGATGAGGATGTCGTCCATGTAAATGACTACCCATCCCTCGTCAATCATATCTTTGAAGATGTCGTTCATCATGCCTTGGAACGTGGCGGGGGAATTGCATAATCCAAAGAACATTACCGTTGGCTCAAATAACCCTTTATTCGTCTTGAAAGCTGCTTTCCATTGATCACCTTCTTTGATTCGGACGTTGTGATAACCCCATCGTATGTCGAGTTTTGTAAAATATTGCGCTCCCTTTAGTTTGTCGAGAAGGTCGCTAACCAGTGGGAGTGGGTAGGTGTTCTTGATCGTTCCGTGGTTGAGGTACCGATAATCTTGGCAGGGTCGAAGTGCTTCGGAGTCTTTCTTTGCGACGAAGAAGAAAGGTGATGCCATGGGTGATTTTGACGGTCGGATGTATCCTTTCTTCAGGTTTTCTTCGAGAAAGTCGTCCATTTTCGATTGTTCTGCTGGTGTCAGTGGGTAGACTTTACAATCTTTTGGTAGGAAATCATCTTTCAGATCGATTGCATGATCCCAGGGTTTCGATTCAGGGAACCGTTCCGAAGCTGCCTTTTCGAATACCTTTCGATATTCTTGATACTGTGCTGGAAGGATATCATTGAGTGTCTTTGTCTTTTCTGGGTTGTCCGTTTGATTGTCGTGAGCAAGTTTCTGCAAAATAGAGGTTTTAGCTCTGATCCAGATCCCTTGTCCAAGGCAAAATCGTGGCGAAGTTCTTGATGACATTATCCTCGATATCCTTTTTGTGTTGTTCGAGTATGAATATTTCGGCGCGTCGTATTCCAAGGTGAGGGGCGGTTCGGTGGTGGTAGGGTTGAATATTCCGATAACGGGTTCTCCTTTGATGTAAGCAATGACGAGGTCGTCTGTTGGTTCAGTTTCGACTTTGTCTGACGTTAATGGGATGTTGTCCGGGGTTCCGTTGCTGTTGTCTTCGATCGGGTGTTCTTCTTTGATAGGGGTGATTTTCCTGATCTGTTCCTCGGTGCTTTGTTTGAATGCCGTGTCTTTGATCATTTCCCTAGATTTAGCAACGATTCTCCGAACTCGGGCGAATCGTTCTTCTTTGTCAGGGAAAGTGATCATACCTTTTTTCCAGTTGATATCGGGGTTTTCCTTTCTAAACCAAGGTAATCCCAGGATCACTGACTCTTTTCCCAAGCCAGTTACCAGGTATCGTTTGTCCGTTTGTCTTTCTCCGACGGTGAGTCGGGCCGTTGTAAAATGAGTTGTTCCTTGTTTGTTCAGTGTCCCGTCGGCATTCCACGTCTTGATTGGTTTAGCCAGGGGGGTCATTCGAAATCCGCGGTCGCGTGCGAAATCTCGATCGATAAAAGTTCTGGCGGCCCCTGAGTCAAGGAGCGCCTCTGTTTCGACGATTTTGGTTCCTGTTTCTAGCTTAATGGGTACTCTCATAGAGCGTTGTCTCATATCAGCTACTAATACAGATGAAACTGTTAACTCAGCGGGGTCTGACGTCGTTCCAGTCCGCTTCTTTAAAAACCCTTTTCTTCAAGGATTGCGAGAGCCTTCTCTCGTTCTTCTTCGTCTAACTCTCCCATCATGGTGCGGAGGTTGTTGTATAATCCTTGCCCTGTCTTCTTCTGCCAAGGCTTGGGGGAGGGAGATGTCGCAATCGTCCCGTCTTTCTTGTGATCGCCGGAGCGGTGTCCGGGTTTGTGACAAATAAAGCATAGCCCCTTTCGCATATGCTCCATTCGTTCAGCAGTAGTTAATCGGTTGATGTCGGTGGCTTCTCTTTTGATCGAGGGAGTAGATCTGGGTTCGTAGATCGTGCGCGTTTTTCCTGCGATGGCGCGCGCTCTTTTCCATTGGCTGTCGTACTTTGCGGCTGCCTCCATCATGTTGTCGAGGGTGGTGGGGACTTTCTCCATGTTGTAGATCTTTTCTGTTAACTTGGGGTGTAACCCGTCAATGAAATATTCGATAAGGGAGACGTCTTCGTTGATCTTGGCCCTTCCTTTCAAGATTCTGAACTGGGCAATGTAATCTTTGACGTCTCCGGTCTGTTTGAGCGCCTTCATCTTCTGTCATGCGTCTCCTGCATCATCGATTGGCGAGAACGCGGTTTTGAATGCTTCTTTAAATTCTGCCCACGTCCCTAAGGCTGTCTCTCCTGCTTTCGACTCTGCCCATCCTGCTGCCATGCCCCCGTTCATAAACGAGAGCATGAAGATGATCTTCTTATCGTCGGTGTCATAGATATCTTCATTTGCTCGGAGGTAGAGTGAGACCTGAGAGAGGAACGTGCTTGCTTTCGTTCTTTCTCCGTGGAAGTCGGTGGGCGCGCGGATCTTGATCTCTTTAGACGTCATGTCGTAAGCGTTGGTGTCGGTGGTGTCAAGGAATTGATTTGTGGGTTCTGGTTCGGTTTCTTCGTCTGGGTTGGTTGGTTCGAATTCTTCGTCAGGGATGTATCGAGGTGGTTCAGTGTTTGTTCTCTGGCTGTACCAGCGTTCAGAGGGTTCAGAGTAACGTACTAGTCGACCTTTGTGTCTGTACCAAAGGGTGTCGGGTTCAGGGGTGGCGCCTTGCGGCGGTCGATCGGGGGAGTGTCGGGTAGGTTGTCTGGAGAGAGGGGAGTCTGCTCTTGAGTAAGAGGACGTCGTGGATTAGCTTGACCTTTTGTTAAGGCGAGAGCCTCAACTACTCAGTACAAGTATCGAGTTCGTTAACAACGAGGCTTTCGTTGCTAAGTTAAATCACGCTAAGTCAGAGGCTTTCTGGCTTAGGTCGAGTCGCGCATTCGAGAGCAGTATAAGGCTGTTAATTGCCTAAGGTCAAGCTAAGGAGCCTTGACCTCTGTCTACTACAGTTTATATAGCTAATTACCTGGCTACGTGTCGAATACGTGTCTACATGTATTATAAGAGTCAGTAAACTATCTATGGGTGCAAAGCTGTAGAGTGCGATGTAAACGGACAGCTATCTACTCGGTGTCTAATGAAAAAGGGAATATGGGCGCTGCCCGACGAGTCAGAGATAAGGAGACGAGTCATGATGAACACTGCCGCGACGGAGAAGGAAACAGAAGAGAGACGAGTCATGGTAAGCACTGCCGCGACGGAGAAGGAAATAGAGTAAAAGGAAATCATAACACATCGCGACTTAAGAGAGAAATGAATGTATGAGTGGGGAATAGCAGTGAAGTTTGCGAAATGAAAGGATATGTTAGAAAACAAAGGAGGGGGAGTTGAAAGTAGAGAATGGATACAGTACTAAGATTCAGATGATTCTTCTTGGTCATCACTGTCGCTGTCTGGATTGAGTAGTTCTTGTTGCTCTTCATCCATTGCTAAGTCCATTTCTTCTAATTGTTGAAGGCATTTCATGTCAATGTCAATAGCGTCAGGGGGAAGATGAATAGTTTGTCGAGCATAATAGGGGATAAGGCGAAATGCTGCAATGGGCCTATGCATGACTGTGCCATCAAGTTTGCAAATGATGTAGGCTCCTCCTTTGTTCCTGGAGATAATGATTAGAGGGCCTAAGTAGCGAGGTTTGAGTTTGCAATCCAGCAAATATTCAATTCTTGTATTTTGCATCAGTATGAGGTCACCATATTTGAAGTTGAAGTCGTGAATGGTGCGAAGATGTTTCTCTTCAAATCATATTGCAGTTTGTTTTCATGAGGAGCAGACTCTGGAATGTATCTTCACTAAGTCACTCTTGTGCTTCTGCAATGTGATTGCTCATCTGGTAATGAGATCAGTGGTAGACAGAACAGAGTCTGGAGGTGGTTGGAGGTAGGTGGCAATGTCTAGAGGAATCAGTGGATGTGTGCCAGTGGCTGTGAAGTATGGGGAACAACCCATCATCTTCTTAGTCATAATTCGTTCTGCCCAGAAGACCAAATAAGAGCTTTGGGACCATTTTGCTTCATCTCCGTTCACTGCTTTGAACAATGCCTGTCTGACATCAAAGTGGGCTTGCTCTACCAGGCCATTTGCCTTGGAGTTGTAGCCGCTAATTTGAATGTGATAGATCTTGTACTTGCATCCTAAGACTGCAAGAGCTTTGAGGAAGACGGGGGTGTTGTCTGTTACTATTTCGTGAAGTGCTCCTCATCTGCAAATGATATCTTGAAATATCCAGTTGGCTAGCAAAGTTGCGTTCTCGTTTGCGAGCATGCGAAACTCTGGCCAATGGACAAGCAAACAACGTCCTTGAATGAAATACTTGAAGTTCCCCAATTTCAGCATGTGCATCATATCTATGTAGATCTTTGAGAACAAGGGAGCTGGGGTGGCAATGATAGGGGGAATTTGAATCTTGTAGTTTGTTGTACCTGGCAAATGTGGCATGTTTGCACATACCATAGCAGGTCGGCATGTATGTGGGGCCACCAGAATCATAGTAGGAGTGCACTGCATGTCGCATAATATTGCTTGTGTGGACACCAATGTTATCATGAACATTTCACAGGATGTCTAGTTGTCAGTGGTGTGGAATAACGAGCTTGTGAGCTCCATGGGAGTCTCTCTTCCAAAGGCGGTCTTGATTGCGGAAGAATCTAGTTGCGTATCGGATAAAAGTGGCATATTGCAAATCATTTAGTTCACTAGGTCTCTGTAAATCTTTGTGCCAAGCCCATACTGCTTCAAGCTTCAAATCATCTTGTCTTGCATTTTTGGAGCATGGAACTATAGCATAGCTCTCCTCCTCCTGACTTGAGATTTGAGCACTAGCAAGAATCAATATAAATGAGGGAGTGGTTTTGGTGCAGTGCAAAGTTGGAGGTGGGGGGAGGTCATGAATAATATGAGGTCTTTACAGTGCCCCATATGTTCCGCATGGATCCGCGCAGATTTTCACGGACTCCAAGTTAGTCTGTATGGACTTCTGAGAAATTCATTTGGCTTGTAGTCCTGCTTAATTCCAGATTTTGAGTCCGTACGGATTTTTTCTTTTTGCGTGGATTCCACGGAATTATTCTGTCCGAGTCTGAGTACAGCACAGGTCGGACAGCTCGGACGTCCGAGCCCATCCGAGGGAGTAATTAATTTTATTAATGAATAATTAATATTTTTATTATTGTAAATCTCTAAAAGGTAGGGGGGGCAGGAGGATTCGAACCCATGACCGCAAGGCCACGTGAGTGTGACAGGTAAGCAATTAACCACTAGACAAACAGCCTGTATAAGCCATGCCAACATGTGCCAATTTACTGGGCACCGTTGTCACCACGTCACCAACGTCACCCCGTGACTGCCAGCTCATCACCCTCACCACTACCACCCATGACGCCGCCTCGCTCTCCCTCCTCCCTCCTCCGACCCTCCCCCTCCTCCACTCCACCAATAGGGGGCCCTGTGGCCCCATATTTAAGTTTTTTATTAATATTTAGCTGATTCTTTTTTTTCCAGGGTTTCTACTGTCCATGCAACGACGGCCCCCATCCCCCCCCCGCTTCCGGCTCCCCCCTCCACCACTGCACCATTCTGGGGGCCTGGGGCCCCCATAGTAAGTGTTTTTATGTTCTAATCATTTTTTATTAAGCTAACTAATTTTTTTCATTGCTTCTATTGTACATGCAATGACGGCCCCCTAACGGCGCGCCCTCCTCCCCACTGAGCTGGGAGGGGGGGACTCAGGGGAGGATAGGACAGCCCGAGGGAGGTCCCGGGAGGCCTGTGGAGTGGGGTACCCCCGAGGTAAGACCCGAACGCACCCCCTGCGCTGCCACATCACTGCCCCCCCCCGCGACAGGAGCCGACCAGCAACGATGCCGACACCACCAGCCGCGCCACGTCACCACCCGCATGCAAGGCAGCACCCGCCCCCACCGCCATGAGCGACTGCTCATGGGGTGGATGGGTGGGTGCACTTGGGACATAGCGAGGAGGGAGGGGACGCGCCAGGGTGACAGGGGACGCGTCAGGGAGAGAGGGGACGCGTCAGGGAGCAGGGCAACGCGCCAGATGCCCCAGGGGTGCACAGAACCCACCCGAACTGCCACGTCATGAGCGGCCCCGCCCAGTGCCACGTCATCACCGCCGTACGGCGTCCCGACAACCAGGGGAAGCACGGGACACGCCAGACACCCCAGGGCAGACGCCAGCCGAAGGGGGGATGCCCAGACGACAGGGGACATGCCACAGAAGGGGGGGATGCCAGGGGGACGAGGGACGATGGGACGAGGGGGCTCCGCCTGACGAGGGGGGGCGACGAGACAAGGGCAGGGGGGCCAGGGGGGGGGCTGACGAGACAAGGGGGGGGACACCCCAGAGTTTGTAAATGTAATTCATTTAAATATCTATATAAAAACTACAGAGCCTATGGGAATCCGCGCGGACTAGCATGGAGTCTGTGCTAATCTGCGCGAACTAGCACGGAGTCCGTGGACTCCGCATGCAAATCATGTGGAGTCCGCGGACGTCTGCATAGTCCGCGTGGATCTGCGTGGATCCGTGCGGAACATATGGGGCAGTGTAAATTACTGAATAATATGAATGAATCCTTGGAGTTGGTCAACCCAATCTTCAAAGTCATCTTGTTCTATTTCTTCATTGTCTGGTTGTCTTGGTCGCCTTGAAAGTCCATCAGGTCCATGAAGAGTACCTTTGACATGTACTAGTGCAAAATGGAAAGTCAATATTGCGATAATCCAGCAATTAATGCTTGCAGAAGGATTAATGTCTGGGTGAGCGAGCATTCCCTTGACATAGCAGGCATCCATCTTGACAACTAGGTTGCAAACCCCAATAAGCCAGAGTCGGAGGGTGCGAAATGCACGAAATAAGCTGTAGATCTCCAGCTTTGGTTGTGAAAACCTAGCTTCTCTGTCATTGAGGGTGATTGATCTGAAATGATTGTAGTATTGAATCTTCGGGTTGTCTGGAGCCCATTGGCATAGAAAGTAGCCTATTGCGATGTATGAAGTGTCAACTGCTAGAATGACTGGAGATTCCGAATTGTAGTCGATTGGTAGTAATGCAGGGGACAAAAGTAAGGCTGTCTTCAGGTGTTCTTGTGCTTTGACTTGTTCTTCGCCAAATTCGAACAGAATATCCTTGCGTGTAAGTTTCACCAATGGGTGTGCACGTTGTGTGAAGTTGCGAATAAAGTTGCGAAGGACTCCTACAGTCCCTAAGAAAGCGCGAACTTCTGAAATGTTGTTGCATGGTCCCCAATTCTTGATCACTGCTACCTTTGATTCATCGGCTATCCTTCCTTTGTACATGCAGCAGTAACCAATGACCCAAAACTTTGGAACACAAATTAAGAGCTTTGTGCCAGAGAATGTTCCTCTGCAGTACTTCATGCATTGTATGATCCTGTTGACATTGTTAAAGTGTTCCCATACGAATCTCTGAATTTGAGGGTTCTCTTGAATGGTCTCAAACGATCAGTCTTCAAGGATGGATCACAAAGCTGGACCTTTGACTGGTACATCATTGATATAAGGAATTGTGAGGTCGGAGATTTCTGGTTGTAGGATAAATATAACATCATTGTGAAAGATAGGGACCAAATTGGTCCATCCCATGGGCAGGGTAACCAAGCAAAGTGTGCCAAATGGTGTCTGGAAGGTGGTGTAATCGCGCGAACTCTCTGTGATGAGTCATTCGTCATATCCAACATATAGATCCAACATCGCTCTGCATGCTCTACCAGCAAATTGTTCTGCTAAGTGGTCGGGAATGGGTGGGACTCCAGAGTGTCTGATAGTAATGCGATTGAGCAGTTCTAGACTGTGGACTAGTCTTAGTCCTTTGCCATCTTTCTTCAGAACACAGAACCATCTCATGTGATAAGATGAATTTGAAGGTTTGTAGATGCCAGCTGCGATCTTTTTGCGAATGATAGCACAGACTTTGTCATATATTCCTGGTGGTATGGGGATGTTCTTCTCGATGAATGGTATGTGGGGGACGGTTGGGATGTTGATTGGGGGAAAGAAATCAGAGTGAAAGCTGCCTCGCTCGGAGTTGTCCCATGTGAAGGCTTCATTCTGTTTACACATGAAGTCATGCATTAAATCTTGTTCGTGAGGCCATAAAAATATTTGTGTTTTGCATCTAGGACTTTATGATGATCTTCTGTATAATGTCCTGTGGGGATAAATGGTGGTGGATTTGGGTCAAGTGTTGGCATATCAGTCAATGGATCGCCTAATATGTTTCGCACTATGCGATATTGTTCTGGTAGTTTGGCCACAACGGAGCGAACTTTCTGTGTGACTGGCTTGTACTTCTTCTTCATCACAACTCCTTTCTTCTTGGGAATAGCATCTATAAAAGTTGATAGTGGTGAAATTGAGGTTGTTGAGGGTTCGTAAGAGGGGTGCAATATTTGTGAAGTGTGGGAGGAATGTATAAGAGAGAATAGTGGATCGAAGCTTGGTTCTATGCTGTTCAGGTGATCGCAAGCTGATAAATAGGATCTGGAAACAATTGGATCTGTGAGCGCCAGTGAAATTGAATGAGGAAGAAGGGCATAAGCATAAATGGAAGCTGAATCTTGAAGCGAATTGAAATCTATAAGGATCACAGTTTCTCCTTGATCATCGATCAATTCCTCAAAAGTATGTGAAAATTTCCATCTGGGCCTTTCTGTCGAAACCCAATGTGTCTAGGCTTTCTTCTAGGGATTGTAGGGATAGTGCTGAATTGTCCCAAATTCGGATCTATAATAGTGATTGTCTGGTCTTTGTTCTTGTAGTTCCAGAAAGAGCATTGAGTATCTCCAGAGCTTGAATCTTTTTCCCAGAGAAATATTCCCAGCCTGAGATACATACAACCTTTAAATACATTCTATCTATTTAATTGTGTCCTCTGGTTACCATAACTTTCCAATTGCAAGATTCCTGGTTCTGGGGCAATGCTGGAGTGCTGGAGCAATTCTTTTAGAGCAATCTTTCCAGAGCAATATTTTCAGAGCCATATTTCCTGAGCCATATTTCTACATTATTCCAGCAACAGGACACATCGGCCCATGCAATGTTTTTGTGTCATTGGCCCACACATATTTCTTGTGTATGTCACCATCCATAACCTTTGTCCTGTGGGCCCAGTCTGCTGGCCACATATAATTTGTGATATTTCCTCCCTCAGGGGAGATGTAAAGTGCATGTTTTTTTTACTGAACAGTGTGGGCACACAGATCACTCAGTGTTGACAGGTCCCTGAGATAGTGCATATGCTCTCAGGTCATGTACTATAACCTAGACAGTCTTATAGTAGGATGAGGTGGCAGGAAAGAACTGTTAAGTATGACAGTAATACTACTTTGTGTTATATACATAGAAATCATCCTCGCCATTGATAGAGTCTCCCAAGTCAGAGTCATCCCCACTGTCATCTCCTGATTCCACATCTTCCCAATCTTCAAAGTCACAGCCTTCCAAATACAACTCCGGATCATCAGAGTCACATTCATCACCGTCTCCATGACAATCCTGTATTGTCACATCCTCACCCAATGGCTGTTCCAAAACCTTGCGCTTTTCTAAGCCTGAAGGTTGATCATCTTGGGTTTTTGACTTCACGTTGTTGGCAGAAATTGACGTGGGTTGATGTGCATGAAGATGACCAATACCAAGTCCCAGATGATAGTGCATGATCAGATCCCGCTCTGAAAAACTAGGATTCAAATTGGTCTCACCCATTTTAGAATTATGCTGTTAACATACCAGCCAACATAGTACAGCTTGTAATCATTCCCATCCTTGGCACAATGAGATATGCCAACTCCAGTTGGATGGCATCTTCCTTTTGCAAAGGAGGGCAAGATGTGACACCCCCACAAGACATCTTTAGGGTCTACAAAGCCAAAGGCATCATTGCCATTCATAGAAGGGAAGATAACTCGGTCCAGCACCAAACTGTTCCATCCTGATGACTCTAGGTTGATAAGTTCAAACCACCAAACCCACAAGAAATCAAAGCGGTGAGGTTTATAATCATGCATACCTGGCCTGACATATAAGATGTTAACATGGTATGCACCTATCACTTGAGCATACAAGAATGGATGTACAGTTGAAGAACAGCCAGTGCCATCCTCATTGTCTGCAAGGAGCATGATGTTGCGCCAAGATGTCCCTGGGTTGATTATATTGCTCCCACATTGCACATCATAAGCAGTGAAGTGGAATTGGATGATGTTGTGTATACATAAGTGATCTTCCTTAATGAACACAGAACCGGACTCCATGTTGCCATCAACAACATGACAGAATTCTGTATTCCCATCAGGATGAGCTGGAACTGAACCTACTTCTTGGCAAAGGATTGTTAGAATATGGGGAAGCAGATGCTCCTTCAACTTTGGGACAAAGTTCTGAATTGGGTATCAGTACAAGCAATAGGAGGAGAGAGGAAAAAAATAAGCTCTCACCTTGATTGCAGGATTGCTTGTATGTTTTTTCAAAAATGTAGAGATATGTAAAAAATGTTTCTGTGACTTTCCAATATTATACTGCACTCCAGGATCATTTATAACTTCCTCTGGCTCAGTAGTTGAAAGCAATGTCTTTTGTTGGTTAGGTGTTTTCTCATGAATCATGTTGATATGATGCTGATGCCACTCAATTCTTGACAGTTGAGATGGAATAAATCGGTGACTTGTATGGGGTAAGCATGTTTTAGACCTTCAGTGCTCAAGTTCACTCTGGACCAGTTTTTATCAAACAAAAAAAATGAAATCAAAATTGAACTCACTCCTTGAGTAGAATATGAATCTGTTGTTCCATAGGGCTTTATACTGAGCTTTGATGATACTGTTTCCTTGGTTGCAGCAATTTTCAGCTGACATCGCTTTCAAGCAGTGCATTCACACTCCAATTCACGAGTCTGAAACAATGAACATGTCTTTTCTTCAAATGTGCAAAGGTTGTCACCCATAGATCTGGTGACTTCAGACATGACTTCCAGTGTCTTGTCTGTATGCATAAGAAGCTTTGCAAGACCATGCCAGTGGCCTAGATTAAACAGGAGTTTCAGAACATGTGTGTTGTGTGGTTCTGGAAGCAGGCCTTCAAAAACAGGTATAGCACACTCCATGAATATCATTAGCCAGATTTTAATGTGATAGTAAATACACCTACTTGAAGCATATCTTCATAATCATGAGCAGTCATTTTCTTCAATTCCAATTGGTTAGATCTTATTTTTCTTGCCCCATCAGACCCAAAAGGAGGGATTTCCTTGCAGCTAATAAAGAGATTGCTACCTATTAGCTTGTAGGGCTTCGATCCTTAAATCGTTCTCACCGACGATCTACTTCATGTTTATATGCAAGAGATGTATAAAGGTAGCCTTCCAGATGCTGAGCTCAACCTTGTGCAATAAATTGACAGTAAGCATGCTGAACATGTTGAAACCGAATGGAGCTAGCTTGTTTGAAAAGGCATTCTGTGGCACCAAGGGTCAATATAATTCTCCACATGAAATGAGCTTGAAAACCCATACAGATGTTGGAACAAGGGAATCTTGTTGCAAGAGGTTCTACACTGCTTTCCTATTAACCACATAATTCTTCTGATATATTATCTTGCATGCAGTCTCAATGCAATTACACCACTTTGCATCATCAATGCAGGCTAAAGTCGTTTGCCGCATCATGTCTTGAGACTTCCCCATGTCAGCCATGCAATCCATTGGTATTACACACCGAGGACATGGACAACAACCAAGGTTTCAAATGCTGGCAATAAGAATTCTTGGAGAAGTCAGATTTGGGCAAAATATTAGTATATCCAACTTAAACTTACTTCTCTGGGTAATCTGCAGAATATGTAAATATACAAGGGTAGAAACGGTGTCGGATCCCATCACAGCACTTGATAATTACATGCTCATATGCTTCTATAAATTCATTGCCAAGGATAACCAACCATTGAGCATGATACATTTCCCAATGACAGTGCACCATGAATGCACTGTTGGGTCCCTTGCCACCAATATGTTCCATTGCAAAAGTTTTGAAGCTATCCAGGAGCTGAAAATTTCAAGATAAGAAAGTCATAAATTTGTGAGCCCACATACTGTCTCTAAATATGCAATGTGTTCAAAGGCCTGGCAAGAGGGTTTTGACCTTCTCTTTTTTGATTCATTACCGATTGCTAAATAGATGGGCCACAGCTTAGCATTGCTGAAAGCTGTGAGTTGAGTACTATCTGAGGCAAACATAAGGCCAACTATGACTCTGTGAAGCTCGCATCCAGGCTCTCCTGGAGAATTCTGAAGGTTTCAGTGAGCCTCTATGAATACATCAGAGGTGTACAGTTCCCCATGGACTCTAATAGGCTCATCTTCGTTTGGCTGAAAAAGTAGTTTGTATGGTTCAAAATGAAAGTGAGGATGACTGGAAGGTTGCATGATTTTCTCCCTGATTACTGAAACCAACTTCCGGTGATAAAGGGTACCTGCATCAAACTCCTTGGATCCTTGTTCCAGCATTTCTTTGTGGAAGGGGATGCTGATCTTGATTGGTGTTCATATCCAACCCCCACAGCTGGTTTTGTCCCCCCAGTCATCCTTGCCACCTTCTCTGCTCCCTTGCATTCCACTTAGCTGCTTATTGATATGCTGCCAGTTCTGTCCAGCGACATCCTCCAGTCAAAAGCTTGGATGTCCCACTATTTTTATCAGGTTAAGGAAACTGGACTGAGACTTTGTGACTCCATCATTCCAATACCATTCCCCAAGTAAAAATGAAGACTCATTTGGGTATGGATAGTAGTCAAGTGAGCGGCTGGATGCACTATCTATGGAGGCATCTGTGAAGTCATCCAATTTGAAGTTCCCACTGGGGTCATGTTCTGGGAAGTGCATCCCATGATACATCCAGAAAAGTCCAAAGAGATTGCATGGAGATTTCGATGGCTTTCTGATGTCTGAAGTGCCTGCTGATGTGTTCCCAGAAAGGGGTGGTGATATTGGAGGCACAGCAGAGACAGTTTCATCACATTCTGGTAATAGATGGTGGGATACTGGGGGAAGTGCCACGAGGGGTTCTGGTAATGCATCCTGATAGCGTTTAGGTAGCTGGCAATGCTCCCAGTGACCTTGGTGCTGGGTGAGTGATTGATCCAGATCTTGCAGGCCACAGGTTAGCAAGGCAAATTAGTGGTAGAACAGTGTAAGGACCATAAAATGGCACCTCTGGGTCAATGGCAGGCACAAAGACTCTAGGTGAGGTTGCTTCGTTATCCATGTACTGGGGGTGTAAACCCACTTTTTGTTGAACATGGGCTCAGGCAGGTCAATCCGCATCCTTCAGGTCACAGTTTAGTAGGGCAGTCTGGGTAGGAAAAATGTTGTAAGGACTATAGAACTGTACCTCTGGGTCAATGGCAGGTACAAAAGCTCCAGGTAAGGTGATTTCTCCAGGTGGAAACTTGAAAACCTTCTGCTTGTTGAACATGTGCTTTCTTATCTGTTTTCCTACATTTATTTGCCAGCCAAACCTCTTTAGCTTGTTGCAGAGCACTAGATAGCCATTTTTTCATCTTCTGCCAGCTGCGCTTGTGATATGAATATGCTTGTAGTACAGAGAGCACACGCCCACAGACACAAATTTGATGCCAGGCTGACTCTGGCAATGAATCTATTGGGACAGTTGACAAGGATGTTTTGTGTTGACTCAGAAGTAATCATCAGTATATTATTAGAAATAAGCATGGACAAATATTTCTAAAAGAACCCTAACCTGAGGTTCAATCTGCTACTCTGACCTGAGATGCATCACAGGAATACTATTTGCCATCTTTATATCTACATGAGTCCAATGACATTATTCATGGGTAAAACAAAAACTTGAACACTAGTAAATCAAATTAGTAAATCGAGTTGCAAAGGATTTTGGTTGGTGTTGTTATATTGCCACCTGTCCAAACGTGGCTGTGGGTCACGCAGAGCTTCCAAGTCAGATTCACAAACACACTAGTATTACAAATAAATTATGCCCACCCGCCATCAGCTATACTGCCTCACAAGACTTGAAGTCTGAGCTAGTCACCAATGGGTCCCTCAGATAGTAGAGTTCTTTGAAATTGTCTGAAGCAAGCTATCATTCCCTCCAAAATCTCCTGAGGCAAAGAGTGTGGCAAATCCACATCACAAAGGATATTGTGATGGCCATGAATTTGAAAAGCCTGCTCAAAGTTCTCTGAGTCAATGGACTGATTCACAGCCAGGTCCCTGAGCATTTTCATCAACTCCCAGCAATGCCTGATGGAGTACCCATAGTTCATTGACAACCTCTTTGTCTTCCTCTGTAGCAAATTTGCAACCACTGGGGTCAAAGTGAAGGAGAAAGGCTGCCAAGATAGCCTCGCAATGCTTGTCGCCAGGGAAATATATAGCATCTGCTTTGCCAATTGTGTCCCCTTGCTTTTCCTGGCAATGATTAGAGTATAGATGCTCAAAAGTATGGTAAATGAGGTGGAAGGAAGAGCAGGAGTGTTTGGGAGCGGAAGTGAATGCCAAGATGTGCTTCCGCAGGATATTGATGTACTTCATTGCACTCAGAGCCCAGTCGGATTCCTTCTCCAACCCTTCTTTCCCCACATCTCGAATTAATGTCTCCATGTACTCCCAGGAACTGACTGCCATTATTGAGTGCGGCACCACAATCAGCTTCAGGCAAACATCCACACCAGCTCGGAGGCTTAAAGACCGCTTCTCCAAGACTCACTTTTCAGTAAAGTGCCCCAAATATCCCAAGATCAATTTTCTGAGCACCACGCAATTAACACTTAAATGGTTGTGTTCCATGACCTCTGTAAACTCATTGCCTTCCTCCAAATTGGCATGCTGACAGCTATTGTTGTGCAGGTCCCTCTTGATAAATGGTCTCTTTCTGTCAACAGTATTCTGGCCTGCCACATCAGATAAAGGGAGTAGCTGATGGTCTTTTGTAAACTGTATATAGATGTGTTTTGAAGAGATGGAAGGAATTAACCTCCTGGGGAATTGCTCAGTCAAAAGTCATAGATGTTTGGACAATGCATTAGAGTTTGCAACAATGAAAAGGGCTCGGACAAATGAGCAAACAACTTCCATGCGCTGCCTGACATGGCCCCATGGGTCAGGCGTGCAGCTTTCCACTAGCCTGCATGAGCGCCTTTCTGTGCAGACTCAGATTTTGTCCTCTGATCCTTCTCCTGATTTGCCTGTGCTGCAGCTACCTTCAATTATGAAAATGAATGTACATAACCCATCAGGATGGCAATAAGGAAGTCGTGAAAGTGATGGGCCATGTGTCTGCAATATACCTGGTGCTGCAATGGCCACGCTTGGAGACATAGTACATCATGAAACTCATTCAACACATCTGGCATCTCCATCAAAGGAGAAACCCTCATCAGAAATTTCATAATCTCGGGGTTGTGTTTCAGGGCTTTCAAGCAGCCATCGAGGGTCTGGTCTTGAATACAGGAGTTCCAATCATGTCGGTCAATTGCAAATTGGAGCAATTTGGTGGATTCACGCAATGTGTACAAAAGCCTGAGTGAAGTCCAGTGGATGCATTGTCAATGGACCCTCCTCCAGCAGCTCATAATGAGATATTCCACAAACACGCTTGACATCTCCTTTTGCTGCTGAGGTTCAGCTGCATTATATTCATTCAGATAAGAACAAATGGTCTCCACATGGTTGGAGAGCATTGTCTCTTGCTTGCAACCTCAGGCCAAAAATTATTACCAGAAATGATAGTCAGGCCATTTGGGAGATCAGGGAGAAATGAGTCATACTTGTCCTTATAATCTGGGTTGGAGATGACAATGATGCTAAGGGAATCCCTGGTTCCTTCATCTTCAGTGTATGGAATATTGATGTCTATCCCAGTATTGAATGGTGCAAATACCTGCATGCCTGGGGTGCTATGGGTTCCGGTATCTTCCTCAAGGCTCTCCTTAGTCTCAGTGGCACATGCAAGACCCCCAGCACCATTGTTGGAAGCAGCAGCAGCAATTACTTGTGCACTAGGATGGTTGTCACTGCATTGATCACACCCCCATTTCTCCGAGCTAGCTCCCAAAATTTAGGAGCTCATTGGTCAGGTAATGTAGGGCGACCCTCATTGACTGCAGTGAGGAAGGAAAGAAGAAGGGTTAGGTTGCAGAATTCTGTACTGAGCTCATCGGCAGACTTCATGCTTAATCAATGCAGATCTCAAACAAGCAGAGGCTTATCAATGAGTCACCCCATGATTGTGACTATGAAGTCCTGCGGTGCTCATGCTGGCTGGAAAGACTGTTACGAGGGTATAAAAAATGGGTGCAGGGCTTGTCGTTGCCTCGTCTGTCATCGCAGTGTCCCAAATGGCTGTGCACGGCCCGTTTTCAGACAGGAGAGGTCCCAGTGGTGTACAGCAGAGGCAGTCAGCATTGACGCGGCATCCTCAGCCCAGTCAAACCAGGTGGGTACCGGCATCAGATGTAATGGCACTGGGCTTAGGGCAGGTGATGTGGGGGGGGTGTAGAACATGGGCACTGGCAAAGGGGTTTGTCTACTGATGAGCAGGGGTCAGGGAGGGAAGATGGGGGCCAGTGGGGGCGAATGGGGCACAGTGGGGGGCCTACAGAGGTGGGGGGCAGTGAGTGTCATTGAATGCAACACAGCTGGGGTAGTGGGGGGCAAGCGGCATTGAGCGTGGGGCTGTTCAGCTGTTCTAGGTGCAGGGGGTGGGTGTAGATGCATCTGAGGCAGCATGGAGGTCATTTGGGGTGCTATGGAGGCCACAGGGAGTGTGGTTGGCAGGGACAGGGCTGGGGACACGAGCGGCATTGTGTATGATGTAGTGCAGGCTGTAGGAGGTGGTTGGCATTGAACAGGGGGTGACGCTGTTGTCCTGGGGGTTGTAGCAGCCCTTGGGGGTGTCATTGGCCATCTGGCAGTCATCTGGGGCGCACTGGGGGCCATAGGGTTCTGGTGGAGTAGCTGGGGGGGTGGGGACACCATCCGAGGCGTTTGGGACATGGGGGCGGTTGCATGGACTGTTCTCGGCAAGCAGGAGGTGCAGGGGGTGGCCTGGGATGTACTGGGCTCTGTGATGGGCTGTTCTGGGGTTGGGGAAGGGCTGGTGGTGGCGGTTGTCAACATTGATGACAATGTTGATTGTGGCTGTGCCAGTGTTGTCATGGGTGATGTGGCAGGGCTGTGGTATGCTGTGGGTGGTGGGACAGGGGGTTGGGGACCATTGTTGGCCTGAGTGGTTGTGTTGCAGGTGCTGGGCATGGTCTGAGTGCTGGCATCTGAAGTAGAGGTTGGCTTTGTGTTTTTCAGGGTTGGGGGGTGCTTGTCAATGAGCGGGGCCGTTTAAACAGCAGTGGAGAGGTGCAGGGAGGTGGCATTCACCTTGGAAGCTGCCTGGAAGGTCGCAGGGGTTACCTGGGTTGCTGCGTCGCTGGTGGTTCAAGACCGGGGGGTCGAAGCCTCCAGGGAGGCACAATGGCCCTCCCCATGGTTCGAAACCCAGCTGTTTTGCTCCTTCACTCTCCCTTGAACTTCTCCCTCTTTCAGACCTCTCTGATAGCCTTTTTTTCTCCCATACCAATTTCCCTCTCTCGATAACAGCCTTTTTTTCCAGCCATAGTAATGCACTGTAGTTGTTTTGGGATTGTGTAAAGCCTTCCTCGCATCCCTCTTGTCGTGCTGCATCTGTTAGTGGGCATCTTTTGGCTTCTGTATAGCCTGTAAGACCTGGTGTTGGAGAGGTTGTGGTTGTGTGGGTCACTGTGCTGGTCATGGTCATGACAGATGGGGTGGCCATTGGAGTGGCAAAATCTGTGTTGGTGGACAGCAGTGCAATGGGGGCAGGGGAAGGTATTGGGACTGTGATGAGGTCAGGAGTATGAGTATTTGCCTTGTTACACCACCTTGACTCGAATTCTTGTTTAACAATATTCCACTGTCTGTGACCTTCATCTGGGAGCTTGTTGAACCATTTCTTTGTGGGAGAGCCAGGAAAAAGCTTGCTCGAAAAAGGTCGACCTTGTCTTGATTGGTGTTGGACTGGTAAATGTTGGTCTCAAGAGCAGCCAGCCAGTCAGCTGGGTTTTCAGCAGTGCTAGGTTCACCTGTAAACATGTAAGCTCGACGGTATGGAGCCATGACTGAATGCACAGAGTTGAATTGACCTGTTGTCACCAGATGGAGACATGCAGTCTCACAGAACAAACCCAAGAGAAGCCCACAAGGTGGGGTGCAGCAGGGTATAGCAGTCATATTCGACAAACAAACAGTCTCTACCTATAAGCTAGGATCAACCTGTGCTCACATGACCATGTATCTACCTACAGTCTGTGTGAGGCTGGCCACACAGCTACACCATGTTTTGGGACTAACACCTGACCAAGCTATAGTCAATACTTGGTCAAATTTCTCAGTAAAAAGTAAAAATGGGGGTCTGATTGATTTGGTCAGGTCAAAGTCAACTGTTAGGGGCACTCAATTATTAAGTTCACCGAAATCAAATGGAAATGACAAGAACAACACCACTCAATGCACCAAACCCAACCACAAGTGCATCCCTCACTGCTGTCATGAGCTACTGCTTGCCTCGTAGAAAGGGGCGCTATATGAGAGGGACAGGTGGGTGATCAGGACAGAGGAGAGAATGCACTGACTCACTTTTGTAGTGTATAGGTGGGGCAATACAGAGCTGAGGAGGTGATGGAAGGCAGCAGAAAGAAGGAGAGATGATGCAGCACCCACATGAGCAACTGCTTGTGATATACAGATGGTGTAGCTGTGACACACAGATAGCAGAAGGGTCGAGGGATTGAATTGGGTGACATGATACTGCACATTGGAGGGCAGCAACTGCAACTTACCCTCTCTGAAGATCATAAAACCTTGTGCTGAGGGTGGACCAGCTACTAGTATATTTGATTGAGCGGTCGGGTCTATGCACTACTAGTGTTGCCAATGGCTAAGCCGGTCAAATAATTAAAAATGCAATAGAGCCTCATATATAATACTGAGAATATTTCACAGGGTAGATATCCCCAAGAGCTGGGGGGTCATCTGCCAATGCTAGGCATGCTTATCCTTAGCCCTAGTAAAACAATATTCAATCCTACAACTATGCTGAGAGTACGCACACACCTTAAGAATATAGCAAAGGTGAAATCCTGCAGATGTGTGGAATAAATTACTTTGATGAACACATTTGGTGATATTACACAAGTGGTGGAAACAATGCAATAGTTGTAGGTCTGCTGAATTTACTCCTGCCAGTGCAATGGCTGACAGGAAATGGAAACACTCAGATTGTGATTCCTCCAGATTTTGTGCAACAGCATAAATGAGATTTGGCCAGTGTTTGAGACTAGAATGTCCCCGACAGTAGCAGTATTATGAATGGGATTGAGTGGGATCAGAAACGATCAATGTAGCAACTGAGGCATCAACAGGAATTTCGACTTTTTGTTCTTCATGTTCTCTACCCCTTTACCATGAACTTGGGCAAACATATCCAGGACACAGTAATAAAGAAACTCCTTTGCTAGTAGATCCACATCTGGCTTATGGGATGACATATTTGAGTCCTTTACACTCCCCCACCTATTCCAGCTGGAATCCAGTCAGAATACTGGATTCTGGTCAGATTCCCTGGAGTCGGGTAGACTTTTTTTGTATGGTAATTCCACTGTAGCAATTAATTCTGGTAAATATATTGTTGAATTTTATTACAGAATCCCCGGAATCTACCTGAACTCAAACAAAGCCAGGATAAGCAGAATACCCGGACACCCAGTCACATGCCCACCTATTACCTGTGACCCACCCTGTGACCCATTGGTGACTGCCAGCTCACATGCTCATGGCCACCTACCGTGACCACCATAGACGGCCCCCCCTCCCTCACCATCCCACTCTGCCGCTGCCACCCCTCACCCAGCTCACAAGCCACCATTACTGCCACCACCACCCTGTCCACTATGCCCCTTCCCTCACCCATCAACACCGCTGCCGCCCCTTCCCTCACTCATCAATGCCGCCACTGCCCCTTCCCTCACCAATCGACGCTGTTGCTGCTGCCGCCCTTCTTCACCACACTTCACACACAGGGCCTTTGGGCCCCATGTAAGTTTTTTCATTTTTTGTTACTGATATCGATTTTATTTTGCTAATTTACTATATTTTTAGTTTACATTTGCCTACCCCGACATGCTGCCCCTCCTCCAAACTTAGCTGGGAGGTGGGGGGCTTGATGGGGGATAGTAAAGTCCCAAGCCCAACCCCCCTTGACCACCATGTCATGAGCTGCCAGTGCCATGTCACCACCGACCGTGTGGTGTCACAACGACCAGGGGGGGGCACAGGGGAGGACAGGGGACACCAGGCAACTCACAGGACAAGGGGCAGATGCCAGACAACACCAAAGGGATACCAGACAATGGGAGGGGAACACCAGACAACAGGGAGGGATGCTAGACAGCAGGTGAACGTGCCAGGTGACAGGAGGATGCCCAGAGGAGCAGGGGGTGACGGGCCCTCCTCCCTCATCTGACAACAACGCCACTGCCACTGCCACTGCCCCCTCACCCTGCTCGCAGGCCGCCACTACCACCACCACTACCGCCCCACTTCCATCACCCATTGGCACCACCACTGCCCCCCCCTTCCCTTGCCCATCAATGATGCCACTGCCACCTTCAGTCCAATGGTATGGGGGCCCCAGGCCCCCCACTAAGTATTTTTTATTATTACTGATTATATTGTACTAATATACTATTTTTTCAGTTTTTGTGTGCATTCAACGAGCCCCTGATGCGCTGCCCCTCTTCCCCACTTGGCTGGGAGGTGGGGGGCTCTATGGGGATACTATGACCCCAAGACCACGGCTGCCATGTCACCAGACACACCCCCTCCAATGCCACATCATCACCACCTGCAGACAGGGGACATGACAGGCCGCCATATGACACCACCAGATGAGTGGGAGGGGGGGGGATGCCCAGGAGGACACCCGATGGAGGGGGGGATGCCCAGACAAGTGGGGGGTCACCCAAAGTGGAGGAGGGGCACCCAGAACAGGGGACATGGCCAGCACCACCCGGCCCAGCCCCATAAGCCACTGCTCATGGGGTGGAGTGCGGGTGGAATGACGGCGATGCCAGAGCGCACACGCCAGCACCTACATCCACTGCCATGTGCCATCGCTCGTGGGGTGGAAAGGGGTGCTACGTTAGTGGCACTGGCAGGACGAGGGATGCAAGGGGAGGGGAGGGATGGGCATGGAGGGGATGTGACATGCCCCCCCCCCCCCCTCTATACCAGTATTATATATATTTAGAACATCCCCCCCCTACATATAAATTTTATATGTAATGTATTTATTTCTGTATATAGGTATTAAAGTAACAATAATATCCTATACTGATAAAGGTGTCATGTAGTGTTTGAGGGTCCAGTTGCTGCAACCGAAAAAAGACCAGGACCCAACTGGACTGAATCGGTCACGACCGGAATTTTCGGTTGCAGTTGTGACCAGCTGTCGACGGTTGCGGTTGCAGTTGCCCCAAATCTGCTGGGCTTCCAACCGGGTTGCAACCAGTTGCAACCAGTTACAACCATCCTTAGTTAGGGCTTACTATTTCATATCTAATTTAATTTTCGTAAATAATGTGGGGCATGCCCAACTAAAAATGAGTGGACAAGCAAGGCTTTATATACCTTTGACTAATTTGCATATGTTTGCACATGTATTGTGCAAGTAAACGGTGACGCGTCATGACACGTTTATGTTTGCATGTGCTTACACATCAAAGATCAACATCAATGTTCAACTTTCAACATTCAACATTCAACATTGTCCCACAACCACAACCACCCGCCCTGTGTGTGCCGTTCCCTGCCCCACCTGCATCCCCCTCTTGCCCTCTTGTTCCCTGCTCTCTGTCTGCATCTGTGTGTTCCCCCCTCTCGTCCGCATTCCCCCCCTCTCAGTTGTAGTGCCCCCCTCTTGGTTGTAGTGCCCCCCTGTTGTCTGTGTTCCCCCCCACTTGTCCGTGTTCCCCCCCTCTCGGTTGTAGTGCCCCCCTGTTGTCCGCGTTCCCCCCCTCTCGTCTGCATTCCCCCCCTCTCGTCTGCATTCCCCCCCTCTCGTCTGCGTTCCCCCCCACTCGTCTACGTTCCCCCCCACTCCATTGTAGTGTTCCACCTCTCGTTCCCCCCCCCCCTCTCGTCCGCACTTCCCCCCTCTCGGTTATAGTCCCCCCCTCTTTACGTTCCCCTCCCGTTTGTGTTTTTTTAAGTAATTAAATTAATTGGTAAACTACTTTAGATAAAATTAATAACTACTAGTAGGATGGTTGCAACCGGTTTCGACCGAGGTACAACTGGTAAGCAACTGGTCCCGACCGGTTGGCCACAGTTGCGGTTCCGGTTGGGAAGTTTTTGTGAGTGGCACAACTGGTCGCGGTTCCAGTTGCAGCCAAAAAGGGCCGCGACCGCAACTGGACCGGACCTTCAAACTCTAGTGTCATGGTGTACGTGTTAAGTTGTTGGAAAATCTGTAAAGAGTAATCTAGAGGTGGAGGGTTCAATCCTGGCTTGAGACATCTTATTTTGAGTTTAACTTGGTGTTGCAAAGCCCTTGTCCATTTGACCCCACAAATTTCAGTCAGAATACCCGGAATCCACCCAGAATTTCTGGAATCCACCTGGACTTTCCAGAGTCCAGGGAGTCCGACTGGAATAGGTGGGGGACTGTAAAACACTGACATATTTTGTATTCCTGTATCGCAAAATTTGCATAGTAACTGTAAACCTTGCGCAGGGGCATGGTCAGGTGGAAAAAGGCCAGCTTCTCTTAACTTCTCTGCTGGATGAGCTTCAGCCCATAGCCGATACTCTCTGACCTTGATCAAATTTATGTACAGCTTTAACATCCTTCAGATTCCATACAATGTTCAATGCAGATTGATGTACTCACTAACAATTCAGGAATATCTTTCAGTTTGTCGAGCCCATCAGTAGTGCAGAGGATGTCCATGCGCCATGGGATATCATTGAACACCACACTTTGAACTCAGAAATGGTCCACATTCAAGTTTGGGAAGTATGTACTTCACAATGTCATGAAGTTCAAGTTCAGTTGGTCAAAATGCAGGTCGTGGGAACAGGATCAATGTGACAAACAAGACCAAATTTTTCTAGAAGAGCCCTAACCTTAATGGACTTTCCAATAAATCATAGATGATCCCACAGGATGGTCTTCAACTTTGAGCCAAATCACCAGAAGGGAATCAATACCAAGTGAACATACATGTTAACGAAGTACTGATGATCAGGTAGGCATGAAATAATGGGACAGTTGCAACACCTGAACCATTCATCCTTGAAAATGGCTAATCCAGTGATAGGTACATGTGCCCCAATACTCCTCATTTTGTTGTTATTCCTAAGGCTGCAATCTGCCATGGGGGCCACTTCTATGCAATGTCTACGATCCACGACACCATCCTCGGGATATTCAACATGTTTACAATGTGCCATTTTATCACAAACACTGAACACTCTCAGGCTTCTCGCCTTCTTCTGCAACGACTCATTATGCATACCCACTACATCCTCATGCAGGAGGAATATGACTTCCAGTCCGCTGAAGATCCCCATGTTCCACATGTTTCTACTCTCACAGGGATGTTGGATCTCTTTTCCACATGCATTGTTGCCAAGTTGGGCGAAATGCTAATACCTACTGCATACATAAAGCAGTATAGGGGCATCGAGGGGCTTGAGCATGATCGGATATCTGATATCTGTACTCAGGGACTGGTGAGAGAACTTCTGGAGTTTTGGAGCAATCATTTTATTTTCCACAGCACATGAAATCATCAACAGGGCCATCATATTTCATCAATTCTTTGCACATCAGGTGGCAGTGTTAGTGGCTTTGAAGAAGTTGGCAGAGAAGAAGGGCATGGAGACCAAAGACCCTGCTTGTACAGCAGAAGCATTCACATACCTGGCACACAAGTATTTTCCATCCCTATGCTGGATCACTGACGGTCTGTCAGGAATCATCAAACATTATGGAGTCACACTGGATAGCTTCAAGTGGAACATGACAGGATGCAAAATCATTGTGAAGACCAAGAAACGTGCTACTAACCCAAGATCAAGTGAGTCAGAATGTTCTGTGTGCCTGCTAGTGCTTCTCATGCTGATGAACTTGAAGTTGGAATCCTCCAGCTTGGAGCACTTTCATGCGATGAAGCACTGGTGCAAGAGTATATTTGTGCCATTGATGAGTGGGCTAGCAAAGTCTTGCCACCTTCTGACCTGAGTGAATTGGAGTCTGATTCTCACAGCACAGACTCAGAGACAGATGGTGATCCAAACTACGAAGGTATACCAATTTACTACCTATACTAGGAGACTCATTGATTGGCCTCAATTCTTTAGTTGCATCAACCTCCTGAAAGCAAATCAAACACAGTGTGGTGTAAACTCAGTGAGGTCATACATGATGGTTGGATGCTTCACTCTTGGCCGATAATGGCTTCCTTACTTTCACTTCACTATGTCCTACTCCAGCATGTTATTTTTTCAGCATTGCAAATATTATTCTACATAGCGCTTCAAACACTGGTCTTGATTCATGTATTTGAAGATCACAACCTGACCAACTGTTTTTGAAGCCTTCAAGTTTGACAGAATTGCTTTGTAGGGCTTTCAGCTGCCAGCAAATGACAAACACCACTTGAAAGGAAGACCCTCCAAGCATAATCCATACCAAGTCTCACCCTCAGACACTCAGTCACGGTCAAGGATGCGTCACACTTCTGACTTCACCATGTTTTCTAACTCTGCTTTCCACTTCTCTGACTTGGACTCATGACAGGATTGACTCAGGCTGCTACTCACTTTCCTCCCTCCTTCATGTTCTCAACCCCTAAATGTGTCACCTACCTTGGGTTTGACTTTTGTCACCCAATCGTCTCCACTTCGAATTCTAAGGCTCTTGACTAGTACAGGTTTGGCAATGCATCAAAACCTGCCATAGTTTTTTTTGTCACCCACTTGCTGAAGTAGGATGCTAGGAATTTTGGAATTCTCTCTTGCTTGAGGCCTGATTATGTGATTATGCCACTTCAACAATCTGACAAGGGTTCTGGCTCCTTATGGCTTTTAGCATTTCACATAGTAAGTATACATGTTGTTCTCATCATCTCATTCATCTTCTTATGCATTGCAGGGATTGATAGCCCCACTTGTTGAAATTGCTTGACTGTCAAATGTGCATCACAAGCAAGGCACTTTAACAAGAGGATATCTGCAAAAACCTTCTAAAGGTATGTAAATAGACAACAGACACACATCTGGAAGTTCAGAAGTTCATAATTCTACTAAAGGTTTGTGTGTAGAAAATGTTCAAGAAAATCTTAACACTTGGACACTGTAGCAATGTCACTGTGCCTCTTCATTTGGTGTTGGTTTCTTCAAGGTCATTTTCTTGCACTGGACTGCAGCGATGCTTTGAGTCAAGGAAGGTTTGCTGGGTCATCACAAGTTTGCATCCATCGCACTTGAGAAATAGGACAAAGAATTCAGTCTCCATCAACCTGGGTCTCTCCATGGCATCAAGTTTCACAAATTTGCACCAGTCTGTGTGATAACCAAAATCAATGTTTGAGTCGGTGGGATGCATTTTTGCTAAATCTGTACTTATGTTTCAATGTGGTCCTTGCATGACATGATACTGTTCACACTCACTTGCTATTGCATAGGTCCTTTTCAAATTCCTTGTGCAGTGAAGCTCCCATTTATGAAGGACTGGTGGTGGACAACTTGTAAGTATCTATATTGTTATACATCCCGAGGACTACACTTACTCCCTCCACCTCCTGATCTGCTTATTTCATTCTCAATGCCTGATGAGAACACTCCTCCTGGTTCTGACAGTAGAGTCAGTGCCCTGGGGCTTGGCAACAGGAAGAAACCATGAGTCACTTTTTGGCTTCCCATGTGTCATGTACAATTAATATCATGGTTCAGACATACTGGTGACCCTTTAATACATTATGGAAGACATTTTGGTCAAACGGTGCATGCCATGTGTAGTGTACAAGCCTTACTCACAAATGGTATTCTTTATATGAGTCAGGATGAGGAAGTTGCAGAAGAGTCCCTTACTGCCAAGTATTCCTATTCTGTGTTGCCCACCCCATTAAAACTGACACTTATGACATTTACCTCTCCAATGTAGGGCTAGAAAAGAGTATAGAGTATTTCAAAGGCTATTGTCTATTGTGCCTCATCTCTCAGACCATCTGATGGAGTCTTCTGACAAGGAGTTGATGTTTATGGCTGACTTGGTAAGTCTTTTCACAATGTCCTACCACTTTACTTGAGTTATTGGAGATTCAAAAGGGTATATCCACCACACAGTCTGATGGCACAAAGAGTTTGAAGGGTGTCATCCTAGATTGGATAACTCCCTGAGACATACCTCTGCATCCACCTCTTTCTCACAGCATCAAGACAAATTGTGGCTACCACCATTCTGTCACCGGAGGGCTTCTCTGCCCTGTTGGATTAGATTGGAGTGATCCAGAGTATGTTTATCCTTTGATAGATACATCATTACACTGATGAGCCAATAATCTAGGGTGCACCAAAAACTTTCTAGTGGAGAAATGGTAGTCTGTGGTGACCAATGGCCAATATTACTATATGCAAATAAATTGTACAATCCTGATGAACCTTGGGAAGGGCTTTTCAGAGGCCAGCTCCTAGTTTGGGTTTGTGCTCATTTATCCTGATGTTTCATTTTTTGCTTACTATGTTGGATACAGGCATTTAAACACATCTTCACCTTGCCAAGTTCAGTGGAGAAAGAGGTGAAAGCAACACGATCTGGTAATGCTCATATACATGGAATGACTCAGGTCACAACGGCTTCTCTAGCCTATGTAGCTACACAGGTATGTCTGATGTTTAAAGCCCTATCAATCCAACACTGAACATAATGGCAAGCTTCAATTTGCTCTATCTTCTTCATCGGTGTTCTGTAGGTCTGATACCTCGACAGACTCAGAACAGTTTTATGAGAGTGCCTTAGACTTTTTGGATGATCCAGAGGAGAACGATGAGGTTGGTGATCTACTGAACTGGTGGAATTGGTAGGTTCTTTTAAGCTATTTCCATCCTTAGTCTAACCATCAATATTTTTCTTGGCAGTCAAATACTTTCTAGCTATATCTGGTGTGAGTGTGGGGTGATAAAGCACAGTGCATTAGCCAATCTAAAGGAGAAGAGGGCACTGAAGCAAATGCAGAATACAAGGGGCTCATGAATACCAGCTATCAGCTATTTTAGATGATGTAGCAGGATGTACTAGTTTATCTCATGCTTTGGAATCAGCTAGGAAATGCAAGGACTGATCAGACAACAGCACAATTAGACCTGCTAGCATCTGTACCATTATGTGGTCAAGCTGGACATCATTCCTTATACCCCTGGCCCACAAAATACTTTCAAGATGGCCAATGACCAAGGGATGGCAGCATTGTTCTATTGGACACTGTTTGCCCAGTATGTTACCTATTTTAGCAGATTCAACTTTCTGATGGACATTGGCAAATTGTGAATTTCAGACAAAGGATGATTGAGAGATGGAGGTGTTGTATATCCAGGCCATCTTAATGGCACTGTTGTATATATTCTCAATCAACCACTGCCTGACTGCCATTGATCAACAGAGTCTTCCTGTGATTGCTGGTGGAATCCATAAGTTCCACCATCCTTTATAAATGCTGGGACTGCAGTTGAGTTTCTATCACTCTTTTACTAATTCCACAGATGCCTCTTTTCGCTACTTCCTGGTGCTTCTTAAATATATTTGCAATCAACCACTGCCTGGGAGCCACTGATCAGAACAGTCATCCTGTGATGGCTGGTGGAATTCATCAGTTTTACTGTCCTTTATAAAAGTTTGGACTCCAGGTAGATTTCTGTCACTCATCCACCAATTCCCCTAATCTATCATATTTCATATTCCTGGTCATCGTATTTTATATCTGTATACTGTTTGTTCAGTTTGTACCATACATTTGAGAAGATCCATTCTGTTTGCACTGGTGATTCGTGAATTTCGCCAGTGATACCATCCTTTAAATAACATTCCCAGAACATATATCAGAATTGTATATAAAGATATTTTATATATTTTAAGGCCATATACTGTACCATTTCGAATTATTCAGCCGTCACGGGTTGTTGGGATTATGTATACAAGAGTATACAGGCAAGCCAAGGCAGTTAACATGCCTAGGGAATATTGCCAGAATATGCTAAGTCATATTAACACATGTTTAACAGAGGTTAACACATGCAGAGACATATAGGGGAATCCACAGTTAACACATGCTACAGGATTAAACATCCTGCAGCATGTCTATCATAGGATAGGCAAGATATAGCCATGTCTATCATAGGCTATCAGAGACAGAGCCTTGGATAGAGTGTCTAAGACACACCCTGCAGGAAGTCTAGGACTTACCAAGCCATGATATCATATGTCACTATTATTGACACTGTTATAGGGGATATGACATAGTTACTCCACTATTAACTGGTACAGGGGTCTATTACAGAATACCTCCTTTATATATTATAGGAGTGCATTACACTATACCTCCTAACTGTGTAGTATAAATATTGCACATCTTGTAGGAGATGATAATAACATTCCTCCCTGTGGCAGACTCCCTCATACACTTGCCTTTGACATAAACTCAATACCTAAAAAACCTCGTCCTCATCTTGTGCTCAACTTCCTGATCCCAATACGTGTCACACCCATTTTTTTCTGACCCCGGAAATAATATTTTCTCGATTTTTCCGATTTTCTGAGATTTATCAAAAACGTGGGAAAGTCACATGTTGGCCGAATAATTTGAAATGGTACAGTATAGCCTGATCCTTTACCAGCCAAAACCCTGATGCTGACGCCGTGGAAGGAGAGCTACCCAGTGTGACGGTGCCCCCCCTCTCTAAGCTGGAGAGGACATTTTGTTATTTCTATTTTCCTTCGCACATATGTGTGAGTAATGGTATTTAATTTAATACTTCAATACATATGTTTATATCTATAAATGTGATTGAGACACAAGAACTGTAGGAGCACTTGCCGGGTGAATAGCTTCCACTCGCGGTTGCCGTCGTTTGGGTCTTGGGTATATATATTTTTTTTGATTGCTTCTTTTCCTCAACTAACTTATTTTATTATTTCATGATTTAGAACTTAAACTACTATTAACGACGGGTGCCTACACGCGACAACCCACGCACACGCACACGCACCCAAGGGGGGGGGGACTGAGAATGACACCCCACCCCCCATGGGTTGACGAAGACAAGGGGGAAGGGGAAATGGGGGAGCGACGACGAACGACACACCACTCGCCACCAGCCTCATGAGCCACTGCTGGTGGGGTGGATTGCGGGTGGAACGACAACACGACGAGAAGGACAGGAGGGGCAACAATCAGCCGTAACAACCATTCTGATGTATCATATCATTGTAATTACAACAAAGTGATGATGCAAAAATGACTGTAGTTACAAGTAGCCTATCTGTACAATAGGTGATGCATCATGCATCATCATGCATCAGATTCACAACATGCACCATCCTCCCATACACTGCCTGTTCCTAGCCAATGCACCACCCTTCCATACACCACCCTTCCGTGCACCACCCTTCTATGCACCACCCCTTCGGTAAATTGTAATTGCCACGTATATTTACCTAAAAATAGAACTAGTTTGTAGCTTGCACCATGCGGTGTGCATGTCAACGGACACATTGTCCGATATTTTGCCGATGTGTGTGATGGTGCAGATCATGTAAAAAGGTGCAAAATAAATGTGCGCATCATGGGCAACACACTGGCACAACCATTGTAATCTATATTTATTATACTATCTGTAGTTCTAACTAGTGAATCTGGGCTGACGGAGGACCAATTCAACTTCCCCCTTCAAATTCTGTTGGATTTGCCTAACGGCCGATGCAAGTCGACAGTCACGGACTGACGTCTAACACTGATCTGCTGTGCGTTCCTGAAGCAGAAGAAACCTGAGACTGTCAGGGAGTGTCATGGAGATATTAATCACTCTAAATATAGTATCGAATCTATCTTGATTCAGGTAGCCAATCAGCGAATGAATAAACTTCTGCTGAATATCTGATTTACATATTTTTGCGGCTCTACATGTACATATATTGCATCCAGGATGAAAAATACCTCGGAATAAGTGGTGGTACATAGCTGTTAACATAATGGGATACAAATTTTAAGTCAGCATGAAGAAAAGTGCTGAAGCAGTAGAAAAATATGAGTAACTGTACAATGATTCGGGTAAGCTTAAATGTTTGATCAATGTTCAAAGTTGTCCTGTGTGAACTTATTCAAGCATACAAAACTATGCTGAAAGATGATCATGGTTGGGACTTGGACTACCCTCACTTTACTTGTATGCAGATACTTTACTAGTAACTACTACTGATTTCCGTCCATTTTTCCGTTGTTTGTCTTCCCCACAGAACACGAAATACTAGTACTAGTAGCACCAAACCGCAACCATCGCTGCTCAGTCTGGAAGGCCCAGGCCAGCCAATGCGAGCACTGCTACTGCTTGCAGGACTTGTTGAGGGCCTTCTTGAAGTATGTCAATATGACAGATTGCAACAATTTTTTTTTGCTGCGTGCTCAACGCGTGCTCAACGCGTGCTACAATAATATGCTGAAACAGGTGTGATTTTACCACGAGTGACAATATGGTGTCTGGCATCTCATGGTTCGTTGATGTGCCGCATTTTCATGCTCATTGTCGGAGACGACGAGCGCGAACCCCTGTTAGTAATGAGGTAGTGTATACTAGTGTGCTTATGGTGTATACTAGATAACAATATTATTGACATGATAATTACTCTACAATGGGCGGAACAGCGTGCTCATTGTCTCTGACGATGAGCAGGTATGTTGATCAACGACCAACAATTACCCATGGGAGATAATCGACAAACGACTATACCGCTTTCAGTTTACGGTGTTTATTTTTAGATCTGTGCGGTAATATAGTGCATGCGCAAAGGTGGTGCATCAAAGGCCTGGGGATGGTGCATTAAATGGAGGGAGCATGGTGCATGGGGAAGGGATGGTGCATGGGGGGGAGGGATGGGGAAGGGATGGTGCATGGGGAAGGGATGGTGCATTGTATGCATAGACTGTGGTGTATTAAATTGGGGGCATTGTAATTACAATGGTTTTTGCATCATCATTTACTTGTAATTACAATACATTATGCATCACTCTGGTAGCTGGAGGTGCAACAATGTGCCCCCCCTTGCGACGGCCCACTCTCGACCCCCCGTAGACCCTGGTCTACAGCGGTGAGCAATCGCTCGTCGTTTGGGACCCGGGGCTTCTGTAGGGGCTGCAGAGGGAGCTAGGAAGCCGACAACAATAAGACTAGCCCCCCTCGCGCGACTTGCGCGAGGAGTGTTTTTATTCTCTTTTTTAATTACTTTATGGCCCCTCCCTCGTACCATGGGAGGGGCCAATTTTGTATTACTTTAGTCCTCCTCACGGTTAGTTTAATATATTCTTCTGTCTACGTACTTAAATAAAATAATGAAAGTCACTTACATAAAACATTACTGCATCTGGATTCTGCTGAAAGTGGTGGATCACGTGCGTGAGAGTAGACGTAGGACACTTCAAGAAGGCCACCTTTGCAGCACTCAACTCTGAGGTTTATAAATCAGGCTTGGCATTTCACGAGTGTGTAACATATCGGGTTGACTGGAAAAGCAGCAGCATGGGTAGTTGTTACATGAATGCGCAGGTGACATGTTGACGAGCTGGATGTCAGAGTGGGGGAGGCGTAGGTGCGGTAGTGACAATCCTAGGAGGGTGACGCAGTGTCTCGGGCTGGCGCTCATCAAACCCCTGTCTCAGGCCCTCTGTCCCCTTCTTACGCAGCTTCCCGGGCTTGGCATTATCATTCATCATAGCACCAACTTCGAACCCTCTAATTTCCGGCTGATAATAGGCAGCCACGTTGGGGATATGGTGTTCGGCTTTGCAGCATGCATCGCATCCTTGTAGAGTCTCGCACTGGACGGAAGTCAGACTTACCCCCTGGTTCTTAACATGAGGGGTCATCCGATAGCAATTACAGGTTCTCTCGGCGGCCGAAGTAATACCGGCCAAAACTGCCACGCAAACAGCAACTTGAATATGGAAACATTTCATCCTGTGTGATATGTAATGTTGGGGGCAATCTAGTGTCAATTTAAGCTGACTTTACCTGACCAGCAGTTTGAAGTCGATTGGTGAGCAATCGATTTAAGTAGAGTATGGGTAGAGAACACTCAGTAACAGTCTGCTGTGTCTTTATACCTGCTAAAATTTAGCCGGCCTGCAACACCATAGATACAGTACATCACTGCCTTGAGTTGTTATGGACTCCGAGTTGTCTCATCTGGTTTCATACGACCTCATTAGGGGAATTCAGAATTGACGCATTTGATCAATGATGGTCATTTCAAAATCAACCGAAAAGGTTCCCGCGTTTCAAAAAAGTTAAACCGCGAGGGGGTGCGTTATGCTCTTCCTTGCCCCAGCATTAGCAACCCACATCAGTGAATCGTGGAGAAAATGCTTTGCCAATTTGTTATTTGTATTTGTATATCCAACAATAGAGTCCCGTATTGAATTGGACCATTAGGGTTGTTCACAGTAGCCATTTTCGGGCCATTTTTGCTTCATTTTCAGTTTTCCATTTTTCAAAAATGAACTTTAGAATGAGTCAAGAATGACCCGAAAAATGATCATTTTTGCAGAATGGAGCACCCCCCCCCCATTTTACCAAAATGCCCATTTTCATTTTCATTTTCCTTAGATTTTCACGTTCCCTTTTTGTCGTTGTTTCAATCTCCGCTACGACAGGCTCAATCCGCTACATCATCGACGTATCATCCACCACCACCACCATCATTGACGCTACCTCCCTCATTCCTCTACCACCACTCCATCAACACCTGCCGCCATGCCTACTCCCACGCTGTCGAGAGCCGCATACTATTTTTTTTCACACTCGCGTCACCATCAGTCACCACGCGTCACCACATGTTGTGACTGCCAGCTCACCATTCAGAATCACCACCACCACCACCCACGACACCGCCTCCCTCCCTCCCTCTCCATCTCCATGAGGCCTGTGGCCCTATGGTAAGTATTTTTTATTTATTTAACTTATCAATTTTGTTTCAAAAGTAATAAATTTTATTTTTCAGTTTGGCATTTTCAACAACGACGGCCGCCCCCCTCACAGCGCCCCCTCGCCCTCCTATATCCTCCCTCCCCTCTTGTACTCCAACTCTATGGGAGCCGCAGGCCTCATCGTAAGTTTTTTTTACCTTATCAATTCTTTTTTAGCTAACAAAAAGAATAATTTCAGCTTTTCTATTTGTAACAACGAATGCCAGGTGTGCCGCCCCTCCTCCCCACTCAAATGGGATGTGAGGGGCCCGAAGGGGAATTGGATGGCCCCAGGGAGGTGCCGGGAGGCCAAGGAGCGGGGTACCAGCAAGGTGCGCCCCGAATCGCACCCCCCCTGTTCCTGCCACGTCACTGACCCTCCCCCCCCATGCTCCCCCCTCCTTCCCCCCTCCCTCTAGCAGCCCCAAACAGCCCCTCACACAGCCCTGCGAGCCCCTGCTTGTGGGGTGGGCGGGGGGCTTGGTTTTTGACGGGGGGGACTCCCACCCGACCTGCCACGCGGCACCTGCCCCTCGCCTGCGAGCCACTGCTTGCGGGGTGGTGGTTACCCCACGACAACACCGCCGCAAGCAACTGCTCGCGGGGTGGACCCCTACCCCGGCCGACGACGACGATGACGCATTGGGATGGAATGAGAATGGGGGGGGGGGGGGGATAGCCCAGCACCCGCCACCCACCGCTGCGAGCATTTGCTCACAGGGGGGGATTGGGTGCTAATGGCCACATCACCACCCCCTCTCTCCAATGACAATGATGAGGACAAGGACAAGGACCGACAACAACAGCACCCCCGTTGTGAGCCAACTGCTCGCAGCGTGGACATGGGGTGCTGAGGAGACGACGCGATGGGGTACCGGGGCAGTGGGCACGGCGTAATGGGGGTTGCCACAGCGCAACACAGGGGGAGCCACCACGACGGGGCCCGCCTTCTGCATGTGGCCCCTTTTTTATTCGTAGTTGTTTTTGTCAGTATGCAACGAATATACATGTTTATCAGTGCACATTGAACAATAAGTTAAGACTATGATAAGGTCCTAGTAGTACCATTTTAGTGAAGCTCGAGAAAAAAAATATCACCAAGTCCTTTAAGGTGGAGTTTGAATGTGCCGAGTACTTGCCAGCACTGCCAAAGACCATGTAAAATGCATTCTTACTTCATTTTTGTGATTTTTGCTTTCCAGGGTGTTCACAGTAGCCATTTTTTGCATCATTTTTCGTTTCATTTTTTGCATCATTCTGACAATTCTTCTGCCAAACACGCGAAAATGATCCAAAAATGAAGCCAAAAATGAGCCAAAAATGTTTACTGTGAACAACCCTATTAGACTATCATGAGGAACTAACAGTAGGGAATAACTAACCTGTTCTCGAAAGACTATCGGGGCATGTTGAATGACTATCCACTGCGGCACTGTGCTGGGTTGCACAGCATCCCGTTTTGGAATTAGAATGTTCCGACATCACCCGACGCGAAAAGCAATGAATTCGTCGTTGTCGTCGTCGACTTGCCTGGAGACTGTAACAGCTAATAGGTACCCTAAATCTTGTAATGCTATACTAGTTGGGAGTTTACATTAACACAAAACAAAGTACTAGGTCGAAATACCCATTACAATGTTGATGCAGAAGGATACAACTCCTCCAGTTGGGCATCGAGAAGGTCAAGATCTACAGCAGGCAAGTTGAAAGGAAATGGTAGAGTGGTGTCATAACCATCGAGTAGGGCAGGATTGGGATCCATTCTACCGATAGCAGGTAGAGTTTGTGAATAGACACCCTGTTGAGGTCTCTGCCTTGGTGTTTGACGGCACAACGAAAGGGGGTGGCGATAGTCTCGGCTGTGTGAATGTGGGGGTATCACGAATGTTGAAGTCGCCGAAGTCGTGCAAAACATGTTTGACAGGCCCAGGGGTGCCGCTGGTGTCCCTGACATCTTCTGTTGGTTTTCGTTAGGTTTGCTGCCAGCGTATAGTATAGAGAACGGAGTGCTCGTACTATTAAATAGCCCATGGATAGCTGGTATCGTGACGCTGTCCAACGTTTGTGCTGCTACCCTATTGTGCCGGGGTGTGCGACCAGCCTCCTTCTTTTTCTCGTTCAACTCCTTCAGTTGTGCTTTGAGATCTTTTTGTGTTCATGTAGTCATTGCGATGCGATCGCGTACTTCATCGATGTCGTTGTCTATGGCCTTGTGTGTATCACGCCGACGAGCATTATGGTTTTGACGACTGATGGTGCGGCTGAGTCGGGAAATTTCACTGTTGTTGATGTTAGGAAGGATACAAGCATCACTAGCGGCGACGATTGAGGCAGCCACACGAGTGTCCATTGTCCTTGCTCTGTATACATATTGTCAGTCATTCAAAATCCACATAGGAAATTGACAAACCGTTGAATTGCTTCAATGGGCAGAAGGTTAATCTGCGTTTGGCGATTGGTTCCAGCATGTGCAGTCTCGACAAGATTGGTGTGGTGTGGTGTAGTATCCCAGTAGCCATTTGGCATGCGTGAAAGTGTTTTATTGAAACCAGGAAGCAACCATGGATATGAGACCTTGTGTCCATACCAATCTGTTGGAAATTATTATGATGATCCAGAGTTTGAACTTGTGCACATACTTCTCAACTTCTCACTCGGATGATTTGCACAGAACTTATGCCAGGCATTGATATCGGAAGGTGACTCAAGCGCCCGAAATTTATTGAGGTACTCAACAGTTTCAGCACCGAGTACGTCAAGGAGGTCACCTGTGCGTCTGCATGTTATGACTTATTAAGTACTCGGATACTGATATACTTATTCAATGACCACGCACCGCTCAAAATGGACCGTGCAAAGTTTGATGATGAATTGCACCAAGATGTCTGGCTCAGTCTCGTAGATCCCACTTACCACTGAATCATTCATTCGCAGTCGAACCAAGGCATCACCCAAACCTTGAACTTGAGCAGCCTCCATGTCAAGAATCAACGCTCAAATATTGCCAGTCACATCAAAAGCCTTGAATTTGAGTGGATGCCCAGTGGCCTTTTCAATTGACGTGAAGAAGGCTTCAAATACGTAGCCGAATGCCTCCCGAGTTGATGCATTGCAATAGATTCGTGCGACGGTAACACCTAGGACCAGAAAGAATCATATTGACACTCACAGCACGATCATTATACAGCTCAGACCTACGTTCATTTGTAGCACGGTGCCAAATGACAAATTCGAGCTCATCCAAATCCCCATGAACTCGTTTGAATGAGTAATCACCAACGAGATAAAGAGCATTGTATATCAGGCCAGCAAGTGTTGGGTTCATCGTCACCACAAGATGAATATTCTCCTCCATTCGAAGATGCCACAGGTATCACTCTGTGGGTTGGAGTTTTTGGTCTTGCTCGTATAGGTCAACAATCCCTGAAATTTCATCAACATCAGCATCAGAATCAAAGATTAATCGTATTGTACAGTGTACTACTCACCTTGCCACCCAAGACCAGCTGGTGACTTTTCATCTTTCTTTTCCCATATTTTTTCATGCAAAACCTTTTTGTTTTGAAATGCGCTGTGTTTGGCACTCAACGTCGACCCCAAAATTGCAATTGTTGTGGGTGCTGAAAAGGACTGAATTGTTGTATTCTCAACACGAAATTGTAATGACTGACCATTATCAATCCTTCCTGCTGTTGCCCCAGTGATTCCAAATGCTTCAAGACAGTGCCGAAGATCTTCCTTGGCTTCATGGGTGGGCTTTTCCTCTGGCCAGGGTGGATGCGAGTGCTGTCCTTCAAAGATCACGACTACTTTAGGTTTGGCAGGTTCCTTTGATGTGTAAACAATTTTCTTGACTGGGCATTCGTGTCGAATCAATTTAGCCGAGACCAAAAACCCATTGCAAAAGTGTGTATGTTCTGCCCAATTGTTTTATGTTAACATGTTATTCATATTTTAAAAAGGCTGAGACATGGATTACTGACTACAATACTTCTGTTTTCCGTGACGGGGATGAATGAATGTAGAGCATCCACCCTCATACTCAGAGAGACATAAGGTGTCAATGCGCTCGTTATTTACAAGCTGTAGCAGGATGCCCTCATCAACCCAGGATGGAATTGGTACGTAGAGGTGCTCCCATTTTTCAGCTTTACCCCAGTCTGTACAACCAACAAAGTGGCGTTTTCCGTCAGCTGAAGGGGGCTATACACCATATTGTCATTGACCAGCCCATTATTGAATGTCGAGACATACTTTTTTCAATGGCTTTACAACAATGGTGCCAGGACACCCCTTCTTCTTGCATTCTAAAACCGTTGATCAAGCGATAAAACCTTAATACATTGAGGATAATCAGTACTGGAAGTTGATGATGAATAACACGAGGTGATGACAGACGTTTCAGTTGCTGAGAGAACAGTGGAGCCATCAGCTTCATTTCGGCGTTGCTCAGCCTGAAAGATCTCCTTCATTTTGGACATATCCTCTGCATCCTTTCGCTCGTAACCCTCCAATAGTCCTGGGTCAAACAGTTCACATTTGAGGCCCCCATTGCAGAGATGAACCGAACGACGCACTGGAAGATTGTCGAGAAGTGCCAACTTTACATCTTGAGAGGTACTGCCATTTGTACCACATCCCCAAGAATCTTGATCCTGTTCACCATTAGCAGCTAGAATTGTCCATCTGAAATCATGACGTACCTCAGCCTTCAAGAATGTGTCAAGTCCTTTGGGCTTTCCAGCTGGTAAATCCACCGTTGCTAATGCCCGAGCATCCTCACTAAAATCAAGAACATAAGCTGTATCAGATGTGGGCACAGGCCAATGCTTAGGAATGCCACTGAGGTGCTCTACAGCCTCAACCTTCGTCTTCCTTGTCACAACAATCCTGCCAGATCCATCCCTCGGAATGTTGTCGGCACTTGATTCAGACGGCTGGACACCATGAAGAGCTGGCTTGGCATCGGGGCTTGGCATTGTGATGGTTGGTCGCTCCATCTTGACAACAGTAAGACTGTGACTGGGCTTTTCATCATCGCTAGAATCAGGGACTTCGATGACCTCGATAACTGATGAGTGGCGCTTGGAGGGGCGTCTGTCTGCTCCATCCCCTGCCTTTGCTGGACGCTTTTTGGACTTGGGAACATGCTGAGATGTGAGGTTTGGTGGTTTTGGTTCAGAATCACTGTCATCCGAGATGACGATGACGTTGAGCTTGTGCTGGGTTCTGGAGTCAAGAATAGGCTGAATTGGCTCGGAATCACTATCCTTGATCCCGATGATGGATGTCTTGCTGCTCTACAGGTTGAGTGAGCTGTTTCAATGGGATTCACGAGGACATACCCTTCCGAGCTGGACTTCCCAATCATATCCCGGAGATACTCATCAAACTTTTCCAAAGCCACCCAATTCTCTGCATTTGAAGCACTGTAGTGCTTGTGGTTTGCTATCTCAGGTGGCAACTCTGTGGTTCAAGCCGTAAATTCAATGATCATGTGGTAGAGAGTCTCAACGCACTCAAATTCCTAGTGAATGGCAGGGGTAACCCATGGGTATTTTTTTGCTACCCTTACCCTTACCCTCCAAAACCCTTACCCTTGAGCAAGGGTAAGGGTTTTGGAGGGTAAGGGTAAGGGTAGTCAAGGGTATGAGGGTATGCAAAACCCTTGAGGAAATGATGCAAGAGCTCATTGAAAAGTATGTCTCTATGATTGCAAAAGATAATTTCCTACATTATTGATGTATATTTCTGCTTCTGGTATATTAAAAAACAGAAGGCAGTAGTGTAGTCAATCTAGTTTAGTGCTGGTATTAATAAGACAACTTGTAAAAAGCTGTTCAACAGACTGGGAGCATCATAGAAATGATCCCAGTTCAATGATTAAGTCATCTATCCAATATTCAAGGGTTATTATGCTTTTCAGATTCTAACTCTGTATACCCTTATACCCTCCTCAGGGGTAAGGGTATATGGAGGGTATGGAAATTCATACCCTTACCCTTACCCTCACATACCCTTGGCCTATACCCCTAGGGGTTTGTAAACCCTTGCCATTCACTAACCATTCCTTGTATGCCATCAAGCTCTTCTCGGTTGCTCCTCGAAGGATCCTTCGAACATGCTCACCAACCATTGCTGCAGCAGATGAGTTGGGGCCAGGGAAGGGGAATAGGACACACAGGCATTTTCGACGAAGCGTAGTTTTTCACTGTGTTGCCATGACCAAAAAGGAATGATGGTCTGATCTGCCTCAATATATGCTTATTGCGCCTCAATGTACATCCGTCGTTCATAAAAACTCATTGCAATAGTGATTCGATTCGAAAATTGCGCCCTGGAAAAAAAAATAGTGATTCGGATGTCCAGACCGAATAGCTGAATAGCTACATAGTACTAAAGTTGTAGTACCTCCCCTTTATGTAATATCATCATAATATTTTTCCTCCATTTGTAATTAGATCTGAGTCTCAAGTGGGAGACATTTATACAGAAAGTCAAGCATACTGTTTTCAAGCATACATCACATTTAATCAGATGTCAGGGTTTAGATAATTTCATCCTTCTTGTAACATCACTGTAATATTATCCCCCTATTTATAATTAGATGTCAAGTAGGAGACAGTTAGTACCACACTGAAAAGTGATATCACAATTTTTGATGATTTCACCTTTCGAGTAACATCCCATGATATTTTCTCTTCTTTTGTACTTAGCTCTCAAGTAGGAGACATTTAGCACTGAATTATAGAATGTCCAACATATTGTTTTGAAGCTTATACCACACTGGACATTGACCACAATTTTAGATAATTTAACTTTTCAAGTACTAGTAACACATTTTTATTCCATTCTTGATTAGGTATCGTTGTAGGCAGTCCATGTGGATTAGAATTCATTCAAGTCCATCACACTCTGCTAGTCATTGATTCCAAAAGACCCATTGCAGGACATTTTAGTATGACAAATTGCTGGGGCCCTACCATGCACGACAACCCTCTGCATTCCACCTACCCATCTCAACCAGAGGCACAGATGTCAACCTCCATGTCAACCTCCTCCATTTCCATATAACCTCCAGCCACTGGAACTCTCTGCCCTTCCTCCACTGCCCTCCATCCCATGGTGCAGTCCCTGTACTGGGGGAAGTTGGCATTGAGCATGGTGGCAGGATAGACAAGAACTGACACAAGACTGTATTGGGATTAGGTCTTTGAGAGCAAGTGGGGGATCACTCAGACGAAGTAGTGAGTGTGTGGAACAGGCAGGGGATGTCTATTCATCTCCTACAAAGTGTGGAATATTTATACAACACTGTTAGGAGGTATAGTGTAATATACTCCTATAATATATTAAGGAGGTATTCTGTCATAGACCCCTGTATCAGTTAATCTTGGAGTAACTATGTCATTTCCCCTATAACAATAGTGTCATAGTACCTCCTATGATATCATGGCTTGGTAAGTCTGAGACTTCCTGCAGTATGGGTCTTAGACACTTTATTCAAGGCTCTGTCTTGGATAGCCTATCATAGACATGCTATATCTGTTTCACTGTGCAGCATGTGTTAACTGTGCATCCCCTAATAGTCCTTACATGTGTTAACTCCTGTTAAACATGTGTTGATGACTTAGCATATTGGGGAATATGTCCTAGCCATGGTTACTGCCTTGGCTTGCCTGTATGCCATATCCCAACAGACTGTGAATCTGGATTCAGACATATCAGAAGAATTCTGTGACACAACCAAAGAGCCAGGAAAGGACAAAAGGGTGGAGGACTGGTAGGGGGGAGAGAGGGTATGCACAGCAATGACACCAGTCATGGTGACAGGAATGACAGATTTCTGTAAGCCTGCGACCAGACTCACGACACAAACATGCACAGCCACCACGAACATCGGCGAACATCGGCACACATTGATGCTTACAATGGCTACACAGCCACCCTGAACATCGGCGAACATTGGCGAACTCATATACCAACTTACGCTCGATGCGGCCACTTTCCAACACGGTTTCAAATCTCATATATATACCATCTTTTTTTCCTTTGTTGCCCCACTCTTTACCTTGTGCAACAAAGGTATAGTTTACCGACCTTCTTATGTATCTTAGACTGACTCTTTACCTTGTGCAACAAAGATAACGTGATCCTGTCTTACTGTCTGACTTAGTGAGGCTACCTAACCAGGCAGCCTTTCACTTTTTTTTTGACACCGACTGCGTCTTTCAATACCTGACGAACCCACACTGTCTCGGCAACCCTCTACCTCGATTCCACTCCTCACCAGGAGTGCGAGAAGAAAGTTGCAGGACCCTGGCCAACCTGCCAAACTACAGATCCTAACGGACACACACCGACGCCCCAAGCCAAACAGGTGTCTCTACCACTGCCCCCATCACCTAGTACTGACTCGTCTACTGACGAAAGTGCACCTACCACAGCCACCTCCCATTGCAACTACCAAGCTACCTTACCTGCTGCCCGAATTGCCATGTCACCAACCACACAACCCCTTGCTGAAGTCAAGGTCACGAAGATGAAGGAATGCCCAATGCTCACTGCGGGCAGAATCACCCCACTCATCATGCAGTCGTGGACCCTTGCATGCAAACGATACAAGAAGCATGGTGGGAAGACCAGCACTGAAATTGTCAGTTACGTTGCTGAGGGGATGTTTGAGCCGCGCCTCGTTTCTTGGTATCAGGCAGATCAAACTCGGATTGATGCCCTCACCCTGGATCAGTATCTCACTGAGCTGGCCCAACTGGTCCTCGAGAAGAACTGGTCCTATGACATCCTCGAAACCATCCTCTCCACAACCCAAGGCAACCGGGAATTTATGGATTGGAAAATAGAGGTTGAGAACCTCAACGCAATCCTCACCACCTCAGCGCCAAGCAAAGCACTCACCAAGGACCAGCTCAAGGTCCAACTACAATCCAACCTACACCCGGACCTGAGGCTCAATCTAAGCCTTGAACCAGTCCTAGCCACTGATCTCGCTACCTGGGCCTTTGAGGTTAAGGAGCGGGATGACCGTATGCGGGCTGAAAATGCCCGGACCCAAAAGATGATTGATGCCTCGGCCGCTGCCCGCACTGCACGCCGAGGTGAAAAAAAGGATCTCCTCTCCCGCCTCACAGATGCACCTTTGACCTCCCATGCCTCTACCTCTACCCCCACCAGCCGAACTAAGAAGGCTGAGAGAATTCGCCTGCCGGCCCTCACCGAGGCCGAGAGAACCCTCATCCGTGACCACAATGGATGCACCCGGTGCAGGAAGCTCAACGTTGGGCACACCTTCACCAACTGTCCAATGGTTGCAACTAACTCATGGCCTGACCCGGTGACCTACATGACCCTCACAGCGCCAGCCCAAAACATGGCAATGGCAGCCGGACACATCTCAGATTCTGAAACAGACTCGTATGTCCCTTCCCCTGTCAATGTCCCCCTCACTGTCCCACAATTATACACCAACCTCTTTGCTACTGGCCCCCTCATCTCCGAATTCCCCATGCCAGTCCAACCACTAATTGACGTTGGATCGGCCTGCACAGTGATTAGCCTGGAGCTTGCCGAGAAACTTGGTCTCCGACGATATCGTCTCCCTGCCAAGGAGAACAACATGTCCTCCTTATCAATGCTGCCACTTGTCTCGGAGGAGTATGTGAAACTAGACCTCAGCTCTGAACGGGGGATATGGAAGTCAGGAGTACACAAGATGAAAGTAATTAAGGGGCTACCATTCCCCATTATACTAGGAATGCCATTTCTTTCATCAGAACAGATCCTGATAGACCCACATGAGCGAACGGCCATTGACAAACGCACAGGCTATGACCTCCTAAACCCCCCCCCTCTCGCACCTCAGGATTGGAACACAGCTGCAAACATCGGCGAACAGCACAGCCACCGATGCCAAAGAAAGTTCGGGCACCCAAGCCTACCACTCTCGAGCAGACCGGAGCACCAACACTTGCTGGTTACCTCCTCCCTGGCCCCATCATGGCTGCTGTTCGAGACCGCATTGAAGGCCTCGCATTCCAAGAGGTCCTCAAAGAAGCAGACCGGAAAATGAAACAAAAATATGCCGACCGCTTCCCACTCCGACTCCCAGACAATACCTCTGAAGTCCCTGGACACATGTTCCACCGCATCCGGCTCAAAGACCCCACCAAGGTCAATAATGGCAAAGGATATGCAGCACCAAAGAAATACCAAGAATCTTGGAAAAGATTACTTGATGACCACCTAAAGGCTGGCCGAATACGACCATCTTCATCAGAATATGCCTCACCAGCATTCTGTGTCCCAAAATATAAAGCTGGCGTCCCTGACTTAACAGTCGACCCCCGCTGGGTAAACGACTACCGGTCTCTCAACAGTAACACTGTCCGAGATAACTTCCCCCTACCTCGCATTGATGACATACTCGCCGATTGCGGGAAGGGAAAGATCTTCGGGAAGATGGACATGACTAACTCCTTCTTCCAAACACGGGTACACCCTGACGACATTCACCTCACTGCTGTAAGAACGCCGTGGGGACTCTATGAATGGACTGTCATGCCACAGGGTGGATGCAATGCCCCTGCCACACACCAGCGCCGAATGACTGACGCGCTCCGAGAACACATTGGAAAAATTTGCCATGTGTACCTCGATGACATTATCATCTGGTCACAAACCATGGAGGAACATGAACGAAACTGCAATACAGTCCTTCAGGCCCTCCGCAAAGCCAGCATCTATTGCAACCAGGTGAAATCCAGCCTGTTTGCCACTGAGTTATGTTTCCTTGGCCACATCATCTCTGGGGCTGGGATCAAACCTGACCCACACAAAACCGACCGTATTGCAAACTGGCCCCAACCAACAACTGCCACCAATGTCCGAGGTTTCCTAGGACTAACCAGATACATTGCCACCTTCCTTCCAGCACTTGCAGAATACACGAGTGTCCTCACCCCCCTCACTACCAAGGAATGTGACCAACGATTCCCCACATGGACCCCAGAACATCAGAATGCATTTGACCACATCAAACAACTTGTCCTCAGTGCTGACTGTCTCACCGTAATTAATTACGAAGACAAAGCATCAAACATCTATGTCACCACTGATGCCAGTGACCGCCGGACTGGGGCTGTGTTAAGCTTTGGAAAAACCTGGGATACATCCCGGCCAGTTGCCTATGACTCCTACCAGCTCAATGACGCCGAGAAGAATTATCCGGTCCATGAGAAGGAGCTTCTTGCCATTATCAAGGCATTGAAGAAATGGCGATCCCACCTGCTTGGTGCACACTTCGAAGTTTTCACTGACCACAGAACTCTTGAGTACTTCCAATCGCAGAAGGAGATGTCGAGACGACAAATGAGATGGTCGATGTATCTTGCAGACTTTGACTATCAAATCACCTACATCCGCGGCGAAGACAACACCGCTGCTGATGCCCTATCCCGCATGCCTGACACTGTGCCTGATGCCTGCCTTGCGGCCTGTGCAATGGCACACACACGTAATGCACCCAAAACCCCAGTTGCCGGCATACTCAATATTGCCGCTGACCAATCCCTACTTGACGCAATCATTACCGGCTATGAGACTGATGATTTTGCCAAACAACTCACCAAGGACATCAATATGGGGAGCATCGAAGGGGCAACCCTCACCGATCAACTCCTTTATGTTGGCCGCCGGCTGGTGATCCCACAAGATCTCCGAGTCCGTGAACTCCTTTACAACCTTGCCCATGACACTCTGGGCCATTTTGGCTTTGACAAAAGCTATGAATCCCTCCGTGGCTCCTACTACTGGCCAAACATGCGTCGGGACCTGGAGAAAGCATATATCCCATCATGCTCTGAATGCCAGCGCAATAAAACCCGCACTTCCAAACCCACTGGTCCCCTACACCCCCTACCAGTTCCTGATGACCGTTTCGACACTGTCGCACTGGATTTCATCGGACCACTCCCCGAGGAGGATGGAAAGGACACCATACTGACCATGACTGACCTTCTTGGTGCTGACATACGCATTGCCGGTACCCACTCCACATACACTGCCGCCCAAGTTGCCGTTGTCCTTTTTGATGAATGGTACTGTGAAAACGGCCTGATGCTCCATCTTATCTCTGACCGAGATGCTCTCTTCACTGCTGAACTTTGGATGGCCCTCCATAAGCTCACTGGTGTAAAACTGAAGATGTCAACTTCTTACCACCCTGAGACCGACGGCAGCAGTGAACGGACCAACAAAACTGTGAACCAAGCCATCCGGTACCATGTTGACAACAACCAGAAGGGGTGGTTAGCCAAACTCCCTCGTGTGCGTTTTGCTATTATGAACACCGTGAACTCATCCACTGGTTTCTCAGGCTTCCAACTGAAGTCTGGACGATCCCCCCGAATCATCCCTCCAATCGCACCACTCCCTAGTAATGCCACTACCGAACAAACTACCGCACATGACATAATATCCCGAGTCACAATTTGATGTCCAAGAAGCGCAGGACAATCTCCTTGCTGCAAAAATCAGACAGGCATACCATGCCAATGAACATCGGGCACCAGAAGATGTCTATGAGATTGGCGACCTTGTCATGCTCTCCACAGAAAACAGGCGCCGGAACTACAAACGCAAAGGAAAAATGCGTGTTGCAAAATTCATGCCAAGAAATGACGGCCCCTACACCATCACACACACCTTCCCTGAACGCTCAGAATATACACTAAAACTCCCAAACAACCCAAACACCTTCCCTGGTTTCCATGCCCACCTACTCAAACGATACATCCCGAACAATCCCCTCCTCTTCCCTGACCGTGAGCCTGCCCGGCCACGACCCATTGTTACTGAAGATGGCACTGAGGAGTGGTACATTGACAAGATTGTGGATGCTCGCCGATGTGGACGAGGTGTACAATACCTTGTCCGCTATGAAGGATACGGGAAAGAACATGATGAGTGGCGCCCTGGTTCAGAAATGACTGAGACAGATGCACTTGACAGATGGGAAGCTGAGAATGGAACAGAGGTTTGACACCCTCACAATTTTTTTAGGTGGGGAGGAGTGTAAGCCTGCGACCAGACTCACGACACAAACATGCACAGCCACCACGAACATCGGCGAACATCGGCACACATTGATGCTTACAATGGCTACACAGCCACCCTGAACATCGGCGAACATCGGCGAACTCATATACCAACTTACGCTCGATGCGGCCACTTTCCAACACGGTTTCAAATCTCATATATATACCATCTTTTTTTCCTTTGTTGCCCCACTCTTTACCTTGTGCAACAAAGGTATAGTTTACCGACCTTCTTATGTATCTTAGACTGACTCTTTACCTTGTGCAACAAAGATAACGTGATCCTGTCTTACCGTCTGACTTAGTGAGGCTACCTAACCAGGCAGCCTTTCAATTTCATCATTTTTATTACCTTGCACCAATGCCTGTCCCAACATAGAACATAATTAGTCAAGTTGGTAATCCTTATATTCCTCTGCTGTGCTCAGGTAGACTGGAATACTCACAAGTAAAGACAATGGTGCCTGTGCAGCCCTGTGGCATAGAATTTGTTCAGTGTTAGTTTAGGGGTAATAAGCAAAGCTGACCGTAGCACTGAAAAAGGGAGCATATGCAGGACTGCATTGGGCTCTTTGGAAGCCCAGTTCAAGCGGTCAAGGACAGATTCAAGGGATTGGCACTTGTATGGGGTGGCAGTGAATGCTTTCACAGGAGTGATGGAGGCCAGGGCACAGTCAACGAAAGGTAATGGTAGCAGTTTCACTGCACTCAGAGGCAAAGAGGGGTGGGGAAAGGGACTGGGAGAGGGCCTGGACGAAGGTAGGGAGGGGGACTGCAGAGAGGATGGTGAGGGTCACAGCCTATGAGTGGATGAAGGCCAGAACAAGGCAGGTGAAGTGAGGGATGTGGCAGATTGTATGCCATATGTTTCTCTGTGGTGGATTGTTAGCAAGTAACAGTGTAAGTGGTGAGAGGAGAGCTGACCTGGTGAATGAAGCCATGAGGCTGCCAGCGCTGAGGGGCCCCTGTTCACTGTCGATGGACTCAACTGAGCCCTGCACCCATCCTGGTGCTGAACCACTCCATCTCCTTTTGGGTGACTGCCCTGTAGACCATTTTTCAGAGTGCCATGACTTTCCTTTCACCAATCCATATCTACAGGCTGGAAGTGCTGTGGAGGAGCATTTATATATGTATCATAGGCAAGCACAGAACATAGCAACAAGGGAAGTAAGAAGGATACAGCCAAAAACATTTAATGTCTCCACTACATGAATCCTGCACAAAATAAATAAATATGTGAAGGACAAGCAGATATAAAACCAACAACAACATGGCCACCAGTCTTGCAGTGCCACTTTCCCCATGCCAGCCTGATGGTCTGGAAATACTGTCAATACTGAAGACCTAATGACAGAGTGGACAACACACCTCACACTTGCCCTGTTGACACCCCAATTGCCTAACCTCATTCTCACAAAATGCAGATAGATTTGGACTTCTACAAATCTCCATTTACATAGCTTAGATGCATAGAGAGTGTTGACCAAGATCTCCTGAAGTGCCATCATGATTAATGGATGATATGGATGTGATCTGAGATGAAAGGTGTTGGAATTATGTATACAAGAGTATACAGGCAAGCCAAGGCAGTTAACATGCCTAGGGAATATTGCCAGAATATGCTAAGTCATATTAACACATGTTTAACAGAGGTTAACACATGCAGAGACATATAGGGGAATCCACAGTTAACACATGCTACAGGATTAAACATCCTGCAGCATGTCTATCATAGGATAGGCAAGATATAGCCATGTCTAACATAGGCTATCAGAGACAGAGCCTGGGATAGAGTGTCTAAGACACACCCTGCAGGAAGTGTAAGACTTCCACAGCATATCTATAGGGGAAATGACATAGTTAATGTTCCATTAACTATTACAGGAGTCTATGGCTTCATCCCTCCTTTATATATTATAGGAGTACATTACAATATACCTCCTAACTGTGTAGTATAAATATTGCACATCTTGTAGGACTCATAGGAGATGACAATAACATTCCTCCCTGTGGCAGACTCCCTCATACACTTAGCTTTGACTTAAACTCAATACCTCAAAAACCTCGTCCTCATCTTGTGCTCAACTTCCTGATCCCAATAAAAGGTGAGTTTGTTATTGTGTTGACTGTCAATATCATGTCTGTAAAATAAGATGAAGTAAAATACAATCCCTAGGCCACACCCACTAAGCCGCTCTTGCTGCCTCCAAGCTGAAACTCCTTGCCCTCACCCTTGGTGTGCTCTCCCTGCTCCTTGGCACACTCCTCCTGCACTACATTGCTGTCACCCTCATTGGCAAGCACACTCCTGTCTCATGGTTTAGCACCATGCTGTACATCCTTGCCACCAGGGTGGGCCTGTAATCCCACCTCATGGACTGCATGCTACAACGCACAGGGAACCTCTACACGGCGGTGCACTGCATGGACATCCCTGGACTTGATGGCAAAAAGATGCTGGCATGGACAAAGGTGGGCCAGGTGAGCAGGAGGGTGCATGTGCTGCATACATTGATGAGCTGGTCAGCAGTTACTCTTAAACAGTCCCATATAAAATTGAATGGGAAAAGCCTCTGTGAGGAAGTAGGTCATTAAATAGATAGTCTAATGTTCGCTAAAAGTCAATTATGAGCATAACCAAGATATAATTTAAACCTTGAGAGCACAGGGAGGTACTAAGTTGGACAGCAATGTCTTGTCACCAGCCAAGGCTTGTACATCAAGAAAGATCAGGGCAGATTTCCTTCAAACAGTGAATAGTTATAAGGAACACAACATGACACCCATTAAAAAAGATTGTTCTCCCACCCCTTCCATACCGCTTGAAGTGGGGACACATGTCTGGAGGTTTCTACAACAGATAATACCATCTTTGAGCCCCCTTGGATTGGAAGGGTTGTCCATCTTGCCTTTCAATAGCTTTCTTTTGCTCCAGTTCACAGGCTTTTGCCAACTTGGTCAAGGGTAAGTAAATTGATAGGTATGGAATGGGTATGCTACACACCTCCTGATAGAACTTGTCCTGAATCTCCAATATTGGTTCTACCAGCCCCAAGGCTTCCTCCATCTAGGTGGAATAAGTTCACGACCATGTGCAGTATCCCCACCCTTGAGTTGGCAAGCTCAACCACATTGAACTATTCAAGAAACAGCTGGTGAATGATAGACAAACTTGTTGACCAGTAAGGTGACCAGCACCAGCTGGAAACTGGGAACACAGCACTCTATATTGCATGGTTATCCAGGAGCAAATTATAAGAAAAGAATAGTAAAGATAACAGTGGGTCATGTATGTTCATTGCAACTGAACACAAAAGAATTATTCAAAGCAATCAAGGCAAGCAAGCAGGTATAATGGCAGCATGTCCAAAAAAGCAGAAGAAAGAATCAGTATAGAAATGAGCTATGGCATCCTCAAGCAACAACACATCAGATTCCCCATAGTCCTGGATGGACTCCCAAGATTTAAGCAATATCGACAGTTTCAGACCATCCCACTTTCTAATCATGCTCTGGAGTCTCAGCAGGCAAGGCAATCAGGAGTGCCAGTCATGAGATTGTATGCTGGACCTTGCCTTGTCAGGATCTGCCACCACCAGTAGCAACCCAATCTGGAGGCAGTCTTGGATGGACCCTTGATGCTCCATCTCATCCCAATTGACATGTCCTAATTGCTTGTCCAATGCTAGGAGCTCGAAAGGAAAGTTGAGTTCTGTGATTTGCCACAGTATCCATTGAGCCTCAGCATCATCAAGTGGGGCAGGTGCAGCTGCAGGTGACACCTCATTGATGTTGATGCCTAGGTCATCAATTGCAGAGCCAAGAAGGCAATGGGCATGTTGTGAAATATCTAGCATGGTGCATTTCATTTGCAGCAATAAAAGTGCCAGGCTCTGGAAATATGTATTTCTGGTCATTGGGGGATTGGTACCTATGATCCACCCAAGCAGGGTTTTGGTCCACTGCCACCAAGGCCATGGTCCATGAACTTATGGGCACTGGTGCAATAGAGCTGCTTGTGATAGGCTGAAACTTGTCATGGTTAAGATTACTGTAGTTGTTTTGGCGACCTACAATGACAGTAAGTAATAGGAAGAGAGAAAGAGATTGAGTAATCTTACCTGTTCTGTGTCCACCGGTTATCCTACTTTTCTTCAAAAGATGATTTTGAGACTGAGTTCCAGAGCGGATGGATGATGACTGGCTGCTGGGCCCAGCAACAGGCTGGCAACCAGACAGATGAGAGGGAACCATGGGAAAAGATGGGGAGGTTTGGTGGGTGGTAGGGCCACTAAATGGGTCAGGAAAACATAGGAAGTTGCAGGCATAGTGGTGAATGTTACTAGTACACGGTATTTTTCAAGCGATGTAAAATGTTTTAGGTTGCCAGAGGATATTGCCAGTCTCAAAGGTGATTTTGTATGCATGTCTTGCTGGAAGACATCCTTCCCTGGAATGCCATATAAGGTATCTCCTTTTGTTTCTTTCATATTTTTACTATTTGTCTCAAATGATGGCAGGGTCTGTTGAGCCAGACAAAACCCATTGTTATCTCTGGCCACTCATCTGTAAGATCCATGTTTCTCTCGCTCAAGTGACATACAGTCAATAGAGCACCTTGAAGATGGTCTACTCCCTGAGCCATACCTGTACTCTGAGGCTTAACAACTCCATCCTGATTGCCATCATCTCCATTTGAGTGAAGGGGCCCCGCAATGATGGGGACATGCCTTGCATGGTGTTCGAACAGATTGCTCTGTATTATCCCTTTGACAGTCTGGCTTTCTTCCATGCCATTGAATTTGACCTCAAGAAGTCAACAGGCACAAGGAGATATTTAGGTGATATCAATAAATTGTTGACACTTCTTCAACCAGATGTCAACTTGAACATTCTGTGCTACTGTCTTCGAGTCAATACTCTTTCCAGATACCAACACTATGTGTTCTTCATGACTACGCACTCTATGCCTGACAATGGCTGGCTATGGCATATACCAGAGGGCAAAGGCTCTGTCACTGAAATGCAGGTGATGCCACATGCTCAGTAATTGGTGTGCTGGCTAATGTTCTATAATACAGTTGCTTGAGTTTCTCTTTCCTGACAAGTTACTTTCACTTATTGATCAAGAGCATAATGCAGGCTTATTCCTGTTGACATGTGGTGGTGTACATGCTTATGAAGAGTCCTGAAATAGAATTTCAACGTTTGCAACAAGGTGAATTAAGTGTTTTGATTATGCCAAATTTGTTACTCAGGCTGTTTGAACAGTCATTTTTCTGCCATTTGGGGTTTTACAGCCTTAAACTTCCAACCCATTCTTGCATCTAGCTTTCTGCAACATCCCATTCTCCTCTTCTATGTTACATGTCACCCTGTGATGTTTGACGTTCTGTTGCACCATGAACCTGACATGGGGGCTCACACAAACATCATGGTATACCTTCACAATGCACTTGTCTGGGAGTATAGATGGACACATCCCATCCATCAGCCACATGGTTGCATTCTACTGATCAATTGCCCCAACTGCTGTGTAATTGACTCTTAAGGAGAACCTAAGGCCAACAGTACTTGCATTAAGTTCAAGTGTACTACTAAATTGTGCATGAAGTCTCTATCATTTGAGATACCGAAGATGTTCCCTGTCACAAGGCTTATAAAAAAAGGATCATGCTGGACAGTGGTTTGGTTACTATAGGAAGCAGCTGAATGCAGATCAGTCCATGAAATGGTTGTATGAAGCTGGAGTGTTAGTGGGAAGAGGAACAGCGCATGTCAGATAGGGTATTTATTTATTGTCGCTATGGTACAGTCGAGGACAAAATATTCATTGCCTGGTGTTTTATGAGTGTGTACCAGTTAGAGTTTTAGAAGTCCGGTTGTGTCCAGTTTTTGAGCCATTTTGGCCTCAACTGGACCCCAACCAGTTGGTGTCAGTTCCTCAGGCAGTTGGGACTGGTTGAGACTGGTCACAACCCAACCTGGTTGCAGTTGGTTGCAGTTGGTTGAGACCAACCACAACTGACAATTTATATAGTGATTTGGTATATTTACTGACTACAATTTATTACTTTTTCTACTGTAATTTAAAATATAATATAATATACAAATAAAATAAAACATTCTCCCCCCTCAAGGTGAGGATGGGGAAGACTGACCACAGGGGCATGCCATGAAGAGGTGGCCATACCCACTGTTGAGGTGAGGGATGGTGGACAATGGGGGGGACGGCAGATGAGAGGGGGGGGATGGCTATTGGGATCAAGGGGTTGAGCACAAGATGAGAACAAGGTTTTTAAAGTATTGAGTTAACCACTACCTGGTAAGCCCTTGCACCCCCCACCTCATGTGCCACGTCACTGACACCCCCACCTCCCCCCCCACCTCCCCCCCTGCTCTGCCTCCCCCCCAGCTCTGCCTCCCCCCCAGCTCTGCCTCCCCCCCAGCTCTGCCTCCCCCCCAGCTCTGCCTCCCCTCCTCCCCTCCTCCACTACCCATATTAAGTATTTTTAATCATCAAATATATTTTTAAACTAACAAATCTCTTGTCTACTTGTAACAGTGGAGGCCTGGTGTGCCGCCCCTCATCCCCACTCAGCTGGAATGGGAGGAGCTTGGATGGGGATAGGGGGGTGCCAGGGGGCCCGAGCAGTGGGGTACCTATGAGGTGCACCCCCACCCCTTTCACCTGCAGACACCTGTGCTCACCACATGTTGGGATTATGTATACAAGAGTATACAGGCAAGCCAAGGCAGTTAACATGCCTAGGGAATATTGCCAGAATATGCTAAGTCATATTAACACATGTGTTAAGCTAGGACAACACTAGGGTTAGGGCTAATGCACATTAACCATAACCCTAGGGAATGGACAGTTAACACATGCAGAGACATATAGGGGAACCCACAGTTAACACATGCTACAGGATTAATCATCCTGCAGCATGTCTATCATAGGATAGGCAAGATATAGCCATGTCTATGATAGCCTATCCAAGACAAAGCTATGGATAGAGTGTCTATGACACACCCTGCAGGAAGTCTAGGACTTACCAAGCCATGATATCATATGTCACTATTATTGACACTATTATAGGGGATATGACAAAGTTACTCCACTATTAACTGGTACAGGGGTCTATTACAGAATACCTCCTTTATATATTATAGGAGTGCATTACACTATACCTCCTAACTGTGTAGTATAAATATTGCACATCTTGTAGGAGATGATAATAACATTCCTCCCTGTGGCAGACTCCCTCACTCACTAGCCTTTGAGATTAACTTCATCTTCTTAATCTTGTCCTTAACTCCTCCTGTCACTGTTCACCACTCCATTCCCAACACCACAACAGCAGGACAGCACTGCCATGTCACACCAACAAGAGGGGGACATGATGGGATGCCAAAGGACCCTCCACCATCCAAGGGGATGCAACGCGACATGTCATGCCACACCAGGAGCTGAGGGGGAGGCAATGTAACATGCCACCACCCAGTGGGACATGACAGGTGCCACAAGTGAGGTGACAGAAGGCGGCCGGATCCAGGGAGACACCCCCAGGTGGCAACAGGAGCCAAAGAGACACACCAGGATGCCCCAGTGGACGAGGACAGCTGAGGGGGACGCGACAGGTGGGCCCAGCAGCCCAAATAACACCACCCAGCCCAGCCTCACGAGTCACTGCTCATTGGGGTGGAGTGTGGGTGGGGTGATGGCAGCACCGAGTGGGCGCCAACCCCCCACGCCAGGACCCTGAACCACTACTATGAGCCATTGCTCATGGGGTGGAACAGGGTGCTATGCCAGGGGCAGGTCACCGTGATGCAATGCGATCGCTAAGCCCCCCATGGCCTGAGAGACATGGGGGATTTTATTTAGTTTAATTTAGTCATGTATTATATTAATAAATAATATCTCCCCCCCTGCCTCGTAGCGAGTTGGGGGGTTTTTTCACTTTTTGTTTGTATTTTTTGTTAGTATTGATGTTTCCATAAATGGTAATAAAGGCATCTAATATTTGAAATGTACCTCCAGGAATGGTGGCTAGGAATGGTCTAGGAATGGTCAGGAATGGCTAGGGATGGACCAGGATTCCTAGGAATGTGAGGAATGAACCAGGAATGAACCAGGATTCCACAAGGAATGGGGGGGGAGTATAAATACTTGCTGCATGTGTTAACCTCTGTTAAACATGTGTTAATATGACTTAGCATATTCTGGCAATATTCCCTAGGCATGTTAACTGCCTTGGCTTGCCTGTATACTCTTGTATACATAATCCCAACACTCCCCCTTGAGCCTAGGCTGTGTAGGACAATGAGTGGAATGGTTCTGTGTACATCATCACTCCCCCTGGAGTGGTTATTAATTTTATTTCAGGTGCATCAAAACCTCTGTGGATGGAAAACCCATTGGGAAAAACCAATCTCACCAAGGAAAGCTACTGAGTTATTTTTGACTGAATTCCCATCTCTTTTCTATGTCATGAAAACTTAGGCATTGGTAAGGCTTTTGTTAATATGTCTGCTGTTTGCTCCAGATCATGACAGTTTTGAATATCAATAATTTTGTTGGTGACTAGATCTCGGACCCAATGATGCCATATAGCAATATGTTTTGACCTCTGGTGAAATTGAGGGTTATGGGGAGGTCTTTACTGTGCCCCACAAGATCTGAGCAGATCTGCTCGGATCCATGTGCACAAAGTCCCATGACTTTGTTTATCTGTGGCACATGCTACTCAATTGGGACATGTCACCGTGCATCACAATGCATCACCATGGATCATGACTGCCAGCTCACCACCTTTCTCTCCCACCACCACCCTCAATGCCACTTCCTCCCCTCCTCTGCTCCAACAAAATGGGGGCCACAGGCCCCCATATTAAGTATTCTTTTATTATTACCATGGTTATCTAACTAATAAACTAATTTTGCAGTGTTTTACATTTGATATAATGATGGCCATCAACACTCTGCCTTCCTCCCCACTCAGCTGGGAGTGAGGGGGGCCCACTGGCTAATGGGGTGGCCCCAGGGTGATGCCACAGGCCTAAGGAGTGGGGCACCCGCGAGGTGCGCCCCCAATGCGCACCCTCCATTCTACCATGTCACTAATGCCCCCCCCCCTCCCTCCCCTTTCCCCCTGTCCTCCAACAGCTGCCAACCACCCCCCACAACAAGCCCTGTGAGCCCCTGCTCATGGGGTGGGCAGGGGGCCATATTTCAACCCAGGATGAGCCCACATCCACTGCCACGTCACTACTGCCTGCCATGACCACCTGCCATGACCCCCACCTTGACCACTGAACAGGGGACATCAGGACAAGGGGGGGGGGACGGGGAGACAGGAGGGGGGATATGCCAGACACCCTCAGCAGTGCATCTAATGACTGACACCACCCAGTGTTAAGGCGAGAGCCTCAACTACTCAGTACAAGTATCGAGTTCGTTAACAACGAGGCTTTCGTTGCTAAGTTAAATCACGCTAAGTCAGAGGCTTTCTGACTTAGGTCGAGTCGCGCGTTCGAGAGCAGTGTAAGGCTGTTAATTGCCTAAGGTCAAGCTAAGGAGCCTTGACCTCTGTCTACTACAGTTTATATAGCTAATTACTTGGCTACGTGTCGAATACGTGTCTACACGTATTGTAAGAGTCAGTAAACTATCTATGGGTGCAAAGCTGTAGAGTGCGATGTAAACGGACAGCTATCTACTCGGTGTCTAATGGAAAAGGGAATATGGGCGCTGCCCGACGAGTCAGAGATAAGGAGACGAGTCATGATGAACACTGCCGCGACGGAGAAGGAAACAGAAGGGGAGAGATGAGTTATGGTAAGCACTGCCGCGACGGAGAAGGAAATAGAGTAAAAGGAAATCGTAACACTGCCCCCCCCCTATCCTCGAAGTTTCCAACTTCGTTTCATTCTAACCCCTTCTCCACTCGTTCTGTAGACTTGTTGAGCGGTCGATAGACCCATAACTCTTCAGCGATTGGCAAGAAGGTAGGTGGCGTTGGCGGCGGTACACGCGGTACAGGTGGGATGTAAGCGGGTGCGGGGATGGCGATGGGGGTCGAGTCGAGTAGGGCGTTCGAGGGGGTCGGAGAGATGTGGGAGAGGATTTCACTGAGTTCATATAAATTGTGTCGGCGTTCAGTTTCGCGAATAGAGAGATAGGAGAGCCACAATAAGATCATCCAGCAGCTAAAGAAGAAGAGCCCGAGGGCGAGGGCGATTATTTGCATGTATGTCATGGTCGGAGTGGGGATTTCTGGTGGTGCTGGGGAACGTCAACGAACATCTGTCCTTTAATAGGGGTGGAACGACCCTGGTCCGGGTTCACCGGTCGAATTCGCCCAAGCGCTGTCATCGAAATTGGAGAAGTATTCGGCCGCTGTATATGCCGTTTCTTCTTCGCTCCCACTTCGCTTCTGATCAGGGGTGACCGATCGCTTCTTGTTCCGGGGACAGTCTTTGGGGTAGTGCCCTGGCGCTTGTTTCTTGCAGATGTCGCAGGTGAAGAGGTGACAGTAGGACGCAAAATGTCCTAGCCCTTTGCATCTGAAACAGGCTTCGTTTTTCATGTGGGGCGGAACTGCGGAGGGTGGTTGATTAGCGGTCAGGGTCATGCTTCGGACGTAAAAAGGGGTTGGGGGTCGCTCTTTTCGTTTCGGGGGAGAAGGCTGCCAGGCATTGGCGGATGCGGTTCGTGCGGATTTTCGAAGGTGGTAGGAGGAGGAGGAGGTCGCGGATCCAGATGGGGGCGTTTGCAACGCGTGTGTTTCTGCTCGGGTTTGTGTCGGGGCGGTGGAGGTGTTGGGCTTTGCGTACTTTAATTCGTAATTACTAACTACAGAGGCCATTCCTTTTTCTAACATTTGGGACATCATACTGTGGGCGAGTCGTTCTAAATTTGAGATGGTATCGAGGGTGAGATCGTATTGTCGGAGGGTTTCTTCAAGGGGTTGGTCGTGGACCTCGCGGAGGATTTCGGCGCGATGTCCGGGGTCTTGGAGGTAGTTGTTCGTGTATTCAGCGAGAGGGGGGAGAATGTTCAGGGTTTTGAGGGCGTGAGAAGAGGGGAGGTCAGACATGTTCGTTTGATGGTGATGGTTGCGGATGAGTTCGCTGGGTCGGTTTAGAGATGTTTCTTCTCCTTATATGCAGCAAGGAGGTCCGCAGCGTTTCTTAAATTGTCCGTAGGCTCCCATGTGTTTTCAGACGTGGGGTAGCCTAGCCACTTCACCAGGAATACGTGTCCTCTGCCTCGTTTTTTGTGGGCGATGATTGACTCCACTTCGTGTTCTTCCTGTCCGTCAATCAGGTCAGGGGGTGGCCTTAGGTAATTGGGGCCGTGGGCGGCGGTTTCGCGATAAGGTGTGAGGAGGGCGGCGTGGAATACAGGGTGGATCTTCCATTGATGGGGGAGTTTCAGCTCGTAGGAGAGTGGCGACAGAACCTGCTTGATGGGGAAGGGTCCCTCTCGTTTTGGAGAGAGTTTCCTTGTCACATCTGTCAGTTTTAGGTTTTTCGAGTTAAGCCACACCTTCTGTCCTTTTTCGAATGGGGTAAATTTCCTTGTGATTCGTTCCGCCATGATTTGTCGAGCCAGCTCGTGCGCTGCAAGTGCTTCGTTTCGTGCTTTTAATAACTGAATTAGGCATTGCTCTGCTGCGGGTACGTCGCTTTTCTGATAGGCCGTGGGTATCGCTCGGGGTTCGTATCCCATCATGAGGTAAAACGGGGAATGTTTCACCGTTGAATGTGTACGTTGGTTGTGGGCGAATTCCGCAGTGGGAAGGAGTCTTTTCCATGTTTCAGGGTTGTTCGTGCAGAACATCCGAAGGTAGACCTCAATTTCCTGATTCACACGTTCCGTTTCTCCATCTGTTTGAGGGTGGAAGGCGGTGCTCATCGCGAGTTTGATTCCGAGGAGTTTTCCAAGTTCTTGGTAAAGTTTCGACGTGAATCTGGGGTCTCTGTCGGAGATTATCTTGTCTGGTAGTCCGAACCGGGTGTAGACATTTTTTAGATATGCGTCCGCAGCTCCTAATGCATCAATCGTTTTGTTGCAGGGGATTAAAATTACCCCCTTAGTAAGTCCATGGTCTACCACGACCATTAATGAATCGAACCCGTCGGACAGGGGTAGGTCGGTGATGAAATCAGTTGTCACGAGCGCAAATGGGCGCGTTGTATTGCTTTTAATTGGCGTGAGCGGTGGTGTCGTCGGATGTGTAATGACCTTCATTTGTTGGCATTTTGCGCAGCCTTCTACCCAGTTCTTGATTAATACCGTCATTCCCGGCCACCAGTAGTCTCTGCGGATGAGTTCGATCGTCTGGAATTGTCCAGGGTGTCCGGATGGTAGCGAGTTGTGGTATAATTCGATTATTTTCTTTCTGAGTTCAGTGTCGGGTGGTACATAACACCTGTTCTTAAAAAAGATTAGACCGTCTTTTACTTCCCAGTCTGTCAGATCGGATTTGATCGGCGGGGTTCCGTTAGTTTTGAGTGCCTTGATTGCCTCTGCAACTAGTTCGTCTTTCATCGTCGCTTGAACCAGAGCTGTCTGCATGTCTGTGTCGATGACGTTTACGAAGATTTCTGGAGGGAGAAGTGTGATGTTCTCGTTGTCGTTTTCTGTTCCTTGATTCCAGTCTTCTCTTCTCGATAGCGCGTCGGATTGTATCATTTGCGATCCTGGCACATGTAAAAGATTTAGCTCGAATTCGGATAAGAATAAGCTCCATCGAGCTTGTCTCCTGTTTAGTTTTTGGGCGGTGCGGAAGTATGTCAAATTCTTGTGGTCGGATAGGATTGTTATTGGGTGTGCGCTTCCTTGGAGATAATGGCGCCAGGTCTCTAGGGCGCGTATGATGCCCAGAAGTTCCCGATCGTAGATTTCATAGTTTCGTTGCGTTGCGTCGAGCGAATGTGAAATATATCCGCAGGGGTGCCATTGTCCGTCGGTGCCTTGTTGTCTGAGTACCGCACCGGTGGCGAATTTCGAAGCGTCTGATTCGATTGTAAAGGGTCTTGCCGGATCTGGCATTGACAAGATTGGTGCCTGTGCGAATTTAGCTTTTAACCCATCAAATGACATTTGACATGCTTCTGTCCATTCGAATTTAGTATCTTTTCGGGTCAGATCGTTTAGCGGTTTGGCTAGTTCAGCAAACCTCCCGATGAATCTTCGATAGAAGTTTCCAAACCCTAAGAACGATCGTACTCCTTTAACATTTGTCGGTTCCGGCCAATCTTTGATTCCTGCTAATTTTGTGGGGTCCATCAGGATTTGATCCGGTTTGACGATTAGCCCAAGGAATTCGACTTCTTGGATGTCGAACTTGCATTTCTCTGGTTTGAGGTAGAGGTCGTTTTCGAGTAGTCTTTGTAAGATTCGCTGTGTTCGCCGTTGATGTTCTTGTTTGTCTTTGGAAAAGATGAGGATGTCGTCCATGTAAATGACTACCCATCCCTCGTCAATCATATCTTTGAAGATGTTGTTCATCATGCCTTGGAACGTGGCGGGGGAATTGCATAATCCAAAGAACATTACCGTTGGCTCAAATAACCCTTTATTCGTCTTGAAAGCTGCTTTCCATTGATCACCTTCTTTGATTCGGACGTTGTGATAACCCCATCGTATGTCGAGTTTTGTAAAATATTGCGCTCCCTTTAGTTTGTCGAGAAGGTCGCTAACCAGCGGGAGTGGGTAGGTGTTCTTGATCGTTCCGTGGTTGAGGTATCGATAATCTTGGCAGGGTCGAAGTGCTTCGGAGTCTTTCTTTGCGACGAAGAAGAAAGGTGACGCCATAGGTGATTTTGATGGTCGGATGTATCCTTTCTCTTTCTTCAGGTTTTCTTTGAGAAAGTCATCCATTTTCGATTGTTCTGCTGGTGTCAGTGGGTAGACTTTACAATCTTTTGGTAGGAAATCGTCTTTCAGATCGATTGCATGATCCCAGGGTTTCGATTCAGGGAATCGTTCCAATGCTGCCTTTTCGAATACCTTTCGATATTCTTGATACTGTGCTGGAAGGATATCATCGAGTGTCTTTGTCTTTTCTGGGTTGTCCGTTTGATTGTCGTGAGCGAGTTTCTGCGAAATAGAGGTTTTAGCTCTGATCCAGATCCCTTGTCCAAGACAAAATCGTGGCGAAGTTCTTGATGACATCATCCTCGATATCCTTTTTGTGTTGTTTGAGTAAGAATATTTCGGCGCATTGTATTCCAAGGTGAGGGGCGGTTCGGTGGTGGTAGGGTTGAATATTCCGATAACGGGTTCTCCTTTGATGTAAGCAATGACGAGGTCGTCTGTTGGTTCAGTTTCGACTTTGTCTGATGTTAATGGGATGTTGTCCGGGGTTCTGCTGCTGTTGTCTTTGATCGGGTGTTCTTCTTTGATAGGGGTGATTTTCCTGATCTGTTCCTCGGTGCTTTGTTTGAATGCCGTGTTTTTGATCATTTCCCTAGATTTAGCAACGATTCTCCGAATTCGGGCAAATCGTTCTTCTTTGTCAGGGAAAGTGATCGTACCTTTTTTCCAGTTGATATCGGGGTTTTCTTTTCTAAACCAAGGTAATCCCAGGATCACTGACTCTTTTCCCAAGCCAGTTACCAGGTATCGTTCGTCCGTTTGTCTTTCTCCGACGGTGAGTCGGGCCGTTGTAGAATGAGTTGTTCCTTGTTTGTTCAGTGTCCCGTCGGCGTTCCACGTCTTGATTGGTTTAGCCAGGGGGTTCATTCGAAATCCGCGGTTGCGTGCGAAATCTCGATCGATAAAAGTTCCGGCGGCCCCTGAGTCAAGGAGCGCCTCTGTTTCGACGATTTTGGTTCCTGTTTCTAGCTTAATGGGTACTCTCATGGAGCGTTGTCTCATATCAGCTACTAATACAGATGAAACCGTTAACTCAGCGGGGTCTGACGTCGTTCCAGTCCGCTTCTTTAAAAACCCTTCTCTTCAAGGATTGCGAGAGCCTTCTCTTGTTCTTCTTCGTCTAGCTCTCCCATCATGGTGCGGAGGTTGTTGTATAACCCTTGCCCTGTCTTCTTCTGCCAAGGCTTGGGGGAGGGAGATGTCGCAATCGTCCCGTCTTTCTTGTGATCGCTGGAGCGGTGTCCGGGTTTGTGACAGACGAAGCATAGCCCCTTTCCCATATGCTCCATTCGTTTGGCGGTGGTTAGTCGGTTGATATCAGTGGCTTCTCTTTTGATCAAAGGGGTAGATCTGGGTTCGTAGATCGTGCGCGTTTTTCCTGCGATGGCACGCGCTCTCTTCCATTGACCGTCGTACTTTGCGGCTGCCTCCATCATGTTGTCGAGGGTGGTGGGGACTTTCTCCATGTTGTAGATCTTCTCTGTTAACTTGGGATGTAATCCGTCAATGAAATATTCGATAAGGGAGACGTCTTCATTGATCTTGGCCCTTCCTTTCAAGATTCTGAACTGGGCAATGTAGTCTTCGACGTCTCCGGTCTGTCTGAGTGCCTTCATTTTCTGTCGTGCGTCTCCTGCATCATCGATTGGCGAGAATGCGGTTTTGAATGCTTCTTTAAATTCTGCCCACGTCCCTAAGGCTGTCTCTCCTGCTTTCGACTCTGCCCATCCTGCTGCCGTGCCCCCGTTCATAAACGAGAGCATGAAGATGATCTTTTTATCGTCGGTGTCGTAGATATCTTCATTTGCTCGGAGGTAGAGTGAGACCTGAGAGAGGAACGTGCTTGCTTTCGTTCTTTCTCCGTGGAAGTCGGTGGGCGCGTGGATCTTGATCTCTTTAGACGTCATGTCGTAAGCGTCGGTGTCGGTGGTGTCAAGGAATTGATTTGTGGGTTCTGGTTCGGTTTCTTCGTCTGGGTTGGTTGGTTCGAATTCTTTGTCAGGGATGTATCGAGGTGGTTCAGTGTTCGTTCTCTGGCTGTACCAGCGTTCAGAGGGTTCAGAGTAACGTACTAGTCGACCTTTGTGTCTGTACCAAAGGGTGTCGGGTTCAGGGGTGGCGCCTTGCGGCGGTCGATCGGGGGAGTGTCGGGTAGGTCGTCTGGAGAGAGGGGAGTCTGCTCTTGAGTAAGAGGACGTCGTGGATTAGCTTGACCTTTTGTTAAGGCGAGAGCCTCAACTACTCAGTACAAGTATCGAGTTCGTTAACAACGAGGCTTTCGTTGCTAAGTTAAATCACGCTAAGTCAGAGGCTTTCTGACTTAGGTCGAGTCGCGCGTTCGAGAGCAGTGTAAGGCTGTTAATTGCCTAAGGTCAAGCTAAGGAGCCTTGACCTCTGTCTACTACAGTTTATATAGCTAATTACTTGGCTACGTGTCGAATACGTGTCTACACGTATTGTAAGAGTCAGTAAACTATCTATGGGTGCAAAGCTGTAGAGTGCGATGTAAACGGACAGCTATCTACTCGGTGTCTAATGGAAAAGGGAATATGGGCGCTGCCCGACGAGTCAGAGATAAGGAGACGAGTCATGATGAACACTGCCGCAACGGAGAAGGAAACAGAAGGGGAGAGATGAGTTATGGTAAGCACTGCCGCGACGGAGAAGGAAATAGAGTAAAAGGAAATCGTAACACCCAGACAACTGGGGGATGTGCCTGACACCTGCAGGGGGGCACCCAGCACAGGGTGGACATGGGGGGGACATGCCACACAACAGAGGGCACCCCAGCCAACACAGGGACATGCCTGATGAAGGGAGAACGTGCCACACAACCAAGGGACACCCAGACGACTGGGGGCACCTAACAACTGACACCACCCAGCCCAGCCCTGCAAGCCACTACTTGTGGGGTAGAGCATTGGTGGAGTGGTGAGGGGCATGGCTGACCACAAAAGCACCCCCAACTGCCACCGCGAGCCATTGCTTGTGGGGTGGAATGGGGTGGTTTGTGAGAGGTGTGGTGCAGATCATGATGACAATGGCGATGGCACAACAGGTGGACCACCCTCCTCCCTGAAGTGTGATGGGGGCCGTGTTTCATATTTTATACCCTCTGTCACTCAATTGAATGGTGGGGTGGGCTTTTTATTTTGTAGTCTTATGTAAATGGGTAATAAATAGGAGTAATATTGGTATTTTGCCATGCTATTTGGTTCAATTGTGAGTTGCTTACTAACATTCTGTAATAACCCATCCCTTTGCCTTGTAGTGAGATAGGGGGGTTTCATTTTTTATATTGATATAAAAACTGGTCAGAATCTGCTCAGACTCCACTTGGATCCACTTGGACTCTGCTTGGGTCCACTTGGATCTTGTGGGGGACAGTAAAGTACTGGCTATGGGTTAAAATTACTGACCCTTCATTATTGCCTTTAATTATTGTTGGATTTTCTTGGATGTATCTGAGTTCACTATACAAATTTCTTAGCCATGTGGCCTCATGTCCAGCTTCAGATAGCGCCACATATTTGGCTTCTGTTGAGGATAATGCAATAACTGTTTGTTTCTTTGATTTCCAAGTTATTGCTCCCCCTGCTGTCAGGAAAATATATCCCCTGGTGGACTTGAGGTCCTCAGAATTTGCAAATGATGCATCGGCATATCCATGGAAAAGGTTATTGTTTTCAGTCTCATCTTGGGATTTTCTATAAATAATTCCAAGAGTTTTCATACCTGCTAAGTACTGTAGTATCTGCTTTATTGCACTGTGGTGTTGTAAGCCCAGGTTTGCAGTATATGCTGCCAGTTTATTGACAGCAAAGCTAATGTCAGGTTGTGTGGAGTTTGCGATAAATTGTAGACATCCCAGTAATTTGGCATATGAATTGCTCCGATCCGGCTCATTATAATCTGGGTTTTCAATTAATTTAATATTTGGGTCCATTGGCATTCCAACAGGGTTCGCATCAATCATGCCTTCTTTACAAAGGACATTCTTGATATATCTTTCTTGAGATATTTTGATGCTATCATTGGTGCATGTAATTTCTATGCCCACAATTTTACTAGGTTCTCCAAGGTTGGTAACGTCCCATTCTGATGTTAATGCATTTTTCGTATGCTTCATCATTTTGTCTGCTGATGCAAAGAGCAGGGTGTCATCTACCCATACTGTTATGATGCCTATATTTTCTCTGTCCCATCAAATATATGTGCAAGGATCTGCCATTAATCATGAATTTTAATTTTACCATCAAATTCATTATTCCACTCTCGGCCTGCCTGCTTTAATCCATAAAGTGGTTTAATTAGCTTGCATACTTGGCCTGTTCTGTCTTCACATCCTTCAGGTTGTTTCATATATATAGTCTCTTGTAGCATGCCATTGAGGTATGCACCCTTTACATCCATCTGTTGTATTTTTAGACCTTTCTCTGATGCGAGTACTAAAATCGCTCGGAGTGTGTCCATTTGAACAACTGGTGAAAAGGTTTCTGTGAAATCATAACCAGGTCTTTGTGCATACCCTTGTGCAACTAGCTGCGCTCTGTATCGTACAATTTCCCCTTCTTTATTTTGTTTCCGAATAAATACCCATTTATTTGAGATTGGAATGGCATCTGGAGGTTTTTTGACAAGTTTCCAAGTACCTTTTTCTTTGAGCAAGTCTAATTCAATTTTCATTGAATCTTTCCATTCCATCCATTCCAGGGATTGTTTTGCATCTTTGAGACTAGTTATTTTGTCTCTGGCTATTATTGCATCGGCTTGTTCTATATTTAGGAAAGTTTCATCATCTTCCTCTTCCACAAGGTGGTAAAGATGTTTGTAGTCGGTACGAATTCCACAAATTTTCCATGGTTCATTATCACTCGCATGCGTCTTCCATGGTTTGGTGATATCTATGTTTCCCTCATTTTCATTCCATTTACCTTCTGAGGCTGCCTTGCCGGTTCCATGATCCAATCATCAGAGTTACCTGTTGGTGGCACATTCGGTGTTTCCCCACCAGACTCCCCCCCCATTGAGGGTGTAACATCAGCATCTTTGGGAGGCTCAGGTTCATCTGTAGCATTTATAAGTCAGAAGTTCCAGGAGGTGAGAACATTTCTAGTTTTGGTGTTGTAATATTTTATTGCTCCTATGCCATTGTGGAAGGGGAAGATGACATACCCATCGACTTCCCACTTCTGAAGCATTTCCCCTGGGACCCTCGACATGGCCATGTATTCTTAAGTATTTGTATTATTCCCTTCTTTCTTTCTTTTATTGTTTATTCATATTTCTAATAAACTTCTTCTCAACTTCTGAGCTGCAGGTAGATTATTGAAGCAGCCATGAAGACCCAGGGATCTATTCTATGTGCCAAATGTCATGAACCTGTCACACACCATGCTCCTTCAAGAAATCTATGATGTATTCACTCTGGTTTTGGGTTTTGGTTTTATTTTTCATTCTTCAAATATTTTTATTTATTTTTCGAACCTTTCTTCAAGAATTGATACCTCGGCACATTCCCTTTCCCACAGCTGGTCAAAATCTGGATTGATGGACTGATTGTGTGGAAGGTAGGGTCAAGAGACTATGTTTGGGAGTGCTCCACACTTGTTGTGGGTCTGAGTCACATTTTGTCAATAGAGCACCCCAAATGTAGGCTGCTCCCTGAGTCATCCCTACATGCCAAGGCTCCAAGATGAGGACTTGACAACACTGGACCGACAACCTCCCAGCCCTTATTTTTATTGAGTATTCTATTTTTATCTTTACTTCCCCATTTGTACATTTCCGCTCCTTTGTTACTTTATTTTTCATACCCCTTGGTCCAATTGGCACAAGAGTATGTGGCAATCACATGTTAGTTAATCCCCAAAACTTTGCATGCAATAAGGTGACCTCCCACCTCTAAAATGGAGCAGACTCCTTTTCCCCCACTTTCTTTCTTTGTGTAAGTGTTGGCTGTCTTTCCTCCATTTCCCATGCAGCTCGATCGTGACATGTTGTTCACGGACACGCCCCACTTCGACACCTTTGTGCTTGAGTTCTTGATCTTTACGAGAACTCCCTGTTTCATCTCCATTCTTCACTGACAACATGTTTGACACTCTTGTCACACGTTTTCTTCATTCAGCCTTACCTTTGCCAGCATGATGTGATGACCCAACAATGAAGACTCCAGCTGGGCAATTTCTCCTTCCACACCATCATTGTAGCTGACATATGCCTAGTGCTTTGATTTAGGTAGCATTTTTCTGTCTTCTTTCTGGCCTTGTAATAATACCCGTACTGGGGCTTCAAATTCACGTAAATTTGATATGTCTGGTTTTTTTATTGTGCCAGCCTTCATAAGGTGCTGTTTCTTGAAGATGTTTGGTAAATGATCAGTTGTGGATATAGGCAGCATGTAAAACTGCAAATTCCCATAAACATTCTGGAAGCTGGTTAGCAGCCAGCATTGCTCAGGATAACTTGACCAGGGTTCTGTTCATCCTTTCCACAACTCCATTCTGTGATGGTGAGTACAGTGCGGTAAGCCGATTTTCTATACCTCTTTCTTTGCAATATTTTTCCGATTTTTTGTTAACAAATTCTTTTCCACAATCAATTTGTATACCCTTCAGCTCCCTGCCCCATGTTTCCAAATGGGCATGGTAATTTATTACCCCCTGTGCTGCATCACTTTTCTCTTTGAGACATTCAATTGTGATGAACCTTTTAGCATCATCGACAAATAGCAGATAATAATATTTGCCATTCATAGATTTCATCGCGTTTTTCCCCCACAAGTCAATATGGGTTAATTCTCCTGGTTTAGTGTTTCTTTTTGTTGACTTTGGAAAAGGCTCCTTGTGCTGCTCTCTGATGCAAGCTTCACAATCTGGTTTAGGAGTATTTTCATCGACATTGAAACCAGTCACCAATTTTCAGCTCAATAATTCCTGAAGTCCAGAATATCCTACATGTCCAAATCATTGGTGCCATGTTCCCCAACTAAGTGGTTTAACATTTCCGATGAATGTCTGATTTGTGGCTGGGGTTTTGGACAGCTTGCTCGAAATTTTTAATACCATTTCCATCTTGTATAAATGGTTATTAATTTTCTTTCCTTCTGCAAGTTGTTGTCTGTCTTTTGTTATGAGGATTATTTTTCCTTTTCCTCCAATATATTTTCCATTGACTGCATCCCATTGCCCCAATGAAATTAAATTGTTTCATGTTCCAGGCACATGTAGGACATCTTCCAGATGTCATATCCCATGCAAGCCTGCAACGGAGCTCTGGCAGATCACTGACAGAGCCGCTGCCATTTCAAATAACCATTTCAAATAACCATCTCAAATTCTATTTCATATACTTCTCCTGTTTTGTTTGTATCACATATCATTGATTGATTATCTTACTTACTGCGTACTCGGTACTCCGCAGGCTCTGCTGTAGTTTACCTTGGTTACTTAGTTACTATAAAACCTAGATACCATCACTTGTAACTTCAGTTTGATTATTGCATTGTTACCTCTCCAACTCTCTCAACTCTAAGTCCCCTTTGTCTCTTACTTCCAGAACTCTGCTGGACCTCTGCTCTTATTATCGTCTTCTTGTAAACTAGGCAATGGGCATAGAGAAGGGCACAATCTCTTATAGATTGAAGCCAAGTCCATTGTCGCATCGGAACTCCATTGGACACCGCCATAACTCTGCCCTACGAGATCAGTTTGTAACACCAGATGAATATTAAAATTTAGATTGTTGTATGTTGAAATTATTTCAACAGTTCCTTTGCCTGCAATTTTAGCATCCAATCCACCTACCCCAGTTACGGAATTATTTTTCACTGGAGTGTATGTTTTGAAGGCTTCTCTTTGATGTGTGACATGTGATGTTGCTGAGTCAGCCAACCAGTCATAATAGATCAAACCCTCATCCATTATGGCATCATTACAGGCATCATAGGAATCAAAATTATAATGTTCTTCTTGAGCTGAAAATGCAATAAATTCCTCCACAGCATTGGACTGTTCCACAAGTTTAATTTTCCCTTTTTCCTTATCTTTCTCCTTTTTCTTCCCCCAACAATTTTTCACCTGATGCCCGATTTCCCCACAATTATGGCATTTATTGCCTCGGAATTTTTGGCATTTACTGGACCAATGTCCAGGGCACTTGCAATGATCGCAATATGGGTTCAGGGATTTCTTACAATTGGTAATACAATTTTCAAGGGTTTTCTCCTTTTGGGTGGTCGTCTGGGTTTTAGCCAGGTTAACAATTCCACCGGAGTTATTATTCCCATTATTCTGGTTTTGCTGAAGTTTGTATTCTTCCCTTAATAATCCAATAAATGTGTCTGAGGTTAGGCGGCGCTTTGGATCTAAGTCATTTGGATCATTTGCATTTATGTTGTAGGGCTCGACATATGTTTGCCAAGAGTTTGGTAAGGATGCCGAAATAATCAATCTAAATTGGGTATCTGAGATGTGGAATTCTATATTTGGAAACCTGTTGATCTGGTCTCAGTAAGACTTCAATACATCCAAATGCTTTAGGAGGTCGTCAGAATTATCAGCCTTTGTCTCATATAATAGACACTGCAGTTGATTAACTGTTTGATGTGCCTTGTTTTCATGAGTGACTGATAATGCAGTATACATAGCTTCTGCACTTTGTTTTGATCCAACATGATTTATTTGCAAAGAAGTAACATTGTGAATAATCACTTGTTGTGCCCACATGTCATTTTTGTCCCAGTTATAAGTGCTGGTTGGATTTGTATTTTCATCTGGTTGCTTTATTTGTCCAAAGACATATCCCAATATGTCACAGTCAATAAAACTCGTAACATCCTCCCTTTCCATTTGTGCCAATTTTCATCTGTCCAGTGATCACGATCGGTGATCTTGTTTACATTTGAATATTCTTTGGTACAAATTACTCCAAACAATGACTCCATGTCATCATGGTCCCCAACATATTCCAATTCTTGGTCCATGTGCCCCTTTTAATATTGGCCAGGGCCCATAACCTATTGGGATCAAGGGGTTGAGCACAAGATGAGGATGAGGTTTTTAATGTATTGGGTTAAAGTTAAAGGCAAGTGTATGAGGGAGTCTGCCACAGGGAGTCTCCTACAAGATGTGCAATATTTATACTACACAGTTAGGAGGTATAGTGTAATGCACTCCTATAATATATAAAGGAGGGATGAAGTCATAGACTCCTGTAATAGTTAATGCTTCATTAACTATGTCATTTCCCCATAGATATGCTGTCATGGCTTGGAAGTCTTACACTTCCTGCAGGGTGTGTCTAAGACACTCTACCAAGGCTTCCATCTCTGATAGCCTATGATAGACATGGCTATATCCTACCTATCCTATCCTAGACGTGCTGCAGGATGTCTGACCCTGTAATATGTGTTAACGGTGGATTCCCCTATATGTCCCTGCGAGGTCTTTACTGTGCCCCACAAGATCCGAGCAGATCTGCTTGGAATTGGTCAGATTCTGCTCATATCCGCTCGGACATTTTTGATAGAGCAGCCTGCCAAATGGCTGTTGTTTTCTCCAACTAGATCTGAGTGGAATAATTCTGACTGGATTTCACTTGGATCCATGCGCACAAAGCCATGTGACTCTGTTTATCAGTGACATGTGCTGCCAAATTGGGACATTGTGGACGGGGTCTCAGCCCTCTTGAGGTCGATCAGTTGGGTCGTCACATTGTGCTGTCAAAAGGTAAGGCTGGATGTGGTAAACATGTGACAAAAGCATCAAACTTGCTGTGATCTGGGAATGGAAATGAGACACTGAGTTCTCGATAGGGTTGAGAACCTGAGATTGAGAGTGTGCAGGGGGAATGTGTTCGTGCTCGACGCATCCCGTTCCAATCGATCGATGATTGGTGCATGTGGGAAAGGGACAAGAGACAGTAAACAAAAAGAGAGATTGAGGCCAATGGCACTCAATATGGGAAAACACTCGTGGGCGTGAAGCAGGAGACAGTGGACTCATTGGTCCAGTCAGAGATGTCCGAGAAAAGGGCCATGATGCCCAGTAACCATAGAAAAGAGAAGACTTAGCTTAGAAACTACACAGTCATGTGTAGTTGTCTTGAGGGAAGGCGATCCGTCGAGGGAAGAACTTACAGAAACCAAGAAAAGGGAGGGAAAGAAGCATGCTCCATTCAAAAGGTGGGAGGGCACCTTATATACAAAATGCAGGTACTGACTATATGCACATGTGATTGTGTGCATACTCTTGCACCAATCAGAACACAAGAAAAGAATAATAAAATAAAAAAGTGGCGGAAATGCACAAAAATGGAATAGTGTTTGAGGGTCCAGTTGCTGCAACCGAAAAAAGACCAGGACCCAACTGGACTGAACCGGTCACGACCGGAATTTTTGGTTGCAGTTGTGACCAGCTGTCAACGGTCGCGGTTGCAGTTGCCCCAAATCTGCTGGGCTTCCAACCGGGTTGCAACCAGTTGCAACCAGTTACAACCATCCTTAGTTAGGGCTTACTATTTCATATCTAATTTAATTTTCATAAATAATGTGGGGCATGCCCTACTAAAAATGAGTGGACAAGCAAGGCTTTATATACCTTTGACTAATTTGCATATGTTTGCACATGTATTGTGCAAGTAAACGGTGACGCGTCATGACACGTTTATGTTTGCATGTGCTTACACATCAAAGATCAACATCAATGTTCAACTTTCAACATTCAACATTCGACGTTGTCCCACAACCACAACCACCCGCCCTGTGTGTGCCGTTCCCTGCCCCACCTGCATCCCCCTCTTGCCCTCTTGTTCCCTGCTCTCTGTCTGCATCTGCGTGTTCCCCCCTCTCGTCCGCATTCCCCCCCTCTCGGTTGTAGTGCCCCCCTCTCGTCTGCATTCCCCCCCTCTCGTCTGCATTCCCCCCCTCTCGTCTGCATTCCCCCCCACTCCATTGTAGTGTTCCACCTCTCGTTCCCCCCCCCCTCTCGTCCGCACTTCCCCCCTCTCGGTTATAGTCCCCCCCTCTTTACGTTCCCCTCCCGTTTGTGTTTTTTTAAGTAATTACATTAATTGGTAGACTACTTTAGATAAAATTAATAACTACTAGTAGGATGGTTGCAACCGGTTTCGACCGAGGTGCAACTGGTAAGCAACTGGTCCCGACCGGTTGGCCGCAGTTGCGGTTCCGGTCGGGAAGTTTTTGTGAGTGGCACAACCGGTTGCGGTTCCAGTTGCAGCCAAAAAGGGCCGCGACCGCAACTGGACCGGACCTTCAAACTCTACACCCATTGATCTCGGTGTTGCCCCCTTCACTGGGGCCACCCCTCTGAGACCCAAGCCAATCTGGCGGTACTTGGGGTTCTTCTTTGACTAGAAACTCTCCTTTAAGGAGCACGTCCAGTTCTACACCACAAAGGCATTCACCATGGTGAGTGCCATGCATATGCTTGGCAACCTGTCCCAGGGGCTCTCCCCGGCAAACAAACACCTCCTCTACAGGTCCTGCGTCATCCCAGTGGCGACGTATGGGCTGAGACCATAGTTTTGCCAAGGTACCCATACCAAAGGCATTGTCAAGGCCCTGTCCCAGATGCCCCACACCGCTGCCTGCTGGATCACAGGCTGCTTCCGTACGACCCCCATTGGGGCCATGGAATGCCTTGCCACCCTGCTGCCTATGCTGCAGGTCTTGCGTCGTCTGGCCGACAAGAGCTGTCTACGGATGGCTACTTTGACATGCACCCACCCCGTCCGAGCTGTCTTGGAAGGGGACCTTGTGGGGGACGCCCCCCAGCATCCACTGGGGCTTCAGGCCCTCCCACCTGCTGCCCAACGGAAGATCGTGTCCCCTGCGGTGGACGCAGTCACTGTCTGCTCCCTCTCTGGGGAGCCCTTTGAGGCCTTTGGCCCAGAAAGCCAACCCAGAGCCTGCTTGATTGGCCTGTTTGCAGACAGGATCTCCCCCCACCGTCCGCCCCCTAAAGGGACGGACGAGCACAAAGAGTATATCAACCGTCTGGACCGCATCCTGGCTGAGGCCAGGGCAGATCTGGACTGTCTTGTTGTGAGCTCTGATGGGTTGGTACCCAAAACAGCCCACCAGGCCTCGGCAGCTGCCCTGGTCTTCCGTGGAAACCAGGAGATCAGCTGGGTCACTGCCTTCGTCGGTCGCACTTCAGCAACTGACGCAGAACACGAGGCCCTCCACCTGGGGGTGGCGGCGGCTGTTGCCGCCAGCTGCAAGAAGGTGGTGGTGTATTGGGATCAGGAAGTTGAGCACAAGATGAGGATGAGGTTTTTGAGGTATTGAGTTTAAGTCAAAGATAAGTGTATGAGGGAGTCTGCCACAGGGAGGAATGTTATTATCATCTCCTACAAAGTGTGCAATATTTATACTACACAGTTAGGAGGTATAGTGTAATGTACTCCTATAATATATAAAGGAGCTATACTGCAATGACTTCATAGTTTTTTTTTTTTTTTTTGTTCAACATTGTTTAACGTGGTGCACGGACGCAGTCCACGGCTATCTACTACATGAGATGGCGGGTATACGATGTAAGTTGAGGGGGAGACTACAGCCCCGATAATGCACCTGAGTGCGTGAAGGCCAGCGTGTTGCCTGCTAAGGCAGCGCGCAGGGCTGGACTACAGGCTGAGGGCGCTCAGGCGCCTCCCCGAACCAGCTCGCCGGCACTCCCAACAGCGCGTACTAACACCCCCAGTGACCTACCCCCACTAAGCCCCTGCACGGCCCCTATTAGTCGTGCGCGCCCACTGACGCGCCGGCCGGGAATGAGGATTACAGGCCTTCCCGCAGGTCGACCAACCCGCCAGCCATAAGGCCCGACGGGGTTCGGAGCCCCTCGGTTGCCCGAGTACAGCCCCTCCTCGCTTAGCCGCCCCACGCATGGGACAGTACCCACCAACTGGTGGGCCCCCCAACCTTGCCAGCGGCGAACCTGAGGTTCGGCGTTACCGACAGAGACATTGCAGGCTCAGAGACCGAGTGCGCGTTCGGCGGCCATCAGGCGCACCAAGCCACCAGACGGGGGTCATACGCCCTGCGCGTAACCCTCATCCCAGGTCCCACCCTTCTGGGGGGGCAAAGGCGAAAACACGTGGGTTCGCCTCGAGAAGCTCGAAGAGGTCCGCGATAAACCGCGGGCCCTGCCGATGTTTCTTGCGCTTCACGTGTGGGCACACGTGGAGCAGATGGTCTCGGTCCTGGAAGGGCCGGGGGGGCAAGAGCAGTGAGAGTCCTCACTGGGGAAGAAGCGGTCGCGGTAGCTCCCGATGGGAGCATGCGCCGTGATGCACCGACATAGTCGGGCCGTCAACCTGCTATCAATGACTTCATAGTGACCTCATTTCCCCTATGTAATTCTCCAGATAGACTTGTCTATCATTGTATATTATAGGGGGTTCCCTGGATAGCATAGGAGACAGTCTTGGCAGTCTTTGTAGTCTTGGCCAGTCTATTCCTGTATAGGAGACTGCCATTGCTCTAGGGTTAAGGGTAGCATCTGCTAACCCTAACCCTAAGCTCAGGACTTGTATTCCATCTCCCTAGGCTTGTATCCCAACATGGTGTTCTCTGACGCCCTTGCAGTAGCAGACGCATGGGTGGATTGCTCCCCAGTGGGGGGCCAACAGCACACCCTCCGGTTGTGCCGTCTCTTATGGGCCTGGTTCGGGTTGGACCAGGACTGCCAGATCCACCTGTGGTTTGTCCCCTCCAAGGCGGAGTGGGTGGTTCACAAGCTGGCCCATGATGTTGCAATGTCACTCCAACTGCCCCTGGGGATTTCCCCCAGGGCCACTCATAACTGGCTGATCGCCTCCTTTAGGGAGACGGCAGAGAAGGACTGGGTTGCCCGCTTTGCAGACCCCAAGTACTGAGGGAGGAGCTTTCTGGACCTATGGGCCTAACGGAAGACCCTCCAATGCCCACAGCCTCCGGGTGCGGGCCTTGGCTCAAAGAAACTGCACATGACTGCAGGCTGATGGCCCGACTATGTCAGTGCATCACGGCACATGCCCCCATTGGGAGTTATCGCGACTGCTTTCACCCCAGTGAGGACACTCACTGCACGTGCCCTCCCCAGCCCTTCCAGGACCGGGACCATCTGCTTTGCGTGTGCCCCCACATGAAGCGCAAGAAGCACCGGCAGGGCCTGCGTTGGGTCGCGGACCTTGTCGAACTTCTCGAGGCGAACCCGCGCGTGTTCGCCTTTGCCCCCCCTGAGGGGTGGGATCTGGGATGAGGGTCACGCGCAGGGCATATGACCCCCATCTGGTGGCCTGGTGTGTCTGATGGCTCGCCAAATGCACACTCTACCTGTGAGCCTGCTGTGTCCTCTGTTGGTAATGCCGAACCTTGGGTTCGCTGCTGGCAAGGTTGGGGGGCCTACTGGATGGCGGGTACCATCCCATATGTGGGGCGGGTAAGCGAGGAGGGGCTGTACTCAGGCAACCAAGGGCTCCGGACCCCATCGGGCCTTATGGCTGGCAGGTTGGTCGACCTGTGGGAAGGCCTGTAATCCTCATTCCTGGCCAACACGTCGGTGGGCACACAGGACTAATAGGGGCCATGCGGGGGCCACATGGGGGTAGGGGGCTGGGTGGTTTAGTATGTTGGGAGTGCCGGCGAGCTGGTTCAGGAAGGCGCCCAAGCGCCCTCAGCCTGTGGTCCGGCCATGAGCGGCACGTGGGCCTTCACGCATGTGTGTGCATTATCGGGGCTGTAGTCTCCCCTCCAACTTACGTCGTATACCCGTTGTCTCATGTAGTAGATAGCCATGGACTGCACCCGTGCACCACATTAAATATTGTTGAACAAAAAAAAAAAAAACTGCTCATGGGGTGGAGTGGTGAGGGGCACAGCCGACCACAAAAGCACCCCCAACCGCCACCACAAGCTGTTGGGAATGGAGTGGTGAACAGTGACAGGAAGAGTTAAGGACAAGGTTAGAGGATGAAGTTAATCTCAAAGGCTAGTGAGTGAGGGAGTCTGCCACAGGGAGGAATGTTATTATCATCTCCTACAAGATGTGCAATATTTATACTACACAGTTAGGAGGTATAGTGTAATGCACTCCTTTAATATATAAAGGAGGTATTCTGTAATAGACCCCTGTACCAGTTAATAATGGAATAACTATGTCATATCCCCTATAACAGTGTCAATAATAGTGACATATGATATCATGGCTTGGTAAGTCCTAGACTTCCTGCAGGGTGTGTCATAGACACTCTATCCATAGCTTTGTCTTAGATAGGCTATCATAGACATGGCTATATCTTGCCTATCCTATGATAGACATGCTGCAGGATGATTAATCCTGTAGCATGTGTTAACTGTGGATTCTCCTATATGTCTCTGCATGTGTTAACCTCTGTTAAACATGTGTTAATATGACTTAGCATATTCTGGCAATATTCCCTAGGCATGTTGACTGCCTTGGCTTGCCTGTATACTCTTGTATACATAATCCCAACACAAGCCATTGCTTGTGGGGTGGAATGGGGTGCTCTGTGAGAGGTGTGGTGTGGATCGTGACAACAATGACGACAGCGTGATAGGCAGCCCCCCCTCCTCCCTGAAGTGCGATGGGGGCCATGTTTCATATTTTATACCCATTGCTAGCAATGGTTGTTGAGTTGGTCTAGACCCAATCTCCATGAAGAATTTGGAAATGCTGTTGGGGAGCTTTAAGAGTGGTCAACAAAACAAATACAAAGAATAGAGAGAAGCTTTCACCATAGGAATATAGGTGACATGGTGGCAAGCACACCAGATTCAACACTGAGGACTGTCCTGAGACAGGCTCAGATAGTGATGCAAGCGATGGAGCATATGACATGGTATGGTGATGAAGCAGGACCTTGTGTTGTTTATCAGTACTGATGGTAAATAAAGACACACATCCTTAGTAGTCACTTGACTTATCATCCCTCTCAAAGCTCCCACCTTCGAGACCAGGCATCGGAGGGAACACATCCTCCACTGAATAAGGGGACAGCTCAATAGGATCCATCACCTGCAAGGTTTCATTCCCCATTGACAGTGTCCATAGTTGGTCTGCCATAGACAAGAGAAAGCAGATATTCTCCCCCATCTCATGTAACTGCTCACCAATATCCTGTAGATTTTGACCCATCCCATGAATACTTTGTTCAGCTAGAAGGGGCTGTTGTCATTCTATTTGCTTGAGATTAAGGAAAGAAGGTGTACTCTTATCAACAAGTTCTCTGGTGCTGTCAATATTGCACCCAAGGCTTTGTGTGAAGTGATGTGAAATGGAGATTCTTGAATGATCCCCTTGCATCTAGTGAAAAGGGTTAAGACCTTAATCCAAGTGAGTAAAGTTGGAGGAAATGGTCACTGCGTTGTTGCTTTTTGTGAGCTGTGGAGGGGGTTCTTCATCATGAGGGACATTGGGAGTTGGCTTTCTGGATTGTGACTCTGTTAGAGTTGAAGTGTTTAGAAGGGGCCCTTGAATTACTGTGTAGTTGTTCAGGCTTCAACTTTGATGTCAAGGAATCCCACCAATTCATTATGGGCCAGCTGTTGTATTGGGATTAGGTCTTTGAGAGCAAGTGGGGGATCACTCAGACAAATCAGTGAGTGTGTGGAACAGGCAGGGAATGTCTATTCATCTCCTACAAAGTGTGGAATATTTATGCAACACTGTTAGGAGGTATAGTGTAATATATTCCTATAACATATTGAGGTATTCTGTCATAGACCCCTGTATCAGTTAATAGGGTCATTCACAGTAGCCATTTTCAGCTACTTTTCGGCTACTTTTTGATCTCCTTTTTGGCTCCTTTTTGACAGTTTGGCAGAAGAATCATCAAAAAGTGACCGAAAAGGAGATCTAAAAGTAGCCCAAAAATGGCTACTGTGAAACCCCTGGAACATAAAAAGAACAAAAAGGAAGCCAAAATGCATTTTACCTTGTTGACGGCAAGCCCTGGCAGGCCTCGGCACATTCAAACTCCCCCCAAATGACTTCATGAATTTTTTTTTCATAAGTTAATCACCACTCATTGCATGTTTTTGAGTCTTTTTTACAAGGGGATTTCATTGTTAAATATATATATTCTCTTATACTACTTATAAAATGAACTACGAAACAAACAAGACTACTTGGGCATCCGGAAAAAAAAAGAGAAAAAAAAAGACAGTGAAATAGGCATGGGGAGGGTGTAGCCAGGCAATGTGCCCCATTAGCACCCAATCCACCCTGTGAGCAAGTGCTCACAGCAGTGGGTGTTGGGTGCTCTCAGTGCTCTCTCCTCACTCCCCTGTTCTCCACCCTCACCCCATCCCCTGTTTTCATGGCTTAGCCACAGTGCATGAGTGTTCCTCCCTACAAGCAGTAGCTCATAGTGGAGGGGTCTGGTGCTGTGGGTGTCATTGTCTCCCCCTGGCCCACATTGGTGGCATTGATGCCATTGGCGCTGGAATCATGGTTGTTGGATGTTGTTGGTGGTAGCTCAGGGCAGTTGGCATCAAACAGGGGCCAGGACCATCATCCTAGGGCCTGTAGCAGGCCCTGGGGTGTTGCCTGCCATCCTGGAGTTGTCTGGGGTGCACTGGGGGCCATCAAGGATGGTGCTGGCAAGGGCTGGGCTGGGGATGCTGTCCCTGGCGTCTGTGACGTGGCAGAGGCCTTGGGGTCTGCACTGGGGTTGCTGGGGGTACTAGGAGGGAGCTGGGGGCCAGCACAAGCACACGCTGCCATTTGGGGGCACTAGAGGCGGTCTGAGGGCAGCTGTCTGGGTGTCTGAGGCATTGAGGCTGGTTTTGAGGCAGGAGGTGGGCTGGTGGTGGTGGTTGTCAATGTTGTTGACAACATTGATGGCAGCTGTGCTGGCATTGTCACAGGTGACATGGCAATGTGCTGGGGAGACTTGGGGCATGCAACAGGGGTCTGGGGGGCAACTTGAAGGTGATCACAGACCTGTACAGCCATCTCACAGGTCTGAGGGTGTTCCATAGACATCCCCAAATCACTCAGCAGATGTGGCAGGTCATTGTTTGTTACCATTTGTGTAGCAGCATTGACAGAGGGCAGAGAGGGGGTCTGGGAGGTTAGGGTCAGCGGCTGAGGGTGGGCATGGCTTCTCTTGCTTTTGTGTCTGTTGCTGCTAGTAGTTCTGCTCCTACAAAACTGTTTAAACTGTTTAAAATTTCATTGAAACAAGAAACGAATCAAAAAAACATTCCTAGGGCCCAAACAACTGCAAATGTTGTTTGGGCCTGTGTTGAGTCCGAGATGTTTGATGTGGGAGTGGGCATGGACATGGGATTGGGAGTGGGAGTGGGTGGGAGTGGGAAGCATGGTGGTAGACACAGCTAGTGGCAGCATTAGGTGTCAGAGTGGAGTTTGAAAATAGCGATGAAGAATGAAGACAAAAATGAAGACAAAAAGAAACCTCATTGCAAAATGGGGGGTATAGGCCCACTTTGCAAAAAGGCTCCTTTTTGACTTCATTTTTGAGTCATTTTCACATTTCATTTTTCAAAAAGGAAAAAAAAGTAAGTCAACAGTAGCCAAAAAGGAGCCAAAAATGGCTACTGTGAACAACCCTAATCTTGGAGTAACTATGTCATTTCCCCTATAACAATAGCGTCATAGTACCTCCTGTGATATTATGGCTTGGTAAGTCTGAGACTTCCTGCAGGATGGGTCTTAGACACTCTATCCAAGGCTCTGTCATGGATAGCCTATCATAGACATGCTATATGTGTTTTACTGTGCAGTATGTGTTAACTGTGCATCCCCCTAATAGTCCTTACATGTGTTGACTCCTGTTAAACATGTGTTAATGACTTAGCATATTGGGGAATATGTCCTAGCCATGGTTACTGCCTTGGCTTGCCTGTATGCCTGTAATTTACACTCCTCCATGTATTCTGGAATATGGCTAAAGGACTTAAAAATGAGTCCAGAAAGTCCAGAAGGTCCAGAATTTTGTATAAAATAAATATAACAAAAAAAAAAAAGGGGAGGGTGAGGGAGTGTGTGTGGCACATCACTGGCCCTCCCCCTCCCCATCCCCTTCACCCATTGCATGTGTCCCCTGCCCTGCAAGCAGTGGTGGGGGGTGCTCAGTCACATTGGTTGTCCTGTGGTCACACATCCGGCATGTCCTTCACTCTGACAGAGTGATGCTTTTTTATTTAAAATAGAGTACTAATAATATAATATAAATTTATACGAGAGGGGAGAGGGGAGGGAGTGGGGCATGTCGTTGCCCCCCATTCCCTGTCCCCTTCCCTGTGCCCATCCGGACGGAATGATGACAAAGAGGGGGGGGAACAAGAAGGGGGGGAGAACGAGAGCAGAGGGGGGGGGGTGACAAGAGGCAGATGTGCAGGGAAGGGACGAAACAACAGGGATGGGGGAAAATGACCACCACCACCACTGTACTGACCACCACCACAAATGCAGCACCCTGAAACACTGCTGCAAGCAACTGCTTGTGGGGTGGAACCAGGGAGCAACATGGAGGGGAGGGGGACAATAGATGGGGCCCAAATGATGTCATTTGGGCCCCAGGTATGTTTCTTTCTTTTTTTCTTTGTTTTATGCATGCAGTGCTGGTTCTGACACCACACCTGTGAGCAACTGCTCATGGGGTGGACAACAAAAAATGAATATGACGATGGCCACCTCCCTTGCTGCAAACACAAGGGGGGGTTCTCATTCTGTTCTAGGCAACAACAATGACAATGACCCCCTCCCTCACTGTGAATGCAAGTGGGAGGGGTTTCTCATCTTCTGGGAGACAACCACCATGACCGCCCCCTCCCTCCCTCACTCCAAATCAAGTGGAGGGGGTTCATATTAAATGTAGTTAATTTATAGTTTATGTACTTAACTATATACAAAAAACACGTAGAACCTACAGTTAACCGCACCCATAACCATACCCTTACCCATACAGGTGTGGTGTTCACAGGTGCAAGTACAGGTTGACAAAAAAAAAACCCAGGGGTACCCATGTCATACCCTAATTATCTTACTTACTGCATACTCGGTACTCTGCAGAACTCTGCCATAGTTACCTCAGTTACTTAGTTACTATAAAACCTAGATACCATCACTTGTAACTTCAGTTTGATTATTGCATTGTTACCTCTTCAACTCTCTCACTCTAAGTCCTCTTCATCTCTTACTTCTGGAACTCTGCTGGACCTCTGCTCTTATTATTGTCACCTTGCAAATTGGAGATTGGGTGTAGAGAAGGGCACAATCTCTTATAGATTGAAGCCAAGTCCAGTGTCACATCAGAACTCCATCAAAACACTGCCATAACTCTGTCCTATGAGATCAGTTCATAACACTTTCAAGCACTATATGTAAACAATGAATTGTATGGTTCTACTTAAGAATCCAAGCAGAGTGTAAGGAGGCCAGGAGTGGCCACCTCACTGATCAGTCAAGCAGACAGGACAATGTTGTCTTTGTTACACAGTTGTAAGAGTGAGGCAACAAAGGGGAAAAAGATCATATATATGTGAGATGTTTAGACCATGTTGAAAAGTGTCTGGATCAAGAATAGTCATGTGTTTCAACCATGGCTGCATCATGTGTAGTTCTCATACTGGATAAGTGGTTGGGCCATTGGCATCTGTGTAGGTGATGGCCATGAGTATTGTGTTGCCAGTGGTTTGATGTGTGTCAGGGGACATTGTATGGCCATGGGTTGTTTGAGAGTGATAGACAGTTCCCAGAGGTGGGCAACAGTCAGGATGTCAGGGGGGGCTTACAGGTCTGTAGTTTTTTTTTTTTCAAGTTTATTGTGCTAGAGGGGTGGTCCCTAATCACTGTGACATGGATATGTAGAGGAGCAGGGCCCAAGTAGATATCTAATCTAACCTGGCATAACTATGAGAGCCACATAAGTCCTGTCTCCCCATCACTCTGAGGTGACAGCCTGAGGGGCCAGGTTATCCCAACCTGTTTCAGACATGCTGTCCAATACTACCCTGAGTAGGATTTTTTTGTGTGTGTTAGGTGTAGTGTTGGGATAATGTATACAAGAGTATACAGGCAAGCCAAGGCAGTTAACATGCCTAGGGAATATTGCCAGAATATGCTAAGTCATATTAACACATGTTTAATAGAGGTTAACACATGCAAGGACAATTAGGGGAATCCACAGTTAACACATCCTGCAGAGTTAAACATCCTGCAGCATGTCTATGATGGGATAGGCAAGACACAGTCATGTCTATCATAGGCTATCAGAGACAGAAGCCTAAGTGGAGTGTCTTAGACACACCCTGCAGGAAGTGTAAGACTTCCAAGCCATGACAGCATATCTATAGGTGAAATGACATAGTTAATGTTCCATTAACTATTACAGGATTCTATGACTTCATCCCTCCTAATTGTGTAGTATAAGTATTGCACACTTTGTAGGAGATGAATATTATCATTCCCCCCTGTGGCAGCTCCCTCACACACTTGCCTTTGACTTAAAACTCAACATATTAAACCTTGTCCTTATCTTGTGTTCAATCACTTGATCCCAATATGTAGCGATGAACAGGGGTAACCCTGGGGTCAACTCAGGCTGACCTGACCCTATCTCCCTCATACCCTTGACCCCAGCCAAGGGTAAAGGGTTTTGAAGGGTAAGGGTAAGGGTATGTAAGGGGTTGGAGGGTATGAAACCTCAGCAGGGTTTGGGCAAGGGTTTGGTCCAAATACCTGCTCAAGCTTTATAAATAGTAAATAAATACCAAGATACCTTTGAAATACACATCACTTATCTTATGTCAATGCACATGATTTTCAGTAAATTATTAATGAAATATGAGGGATTCAGTATATTCTGAACAATACTAAGGGTTGCAATGGTTGTGAGGCCTCTTTGGATAATCTTTTCTCTGATTCAACATTGTTTAAAAGGCATACAACATCTAGAGTACCTTGATAATAGAGAAATAAAAACCCCTGTAAAACCCCTGTAAAACCCCTGACCTTTCATAAGGGTCAAGGGTTTGTCATGGGTCATAAAATACTTACCCTGACCCTGACCTTCCTGACCCATACCCTTGACCCTTGGAGGGTTGACCAACCCTTGCACACCACTAGTTAGGTGAGAGGAAGAGAATTTCTACAAGATCTGAGATATTGGTAGAGGGGGAGGGAGTGTTCATATTCTGAGGGTGCACAGCCAAAGGATGGGTGAGATGGGGAGGAGGGATGGAGTGGAGTCAATGGAAGGATGTTGGGGAGCTGGAGGGAATGAGGAGGTAGAGGATGAATTATGTAGCCAATATATGGGGGGTGCAAGGGCTGCTGTTACAGAGGAGGGCTTTGAGGTTGCTAGTGGCTGCATGTGGTTCCATGTTTTTCTTAGCATTTGTATAGATTCTGTTGTGGTTATCTTTGCTGAATAATGCTTTGAAACAACCTGTATTGTGGATATATTTTAGTAAAGGTTGGATTGCAGTGGGGTTACTTAGGAGAAAGGGAAGGGAGTCAGAATTATGGCAAAGTTTTGTGCATAGAGTGTGGCATTTGTGGGTGTATTGTGGGCAGTCCAGGAGGAAGCATTTGATGGATTTGACTATGATGCCCTGACAATGGGGGCAGGAGGGAGTTTCTAATCTGTGAATTCTAAATAGATGAAAATTGAGGCATATGTGTCCTGAGAAGCTGGAAGAGGATGGAAGATTGTCTTTGGTAGAGATTTTTAATGAGACAGATGTATTTCTTGGATGGGAAAGAGTTGTTGATTGATTTTAAGATAGCCTGTCTGGGTGAGAGTTTCCAGCTATGTTTCTGATGCTTTAGGAGTTTTTTGTTGTGACTCTGTCATAGGCTTAGTGCCAAGATACTAGAGGGTAAGTGTTTACAGAGAATGGGAGGGAGGAGCTTAGCTTTACTGGATTCTCCCAATGCTGCCTTTTTGGCCTCCTCATCTGCTTGCTCATTTGGTTTGAATTTGCAGTGGCCTGGTACCTAGTGAACTTGTAGATTGAGTCCTCTACAAGTTCTACCTGTCCAACTTTTGCCTGTTTCTAGGATTAACCATCTGGCTTTGCTATTAATGATTCAATCTTGCTTAGCATTTAATTTCTTGGCTAGCAGGTGAATAGTGTCAAGGGTGTATTGCCCTGGGTGCAACTTCTAATTGTTGAGGGCCAAAATGGCTGCTTGATTGTCTGTTCCTAAGAGAATGGGGTGACTGAGATGGCAGTTTAGGCTGTGTAGCATGTGTAAGCATATTAAGAGGCCTATTGGGATCAGGAAGTTGAGCACAAGATGAGGACGAGGTTTTTGAGGTATTGAGTTTAAGTCAAAGGTAAGTGTATGAGGGAGTCTGCCACAGGGAGGAATGTTATTATCATCTCCTACAAGATGTGCAATATTTATACTACACAGTTAGAAGGTATAGTGTAATGCACTCCTTTAATATATAAAGGAGGTATTCTGTAATAGACCCCTGTACCAGTTAATAGTGGAGTAACTTTGTCATATCCCCTATAACAGTGTCAATAATAGTGACATATGATATCATGGCTTGGTAAGTCCTAGACTTCCTGCAGGGTGTGTCATAGACACTCTATCCATAGCTTTGTCTTGGATAGGCTATCATAGACATGCTGCAGTATGAGTAATCCTGTAGCATGTGTTAACTGTGGGTTCCCCTATATGTCTCTGCATGTGTTAACTGTCCATTCCCTAGGGTTATGGTTAATGTGCATTAGCCCTAACCCTAGTGTTGACTTAGCATATTCTGGCAATATTCCCTAGGCATGTTAACTGCCTTGGCTTGCCTGTATACTCTTGTATACATAATCCCAACACTATACATTTGACTTCATATACTGTATGCTCTTTTGGTGAGCCTAAATCAGCATGTAGTGTTTTGATGTGGTCACCAATGAATAGTAGAGCCAAGGCACCAATACCTCCTTCATAGCCAGAACCATTACTGTAAATATAGACCAGGAATGTGTTGTTAGATAATATCATGAAGGTGAGGGCATCTTCTTTGGAGGGGGGAATGATTGTCTTGAGGACTGGAGAGTAACCTGGTTTTCTTCCACAGGGGGATATCATTTCCATGTCTTTAGGGTTTATGATGATGAGCCAGAGCAGGTAGTGGATTGGGGAGAGGTGGCATAGCATAGTCCTAACAATCCCCAGTAGGCCCCTTTCACTTCTCATTGGGCAATATCACCCTCATGAGTTTTGAGGCTTGCTGTTTTGAGGCTTTTGTGATCTTTGTCAAACTTTTTGTAGATCCATCAAATTTGTGGGAAGAAGGCATTGAGTGTTGGTTCTGGGGTACCATTTTTGATGCATTTTATATATGATGCTTGAAACCACACTAACTGTACAGTTCATTGGGTTTGTGGAGTTGGGGTACTTGAGACTTTGATGCTCAGTGTGATCTGCTAGTGGGCAGGTTTGTGCAGGTATGCAGGTGCCAATACCTGTACCCATTATTATCCTTACCTGTAACCCTTGTGGGTTACCAAACCCATCCAAAAGCCTAGGCATCAGTAAGATCAGTGCCTGTCCAAATTTTACTTTGAGTGCATCCAAAGATTGTTGGCAGGTGGTGGTCCATTTGAACTTGACCACTGCTCACCACCAACGCTGCTGACAACAATGGCAATGATGATGATGACTGGATCACCAACAACAACAATGACTGGATCACCAATGATGACAATGACTGAACCACCAATGACAATGACTACAATACTCAGAACAATTGTGAGACACCACCCACACCCAGCCTCATGAGCGACTGCTGGTGGAGTAGAATATGGGTGGAACAATGACAATGGGGATGACAATGGGGATGTGGCAGAGGGCCAAGTGACATGTGTTGTCATTTCAGCCCCCGGGTATGTTTTTCTTTTCTTTTTGTTGTTTTATTGTCCTACTAACAATACGACCCACTCCTGCTGTCCCCTCATGTGTCTTTCATGCAAGGGGGGTTGTTTTACTTGTAAATCTTAGTAGAATTAAACCATTCATTTTTACACTATAAAAATTGGTCAGAACCAGTCAGGACTGGGTTCAGTTACCAAAACCAAGTTGCCTGACCAGTTACCTTTGGTTTGGTTTGGTTAGCTCCAACTTTGAAGACAGTATGAACTGGTCATGGTTTGGTCAGCCCATTTTGGGACAGAGAACTGAACTTGACCAAACTTTGAAACACTACTGTTGCTTGAAGGGCAAGATGGTGGGGCCCCCTAGACATTTGAGGTCTCCTTGAGAGGTGGTAGTTTTTTGTTGTAAAAAATAAAATAATAAAATAAATATACTATTTTTTTGTTCAAAGTGAATTTGAATTTCTGGATTTCAGTTGATTGGAATAGGTGGTGTAAATTGCAGGACTACTATAGGACATTGTGGACTACTACATGCCTTACTGGGGTACACTAGGCTGCTAGACTATGTAGAACTACAGAAAACATAGGGGTTGCCATGGCCTCTATGGACTCTAAAAAAAATCTACATGGTACTACTATAGACCTATATGGCTGGCCCAGGATTTGCTGATGTGCTGCTGCATAACCACTCCATGCACCACCCAATGGCATGGCTACCATGTCAATAGTGACACCCCATGCCACCATGTCATTAGTGACCCCCTGTGCCACTGAATCACCACCCCACCCAACAATGATGCAGCTGCCATGTCACTAGCATCTTGACCTCATCAGTGACCCCCTTTGCATTTGCCAGTGAGGGGGACTTGTGTATTATTTATTACTGGATTAATTAAATTTTTAGTAAGTAGTATAAATAATCTAGTAAAGACTGGTCAGGACTGTCTCAGGAGGGACCAGTTGAGACTGGTGCAAGACCAAGACCAGACCATTTGGGACTGGGCTTGTGCAGTCCAGTCCTTGTCCATATGTAGTTAAGTAGAAAATTGACCAGTCCTGGTCCTGGTCCAAGCCTGAAGTGGGTGTGTTGGGATACAAGCCTAGAGCCTAGATGGAATACAAGTTCTATGCCCATAATTATGGCTAATGCCCAACAGCATATATAAATATATAAATATATATTACACTATACCCCCTATTAGATATGTAGTACATAGTGCTACATGCTATTGGAGAGGAATAAGACATTTTCACTTGTTCCACACACTCACCACTTCATCTGAGTGATCCCCCACTTGCTCTCAAAGACCTAATCCCTATAGGGTGAAAGCTTGGACTGGACTGGACCTTTAAACACTAGTCCAGTTCAGTCCCCAGATATAAGAACTGGTTCTGGTCCCACTTCTCCCTTGATGATGGTAAAAACCAGGACCATACCAGACTTTCAAGCACTGTGTTGTCTGGCACTGCCAGGGCTACAAGAGCAAAATTCAAGTTGTGACTTGGGTTTGATTAACTATTTTTGAGAGTATTTTCAGAATGCTTGGCTGCACCACATCTTTTTGGATTGGGCAGGTCACTACTAAGATAGTCATCACTCATACTCAATGAGATCACATGACAAAAATGTCACTTTGTGTGACGGGGTGGGAAATTCAACAAAGCTTTGAAATGAATGATTTTTGAGACAAAAGCACAATTTGGGTTGATCAAATCAATTTCCCTATCAATGGCCACATGGCGGATGAAGCACCTAGGATACAGATGGACACTGTTACCAGGTGGGCAGTATGTTGATGGACACAAAAGAAAAGACATTGTTGACTACTGACAGAAGGGGTTTCTTCCAAGGTGGATGAAGATTGAAGAGAAGACATGGAAATGGAAGCAGGACTGGATTGATGAAGATGTTGATGTGCGGCCACAAAATTGCCATGCCATCATCTGGTTCCATGACAAACCAACCTTTTATGCAAATGATAGTCAAAAGCTCTGCTGGGTGCACAAGTGTTACCTTTACACTAAGGCTATTACTCAGTGTAACTGTGGTGGAGTTCTGTGGAGTTCCGAGTACACAGGACATGATCATATCTATGATGGAGAACAGGCTTGAGTAAAAGATGTGATGTAAGTATAACAGGAGAAGTAATTTGAAATACTTGGAGGTCCTACAGAGTTCCACTAGAGTTCCATGGTTGAGGTCTGAGGGATGCTTGCATGTGATATGACAAGTGCTACACTTGGAGGGGGCAAAAGTGATGTACTGTCAATAGAGACCCTCAACAAACCTCTCCCTGAGTCATTCCTAGTCCATGAAACCCCAAGATGAGGACCTGATTATGCATCTTTATTAGTTCTCTTGAATCCCTTCAATCTGACTTCTTTTGTAGCTTATCTTTCTTGTTGTTGGGCCCTGTCAGTGCAAGAGAACATGTGTGATGGGACTTTTTCTTATCACTATGAGTTGTTTTGTATTTTGTTTGAGTTCCCCTCTCAAACTTTCATCCAAACCCTTTGACACTTGTCCATCCATCTTTTATTACCCTCTTTTATTGGCTCTCACTTACCCCACACCTCATGATGTGATGATCTCATCAACAACTTACCAGCAGACTGTTGACCCTGCCACAACAGTGTGACACCAGAACTTGGGTCCTCATGGTACAGATACTAAAGATGACTAGTATGTTACTCTGAACCTACCAAACATTGGTTTACACAGAGAATGAACACTGAACTATCCCAATACCTTGATGAAGGAGACTTCACATCTTCCAAAACAGACACCAATCCTGAACCAACCACATCTGATCTGATCTCCCTCCACCCTGATCACATCTACACCAACAACATGTCTAGCACCAGAGACATCATGATCCATGCTCTGACTGACTTCACCTCTGAATGCACAAAGACTGAAAAATTCTTCTCTGAAGTGTCTCTTTATTATGCATCAATGAAGACACTTTTAACACTGATCAGAAGATCATCTTTGCATTGTCATTTATGAATGGAGGGACTGCTTCTACCTAGGTGTTGAGAAAAGGGTGGCAAAAAGATCTAGGGACATGGAAAGATTACCAAGATGTGGTGATAAAAACTTTTTCACCAGTTGATGATGCAGGGACAGCAGGTCAAGAGTTGAAGACACTTTGACAGACCAACAGCATTGAAGACTACATCTCTCAGTTCAGAATCCTGAAGAGCTGAGCAAAGTTCACCAAAGACCTCATTCTTATCAAATACTTTATGGATGGGTTGAAACTGAATCTGTTGGAATGGATCTTCATGATAAAGAAGATCCCCACCACCCTAGATGGCATGATGGAAGCAGCAGCATGGCTCAATGGACAGTGGAGAAGGGCAAGGGAAATTATTGGCAAAATGCAAGAAGCTTATGAGAAACAAATGCCACCCCAAATTAGAAGGGAGTCCAGTATTATTGGGATGTGTGACCAGACTTGAGGACAAGATGAAGATAATGGAGTTATCTCAGAAGCAAGTGAGAGAAGGGAGTCTGAAACAGGGAGGAATAATATATTCATCTCCTATGAGGTGTGTAATATTTATACTAGACTTCTAGGAGGCATAGTGTAATGCACTCCTATAATATAATAAGGAGGTATGAAGTCATAGACCCCTGTGCAGGTTAATGTCACTATTATTATACCTTTTTCCGCATAATTATGGTGTCATAGTACCTCCTATGATATCATGGCTTTGTAAGTAACCCTGCATTCCCCTAATTGCCCTTGCATCCATTAACCATGTGGTGATATGACTTTGGATATTCAGGCATTATTCCTTGGCCATGCTAACTACCTTGGCTTGTCTGTATACTCTTGCATACTCTGTCCCAACAACCATTGATCTCAGCCATCTCACCACCACTGAAAGAATGGAGGATATGAGAAAAGGCCTTTGCTTTGTCTGTCACAAGCCCAGACAACATTCTGGATACCACAAGAAGGACAACTCCACTACACTCATCACCTCCTCAAAACACTGGCAGAAGAATACAGGGCAGGGGCTCTATAAGAATGTTTGTGCAATGCTAGCCAAACTAGAGGAGAAGAAAGAGAGAAAGCCCTCAACATCCTAGAATAGAAGGGTTTTTTACGAGGTGGACTGGAACAACATCAGATCCCACTGAGTTAATGGTTTCATCTGTACTTAGAGTTGATATGGGAAAATTATTTATGTGCATGCACATTGAAATAGCCATAGAAATCAGAATTTCTGAAACCAAAGCACTCCTTGTTTCAGGAGCAGGAGAAAATTTTATAAACCACAACTTTGCCAAAAACCATAGACTCCAAATGACACCCCTCTCAAGACCAATCAAGGCACAAAACATTGATGGGACCCTGAACAAGAAAGGGACTGTCACCAACTCCACAAAGATCCAACTTGCTATTAGAGATAAAGAGACAAATGTCACTGGTTTGGTCACAGGGCTAGGGAAGGAATCAGTAATCTTAGGTCTACCCTGGGTCAAAACAGGCATAGCTGTCATTATCTTGCAAAACAATACTCTGCAAGAACCAAGATTGTATGCATACTATGGTCTAGTTACAAGGTATCTGAGTTTGCAAAATTTTGCAAACTCCTCCCCTTTCAACAATAGATGCTGTCTGTATACCCACCTTGGGCCACCACTGCTGTAGCTAAAAATATGCTGCCCCTTGTGCCGGTTGCTCCAAAAATGTTGATCACTGTCCATCACAGCTATCAATGGATTTCCTTATTGAGTTATCACATCATTGTGATGGACAATTCAGCTCCCTCCAACATTGCTATCAATGCTACCACATTGCATTGCACTCATATTCCTGACAGTGAGCACACTGTTCCATTCATTCTGAACCCTTTCCCTTCTCTTTTTTTGGTAGATAACACTTAATGATGTATATAGAGTGTTTATCAACAGTTATTTCCACATTTCAGCCTATATTCAGCCTGCAGTAAGCCTGCTCCCTGACTAGAGGAGAAGGGGATCTCTTCTCTTGATTGAGGGGCTCTACTATATGTACATGGATAGATAATCATGTGTATAGCTATATACATATGATTATCTATCCATGTACATCTACCAAAAAAAGCGAAGGGAAAGGGTCCAGAATGAATGGAACAGTGTGCTCACTGTCAGGAACAACAAGCATAGTCCAATGCAGTAGCATTGATGGCAATGTTGGAGGGAGCTGAATTGTCCATCATGATGATGTGATAACTCAATAAGGAAATCCATTGATGACTGTGATGGACAGTGATCAACATTTTCAGAGCAACCAACAAGGAAATCATCTGATTGGATCTCTTATCTATTGATGATTCCAAAAAAGGAAATCATCAGTTGCTGAGTGTTGCAGTGAGCAGTATATAATACATATATAGGCATTGATGTTGTCAGGCAAAGCAGGTTGCAAACTGGGGTCTCTAATCAGAATGATATTTGCAAAGAGGTATATCTAACAAGAACAATATTTGCAAAGTGGCCTTCTAACCTAGACCTCAGTATGCATACAGTCTTGGTTCTAGTAGATGTTTGTTTTGCAAGACACTGTTAGCTACTGGTGGTCAAACAAGAAAACCCTGTAATTGATTGGAAACACAGCATCATTGACTTCCAGCAAAATGAACAACTGAATGAAGCCCAACAAATTGTGGCAAAAACTATTCCAGAACATTACAAGGAGTACAAAACAGTATTCAAAAAAGTGGCCCCTGAACAGTTCCCCAAGTCAAAACCCTGGGATCCCACCAACAATCTGAAAGACAAATTTGTACCAAAAGACTACAAAGTCTATCCTTTGATGCCAACTGAGCAGAAGATGGACAACTTTCTGGAAGAGAATCATCAGAGAGGATAAATCTGACCACCAAAATCTCCCATGGCATCCCCCTTTTGATTCATTGCAAAGAAAGACTCCAAAGCACTCTGACCTGCCAAGATTATTGCCACCTCAACAAGAGGATGGTAAAGAACACAAACATGACCAAATGGTCCATGCACAGCCCCAGGGTATTTAAACCCCTTGCTTTTCACCCTGTCTTCCCTGGGTTCACCCCACTTATATTATATTTTCAGTACTTAAATTGATTTAAATATATTTTGGTATAATAAATGATGTATAAAGTATAGCTACAAATTTACTACAAGTATAAATATATAGTGGTTGTGACCAGTTATAATCAGTCATAACTGGTTCTATCTGGCTGATAATTTGCCTTTGACCTGACCATGACCAAAGGTTTGGTCAGGTTTGGTCAGGGTTTGGTTTGGTCTTGGTTATTTTCAGTTAGGGTAACCTGACCTTGAAACACTAAGCATCAAGGGAGTGCAGGTGGGGCATGGGCACTGTTGCCATTGGGCATGGTGGCAATTAGCACCCCTTACCCACCTAGTGAGCAGTGGCTCACTATGGCAGAGAAGGTGCTGAGGTGTCACTGCCACCATTGTCATTGCTGCCTATCTCTGTCCCTTGTTATTCTCATTGCCGCCTCTCACAGTCTCTCATTCCTCCTCCCATGCACTGTTGCCACAGACAAGCCACACCCACAATCCACCCTCCAAGCAGTTGCTTGTAGTGTTTCAAGGTCTGGTCTGGTGTTGATGGGGTCTCGGCCCTCTTGAGGTCGATCAGGTGGGTCATCATGTCATGTTGTCAAAGGTAAGGCTGGATGGGGTGAACATGTGACAAAAGTGTCAAACACATTGTGAGCAGGAAATGGAAACAAGACACTGAGATCTTGAAAGAGTCAAGAACCAGAGGACAAGAGTATACAGATGGGATGCATTCATGCTCAACATGTCGCAATTGGATCGATCGATGTTTGGTGCAAGTTGGAAAGGGACCAGAGACAGTGAACAAACAGAGAGATCAAGGCCAATGGCACTCGATATGTGTGGGCATGGAGTGAGAGATAGTGGACTCGTTGGTCCAATCAGAAATGTCCAAGAAAAGAGCCATGATGCCCTGTAACCATAGAAACAGAGCACTTAGCTTAGAAATTACACTGTCATATGTAGTTGTCTTGAGGGAAGGCAATCCGTCGAGGGGAGAGCTTATAGAAATCAAGAAATGTAAGGGAAAGAAGCATACTCCATTCGAAAGGTGGGAGGACACCTTTTATACAAAATGTGGGTACTGGCTATATGCACATGTGATTGTGTGCATACTCTTGCACCAATCAGAACACAAGAAAATAATAATGAAATAACAAAGAGGTGGAAATGCACAAAATGGGAAGTGTGGATAAAAATAGAACACTCAAAAAATTCAGGAACAGGTGGTTGTCGGTCTGGTGTTGTCAAGACCTCCTCTCTGAATGTCAGCTGCCAGGAATTGCTTGGGGAGGGGACTAACACCAAGGCCCTCAATTGATGAGGCATCACCTGAGCCCCAAGCAGGTGCGGAGTACCATCTGATGTGCCCCCTCAACCCTATTCATCTGGTAGATCAGTCTGTTGAGTCAGAAATGGCTAGCTGTGGGGAGGGATACATGCAGGAATCAAGATTCTCAAAGAAAGGTTTGAAAAATAGATAAAAACATTTGAAAAGAGGAAAATAAAATCAAAACCAGTAACCAGTAACCAGTCCTTCAAGATGAGAGTGGGAAACTTGATGAAAGCCTTGAAAGAGTGTTGTATGTGACAGTTTCATGAGATTGGCATGTAGAGTGGATCCCTGGGTCTTTGGGGGCACCCCACAATCTACCTGAGGCTCAGAATCATAGGAGAGGTTTATTAGAAATGTGAATAAACAATAAATGAAAGAAAGAAAGGAATAATACAAATACTTAAGAATTCCCAGCCATGTTGAGGGCCCCACAGGAAATGCTTCAGAAGTGGGAAGTTGATGGGTGTGTCATCTTCCCCTTCCACACCAGTCCGGTTTTTTGCCAACTGAGACCATAACCAGTTACAAAGTTCTGTATATATCTTATAACCATAACCAAGGTCTTTACACTCCCCCATATATTCCATACAGATCCACATGGATCCGTGCAGATTTTCACAGACTCTGAGTCAGTCCATTGATAGGCTTCCACCAAGTATGGGCAGCGAAATCGCATTTCGCAATATTCTAAGGTCATGGGGTGATCCTTCTCTTTACTCTGTTCCTCTCCATTTCCTTCCAAAGACATGTGATCACCCATTGCTAACTACACTTACTTATATTGCGCTTCTTATGGACTTTGCACACTTTGCAGCTACTTCATGGAGTTCACAAACTGACCAACTTCATACTTACCTGGGTTGCCCTTAATTAGTTAGTGTAGGCAGTTGGTTAGTGATGGACATGGACAGTATCCACAGTTCACAGAGTATTCACTTTACTCTATTCTGTATAAAAAGTCTATGTAAAATATTAGAAACAGAGATCTTGTCTCCCCCTTTCTCAGCACTAAGGTTTCAACTCTCATCTCTTCTTGTGTTCAACTGTGAAGTCAACTTGCGACTTATTCAAATATCATCACTGTGATATTGTGACCAGGAACTGGGACAATCCTAGTTCATTGGTAAAGTACTTTTTATCAAACTGCGTTATTAGACTGTGAACTATTGATTACCTTTCATCACAACGTTTTGCTAACCTTTTCTACTAACTTCACATTCTTTGCACTTCATTTAGGCTGTACATCGTTAACAGCAGACATCACAGACTTCCACCCTTGTAGAAGAAGGCTGGTTCTGGGACCCTTTAAACTAACTCTTCCCCCTTCTAGTTTTCCAGTGCTTCTTTGCAGTTAGGAATGCTAGGAACACATCACCATACAGACTTTTGAGAAATTCATTAGGCTTGAGGTCCTGCTTAATTCCAGATTTTGAGTCTGCATGGATCTGTACGGATGCCGACCTCTTGTGTGGATTCCATGAAATAATTCTGTTCTAGTCTGAGCTGAGCAGGGTTCAGACAGCATGGATGTCCAAGCACATCTGAGTGAGTACCTAATTTTATTATTGTAACTATTTAAAAGGTAATGTATGGGAAGGATTCAAACCCATGACCCTGTGGCCACATGAGTGTGACAGGTAAACAATATAACCACTGCACTACCAGGCTGTATAATCCTGGGCAACAGATGCCCATTTACTGGGCGCCGTCATTACCCTGTGACTGCCAGCTCACCACTCCTCACCACCACCACCCACGGCACCACCTCCTTTCTCCCTCATCCATCCCCCCTCCCTTCTCCACTCCACCAATAGGGGGCCCTTTGGCCCCCACATTAAGTTTTCTTTTTTGTTTAAATCATTTTTTATCAAGCTAACTAACTTTTTTTACTGCTTCTATTGTACATGCAACAATGGCTCCCCAACGGTGCACCGGCCCTCCTCCTCACTGAGCTGGGAGGGGGGGGCTTGAAGGGGTATAGGATGGCCCCAGGGAGCTGCCGGGAGGCCTGTGAAGCGGGGCACCTGCTAGGTACACACCCTGATGTGATTAAACATGCCACATCACCACTAACCCCCCACACCCCTCTGGACAGCTACAACACCAGCGGCGATGCCAATGCAGCACCCACCTCCATGCCTACAAGCAACTGCTCATGGGGTGGAACATGGGTGCAGCTCTTGATGCCGACCAGCCACCTGCAGTAGGGGATGGGACATGACATAACAAGGGGATGCCAAACGACAGAGGGAACACCCACATGACTGGGGTCTTGCCAGAGGAGGATGCAATGCGACTGGGACCCACACGATGTGATAGGACACCCCCCAGGACCCATGGGACATGCCTGGAGCCCAAGGGATGCGAGGTGACACCCTAGACACAGCCAACACCCCCTGACCAAGCCTTGTGAGCTACTGCTCATGGGGTGGAGTGTGGGGGGAGCAGTGGGGGCCCAGACAGGGCCAGATGACCAGGGGGGACATCTGGCAGTGGGGGGGGTGGGGATGCCTAACCATGGGGGGGACGCCTGACCATGGGGGATGCACCTAGGATACCCCTGGACAGGCCAGCACCCGACAGGAGTGCAGGGGGGAGTGGCAAGGGTAGGGCGGCATGACAGCACAACAGCTGACCACCCGGCCCTAGCCTCACAAGCCACTGCTTGTGGGGTGGGTGTGGGTGGAGCAACAACAATGCTAGGCCTGCAGTAACCCCAGTAGGGATGTGGCCCAGCGATGCAGGCCCCAGTCATCTGAAAGGATGGCAGAGGCATCATTGTATATATATATATTATGTACTATATTATGCCACTCTGTTGCTTGAACTGAGCAACAGAGTGGTTTTTTTTTGTGTATATTAAATACATAATAAATAGTAATATTATATTCTATTGGTCAAAAAGAGTGATAAATAAGTAAAAATGTGATATATAGCAGTATTAATATGTCACTTGGTCAGACTCTGTAGAGTCTGTGTGGATCCATGTGGACTAGCTTGGACTCTGCATAAAAAGTGATTAGGATTTCTGTTTTGGGAACCCAATGGTCGGAGTCCACACAGTCTGTGCAGAACATATGGGGAATTGTAAATTACAGCCATAACCGGACCATGCATAACTGGTCACTATTGGCCTGGTTTTGGTCCACCAACCAGTCACAACTGGTCACAACAAGGACCAGTTGCCAACTGGTTGTAACTGGTCAGTCTTACATACTACACAATAAATCATAAGGTAATTAATTAAATATTTGTGAATAAAAAACCAAGCCCCCCTCACTGAGAGGGGCAGGGGGGGAGGGGGTGTAGCATTTTCAGTAGTCAAGGGGGGCAGCAGTGCCATTGAGGGGGGGTTGCCAGTAGTCAAGGGGGGGTCCATCATTGAGGGGGGCAGTAGCGCCATCAAGGGGGGGTCACCAGAGGTCAAAGGGGGAGGCAGAGCCATTGGAGGGGGGTTGCCAGAGGTCAGAGAGGCAGCACTGTTGAGGGGGGGTCACCAGAGGGCAAGGCCATTGAGGGGGGAGGCAGTGCTGTTAAAGGGGGGTTGCCAGAGGTTGAGGGCATTGAGGAGAGTTGGCTGTGGCATCAAGGGGGCAGCAGCATTGTCAACAGTGGTGATGGTGGTAGTGTGAGGGATGTGGGGAATTTGAACTTAGTGGCTGGAGCTGCCAATGTTGTTGTGTTTTTGGTAGGGGAAAATAAATCATCCAAAAAAGATGGCAACTGTCAAAAATGACCCTAGGAAAGATGGCCCTAGCAAACAAATAGGTGCAAACTCACTAGGGGTATATAAGTCCTCTAGATTTCTAGCTCTTGATGCCCTGGGCTTGTCCCCTCTGGTGTCAAAAATAGTAAAATAGTAAAATAATTGTAGTAAATATTAATACTAAGATATATAAAGACCCAAGTCCAGTTGTTAACTGGTCCTAACTGATTCTTCCCAGTTATATAGTCTACTTAAATATCTTGTAACCATAACCATAACTGGACTGTAACTGACTGTAAATGAGACTGATGGTCCAGTTACACCAGTTACAGTCTAGTTATGGTCTCGGTCTTTTGCCGGTCCTAGTGACCAGACCTTGAAACACTAGTTGCTTGTAGTCAGGGGGTGCCATGTCATTTGGCACCACCATCTGTCACCCGTCCTCCCTTGTCCTGCCTTGCCACTCTTCCTTGGTAGCTGTCCCCTCTGTCTGTTGCACCACCTACCCACCCAGTGAATAGTCACTCAAAGTGGTAGAGGTGGGTGCTGGGGTCATTGTCCTTGGGGTGGTGTTCTTTGGGTGTTCTTGTCATCCTGTGTCCAAGCTGTATGTCATTCCTGTGGTTGCCCCACACCCACCCTATGAGCAGTTGCTTGTAACAATAGTGGGGGTCCTGTCACCATCAGCTGTTAGTATCCACAATCCCTGCTGCAATCCACTGTGCTGGGTCTTGTCATTCATGTCAATGGCAGTGCAGGAGCAGGAGGTGCTGGCATTGGGTTGGGTTTCATTCCTATATAAGTGGCTTGGGTGGTTGGGGTGGTTAGTGATGACATGACAGGTTTATAGTGTGAAGGGGTGCTTACCTCACAGTACCCTGCTCCATGGGCCTCTTGAGCCCTCCCTGGGGTCATCTCAGCCTCAAATGAATCCTTCACATCCCATTTGGATGGGGAGGAGGGGGTAGGTGGGTGGCACTGGTCATCATTGTAATAAATAAAGTAGAACCTAAAAAGGAACAAAAGAATTTTTAGTCATTAAAAAACAAAACAAAACAAATACTTACATTGTGTTTAGGGGCTCAAGGCCCCTCAACACAAGTCAATACACTTGTCAACTCCCGAAATCCATGTGGAGTGGTCTTCTGGCCATGCACATGGCCTTTTAGTCAGGGGGCATAGGAGTGGCCCTTGTGTGTACTTTACACTCCCCCACAAGTCTACATAGACTCCCACTGGACTCCATGTACTATATGTAGACTATACATAGACTCCCACTAAAGTGTATGTAAAGTCCATGTAGTCTATGTTGCCTCCCAATAAAGTCTATGTAGACTCCATGTATAGTGTACATAGCCATTCAAAAGAAATAAAGCTACTATAGGGAGTCTACATGGAGTCTACATGGAGACTACATGGACTTTGGCCATTCCTACCCACCATTCCTAGAGGTAAGTCATTACTTCAAATATTAAATGTATTTATTACTATTTATGGAAACATCAATACTAGCAGAGATGTAAAAACACCCCAATGCACTAGAGGCAGGGGGGCATATATTTACTAATATAATACAAGACTAAATAATATGAACTGAAATAACCCCCCCCCCATGTCACTTGGAGCGAGATGGGGGAGGGGGGGGTGCAGTGCGGCGACCTGCCCCTCTCATTGCACCCTGTTCCACCCCCTGAGCAATGGCTCATGGTAGTGGTTGGGGGTGCTGGTGTGGGGGGCTGTGGCCCACTCAGCGGCATTGTCACTCCACCTATGCTCCACCCCACAAGCAGTGGCTTGTGAGGCTAGGCCAGATGGCATCCATTGGGGTGCCAGGCTTGCTCACCATGTCACCCTCAGCAGTCAGGGGTTGTAAAGCCTCCTGCCACGTCCCAGAGGCATCCCCAATGTTCTAGGGGTCTCCTGTTGCATCCCAGATGTGTCCCCCTCATTTTAGGGGCTTTCTGTTGCATCCCTTGTGGCTTCTGTTGCATCCCTCAGATGCTGGCCCTCTCATTGCATCCCTGTGGCTGGTGGAATGTTGCATCATGTCCCCCTCGGCTTCTGAAGTGGTTAGTGACATTGGGGAAGGGGAAGATGACACATCCATCAACTTCCCGCTTCCAAGGCATTTCCCATGGGACCCTCAACATGGCTGGGAATTCTTAAGTATTTGTATTATTTCTTTCTTGCTTTTATTGTTTATTTGCATTTCTAAAAACCTCTTCTATGATTCTGAGCCTCAGATAGATTATGATACAGCCCTGAAGGCCCAGGGATCCACTCTACATGCCAATCTCATGAAACTATCACATACAACACTCTTTCAAGGCTTTCATCAAGTTTCCCACTCTCATCTTGAAGGACTGGTTACTGGTTACTGGTTTTGATTTTATTTTCCTCTTTTCAAATGTTTTTATCTATTTTTCAAACCTTTCTTTGAGAATCTTGATTCCTGCATGTATCCCTCCCCACAGCTAGCCATTTCTGACTCAACAGACTGATCTACCAGATGAATAGGGTTGAGGGGGCACATCAGATGGTACTCCGCACCTGCTTGGGGCTCAGGTGATGCCTCATCAATTGAGGGCCTTGGTGTTAGTCCCCTCCCCAAGCAATTCCTGGCAGCTGACATTCAGAGAGGAGGTCTTGACAACACTGGACTGACAACCACTTGTTCTCAAATTTGTTGAGTGTTCTATTTTTATTCACACTTCCATTTTAATGCATTTCCACCACTTCATTACTTTATTATTCTCTTCTTGTGTTCTGATTGGTGCAAGAGTATGCACACAATCACATGTGCATATAGCCAGTACCCACATTTTGTATAAAAGGTGTCCTCCCACCTTTTGAATGGAGTATGGTTCTTTCCCTCCTCCTCTTGGTTTCTATAAGCTCTCCCCTCAATGGCCCACTTCCCTCAAGACAACTACACATGACGGTGTAGTTTCTAGGGAGTGGCATGGGTAACCCGCAGGTAGATTTGGGTGTACCTGTACCCGTACCCATGTCTACCTGTACCCACAACCCATGGGTCACGAGACACGGGTCAGACAGGTATGGGTAGGCCCGCCATCTGCTGTTGTGGCACTGCACCTGCATCCGATGACTCCACCCCATGAGCAGCTGCTTGTGGTGGTGTTGTCATCTTTCTATATACAAGTTATTATGTTGTGATTATAGGTTTTGGCACTCAGACGAGTGCCGCAAACCTCCTATTTACTTATAAACTATGTCATAGACCAATTTAGTATTTTATACATCTTACTTAAGGGGAAAGCAATGCCCCAGAGGAAAGGGGAGCTTGTGGAAGCCAGGATATATATACCAGTTAATATTTGTCACTATTTGGTTCCAGTAAATGTGATGTGTTGTGTTGTGTTGACACGACATGTTCATGTTTGTTTACTGGAACCAAACAGTAACAAATATTAACTGGTATATATATCCTGGCTTCCACAAGCTCCCCTTTCCTCTGGGGCATTGCTTCCCCCTTAAGTAAGATGTATAACATACTACATTGGTCCATGACATAGTTTATAAGTAAATAGGAGGTTTGCGGCACTCGTCTGAGTGCCGAAACCTATAATTACAACATAATAACTTGTATATAGAAATGTGGTGACTGGTTGGGTGCGGGTCATGGGTACTCAATGTGCGACCCATACCTGTACCCATGCCTACCCATACCTGTAACCTGCACGGGTTGGCAAACCCGTGCTATTCTCTAGTAGTTTCTAAGCCAAGTCTTCTTGTTCCTATGGTTACAGGGCAACATGGCCCTCTTCTTGGACATTCCTGATTGGACCAATGAGTCCACTGTCTCCCACTCCATGCCCACATGCGTTTTCCCATATCAAATGCCATTGGCCTCAATATCTGTTTGTTTACTGTTTCTTGTCCCTTTCCCATGTGCACTGATCATCAATTGATCAGAATGTGACATCTTTTCCATTACCTGCTCACAGCACATTTGATGCCGTTGTCATGCATTCACCCCATCCAGTCTTACCTTTGACAGTGTGATGTGACAACCCAACCAATCAACCTCAAGAGGGCCAAGACCCTGTCCACAACATGGCAGGTGGGGTGGGCCATTCTGTGCACACCTTGCAGGTACCCTGCCACTCAGGACTCCCAGCACCTCCCTATCCCCCTCCATGCCCCTCACACTCCTAGCTGAGTGGGGAGGAGGGGCGGCATGTTGACTATCTGATGTTTCATATAGAAAACTGAAAAAATAAATTTGAGCTTAAAAAAAAATAGATAATGAAAAAAATACCCAACATGAGGGCCACATCCCCCCATGGATGGGTAGTGGAGGAGGGAGGGGGGGCAGGCAGGAGGTGGGGGGGGGGGGGGGGGGGGTTGGGGGGGATGGTGTGGGTGTCAGTGATGTGGCACATGTGTAGGTGGGAGGGGGGGCTTACCAGGTTGCGGGGGTGATACCTAGTAGAAGGGGGTGGTTAGTGACATGGCACATCAGAGAACAGGGGGGGAGGGGGCCACTCACTGTCTGGGGGTGCTGGGGGTCATCGCTGCACATTGGCCAGCCTGAGGGAGCAAGGTTACAGGCTGTGGACAGAGATAACAAAGGGGGTGGTGGTGGTTGAGGCACAAGGGAGGCGGCAGCAAGGTCAGTGGTAGTGATGGTGGTAGCATGTCATGTGTAACTGATAAACAAACAGTCACACAAGGCCACGTATTTCAATGACACATGACAAACATATCATTTATAGATCAAAGTTACAATACTAAGCAAGGTTGTGTAGCTGAACGGTAATGCATGGATACTTATGTAATATGTTATCTAATGGTTGTGGGTTCAATTCTCTAACATGGCATATATTTAATAGTATGAGGCTTGTATACATAGAGTCAAGTCTACATAGAGTCCACACAGAGTCTACATGGAGTTTACATGGAGTCTATGTATAGTTTAGTAGGAGTCCCACTACTCCTTGTAAGTACATGGAGTTTACTGGGAGCCTACATGGAGGCTACATAGACTTGCCATCAACATGAATTCCATTTTTGGTAAACCCATACTCCACCTAAAGTCAATGTAGACTCCATGTATACATGTGGGGGAGTGTAAAGCCCTCACCCTTGTTGTCATTTGCCTCCTGTGACCTGTCCAGTTCCTGTTGTTTTGTTGTCTTGGTGGTGGGTCTTGTTATGCTATCCCAGCATAGGGGTGGCAGTGTTTCTTGTTTTGAGTAGTGGTGGTTAGTGGTCTGGCAGAGTTGGGACATTTTGTGTACTTATTTGGCATGCACCCATTACCTGGGCCCCTGGGTCTCTTAACCCCAAACAAACCCCTCACATCCTATTTGGATGGGGAGGAGAGTGCACATCATGCATTATTGAAGAAAATAGTAGGGAAAAAATAGTTGAAAAAATGGTCAGCATCTAAAAAAGAGGAAAAAGAACAATGAAAATACTTAATTTACAGTGCATCGAGGGGCCTTGAGTTCCCCAATACATGCCAACAGTTGTCAACATCCCAAAATGCTTGTGTGGCAATTTTGTGGCCACATGTCTTGTTGGTTGGCATTGATGGGACAGGGTTGGTGGAAGAGGTGGTGGTGGCAGTTGTGTTTTTTTGACTTGTTTGCATTGTGCTTGGTGCATGTTCAACTTTTAGCAGAGTTTGAACTGACTTGAACAATTTCAATGTGCACTTGTGATAGTAGTACTTAATCATAGATGCCTGAGAACATGTAACACTAGGGGTGCTCAATTACTTGGTTCACAAAAACCAAACAAAAAGTTCATCACAAAATTTCTATTTTTGGTACATGATTTTCAGTCTCCAGTGAGGATGCACAAACCAGAGACTGAGAATCCCATACCAAAAACAGAAATTTTGTGATGAATCTTTTGTTTGATTTTTGTGAACCAAGTAATTGAGCACCCTACTGGGACTGGGATTGTGAAGATAATACAATAATGACATATTATCTAGTTGGAATTCATAGGGGCTCTGTTGATAAAATGAACCCATAAGATTGTAATGAATTGAATATGAACTACTACACCTATAGAGTCTATAGCTTCTACAGTGCTACAGTGATTATGGTGTCTACAATGCTATGGTGCTTTATAACTCACTATGTCATCTATAGCTTATTATGGTACTATGTCATTATCCAGGGTTGCTGATGTCTGCTGGACTCCACCCCATGGGCAAGGGCTCATGGTACTGGGGCCAGGTATAGCACTGTGGTGTTATGGAGGCCCTAACATCATTCACACTAAGTTTTATCCTAATAAATGAATAGAAATTCAGTTAATTTAAAAAAGCAATGTAAAAAAAACTTTCACAGGGCCAAAACAACACTGGACATTGTTTGGGATGGGGGGGGAGGGAGTGCATGATGGTGGCAGTGTGCAGGATTGGTATTTTCTCTTGATGTGATTGTTGGCAGTGTTGTTAAGCATCTGTGTGGGATCAAAAAAGAGAGATGGCATCTATCAAAAATCACTGTAGCAATGCTGGTCCAATCAAATAAACATGTGCAAACTCACTAGGGGTATATAAATCCTTGAGATTTTACTCTTTTGATCCCCTTGACTTGTCCCCTGTACCATAAATTAGCTATAATATAATAAATACTATTAGAATATTATTAGATTTTACTATGCTAGTAGTCTGGTCCTTGGCCTGTTTTAACTGGTTGAGGTTGGTCTTTTGCAGGTGTGAAATCTTGTTGGACCAGGACCAGGACTGCTTGATGACCAGTGTAACCCAGACTGTGGGTCTTGGGGAGATGGTCTAGTGTTGCCACTGGATAAGCCACTTAACTTCAATAATGTGGTTATATCATCTCAAATCAAATAAATAAATATTTGACATTGTAGAGGACCTTGAAAGCTGGATGGTCTTCTGCCAAAACTAGTTGATCCTATGAGTTATTGGTAAGAAATTCTAATTTAGCCACTAGCCATAAGCCAGTGGCTCACCAAGTGGCTAAATCAAAATAAACAAATAATGGTCAGCTGGACAAACTAACGATGGCAGAAGACCCTGTTGGGATTATGTATACAAGAGTATACAGGCAAGCCAAGGCAGTTAACAAGCCTAGGGAAATGGAATACAAGTCCTAAGCTTAGGGTTAGGGTTAGCAGCTGCTACCCTTAACCCTAGAGCAATGGCAGTCTCCTATACAGGAATAGACTGGCCAAGACTACAAAGACTGCCAAGACTGTCTCCTATGCTATCCAGGGAACCCCCTATAATATACAATGATAGACAAGTCTATCTGGAGAATTATATAGGGGATATGACATAGTTATTCCATTATTAACTGGTACAGGGGTCTATTACAGAATACCTCCTTTATATATTAAAGGAGTGCATTACACTATACCTCCTAAATGTGTAGTATAAATATTGCACATCTTGTAGGAGATGATAATAACATTCCTCCCTGTGGCAGACTCCCTCATACACTTACCTTTGACTTAAACTCAATACCTCAAAAACCTCGTCCTCATCTTGTGCTCAACTTCCTGATCCCAATAGGTTATGGGCCCTGGCCAATATTTTAACTAACTTATTAAAAAGGGGGCACATGGATCAAGAATTGGAATATGTTGGGGACCGTGATGACATGGAGTCATTATTTGAAGAGCCCAGCACACCTTCAGCAACAGAACAAAACCCTACACAAGTTTATGTCTCCAAAGCAAAACAGAAACAAAGACAAGTGAATATCCCCCCAGAAATTCTCCAAAGAGCAGAAGAAAGGCGCCAAGAAAATAACGGCCCACCAGGGAATATTCAATTACCTATGGCAATACCCCTAATTCGTACCAAAGAATATTCAAACGTAAACAAGATCACCGATCGTGATCACTCGACAGATGAAAATTGGCACAAATGGAAAGGGAGGATGTTACGAGTTTTATTAACTGTGACATATTAGGATATGTCTTTGGACAAATAAAGCAACCAGAAGAAAACATAGACCTGGCCAGCGCTTATAACTGGGACAAAAACGACATGTGGGCACAACAAGTGATTATTCACAATGTCACCTCCTTGCAAATAAATCACGTCGGATCAAAACAAAGCGCAGAAGCTATGTATACTGCATTATCAGTCACTCATGAAAACAAGGCGCATCAGACAGTTAATCAACTGCAGTGTCTACTATATGAGACAAAGGCTGATAATTCCGACAACCTCCTAAAGCATTTGGACGTCTTGAAGTCTTACCGAGACTGGATCAACAGGTTTCCAAATATAGAATTCCATATCTCAGATACCCGATTTAAATCGATCATTTCGGCATCCTTACCAAACTCTTGGCAAACATATGTCGAGCCCTACAACGGAAACGCAAATGATCCAAATGACTTAGATCCAAAGCGTCGCCTAACTTCGGACGCATTTATTGGATTATTAAGGGAAGAATATAAACTTCGGCAAAATAGGAATAACGGGAATAATAACTCCAGCGGAATTGTTAACCTGGCTAAAACCCAGACGACCGCCCAAAAGGAGAAAACCCTTGAAAACCGTCTTACCGATCGTAAAAAATCCCTGAAGCCATATTGTGATCATTGCAAACGCCCTGGACATTGGTCCAGTAAATGCCAAAAATTCCAAGGCAATAAATGCCATAATTGTGGAAAAATCAGACATCAGGCAAAAAATTGTTGGGGGAAGAAAAAGGAGAAAGATAAGGAAAAAGGGAAAATAAAACCTGTGGAACAGTCCAATGCTGTGGAGGAATTTATTGCATTTTCAGCTCAAAAAGAACATTATAATTTTGATTCCTATGATGCTTGTAACGATGCCGTAATGGACGAGCATTTGATCTATTACGACTGGTTGGCTGACTCAGCAACAACATCGCATGTCACGCATCAAAGAGAAGCCTTCAAAACATACACTCCAATGAAAAATAATTCCGTAACTGGGGTAGGTGGATTGGAAGCTAAAATTGCAGGCAAAGGAACTGTTGAAATAATTTCGACATGCAATAATCAAAATTTTAATATTCATCTGGAAGACGTCCTACATGTGCCTGGAACACGAAACAATTTAATTTCGTTGGGGCGATGGGATGCGGCCGGCGGAAAATATATTGGAGGACAAGGAAAACTAATCCTCACAACAAAAGACGGACAACAACTTGCAGAAGGAAAGAAAATTAATAACCATTTATACAAGATGAAAATGGTATTAAAAATTTCAAGCAAGCCATCTAAAACTCCTGCCGTTAATCAAACATTCGTCGGAAACATAAAACCACTTAGTTGGGAAACTTGGCACCGACGATTTGGACATGTAGGATATTCTAGACTTCAACAATTATTGAGCCGAAAATTGGTGATCGGTTTCAATGTCGACGAAAATAGTCCTAAACCGGATTGCGAAGCTTGCATCAGTGCAAAGCAACACAAGGAGCCTTTTCCGAAGTCGACAAAAAGAAACACGAAACCAGGAGAATTAACCCACATAGACTTGTGGGGAAAATACGCCATCAAATCTATTAATGGCAAATATTGTTATCTCCTATTTGTGGATGATGCTAAAAGGTTCGTCACAATTGAATGCCTCAAAGAGAAAAGTGATGCAGCACAGGGGGTAATAAATTACCTTGCCCATTTGGAAACACAAGGCAAGAAGCCGAAGGGTATACAAATTGATTGTGGAAAAGAATTTGTTAACAAAAAACATGAAAAATATTGCAAAGAAAGAGGTATAGAAAATCGGCTTACCGCACCATACTCACCATCACAGAATGGAGTTGCGGAAAGGATGAACAGAACCCTGGTCGAGCTATCCCGAGCAATGCTGGCTGCTAACCAGCTTCCAGAATTTTTATGGGAATTTGCAGTCTTACACGCTGCCTATATCCGGAACTGATCATTTACCAAACATCTTCGGGAAACAACACCTTATGAAGGCTGGCACAATAAAAAACCGGACGTATCAAATTTACGTGAATTCGGAGCCCCAGTATGGGTACTATTACAAGGCCAGAAAGAAGAAAGAAAAATGCTACCTAAATCAAAGCGCCGTGCATATGTCGGCTATGACGACGGCGCAGGAGCAATAAAATATTACAATGCCAAAACAAGAAATGTTCTCACCTCTCAGAACTTCCAACTTATAGACACTACAGATGAACCTGAGCCTCCTGAAGACACTGATGTTACACCCTCGACGGAGGGGGAGTCTGGTGGGGAAACACCGAATGTGCCGCCGATGGGTAACTCCGATCAACGGATCACGGAACCGGCAAGGCAGCCTCAGAAGCGTAAACGGAATGAAAATGAGGGAAACATAGATATCACTAGACCACGGAAGACGTGTGCAAGTGATAATGAACCACGGAAAACTCATGGGGTTCGTACCGACTACAAACATCTTTACCACCTTGCGGAAGAGGAAGATGACGAAACCTTTCTAAATATAGAAGAAGCCTATGCAATAATAGCCGGAGACTAAATTAACAGTCTCAAAGACGCAAAACAATCCCTGGAATGGACGGAATGGAAAGATTCAATGCAAATTGAATTAGACTTGCTCAAAGAAAAGGGTACTTGGGAACTTGTCGAAAAACCTCCAGATGCCGTTCCAATCTCAAATAAATGGGTATTTATTCGGAAACGAAATAAAGAAGGGGAAATTGTACGATACAGAGTGCGGCTAGTTGCAAAAGGGTATGCACAAAGACCCGGTTATGATTTCACGGAAACTTTTTCACCAGTTGTACGAATGGACACACTCCGGGCGATTTTAGCACTCGCATCAGAGAAAGGTCTAAAAATACAACAGATGGACGTAAAGGGCGCATACCTCAATGGCACGCTACAAGAGACTATATACATGGAACAACCTGAAGGATGTAATGATGGAACAGGCCGAGTATGCAAGCTATTTAAACCGCTTTATGGATTAAAGCAGGCAGGTCGAGAGTGGAATAATGAATTTGATGGTAAACTTAAAATTCATGATTAATGGCAGATCCTTGCGCATATATTCGACGGGATGAAGAAAATATAGGCATCATAATGGTATGGGTAGACGACACCCTGCTTTTTGCATCAGCAGATAAAATGATGAAGCATATGAAAAATGCGTTAACATCAGAATGGGACGTCACCGACCTTGGAGAGCCTAGCAAAATCATGGGCATAGAAATTACGTGCGCCAATGATAGCATCAAAATATCTCAAGAAAAATATATCGAGAATGTCCTTCGTAAAGAAGGCATGATTGATGCAAACCCTGTTGGAATGCCAATGGACCCAAATATTAAATTAATTGAAAACCCAGATTATAATGAGCCGAATCGGAGCAATTCATATGCCAAATTACTGGGATGTCTACAATTCATTGCAAACTCCACGCGACCTGACATTAGCTTTGCTGTTAATAAATTGGCAGCATATACCGCAAACCTGGGCTTACAACACCACGGTGCAATAAAGCGGATACTACGGTACTTAGCAGGTACGAAAACTCTTGGAATTATTCCCAGGATGAGACTGAAAACAATAACCTTTTCCATGGATTTGCCGATGCATCATTTGCAAATTCTGAGGACCTCAAGTCCACCACAGGATATGTTTTCCTGACAGCAGGGGGAAATCAAAGAAACAAACAATTATTGCACTATCCTCAACGGAAGCCAAATATGTGGCGCTATCTGAGGCTGGACGCGAGGCCACTTGGCTAAGAAATTTGTATGGTGAACTCTGGCAGTCTCCTATACAGGAATAGACTGGCCAAGACTACAAAGACTGCCAAGACTGTCTCCTATGCTATCCAGGGAACCCCCTATAATATACAATGATAGACAAGTCTATCTGGAGAATTATATAGGGGATATGACATAGTTATTCCATTATTAACTGGTACAGGGGTCTATTACAGAATACCTCCTTTATATATTAAAGGAGTGCATTACACTATACCTCCTAAATGTGTAGTATAAATATTGCACATCTTGTAGGAGATGATAATAACATTCCTCCCTGTGGCAGACTCCCTCATACACTTATCTTTGACTTAAACTCAATACCTCAAGAACCTCGTCCTCATCTTGTGCTCAACTTCCTGATCCCAATAGACCCTCCTGCATTCTAGGTCATCTACCATGTCAGATATTTTGGAAATTTTACCTATTTTACTTGGGATGCTATGGCCAGATTATTAAAATTAAGTGGCTTAGCCAGTGGCAACACAAGTCAGTGAGACTGGTTATAGTCTGGTCTAGTCCAGTCTTTTCCTGTCTTTGAGACTGAACCTTTAAACATAACCTGGAACTTGCAGGACCACATCAGGAAACCAAGGAGGAAATGATAATATTAGACTATATTATTGTTATGAACTGATCTTGTAGGACAGAGTTATGGCAGTGTTCTGACAGAGCTCTGATGTGACAATGGACTTGGCTTCAATCTATAAGAGATTGTGCCCTTCTCTATGCTCAATGTTACAAGGTGATGATAAGAATGGAGGTCCAGCAGAGTTCTGGGAGTAAGAGGTGAAGAGGACTTAGAGTGAGAGAGTTGGAGAGATAACTTAGCAAATGTTTCAGTGCTATCTTAGGAGACCACCAACTGATTTCTACAGCTGGTCTAGTGTACAAACAGATTGGCTCTCATCAAGTCCAGTTCTTCACTGGCAGTGCATCAGCTACAAGCTACATGCTTTTTTCCAATGTCATGCAGACACTGGAGGTGGCAACTGGATCCCATATGAGATGTAACCCAATTTGATCACCCTCCTGTTCAGAGTCACATCTGCTGATCATCAACAATTGGTCCAGGCAGGCCCAGATCTGGCAATCCCAGAGTCTGGTACCTGTATGTGCACAGCCTCACATGAGATAGAATCTCCCTCAGTGTCCTATGCAGGGTAGAGATATCTGATCAAATAAATTGTCCCAGCTGATCTATATCAGAGCAGTTAGGACAGCAGTTAAGCCCTCTAATGAGCCCCTTCACAAGGGCAAAACTACCTAAGTCCCAGCTCTAAGGGTTCAATCCCCATAGACCACCAAACAATGCAATAATCAAACTGGAGTTACAAGCGACAGTATCTCAGTTTTATAGTATGTAAGGAACCAAGGTAACTACAGTGGGGTTCTGCAGAGTACTGAGTATGCAGTAAGTAAGATGATCAATCAATGATTAGTGATACAAACAAAACAGGAGATGAATTTGAAATGGTTATTTGAAATGGTTATTTTAAATACCGGCAGCTCCATTGGTGATCTGCCAGAGCTCCATCAGCTTGCATGGGATATGACAGTATTCCCCCTTAGGACTAAGCCTTTGAGGTCACATTGTGTTTGGATTCCATATATAGGAATTGATGGTCCACAGTCCTTCAACATCAACCACCATGTCAAGTTCACAAAACATGTCCTTACCTGCCCCCCTGTCCTCTGCCATTGAGGAATGGACAAAGTTAATGGCATGACTTGAAGAGCGTGCCACCCTAGAGGAGGCTGCCAAGAAGGCTGCCACTGAAGAGGCAGGGAGAAAATCTGCCAAAGAGAAGAGACTGTGCTGTGAGGAGAAAGCATGAAATCGAGAAGAACACTGTATGCAGGAACAGAAGGCTGCAGAGTCCACTGGCAAAGAACAGGAGGAGGAGATCATCAAGGAGCCCCCAAGAAGAAGAAGAAGAAGACCAAGGCCATTGTGGGTGAGGCTGCTAGTGGGGGTGGGGATGCAGGGCCATCAGCAGAGGCCATGTGCCATAGGTGCATGACATTTATCATCACATTCATTCTTTTGTAACTGATTTTGTTTTGTAGGTGTTGATCTGCAGGTATGGTGTGCATGAGGTCTGGCAGGGCCCGCCATCTTGCTTGCAATAACTGCTTCCATCTGAAGCAGCAATGTGTGGGTGGCACAAGATGGGAGGTAACAATGGCAATGGTGGCAGTGGATATGGGCCACCTGGAATACTTGAAGGAAATTTCAGCAGGGGTGGTCAAACTACAGAGGGAGTATGCAGAGATGACAGTGGTGATCCAGGATTTCACCAAACACTACAAGTGGGGCAGAGAGCATGTGGAGGATGAGGTAGAGACAAAGGAGGTAGGGTTTGATGGCAACAAGGAGGAGGTCCAATGGGACCTGGAGCACCTGGAGGAGGAAGAAGAGGACTATGCTGCATTCAAGGCACGGCAAGTGGAACAGTGACTGGCAGAATCCAATGAGGGGTTGGATTGGAATGAAGAGGGGGTGGAGATAGAGGAGGAGTAGAGGATGTTGGGATACAAGCCTAGAGTCTAGATGAATACAAGTCTGCTCTAAGGTTAGGTGTAGTCCCCACCAGCACATATAAATATATATTAGTATATATTACACTATACCCCCTATTAGATATGTAGTATATAGTGCTACATACTATAGGAGAGGAATAAGACATTCCCTGCCTGTTCCACACACTCACCACTTTGTCTGAGTGATCCCCCACTTGCTCTCAAAGACCTAATCCCAATAGAATGAGATAGAGTAAGTAGAAAAAGAAAAGTAATATAGTATGTACAGAGGTCCATGGAGGACCATAAAAAGTAAATACTTGGTTTGTATGTAGATAGATTGGGTTTGTAATGGGTTTTTGTTTTTGGCTTTGTTTTCTGTGTTTTGTAAGTAAGGAGTGATCTGATAAGTAGACTTTGTAAGTAAGAAGATGGTTTGATAATAATGAAATGGCTTTGTTTTTCTTGTGGGTAATGATGGTGTTTGATAGGTAACGTTGACTTTGTTTGTTTTGTTGTATGTAGGGTGATGGTATCTGATGACTTTGTTTTTTGTAAGTAATAGTAACAGAATATATAATGGCTTTATTTTTTTTTGAAGTGACTTTGTTTCTTGTATAAGGGTGGGGAATGATGACATTATTGTGGACCAGGTTTGCTGCAGTACCATGTGTGGAAGTCTGCAACGGCTTCCTGGGTGTGCTTGAGTTCTTTGGCAAGTAGCCAGGACTGTTCCCAAGTCAGTGTTTTTGTAACCTGACCAGTGTGCACCAAGTATAACAATGGACACCACCACTGCTTATCAAGTTTGGAGTCTAAGATTTCTGCAATCTCGTATTCAATTTTGTTGTCAATAGTAATCAGCAGAAGTGGTGGCTGAATCCAGTTAGGAATTGTGTTGACAGGTGCTGGGCCAATTTGGGATACATGAAAGACTGGGTGAAAGGTAGAGTTTGATGGTCAGGTCTGGTTGCAGTCACAGCCCCTCTTGGGTGCAACAGGAATCACAACCGGTTGTACCAATCATGAAATTCCACCAACCATGACCCCAACCATGGCTGACCAGTCAGGACCAGTTGCTTATTTAATTGCAACTGGTCCTACTAGCTATATATTCTAATTTTATCTAAGTAGCATCTAAATATTAATTTAACAATTTGACAGGGGGGGGGATGCAGATGGCAGGGGGGAATGCAATTGGCAGGGGGGAACATTGACTAGAGGGGGCACAGATGACAGGGGGGGAATAGACAACAGGGGGGACACAGACAACAGGGGGGGGACATAGATGGCAGGGGGGTAGTTGTGGTTGTGGGACAACATTGAATATTGAGTGTTGAGCATTGATTTTGATGGTTGATGTTGATGTGTAAGTACATGCAAACACAAACATGTTGCAACACATCATTGTTTACTTGCACCACACATGTGCAAATACATGCAAATGAGTCAAAGGTATATAAAGCCTTGCCCTTTGACCCATTCTGAGTGGGCATGCCCCACAATTTAAAGTAAATTAGACTGTAAATATATATTTATATTAGATACAGTTGTAGTAGTTGCAACTGGTTGTGACCAGTTGCACATGGTTTTATTTCTGAGGGATCAAGGTCCAACTGCAACTGCAACTGCAACCAACTTTCCTGTCTTTTCTGGTTGCATTCAGTCAAGTTGCAGTCTTTTTTTGGTTGGTGCAATTGGACCTTGAAACACTAGTGTAAGGTGCAGAGATGGTCTGGAAGACTAGTGTTTGAAGGTCTGGTCTGGTCTGGTCTTTGGGCCTTGAGAGCCTTGGACCGAGACCACAACCGGTCTTCACAGGTTCAAAGACCACAAAAGACTGGACTGAACTGACATAGACTGGTCTTATGCAGTCTTGTGCAGTCTTGGGCAGTTATGAGACCAGTCTCAACCAGTTACAGTTGAGACTGGTTGTTAACCAGTCTAGACTGGTCTTAGCTCATAATAAATGTAACTAGCTAGGTAGATACAATATAATTAGTTGGCCCCCGCATTGTGACATCCAAAGTGGCAGTGGCATAGCAGCCAAGTTGGTGGTGTCAGTAGAAATTTGATTAATCTATGAAATAAAGTATATACAACTCTCCCCCCTCGCATTTGCAAGTGTGGGGGGGTGTCATTGAAGGGAGCCACGCTATTTGCAATCAGATAGGCAGTGTTGTTTCATCAGTGGAGGTGGTAACATGGCAGCTGCATCCTCATTCATTAGGGATGTTCAAAGCTGGGCGCAGCTCGCAGACGCAGCTCGCAGCACGCATAGCCATCAGCTTATATAACGTTGATTTAAGAGTCCGCACTGTGACCCTTCTGTGACAAATGCGTCCGACGCGTCTTTTCTTTTAGGACCTCGTTTAAAGCCACTCCCACACACTCCTTTATCTGTTTCTATTTCTGATTATTAACTGTCATGGCCCATACTGCCGCCGACAAGGCTGAGAAACCCCGAATTCCTGAAATAAACTGGTCAGCAAACAATTCCTCAGCAGTCTGGGCTCTCCTGGCCGAGATCAAAAAGAATGAAAACTACTGTGTTCTTTATGGGAAAAAGGTTGTAGCCGAGGTGAGTTTATCCCTACCTTCATCTTGAAACTGTCTAACGTGGCTTGTTAACAGAATACGAGCGGCGAAACCAAGGTTACTGTCTATGCCAGGATTGCCAAAGCGGTCCTCCCGGAACTGTTTGCTCTTAACCCCAACACAGTACGTGACCGCGTCAAGAGCAAACTTGAAAGGTAAGGGCTGTATTCTGTGTGTTGGTTTCTGCTTACAACTCTCGTTCCAGCCTTAAGAACGTATACAAGAAACACGCAAAGCGGCTCCGTCGAACTGGCGAAGGTGTTCAAGAAACCGAGGATGGCTCACAGGGTAGCAAAGAAACCCTTTCCTTCTACATCATGGGTGATGGTCCTTGTGTCGAGACCCCTCCGCATGCAGTCAACATATGGAGTGCATGGCTATCTTTTTATTTATCTAATAATCCATCTAATTTATTGATTTTTAGAGGAAATTGAGGAGGAGTTTCCCTTCTTCCCCACCCTTCATCGTATCTGGGCCTCCCGTCCAAATGTCACTCTGATCATCATTACCACAGCACTTGGTCCGCAGGGTTCAAAGATGGTCTGGTACCAGCCACCCGACGACAACTCTAACATGGATGACAACAGTAACATCGACCCACGGTTGCTGAATGAACCGGTCGTGAGAGTTGCACTACCAACACCTCAGCGAGAGCGGTCATTTGGTACCGATGCAAGTGGTTTGGTGAATGCCAATCCACAACCAAACCCAGCACCTCAAGTCATGAATGCTACGAAAACAACCCTGCCAGGAAAGACTCCAGGATCTCTGCGCGGCCCAAAATCATCTTTGGCCTCCCGTGACGCCATCGAAAATGCTCACAAAGCTGTCTTGAACCTTCCCCAGAAACGCTCACTTGCAGATACTTTAATGGAAATTCAACGGTATGTTATTTTTGTGTTGTTTCTTTTCTTATCTGTTTTGTAGTGAGAATATTGCAGCCCAGAAGGCTCAAAATCGCAGCCGCATCAACCTTGAGCTGCATAAGCAGATTATTGATGAGGTAAAGATCGGCTTGTGGACCATCGAACAAGCTCAGGAGAGGATCAAAGCTATTGAGAACGATGGTTCCCCTTGCCCTGCAAAACATCAGAAAATGGTTGTTCGGGAGTTTAGCCCTGACTGGGAGGAAATCTCGTCTGGCTCTGAAGATTTTTAAACTGATAATTCCCTTTCCTTGTCTTTCTTCGTTGTTCTTTATATCCATGGCTAATTCTATTTTCTATGATCACTATATTACTCGTGTTGTAATGCCCATAATTCTGCAACTAGTTGCCTGCGTTTTGCATTATTGTCATTATTATCTACTCTACCATTCCCTTGATGAATACCAGTATCTTCCTCCTCTTCATCAGGACCATGGAAATTTTGAAAATGCTCTGCAGATTGGCTCCCTTCAATGTCAATAATAAGGTTATGAAGGATAATGGCAACTGAAATCCATTTACAAGCTTCATAGTGGTCGTTGTTGGAGTTAATATGTACTCGGAGGCCACGCAAACACTGAAAACGACCCTTGAGAGCACCGATGCAATGCTCGGAGCGAACGCGAAGGCCTGCAACTACCTTGTCAAATAAAGCATTCATGGGTTCAAGAGATGCTGGCTTTTTATGGACGGGGATTGTTCGGGAATCGACTGCATAAGCTGAGTCTGCCCATGCAAATTTTTCTCCATCAAAAAACCAATTAGGATGCAGAGCAGCTGTAGTATGCTCAAAAGCAGTTGCATCATGGGCAGAACCAGTCATTCCATGGGTAAAATCAACAATTCGAAGGTTTGAGGGTGTGTTCCCCACCTAAAAGAAAGGTTAGATGACGCACTTCTTGTTAGATGAACACGTACTTGGACATTAAGACCATAGTTTGCTTTTCATGTGTAGTATGCATCCCCATTTTTTCCTGGTTTGTGATAAAGGACGACAATAGTACCATCGTACATAACCCAACCATCTCTCCATGACCCTTGGAAACCCAGATGATGATCCATCCATTCTTTTTCTACCTCCTTCTCAGCTGGTGTCAGCTTCCGGACAAATTGGCTCTGGAGGGAGAGGATCGCTTCAAAGCAGCGATTTGTGAAGTTTTCCACAGAGCCTTCAGAACACCCTGCAGCACGAGCGATATCTTCAACACTGGCACCATTTCCATACCTTCCCATTCGGAAAAGGGTAACAGCTAACTGCTGCTCAACGGGTGTTTGTCCAAGATTTGTGTCATTCCTGAAGACGTTGTGATCCTCAATAAGATCGAGAACTGTCAAGAAAACGAGAGGTGAAACACGAAGCATGTTGATAAAGCGGTGATGGTGAGCAGGATCTTGTGAGAATTCCCAAGCCAGATCCAAGTTACTGCATTTTGGGACAGGAGGGCGTCCATTAAGATAACGAGTTTCCTCCAGGAGAGCAATGGTCTCGAGATCTTTTTGCAGGTTTAAAGAGTATTCTTCAAGGTTTTCAGGTGGTGAAAAAACATCCCGAGTTGCCATGAATAGTAGGAAGGAGTCTATGAGGTCTTTTCTCAGTGGTTTCGAGGGCATAGTGACGATGAGGTTTATCAGAGATTATCAGGCGTGACATTCACTGTAAGCGGACTCCTAAATCTATGTTATATAAGCTGATGGCTATGTGTGCTGCGAGCTGCGTCTGCGAGCTGCACCCAGCTTTGAACGTCCCTATTGTCATGTAGGCAGCATTGGTGTTGTCTGAGTGGTGGTGGCTAGTTCAACGGGTATGGATGGTGTTGGCAGTGTTGGGCAGTGAGGTGGCAGCTGTGTCCATGGTTCTGGGCAGTGGCTGGTTCAACAGGTGTGGGTGGCATTGAACAGTGAGGAGGCAGCCACATCCTCATGTAGGTGGGAGCCATGCCATGGGTTGGTGGTAGTGCACCTGTGCACCCACCCCACGAGCAATTGCTCATGGCAGTGGGTGGGTGCTGCAGGGTATCTTGCATATCACAAGAGATAAAATCCTAATAAATGAACACCGAGTTAGTTGGTTCAAAATAATAATGCAAAAAAAGTTTATGAGGGGCCCAAATGACACTGGACATCATTTGGGCCAGGGGGGCATGGTGGTGGATGTAACAGGATTGATGTTGTGTCTTGATGTGGTTGTTGAGAGTGTTGTTGAGTATTTGTGTGAGATCAAAAAATAAAAAATGGCTGTCAAAAATCACTGTAGCAATACTAGTGTTATCAAACAAACAAGTGCAAACTCACCAAGGGTATATAAACCCTCAAGATTTCACCCTTTTGATTCCTTGGGCTTGTCCCATTGTATATAAATTGTATATAAAATAATCTTAAGTTAGAATATATTAAATTAGGATATAGTATACTTAGCTGGTCTTAACTGGTTAAGACTGGTCTTGTGTGGTCTTCAGTTGAATAAAATAGTGATGGACCGAAGACCGGACCACAGTTACAGTCTTAATTGGTCTTGAGAATTTCCAGTCCTGATTGGTCTTGGTCTGGTCTGGTCTTGGTCTTTTTCCAGTCTTGAGACTGGACCTTCAAACACTATTGGGATCAGGAAGTTGAGCACAAGATGAGGACGAGGTTTTTGAGGTATTGAGTTTAAGTCAAAGATAAGTGTATGATTGAGTCTGCCACAGGGAGGAATGTTATTATCATCTCCTACAAGATGTGCAATATTTATACTACACAGTTAGGAGGTATAGTGTAATGCACTCCTTTAATATATAAAGGAGGTATTCTGTAATAGACCCCTGTACCAGTTAATAATGGAATAACTATGTCATATCCCTTATAATAGTGTCAATAATAGTGACATATGATATCATGGCTTGGTAAGTCCTAGACTTCCTGCAGGGTGTGTCATAGACACTCTATCCATAGCTTTGTCTTGGATAGGCTATCATAGACATGCTGCAGTATGAGTAATCCTGTAGCATGTGTTAACTGTGGGTTCCCCTTTATGTCTCTGCATGTGTTAACTGTTCATTCCCTAGGATTATGGTTAATGTGCATTAGCCCTAACCCTAGTGTTGTCCTAGCTTAACACATGTGTTAATATGACTTAGCATATTCTGGCAATATTCCCCAGGCATGTTAACTGCCTTGGCTTGCCTGTATACTCTTGTATACATAATCCCAACAAACACTATGGAAGACGAAGGGTGAAAAAATGTGTACTGGCTTGGGCAATGATTTCAAATGGGCCAAGGCTCTTTTCTGATAGCTTTTTTGAAGGCCTAGTAGTGCAAATGTTTTCAGCATGAAGGTAAACCTGATCACCAACTTTAAATGGTGGAGTGGGGTGTCAGCAGCAATCTGCAGGAACTTGATAACACTCTTGGGCAAGTTTGATTTGCTGGCAGAGCTCCATGTGTAGTTTGTCAAGATCCATGACAAAGGATCTAGCCTTTTGGGAAGCCAGCTTGTGTTCAGGGTAGACAGTGCAGTTAGGGTCATAATCTTTATTGGCATAGAATGGTGATATGCCAGTGGTGGCACTAGGCATGTTGTTGTAAGCAAACTCAGCAAGGGGAAGGAGTTCTGACCAGCTGTCCTGCTGATAGTTGCAAAAAATGTGCAGGTACTGTTCTAGTGTCTGGTTAAGTCGCTCCCTTTGTCTGTTGGCCTCTGGGTGATAACCTGAAGTGAAGTGTATCTTCATGTTGAGGGCTTTACCCAATGACTGGCAAAACCTAGAGACAAATTCAGAGCCATGTCACAAGTGACATGTGATGGAACTCTGTGCTTAGAAAACATATGAAGTATGAAGAGCTGGGCAAGGTCCAGGGAGTCAATCTCTTCAACTGTAGGAATGAATATGCCCTGTTTAGAAAGTTGATCAATGATGACCAAAACAGAAGTATAACCAAGGGATGGGGGTAAATGTTCAATGAAATCCATAGAGATGGAGTTCCATGGCTTCTCTGGTGTGGCAGGAAAGTTTGTCTATTGGGAAAATGAGGATGAGAATGTCACATTGCAAAAGAACAAGGTAAGCGAGAAAGGAATTGGATGTGTTTCCTAGTTGGGTGACTGGTAAACAATGGGGTGCAAAGGATTGGAGATATGTGAAGGCCCAGGTTGACTTTTGTGAGTGAGGAGAATGGACAGGCAATGGGTACTATGAAGAAAAAGTGACTTGGAATGCTGATAGTCTTATAACTTGTAAACTTAGGTTATGTTCTGTACCTTGGTGTACAGAAATTCTTGAGGGACTTGGAGATCTTTAACAAGTGGACTTAAAGTGTGAGGAAAGTAATCATGTCCCATTTGAAAGGTGGGGAGACACCTTTATACAAACTGTGAATGTGATAATTAAAAACTCAGACTGCATGCATTCTCTTACACTGGTCACATTGAGCATCGGCAGAGTTAGAGCCATAAAAAATGAATGATCAATGATCTTGAAGAATGTTAATGAAACTAGAAAGAAGTTGCCAGGCCATGTGGGGAATGAATTGTATGGATATCATTGAGCTCTCATCTCTGGACTTCACTAGCTGGGAATGACTCAGGGAAGGGAACTGTCAAGGAGACTCTCTATTTGTGAGATGCAGCCTGAGCTTCCAGCAAGTGTGGAGAGTAACCTTACAACATCTTTTGACCCTACTGTCCAGTAATCAGTCCTTTGATCTGTGCATTGACTAGTTGTGGAGATTCGGAATGATGGGCTTAGTACCAAGCTTCCAAGGGCAGAAGCAAATAATGAGGTTGAATTGGGAGAGGTACTTGGACCAGCAGGCTTGCTGCTGGGTGAGCAGTTTCATTGTTGAAAAATATTCTAGATTTTTATGATCAGTAACAACAGAAACCAGAGTTCTGCTACCTTTGAGATATTGGCACCAATGTTTAAAGGCTTTGAAGATAGCCAATAACTCCTTGTCATGTGTGTTGTAATTGAATTCAAGAGGTGTAAAAGAGTGGGGGTGAAAAGCAATGAATTTCCACCATCATCAGAAGATCTTGAGAACAATCTTCTTGCAGTATTAGAGATGGTGCCTCTGAACAAAATGTGCAGGTGAATTTCTAAGATGTGACATTTAACATTACTCAATCATATTATCAGATATTCATATCAATCCCAACATTTTATACATGCTCACCATGAGGGTCTCAATGGTTAAGACACACCATGGGCATGCAAGAAATCTAAAGGTCACCATGTTGTTCCTAAGACACTCCTGACTTCTTTGGATAGAACAAATGCTATATCTACCTAGTAACATGCAATTAATCTGAAATCTTCCTGAAAATGACTTCAAGCATGCTGATGCACATGACATGTCACATCAAAAGTAACATCACCTGATCTTGTTGAGTCTGAATGATGACTACAGTCAACTCTGTAATAACTGATACCCCCTCAGGAGAACCTCCAGGCTATTGGTTAACACTAGTGTTTGAAGGTCCAGTCTCACCAAGACCTACAGTCTCAGTTACACCAGGTACAGAGCAGTCCTGGTCTCGGTCCAATGAGATTCCAACCTTACAAAAGACCAGCCTTAACCAGTTAAGGCCAGTTAAGGACCAGACCACTGGTCTACTACTATCTAATAATATTATACCAAATTTAATTTAATTATACCTAACTACATTATTACATGGGACAAGCCCAGGGGATCAAAAGAGTGAAATCTCAAGGGTTTATATACCCCTAGTGAGTTTGCACATGTTTATCTCATAGGGCTAGTGTTGCTATGGTGATTTTTTGATAGATACCATTTTTTTTTTTCTGATCCCACACAAATAATTAGCAACACTGCTAACAACACATCAAGAAATGACACTAATCCCCTCATACTACCACCACCACCCCCCTGGCCCAGACAACATCCAGTGTCATTTGGGCCCTGTAAATTTTCCATTGTTTTATTTTTATAATTGACTTACTATTTATTTTATAGGATAGAACTCACTGTGAAATACCATGGTGCTACCTGGCCCCAGCCCCATGAGCCCCTGCTCATGGGGTGGAGTCTTAGCAACACCATAGCACCCTGTGCTGCCTCATCACTAATGACCCCCCTGTGCTGACTCGTCACTAATGCAAATTTTTTATTTTATCTGTAGAGTACTCTAAGGCCCCTTGACTTGTGCTGCCCCCCTCGCTTGTAAATGTGAGGGGGGTGACTTATTTTATTTATTTAATTGGTTGAATACTTTAATTATAGTAGATTAATGTAGGAAAGACTGGTTGAGACCAGACCATTTAGGACTGGTCTTGTGTGGTCCGGTCTTGGTCCTTATGTAGTTGAGTAAAAAATAGACCAGACCTGGTCCTGGTCCTGGTCCTGGTCCAAGCCTGAAAGGGGTGAAAGACCAGACCTGACCAGACCTTCAAACACTAGTTAACACAGAGTATTGTTTATCCAGTAGTTGCCAAAAATGGAAATTTTCAAACTGGTCCAAGTCAAGTCACTGACTCACAATGTGAAAACATCAAACCACATCCTCTTCGTCACTAGCAGTGGCACTAGACTGGTTGCCCAAGCCTGGCTGAATCTCAAGTCCCAAAGGTTCTACTGCTTCAGCAACAAGATGATTGGTAGTAGGGTGTGCATTGGCAAGCAAGATGACAGTTTGCATGTTTAGCGACAGGTTGAGATTCAAGTTGTTGCAGTCTTTATGATGCATGAGAATGGTGTTTTGGTATGAGCTGATTGTGAAAATGACCATAACAGCTGAATTGGCTTCAAGTTTGTTGTTGATCACTCCAAGTGATTGAAAGGCTGAGAGTTTGAAAGATTTGCAGCCATCAAATGTTGGAACCATATGCAGAAAAAATTATGCATCAGAAATTAAGTGGTTGGTGAGTCACACCATCTTCATTCCATGTTCTAACAGCTGTGGAAAACATGCTGGTAAGTACAGGGCAGAGACTTTTGAAGAGAGACACATGATTAATGCTTTCCCATATACTTGTTAGTTTTGATGAAGCATGACCTTTAGAAGGTGAATGAGGGGCAGTCTTGAGCTTCAGGGATGTAGGGATATTTGAGTTTTGAGTTCATTTATATGTTGACAAACTGATGCCTCATAGAAAAGTAGACAAGATGAGACCATTCCATTTCAAGACATGACCTGCCACAGCCATTGCCCTTGGGAATGTCCAACCAGAGAAGATGACCATGATGCCCCAAGCATTTGTTCCAGAAAAGAGGGTGCTTGATGAGATGAGCTCAAGAAAAAAAATCAGGTGATATGTGTATTGTTCATTTGGACAATGAAACCATCCTTAACATGTAAAAGAGAAGGTTCTGTGAGAGCAAGGTTGGTATAAGGTAAGATACAAGGCTACAAAAAAGTGGCAGCATGTGAAAAGATGAAAGGCTATGCACAGCAAACACCAAAAGTTATTAATCAGCACCCAAAGGAGCCATGAGAACCTGTCATAAAATAACACACTTGGCTGGAGTTACATACATTTGACTTCAACAGAACCCTCTCTCTTACTTGCATAAGATAGTCAGGGAATGAATTATTCACAGCATTTACTGGGTCAAATTCTATCAAAATATGTATAAGTTGCCTCTGCTAAAACCAATACAGAGCCATCAGCTATCAGGGATGGCAGAGTTATCAGTTATGGGTGCAAAATCCCAACCTACCAACTTAGTGGATCAAAAATCCTATCAGTTACTGCAGAGTATCAGATATGTAGGGTATCGGTTCTTTCAGAGTCGAGCGTATCTTACCGGCCGGTGAGCGGCTGACAGTCAGCAATAGCAATGTTACAGAAGTAAATGGCAGCTTGGGCCAACATCCACTCGGGGAATGTTTTCCACTTCATTACCTACCTGCTTCCCTGTCCTGCTGGATTTAGAACCTCGTAAAATACAATATCCACAGCAATTCGCATCAGCGAAGCCGATGCACGAAGTGAGCTCCCTCCTAGAGATCAAACCTCAGCACGGCTGGTAGCCCAAATGCACGCCCTTCGCATGAATCTCGTGGTTTGGTGATCCGTGGATAGCATCGCAGCCAACCCTAACAAAAACAAAACCAAAATCAACCTTCGACTCCTCCAAGTCCGACATGCTGAGTGTGACATCAGAGCCAAACAAGGTTCCTCATCTCTCTTGAGGCACCGGCTCCTTAACATGCGGGTACAAGCAAGCGCGGGGATGCACGATTGATGATGTGTGCTGTGTCTACCACGATCGATGCTTGGCATCGACCGTGGAAGGCTGTCGATATTCGTTTGCGTTGGTCCATCACATAAAAAACTACGTGGTGGGAAGAGAGAAATGAAATGGGGGATCCGCGGAGCCGGAAAAAAGGCGGACAGAAACGGGAATAAAGTCGTTAACAGAGCAAACGCGCAACGGAGCATTCGTGATCGTCCTCGTGAAGTGGAGGTGTGTATGTGAGAGAGGAGAGACGCCAGATGTATCTTGGAATGACGACTGGTGGTGGCACTACCCCACGAACCATATCCTAGATAGCCAGATAGATATCAGTCGTGCAGTGTCTCGGATGCTTCATTCATAGTTTGCGTTCAGCGCCGGGTTGCGAAGAGGACCTCAGGTAGTGTTGTTGGCTGAACTCGGCCATTCGGCCATCCAGTTCTGCCAAATAGGCAATTGCCGGCAGATGGCAGAACTAGTGGGGCAGAACTTGGCGTAACTAAGATGGTTCTCAAAGTTCACATTCATCATCTAGATATAATTTGATCGAGTAATTAAGTTGTGATGTCCAAAAATAAAGGACCAAAGGTTTTGGGTCACTGTGAAACACCTTACCCTCTAACTAATGGTACCCGGAACTACTGGAGGTCGCCCTGCTGCTGCTGTGATCACCAAAAACTTCACGCGTCTTGAGGCTCTAGCCAACAAATCAGGCCGCTATTACTGGAAGTGCAACCATTGCCCTGACGGCACACCAGGCAGCCACATCGAGGGACCTGATGATGATTTCTTCGATGATCCAGAGGATTTCTCTCTCGACAAACTGGAAAAGGAGTTTGATGAATTTGAGAAAGAGTTGAACAAGGAAGCACTGCCAGATGCCGATGGTGCAGAGGTTCTCGATGGTGAAGTATACAACTTTGAGGAATTAGATCAGATTGATCAGGGTGAGGTCCCTGGATGGCAGGATGTTGAGATGGTTGCTGTCGACAATCATTCTGGCACTCAGACAACTTGGAACATAGAAGGACTGATGTCAACGAAGGGAATGGCTGCCTAATGGTCAACCAGTAGTATGAATTTGTCTCGTAGTAATGTCTAGTAATGTACGACGGTTTTCAGGCGTTGATGGTTCCGCCGAGTTCTGCCACCCCTGGCAATTGCCATTCTGCCGGTTCTGCCGGCAGAACTGACCCAAAACAGTTCTGCCACCCACACTAACCTCAGGCGAAGCTCTCCGAAGCTGTGTGGAATAGCGATCATGACGCTGACATTTTGAAGTTAGAGCGCCAAGTTGGTTGATGATGTATGGGGGTAGGTGCATAGTATGTAGTAATCCGAATCGTGCTGTCCAAGCAACGTCCGTTGATATGCTAGGCCAACACCAAGGGGTTTTGTCCACGCTACAGCCGTTTGGTAATCGGACCGGCTAGGGGAAACAGAGAGTCGGAACCTTTTGAGAACAAGAACATCGACAAGCCTTGTGAAGGCCTCATGCGGTTACATACTCAGCATTGAATGACACACACAGAAGTCGCAGGATCACACCACTGGAGATGGGAATTCGGGGACTTGGGACTTGTCTGCATTGCCGTGATTTGAATGATGATTGATGATGATGATGGAAATAGAAGCGCCGCGGCAGAAGAGTGGACTCGAAGCGGTGGCGAGGAAGACATGATACTTGATATTGTACACGAATCGTACCCGTGTGTGCATGCATTATCATTATGTGAGTAGTAGACGCGTCCGGCATCGACTCTACATGGCGACTTGTCACTGGCACTGGCAGTCCAACGAGTCTGCTGATGGTGCGTATGCGCAATGGATGCCGCGGGTGGATCAGCGGTGCAAGCATCATCAGATGACCGGGGCATGCAGGGTCAGGGTTTTCCAACAGAACAAGGACAGAGATAAACCAACTGCCAGATATGGGGTTTTGAAGGGAGTAGACGAAAAGGGAAACGGGGTGCCATCTAAGACCCCAAGTTGGACGGTTGCAAGGTAGTCAGTGGTATAGCTACTGACACAGGTGGTGCTACGCGTTGTTAGGCGATGAGGAGGAAGAAGAACAAGTGGAATGAGAGAAGAGGATGGATCGGACGAAGAGGAGGTGAGGACGATGAGAGTAGGGAGTGGTGGCCGGGGTCCCTGGCTGCTGTGATCAGGTGGTTTGAGAGTTGGATCATATTTAACAGACGAGAACAATAAGGATCGCTTTTGTGATTCCCCTTCTCCATCGCCCCGTCAATCACAATCATGCCAGTGCTACGCCTCTCCCGTAGAAGACGCTCGTCTCCCACCCTCAGTAACTCCTATTCCCCTCCCAATTATACAATCTAACATCTCACTCACTCCAGCCTTTACCCCCGTCAAACCTGGCATCTACACCGCCCCCCGCCCCGTCACGTTCGCCCCCAATGTCACCCCAGTCTCGTACGTCGCTCCTGAAGACCTCTCCACTTCCACCACCCCAGAGCCGGACTCGCCCACCGCCGCCACCCTTTTCCCGCCCTCTGAATCCAGCGAACCGCCCAGGTCGCGCCGGCGCGTCCCCCCCCACAAACGGCGGTCTCTAGGTTACATACCGCGTCCCCCCAATGCATTCATGCTCTTCCGCGCCGATTTTGTCCGCCAAAAGCACGTGCCTGGTACGATCGAGACGAACCACGGCTCCCTCTCAAAAATCATCGGTGTGTATACAGCCCATCTGTCGGATTTCTAACATCTGACGCGTTCTGAAGGCAACTGCTGGCGTTCCCTTCCTCTCGATGAGAAGCGCGTATGGGAGGTAAAGGCCAAGCACGAAAAGGCAGCCCACAAAGCCAGATACCCAGAGTATCGTTTCCGCCCGGTGCATAACAAGAACAAGAACAAGGATAAGAAGGACAAACAGCCCACCACATTCGACGATGAGCGTCGCTGCGAGGAGGTCGCGCAGCTCCTCCTCGAAGGCAAGAAGGGTGCTGAGCTGGCCGCCGCCGTGCGCGATCTTGATCTACGCCGCGCTGAGGGCTCCGAGTCCGCAAGCCCGGCCCCGCCCTTCTTTCCCGACACCTCCGCGCACCTGGCGTCCCTGGGGCAGGTGTACCACCTCCGCCGCCCGTCCTCCGTGCCCCTCCCGAATGATTACTATCCCTACCCGCCGTCGGCACAGCACTTTGGCCTGGGCACGAGCACCATCGCACTCCCAAGCGTCCCGTCCTTCCACATGCCCCATTCTGCATCGCGCCCCGCCTCGCCCCAGCAGCAGCAGCAGCTTCGGCTGATGTTTGGACTCGGCCAGCGCCGCGCGTCGAGTGCCCAGCCATACACGCACCACCGCTCATGGACAATGCCTGCTCCTGTGCACACGATGTCGATGCTCCAGCGCGACGACTCCCCGCTGCCCGACGTCGATGCGTCCTTGTTCAACCGGAACTTTTTCGAGAACACCCCGTTTGGCGGCGGGCACGCCGACGGTCAGCAGATGAACTTTCATGACATGATGAACCAGCAAGGACCGCTGGGGCCGCTGGACGGCATCCCGCCCCACGAACAACAGCATCAGCACGACCACAACCCCAACTTGAACCTCAACCTCGACTTCAGCATCGGCAACCAGGGTCCGTCTACCTCGTCCCTGCACGACCTCGACCTCGACCCCCTCTCCTGGATGTCCATGGCTGCCCTCGACTCGAGTCTCTCCGGCACCTTCTCCACCGCGGATCCGCAGTCCTGCACGCACTCGTCCTCGGCATCGTCCTCGGCCTCGCACTCGCATCCGTCTTCCGCACACTCCTCCCCCATCCTGCGCTCGCCGATGCTCCACGCGCCGCAGCCGCAGTCCGCCAACGCGCAGACAGTGTTCACGGATCTGTGGAAGGAGATGACTGGGAACTCGTTCTCAGCGGGGGGTGGCACCGGTGTGGGAGCGATGGACATGGGGATGGACGTGGGGATGGGGCTGGGGCTGGACTTTATGGGTCGGGATACCGAAATGACGATGTGCGGACAGCAGAGCCACTTTGCTACCCCAGCTCCGGGCTTGGAGAGTCTGTTTGAGCCGCAGATGTTTGAGACTGTCGGTGCCGGGTATTGATTTCGCATCCGATTTTGCTGGTGTTGGCATAGCATAGTGATGATGCTTGATGCTGTTTTGAAGATTTTCATTCTTTTATATCCCCCGCTGAGACGATTTCCCTTTTCTTACACACTTGCACGACGACCACGGTTTCTAATAACGGTCCTTACATCTTCACGTTTTCCATTTTCTCACTTTTAATTTACCGTTAACGTCTGTCTCCTATCGCTCTCTCTCCATTCATCCCACTCGCTGTAGCATTATTAATACCTTACGAGACTTGTGACCCACTGTAGCCCTTTTTTGCCCCTCGCTTTCACCTCGCCTATCGTAACGAAGTATCTATCTATTAATATTTGTAGCTTTACCGTTTTTTGCTCGTCGCTTTTTTGTGTTGGTGCACTTTGAAGTGAATATACTGTTTTGCCTGAAAGTGAGAGTTTGCTAACGTTGGCAGTAGAATCGGGTGGCAGAACGGAAATCAACTGACCTGTGCTCAAATTAGGCTTTCTGCTGCTGTTTGAGTACTGTAATTACTCTTTTTACTGTTCAAAAGTATTTGATGTCCACCGAAGCTCCCAATAGACAGTTAATATCTAATAATTGCTTGATAGCATAATTTTTTACTGGTTCATATTCTCTACAACCTCAAAGTGTTGAGCTTGCACAGGAGCCACCAGAAATGACTCAGAGCAATGCTATCCCACCTCCTGGGCCATCTCATCAAATTGAGCATCTAGAGCAGTGTGAATTGAGTCACAATGAACCCATTCAAATTCCACCAACTGCTCAGACAGACTTGTCAGCAGAGACCAGCAAGTGCATATGAAAGTCTTGGACATTTGATCTGAATGCATGTATATGACTATAGACATTCTTGTTTATCTCAGAATTCCACCAGAGTAGTGTTGGAGAAGTCCAGTCTCACACCAAATCAAGCTTGGTCTTGGTTTGAACTGAAACCAAAACCAGAAATTTTGGTTTCAGTCTGCATCAGCAAATCCTGACATGGGGCTATCATGTGCTATAGTAGTACTATTAGGGCTGCGCACCGTACCGTATACGGCTTATGGCCGTACACTTACGGGTACGAGACGGTATACGGGGCAACCGTAACCGTAACCGTAAAGAGAAAAAAAATTCACAACGGTACGGTACGGGTGCAAGTACGGCCGTAAACGGTACGGTACGGCCGTATTCTGATGTAAAAATCATAATTGTGTTGTGCTACACAGGTACACCGCACATGTTATTCAAAGAACTTCGTTGAGTTTGTCACGAGCGAGCCTAAGACGTTGCTTAAGAATCATCAGTGTGCGAATAGTTCCAGGCTTCAAGCTCGCGCGTCGTAGTGAGATAGTATCACGGCCAGCCGAGAATACTCGCTCAACAGCAACTGCAGAGCCTAGGGAAGAGCACGAAAATCAGGAGCAAATTGGGTTGTATGAAAAAGAACAGTCGAACACATACATACCAGGGATTGACAATAGATCCCGAGCAAGGCAGTATAAACTGGGGAACTGTGCTCGTCGCCCTACCCACCAAGCAAGAGGATCGCAAGTGTCGAAGTCCTCACGTGGCAGCTTGAAATATTCATCCATCTCATTCCGTACCGTTGTATCCTTCTTCCTGTATCGCGAGGTAAAATTGACTCTTGACGGAGACTCATACGAGATGGGTAGAACAGGGTTGTTGGATGATTTGTTGAGTGATTCAGCACGGTTAGCATAGTGTGCATCAAAATGGGAATGAAGCATCAACTTTGACGACTCTAGATATTCAACGAGATCTGGGTCGTCACTATAATCTTGGCGCGCCCCCTCGTAAGATATCCGGGGATCGAGGACTGAAAGAGATGAGAGAGGATGGTAAGTACAAACAGGCACTCACGGGCAGCCCAGGTATAGAACGGCGATTGATCATACTTGAAGTAATAGTCACTGAGTTTGTTGTGGGCGTCGAGAAGACTGATCTTGATCCTGCTTGGCGTGGAGGTTGGGAGAGCACGATAGATCAGGCAAATGTGTTCCTGAAGGACCCTGAAAACTGCGTGAGTTGAAGAAAGCATCGCCCGCTTCGACATTGACATCTGAGTCGTAGCAGAACGAAAAGCCCCCAGCCAATCAGCAACTTGAGAAATTGCGGCCCATTCTTCCTCCCGGAGGTCAAGGGCCCGGAGGTCTCGGTTGCGACCAACAAAGTCGTCAATATCCTTTTGATAGTCTATAGCTCGGCCTACAAGGGTAGGGGTTACCATGGGGTTACAAAATGATGAAATGGGAAGCTTACACATCATTTGGTGTGTGGATGACCACCGTGTCTTCACGTCTAGGATTAACATGAGCGGTGTTCGGTTTGCATCCATATTGCCACCAGCGTGTTGTGACAATGTGGCTTGTTTCAGCCAATTCTGTTTGCGTTGTGGGCTGGACCGCACAGCGCGTACAATTTTTCGGAGCTGTGAAATAGTCAATGTAGGTAGTGCAGGGTGCCGTAACGATAACTTACCTTCTCAACTGCAGAAACAACCTGACCCAACCCTTCGACTGTGAGTGAAAGCTCGTCTTGCTCGTCTTCAACAGCTTGTGCAACAGCATTGTCGTCAGATGCACGGCTTAAAGGTGCCGTGACAGAATCTTGATAGTTGCCATGGCGGGATGTCACCTTCTTATGTTCTGCTGTGGATATAGCTCCAATCCCTTCGAGGAGCTGTAAAATCATAAGGGACACCATAGTACATAGGGTTTTGTGTTAAATATTTACTTTAAGAGCGGCTAGGTGGACTGTGTGGGGCATGCAACAAAGACGGATCCAGTCTGCATTCAGCGAGATACCTTGTTGATGTGCACGGCCTACAATCCCATCAATGAGTGTATCGTTGTTCGACGCGTTATCCATCATAAATGCCATGATCTACATGAAGAGAATGAAAATCAATAAGGCGCCGCAAATAATTATGCTCGCAACTTACACGGCTCTCGATCCCGAACCGGGTCAACGAGTCCCAGACAGCCTCTGCCATATTTGCTCCAGAATGTTCACCTTCGAGCTCACGAAAATCGATCAACAGCTCTTCTGGTTGGTTTCCATGGTTCGTTAGCAGCAATACTCCGATGACCGTGGATGACATACCAAGCTGTCCAGAATTCGTGATATAATGTGCAACAATGGCCATAAAGGCGTAATTATTGCTTAGAGGTCCACGCGTCGAGCGAGATGCTGATCTTTCCATCCACCTTTGTCTGAGTAGGGGGTTGTGAGTCTGCAAGTGCATGTCAGTCATTAAAATTTGACAAACCAAGAACATTTCTTTGGTAGCCTCGATACTATCCTTTCCCATCTCCATTACCCGTCGTCTAACTGCATCGCGGTGGGGAATCTTGAGAGTTGGTGTCGGGTGATGAGTATATAAGAGTAAGTCACGGAACTCAGGATCGTCGACCATATAAAATGGCTGGTCAGTAGCGACGATCCACTTCGCCAGGAAATCTTCAAATTTTTCTTGATCCCAGGGCCCCTTGTGATTGTGAGCATCGCACGACAATAAAGGTTGATTATCATTGACTTACGGCAGCTGCTTCTGCTTGCCTCTCAAAGGCACGCTGAATATTCTGATTGGTACTATCCAAGATCAGGTACTCGGCCACCTCAGATTCCCTGACACTAAGAGGGTGAATGCAGGACTTAATGGCCTTGAGGTCTTGTTTGGGCGTTGCTGAGGATGTTGGGAACCAGTCCTTGTATGTCTTGTATTTTTAGATGCAGTGCTGCTGTTGCTGTGAATATTTTACGGAAGGGGGTGCCAAATTGGGAAAACCTGGGAACTCGGCCAGTCGTGGGAACCTACGCCCAGTTGACACGCGTCCCCATCGTCGTTTGCTCAACACACCACATGCAGTCTCTGGATGTTCGAATGCATTTGTATGTATAAATAAAAGTCTAATCTACCTAAAGAACACAATTTTAACCTATTTTGTCCTTTGTAGCAAGTCTTCTGCTACGTCTCATTGGTAACTCACTGTCTGCACCATTCTCGCCATCTACTGGCTCAACATCTGGTTCACCACCCAAAGCAGATCCTGAACAGCCCTTCCAGATCCAGCCCTTCCACCTTGAGTAGCAGTGGGATGGTTTCCCTGTACTGACATCTGAGACGACATGCCTGGATGAGCCAAGACTTCTACAAGCAGCTCCTCAGTCTCAACTCGCATGGTTTCCTCTCCCATGCCCGTCTCGCCTCCTTGTGGTAGGGAGCCTGTAACGGTCTCCTCTGGCAACTGGATGCTGGTGTCATGGGGTGTCTGTGGCACGGGCACCGGCTGTTTTGGAATTCGACGAGGCTTTGGTCGTGGGCGAACAACTTGAGGCGCAACATCCTCATCCTCATCCTCGCTTGCCAGGAATCTAGGTGCTCTGGCTTGGCATGTGCGTGGTAGACAAGTTTCGGGTTGTGTAGGGGCTATTTCGATTGCCGGTATGTCTCCATTGTCTGTCATAGTTGAATCAGTCTCCGAAACTTGTTCTTCAGAATCACTGTCATCAAAGCCCAGAACGGTTTCCCCAGTACCATGTCCTCGGCCTCTGCAGCTACCGCGGCCACATCTCCCTCGTCCACGGCCACGTGGCACCTGCTCTGCCTGTGCCCTTGCCTTCTCAGCATCCATTTCTGCTTTCTTTGCCGCTTTCTCTGCTGCCTTCTGTGCTCTCTCTGCCATCTTCTTTTCAGCCACAATCTCTTTATGATAATCATCGATTGCCTTTCGTTGGGCCTTGAATCGCCTGGATGCTTCCTTGCATACCTCCCCCATTGCCGATTCCCAGGTCTGTCGTGCAAGCAGGTCCACCATCTCAGGTGCAGTCATATGACGTGTTAAGAACTGATCCTAAGGCGCGGGAAATCGGCGGAGTCTGGCGGAGTTCCGATGTATGATGAGGACTTGGCTTCAACCTTTAAGAGGTTGCGCCCTTCTCTACGCTCGGTGTCCAATTTGCAAGAAACTGAAAAGTCCGGAAGTCCGTGCAGAAGTCCGAGGTAAGGAAAAGGTGCAAAAGCGGAGTTCCGATTAGGAAGTCCGAAGTAAGGGACAGGAACAAAGCAGAGGTCCGGAGGTCCGAAGATTAAGATAGAAGTTCGAGGTCTTTAAAGTTGACAAATGATAAGTTGATAACAACTATATTTGAACTGAAGAATACAAAGTATGTAAAGTAGTTTTATACTAAGGCTAGTACTCGGTGTAGCTGCGGCGGAGTTCTGCGGAGTTCCGAGTACAAATTTCGTGATGATATCTATGATGAAGAACAGACTTGAGTAAACTACGGAAGATGTGATGTAAGTAAAACAGGAGAGGTAATTTGAAATGAGGAATTTGAAATGAAGTCCATGGAAAGTCCGTGGCATGTATTGGATATTGATGAGGGCAATAGAAAGGTTATTATCGGAGGTAAGGGCGGAGTTCTGCGGAGTTCCGAGTACAAATTTCGTGATGATATCTATGATGAAGAACAGACTTGAGTAAACTACGGAAGATGTGATGTAAGTAAAACAGGAGAGGTAATTTGAAATGAGGAATTTGAAATACTCGGAGTTCCTACGGAGTTCCGTCGGAGTTCCGAGGCAGAGTTCCGAGGGGTGCTTGCATGGGATATGACAGTATTTCCCCCTTTGGGCCGAGCCCTCGAGGCCATATACTGCCAGTGATGGGTTGGGAAAGGTATGAAAGGAATGGTGGGGTTGTAGTAAAATGTAAAGGTAAATGGTCATAAGGAGGGTGAATGTAGATCATAAAATGGTGCAGGGTTTTGGTAAGTAAATTATAAGCAAAGGTGACACATACGTAAAAAGGAGTGACGTTGTTTTGTAGGTATTGAGGGACTTCGTTCTTGAATGAAAGTACTGTTTGTGATAGGAAGTCTGAAGGTGAAGTATGTGATGTAAGTAAAACAGGAGAGGTAATTTGAAATGAGGAATTTGAAATGAAGTCCATGGAAAGTCCGTGGCATGTATTGGATATTGATGAGGGCAATAGAAAGGTTATTATCGGAGGTAAGGGCGGAGTTCTGTGATGTAAGTAAAACAGGAGAGGTAATTTGAAATGAGGAATTTGAAATACTCGGAGTTCCTACGGAGTTCTGTCGGAGTTCCGAGGCAGAGTTCCGAGGGGTGCTTGCATGGGATATGACATGACGCGCCTGACCAGACACGAGCTTCTTTCTTGTAGCCCTTCATTGATCCTTACTGAATGCCTTCTGACGCAACTGCTCATTTTCTAGGTCCATCAGTTTCATTTGGGCGTAGTCTTGCTCCAGCACCATCGCAACGCGCGTGATGATGTCTTGCAATGCGGCATTCTCTTCTCGGAGTGCGCGTCGTGATGCTGAATGGAGAAGAGGCGGTGGGACCTCAATATGGTACTGTTGTGCTGGGTCGGGCTCTGGTGGTGTATCAGCACCTTCAACCATAGAGGGTCCAGGATCTCTGCTGCTGGGGCCCACATCAGGATCAAGATTGAGGGAGGATGGAGTGGCTGATGTGGCAGGTGTCATATCCAGCATTTGCATGGTCGCTACTGAGGTTGCTGGGGAAGGATCTGGTGTCGGAATGAGGACTGATGGTAACTGAGCCGGTAGTGGTTGTGCGGCCTGTGTAGTAGTGTTTTTGGCTGGCTCGAAGGCTGATAACGGGATGGCATTGCGATCAAAGGGGTAGATTCCTGTCTTTCTGAAGGCGGATTTAATGGTCGTAGATTTAAGAGCAATTGTCCGAGCTTTGTGGTAGTAGAGTAACAGATTGTCTTTTGTGATCACGATATTGTTTTGTGATGCATGTGTGACCTGAGACTTCCATGCATGGGCAAGTGGACCAAAAACACCTACGTCGCAGGGCTGTAAAGCATGTGTGGTATGTGAAGGAAGACATATGATTATAATACAATGTTCAATAGCAAATTTAATGAAAGGGTAGGTGCAATGGGAGTTGTGGCCATCAAGAATGAGAAGACGGTAGACCTGTGGTGTTTCAGGTCTAGTATTCGGTTCAAAGTCCCGTTCCAGCCACTTAAGGCCAAGTTCTTGGTCCATCCAACCCTTCGGAGAGACAGAGACACTAGGAGAAAAGCTATTATCAAATGGGATCAGATCAAAGTGTCATTTCGACTACATACCTAGCAGAAGATGGATTCTTCTCTGGCCTGCCCCATTCAATATTGCGACCCATGCCCTGGAAGATAACAGAGGGAATGAGTGCCATTCCATTAGCACAGACGGCCTCAATAATGGTGACCAGCTCACGGTTCCCATCTTCAACCGAGTATACCGTACTCTGCTCATGATCAATAATCGCGGCAACCTTTACACCAATCCCTAACTGGACACCCTTCTCGTCCATATTCCATGTATTTTCCGGCTTGATACTAAACTCCTCCACAGCTGCTTCCAAAATCTGGTAGAACCCTTCGACGGCTGCCAGATTGAGAGCTTTTGCACGACACTTCTCAAGACTTGTTGTCGCCTTGACCTTGAGATCAGCATGTCTCGCAAGAAACCTCTTGGGCCATGTTTCACCAACAGGCTTCCCCAGGATTTCGGATGCATATGTAGCAAGGGTGGAATGAGTCAAAGGTACCCCACGACGACCCAGCACCTTTGCCTACTTCACGAGAATTTCTTCTTGAGCTGGCGAGAGGTTTTGTTGGTCGATGTGAGCTTCTGCACGCGTTCGGAGGCCCTTCATCCGGTCGCCAAGAGTGCTGCAAGGTACTTTGTAGATATCAGCAGCACTGCGAGTCGAGAGCCGCTGGTCGCCATTGGGTTTGTAGCCGGCTTTGGTGATAGTGTCGATGGCGAATTGGAGGCGATCCTCTTGTGGGAGTGCAAGAATATCGGCAGAAGGGGATGGGATAGGCTCTTCCATGATGTACTTAGGATAATACGAGCAGGATCAGATGGTGTTGAGGGAAGCAGTAGTTTGGGGGGCTCATTCGCTCGAAAATGTCGCTACTTAAGTTGCACAATGGCACAGGCAATCCGGACATGACAAAGAGGTGCACAAGAAGCATGTATACAAGACATGAATAGTGTGTTTCATGTAAGTACGACGGAATCTCGACAGGTGAGAAATGGAGGGTAACACATTTGTTGCATGTTCAAGTCGGCTGTAAACCAGGAGAACAGTGGAGCGGGTGTGTTGAGAAAGTACCCAAATAATGTTTCATGATACTACCATGCACCTATGTCACCAAATTTGCCTCAACGTCAACTCCCGGCAAGGAATTCATCTGGGATCAGAGGCATGCAGAAAGTGGCAGTTGACAGTGAGTGTGCGTTTTTCGGGTGGAAAAAAAATACCTAAAAATGCAAATGACACATGAAACAAATGAAAAACAAATGGAAAACAGCTTACCATCAAAACGGAGCACACCCATTGCATGCCCCTACAACAACCAGTAGGCGAATTTCATGGCTTTACAGTGGTCAAGGGGCCTTTCAACCGACCTTGTGGTGAGACTGCAGATAGTTAATTATGGTGAAACACAAAGAGCGAAGGCAGTTTGTCGAAGGATTGTTCAGATGAATGAGGGTGCAAGCCTTGAGGCAAGGGAGCGAAAATTGATGCTGCGGTGGACGTATTACCATATCGGGCACCATTGCTGATTTAAGAAAATGATGACAAATACCCGATCCCCACGCATCACCAGATGATATCTCAAGAGAACATCGTCGCGAGTGTATGAGGATTGGTAGATAGCTTCCCCTATCCATATCCTCGTGTATTAAGCCCACATAGTCTCAAATTGGCCACCATCTCATCTCTAAATACCACACTGGCCGAGTACCCAGTGTGGCTGAGATGGTGACCTTTGATAGTAGATGCCACCTTATCGACGAAAGCTGCCATCGCCTCTGGCCCAAGTACCTTCTGTCCTGAAGTGACCGCGATCTCGGCAGCTGGGATTTCATCGGGTGACCGCTCCTTCATCAAGAGATAAAGGCGATACATTGGGGGAGACGCTGTCTTCAAATTATTAGTTAATCCTGGTACAATTGATTAGCTCACAAGTAATATATTGGCGCACATAGTGCTTACCATTGAGAGAATTCTTCATCTTCTTTGTGATCGTCAATACTTTCTGGGTCCCATGAAGGCACTTGTAGTGTTTGTCACTGGGGTTGCCAGTCTCCCCGTTCGCGTTTGTTCCGATCTGCTTGTAGAAGTGATAGACTGGGTTCCGCATCATCTGTGATCAAGCGGCGTCAAAACAAAAGTGACGAGGAGGGAAAAAAATAGAACGGACCACTGATTTTGATGATTTTGATGATTGGACGTTTACACGCTCACTCCTACTTTCCTTCTCACTGACATCTCCATTGGTATCCTCAACTGCAACCGGACGCGTCAAGGGTTTGCTCTTTGCGGGAGCATTCTGTCATATGACTGGAGCAGTCTTTGAACAAAGAATGTCAGCAACCTAAACCAATGAAAAATGTCACAACCAAAATGACGAGGTGCCGGAAAAATGAGAGGACATGCCTCTGCATTAGAAGGGAGAGGTTCGCTTTGGTCATCATCAGAATCTGAATCTGACGGCGATTTGAGGTCTGGGAATTCGTAGTCTTCATCTTCCTCATCCGTAGACACATCCGGAACAGTGGCAGTGTCCACATGATGTTTCAGGGTTGGGCGAAATTTTCGAAATGGACATGCAGTGAGACGTTTGAGTAGTTTGCCGTCTTCGTCGACCTTCTCGAGCTCAATGGCATCAGCCATCTTACCCCCGCGGCCAGCTCGCTGAGGGCGACCTGAATCTAACATCGGCAACAGTCATCAATACATATAGCGTGACTAGCACCCAACAAGAATACTCACTATGCTCTGCATTCGGGCTCCCACCCTGATCGGTTGACATAGCAGCAGGCAAACGAGGTGCAAGAGGCATATCATTGCCTTCGGAATGATACCATTGGTGATCTTCAGTAGAGGCGAGCTTAGAGGGAGCTGGCATGGTGTTCAAGTAGGGTGCGGTGATCACAATGAGAACGGGAGATTTTCAACTCCCTTTTATCCTTGGGAAGCAACGATGCCGTAATAGACCAGTAGCCAGGTGATGTTGCTTCATCAGGCTGTCCCAGCCTGTCCGTTCACGTTGACACTCCAATGACGCCGACAAGTAATCAAGAATGACATTAGACCGGAAGATTACGAAGGATGTGAGTAATTAGGCCGATGAGGATCGCCATGAGACCAACTATATTTCATTGCAGAGCATCAAGAGCCGTTGTGGTGGAGAGGCAATTCCCAAAGTGGAGGCAACAGTTCAGCGATGTTTGCAAATGATGAGGCTGATAACAGAGATAAGATCGATAAGAACTGATAAGCCACCTTTGCATTTCAACAATCAATGTCACATGATTAACACACCCATACACCCGTAAACGGCTCTTGACGGCCGTCGGCATACGGCTTGATACGGGTCCAAACCGTACCGTCGACGGGTCCTGAAAGGTCATCTCAAATCGTGAACGGTACGGTACGGGCACCCGTACAATTACGGGTATACGGCCGTCATGTACGGTGACGGCGCGCAGCCCTAAGTACTATGTAGGTCCCATAGCCATCCATAGATGCCATAGAGGCCATAGCAACCCATATTTTCTCTGTAGTGCTACATAGTGCTACATAGCCAGCTTGTAGTCTGCTATAGTATATTATAGTCTATAGCAGCACCCTATACCCTGGTTGGGTATATAGTAGTCAACAACATCCTATAGTAGTTAGTGTAGCCAGCTTGCAGTATGCTATAGTCTATAGCAGCATCCTATACCCTTGTGGGATATATAGTAGTCAACAACATTCTATAGTAGTCAGTGGCAGACTTTGGTAGCCTGAGGCAGTTGGCAGTAGTCTCACTACTGCTGCTACAGGATACATACTGACACATTTAACATTCACATTGAAGGGCTATTACTGTCCAATATGGTCTAGTCAGTCACATAGGCAAAATCAAAATGTACCTTATGTCACACTAGCTATGCTGACAGTGGCTGGGGCTTGACACCATGATAGCAGTCTTGTACAATGAATGAGAGCACCTAAGAGGCAATTTCCTTGGTATCTGTGTTCTTCTGAACAGTTTGATGGGCTGGGTGCTAAATTGGGAAAAACCCAGAAGTCAGTCACCCATCCAATGCTACAGGCATCTGATGCCTAGTCATATTTTTCATGTCCTAGAACTTTTTTTATTTATTTATTTTTTGTTCAACAATATTTAATGTGGTGCATGGGTGCAGTCCACGGCTATCTACTACATGAGATGGCGGGTATAAGATGTAAGTTGGAGGGGAGACTACAGCCCTGATAAAGCACAGAGGTGCGTGAAGACCCGCGCCACGCTTGGTAGAGCATAGCGCATGGTCAGACTACAGGCCAAGGGTGCTTGGGTGCCTCCCTGAACCAGCTCGCTGGCACTCCCAATGGCGTGTACTAACCCACTCTGTCCCCCTACCCCCGCAGCCCCCTGCACAGCCCCTAGTACTCATGTGCACCCACCGACGCGGCAGCCAGGAAAGAGGATTACAGGCCTTCCCGCAAGTTGACCAACCCACCAGCCATAAGGCCCAGTGGGGTTCAGAGCCCCCCAGTTGCCCGAGTACAGCCCCTCCTCACTTAGCTGCCCCACATATGGGATGGTACCAACCATCCAGCGGGCCCCCCGACCTTGCCAGCAGCGAACCCGAGGTTTGGCATTACCGACAAAGGACACAGCAGGCTCAGAGGTCAGAGCGTGCATTCGGCAAGCCATCAGGCGAGCCAGGCCACCAGATGGGGGTCATACGCCCTGCGCGTGTCCCTCATCCAGGATCCCACCCTTCCAGAGGGGCAAAGGCGAATGCCCACGGGTTCGCCTCAAGGAGTTTGACAATCCGCGATCCAATGCAGGCCCTGCCGGTGCTTCTTGCACTTCACGTGAGGGCACACATGAAGCAGATGGTCCTGGTCCTGGAGGGGCCAGGGGGGGCAGGTGCAGTGAGAGTCCTCACTGGGGAAGAAGCGGTTGTGGTAGCTCCCAATGGGGGCATGTGCTGTGATGCACCAACAGAGTGAGGCCATCAGCCTGCAGTCGTGTGTAGGCTTTTGCACAGGTAACCCGCGGGTACTTTTTTTGTTACCCATACCCATACCCATCTCTACCCGTACCCATGGGGTCACAGGTAACAGCCGACGGGTCAGGGGGTATGGGTTACCCGCCCCTTAGGTTGTCGTTTTCATAACCTTACATTAATTACATATATGTACAATACAAAAAAAATACCAATCCACCCCGCGAGCAGTTGCTTGCGGCAGTGTTGAGTTGGATGCGAGGGAGGGGGCAGTCATGCCCCCTCGTGGTCCTCCTGTGGTCGATACACGAAGGGGGGCTCCCTCCCGGTCCTCCTGTCATCGAACCGTGAGGGAAGGGGTAGTCGTGCCCCTTCCCGGTCCTCCTCTGGTCCATACGCGAGGGAGGGGGCATGACTGTCCTGGTCCTCCTACATTTGAAATGCAAGGGAAGGGGCAGTCGTGCCCTCTCCCAGTCCTCCTCTGGTCGATACACGAGTGCGGGGGCAGTCGTGCCCCCTCCTGGTCCTCCTACAAGTCCAAACAAGGGAGGGGACAGCCGCACCCCCTCCCGCTCCTCTCGTCAAAATGCCAGGAAAGGGGCAGTTGTACCCCCTTCCTGTACTCCTCTTGTAAAAATGTGAGGGAGGGGGCAGTCGTGCCCCCTCCTGGTCCTCCTACATTCAAAACATGAGGGGAGGGGCAGTCATGCCCCCTCCCTGTCCTCCTATCGGTTCTTGACCCCCTGCACTCCCCTTCCCTGTTGTCCCCTCCTCTTGTCTTGGTCGCCCGCTTCCCCTTAGTCTGTCGCTTTGTCATCGTCATCGAGGCTATGGAGCCCAGAGCTGGAGGAGGCCGTAGGCGTTGTCGTGGCTGTGGGTTGAAGGTCTCGTGTTGACGCGTCATCGTTTACTTACACAAATATGTCACAACATCGTGAACATATATAAGTACCTTCTTTTGGTGACCTCTCACCTGGTGCTCTTCCCTCTTGAGTGCCCTATTAGTTAGTAGTAATATATATATACATAAGTAATGTAGTAAAATGGCCGCATCCCACAGTAAATGTGGTGACACGGCTTGGCAATGTCCCTACAACTGTCCATAGTGGCGGGTAGGGTGCGGGTCACAGGTACCCAACTTGTAACCCGTACCCGTACCCATCACTACCCTTACCCATAACCCTTGCGGGTTGCCAAACCCGTGCAAAAGCCTAGTCATGTGCAGTTTCTTTGAGCCAGGGACCACAACCAGAGGTTGTGGGCATTGCAGGGGTCTTCTGTTGGGCCCGCAGGTCCAGGAAGCTCTTTCCTTGGTACTTGGGGTCCGCAAAGCGGGCAACCCAGTTCTTCTCTGCCGCCTCCTTAAAGGAGGCAATCAGCCAATTGCGAGTGGCCTTGGGGGAGATCCCCAAGGGCAGTCAGAGCGATGTTGCAGCGTCGTGCGCTTGCTTGTGAACTGCCCACTCTGCCTTGGAGAGGACGAACCACAGGTGAATTTGATGCTCCTGGCCCAGCTCAAACCAGGGATGAAGGAGACGGCACAGCCAGAGGGGCGTGCTGTTGTCCCCCCACCAGGGAGCAGTCCACCCACGCATCAGCGAGTGCAAGGGTGTCAGAGAAAATCACCACCTTCCTGCATCCAGCGGCTACAGCCGCGGACACCCCTAGGTGGAGAGCCTTGTGTTCTGCGTCGGTTGCTGAGGCGTGACCGATGAAGGCGGTGACCCGGCGGATCTCCTGGTTTCTGCAGAAGACCAGGGCAGCTGCTGAGGCCTGGTGGGCGGTCTTGGGCACTGACCCATCACAGCTCATGACGAGACAGTCCGAGTCTGCCCTGGCCTCGGCCAAGACACGATCCAGATGGTCGACATACTCTGCACACTCGTCCGTCCCCTTGGGGGGCAGACAGTGAGGTGAGATCCTGTCTGCAAACAGGTCTACCAGACGGTTTCCAGGTTGGCTCTCAGGGCCAAAGGCCTCGAAGGGCTCCCCAGAGAGGGAAGAGACAGTGACTGCGTCTGCCGCAGGGGACACAATCTTCCGTCGGGCAGCAGGTGGGAGGGCCTGAAGCCCCAGCGGATGCCAGGGGGCATCCCCCACAAGGTCCCCTTCCAAGATGGCTCGTGTCAAGGTAGCCATCTGTAGACAGCTCTTATCGGCCAGACAACACAAGACCTGCAGCATAGGCAGCAGGGCAGCAAGGCATTCCATGGCCCCCACGGGGGTCATATGGAAGCAGCCTGTGATCCAGTGGGCAGCAGTGTGCTGCATCTGGGACAGGGCCTTGACAATGCCTTTGGTACAGGTACCTCAGCAGAACCACAGTCTCAACCCATATGTCGCCACCGGGATGATGCAGGATCGGTAGAGGAGGCGCTTGTTTGCCAGGGAGAGTCCCCTAGATGAGTTACCAAGCATGTGCATGGCACTCACAGTGGTGAATGCCTTTGTGGTGTAGAACCAGACGTACTCCTTGAAGGAGAGCTTCCGGTCAAAGAAGAAACCCAAATACTGCCAAATCGGCTTGGGCTTCAAAGGGGTGGCCCCAGTGAACGGGGAAACACTGAGATCAATGGGCGGGTTGGGTGCCACCCGTGCTCTAGAGAAGTGGAAGACCTCAGACTTGGCATGTTCCAACACCAGGCCCAGGGCAGTGAAGAGACGGAAGACCTCATTGTAGGCCCCCACAAGCTTCGGGAGGTTGTCCTCCAAACATTTGACATAAAGCATCAAATGTCCATCATATTGAGTGGTCAAGTGAGGTTGACCTGGGGGTGAATGTGTGGAAGCACCCTTGGGCCAAAATGCCACAGAAACAACTCCAATACACAAAGTCAGTGTCACTGACTTTGTGTATTGGAGTTGTTTCTGTGGCATTTTGGCCCAAGGGTGCTTCCACACATTCACCCCCAGGTCAACCTCACTTGACCACTCAATATGATGGACATTTGATGCTTTATGTCAAATGTTTTATGTCCTAGAACATGACTTTATATACTGGAGTGGTTTCTGTGTCATTTTGGCCCAAGGGTGTTTCCACATGTTTACCCAGGTCAGCTTTAGATAGCTGGAAAGCAGCCAAAATCACCATTTTTGCCCTATTTCCTCCAACAAATGTCCTGTACCTCAGGATCCCATGATCCTCTGGGTATTTTTCTTGGCACAGACCTCAGATGGTATGTGTTCTGTTCAGTGTTCATGCACATAGCATTAAATGTTAGAAAACAACAAGATATAGGACCATGACTGACTACAGGGGGTGACTGACTACCTGAAGGTCCCCAGTATGTGTCCATCACATTAGGCATAGGTAGGGGTAGAGTCATATATGTAAGCAAGATAAACAGCTATCTAATCCAGGAAGGCCTTGAAGCCCTGTGAGCCAGCACCATTCCTCTTTGCATTCAATCTAACAAAAATGTCAGTAAAGTTATGTAACAGCATGCTTCACTTACTGTCCATCCTGGCCAATCTTCTTGAGCAGTTTCCAAAGTTTCAGGCCATGGTAAGCATGCTTCATGGTCATCTGAATGATATCCACAAATGCCTGGTGCATGGCATCATACTCTTGACCCTTGAAGGAAAGTTTGATGTGTGAACCTGTGTTGAATTCATGGAGGCAGTGCACCAGCTGCGCATCATGTCAAATTTGTATTGAACAAAGAACCGCAAGCTACGCACACACATAAGGGCCATTTTGAGACAAGATTCTGGGAGGCCCCCACTTTTAAGACCAGGGAGACAGTCATACTTTCCACTGTAATAAAACCTTTTGCACAGTTTGATAATGGCAGAATGTGAAAAATTGTTAGTATGGCCCTAGTGTACAATCAGAAATGATACAAAAGGAATGCCATGGAAAGGAGTTTACCTGTTCATTGGGCTTTAATCCAACATGAAAATGGGAGTCTTTGGGAAGCTTCTTGATGTTATTTGCAATGACTTCCTCCAACTGATCGGAATTATGGTTGAAATCAAGCTGCAGATAAAGATCATCTTTATAAAAAATTTGAACGACATCCTGCCTGATGGTCTTCATGTGCCCACGAGTTGTACAGTCATCACCTGGTCCTTTGTATGCCACTGGTCCTTTGTACAGTAGGCAAAATCTCATGCAATTCTTTATATTTCATACCAAATAAAGTTGTAGTATATAGATGCATACTAGATACATGATTTAGCTAGTGGTTTTTGTAGTTCTGTGCCATGGTTTGTTGTGGAGGTCTGTTTGACCCTATTTGATGCCAGGCATCAAAAAACCTTTTCATCAAGATTGTCAACTGACACCTGTATTTGAGCTAGATTTTGATTCTAAATAGTTGGTACTGCTTGTAAGGTGAGTGGACATGGTTTTGAAAGCAGTTCATAGCCTTATTGTGTTTGTAGAGGGTGCCTTCACTCCTGATGCTCATTTGTGTGACAAGCATGACAAATCAGGAATGCATTATGTGATGGTCACAACAATGCGTCCACCAATGCATCGAAGCTAGGTTTATTGATAAGGGATCAATTTTGTAGATAATGGTTGTGGGAGTATAAGTAGGATGTCCCCATGCATGGACTCACATCCAATCAACCATCCAATCCATATCCTGCCCTGGTTCAATGTGAGGAGGTTGATGAAGTGATGGCAAGGGCTGTCAAGCTGTACTTGAGCACACAGCAGGCACAAGGGGATGAGAAGAAAATGGGGTATTGAAAGGTCTGTGAGAAGGTGGAGGAGGATTATCGAAAGGAGCCTGGGTGGACGGTAAAGTTAAACCACCATACACTGGCAAATCACGTCAAGGGAGGAAATCACTAAGTGAGTTTAATGCAGAAAAATCATGGCTCACCAAAGAAGAAGTGGTGGTTATCATCCAGTACACCCTGAAGCATGCAGCTCATGGATTTCCCCTCAGTCACTGCCACCTGAAGCAGCATGTTGAGGCCATCCTATGTGGTCACCTAGGCAACAGATTTCCTACCACTGGTATTGGGCATAACTGGACACATCATTTCATTGCAGTGCATAGCGATCAATTGAAAATGGGGTGGGCATGCCAATTGGATTCCAAGTGCAGATGTGCCATCAATGCTGCAAATGATAGTGCATGGTTTGAAGTTCTTGGTGATACTATCAAGGGTGTTGATGAAGAATGCATTTGGGCTGCAGATGAGAGTGGGTTTCAGACAAGTGGTGCTTTTTGTGAACAGGTCATCAGCCAAGTGGGGAAATCTGTTCAATATCAGCAATGAGATGGCAACCATGAAAATATCACCATCATTGTAACCATCTGTGCCAATGGAACAAGCATTCCACCAGCTGTGATCTTCAAAGGCAAAAGCTATCTGCCAGAGTGGAAACAAGATAATCCACTTGAAGCATCATAAGTATCTTCAAGTTGATCAAACAAATCTGGAGTCACTCACGAGATAATAACATTGAGGCTAGGATACTCCAAAAAGGGTTGGACAGATGGCAAAATTGGTCGGGCATGGATTGAAGACTTTGATAGGAAACCTCTGCAAAAGTGAGAGGGAGAAGACATGTCCTTCTTGTGGATGGCCACAATTCACACTACACATTTGATTTCCTGGACTGTGCATGCAAACATGGCATTGATGTGCTGTGTTATCCTTCACATACCACTCATGTATATCAGGGACTTGACATCGTGATTTTCAATGTCCTCAAAAAGTGTTGGACAGAGGAACAAGACAAGGTGGAATGCAAGACCAGCACATTGGTATCAAAAACAAATTTCCTGGCTATCTACAGTGCTGCTCATGCACATGCACTCACACCTGCAAACATCTGTGCTGCCTTTTGGTGTTGTCCCATTTAACCCAAACATCTTGATGGAGGAGCAGATGGCACCCAGCCATGAGACATCTCTCCAGGCAAACATGCCCCTTCCTTTTTTAACACCAGTAAAGATCATCATGGATGCATTTACACTTCTGGCAATAAAGCAAGTGCGTGAGCAAGGGAACCTTGATTTGGATGAAGAACTGATGGAAGAAGACGAACCTTCAGATATCCCTGAAACCCTCATTGATACCTTTGCACAATTGTCTGAAAGCTCACTTCACCCACTCTTCTTGAAGGAATCCATCACCTCCAATGCACTGCTGCCAAATTTTGACCCCTTCCTCATGTTACCAGTCAAGCGCCACAGTAATTTGGCTGTTGTTTGAGCCACAGAATGGGCACAAGCAGCTCTTGCAAGCTGCACTTCACGATGCCAAGATTTGAGAGGCTTATCACAAGGGGCAGCTGAATGGACAACAGGCTGTTATCATCCTACAGAATGTGTACTATGAAAAAGCTCGTCGTCAGCTGGCAATACAGGAGAAGAAGAAAAGGATGGGACAGAAGAAATTGGCGGGTGATGGAAAATCTAGGCTACTCATCCAGAAGGATTTCATACAATGTGTTGCTGATCATGCACTCACAATCCAACAGGAGGCCACTGAAAAAGAGCAGCACAAAGCAAACGGGAGTAAGCATAGTGAAGCACTGAAGGTCTGGAGGGGACAAGAGGAGGCCAGAAAGGTGAAAGGCTGCCTGGTTAGGTAGCCTCACTAAGTCAGACGGTAAGACAGGATCACGTTATCTTTGTTGCACAAGGTAAAGAGTCAGTCTAAGATACATAAGAAGGTCGGTAAACTATACCTTTGTTGCACAAGGTAAAGAGTGGGGCAACAAAGGAAAAAAAGATGGTATATATATGAGATTTGAAACCGTGTTGGAAAGTGGCCGCATCAAGCGTAAGTTGATATATGAGTTCGCCGATGTTCGCCGATGTTCAGGGTGGCTGTGTAGCCATTGTAAGCATCAATGTGTGCCGATGTTCGCCGATGTTCGTGGTGGCTGTGCATGTTTGTGTCGTGAGTCTGGTCGCAGGCTTACACTCCTCCCCACCTAAAAAAATTGTGAGGGTGTCAACCCTCTGTCCCATTCTCAGCTTCCCATCTGTCAAGTGCATCTGTCTCAGTCATTTCTGAACCAGGGCGCCACTCATCATGTTCTTTCCCGTATCCTTCATAGCGGACAAGGTATTGTACACCTCGTCCACGTCGGCGAGCATCCACAATCTTGTCAATGTACCACTCCTCAGTGCCATCTTCAGTAACAATGGGTCGTGGCCGGGCAGGCTCATGGTCAGGGAAGAGGAGGGGATTGTTCGGGATGTATTGTTTGAGTAGGTGGGCATGGAAACCAGGGAAGGTGTTTGGGTTGTTTGGGAGTTTTAGTGTATATTCTGAGCGTTCAGGGAAGGTGTGTGTGATGGTGTAGGGGCCGTCATTTCTCGGCATGAATTTTGCAACACGCATTTTTCCTTTGCGTTTGTAGTTCCGGCGCCTGTTTTCTGTGGAGAGCATGACAAGGTCGCCAATCTCATAGACATCTTCTGGTGCCCGATGTTCATTGGCATGGTATGCCTGTCTGATTTTTGCAGCAAGGAGATTGTCCTGCGCTTCTTGGACATCAATTGTGACTCGGGATATTATGTCATGTGCGGTAGTTTGTTCGGTAGTGGCATTACTAGGGAGTGGTGCGATTGGAGGGATGATTCGGGGGGATCGTCCAGACTTCAGTTGGAAGCCTGAGAAACCAGTGGATGAGTTCACGGTGTTCATAATAGCAAAACGCACACGAGGGAGTTTGGCTAACCACCCCTTCTGGTTGTTGTCAACATGGTACCGGATGGCTTGGTTCACAGTTTTGTTGGTCCGTTCGCTGCTGCCGTCGGTCTCAGGGTGGTAAGAAGTTGACATCTTCAGTTTTACACCAGTGAGCTTATGGAGGGCCGTCCAAAGTTCAGCAGTGAAGAGAGCATCTCGGTCAGAGATAAGATGGAGCATCAGGCCGTTTTCACAGTACCATTCATCAAAAAGGACAATGGCAACTTGGGCGGCAGTGTATGTGGAGTGGGTACCGGCAATGCGTATGTCAGCACCAAGAAGGTCAGTCATGGTCAGTATGGTGTCCTTTCCATCCTCCTCGGGGAGTGGTCCGATGAAATCCAGTGTGACAGTGTCGAAACGGTCATCAGGAACTGGTAGGGGGTGTAGGGGACCAGTGGGTTTGGAAGTGCGGGTTTTATTGCGCTGGCATTCAGAGCATGATGGGATGTATGCTTTCTCCAGGTCCCGACGCATGTTTGGCCAGTAGTAGGAGCCACGGAGGGATTCATAGCTTTTGTCAACGCCAAAATGGCCCAGAGTGTCATGGGCAAGGTTGTAAAGGAGTTCACGGACTCGGAGATCTTGTGGGATCACCAGCCGGCGGCCAACATAAAGGAGTTGATCGGTGAGGGTTGCCCCTTCGATGCTCCCCATATTGATGTCCTTGGTGAGTTGTTTGGCAAAATCATCAGTCTCATAGCCAGTAATGATTGCGTCAAGTAGGGATTGGTCAGCAGCAATATTGAGTATGCCGGCGACTGGGGTTTTGGGTGCATTACGTGTGTGTGCCATCGCACAGGCCGCAAGGCAGGCATCAGGCACAGTGTCAGGCATGCGGGATAGGGCATCAGCAGCGGTGTTGTCTTCGCCGTGGATGTAGGTGATTTGATAGTCAAAGTCTGCAAGATACATCAACCATCTCATTTGTCATCTCGACATCTCCTTCTGCAATTGGAAGTACTCGAGAGTTCTGTGGTCAGTGAAAACTTCGAACTGTGCACCAAGCAGGTGGGATCACCATTTCTTCAATGCCTTGATAATGGCAAGAAGCTCCTTCTCATGGACTGGATAATTCTTCTCGGCGTCATTGAGCTGGTAGGAGTCATAGGCAACTGGCCGGGATGTATCCCAGGTTTTTCCAAAGCTTAACACAGCCCCAGTCCGGCAGTCACTGGCATCAGTGGTGACATAGATGTTTGATGCTTTGTCTTCGTAATTAATTACGGTGAGACAGTCAGCACTGAGGACAAGTTGTTTGATGTGGTCAAATGCATTCTGATGTTCTGGGGTCCATGTGGGGAATCGTCGGTCGCATTCCTTGGTAGTGAGGGGGGTGAGGACACTTGTGTATTCTGCAAGTGCTGGAAGGAAGGTGGCAATGTATCTGGTTAGTCCTAGGAAACCTCGGACATTGGTGGCAGTTGTTGGTTGGGGCCAGTTCGCAATACGGTCGGTTTTGCGTGGGTCAGGTTTGATCCCAGCCCCAGAGACGATGTGGCCAAGGAAACATAACTCAGTGGCAAACAGGCTGGATTTCACCTGGTTGCAATAGATGCTGGCTTTGCGGAGGGCCTGAAGGACTGTATTGCAGTTTTGTTCATGTTCCTCCATGGTTTGTGACCAGATGATAATGTCATCGAGGTACACATGGCAAATTTTTCCAATGTGTTCTCGGAGCGCGTCAGTCATTCGGCGCTGGTGTGTGGCAGGGGCATTGCATCCACCCTGTGGCATGACAGTCCATTCATAGAGTCCCCACGGTGTTCTTACAGCAGTGAGGTGAATGTCGTCAGGGTGTACCCGTGTTTGGAAGAAGGAGTTAGTCATGTCCATCTTCCCGAAGATCTTTCCCTTCCCGCAATCGGCGAGTATGTCATCAATGCGAGGTAGGGGGAAGTTATCTCGGACAGTGTTACTGTTGAGAGACCGGTAGTTGTTTACCCAGTGGGGGTCGACTGTTAAGTCAGGGACGCCAGCTTTATATTTTGGGACATAGAATGCTGGTGAGGCATATTCTGATGAAGATGGTCGTATTCGGCCAGCCTTTAGGTGGTCATCAAGTAATCTTTTCCAAGATTCTTGGTATTTCTTTGGTGCTGCATATCCTTTGCCATTATTGACCTTGGTGGGGTCTTTGAGCCGGATGCGGTGGAACATGTGTCCAGGGACTTCAGAGGTATTGTCTGGGAGTCGGAGTGGGAAGCGGTCGGCATATTTTTGTTTCATTTTCCGGTCTGCTTCTTTGAGGACCTCTTGGAATGCGAGGCCTTCAATGCGGTCTCAAACAGCAGCCATGATGGGGCCAGGGAGGAGGTAACCAGCAAGTGTTGGTGCTCCAGTCTGCTCGAGAGTGGTAGGCTTGGGTGCCCGAACTTTCTTTGGCATCGGTGGCTGTGCTGTTCGCCGATGTTCACCGATGTTTGCAGCTGTGTTCCAATCCTGAGGTGCGAGAGGGGGGGGGTTTAGGAGGTCATAGCCTGTGCATTTGTCAATGGCCGTTTGCTCATGTGGGTCTATCAGGATCTGTTCTGATGAAAGAAATGGCATTCCTAGTATAATGGGGAATGGTAGCCCCTTAATTACTTTCATCTTGTGTACTCCTGACTTCCATATCCCCCGTTCAGAGCTGAGGTCTAGTTTCACATACTCCTCCGAGACAAGTGGCAGCATTGATAAGGAGGACATGTTGTTCTCCTTGGCAGGGAGATGATATCGTCGGAGACCAAGTTTCTCGGCAAGCTCCAGGCTAATCACTGTGCAGGCCGATCCAATGTCAATTAGTGGTTGGACTGGCATGGGGAATTCAGAGATGAGGGGGCCAGTAGCAAAGAGGTTGGTGTATAATTGTGGGACAGTGAGGGGGACATTGACAGGGGAAGGGACATACGAGTCTGTTTCAGAATCTGAGATGTGTCCGGCTGCCATTGCCATGTTTTGGGCTGGCGCTGTGAGGGTCATGTAGGTCACCGGGTCAGGCCATGAGTTAGTTGCAACCATTGGACAGTTGGTGAAGGTGTGCCCAACATTGAGCTTCCTGCACCGGGTGCATCCATTGTGGTCACGGATGAGGGTTCTCTCGGCCTCGGTGAGGGCCGGCAGGCAAATTCTCTCAGCCTTAGTTCGGCTGGTGGGGGTAGAGGTAGAGGCATGGGAGGTCAAAGGTGCATCTGTGAGGCGGGAGAGGAGATCCTTTTTTTCACCTCGGCGTGCAGTGCGGGCAGCGGCCGAGGCATCAATCATCTTTTGGGTCCGGGCATTTTCAGCCCGCATACGGTCATCCCGCTCCTTAACCTCAAAGGCCCAGGTAGCAAGATCAGTGGCTAGGACTGGTTCAAGGCTTAGATTGAGCCTCAGGTCCGGGTGTAGGTTGGATTGTAGTTGGACCTTGAGCTGGTCCTTGGTGAGTGCTTTGCTTGGCGCTGAGGTGGTAAGGATTGCGTTGAGGTTCTCAACCTCTATTTTCCAATCCATAAATTCCCGGTTGCCTTGGGTTGTGGAGAGGATGGTTTCGAGGATGTCATAGGACCAGTTCTTCTCGAGGACCAGTTGGGCCAGCTCAGTGAGATACTGATCCAGGGTGAGGGCATCAATCCGAGTTTGATCTGCCTGATACCAAGAAACGAGGCGCGGCTCAAACATCCCCTCAGCAACGTAACTGACAATTTCAGTGCTGGTCTTCCCACCATGCTTCTTGTATCGTTTGCATGCAAGGGTCCACGACTGCATGATGAGTGGGGTGATTCTGCCCGCAGTGAGCATTGGGCATTCCTTCATCTTCGTGACCTTGACTTCAGCAAGGGGTTGTGTGGTTGGTGACATGGCAATTCGGGCAGCAGGTAAGGTAGCTTGGTAGTTGCAATGGGAGGTGGCTGTGGTAGGTGCACTTTCGTCAGTAGACGAGTCAGTACTAGGTGATGGGGACAGTGGTAGAGACACCGGGCTGTTTGGCTTGGGGCGTCGGTGTGTGTCCGTTAGGATCTGTAGTTTGGCAGGTTGGCCAGGGTCCTGCAACTTTCTTCTCGCACTCCTGGTGAGGAGTGGAATCGAGGTAGAGGGTTGCCGAGACCGTGATCCTGTCAAAAAAAAAGTGAAAGGCTGCCTGGTTAGGTAGCCTCACTAAGTCAGACGGTAAGACAGGATCACGTTATCTTTGTTGCACAAGGTAAAGAGTCAGTCTAAGATACATAAGAAGGTCGGTAAACTATACCTTTGTTGCACAAGGTAAAGAGTGGGGCAACAAAGGAAAAAAAGATGGTATATATATGAGATTTGAAACCGTGTTGGAAAGTGGCCGCATCGAGCGTAAGTTGATATATGAGTTCGCCGATGTTCGCCGATGTTCAGGGTGGCTGTGTAGCCATTGTAAGCATCAATGTGTGCCGATGTTCGCCGATGTTCGTGGTGGCTGTGCATGTTTGTGTCGTGAGTCTGGTCGCAGGCTTACAAAAGGCCAGGAATGCTGAGGCCAACAAGCAATACCACCTTGAGTTGGAGTTGTAGGAAAAGGAGCGGGATGCGATGCGAGAAAAGAAGAAAAAACCACAGTGGAATAAGCCAACTCAAGGGGCACAGGAATGTCCTATCCCAAAGCCAAAACTTTGGAAGAATGTCCAGGATGGTGGGGAGAGTGTACCAGAGACGAGTAGCAGGAGTGGGGACTCCAGCAGTGACAGTGAATGAGGCTTGACAATCTGTCATGCTGGGTGTGACACTGTACAGCCGACTGGGTTTTGCCAAAATTTGCCCCTTCACCATCAAGTGCATCTAGCATGGTCACAACTTCACATAGCTCTCCAAATTTTTATTTACAGATACCTGTATACCTATGCTACATAACAGTGCCAAAAAATCATAATAGTAAAGCTTATATTCAGCACAATCCTGAACAAGAGTTTCAGTGTACAATGGACTGGGTGATAACTGTAGCCCCTTCCTTGAAGACCTGAAGGTGTGTTAAAGAATCCTAATTACTAGATCAAAATATTGTCAGGACTTACAAGTGTAGTCATACCAACTTTGTTGGCCTCATAAACAACTGTGACAATGTTAGCTAGGGTGGAACACAGAGGGGGGGGGGCAACCAACATGTGTCTATGTCAGCATCCTTGTTTTCAGCCATGTATTTGTTGATGGCTTTGAGGATACACTCTTGGGCAATCTTGAGGTCCTTATCGCTGTACTCCAGGAAGGGGATGTCAGTGTGGATAACATATCTAAATAAGCCCTTGGCTGAATTAGGAATATGGACCCAGTGACCCTTGTAAAAGCCAAGCTGTGATGGTATAGGGCCCTTGTGGGACCTTGAGTTGTGGGATGCATGGGTCTTAGGAGACACATCAGAACCACTTTCATTGTTGGAACCCAACCCATCAGAACCCTCATTAGGATGGCTGGAAGTTTTAGCATGGAATAACACATTGGTTTGGTGGGGTTCATTGGTATGGCAAGGTGCATTTGCATTGCTGTGAGTGCCAGAGAAGCATGGTGCATTCCCCTCACTGCAAGGCAAGGAGGAAGGACAGGATACATCTGCAGTCATGCGGGGTGCTCCCACATGATGTCGAGAGGGGTTGGCTGCATAGCTAGGCAATCTTGTAGTATGAATGAGGTGGAATGAGAGAAAGTATGGTATCCTACAAGGATGCTCCCTGGCTATGAATGGCATGAGGTTTCAGAGGCTTTATGGGTTTATTTTTCTGTCGATGCATGTCCAGGACTGCATGAGAATCATCGTCAATCTCTTCATCTGTAATTATATTAGTATAGATATGATTGCTTTGACTCACAAAGGTTAACATTTTCTTTCCTGTGCAATTGACAAAGCATATCCTTTTTCTCCTTGAGAAAGCACAAGGCCCTCCTATCATCTTCATCTGGCGACATCTTGTCAATGGGAGGTTCTAAACGAAATCAATGAGATGTGAAAATTAGATAAATGAACTATACCAATGGGACTAAAATCATGAGTTGGGTGATTAATGGTGCTATCAGTTACATTGCATACAGCACCAGAATCCTTGCCAGTTTCTTTATCTGCACTGCAGAAGCTAAGGGGAATAAAATTGGGTTGAGCATTTGGAACATACCCAAAGTAAAAACTCATTTATTGTGCCAATACAACTTCCTGGGTTGGGGAATTTCCTCTTCCCCTCTTCCTGCTCCTTGTTGTTGTCATTGTTGTTGACATTAGATCCTAGGATAAGTTAGAACAAGTGCATTACAATATCATTGAGAGTGTGACCAAACATAAGGAATATTGTATAATATTTGCTGGGACTCAACCACAGGTTTTACAATGAGTGTTAGTGTGGGAAACCAATGTGGGGAAGGCCTACCATGAGGGTCTTTGTCACTGTTTGCACCAGTGAAATTGCCAAAATCATCTACAACACCAGAATCATCTGGGGATATATGTTAGTATGGTGTGAGAAACTGCACATACCCAAAGAGCCCTTATCAACATTATTGCTGGGATCCACACTGAACTCTTCTGGATCCACAACCATGTCAGTGGCTTGGTAGGAATCATCCTTAGAGTCAGGGACAGTTTCTGATGATTCTGCAGATGTGTTGGTGGCCTTGTGGTTTGATGTCACAACCCCAGCCATAGATCTTGAAGTCACAGAGTTTGGCTTGAAACCAAAGGTGGAACCAGCTTTCATGGGAACCAAGGAAGGTCTTAGGATGGTAAGAATCAGTGGGCATTCATCTTCAACATGTAAGGAAGATTTAACCTTACAAAGCATCAGAACATGTATCAGCAATCAGCTTACTTACACAAGTAACTTACCCCATGTTGTTTCTGGATGGGGGATGCCATGTTGTTCTCAGGCATATTGGGGGGAATCCCCTTGGTCTTGCATTGCTTTTTAGCATTTGGACAAAGGTCAGGTCGAATTTGGTCTGAAATAACTGCAAGCTGTGTGATGACTCCTCCTTGACCATGGGTCAAACACTTCGGTCTTGAATCATCTGAACTACATATATCAGATGACAAAGAGTACACCCCCCCACCCAATGACACCGCCACTGCCACTGCCACTGCCCCCTCACCCTGCTCACAGGCCGCCACTACCACTGCCACTACCACTGCCACTACCACTACCACTACCACCGCCACTACCACTACCACCCCACTTTCACCTATCAGTGCCACCACTCCCCCTTCCATCACCTATCGGTGCCGCCACTGCCCCCCCCCCCTCCCTCACCCATCAACAATGATGCCACCACCTCCAGTCCAAGGATATGGGGGCCCCAGGCCCCCCGCTAAGTATTTTTATTATCACTAATTCTATTTTACTAATATACTTTTTTTTTCAGTTTGTTTGTATGCATTCAACAAGCCCCCCCAACGTGCCACCCCTCTTCCCCACTCAGCTGGGAGGTGGGGGGCTCAATGGGGGTTACTATGGCCCCCAGACCAAGGCCACCATGTCACAAGCTGCCTCCCAGCCAATGCCACATCACCACTGCCTGAACATCGCCCCAACGACCAGGAGGAGGACACCATACCACCGGGGATGCGCCAGACGATGGAGGGGGGATTCCAGAGGACCAGGGATGCGCCAGATGATGGGGGTGATGCCAGATGACCCAGGGGACACGCTAGACAATGGGGGACATGATGGCCTGCCATGCGACACAAGCAGACGAGGGGGGGTATCAAGGAGGACACCCAATGGAGGGGGGATGCCCAGGTGAGTGGGGGGGTGCCTAGACAAGTAGGGGGGGGGTGCCCAGATGAGCGAGGGGACCATGGGGGATGCGACCAGAACCATGTGGCCCAGCCCCACAAGCCACTGCTCATGGGGTGGAGCGCAGGTGGAACAATGGCAACACCGGAGCGCACATGCCAGCACCCACAACCACTGCCACAAGCCATCACTTGTGGGGTGGAAAGGGGTGCTATGCTAGTGGCACTGGCAGGACGAGTGGTGCAAGGGGAGGGGAGGGGGATGGGCAGGGAGGGGATGCAACGCCCGAGGCCGTGACATGCCCCACCCCCCCCCCTCTCCGTATACTTATTTACTTAAAGTATTTTGTAACTAGGTAATATATATATATATACTACAGCCAACACGACGCAACACAATGCCTGAGGACACAACCACTTTCCCCCCCTACATATTTATATGTAATGTATTTTATTGTGTAAATAGGTAATAAAGTAACAATAATATCCTCTACCAACAAAGGTGTCATGGCTTACCAATTAAGTTGTTGGAAAATCTGTAAACTCTAATCTGGAGGTCAAGGGTTCAATCCTGGCTGGAGACATCTTATTTTGAGTTTAACTTGGTGTTGCAAACTTCTTGTCCATTTGACCCCATGAGTCTCGCTCGGAATAACTGGAATCCGGTTGAAAAAACTGGAATCCACCCAGAATTTCTGGAATCCACCTGGACTTTCTGGAGTCCGGGGAGTCCAACCGGAATAGGTGGGGGACTGTAAAACACTGCAGGAAGTAGATTTTCTGGGTGGTGTTGGTGTTTGGGGGCTGCGATTCATTAAGACTTTGAGGAAGACATACATTTGTGCCAAGACCTAATATGCGGGGCCTCCCCAAAGCCACTTTGCCTGATAAGATGTTGAGCTTTCCCCACTTGGAACTCTGCTTCTGTCAATCAGCTTTGAGCTCTTTGGGACTTCCGCACTGCCTGCTGCATTTTGGCAAGGGCATCTTGGAATGTGCATTCAGATTCATGGCAGGTGGTCTTGCATGTGGAATATAAAAATACAGCCTCTTGATAGCTGTTAATGGCCATCTGGATGAGCCAAAGATGTCAATCTCTAGTGTAAGCAATAGATACAGAGACCTTACCTTTTAGCAGTTTGTGTGTTAATCGCTGATTGTTATGGCAATTAAGAGTGATTAGCTAACATTGTAGAAAATTAGTGGCTCAGAACACAATTAAGAAAACTATATAGATTAAAAAGGATTCCTAGAACTAAGTACATGGTACTTCAAGGGGGCAAAGTATGTACAATGCATCTGACTTAAGGAAATGCATATGTGAGATAAAGGGCATGAAAAGATGGGGGAAGTGTCTTGGTGTTGTTAAGAAACAAAGACCAAGTGGCTGACCAAGTACAGCACTAGCAATCAAAGCAGTGGTGAATGGAAATCTGTTGGGAATGGAGTGGTGAACAGTGACAGGAAGAGTTAAGGACAAGGTTAGAGGATGAAGTTAATCTCAAAGGCTAGTGAGTGAGGGAGTCTGCCACAGGGAGGAATGTTATTATCATCTCCTACAAGATGTGCAATATTTATGCTACACAGTTAGGAGGTATAGTGTAATGCACTCCTTTAATATATAAAGGAGGTATTCTGTAATAGACCCCTGTACCAGTTAATAATGGAATAACTATGTCATATCCCCTATAACAGTGTCAATAATAGTGACATATGATATCATGGCTTGGTAAGTCCTAGACTTCCTGCAGGGTGTGTCATAGACACTCTATCCAAGGCTCTGTCTCTGATAGCCTATGATAGACATGGCTATATCTTGCCTATCCTATGATAGACATGCTGCAGGATGATTAATCCTGTAGCATGTGTTAACTGTGGATTCCCCTATATGTCTCTGCATGTGTTAACCTCTGTTAAACATGTGTTAATATGACTTAGCATATTCTGGCAATATTCCCTAGGCATGTTAACTGCCTTGGCTTGCCTGTATACTCTTGTATACATAATCCCAACAAAATCACATGTCCCAAAGACTGTGGTTCAATGCCACCCCAGGCAGAGGCCACCCCACAAGTCCCAGTGGCATGAGCAACCCTGGGGCAGTGACAACGGAAATGAGATGACAGGCAGTTTGCAGTGTGAGTGAGATGCTTGTGGGGGGCTCAGATATTCAGGGCACATTGCAAGGGGTGCCCTGTGTCAGTAGTTTACACTCCCCCATATGTTCCGCATGGACTCCATGGACTCCGACCATCAGTTTCTATTGGGATTAGGTCTTTGAGAGCAAGTGGGGGTTCACTCAGACAAAGTAGTGAGTGTGTGGAACAGGCAGGGAATGTCTATTCATCTCCTACAAATTGTGGAATATTTATACAACACTACTAGGAGGTATAGTGTAATATACTCCTATAATATATTAAGGAGGTATTCTGTCATAGACCCCTGTATCAGTTAATCTTGGAGTAACTATGTCATTTCCCCTATAACAATAGTGTCATAGTACCTCCTATGATATCATGGCTTGGTAAGTCTGAGACTTCCTGCAGTATGGGTCTTAGACACTCTATCCAAGGCTCTGTCTTGGATAGCCTATCATAGACATGCTATATGTGTTTCACTGTGCATCCTCCTAATAGTCCTCACATGTGTTAACTCCTGTTAAACATGTGTTAATGACTTAACATATTGGGGAATATGTCCTAGCCATGGTTACTGCCTTGGCTTACCTGTATGCCATATCCCAACAGTTTCCCAAAAAGGAAATCCTGATCACTTTCTGTGTGGAGTCCATGGAAGTCCGTGCAGATCCACGTGGACTAGCTTGGACTCCGCGTTAGTCTGCACAGATCCACACAGACTCCACAGAGTCTGACCATTGATGACCAAGTGACATAATAATACTACTATTTATTACATTTTTACTTATTTAGCACTCTTTTTTTGACCAATAGGATAGCTATTAATATAATATTGCTATTTACTATGTATTTACTTTATGATGTACACAAAAAAACCACTCTGTCACTCAGTTTGAGCAACCGAATGGCTTTATTATAATAAGCAAATTAAATATGTATATAAAATGATGCCCCTGCCATCCGTTCAGATGACAGGGGCCTGCACCGCTGTGATGCATTGCTGTTGGGGTGCCATGCCCCCCACATAGCACCCATTCCACCCCATGAGCAATGGCTCATGGTAGTGGTTGGGGGTGCTGGAGTGGGTGGCCATGGGCCCCTCTGCTGTTGCTGTTGCTCCATCCATGCTCCACCTCACAAGCAGTGGCTGTTGCAGTTCAGATTGTACAACGCAACAACTCTATGTAGAATATTACATAATCCACGCATATCACAGACCTGAGACAATGGTCAAAGTTCTTCTAACTTTGACTGTCAACTCTCAGGTGAGTAGCATACATTACTTAGTTCTTCCAACTTTGACCGTTGACTCTCAGTTCTGTTAGGACGTTGCTATATCTATACAGACACAACGACGGCTCCCTCAGACAAACAACAACAAACAAGAAAGGGGGTAGTCTAGTAGTCCAGAGGTCATCACACTAGAATATAGCGGATACCTAAGAGAACACAACTAGTGTCTCTAGGCATTTTATTCAAATATATATACTACTATACATGAGATAACCATGCATTGACTGCGGCCATGTATAAGGCATGAGTCATCAGTGGGCGCAGCACCCCATGCCTACAGCGTGAGGTGCGCAGCTACATGGGCCTACCATGAGTCTGATCGGGCTGCGTATCAGCCATGTGTGTATGGTATGTTGTACCTACCCTTAGCCATGGCTCAATTGTAAGGACCTTGTGCCTACTGCATGTACATAAAAGTGTCAACATATCCAAATATCAAAAATAATAGTATTTATTGTCTTTGAAAATCATACTCCTGACAAGTTCTTGGTATTGGTTATAATGGGTTATGGGCTCTGGAGGTGCTTGAATTAAATCCGATAACTGATTTGTGTGTCAGGTTCATGCTCTCAAAAGCCACCCACTCTCACAAATGTCAAAAAATGACATGAGGATTTGATGCTTCAAAGAAAAAACTTTGATGACCTCACCAGCAACTCCAGTAACTATACATCCTGGAGCAAGAACATGGGGTCATGCCTTAAAACTCGTTGGGAATGGCTCCCAGTTACAGGGAAATACCCTGAACCTGAATTTGCAGACGTCAACACCCCTACATGCCAGGAAAGGGTAGATCATATAGAGTGGCAGGAGACGAAGGATTCAGCAGCAGGAACCATCTTCCTGTGCATCGACAAGTCCCAAAAAGACCACATCTGTGACTGCTGAGGTGATCCTGAACAGATGTGGGACTGACTGAAAGAACTCCATCAGCAACACAAACCAGGACCATGTTTCAATGCATACAACACCTTCTTCAACCTCCAAAAAGAAGATGACAAAAGCCTGACTGACCTCCTTGGGTGTGTTGCACGAGGTATGACAAACATAAAATCCCTCTGGCCTGCTCACTTCAGTCTCCAACAACTTGATGAAGAACTCCAATGCATGGCAGCTATCCATGCCCTACCAGAGGAATACAGTGGATTCACTACCTCCCTATTCCTACTTGACAAACTCCCACTGCCAAATCTCCATGCTGCCTTCCACAACCAAGAACAAAATGCACAGCTCCATGAGACCACCTTGCCTGCTGTCGCCATGAAAGCCATGCCTTTGCCCATGCCCTCTTCGGTCTCTCAGTGCACATGGTGCCTTCATACAGGCCACAGCGAGGACAACTGCTACATGAAGAAACATTTGCAACAACACAATCGAACCCGAGCATCAGCAGTAAAAGAAAAAAGGTCAAATTCAAAACCTGGTGGTGAATTGAAGGATGAGAAAGGAGCTTCTGCACAGGTGAAGGAGGAATCTGCCAAACATGTGAGTGTCAATCCATCATCCCCAGCATCATCTCACTGGAACACTGATACAGGTGCGTCTCGTAACATGACCCCTCATCACATCTGGTTCAAAATGTATACACCTCACATTGTTCCTGTCTGTCTCACTGATAACTCTTGCATATACTCAGAAGGCATTGGGCTGGTTGTTTTCTGGCCAAAGGATAAGGATGGGAAGGAGATGGACCCAGTTGAATTCCATGATGTCCTGCATGTACCAGCTCTTCGTAACAATCTACTGTCCCCATTCCACCTCACTTGTGAAAAAGGCTATAGTGTCAAAATTGAAGGGCCTACTGTTGATTTCATTCAAGGAGGTAAAATTCGATTCTCAGCTGATGTAACCCAGAACAACATAGGATATTTACGAGGACAAACTCAGGTCTTTTCTGCCTCTTCCACCATGGTCATTGCAAATTCTAGCTCAACCAGTACATGCCCAATGGACCTCAGCCTTTGGCATCGATGTTGTGGGCACCTCTCTGCTGATAATATCCATCAGATGATTGAGGGTAAATTGGTGACAGGTGTGAAATGTATAGGTAGGGGAAGTCTGGATCCTATTTGCAAACCCTGTATATCAGGCAAACTCCATTGTCGCAATATCCTGAAAGGACCTCATATTCCACTTCCCACCAAACTTGCTCGCATATACTCAGACTTGAAGGGTCCTCTACCAGTTGCTACACCTGAAGGCTACAGATACTGGATCACATTTGTGGATGACTCTTCATGTTTTTGGGGTGTGTATCCCCTCAAATCAAAAGGTGAGGCATTTGAGGCATTCAAGGTCTACAAGGCCTATGCTGAGAATGCACTACCTGGTCTTCACATCATTGAATTTCAAGATGATGAAGGTGGTGAATATATTGGAAAAGCCTTTATTCAATTCTGTCTTGATCATGGTATTCGACGACAACATACAGAGACAGATGAGCCCTACCAGAATGGTGTTGCAGAACATACCAACTGCACAATTATTGAGGGTGCAGAGAAATTTCTAGCAGAATCGAAGCTTCCCCCCTCTTTCTGGTGGTGAGCAGTTGCTGCCTTCATTCATGTCCGAAATCAGTGTCCTATGCAACCACTTCCAAATACCACACCTTTTAGTCAGTGGACAGGTCAAAAACCCAACCTCTCACATTTTCGTGTATTTGCAATACTTTACACTGCCCCATGTATTCCGCACGGATCCGCGCGGACTATGCGGACGTCCGCAGACTCCACATGATTTGAATGTGGAGTCCGCAGACTCCATGCTAGTCTGCGCAGATTAGCATGGACTCCATGCGGATTAGCACAGGCTCTGCAATTTTTACATAGATATTTACAATTAAATTACAATAATTTATTAAACATGGTGTCCCCCTCATCTTGTTGGCCCTGCCCCTCGTCTGGGCGGGTCTCGCCCCCCCCTCGTCTCGTCGTCTCGTCGGCCCCCCCCCCCCTCGTCAGGGTGGCCCCTCCGTCGTCTCGTTGCCCCCCCCCCCCCTCGTCTGGCGTCCCCCCTCCCCCCTGGTCTCGTCGGCCCCTCCGTTGTCTGGGTGGGCCCCCCTGGTCCAGTGTGTTCTGGCACGCCCCCCCCTCGTCTGGGCAGCCCCCCCCTCATCTGGCGTCCCCCCCCCTTGTCTGACGCGCCCCCCCTGGTCTCGTCGGCCCCTCCGTTGTCTGGGCGGGCCCCCCTCGTCCAGTGTGTTCTGGCGCGCCCCCCCCCCTCGTCTGGGCAGCCCCCCCATCGTCTGGAGTCCCCTTGTCTGGCGCGCCCCCCTCTTGTCTGGTCCCGTCGTGTCCCGTCGCGTCTCGGTCGTGTCGTGGCGGTGGGAGTGGTGGTGGTGACGTGGCAGGACACGGGGGGGGCAGCCATTAGTGATGTGGCAGCAGGGGGGGCATGAGGCGCGTACCTCGCGGGTACCCCACTCCATAGGCCTCCCGGGACCTCCCTCGGGCTGTCCTATCCGCCTTTGAGTCCCCCCCTCCCAGCTCAGTGGGGAGGAGGGCGCGCCGTTGGGGGGCCGTCGTTGCATGTACAATAGAAGCAATGAAAAAAATTAGTTAGCTTAATAAAAAATGATTAGAACACAAAAACACTTACTATGGGGGCCCCAGGCCCCCAGAATGGTGGAGTGGTGGAGGGGGGGGGACCCAGAAGTGAGGGGGCGAAGGGGGTGGCTGTTGTTGCATGGACAGTAGAAACCACTGGAAAAGAAATAATCAGCTATTTATAAATTGATTGGGATTATAAAAAAACTTAAATATGGGGGCCACAGGGCCCCCTATTGGTGGAGTGGAGGAGAGGGGGTGAGGAGGGAGGAGGGAGGAGGGAGAGGGAGGCAGCGTCGTGGGTGGTAGTGGTGAGGGTGATGAGCTGGCAGTCACGGGGTGACGTTGGTGACATGGTGACAACAGTGCCCAGTAAATCGGCACATGTTGGTGTGGCTTATACAGTCTGTTTGTCTAGTGGTTAAATTGCTTACCTGTCACACTCACGTGGCCTTGTGGTTGTGGGTTCGAATCCTCCTGGCCCCCCTACCTTTTAGAGATTCACAATAATAAATATTAATATTAATCACTTACTAATAAAATTAATTACTCCCTTGGATTGGCTCGGACATCCGAGCTGTCCGACCTGTGCTGTACTCGAACTCGGACGGAATAATTCCGTGGAATCCGCGCAAAAAGAAAAAATCCATATGGATCCGTACGGATCCGTGCGGACTCAAAATCTGGAATTAAGCAGGACTACAAGCCAAATGAATTTCTCAGAAGTCCGTACAGACTAACTCGGAGTCCGTGAAAATCCGCACGGATCCGCGCAGAACATATGGGGCACTGTAAAGACCTCTGTATTTGGATGCTTGGCAAATGTCCTAATCAAAAAAGGGAGGAGAAAGGCACTGCATTCACATGCAATGAAGTGCATTTTTGTTGGGTATGCATCTGAGAAGAAGGCCTGGACATTTTACAATCCACAAACACAAAAATTCATTGATTCCAGCCATGCAACCTTCGATGAACGTGTATTCCCTGGAAACACCAAAAACCTGGTCAACCCTTTTGGTGACTTGTCTACCCCTCCTGTGCCTCCAACCCCTTCCTCTCCTCCTGAACAGATATTGGATACATTAGATCTGGTTCACCTTTATCATCAATTCCAAGTCTACCTATCTCCTCAACTCCTTCTTCATGGTCACCATCCCATACTTCAGCTAGGACACCATCTACATTCCAAGCCATCAGGACTGAGACCATGGAACTATCATGGTAAATGGCTGCCTCCACAACCAGAGACCCCTACAACTGGTGAACAATCGTCAGTTGAACCATCCAGCAACACTACCCCTATACCTAACAAGGATGAGCTGGATCCACTGCCTCTAGATACAAGCAGCTCCTCCCACCTTAGTAATGAGGAAATTCTCTCAGGACTGAGCTACGTTGACTGTGGGGATGATCTGGAACTGGGTTACCTCACCCTCTCTGAAGCAGTTGAAGTGGCTTTCAGAAGTCGCATTGAACATGCCTTTGCAACCTCATCACATGACAATGAACCACATACATTGGCAGAAGCATTGGCACAACCTGAGGCAGAGGCAGCCAAATGGTATCAGGCAGCTCTAGATGAAATGGACTCTCTCCTTGAGAACAGAGTCTTTGAACTGGTCAAACTCCCACCTGGTTGTAAGGCAATTGGGAGTCATTGGGTCTTCAAAGTCAAGCAAAATGCAGATGGCTCCATTGAGCGATACAAAGCTCGACTGGTAGCCAAAGGCTATTCACAACGTCCAGGCTTCAACTTTACAGAAACATTCTCACCTACCCCCAAATTGGCCACTATCTGAGCTGTTCTGGCAGTTGCTGCTCTTAATGATCTTGAGCTGTGGAGTGTCAACATTTCATCTGCATTCCTTAATGGAGAACTTGACAATATTGTGTTCATGCAGGAGCCAGAGGGATTTGAAACTTCTGATCACTCATGGGCCTTGCATCTTCGTTGATCCCTATATGGACTCAAGCAAGCAGGGCGTGAGTGGCATAAGAAGCTCCACACTGTTCTTGTCAGCATGGGATTCTCACGTGTTCAGTGCGAACACAGTGTCTGGGTATATGGCCATGATTCAGATGAAAATCATATCATTGTCCCTGTTTTTGTTGATGACATGACCATTGCAGCAAAGGGTTGAAAAGCTATTCAGTGAGTCATTGAGGAACTCAAAACACACTTCAAGCTTTGAGACCTGGGGGAAATGACATACCTCCTAGGTGTAGGAGTCAATCGGGTCCGTGGAGTACGCTCAATCATGCTGTCACAGCATCAATTCACCCTTGACATTCTTGAACGTGCATATATGTCAGACTGCAACCCAGTTTCTACCCCTCTTGATCCTCACACCACCCTATCTGCATTAGATTCACCATCCACTGATGAGGAGAGGCGTGAAATGAGACTCATTGTGGTAGGGCTAGTTGGCCTACTTGTCAACTTCCCCCACCTGGGAATGTTCATTCCGATTCCCCTACCAGATGCCAACACAGAGGGAGTACAGTATATTCCTGTGTTTATTTTATTTTCTTAATATTTTGTGTTGCTAATGTTCTGTTATTTTCTAGTCTATCATTAGGTTCCTACCTTTAGATAAGCATATCCTGTTCATGCGGCATGTGAATCATGGATCTCTTCAAGATTTATGCTTCCTCGGTTCTTTGTACTGACAGCCACTTTTGATGCAGATAGCTGGACTAGGGTTTTTCATTTTTCTTTCATTTACAAACTTCCTATCACGTTCTCGCATCAACTCATCGACAATCCATCAAAATCATTGGACGCGACTTCTCCGACACATCAAAATCCAACTCAATGGGCTGAACGACTGGACAGTAGGGTTGAGAGGAATCGTTTGGTGACTCTCCGCGCTTGCTGGGGGTACAGGCGACGTACAGTCAATAGAGATCCCTGACGATGAACCTCTCCCTGAGTTATTCCCAGTCTGTGAAACCCTGAGACAAGGACTCGACTATGCCACCCTACCACCACTCGCATTGAGATCAACGATCTTATCTTGGACTCCACCTGTATTCCTGGGCATCAACATTCTAACTTCCTTCATAGTTTATCATTCTGGTTGCTCGGTCCTGTCAGCACGAGAGAATGCACCCGTACAGTTTTTCCTTTGTAACTATTTGTAGTTTGTATATAAGGTGTCTCCCCACCTTTCAAATGGGACACTTCACTTTTGACTCGCATTTGACGTTCCCTCTTACAAGTCTCCCTAGTCTCCCAAGTTCACTACACAACAAGGTGTAGTTCATAAGTTAAGTTCTTAAGTTACAAGCTCTTTTTTCTCCTCAAGTTCTTATCCTTGCGAGGATTACTGTTCCCTTTTGTTCATGCAACTCAGGACGTTCTCCCTGAGTCCTTTCACTCCCTGCTTCCCTTCATCCCAACATCTACCAGTCACCTGACAGGCGGATGTGTTCTGCACGCAAGCCTTATCGATCGTGTTTTCGATCATTGTCGATTGATCCAGTTACAATGCGTATCAAATTGATTGCGTTTTCATACAATGGACCTCTCTTAGTGTCCAGCTAATGAGCTGAAGGCTTGTGGATCCCATCTCTTCCCCTCCTCTTATTGTTCATGCTTACCCCATCCTCTCGCGACGTGACGACCACGTCAATGAACCTCCAGTAGACCTACTACCCTGCCACAACAGGGGGATGCATGGAGGGACAGGGGGATGCTACATTAGGGAGGGAATGCACCAGGGGACAGGGGGACACATTGGGGGATGGGGGATGCATTGGGGGAATGCACTATATGTGACACCTAGTGTGACAGAGCACCCCCACCACCAGTGCAAGTGACTGGTCACAGGGTGGAGGCAAGGTGCAGTATGTGAGGGTGATGGATGGGCACAGGGAAGGGGGGGGACAGGGAAGGGGGGCAACAATGACAATGCACCATGCCCCACTTCCCCTCCCCCTCCCCTTTAATTTTGTTTTGTATATATTTATTTTATTTATACTCTGTTTTAATTAATATAAATACTACTCTGTCAGAGCAAGGGGGCATGCCAAATGCACAACCACATGACACCCAGGGCAACAGAGCATCCCCCACCACTGCTGTGAGCAACTGCTCACAGGACAGAGGGGGGTGCAATAGGCGATGGTGATGGAAGGGCATGGGAGGGGGGCAGTGATGGCAACACAACTGCCAATGCACATGCACCATGCCCCACTCCCCCATCCTCAAAAACTAGTCTGGAATTTCTGGACTTGAGTGGAATTTCTGGAATATGTGGAGGAGTGTAAATTACAGATGGTACACCAGCCTGTAATGCATCATCTGCAGCTTTTTTGACTTCTAGAACAGGAGTAAAGTAGCATATAGCAAGAATTTAAAATGTTCACATACAAGTGATGTCAACAGAATCCCACAAAAACCTGTTCTCCCCATATGGCAAGGCAAGATCCTCATTAAAGACCTCCTTTATCAAATTTCCCCAAGGCCTGTATTCTGGTCCACTGAATGTGTCTGACAAGGCAACACAAGTCTATTGACCCTCAAGACAGAGTTCATGCTTGTGAAACTGCTGCTTTTTTGAAATGGAATTTTGTCTTGAATGAAAGACTGATGGAGAGAAACTGGAATTTTTTGGAAGCAAGAAAAAAAGGTGAGTGGTGAGCAGCAGACAGTTCAGCTGCATCTTACATCGGGATTAGGGAAGAGCATGGGTTTGGTAACCCATGCCTACCCCTCACCAACCCCAATAGGGAGGTGATGGAGGGCAAAGTTTACTATATATCAAATAATCTATATAAAGTCATTAAGAAATAAATAAGTAGGGTGAGCCCAGCTAAAAACTTCGAAATGGGAGGGTTTATATACCCCTGGCATGTGCACAGGCCATTTGGCCTTGTGTGCACAAAATAATTGCATCTTCACTGATTGTTCACATGTTATTTTCCTACATCCTTTCTACTACACAGCTGCTGCCAGCTCACACCCACACCACCACCACCCATGACACCGCTGCCTCCCTCTCCCTCCCTTTCCCCCACTCCCCTGTCCACTACATCATTATGGGGCCACAGGGCCCCAATATTAAGCATTTTCTTTTCATTTTTATGTTTTCAAACTAATAAACTATTTCTTTCAGGTTTTGTATATACAATGATAGATTTCGGACCTCCCCAGCACTCGCAAGATGGCAACACACACCTCTGACAGCCCCCACTTACCTCCAGGATCCTCTGTTTGGCAAGTCAAAGGCCCCACTGCCTGTGCCACATCGCACATGCCACCACCACTGTCCCCTGCCCTTCCCCTGCCTGTCCTGCTCCCTGCAGCCCCTAGCACATCCAAGCCAGCACCTCAACCATCTCCACAGCCCCTGGCCCCAGCCCCAGCCCCCACAACATTGAGATGGCCCCCATCATCGCCCCTGACAAGAGGGGGGAAACAGTGACAATGGCTGACAAGAGGGGGACATGGGACAAAAACAAGGGGGGGGACAACAACCACCATGGACACCAACACCAGGCCCAGGAGACACCTTCCACCCCATGCCTATGAACACCTGCTCATAGGGTGGTTTGATTCATAATTATAAGTACATAATTAAATACATCTATATATTTTTCATACATACTTTTGGAGTAGACCTGCTGTTGGGATTATGTATACAAGAGTATACAGGCAAGCCAAGGCAGTTAACAAGCCTAGGGAGATGGAATACAAGTCCTAAGCTTAGGGTTAGGGTTAGCAGCTGCTACCCTTAACCCTAGAGCAATAGCAGTCTCCTATACAGGAATAGACTGGCCAAGACTACAAAGACTGCCAAGACTGTCTCCTATGCTATCCAGGGAACCCCCTATAATATACAATGATAGACAAGTCTATCTGGAGAATTATATAGGGGATATGACATAGTTATTCCATTATTAACTGGTACAGGGGTCTATTACAGAATACCTCCTTTATATATTAAAGGAGTGCATTACACTATACCTCCTAACTGTGTAGTATAAATATTGCACATCTTGTAGGAGATGATAATAACATTCCTCCCTGTGGCAGACTCCCTCATACACTTACCTTTGACTTAAACTCAATACCTCAAAAACCTCGTCCTCATCTTGTGCTCAACTTCCTGATCCCAATACCTGCCAATGTGCACCCATATCTGCATGACCCATGGCTCACAACCTGTGGGTTGCATGTACGGGTAGTGATGGGTATGGATATGGGTAAGCTCAAAACTACCCACAGGTTACCTGTGCCACTCCCTAATCAGGATCCCTGGCCAAGTCCAACCAATCCAATCCACCACCAGCCTGAGAGCAGTTTCCCAAGCTATTGGAGCCAGACAACAAGCTGAACAGGAATGATATGGGAGGCTGTTGAGAATAGATTTGCCAATGATTCCAGCAGGAGCTGGTTGAACAATTTATCAAGCCTTGCTTGCTTCCAATAAGCTGCTATATGGCACAATTTTTCCACCCTAAGTTTGGGGTGAACAAATAATAATCAACCAACAAAAGAAATTCCCAGGAAAAGCACTAGGAACTAGACCACAAGCAAATGCCAAAGACCTATGGCACAAATTGAGGTGCCAAAAATGACCAAATGTGTTTGACCCAAGCTTACAACTGCACAGATGGAGAGACATCAGCAAAAGCTAATGGACCTCACCAACACTATCAATGATGACCAAATGGCAGTGCAGGAGGTATCTGAGACCTATGGTCAGTAAGTATGATGACCTGGCCTGAAAAAATTATTGCTCACCTTATCAAAGGATCCTGATGTGGACCAACAAGCAGCTTTTCCTGGCCCATGGTTGGTGGAGCACAAACCCTTGGATTGTGTTTCTACAATGCAAGTTGAATGAGGCCAATGAAGGTTAAAAGAATACTGCACCTGTTGTACTGTTGCTGACTTCTAGCTCATTGAAAATTTGTCAACAAGGTGCCTGGAACTCTTGATAATAATTTCTTGAAGTCCATTGAGGTGGAGTTTGAATGTGCCAAGGACTGCCAGAGGTAGGTAAAATGCATTTTTACTTCATTTTCCAGATGTTTGTGTTGGGATTATGTATACAAGAATATACAGGCAAGCCAAGGCAGTTAACATGCCTAGGGAATATTGTCAGAATATGCTAAGTCATATTAACACATGTTTAACAGAGGTTAACACATGCAGAGACATATAGGGGAATCCACAGTTAACACATGCTACAGGGTTAAACATCCTGCAGCATGTCTATGAAAGGATAGGCAAGATATAGCCATGTCTACCATAGACAGAAGCCTAGGTGGAGTGTCTTAGACACACCCTGCAGGAAGTGTAAGACTTCCAAGCCATGACAGCATATCTATAGGGGAAATGACATAGTTAATGAAACATTAACTATTACAGGAGTCTATGACTTCATCCCTTCTTTATATATTATAGGAGTACATTATAATATACCTCCTAACTGTGTAGTATAAATATTGCACATCTTGTAGGAGATGATAATAACATTCCTCCCTGTGGCAGACTCCCTCATACACTTGCCTTTGACTTAAACTCAATACCTTAAAAACCTCATCCCCATCTTGTGCTCAACTCCTTGATCCCAATAGTTTGCATTTCAGAGCATTCACAGTAGCCATTTTTTGGTTCATTTTTCACAACAAAGCTCTTAGATTTGTCAAAGAGGTCCTTGAGATTGGATTGACCCTTGACAACTCACATTGAAGCTTGAGGCATGGTGTGTGAGCAGATTGGGTGAAAGCAACATCCTGTGATCCAATGTGAATAGAAAACTGACTAGATATAGATAAGGTACCAACAACCATGAGGTCAGTGCCTTGGGCATAGATAATCAGCAAACGTCACAAGCTCATCCAAGGGAAGCTTCATAAGTAACTGTTATTGGTGTTGTTGGACATTGATGTAGAGGATTGCTACAGAGGAAGTCCTTTGCATGGGTCAGATTGAAAAAGACCCATTGATGTAATTATGAATGCAAGATCATAGAAAAGTATGGCATGGCACTCACAGGCTGGCCAAAAGACATCCCCCAAGTCTGCAACCCTTCATCTGCTGGTACATGGCCCCTCCTTGAGAAGCTCCTTGATGCTCTCGAGTCAGGATGATGCCACTGGGTTGTGTTATATGAAGATGAGCTTGACAAAAGGAAAAAGGTAAACCAGGCATGTGCAGATGATGAACCAGGTGATGAGTCTTGAGTGGAATGATTGCAACTTTGGCAATGATGGTGATGATAGCAACATTGGTGAGAAGGATGATAACATTGGCAGGAACAACAATGATACCAATGGAAATTTGGGCTGTGAGATGGATGGATGCAGGAGATACATCATAGGTGATGCGTCATTGCATTTTGCACCAAGGCAATCACAGCAGCATCATCTCTAATCTTCAATTTTGTTGTCACTTGGTTGCTTGGTCATCATATATAATACAGAAATTGGTACAAACCACCTACAGGGGACTAGAGGAAAACTAAGAAAAAGGTGGGAACTGAGGATGGTACTTGAGCTCATCATCTCTGATGACAACAACAAAGTGCTGAAACTAGCCATGAGACATCTCAGGCAGCTGAACACACCCTAGATCTCATTATAGAAATGATTACACATGTCCAAGGGGGTGGTGGAACAGGATTCCGTAACCTTGGGTTGGGAGAGGGGGGGCTCTGGCCAGAGGCCAGAAAAAAAGTTCCAACTTGGGTACTCAGGTGGTGGTGGGCTGCCATCAGACAGGAAAATTACTCATGAGAAGCACTCAAGCATCATAGGAAGCCATTGTAGTCATTTAATACCTAATACGAATTTTGTACCAACCTACACCACCATTGAAAATGCCAAAGAAAAAAAGTAAGCCTTGGAATACTGTACCATTTTGATCAATTCATCCATTTTTCAGAAATTTTGCACTTTCGAAAAATCTCAGAAAATCTGATAAATTGAGAAAAAATTATTCCAGGGGTCAGCAAAAAATGGGTGTGATGCATGACAGACAAATTGAATGAAATGGTACAGTAGGTGTAAAAGTTGATCTCACATGTCCTGTAGAGTGACTGGTGAATTTACAGCAGAAAGCACCCTTCAGTGTCCAGACTGTGGAATCGACATCTGAGTTGGTACAGGTGGACACAAAAACCTCGATATCCACCAAACATCAAAAGCATGCCAAGCTGAGTGCAACAGGCAAAAGGCATTTACCTGTTTGTGTCAGTATCATCATGAGTGCATGAAATATGATCTTGTACCTAAGAATTGGTCCTGCTGAAGTTGCAAAGCAAGTGCCACATGCACAAAATGTTGCCCCACTTGACATATATTGCACAACAGTAGTAGAAAGTACATTTTTTCAGGTTGAGTTGTCGGCATCGACAGAATAAACACATGATGGAACACATGATGTGAAATTACCATATATGGCAGGAGGGTGGGGGGAGGGTAAACCATGCTGAACCAGAAGTTTCGACTGTATATGCAAAAGTCCTGTTCCACCACCCCCTTGCACATGTCTGGACAATGGCGGGGATCATAGGGACAGTGTCCCAATATGTGACAGACTGGTTCAATTGCTGAACTGCCCCTGCTGACCCGCTGAACCACCCAGCATTAGTTAAGTCTAGCTGCTTAGCTACAGAACAGGGCCCCTTGATCCCTAGCTAACTAGCTAGGTTATTGGTGTCCCACAGGTGCAAGGCAATGTGATTTGAATGAGTTTTGATTTTCTACACTTGAACACGTCGATGTGACATATCGATGGACATCATTTCCCATCAAACTATCTATCCCATTATCATCTACTCGCGTTGCCCGTGCGACATCGACTGTTGTCTTGATTCGCCCCATTTTGGAAAGCTCACGTGATACTAACGGGATGTGCCAGTGGATGTACCTTACACTGTACAGTGTACGCTTACATCCTGATTTCAGGGGTAGTACCCAGGAACGGCGTGCCTGTAGTGGCCTGGCTTGAACTAAAAACTGCCAGGTCTCTGGTCTCGATAGGGCAGGCTTGGGGGAGAACCAGGCCGAAGTCCTTGGCTTGGGGCATGAGCTGGCACTGCCTGGCAGGCCCTGTCCGAGTCTGGGTGGACCCTGCGATATGAGTCATGACACAAGGGGATGTTTTGCCACGTGCATGTGTTCCTGTCGAACCGTACTTATGTAGTAAGGGGTTCTTTTGCATAATTGTGTCGAAAAGTTTCACCTAATATATGCCACACGACACGCACCAGCACGTACCTGAGGCGTGAGGTTTTGTAGCACCCCCTCATAGTGCTTATTTACTGCGGACAGAATTCTCGGGGTTGGTGTCATGGCCCGGTTAAATGGGGATGTGTTGATGGTGAAGCCAACTTGCGAATGGCCCCACGGTGCTGTGACAAAGTGCGATTATTCGGATACGCTGGAAATCCCTATGATATATGATAGAACGTACATACCTGTCGATCACGATCGAAAACCGTGAATCGCCTATTTTGATGGCGCGGTTCTCACGGTATACGATTACCAAGCAACCAAGTTTCTTGAAGTTGAAGATGAAAATTGGGACATGATTGTGACTGAGACCTACACAGACGTCAGACTGACGGTAAATTGACGAGTGCACACCCAAAAGGAGAGGGGGAAATCGCCCTCAGCCAACTCCGTGACATGCGGCACTGCTTCTTTCAGCTCAGGCACTCTTCTCAGTGTCGGATATCGCCATCGATAGTCAAAATCCGAGTGGGTAGGCTTCGTAACGGTGCTTCTGTGCTCGAATCATCGTACGATGCGTCTCACAACCTCTTTGTGTTTGCGTGGTCTAGTGGAACTCTTCTCGTTTGTCGGACGTAACGGGTCCGTATTGATGGAGTCATCGCCTGCTAAGTGTCACCCGTCCGATGCAGTGTCCCATTCTCCTCTTATGCATTGCGGACCTAGGCTCGGTGTATTGTCAAAATAGACTCATTGTCTTCTTTTTCAGCATCTGGGCTTGCTGGTTCACGGTGCGACGGTTTGTCTGGAACATACCATCCCATCCGCACCTTGCCGGACGAAGGACGATCACTGCATAGGGGGCTGCACTCCACAGATATGTCCACAGTGCGAGTCGGCGGAGAGCAGTTGCGGTGTACCACATCCAATTCCGTAATCGAAGTGTCTATACACTGTTCACCATGCCACCCGTTGCGTCGTCGAAGTGACCATGGCTCGGAACATGCGAACGTGTCTCTGGCTACATGTGAGACGCATGGAGGGGGCGACCAGGCAGTCAATTAATGCTTAGTCGACACAGTGGTATGACCCCTGTACCTGTAATGTGCCTGATAATGGCAATGCCAGTGTTGCTCGTGAAACCCATTGACAGTGACAATATAGCGTCTCCTCACACCCCTTTCGTTCGCTCCATCGCCATAATTGTATCGCACCCTCCGTCCCATCGTGGCTCTCGATCAACATATATGACATCCTCAGGGCCTGGATGTTCCACGGGTGCAATGGCTCGTTATGATCTTTTCTGCCCTGGAAATCGTTATCACTCGAATCCGGGGTCAAGGAACTTTTTTCTCTTAACTACAAAATCGCCGGTACGATGACCTCGGCCCTCCTTCCCTGGACAGTCCGTTTCTCCGAACTTAACTTAGACCGCTGGAGCCTGCTTGCTTCAGCAACAGCTAGGCGTTCGGCACTAAAGTCGATGTCGTTTTCGCGTGCGTGAAGTTTCACCTTTAGTCGGGGGCCAGGAGGGATGTAATAGTCACGTTCCACTCTTTTGTCCGAAAACCGGTTTCAATGCCTTGCGGTTAGTACTGCCCGAGGGAAAAGAACTGTGGCAAGCCCATAGGATTACTTCGACCCACCCATTCGAAGCTGGTGCCTTGCCTGGACCGCTTCCTTTCTACGGCTTTCTCCACCCTCAGTCCTCGTGCCCGTTTTCCTCCCAATTTTAACTTCTCCGGCGTACCGCGCTTCCTTCTCCCATCCTAACGGGCTTCTGCTCCTTCATCTCCTGAAACTCAAGCCAAGGATTTTTGAGGCCTGAAAACCCAGTGACCGCTGGTAGCTAATTGCGGACGAGCGTTACCTCCGAGGATTTCTCTGGTGCCGCTTGCTTCATGTGCAGGAAAATATCTATGATCAGGCAAATCCTCATCTAAATTTCAATCATTCACTATTCTCCGGCCTGCTGGTATTTTGCCCATACCATTGACATGAGGCGTTATGGGTGAACCAAAACGCCGCGAACCGATCAGCTCTTTCGATGCTTCTTAACAGCCTGCATTCCGTCGAACTTTACGCAGAAACCATCATGTTTACCGTTTGGCTCGGTCTGTTGATAATAAATTTCACGTCTGTTGTCCGCGTACGGCAAGGTCGTTGCAACAGATCCGGCTGACCTTGGATGCGGGTACCGTTCCGGATCTATTCCTTGGGCCCAAAATAAACCATACCGATGTGCGGCCTGCAAGGCACAGATTCCCATATCGAGCATGTCCGAAGTCATCCGACCCTGCTTGGCGGTAGAAAGGCTCTTCAGCATCCCCATTCTCACGCGAACGATAATCATAATCATCGGGTCCCAATCATCAAAAGATCAATAAATGCGATCTTATATGTACAAGTCACTGATGGTCAGCCTCTAGGAAATACCCAAGAGCGTTACATATCTTGATGAGATGGACACAACTTGCTACATGCCCTTACAATCCACTGCGCCTCTTATGTTTAGGGTTGTTTAACGGACTGATCTGAAGGAGACCAGACGCATGGCTCGGGTATTCTAATCGCGGAGATCTCAAGGTACTGTACTTATCATGTGTCGTCTTCCCGCAAGTGGACACTCATGTAGCGTTGTCTTGGATTGACATTAATATGGATGAAAATCGCACCCACGTCATACCTATCGGCGGCAGCTGTTCCCTTTTCCCAGCTTTCTTATCCGTATCAAGGTCAGGTACACGAATATAACCAAGGATCAATACTGCATCGCCCAACTGCATCTGACTACATACATCCGTCAAATCAATTTTAAATGGTGGTATCCGTCCCGATGGAGATACCATACCACCCCCTAGTCATCCATCGTGACAGGCACACCTACGTCCGAGCTGCTATTTAGTAAGTTATGTTCCATCACTATATAACATGTAGCCATCTGGTGACCCTCCTCTCCAAGCCCCAGTTACACCCCAAGATGCGTGTCGCAGCCCTTACTTGCATAGCCATTTCTCTACTAACGGTCAACGCCGCACCCATTGTGAGTATCAACTTCTCGCCGCAACTTTTTGCAGCATTTGACGGAGAGATAACAGGTCGTTGTTCGCGATGTGGGTCACTTCATACTCGATGACATCACTAGTCGCATGTGTACCTAACTTGTTTCCATAGAACGTGCTTGCACCATTTTTGAGGCGCACCGCCGAACCAGGGCCACCTAGCTGGAGGCGGGACGCCGAACCCGGACCACCCAGCTGGAAACGCGAGGCGGAGCCTGTGGCTGCCCCGCCCTGGAGACGCGAACCGGAACCTATAGCCGCCCCACCGTGGAGACGAGAGGCCGATGCTTCAGCAGCGCCCCCCTGGTAGCCGTAGGGCAAGCTACGGGATAAAATTTACTGCTACTATACTTTCGGTTGCGGTGTTATCACGACCTACTTCACTTAACCTAAGTAGTTGGATCTTGTGGCTGAAGTCATCTTGACACATGGTATGGGATTTTTACGCTATACTCAGGCTCTAGTGATTTTTACTGTACAGTTCCTTGGGAATCTATTCAAGGATTTATAACTCAGAATATGTCGCCCTCGATGGACAGAATGGAAGTGAAGCAGAAGACCGTGACGGAGACGCCTCCCCATTCTGAGAAACGAGATGAGAAAATGCCTACAGGAGTAAATCGATCATTGGCCCGCGTTATTCGAGCATCTATCTCCGAACCGTCCATCACGGCATCAAATAGTTCGATATCGCCAAGAGTTATTGGAGTTCGGGCAGCCCGTGTCTGGCAAAAAAGAAATGGACCGGAGCCTTGCCTGTAGGCCCTGTCTGCATGGAGTGTCGACACGCGACCTCCTGAACAACACAACGCCTCGATTCGCGAAAACCATTCACTCGGGGTTGGGCCCAAGGATTCGATATATTTATAGGGAGACCCCTATGACGTAAAATTGAAGGCCAAGTTCAAGGGAGATAAGTGGTATCGAGCCATTTGGTCAGCATCGGGAGTAGGTGGGAAAAACGAACCTGCAGTATGCCGTATGCGTGAGATTCCATGCCCGATGCCGAGTGTGAATTCACTCTGCCCGCAAACACGAAATAATTAACGGAGTCGGAGGGACGGTAAATAAATAAAAAGATCTACATTCACTGGCAATTTACAATCACCATCAGAAAGACGCCTGTACCGATGGAGCTCCCCATGTATTTGCTGCGATGAGCGGAGTTGAAAATAGAAGTACTATATACTATAGCCGGTCACCTACTCGGCCACACTGGGTACTCAGCCACACAGGTATTTAATGGTTAAGTAGTTGCCAAGTTTGGTAGTTATGCACTTTAATTTTGAGAATTGGACCTAAGGAAGGTGCATATTGAACCTTGTTCACCAATTTCGATCCCTTGCTGAGATATGATGGCTTGATTACCGTTCACCATACCGGTCGGGTCTAACTTTGGCAGGAGCTGTCAGATTTCGGGCTTCTCCCATGCTGCGCTTGGGGTCCTTGACACCGCTGCGCCTACTAATTCGTTGGGTGTGACAATTTTCAGAGGTCAAAAGTCCCTGTCATTTGACTTCAAATTGACTTGGGTAAGCTAAAGCATCGTGAATGGCTGTCCTAAAACATAACGTCTGGTAACATATGGTAGCACCGAAAGGTCAACAATCATTTGTGTTCCGAGGAGTTTGTCATCACTTGGAATATCTCGGATGGAAAACATACACGTGTGCTCTTGCCAATGGCGTGGAAACGTTTGTGTATGTTGTGATTGAAACCTTTGACCTGCAGTCACCAGCACCTCCAGTTAGCGTGAGCCTGTTAAGAACTGATCCTAAGGCACGGGAAATCAGCGGAGTCCGGCGGAGTTCCGATGTACGATGAGGACTTGGCTTCAACCTTTAAGAGGTTGCGCCCTTCTCTACGCTCAGTGTCCAATTTGCAAGGAACTGAAAAGTCCGGAAGTCCGTGCGGAAGTCCGAGGTAAGGAAAAGGTGCAAAAGCGGAGTTGAAATTAGGAAGTCCGAAGTAAGGGACAGGAATGAAGCAGAGGTCCGGAGGTCCAAAGATTAAGATAGAAGTTCGAGGTCTTAAAGTTGACAAATGATAAGTTGATAACAACTAATATTTGAACTGAAGAATACAAAGTATGTAAAGTAGTTTTATACTAAGGCTAGTACTTGGTGTAGCTGCGGCGGAGTTCTGCGGAGTTCCGAGTACAAATTTCGTGATGATATCTATGATGAAGAACAGACTTGAGTAAACTACGGAAGATGTGATGTAAGTAAAACAGGAGAGGTAATTTGAAATGAGGAATTTGAAATACTCGGAGTTCCTACGGAGTTCCGTCGGAGTTCCAAGGCAGAGTTCCGAGGGATGCTTGCATGGGATATGACAGAGCCCACAGAACCCAACTCCTCTGTTATACTATCATTGACACATATCCGCAGCTTTGTTTAAAGAAGACCTCACTGGCAGGCTCTCGTGCCGAACACATGCAGGCATCGTCACATTGCCAGGATTGTGAGCGATTGATGAACAATAGCCATACGTCAGTGTTGGCTCTTTACATGTAGGACTTGGATCCTAAACTCATACATGTATTACATTGCAGAGATTGTGAAGCATCCCTGACATGCGGATATGACACAACGAAGGTTATCTGACCATGCTGAAACATGTAGCCCTTGAAATCGTGCGGATATGACCACTACGGGCATTATCTCTCCAACAGTTCACTGATGGGCCACTCTACATCCATGTTATCTTCACATGCAGCCCTTGAAATCATGTGGATATGACCACTATGGATGTTATCTCTGCGAACTCAACCAATGTGCAGCCCAACATCCAGGTATCTTTACTAGCCCTTGTAATTGTGTGGATGACCACGACGAAGGTTCCAGATTCACAATGTCATTCGCTTCCCAAACCTTGAAGGCTTTTATTACATCAGTACTGCCAGAACACATATAAAACCTGCAATGTGGTGTTCGTTAGTCTGGCAGCCCTTCAATCGCTTTCCACATATCATGTCTGCTTCACATATTCGAAATCCCACAGGCAAAAATCAACATGGCGAAGTTCGTAAGTGCTCGTAATCATCTCATCGATGAATACATTCAAAGGAAGTTGCCTTTAGCCAGCATTGATGAGCCTGACCTTGCCAAGAAACTTACTGACCTCTATCGAGAGGGTCTTTCTGACTGCAAGATTTCCGAATGCTTCCAAGTAGATGGCATCAAAATCAGGTATGTGCTGTACTTTGCACTTCTGCTAACTGTATCTTCACATCTTCCTCCTAGCGAAACATCGGTCAAGCGCCAATGCAAAGCACTTGGCCTGCATGGCAGCAAGTCTGACTTCATCAAGAACCTGCCTGCCCACATCAAGGAACAGATTGTCCTAAATCAGCTCGACAAAGACCCTGCCCAAAAGCAAGGCCTTGCAACCATCAAGGCAAAGGTGAATTTTGACCAAAATATCCACCTTCCACATTCACTGGTATCATCCATCATGCACACACACAACTCTGACAGCTTCACACAACACGGGCCTAACTCAAAGAAGATTCTGCGTTTTCCGAAGAATCCTGTCAGCATCAATGAGCGGTGGTCGGCCGACAGTCATGACAAACTCTATTGCATCATATTCCCTGTGTGGGCTGTGGTTGATGATGCCACTGCTCATTGGCTTTCTGCCTGGGTCGTTCCCAGCAACCACATGGGCGACATCATCGCCTTTTTGTATCTCTCTCTCATTGAGAAAATGGGAGGTATGTTCTTTTCATTGTATTTGCACTGCGACTGTTAGGAATATGCGCTGACTTTGTAAACAGGGATGCCACTTGAGTTCACCACTGACTGTGGTTCCGAAACGACTCAAAGGGAAGAATATAAACTTCGGCAAAATAGGAATAACGGGAATAATAACTCCGGCGGAATTGTTAACCTGGCTAAAACCCAGATGACCACCCAAAAGGAGAAAACCCTTGAAAATCATCTTACCGATCATAAAAAATCCCTGAAGCCATATTGTGATCATTGCAAGCGCCCTGGACATTGGTCCAGTAAATGCCCAAAATTCCAAGGCAATAAATGCCATAATTGTGGAAAAATCGGACATCAGGCAAAAAATTGTTGGGGGAAGAAAAAGGAGAAAGATAAGGAAAAAGGAACAATAAAACCTGTGGAACAGTCCAATGCTGTGGAGGAATTTATTGCATTTTCAGCTCAAGAAGAACATTATTTTGATTCCTATGATGCTTGTAATGATGCCGTAATGGATGAGCGTTTGATCTATTATGACTGGTTGGCTGACTCAGCAACAACATCGCATGTCATGCATCAAAGAGAAGCCTTCAAAACATACACTCCAATGAAAAATATTTCCGTAACTGGGGTAGGTGGATTGGAAGCTAAAATTGCAGGCAAAGGAACTGTTGAAATAATTTCAACATGCAATAATCAAAATTTTAATATTCATCTGGAAGACGTCCTACATGTGCCTGGAACACGAAACAATTTAATTTCGTTGGGGTGATGGGATGCAGCCGGCAGAAAATATATTGGAGGACAAGGAAAACTAATCCTCACAACAAAAGACGGACAACAACTTGCAGAAGGAAAGAAAATTAATAACCATTTATACAAGATGAAAATGGTATTAAAAAATTCAAGCAAGCCGTCTAAAACTCCTGCCGTTAATCAAACATTTGTCGGAAACGTTAAACCACTTAGTTGGGAAACTTGGCACTGACGATTTGGACATGTAGGATATTCTGGACTACAAGAATTATTGAGCCGAAAATTGGTGATCGGTTTCAATGTCAACGAAAATACTCCTAAACCGGATTGCAAAGCTTGCATCAGTGCAAAGCAACACAAGGAACCTTTTCCGAAGTCGACAAAAAGAAACACGAAACCAGGAGAATTAACCCATATAGACTTGTGGGGAAAATAGGCCATCAAATCTATTAATGGCAAATATTATTATCTCCTATTTGTGGATGATGCTAAAAGGTTCGTCACAATTGAATGTCTCAAAGAGAAAAGTGATGCAGCACAGGGGGTAATAAATTACCTTGCCCATTTGGAAACACAAGGCAAGAAGCCGAAGGGTATACAAATTGATTGTGGAAAAGAATTTGTCAATGAAAAACTGGAAAAATATTGTAAAGAAAGAGGTATAGAAAATCGGCTTACCGCACCATACTCACCATCACAGAATGGAGTTGCGGAAAGGATGAACAGAACCCTGGTCGAATTATCCCGAGCAATGCTGGCTGCTAACCAGCTTCCAGAATTTTTATGGGAATTTGCAGTCTTACACGCTGCCTATATCCGGAACCGATCATTTACCAAACATCTTCGGGAAACAACACCTTATGAAGGCTGGCACAATAAAAAACCAGACGTATCAAATTTACGTGAATTTGGAGCCCCAGTATGGGTATTATTACAAGGCCAGAAAGAAGAAAGAAAAATGCTACCTAAATCAAAGCGCCGTGCATATGTCGGCTATGATGACGGCGCGGGAGCAATAAAATATTACAATGCCGAAACAAGAAATGTTCTCACCTCTCGGAACTTCCAACTTATAGATGCTACAGATGAACCTGAGCCTCCCGAAGACACTGATGTTACACCCTCAACGGAGGGGGAGTCTGGTGGGGAAACACCGAATGTGCCGCTGACGGGTAACTCCGATCAACGGATCATGGAACCGGCAAGGCAGCCTCGGAAGCGTAAACGGAATGAAAATGAGGGAAACATAGATATCACTAGACCATGGAAGACGCGTGCAAGTGATAATGAACCACGGAAAACTCGTGGAATTCATACCGACTACAAACATCTTTACCACCTTGCAGAAGAGGAAGATGACGAAACCTTTCTAAATATAGAACAAGCCTATGCAATAATAGCCGGAGACGAAATAAACAGTCTCAAAGACGCAAAACAATCCCCAGAATGGACAGAATGGAAAGATTCAATGCAAATTGAATTAGACTTGCTCAAAGAAAAGGGTACTTGGGAATCCAGGGCCGGGGCCGGTTATGATTTCACGGAAACTTTTTCACCAGTTGTACGAATGGACACACTCCGGGCGATTTTAGCACTCACATCAGAGAACGGTCTAAAAATACAACAGATGGACGTAAAGGGCGCATACATTAATGGCACGCTACAAGAGACTATATACATGAAACAACCTGAAGGATGTGATGATGGAACAGGCCGAGTATGCAAGCTAATTAAACTGCTTTATGGATTAAAGCAGGCAGGTCGAGAGTGGAATAACGAATTTGATGGTAAACTTAAAATTCATGATTATGGACGATTAATGGCAGATCCTTGCGCATATATTCGACGGGATGAAGAAAATATAGGCATCATAACGGTATGGGTAGACGACACCCTGCTTTTTGCATCAGCAGATAAAATGATGAAGCATATAAAAAATGCATTAACATCAGAATGGGACGTTACCGACCTTGGAGAGCCTAGCAAAATTGTGGGCATAGAAATTACGTGCGCCAATGATAGCATCAAAATATCTCAAGAAAAATATATCGAGAATGTCCTTCGTAAAGAAGGCATGATTGATGCAAACCCTGTTGGAATGCCAATGGACCCAAATATTAAATTAATTGAAAACCCAGATTATAATGAGCCGAATCGGAGCGGTTCATATGCCAAATTACTGGGATGTCTACAATTCATTGCAAACTCCACGCGACCTGACATTAGCTTCTTTGTTAATAAATTGGCAGCATATACCGCAAACCCGGGCTTACAACACCACGGTGCAATAAAGCGGATACTACGGTACTTAGCAGGTACGAAAACTCTTGGAATTATTTACAGAAAATCCCAGGATGAGACTGAAGACAATAACCTTTTCCATGGATATGCCAATTGTTGGGATTATGTATACAAGAGTATACAGGCAAGCCAAGGCAGTTAACGAGCCTAGGGAGATGGAATACAAGTCCTAAGCTTAAGGTTAGGGTTAGGATCTGCCACTGGTAGAATCCAACACAGCCACAGGGAATAATATTAATTCCCAAGCTGCTACCCTCAATAGACTGGCCAAGACTACAAAGACTGCCAAGACTGTCTCCTATGCTATCCAGGGAACCCCCTATAATATACAATGATAGACAAGTCTATCTGGAGAATTATATAGGGGATATGACATAGTTATTCCATTATTAACTGGTACAGGGGTCTATTACAGAATACCTCCTTTATATATTAAAGGAGTGCATTACACTATACCTCCTAACTGTGTAGTATAAATATTGCACATCATGTAGGAGATGATAATAACATTCCTCCCTGTGGCAGTCTCCCTCACTCACTAGCCTTTGAGATTAAACTTCATCCTCTAACCTTGTCCTTAAACTCTTCCTGTCACTGTTCAGCACTCCATTCCCAACACCAATGCATAATTTGCAAATTCTGAGGACCTCAAGTCCACCACAGGATATATTTTCCTGACAGCAGGGGGAGCAATAACTTGGAAATCAAAGAAACAAACAATTATTGCATTATCCTCAACGAAAGCCGAATATGTGGCACTATCTGAAGCTGGACGCGAGGCCACATGGCTAAGAAATTTGTATGGTGAACTCGGATACACCCAAGAAAATCTGACAATTATTCAACAAGTCCTAAGCTTAGGGTTAGGGTTAGCAGATGCTACCCTTAACCTAGAGCAATGGCAGTCTCCTATACAGGAATAGACTGGCCAAGACTACAAAGACTGCCAAGACTGTCTTCTATGCTATCCAGGGAACCCCCTATAATATACAATGATAGACAAGTCTATCTGGAGAATTATATAGGGGAAATGAGGTCACTATGAAGTTATTACAGAATACCACCTTTATATATTAAAGGAGTGCATTACACTATACCTCCTAACTGTGTAGTATAAATATTGCACATCTTGTAGGATGATAATAGCATTCCTCCCTGTGGCAGACTCCCTCATACACTTATCTTTGACTTAAACTCAATACCTCAAAAACCTTGTCCTCATCTTGTGCTCAACTTCCTGATCCCAATAGTTACATGCCATCAATGTGAGCCGAATCCAATTTGTAAGAGTAAAGAAATGGCTTACCATTGAAGATAGAGCAAACCTCAATGTATGGCCTGTGGAATCATCAGCAACTTGCTGGAAAATCCAATTTGCAATGCCTGCATTGCCTTTTATAGTAAGATCTCTGTCAAACACATACCAGAATTGCAGATAATTGACGATCCTGACTGGCAGGCAATGATTCTGTTCTAATGGCATTGTTACAGCATCCAGGAGTCATCTCACTTTTCATGAAAGGCAATAGTGCGAGCACTGAGATGCAAGCATCTATTACGGGCACGGGAGTAAGCCAGGATATTCTCGTGTCAGCTCAGGCATATCAGAAGAGTGCATCTGGCACGCGCCTGACGCAGAAACCAAGCACAGCTCTAGGTGTGGCTGGAGGGATCAACCTGCCAGCAAATTGTACCGTCCACAAAAACCTTGAAAAGGCGCTAGCGATTAAGGGCGAAAAGGCCAAGCATGAGGAGACAAAGTTGATCGGCAAAGGGATCCGCGTGGCTGCAATGCTGTGGAAGATTGATTCCATGAAAAATGATAAGTTCGTTGAGGTGATTACTGCCTGGAGCTTCGCCTGAGACCTGGAACTAATGAAACCTGACAAGATCAATGGCCTTCGGGTTGTTAAAGTATTTCCGCCAACAACAATTGTGAAGATGGCCATGGATTCGCTACTTGAAGACATCAAAATCTCATTTGAGAAGCGTTTCTTCAGAGTAAAGGGCGCTATCTGAGGCTGGATGCGAGGCCACTTGGCTAAGAAATTTGTATGGTGAACTCGGATACACCCAAGAAAATCCGACAATTATTCAAGGCGATAATGAAGGGTCAGTAATTTTAACCCATAACCCTCAATTTCACCAAAGGTCAAAACATATCGCTATACAGCATCACTGGGTCCGAGATTTAGTCACCAACAAAATTATTGATATTCAAAACTGTTGTGATCCGGAACAAACAGCGGACATATTGACAAAGGCTTTACCAAAGCCTAAGTTTTCACGGCATAGGGAAGAGATGGGAATTCAGTCAAAAATAACTCAGTAGCTTTCCTTGGTGAGATTGGTTTTTCCCAATGGGTTTTCCATCCACAGAGGTTTTGACGCACCTGAAAGAAAATTATTAACCACTCCAGGAGGAGTGATGACATTCACAGAACCATTCCACTCATTGTCCTACACTGCCTAGGCTTGAGGGGGAGTGTTGGGATTATGTATACAAGAGTATACAGGCAAGCCAAGGCAGTTAAGGAATATTGCCAGAATATGCTAAGTCATATTAACACATGTTTAACAGAGGTTAACACATGCAGAGACATATAGGGGAATTCACAGTTAACACATGCTACAGGATTAATCATCCTGCAGCATGTCTATCATAGGATAGGCAAGATATAGCCATGTCTATGATAGCCTATCCAAGACAAAGCTATGGATAGAGTGTCTATGACACACCCTGCAGGAAGTCTAGGACTTACCAAGCCATGATATCATATGTCACTATTATTGACACTGTTATAGGGGATATGACATAGTTATTCCATTATTAACTGGTACAGGGGTCTATTACAGAATACCTCCTTTATATATTAAAGGAGTGCATTACACTATACCTCCTAACTGTGTAGTATAAATATTGCACATCTTGTAGGAGATGATAATAACATTCCTCCCTGTGACAGACTCCCTCACTCACTAGCCTTTGAGATTAAACTTCATCTTCTAACCTTGTCCTTAACTCTTCCTGTCACTGTTCACCACTCCATTCCCAACACGTGCCCAAGACAAAAACTACCCCTAAACAGAAAAAACCCACAATCCTCCTCATCTGTACCAAGGAATATTCCAATGTCAATAAACTCTCAGATCGGGATCATCTTACCAACAAAAATTGGCATGAGTGGAGAGAAAGGATGAAAAGGGTATTTATTAATTGTGATATAACTGGATATATTAATGGGGCTGTAAAATGCCCAAATGAATCCAGGGATCTTGAGGGGGGGCGTAATTGGGACAAAAACAACACCTGGGCACAACAAGTTATTATACATAATGTTACCTCTTCACAAATGAATCATGTCGGATCAAAAATAACGGCAGAAGCAATGTATTCCACATTATCGATCACCCATGAAAATAAGGCACACCAAACTGTAAACCATATACAGTGCCTATTATATGAAACTAAGGCCAATGTTACCAACGACCTCCTAAAGCATATGGATGTTCTCAAGTCTTACCGAGACTGCATCAATAAATTTCCTAATATGGAATTCCATATTTCCAACACCCGATTTAAATCTATTATATCGGCATTCCTACCATTGAGCTGGCAAACATATGTGGAACCATATAATGACAATGCTAATGATCCCAATGACATGGACCCCAAGCACTGGCTATCATTGGACACATTTATTGGATTATTATGGGAGGGATATAAACTTCAGCTGAACAGAAATTGGAATAATAACAGGACCGGCGGAAGCATAAATCTGGTGAAAACCCAGAAAGCTACCAGCCCCAGTAAATCCCTGGAAAATTGTATCACTGAAAGAAAATCCTCCATAAAATCTTATTGTGATCATTGCAGGCATGCCAGACATTGGACTAGTAAATGCCGAACATTTGATGGGAACAAATGCTGTAATTGCGGGAAATTCAGTCACCTAGCCAAAAATTGCTGGGGGAAGAGAAAAGAAAAGATGAAAGAGAAGAAGCCCGGGGACACATCTAATATTATAAAAGAACACATAAGATTCTCAACAGATGAAGAAGGTTATAATTTTGATGCATGTAATAACAATGCCATAATTGATGAGCGTCTGATCTATCATGATTGGTTGGCTGACTCAGCAACAACACATGTAACACATCAAAGAAACACATTTACTTCCTACATGCCAAGGAAAAATATTTCCATAACTGGTGTGGGCGGAAAAGAGGTGAATGTGGCAGGACAAGGAACTGTCAATTTAATTTCGACACGCAATGGAGAAAAATATATTATGCATCTACAAAATGTTTTACATGTTTCCAGTACATGAAATAATTTAATTTCGTTAGGGAGATGGGACACAGCAGGAGGAAAATATATTGGAGGAAAAGGGGAAATAATTCTCATCAACAAAGATGGTAAAGCCATTGCACATGGGAATAAAATCAATAATCATCTCTATAAAATGGAAATGATTATTAGAAACCCAAGTGACACTTCCAACAATGCTGGGAATAATATAACTTTCAATGGAAATGAAAAGTTGCCTAGTTGGGAAACTTGGCATTGATGTTTTGGACATATTGGATATACTGGATTACAGTTATTACTTGACAGAAAAATGGTATAATCAAAAACCAGATGTGTTGCACCTGTGTGAATTTGGGGTGCCAGTTTGGATATTATTACAAGGACAAAAGAGGGAAAGAAAATTACTCCCAAAATTGAAGTGGCGCGCTTATCTCAGATATGATGATGGCGCCAATGCAGTCAAATATTATAATGCCAAAATGCATAACATTCTAACTTCACGTAACTTCAAACTAATGACTAGCAATGTAAATCCCGAACCATCCAAAGATGTAACTTTAATACCCTTGACACGTGAGGGGGAGTCTGACAGAGATGTGTCGCTGATGGATATTACGGATAGTGAGGGAGCACCAATCAAAAGCCTGCCAATCACAAAAGAAGCACCAATCATACTGATCACAGGGGAAGCACCAATCAAAACACCTCCAAAGAAGCAATCTAGGAAGTGGAAACAGGACAGAATTAATGATCCCAAAGATCATGTTGATATTAACAAACCGTGCACGACATGTGCAATGCAAGACAAGGAACCGTGTAGAATGCATGGAGTTCGTACCAATTATAAACCTCTATTACACCTTACAGAAGAAGAAAAAGTCGAAAATTACAGTGATAAAATTCAAGCCTATGCAATAATAGCCAGAGACAAATTAAATAGTCTCAAAGATGCAAGACAATCCCTGGAATGGACGGAATGGAAAGATTCAATGAAAATTGAATTAGACTTGCTCAAAGAAAAAGGTACTTGGGAACTTGTTGAAAAACCTCCAGATGCCGTTCCAATCTCAAATAAATGGGTATTTATTCGCAAAAGAAATAAAGAAGGGGAAATTGTATGATATAGAATGTGGCTAGTTACAAAAGGGTACACACAAAGACCTGGTTATGATTTCACAGAGACTAGTTGTTCGAATGGACACACTCCGAGCAATTTTAGCACTCACATCAGAGAAAGGTCTAAAAATACAACAGATGGATGTAAAGGGCACATACCTCAATGGCATGCTACAAGAGATTATATATATGAAACAACCTGAAGGATGTGAAGATGGAACAGGCCAAGTATGCAAGCTAATAAAACCACTTTATGGATTAAAGCAGGCAGGCTGCTAGTGGAATAATGAATTTGATGGTAAACTTAAAATTCATGATTATGTGCAGATCCTTGTGCATATATTTGATGGGATGGAGAAGGCATAGGCATCATAATGGTATGGGTAGTTGATGCCCTGCTCTTTGCATCAGCAGACAAAATGATGGAGCATATGAAAAATGCATTAACATCAGAATGGGATGTTACCAACCTAGGAGAGCCTAGTAAAATTGTGGGCATATAAATTACGTGCACCAACGATGGCATCAAAGTATCTCAAGAAAAATATATCGAGAATATCCTTCGAAAAGAAGGCATGATTGATGTGAACCCTGTTGGAATGCCAATGGATCCAAATATTAAATTAATTGACAACTCCACATGACCTGATATTAGCTTCACCATCAATAAACTGGCAGCATATACCACAAACCCAGGCTTACAACACCATGGTGCAATAAAGCGGATACTATGGTACTTAGCAGGTACGAAAACTCTTCGAATTATTTATAGAAAATCCCAAGATGAGACTGGAAGCAATAACCTCTTCCATGGATATGCCAATGCATCTTTTGCAAATACTGAGGACCTCAAATCCACCATGGGATATATTTTCCTGACAGCAGGGGGATCAATAACTTGGAAATCAAAGAAACAAACAATTATTGCATTATCCTCAATGGAAGCTGAATATGTGGCACTATCTGAAGCTGGACGTGAGGCCACATGGCTAAAAAATTTGCATGGTGAACTCGGATATACCCAAGAAAATCCAACAATAATTAAAGGTGATAATGAAGGGTCAGTAATTTTAACTCATAACCCTCAATTTCACCAGAGATCAAAACATATTGCTATATGGCATCATTGGGTCCGAGATCTAGTCACCAACAAAATTATTGATATTCAAAACTGTCATGATCTGGAACAAAAGCAGACATATTAACAAAGGCTTTGCCAAAGCCAAAGTTTTCACGACATAGGGAAGAGATGGGAATTCAGTCAGAAATAACCCAGTAGCTTTCCTTGAGTGTGAGTTGTTTTTTTCCCATTGGGTTATACATACAGAGGTTTTAATGCACCTGGAAAAAATAACAACTATTCCACCCTAGATTTCAGGGGGAGTAAAGATTTCTAAACTATTCCTCAAACAGCCGCCTAGGCTTGAGGGGGAGTATTGGGATAGCAAGCCTATGACTATATCCAAGACAGTAATAATATTTATATTAATTACTAAGACTTTAACATTCTATAGTATATATACTACATGTAATTGTGTACATGAGACAATAACTCCTTGACCTCTGAGACACTCAGAGGGACACCCCCCTTCATCTTAAAGCCTCTCCTAAGCTTCCTGCAATACTCTCCTAACACTATGTTTTGGAAGAAAAGGCTGTGTTTGCAGTATGGTACCTCATGTCACAGGTGAAGGATACCTCTGGCTTGGGTGCTGCTGATGTGATGCTGGAACACAATGCTGTCAATGTTCTTATCAAGTACTACTGTCACGAGGGTGGTGTGCAGAATCTGAAAAGCATATCAACAAGGTGGGTGTCATACATCAACTAGGCTCACCACATCTGAGTTGCAGTATCGTAGATCTATCAAAAAGCTGCCCTTAAAGTCATGCAAGAGCTTAGGGAGGAAATGTTCCCTGAACCTCCTGCCACCCAATCGTCTGATAAACAACTAGAGTCAGGGGAGGCAACCAGCCAGTCACCAGAGCCATTTCCAGCAATGACCAGTCCTTCACCTTCACCGACCTCATCATCACCCCAAAGTGAGCCTTCCACCACCCCAACATCACTACCAGCAACAACTCTAACATCCAGCGAGGATAATCCCTGGAAAACCACAATACAACAATGCAACCCCCCCCCCCCTGGAGTCTGCTCATGTTCGAATTGCACCCAAGATTATGTCGGTCTTCCTATCAGCATGTTGCTTGCTTTCTCAACAAAATTCTTTTTTGCAGTAACACAACTTCTTGTTGCTGTACAGCTATTACAGATGAAATTTCACTTGTGATGAAGGAGAAGATCCTTCCTGTACATCTGGATCAAGACAATTGTTGCCCCTGCAGCCAACAATGCAGATATTGAGGCAACTATTCCAGAGAGTGTCAAAACAGGAATTAGATTTGTCTATGTTGAGACTGTAAATGAGGTGCTAGAGGAAGTGTTTCATGGCAAGCTGGTTGTGGAGTGCTGGAAGGATATGTTGCCATCATGATTGCTGATATTTTAATGAGGTGCACAATTTTTGTCCTCTTTCTTGACTTCTATGTGGATCTTATTTTCCTCCATCCAGTAATATTCCATTACACATACACATAATAGAAGTGCTCAATCCTGTGCTGCATAGCAAACAGCATAATCTGTAATCCCCCCTCTTTCAAGCTACCAGTGTCACACCACAATACCACTCTGTCATTGGGATAGGTATTTGGAGGCAGACAAGCAAAGCATGAGTGCAGTATGCCAACATTTTGCACTAGGAAAGAAGGATGCATGGTGATGTGATCCATAGTGGCTCTTCTCCTTACCATGATGTTGTAGCTGCATTCTCTCCTTGCACATCACGTTCATTCTCAGTCAGCTTCACCATCCTTTTGCAACCCAATCATTTTCACCCCACCCTCCCTCTACCTTGAAATGCAGGTCTACAGGGTGTTCACCATTCAGCTATGAATGCAGCATGCTTGCATAATACTTTCATTTGACAGGCTCTCATGCCAACAATCAAAACAGCAAGAATTACATGAGTTTGAGAATTTCAGACCAACAAGCAGAGGTTTTCATAGTCATTTCTCAGCTTGCCCCTGGGCAATGAAGATGGAATCTGAGAATATGCTTCTGTGTTATGAATCCCTGAATCTGCGTCCTCATTTTCCATCACATTGCTTCAGCTCCCAGATCAGTTAGTATGTTACACAGATCAGACTCAGATCAGACTTGTATGATTCTCAAAGCTGTTAGCACATCATTCAGCATACTCTCAACACCAGTACATGATTTGAGATTATTGAGCTGTCAATACAAGCAGTGTTAGCAACAAGCCATAGGATTAATACATTGTGAGCGAACTTCATTTTCTATTGCACCAAGGGTTTGTGTTGTGTCATTGATTCTTGATTTAGTAGACACACAGAAAGATTTTGCTTTGGTTGCTTTTTGCTCTTCAAACTTGTGAACCAGTGCCTTGCACTCTTGTGCAGACATCTCAGAGTACTCTTCCTGATGGCTCTGGACAAGTGCTTGCAGTACTTCTTTACCATGGAGTGAAGATACCTTGGGGTCTGGTGTATTGTCAATTAACTGTCATGGTGCAGGGGATGACTCACTATTTTCTTTTTCTTGAGACTTTTTCCAAGTGAATGCATTCCAGGCACTTGTTTTTGTGCGCTCAGTGCGCGAGCGATGCAAGCCAGTATGAAGCTCAGTCTGAACATGGCAGACACTTTTGTGGTGAGAGGTGGCAATTTCTTCAGTGAGCTTGTCAATTGTATTCCATGTTTTGCCCAGTGCATCCTTGTACCACTTAGCTGCTAACTGCTGGCGGGCATTCAGTGCAGCACGAGCCTCCTCACTCAGCTTTGGATGCTGAGGCTTTTTCTTGACACCTTGTGTCATTTTAGGGTGGTTTGCTGAGGGTTTGTAGAAGCATGTTCTCATTTTTTTTCTGGCAGGAAGTTGAGAGGGCAAATTCCAATGCAATCAAATTATGATAAAACATACTACTACATTCTTTCTGGTCTTCACACACCAAATTTGCTATGGATAATCTGTTGATGGAGTAGGTCTGAGCTGTACTAATTTTGTTGTCACTGCTAGTCATGGAATAATTTGGTAATAGGGTCAGTATACTTGCAATATTGCAAGTGAACACACACCAAGCCTGTACATTAGCATCCTGACGTCCCTGATTTAAATTTCACTATGTCAGAAGGGTGGAGTTGAGATTCAGTAAGCCCAGAGCCAGACATGCAAAAAAGAAATTGCGCACAAGCTAAGCTAATTGGAGCATGTGCATCCTCAGGGTTGGATAATTTAGGCTCTAGGTTTTAGGCCAATAAGGAACAGGAAAAAATGGATGGCAGAAAAAATAATTAGATGAAAGGCATATTGACTCAGTGGAATGAAAGACATCACTACACCCCTTTTGGAACATGCTAGGGTATTTGATGCAGATCATCTTAAAAGAAAGCCAAAATTACTGCAATGGGAACAATAAATAAAAGGAGAAAAGTGAACTTGAGTCCAGATGACATTGAGACCTGGTGTGAATCAGTAAGCTATCAGGAAAATTCAATGAAAACGTAAGTAAAACCTTTATATCTTGATGTTGATGTCCACAGATGTCAGTGTGCATAGCTTTTGCCAAGTTTGCAGACTGTTCATAGCTCAATCCCCAGTGGGGTGACCTAAGAACTGTTTCCCAGGAAGAGCTGTGTACTTTATGAGTAAGAACCTGCAAATGGGGGACCAAGCTGTCAACCAACCCAATGCTGATGAGAGCACCATTGAAGCCATTGGCCAAGCTTTGACATGGCGCTGTGCCTTCATTATCCTTAGCATACAGGGAACAAAATTATGAGGCCTACCCCTAGTGGACAACACAGGTGCTTCACCAGACTTGGCAGAGGAAACAGCTGGCATGGGAGCAGGGACAGAAGTTGGGGGAGAGAGACCTCCTTTTGTAACTGCATTTGAGAGATACAAAACACTGTCAAACTTAAGGGACTTCCTGGGTTCTATATGTAGAAGGTTATTTTTTTTTAGGCAGTAAAAATCAAGCAACTCACTCAGAACAGAAGGAGCTTTGACTTGCTCAACAAGACAGCACTTAGAAAAGCAATGCAGGTGAGGGAATGTAACCTCAGCACTAAAAGTTTGGATTATTAATGAAAGATGCTTGCTCAATTCCTTTCTGCCTTCCTTCAGTTCACAGGGGTGTCAACTGTGATGTCCTTGACGGCAAAAGTGGCGCAATACCCTGGGCAATGAGGCATTAGCATGATCCCACCTAGTGTTTGATGGTCCAGTCTGGTCCAGTCTTTTGCCCTCAAGGGGCCAGACTGAGACCAAGACCGGTCCACATATATCTATATACTGTCTAAGACTGGACTGTACCAGTGCAGAACGGTCTTCACCAGTCTTAGACGGTCTTTACCAGTTACAAGACTGGTCCAGACCACTTACAGTCCAGACCAGTCTTTTAGCTGGTCTGGACCGGTCTTACATATATATATTTCTATCTATATTATGGACCCACCCTGTGAGCAGCAGCTCATGAGGCTGGATGAAACCTATGTACTTATTTCTAGCATAACTACATGGAATACATAGGGTGCCATTAGTTGTGCAACAAAAAGACAAAAAAAAACAAGGCCCCCTGCATGCTTGCATGCAAGGGGGGGGTCAGCAGCTTCAAGTGACAGGTAGTTGGGGGGCGTGCTGGGGGCTCTCAGGGTTTGCTCTGGTAGAGGTAAGGCTGGGGGCATCACAAGTCCGGGGGGGTTATCAGCCCAGTCGAAGTGCACAGGACGCAGAGGTGAGCAGGTAGGGGCCGTCGAAGGCCGTTTGGATGACAAAGGGGTTTGGGGCTGAGGCAGGGGTGGCATGGGTGGTGTCTGGGACACAGCGTTTGATGGGGGAGGTGCAGGGGAGGTGCAGGGGAGGTGCAGGGGAGGTGCAGGGGAGGTGCAGGGGAGGTGCAGGGGAGGTGCAGGGGAGGTGCAGGGGAGGTGCAGGGGAGGTGCAGGGGAGGTGCAGGGGAGGTCCTGGGGACAGCAGGGGGCGGAGAAAGCCGGCAGTGATGCAAGGGGGGTGGGAGAGGTGAGCAGTGGTGATGGGGGGCATCTGCAGGCGAATGAGGGTCAGGCAGCAGGAACGGGGGGGCACAGGGGGTGAACAGGTGGTAGCGGGAGGCCTGGGGGTGCTGGGGTGGGGCGGCGTCATCGAACGTGGCATGGAAGGGGCAGCTGGGCATGTTGGGCATTGAATGCATGGCCGTTTGGCCATTCTGGGAGGAGCGGGTGGGTTTAGGCATGTCTGAGGTAGTGGGGGGTTTGGCAGGGATGAGCTAGTGGCCATCGATGTCGGGTTTGGCAGTGGCTGGGCTGGGAACACCATCCCAGGCATCCGTGATGTGGTGGCGTCCTTCAGGGTCGTCCTAGGCAAGCCAGGGGTGCAGGGGTGTGCAGCGGGTTGGCGCTGGTGGACGCCGTCGTCCTGGGAGCGCCAATGCCAGCATGGGGTGTCATCCAGACTCCACCCCACAAGCAGGGGCTCATGGGGCTGGGGCTGGGGCCAGGCAGCATCTTCTATCCTATAAAATGAATAGTAAAGCAGTTATTAAAAAAAACACAACCCAAACAACATTGGATGTCATTTGGGCCAGGAGGTGCATGGTGGTGGTAGTGAGAGGGGATTAGCGTCATTGCTTGATGTGGTCGTTGGCAGTGTTGTTAACTATTTGTGTGGGATCAAAAAAAAAGAAAAAGATAGCATCTATCAAAAAATCACCGTAGCAACACTAGCCCTATCAAATAAACATGTGCAAACACACTAGGGGTATATAAACCCTCAAGATTTCGCTCTTTTGATTCCCTGGGCTTGTCCCATTTAATGTAAAATGTAGTTACATTAGAATATATTAAATATTAGTATGTAGTATGCTTAACCAGTCTTAACTGGTTAAGATCAGTCTTAGGCGGTCTTAATTTTAATAAAATGGTGATGGACTGAAGACTGGACCACGGTTATGGTCTTCATCAGTCTTGATTGGTTAAGGTCCAGTCCGGTCTCGGTCTTTTTCCAGTCTTGTAACTGGACCTTCAAACACTAATCCCACCATTGATTCTGTCGAGAGTCACAGCCTTTATTAGAATTATAATGAGTACTTGCAAAACAGAGCCAAATTTAATATACTTATGACATAGTACAAGTCACAGAGTGTGTCCTTGAGTAATGCATTTACCTCCTTCTTTTCCTCTGGAGAGGAACCTTGGATACTGTGGAGGGTGACGTACATAGGATGAAGACCACCTGCAGTCATTGTTCACAAGTAGTCCTTCACATGTTGATCATGGCATAGAATCACATGAGAACCTGCACTGCACTCATCACAAGAGAAGGTGAGGCCATATGTTGATATATAGGCACCTGAAATGCTGGTAGAATTGTAAAACCTCTGGCTCTTGGTTGGAGATGTGTTGACTGTAGCCATCATGGGCGAAGCAAAGTAAGGAAGGGAATTGGAAAAGTGATCACAAATCAAAGGAGATTTATTATTGCTGTCCTTTCAACATGCACAAACAGATTAGCATACTACGGCCTAAGAGTGGGGATTCAGTACATTACCTGGTTGGGTTTGTCAGAGAATTAATATTGTGCTGACTGTTAAACTACTAAGCTAATTATGACAAATGCACAGGTTAATTTCAAGTTAATGGGTGTTGACTAGATGTGTACTTATGTGGCAGTCCGAGTTGTGTTAACGTGATTGATCAACTCGATCATAAATGACATGAGTACATTGATTTGAGGTAGTCCACACACACCCTTAATGGCTTATAACAGAGATCATAGAATCATAAAGAAATTTGAATTCAAGTCTGTTCAAAGTATGGAGCCAACTATTTTGTTCAGGTAGTAGTTGGGTAGTAATGGTCTTATGATCAATGTTGGAAGCCTTGAATACCTCAACTTCAAGTTTGTAATAGGCTCAGTTATGCAAGTGACTGTGAATATTTCTGGCCCTCAGCACTGTCTACCCTGTGGACTGGGCCACAATAGTAGTTGTATGGTATAGCATGTCCAAGCAACTGGCAATAGGCTTCCACAAGCAAATGTATGGTGAGGACTTTGGGTTAATGTCCCAACTGATTGAGTCTCAAATTCAAATTCTTACTTGAACTACAATTCCAGATTCATTGAGACTCATTCAATGCCTAATTCAATCTGTAATCATTAACACAAAATCAATTATCCTTTCAAGTGCTTGGTCTCCATCCTTGAAGTCCTCATCTCCAAAAGTAATGTCTTGTTCTGAAATCTGCTGGCTCACATCCACCATCCTGACTTCACCTGTCCCCACCAGCTCCCTATTGGGAGGTTGCTCTCCCTTGAAACCAGGTGCCATGGAAGCCACTGCATGTGTGCCAATGCCTTGTAGTCCTGTAAAGCATGCCGAATTCTTGACTATGTTGAGACATTGGATATGTAATTGGTTTACCAAATTTTGAAGTTGCCACCATCAGCACAATTCCATTCCTAATAGAGGATCTGATGAAAAAAGTTGGGAAATGACTTGCATCACATGAATAGTTTCATCATGGACAGAAGTCCAAAGGCATCAAATTTCCATGTTCAGTCGTGTTAGCTCCTCTTGTGCATGGCACAGTTGGAAATACTTCACCGTTGCTTCATGGTGAGAAACTTGAATCCAAGGTTAGTCACGAACATCAGTTTTGGAATGTCATAGAAGATCAAACTAGCCCAAGAAGCTGTAATCAACAATCTCCTTCCAAGATAAGGATGGACGAGATGGTGCCAATTTTGGAGCTTAAACATTGTAATGATTGAGTGCATTCTTCTGTACTTTACACTCCCCCACCTAGTCCATGTGGACTCCCAGCTGTCAGCGTGGATTCCTAGTAAAGTCCGAGTAGTCCACACGGACAGCTCGGACATCATGCGGAATGAAGAATTGGGCAAAGTCCTAGCATCTTGAAACTGTAAGAAGTCCTAATGATGTCCGAGTTGTCCTAGCTGGTCCGAGTAATGTCTGAGTAAATAAAGACTTGGTGAATTTTTTCGTGAGAGTAAGATCAAAATATTGTTGTACCTGGCAGGGTTTGAACCCAAGGCACTTTGATCAAGATTACACAAACTGGGCACAATTAACCACTGTGCCAAATGGGCACACAATATTAATATTATTACTACTATTTATTACCTGTAATTTACACTCCTCCACATATTCCGGAAATTCCGCTCGAGTTTGGAGATTCCGGACTCACTTTGGAGGAGTCACCCTCACCCCTTGCACCCCCCTCCACCCTGCGAGCAGTTGCTCGCAGCAGTGGTGGGGGGTGCTCTGTTGTCCTGGGTGTCATGGGGTCGCGCGTCCGTGCCCTCGCTCTGACAGAGTAGTATCTATATTAATTAAAGTAGAGTAAAAATGATATATATTTATGTGAAATAAATTAATGGGAGGGGGGGGAGGGAGGCGCAGCGCATCACCATCATTGCCCCTGTTCCCTGTCCCCCCTTCCCCGTGCCTGGTGGTGTGGGTGCTCTGTCACGCTGGGCGTCGCGTCTGGTGCGTCCCCCTGTCCCCCCACACGTCCCCCCATCCTCCTGGCACATCCCACACGTCCCCCACCCTCCTAGCTCATCCCCTCTCCCTCCTAGGGCGTCCCCCTGTTCCCCCTATCCCGGGGACTGTCCCCCCCCTCCTATGGTGTCCGGCCATCCCCCCATGCGTCCCCCTTGGTCCTGGCGCATCCCCCTCAGTCCTGGCACGTCCCCCTCCCTTCTAGTGCGTCCCCCCGCCCCCTGGAGCATCCCCCCCTCCTAGTCGCGCTGAGTGAAATCCCCCCTCCCTCCTACCGCGTCCCCTACCTCCCAGTCGCGCTGGGTGTTGCATCTGGCATGTCCCCTCCCTCCTATGGCGTCCGCCCGCCCCCCCACGCGTCCCCCCTCCCTCCTGGCACGTCCTCCTTGGTTCTGGCGCATCCCCTTGTCCCCCGGTGCATCCTGTGTGTTGGTGGGGGTTGTCCCTGGCTGGGGGAGGGTGCTGGGTCAGTGGGCGGTGACATGGCTGCGCTGCTGGGGTGGTTGGTGGATCGGTGGGTGCATGGCTGCGCCGCTGTGGTGGTTGGTAAATAGGTGGGTGGTGGTGACGTGGCGGCGGCGGGTGTTGGGATACAAGCCTATAATTGCTATATCCAGAGCGGTAATTATGACATTACTAATTACTGTTACTTCAGCATTACCTCAGCATTATATACTATATATACTATACATATAGTATATACTGAGACAATTAATTCCTGACCTCTGAGACATTCAGAGGAGTGCCCCCCCTTCGTCTAAAAACCTCTAGTCAGCTTCCAGCTTTACCTCCCTACAGGTTATGGGCCCTGACTTATTTTAAACAACCCAAAAATCTATTTACAAAACCTTCTATAACATGTCAAAAGCCCCAAGCAATATTGAAGAATTTGTCCCAGACAGTGACGAAGAAAACCCTCAAGAATATGTCCAGGAGTATGATCAGGACTTAGCTGACCATATGGAATTATTTGGGCCATCACCAGCCGCTTCCCAACATGCTACAGCGGGAGCGCCGCCAGCCGTGCCCAAGGTGGGAATCCCGCCAAAACAAGAGAAGCCCACAATCCTTCTAATTTGTACCAAAGAATATTCTAATGTAAACAAGATCTCCAATCAGGATCACCTTACTTATGAGAATTGGCACAAATGGAGAGAAAGGATGAAACGGGTATTTATTAATTGTGACATCACTGGATATATTAACAGGGCCATAAAACGCCCAAAAGAATCCAGGGATGCTGAGGGGGCGCGCAACTGGGACAAAAACAACACCTGGGCACAGCAAGTTATAATACATAACGTTACCTCTTCACAAATGAATCACGTCGGATCAAAACCTACGGCAGAAGCGATGTACTCCGTGCTATCCGTTACTCACGAAAACAAGGCGCATCAAACCGTAAATCATATTCAGTGCCTACTGTACGAGACAAAGGCCAACGCTACCGACGATCTTCTAAAGCATATGGACACCCTGAAATCTTACCACGACCGCATCAATAAATTCCCTAATAAGGAATTTCATATCTCCGACACCCAGTTCAAATCTATCATATCGGCATCTCTACCATCGTCTTGGCAAACTTATGTGGAACCATACAATGGCAACACAAATGATCCCAATGACTTGGACCCCAAGCGCCGCTTATCATCAGACGCATTTATAGGATTATTATGAGAGGAATATAAACTGCGGCTAAATCAGAATGGGAATAATAACGGAACTGGCGGGAGCGTAAATCTGGTGCAAACCCAGAAAGCTACCGGTCCCAGTAAATCCCTGGAAAACTGTATTACCGAAAAGAAAACCTCCATTAAATCTTATTGTGATCATTGCAAGCGCGCGGGGCATTGGAGGAGCAAATGCCGAAAATTTGATGGGAACAAATGCCGTAATTATGGGAAATTTGGACATTACGCGAAGAATTGTTGGGGAAAGAAGAAAGAGAAAACGAAAGAGAAGAAGCCTGGGGATACTTCAATGATAGTAGAAGAACATATTACTTTCTCAGCAGACGAGGAAGGGCATAATTTTGATGCATGAAATAACAATGCCATAATTGATGAGCGTCTGACCTATTATGATTGGCTGGCCAACTCAGCAACCACTTCACATGTAACGCATCAAAAAGAAGCATTTACCTTCTATGAGCCTATGAAAAATATTTCCGTAACAGTTGTAGGAGGGAAAGAGGCAAAAATAGAAGGACGAGGAAATGTCGATCTAATTGCGACATGTAATGGAGAAAAATATAAATATATTCTTCATCTCAAAGACGTTCTGCACGTTCCAGGACTGCGGAACAATTTAATTTCGCTAGGAAGATGGGACGCTGCAGGAGGAAAATACAAAGGGGGACAAGGGGAAATAACCCTCCTCAATAAAAATGGTAAAGCCATTGCACACGGGAATAAAATCAATAATCATCTCTACAAAATGGAAATGATTATTAGAAACCCAAGCGACACTGCCAACAACACTGAAAATAATATAACTTTCAGTGGAAATGAAAAATCACTCAGTTGGGAAACATGGCATCAACGATTTGGACATATCAGATATACTGGGCTACAATTACTACTCGACGGAAATATGGTAAAAGGATTTAATGTTGATCTGGCTACCCCAAAACCAGAATGTGAGACATGTATAGCTGCAAAACAACACATTAAACCATTCCCAAAATCAGTCAAACGGAATACTGAAACCGGAGAATTGACGCATATAGATTTATGGGGAAAATATGCCGTCAAGTCCATCAACAGAAAACACTATTATTTATTATTCGTTGACAACGCCAAGAGGTATGTCACCATCGAATGTCTAAAAGAAAAGAGTGATGCAGCACAGGGAGTAATAAATTATTTGGCCTGTATAAAAACACAAGGCCGAACACCTAGGGGATTCAAATTGATTGCAGAAAAGAATTTGTCAATGAAAAATTGGAAAACTATTCTAAGGAACGTGGGATACAAATACGATTAACCGCGCCATACTCTGCATCACAAAATGGCATTGCAGAAAGAATGAATAGGACACTTGTTGAATTATCACATGCAATGCTATCCACGAGCAAGCTCCCAGAATACCTCTGGGAATATGCCGTCATGCATGCCGCCTATCTCCGCAACTGATCATATACGAAGCATCTTCAGAAATTAACTCCTTACGAGGGATGGCACAATGAACAACCGGATGTTTTACACTTACGCGAATTTGGTGCACCAGTATGGATCTTATTACAAGGTCAGAAAAAGGAAAGAAAAATGCTTCCCAAATCAAAGTGCTGCGCATATCTTGGATACGACGACGGTGCCGGAGCAGTCAAATATTACAATGCCGAAACGCATAATGTATTAACTTCGCGGAATTTCAAGCTATTGACTGGTACTCCAAAATCTAAACCTTCTGAAGACAATACAATGGAACCCTCGACGCGCAAGGGGGAGTCTGATGGAGGCGCGCTGCTGAGAATTCCAATTATAGAACCCAACCGTAGGCAGATTGAGGCACAGCCACCCCCAATTATAGAACTCTACCGCAGGCAGATTGAGGCACAGCCACTCCCAATTATAGAACTCTACCACAGGCAGATTGAGGCACAGCCACTCCCACAACTGCCGATCACAAATGATGAATCTCTGATCAGAGCCGCATCACTGATTGGAGAAGAACCGGATATACCGGTGATAGAACCTCGTAACCCGAAGAAGCAATCCCGGAAGTGGAAACAAGTTGATAATAATGATCGCATTGATATTGATGAACCGCACAAGATGCGTGCAATGCAGAGAAATGAACGGCGACAAATGCGTGGAGTTCGTACCGACTATAAACCCTTGTTACACCTTACAGAAGAGGAAGAAGCGAATACCTTCCTAGATAACAATGAAGCCTATGCAATAATCGGAGACGAAATAGACATGCTCAAAGACGCACGGATCTCCCTTGATTTGCCGGAATGGCAAATAGCCATACAAAATGAATTGAACCTACTAAAGGAGAAGGGGACATGGGAATTGGTCCAGAAACCTCCTGACGCGATACTGATCGCAAACTGTTGGGATTATGTATACAAGAGTATACAGGCAAGCCAAGGCAGTTAACATGCCTAGGGAATATTGCCAGAATATGCTAAGTCATATTAACACATGCAGAGACATATAGGGGAATCCACAGTTAACACATGCTACAGGATTAATCATCCTGCAGCATGTCTATCATAGGATAGGCAAGATATAGCCATGTCTATCATAGGCTATCAGAGACAGAGCCTTGGATAGAGTGTCTATGACACCCTGCAGGAAGTCTAGGACTTACCAAGCCATGATATCATATGTCACTATTATTGACACTGTTATAGGGGATATGACATAGTTATTCCATTATTAACTGGTACAGGGGTCTATTACAGAATACCTCCTTTATATATTAAAGGAGTGTATTACACTATACCTCCTAACTGTGTAGTATAAATATTGCACATCTTGTAGGAGATGATAATAACATTCCTCCCTGTGGCAGACTCCCTCATACACTTACCTTTGACTTAAACTCAATACCTCAAAAACCTCGTCCTCATCTTGTGCTCAACTTCCTGATCCCAATACAAACAAATGGGTCTTTGTCTGGAAAAGAAATAAACAAGGGGAAAGTATAAGATGCCGAGCGCAATTAGTTGCAAAAGGATGTGCACAACGACCAGGCTATGATTATATGGATACCTTCTCACCCATAGTCCGGATGGACATGCTCTGAGCAGTATTAGTGCTCGCATCAAAGAAGGGTCTAAAAATACAACAGATGGACATAAAGGGCGCATACCTCAATGGCACATTAAAGGAAGAAATATATATGAAGCAACCTGAAGGACAAGAAGATGGAACAGGCTGGGTATGTAGGTTAGTGAAACCGCTTTATGGACTAAAGCAGGCAGGGTGAGAGTGGAATAATGAATTTGATGGTAAACTCAAAATTTACGAATACGGACACTTATTTGCAGCTCCATGGGCGTATATTCGAAGGGTCAACAAGGACTTGGGAATAATAACAGTCTGGGTCAACGACACATTACTCTTTGCATCTTCTGATTCTATGATGAAGCATATGAAAAATACGCTCAGTACGGAATGGGAAGTAACCGACCTCGGGGAGCCGAGCAAAATCGTCGGCATAGAAATTACATACCAAGACAACGCGATCAAGATATCTCAGGAGAAATACATTGAAAATATTCTCCGCAAGGAGGGAATGCTTGACTCAAATCCAGTCGGAATGCCAATGGATCCCAATATTAAATTATTGGTAAATCCGGATTATAATGAACCCAACAGGAGTAATTCATACGCAAAATTATCAGGATGTCTACAATTCCTATCAAATTCCACACGACCCGATATCAGCTTTGCCATTAACAAGTTGGCCACCTACACCGCTAACCCAGGTTTACAACACCACGGTGCAATAAAGCGAATACTCAGGTACTTGGCTGGTACAAAAACTCTCGGGATAATTTATAAATCCCAAGATGAGACTGAAAACAATAACCTCTTCCACGGATATGCTGATGCTTCATTTGCTAATATTGAAGATCTTAAATCTACAACCGGCTATATTTTCAAAGCGTCCAGGGGAGCAATAACATGGAAATCTAAGAAACAAACTATTATTGCACTAACCTCTACCAAAGCTGAATATATTGCATTATCAGATGCTGGATGCGAAGCCGTATGGCTAAGAAATTTATATGAAGAACTCGGATTTGCACAACAATTCCCCACAGTGATTAAAGGCGATAATGAAGGGTCAGTGATTTTAACTCAGAACCCTCAATTTCATCAGAGATCAAAACACATCGCTATCTGCTATCACTGGGTCCGGGATCTCGTGGCCAATAAATCAATAGAAATTCAAAACTGTTGTGATCCGGAGCAAACTGCAGACGTATTAACAAAGGCTCTGCCAAAGCCTAAATTTACACGACATAGGGACGAGATGGGAGTTCAGTCAGGTTAACCCAGCAGCTTTCCTCGTGTGAGTTGGATTTTTTCCCAACGGTTTTTTTCCACCACAGAGGTTTTAATGCAACTGGAGAAACTTATTCCACCCTTGACTTCAGGGGGAGTAATGACAAAATATTTAACCATTTCACCCAGCCATTCTAGGCTTGAGGGGGAGTGTTGGGATACAAGCCTATAATTGCTATATGCAGAGCAGTAATTATGACATTACTAATTACTGTTACTTCAGCATTACTTCAGCATTATATACTATATATACTATATGTATAGTATATACTGAGACAATTAATTCCTGACCTCTGAGACATTCAGAGGAGTGCCCCCCCTTCATCTAAAAACCTCTAGTCAGCTTCCAGCTTTACCTCCCCACAGCGGGTGCTGGGTTGTGGCTGGGGGAGGTCAGTGGGTCGGTGAGTGGTGACGTGGCGGCGGGTGCTGGGACGGTGGGCATGACATGGTGGTGGTGATGGGCACTCGGTCAGTGGGCGGTGACATGGTGCCAGCAGTGGGTGCTCGGTCGGAAGGGAGGCAGCGCTGGTGTGACGTGGCAGGTCTCTATGAAGCCCCCCACCTCCCAGCTAAGTGGGGAGGAGGGGCAGCGCATCATTGCATACAGAAAGAAAAACTGAAAGAAAAAAACATTTTATTAGCTTTAAATAAGAATGAAATAGATTTTAAAATACTTAACATGGGGGCCTTAGGCCCCCATGTTGCGCTAGAGGGAGGGAGGGGGGACGGAGGGAGGGGTGGAGAGGAGAGGGAGGCCATCGTCGGGATGGTGGGTGGCAACGCGTGAGTTGGCAGTCATGGGGTGACGCATACCGACGTTGTGACAACGGTGCCCAGTAAATGGGCATATGTTGCCCAGGCTCATACAGCCTGGTAGCACAGTCGTTATATTACTTACCTGTCACACTCATGTGGCCACAAGGTCCTGGGTTCAAACCCTTCCATTACATTGCCTTTTAAATAGTGACTTGCTAGGACAGTCCATGTGGAATGCGTGCTAGGAATTCCTAGTCCGAGTTAGTCCGCACGGACAAAACTCAGACAAGACTCAGACAAAACTCGGACTAGGAATGGAGATTTGGCAGTGACCTTCTGCCAAAAAAATTCCTAGTAAAGTCCGTTGGAGTCCGCACGGATTAGGTGGGGGACAGTAAAGACCTCGCATTCTTAGTTGCTTCCAAACGGTGCTGGAGAGCCTTTCCTATTTGATGATGAAGTTTGTATCCTATTTTAAAATTGAGTGGGTCACAAGAGGCAGGTAGGTGCACTATACCTGTGCCTGATGTGCTCATTTTGGTAAGCTTGAACAATCACTTGACTACTAAATGTTCCAGCTCATCCAATGCCTGCTCATAGTTTGTCTGGACAGTTTGTTGGTAAAAAGACTGATATTCCGGAGATGTAGTTGACCAGTGTTCCTGAATATTGAGGTCATTCTTGAGACTTTCAACATATGATTCTGCATTTTGGAGTTTCGAGTAAGCTGTATTGACATGCCATCAGACTTGAGTGATTGCCATGTGAATCTGACCAGATGAAACTGGGTATCATTCCATTCTTTCCTATGTTTGGTTAGTACATATGCATCTCTGATCAAGTAGTTCACACCTGCACTGAGAAAGTTCATTGAGCACCCGGACATACTGTGTTTTGAGGGTTGTCATAGGAGATGTTTCCTGTAAATCAAGAAGATACTTTCTTTTGGCAGCTGAGCACTGGTTAACATCTTCATCTGTGACTTGGAGTTCATTCTGTAAGACCTCGAGTTCAGCCTTGAGGGACTGAATGGCCTGAACCGCTTCTTGATATTGATTTTGAATAAACCAACCTTGGAAAATCAGACCAGTTATTCATTATAGAATTGGGAGAATACATACTCAAATTGGCATATTTGTCTTGATTCCAAAAAGTAAAATGTTCTTAGATGGCTTGATGACGGTGAAATCAGGTAGCATGTCAGGTGCCTCAGGGCAGATCATTTGATGATGAGAATGCATGCTCACATCCCTCACCTTCAGAATGACCAGTACCTTTGATATACAAAGGATGCCACTCAAGCTGACAAGCTCAGTTGTGGGCATGGCCATGAAATGTGCCCACCGTAAGGCGAAACACATCTTTCACTTTCTCTGACAAGCTGCTGTTCTCAAGTGTCTTTGCAAACATGCAGCCAATACCATAAGTGCAGCTGACCCCATCACCAAGGTCAGCAATTGGCCGATCGACAATTGCTAGTGCATACTTGGCCCTTGGGACTGATCAGTACAAAATAAGACTGATGGAAGGTGACATACAGCTCCCCACTCTTTATCATGTCACAGGCATGTAGAACCAAATGATGGCAGCATGAGGTGATGAAGACGCCTGGCTCATCAAAGAGAGCAAACATCTTCTTTCGTTCTTCTGGCCCTGCATTCCTCCATTGTTCAATACACCCCAGGCCAGTACCCTCATCTGCAGTATCTTCCCAATCATCGACAAGATTAGGACATTCCGCCACTGGTTGTGCCAACTGATTGATATCAGTAACTAACCTCTGAATGTGCTTAAACCCTTACCCAATGTATCACTTCATCCTTGAACCGATTTTCTTCCTCCATTGATAGTCATCATTCTGACAAAATAGTATGTGAATCAATGCAATCATTCATATTCCGGACAAATGTACCCAGGCGTTTGAGTGAGTTATTGCCATTGATAGAAACAAAACATGCATGAGAACTCCAGTTCAGGCTCACCCTCTAGCCTATAAAAGCAGCAAGGGCAGGACTGTCCAAGTCATAACCTGCAGGAATTGTATTTGATTTCCAGATAAGCATTAAAAGCCATGGAAAATTAAGTGGTGAGATATGTGTTGTAAGGTACCTGAATTTACTGTAAGAATGAACATGGTATTCAGGAGTGGTTGATGTACATTATGCATGTGGCACAGCATTCTACACTGGGCTTTGATACTAAAATGGGGACATGTTCGATGAGACTGCTAATATGCCGCAAGAGTCCTGATGGAGAATGCCAAAGTAGGTTGTAATGGAGAACAGCTGAGATATAGATATTGCAATAGCATCCCATTTGGATACAAGGTTCCAGGCATGACTGGAAATGATGAGGGCCATTAAAATAGAAAATCTCAGCAATCAGATAAGGAAAGAGGTTTGGACATACAGAATATGTCAGCAACCTCAATCTCTACCATTTGACCCACTGTATCACCATGCAGTTGCTCAGGAATCTTCAGCAATCCTTCCCCTTCATCACAATGGCAGGCATCAAGGTATGCACTAACCAATCTTGTCATTTGAACATCCCACTGCTCCATTTGGATCTCTACATGATTTGCACGGTTTTGGTGATCTGCTCTTCAACTTCCCAGATATGCAGTGTCAGTAAGAGAATTAAAAAAAATAGGTAGCTTACCATCCTGTAGATTGGGCCAGGCTTGCAGCAACATCTTCGAAAACCTCATCACCTTCGTGGCTTATGTCAAAACCTTCCTCCCCAGGCAGAGCAGTACAAGAGATAGATGAAAAATCATCTAGTGAATGACCAGTGTCGTTGTCCATTTCTTCAACAGCATTGCAATCCTCTTGTGAAAGTTCTAGATATCAAATGATTAGCAGGGCACTGTATTACTTAGCTGACTTGTATGTTGGATGGCCCTTTGCTGATGCTGAGCATCAACTACTTGTCGGACTGCTTGCTTTCCAGAATGTAAAATCTCTTGCTGTTATTCATGGCCATTCCAGAAGCCATGTTGGATGTCTGACTTTGAGAGACCCTGGTGTTTTGACTGTTGTGACATGATGCATGATACCAAGAGAGGAAGTAACAGAGGAAGAAGTGGCAATGTGGCAACAAAATGTATATCTATGCATGGCTTGGGATGAGAAGTGGGAGATTGAGAGAAGGTTTGCAAGGGAGAGAATTGCAGCAACATGTGTGGCAACATATGCAAGCAGCACAGACAACAGTGGTGGGAATTGAATGTTGCGGTGCTAAGGAGCGGTTTGTGAACAGAGGTTGGACAAAAAGAAGCTGATGCTGCATTGCAGCAATGTTTGGCATCATGTGTGATGACAAGGAATCAAAGGCAGGGTGGCAAGTGCAATGCTAAGTGATATTTGGACAGCAAAGGGAGTGGGAAGCTGAGAGGATGTCCAGCATCATGCTCGACAATGGTGGCAGTGGCAGGGTGGCAACAATGGCAGTTTGAATGCGTGGAGTATTAATGACAGTGAAAATCAGCATTGGGGAGGTAAAGAGCATGTTGTGAAGAGCGAAGGCGCTGCTGCACTGCAGAAATGTTCAGCACCACACTTGACAACAGCAATGAGGTGAATAAATATTTTGAAGAGTGAGAGAGAGAGCTTGTTGTGCAGAGAGAAGGCATTGCTGCACTACAAAAATGTTTGGCAGGGGGCGCTGTAATGGAAAAATGCTTGATGCGCTTGATGGCAGCAACAGGACAAAGCAAAGGGGGCCAGCATAGTGTTGCAGGGATCAGAGGCAGGATGGCTGTGGCTGCAGCACTACGGTGGAAGTTGTACAGCCAAAGGAGGGAAAGGACAAAGATGTCAGCACCACACTCAACAACGGCAATGGGTGTGGCACAGGAAGGGATTGATGTGTTGGCCTAGCAAGGTGTTGCTTAGATAATGTCTGGGTATAGCATGCTGGCACTCACCAGATACAGTAGAAGATGATGGGTGTAGGGCTGTACAGCAGCAGCAGTGATAAGGACATTGTTGATAGCGACGCATGGCACGACATGGCACTGTATTGGGTTTTGTTTGGATGAGAGGTCAGTGCTAGGGCCCCCTTGATAGCAGGTACAGGCAGGACTCAGCTAAATAGGTCATAGGCACTCATTTTGCTGAAGTCTAGTGTTGAACTGGGGAAGGATTTAATGCCAGTGTTGAGTCTAGACTGAATCAAGCCTAATGATACTAAGCCAGGCACAAGATCACTCACTATTATTAGGCTTGTATTATGGGAAGGTCAGGTGTTTAAAGATCAGATATTCAATTATATTTGGAGATCTAGGTCACATCAGCCTGTTTGCTACTTACAAATTCTGTCTAGTTATAAGTACCACCCCTAGTTTCTCGAGTAAACAGGGTCAACAGAATTAGAACAGATTTTATCCTTTGGTCAATCCTCAAACATTAGCATCACTAAATTGTCTGACAAGCATGTCAAAATTGTTGAAATACCAATTTCCACCACTCTCATCATGTGACTCTGTAGATCAGTAGATCACATGTGCTCTTATTTACAAATGGTCTGTGCGCGTACATACGTAGGTATATAAACCCGCTGTACTCGACTATAAACAATAAGAGCTGTTTCAATCTTACCACCACCTTCGTAGTTAACAGTAAGCCTAACCATCTCAACGGTGAGTAGCGAGAGGAGTTCCACTACATAGAATAGTATGCTCGCAACAGGTTATGGGCCCTGGAGCCATGATAGCTGGCAGACACTCTGCCCCCTAATGGGCTGCGACCATTGCCTCACATAGCTATCAAGCTTCTCTGCTCTACCACCGTTATGCGCTGCCCCTGATTCCACGCTGCTACTATGTGCAGGAATCACCTGCGCACTGCATGTTCTCTACATGTGCTCTGAAGGAGTGCTGAGAATTTTGACTAAATAAAGATTCACAACATGTCCTCGGCTTTGTCATCTGTTCCGATCCTCACCGGATCCAACTACAATGCCTGGGCTGAATCTATGAAAGCCTATCTCCGGTCCCAGGGCTTGTGGCAGCATACTGCCGGACAAGTCCCTTACCCGAAAGATCCGACTGTCACCACGAGGACAGATTCATCCAGCACCCATGTCACTGCAGTGTCTACCCTTACAGTTGACCAGAAGAAGGAGCTGTGGAATGATGTCTCCGACTGGGCTGATAAGAACAATTGGGCTGCAGGGTCAATTGGCATGTGCCTCTCCCCATCAATGCACCACCTCCTTACAGACTCCATGATGGCAAACCAATGCTGGAGGGAGTTGGAGAACACATTCGGAAAAGTGGGCCCTTCCCAGATCTTCTCTGATTTTAAAGCTGCAGTCTCCATGCGCTTATCGGTTTCTAATCCGCAACTGGAGATTTCCAGGATGGCTGAGAGTTTCTCTCACCTCATGGCAAATAAAGTCGTAATCCTGGAAGTGGTACAGGCTATGATTTTACTCAATGCCTTACCACGCGAGTATGATGCACTCGCGTCTACGGTCTTGCAAACCAACCTGGACACTGAGAACCTCACGTTCCTTATTGTCCAAGAAGCGGTTATCGCCAAATCTAAAAGGCGATCTTCTGTGAAGCCTGCTAAAGGAGAAACGGCGAACAAACTGTCAGCTGTCAAACGCAAGGGCACCAACCCCAAATGGCAGCCCAAGCAAGACAACGCTGGTCAGTCCCAGCCTAGTACTTCTGAAAGTGCTTCAAAGAGGGGTAAGCGGGGAGGAAAACAGAAGAAGGAAAGAAAGGAGACCGCTAAACCAGTTCACCTCGCCTCAATGGTGATGGACTTTCCACCACTCATGACCATGATCACTGGTAGCGGGACAGTCATCCCTCCAGCTGCACAAGCGCCAACTCCTAGTACCAAAGATCCGAGGAAGCGTCCTTGTTGGGATTATGTATACAAGAGTATACAGGCAAGCCAAGGCAGTTAACAAGCCTAGGGAGAAGGAATCCAAGTCCTAAGCTTAAGGTTAGGGTTAGGATCTGCCACTGGTAGAGTCCAACACAGCCACAGGGAATAAAATTAATTCCCGAGCTGCTACCCTTAATAGACTGGCCAAGACTACAAAGACTGCCAAGACTGTCTCCTATGCTATCCAGGGAACCCCCTATAATATACAATGATAGACAAGTCTATCTGGAGAATTATATAGGGGATATGACATAGTTATTCCATTATTAACTGGTACAGGGGTCTATTACAGAATACCTCCTTTATGTATTAAAGGAGTGCATTACACTATACCTCCTAACTGTGTAGTATAAATATTGCACATCTTGTAGGAGATGATAATAACATTCCTCCCTGTGGCAGACTCCCTCACTCATTAGCCTTTGAGATTAACTTCATCTTCTTAACCTTGTCCTTAACTCCTCCTGTCACTGTTCACCACTCCATTCCCAACAGTCCTGCTCCTCAATCGTACTCGGGTGCCGTAATAGGCACGACGTCAGTGTTCCCTGAGTATCAGAAAGCACGAGAACTCCTTGCCGCCGAGAATCTCACACCTGACACGGAGAACCTCAAAAAAGCCGAACTCCGTCTTATCAGACGTGAGGACAAAAGGCGAAGGGTCTCTCCAGTCGACCCAGATCCCCTGGTCCCTTTTGTACAATTTGAAGAAGTGTCAGAAGATCCTGACATTGTATCTTTAGGATCCACTCCTTCACCCCCTCCAGCTTCTAACGAGGCTGTCTGGAACGCTGTAGACGATGCTCTACAACAGCGTAAAGAAGAAGAATACTTAGGGATTTATGGGGGACCCCAGCATCACAAGTATGTCACCAATCCATCTTTTCACACTAAAGCTCATGTGAACACCCCAGTGACACCTTTATGTAATGGGTTGGCTGCTAAAGTGCCCATAAAAATAGTTCATTATGTACAAGCTTTAAGTGCCCAGGAGGCACCGAATAACATATAATTCGTGTGTGAATAAAGAGTGTGACAACTGCCTAAATTGTCAGAATTCTGATGACTTAGGGGAACACGCCGCCCTCTGGCTGATGGACAGCGGCGCCTCTCAACACTTTACGAATAATCTTAACGATTTGTCCTTTGAGTACTTAGAAACACAGCCTGAAATATCCACTGCTTCCAATAATGCGTCAGCCCACATTGAAGGCAAGGGGGCTGTATTTCTAAAGTTCGAGTTAGGAGACGAGTTGCGTACTATCCGCTTGTACCCAGTCTTCTACTCATCCCAATTGAGTGGGCGACTACTCTCAATGGGAAATTTCCTTTTGACTGGAAATACTATCTATGGTCATAAAGATGGTATTGAGGTCTGGAGTCGCAACAATCAACTGACGATGAAGTGTACACCTCTGAGCGACGCTAAGTCCCTTTACGGGCTCTGGTCTCAAGTGACAAATACCTTCGTCCTCAGCTCAGTCTTTGATGTTGACACTGTTTATCATGTCGATTATTGAATTTGGCATCAGCGCCTAGGCCATCCCAGTGATGCCGCAATGCACAAGTTTCCAACTTCCAGTACCGGACTCCCGGGAATAACAATCCCAAGATCGACTCCCATTTGTCCAGGCTGTGTGAAGGGTAAAATGGTCTCACGACCTTTCCCAGACTCAAACAGCCGTGCGACTGAGGTCTTTGAGTTAATCCATATGGATCTCAAAGAGTTTCCCACACTGTCATTCCACAAAGAGAAATACTTCATTGTATTTGTGGATGATAAGTCTTCCGCCATGTGGAATGTGTGCCTGACCAAAAAGTATTGGGATCAGGAAGTTGAGCACAAGATGAGGACGAGGTTTTTGAGGTATTGAGTTTAAGTCAAAGGTAAGTGTATGAGGGAGTCTGCCACAGGGAGGAATGTTATTATCATCTCCTACAAGATGTGCAATATTTATACTACACAGTTAGGAGGCATAGTGTAATGCACTCCTTTAATATATAAAGGAGGTATTCTGTAATAGACCCCTGTACCAGTTAATAATGGAATAACTATGTCATATCCCCTATAATAGTGTCAATAATAGTGACATATGATATCATGGCTTGGTAAGTCCTAGACTTCCTGCAGGGTGTGTCATAGACACTCTATCCATAGCTTTGTCTTGGATAGGCTATCATAGACATGCTGCAGTATGAGTAATCTTGTAGCATGTGTTAATTGTGGGTTCCCCTTTATGTCTCTGCATGTGTTAACTGTCCATTCCCTAGGGTTATGGTTAATCTGGATTAGCCCTAACCCTAGTGTTGTCCTAGCTTAACACATGTGTTAATATGACTTAGCATATTCTGGCAATATTCCCCAGGCATGTTAACTGCCTTGGCTTGCCTGTATACTCTTGTATACATAATCCCAACAAAAAGTCAGACGCACTTGATGCTGTAAAGCAACTTGTCACGTTAGCCAACAACCACTATGGAAAGCCCATAAAAAGTGTCTGCATGGATGCTGGGGGGGAACTCAAGTCTAAAGAACTCATGCAGTTTCTGCTTGGACAGGGGATTAAGATCCAAACATCTGCCCCTTACCAACACCAGCAGAACGGCCGCGCTGAGTGCACCATTTGGACAATTACTGAGAAGGCACAAACACTGCGGTTTAACGCATGTTTACCTGCTTCTTGGTGGAGTTTCTGTGTAAGGCATGCATGCTTCTTGATCAATCATACCCCGATCAAATGGACTAAATGGGTTTCCCCATACGAACAGATCGAAGGCAAAAAGCCGGACTTGGCACCTGTCAAGGTCTTTGGCTGTGCTGCCTACATGTACCTTCCAAAAGAGAAGCGCCTTAACAAATTGGCTGCACGCTCTGAACTCATGACCTTCATAGGTTATGAAGTGGACGATGGAACAAAGGGATATCTGTTCATGCATGCAAACAGTTCACTGTTCATCGGCACTAAAGCCGTGTTTGACGAAGAACTATTCCCTAGATGTCCAAAAGCTAGTACACCCCATTCGACACCGTTTGGAGGGACTAGACAACCAGATCATGACCAGGATGATCACGACCATCAGCATGGAACGGATGAAGGTGATGATGACGATAATCCACCTTCTAACCGCCCCTTCTCTAAGTCGAGTCCTTCCCGACCCTCGACATCGAACATACCAAGAGATTCAGAAGCGCAGGATACTGCTGCTGAGAATCCTCCTACATCACCCCCAGTTAGCCCACAGGACTTTATGCCCAGGGCAGATGATCAGAACGAGTGGAGAAATCTCCCTCAGCGATCTGGCAGAAGTAGGAATGTTCCATCTCGTCCAGGTAATGTGTACGGAGAAAATCGTGCTCCCTCAGATATAGAGCGAGACATCCGAGGTGACCGTTATTGGAAGAAGACAGTGGACACCGATCAACCGGGTAGCTCCCGCGTTCGGCCACAAATTCTTCATGGAGACAGGCAAACTGGACCTCGTGCTCCGGCGCCGCAGTCACCTGCTGCACCACCTTCCAATAACAGGGGAACTGAAACAGCTACAGTCCCTGAAACCCCCGTCAAACGCGATTATGATCCAATGGACAAAGACACATGGCTCGCCAGAAGTGTCAGGGAAGGAGGAAACAATCTTACCCACATACTGCTCAAACAAGCAGTGTCTCCATCGGACAGTGGGAAAGACCAAGTTCCAAACCAATACCATGATATCATGCGCCTATCAAAACGGCTGCAAGCTGATTGGGAAACTAGCCTGTCAGGAAGAGTTGGTAGCTCTCTCCAAAAGGCAAGTTTACGAACTCGTGGATCTTCCGGCGAATTGCAAAGCAATCCGGAATCGATGGGTTTTCTCTGTCAAAGATGATGGAAGAAAACGTGCCAGACTCGTGGCCAAAGGCCATTCACAGGTCGAAGGCGTTGACTTCGATGAGATATTCTCACCCGTCGTCCGCTACGAGTCAATTCGTCTTATGTTTGCATTAGCGGCACTAGATGGCATGTATATGACCGGCCTAGATGTAAAGACCGCTTTTCTTTACGGCAAACTAGACGAGGAGATCTATATGCTCCAACCTCAAGGCTTTGCAGTGAAAGGCCAAGAGAAGAAGGTCTTGCGACTTTTGCGCGCACTTTATGGCCTTAAACAAGCATCTTTAGCTTGGTGGTGCGAACTTGCTGCATTCATGAAAACCATTGGTTTTGAACGTGCGAGTTCAGACGCCGGGATTTTTATCCATAAAGCAAGGAACAGCATGATTGTTATTGCGCTGGTGTACGTCGACGATGGCATTTTTATGTCACGAGACAAACAACTTGCGGATAAAATGAAACAAGCTTGCTTGAAACGCTGGGAATGTCATGACACTGGCGAAGTCACAAGCTTCTTGGGCATGTGCATAACTAAATCCGCTGCAAAAATCATGATTGATCAGCAATCGTGCTTGGTAAAGGTACTTGATCGCTTTAACATGACAAATGCCAAGAGTGCTCCCACTCCTTTACCATCAGGGTATCAACTGAGTGAAAACACTCATCAAGTTGACTCCACATGCCGCCAGAAGTACCAACAGGTCATCGGATCATTATTGTATCTGATGCTTGGAACGCGACCTGACATTGCTTATGCTGTCATTAAAATGTCGCAATTCTCGGCTAATCCTAGCCAACAACATCTAGACAAAGCAATGTACATAATGCGCTATCTAGTAGGCACTCAAACCTACCGAATTGTCTATGATGGTGAGAAATCCAAGGGATTAATCAGGTTCACAGACTCAGATTGGGCAGCTGACACAATCAAGTGCCGATCCATCATGGGCTTCTTTGCCAAACTTGCTAGCGGCATTGTATGCTGGCAATCGCGCCTACAAAAAATGCCCACATTAAGCTCCACTGAGGCAGAGTATATGGCATTGTCCGACTCTTGCCAACAAATCATGTGGATGCAGTCCCTATTTCACAAACTTGGATATGACCTGGCACCTACTACATTGTGTGGTGACAATCAAGGGTCCATATTCATCGGATCAAATCCGGTTCAAGAAAGAAGGACAAAACACATTGACATTCGCTATCATTATATACACGAATGCATCGAGAACGACAAAGTCTCCATCGTATTCCTTGAGGGGAAGAATAATCCAGCAGACATGTTCACAAAGAACTTAGTCGCGGTACCATTCCTCAAATGCAGAGAGCTCCTTGGAATTGAATTTACCAAGGACAAGTAGAATGCAGCTGCAGAAGCGCCGCACTACTTGTGGGGGGGTGTTGAAATACCAATTTCCACCGCTCTCATCATGTGACTCTGTAGATCAGTAGATCACATGTGCTCTTATTTACAAATGGTCTGTGCGCATACATATGTAGGTATATAAACCCGCTGTACTCGACTATAAACAATAAGAGCTGTTTCAATCTTACCACCACCTTCGTAGTTAACAGTAAGCCTAACCATCTCAACGGTGAGTAGCGAGAGGAGTTCCACTACGTAGAATAGTATGCTCGCAACAAAAATTATTCCAAAGGTCACATATTCAATTATATTTGTAGATCAGGTCACATCAGCCTTTTTGCCGCTTACAAATTCTGTCAGGTTATACCAACATACCCCCAATTTCCTGATGGTTCTGGGTTCTCCAAAATCCTTGCAAGAACCAGACCAAACCTGACCCTACCATCCCTACCATTGCCCGCCCCAGCCCTGTGAGGCAATGTGAGTTTCACTCCTCTTTTTCCCTGATGCAACTTAAACATAAAAACTACCAATATTATTTAATTTGTCTGTTTGTAGGTGCTGACAGTGAGTCACGGATGGAGAGGTTGCTCCGCTCTTGCTTCAAGTTGACGTTTCCTCGACTACGACATCGCGCCATGTCTTCCGAGTCCACTGGAACCCACAAGGATCCTGTCACCGGCGACATGATCTCAAAACAGTACTCTTCCTTTTTCATCTTGTTTTCTCCCATCGATCTCCGTCCACAGAGAATTAAAACGTCGCGAAAAACAGCGAGCGAAAGAGGCCCACAAGGCCTCCAAGCCTAATCCACCCGAAACTGCCACTACCAAGCCCTCGTCCAGCACCGCTGCCGCCGTCGACGGCGACCTGAATCCCAACGTCAGTCTTGCCATCGCACATCTTGAACTCAAGTTGACACCCTACAGCAATACTACGAAATGCGTTCCCGCGAGATCCAGCACCTGCGATCGACGCTGGCGCCCAATCCATACCCACACAAGTTCAACGTTTCTCGTTCCCTCACGTCCTTCATTGCCACCTATGGCACTGATGGCAAGATCTCCCCCGGCACCAAGCTCGAAGGCGTCTCCGAGAGCCTCGCTGGCCGTATCCACAACATCCGCGCCAGCTCTTCCAAGCTGCGCTTCTACGACCTCCACGGTGAAGGGAAGAAGGTCCAGATCATGGCCGCCCAGCAGTATGTCCCGCCCCTCCGTACACCCACCCACCACTACTGACAGACACGCTAGGGATGCCACCGACCCCGAGTCCTTCATTCCTACCCACGATCTCCTCCACCGTGGCGACATCATCGGCGTCACCGGCACCCCCATGCGCACCAAAAAGGGCGAGCTCAGCATCGCCCCCACCTCGCTTGCCCTCCTCGCCCCCAACCTCCACCAGCTCCCCTCCTCGCACTTTGGGCTCAAGGACCAAGAAACTCGCTATCGCAGGCGCTACCTCGACCTCATCCTCAACGACAACACCCGCACGCTCTTCCTTACGCGCAGCAAGATCCTCAACTACATCCGGCGCTTCTTTGACGCGCTGGGGTTCATCGAGGTCGAGACGCCTATCACGTCCTTGCTTGCGGGTGGCGCCACCGCGAAGCCCTTCGTCACGCACCACAACGACCTCGGCCTCGACCTCTACCTGCGCATCGCGCCCGAACTCTACCTCAAGCAGCTCGTTGTTGGCGGGCTCGACCGCGTGTACGAGATCGGCCGCGTGTTCCGCAATGAGGGCATCGACCTCACGCACAACCCGGAGTTCACCATCTGCGAGTTTTACATGGCATATGCGGATATGACGGACCTGATGGAGATCACGGAGTTACTCATCGAGGGGCTGGTTAAATACTTGACGGGCGGGACCACGACCGTTGTGTACCATCCGGATGGGGACAGGGGCGTGGAGGGCGCTCGGCGGCTGGAGCTGGACTTCAAAAGGCCGTGGAAGAGATATGATATGATTGGCACGCTCGAGGAGAAGTTGGGCGTGACGTTCCCGCCGGGGGAGACGCTGCACACCAAAGAGACGAACATGTGGTTGAGGGCACTATGCGCCAAGGTATCCTCGATTTCATGGCCCTCCCTCTCCGCTCACCATCCACCTACTAGCACCACGTTGAATGCAGCGAGCCCCGCACCAACGCCCGCCTCCTCGACAAAGTACTGTCCCCCTTTTCTACTCTCTTTCTCTTTGCCGTCCACTGATGATGATCCCCTGTCAAGCTCGTCGGCGAATACATCGAGCCCCTGTGCGTTTCCCCAGCCTTCATCGTCGGGCACCCGCAAGTGATGTCCCCGCTCGCCAAGTGGCACCGCTCGCGCCCGGGCCTGTGCGAACGCTTCGAGGGGTTCATGTGCGGCAAGGAGTTCTGCAATGCATACACGGAGCTGAACGATCCATTTGAGCAGCGCGCGCGGTTCGAGGAGCAGGTGCGTTTCATGAACTTGTCCATCTCCTGTGGGCGTCTGGGGGTTGTTTTATTGATGCCTGACCCGTTGTTATTGTTTAGGTGAGGCAGAAGGAACAGGGAGACGAAGAGGCGCAGGATATTGATGAGACGTTTATCGACGCGTACGCGCATGATGTTTGCCTGCCCGTTTTAGCAATTCCTTGTCTGACTTACACCCCCACACATGCACAGGCTGGAGCACGGACTACCCCCGACGGGTGGGTGGGGCTTGGGCATTGATAGGCTCGTCATGTTCCTCACCGATTCTACAAGTACGCTATTTCGTTTTTGTTCTTGTTATTGTTTTCCTAGTGGTTGCTGTTATTTCTTTTTGATGGTCGTGTTGGTTTGTGTGCAATGCTAATGTGGGAGTAATTTTTAGATATAAAGGAAGTGTTATTGTTCCCAGCGATGAAGCCTGAGGCCGCCACTGTTGCTGCTGCTGTGGTGGCGGGTGTGGGGGGGAGTGGAGGGCAGGTTTAAGGGGTTGGAGTTTGGAGTTTGGAGTTTTTTGGAAAAATCTAGATCTACCTGTGGTGGAGAATTGAGGTAGAGGGCTTTTTTGGGTGAAGTGGGAGTTGTTTATGTAGAATGAGAGTGGATAAAACAGACATAAAATAGTGAGTACTGCTTTAGGGAGACTTGGGTTTATACATTGTTTACAAATAAATGGTGGAGAAAGAATGTGGTCTGAGAATGGGTGTTATGTAGGTGCCATGTAGCGCATGCATGGGTGACTCAACCTGTACCCACACCTGTACCCATGAAAGGGTTAGGGGGCTAGGATTCAAACTGGAACCCAAGGTAGGGTCAAGCTCAGCTTAAAAATATTTTCTAAAAATGCTTGATTTTTTAATGCATGGCAACAATGTCAGGACACATCTCAGAGTTGGGACAGACAACGAGCTTTGTTTGAAGCACTATATGTTGGAAATTTCTGAATGGCATCATGATCTCAACTGGATAATTTGGGGGCTGTATTCCCTTCTGACTACTGTACCATTTCAATCAATTCATCCATTTTCCAGAAATTTTGCACTTTTGAAAAATCTCAGAAAATCTGATAAATCAAGAAAAGATTATTCCGGGGGTCAGCGAAAAATGGGTGTGATGTGTGACAGATGAATTGAATGAAATGGTACAGTATATTGGGCCCTAATGCAAAAAAAAATGTTTGCCTACTGGCACATCCCATGCAAGACCTTCTTCAGGTGTTTGAGGATGTTTTGATATAGGTTTATAATGTCTAAGCAGAAGAAGAACAATATTTTCTCCAATTATATCCATAGTGAGTATTTGAGTGTGACAAGCAGTGTAAACCAGATAGCGGTGCTCTAAGCTGTTAAAAGGGTACAAATGGTTACAAAGCTAGATTATGCTAGGAAAGATTGCTGACTTTCTCAAGAGACGTAACACAGTCACATTATTTTTTTGCTCACAACCACTAAAAGTATTGCTGAGACTGGGGAGTTTGTAAGATATGTAAGTTGTGCATGCATTCTTTCACTTTGCAGTGGAATAAGATTGGCACCAATGGTTTGTTTTGCAAGGCTATCCACAGCAACATTTATTACAATTTCCGATGCTGACATCATTGTTGACACCCTAGCAAGCACCACAATTCATACAGATATTAATTTGGTCAAAATACAGATGTAGATTGCTCAAGTGGCAGGGGAGGGTATTGGGATTAGGTCTTTGAGAGCAAGTGGGGGATCACTCAGACGAAGTAGTGAGTGTGTGGAACAGGCAGGGAATGTCTATTCATCTCCCACAAAGTGTGGAATATTTATACAACACTGTTAGGAGGTATAGTGTAATATACTCCTATAATATATTAAGGAGGTATTCTGTCATAAACCCCTGTATCAGTTAATCTTGGAGTAACTATGTCATTTCCTGTTGGGATTATGTATACAAGAGTATACAGGCAAGCCAAGGCAGTTAACAAGCCTATGGAGATGGAATACAAGTCCTAAGCTTAAGGTTAGGGTTAGGATCTGCCACTGGTAGAATCCAACACAGCCACAGGGAATAATATTAATTCCCAAGCTGCTACCCTTAATAGACTGGCCAAGACTACAAAGACTGCCAAGACTGTCTCCTATGCTATCCAGGGAACCCCCTATAATATACAATGATAGACAAGTCTATCTGGAGAATTATATAGGGGATATGACATAGTTATTCCATTATTAACTGGTACAGGGGTCTATTACAGAATACCTCCTTTATATATTAAAGGAGCGCATTACACTATACCTCCTAACTGTGTAGTATAAATATTGCACATCATGTAGGAGATGATAATAACATTCCTCCCTGTTGCAGTCTCCCTCACTCACTAGCCTTTGAGATTAAACTTCATCCTCTAACCTTGTCCTTAACTCTTCCTGTCACTGTTCAGCACTCCATTCCCAACATTTCCCCTATAACAATAGTGTCATAGTACCTCCTATGATATCATGGCTTGGTAAGTCTGAGACTTCCTGCAGTATGGGTCTTAGACATTCTATCCAAGGCTCTGTCTTGGATAGCCTATCATAGACATGCTATATGTGTTTCACTGTGCAGCATGTGTTAACTGTGCATCCCCCTAATAGTCCTTACATGTGTTAACTCCTGTTAAACATGTGTTAATGACTTAGCATATTGGGGAATATGTCCTAGCCATGGTTACTGCCTTGGCTTGCCTGTATGCCATATCCCAACAGAGGGGCAGAGAGGGATGATTTGTACCAATCCTCATGACTATCAGCATTTGTTATTTAGGTCATCTACTCTTAGTCTACAACAGTTTCTTATCTTAGCCCAAGAATGGAAGGCAGATTGGCATTGTTCAAGCACAAAGGTAGAACATCAAGGGAACATTTGTTCAATGCTGCATGAGTGTCGAGACTTGGACTCTGATGATCATCACAATTCTGAGCAGCCATGCACTGCTTGTTCAAGAACCAGGGGGGGGGGGCAGAAAGGGATGATTTGTACAAATGCTCGTGACTATCAGACTCTGGCCACCTGTTCTGACCCACAACATTGATATCTTATTCTAACATATCAAAAGGAGGATGGTCATTGCTCAGTCACTCAGGTTGGGGGACTCTGCATGTGATTGAACTTTTTGCAATTTCACTATGCAAACAATTAAAATACTAGGCTAATGAAATTCTGGGACTGATGATATTCTACGATGCTGAGGATGACAGATTTCCATTATGAGACTTCATTGCAGCATGCTTTGCTTTAATTTTTGCAACAACACAATCTGTGCTAGCTGGACAGTGAGATGAGGAATAATATGATGGAAAGACCTGCCTGAATCTGATATTGGTTGAGGTGTGCTGAAACCAGCAAGAAAAATTAATCACCGGTTCCACCATGCGATGAGTTCATTGACCTCTCCTTGTTCTTCAGCGTCATCAAAAAGCTTGAGGATAGAGTTGTAAAAGCGTTCAGAGTCAGTTGCTAGATCAGTCCTGGAGAAAACTGGGGATGAGCTAAGAGCAAATCGAACCTGAAGGAATAATGATCAGGCCAACTGAAGAGAATTCTGCATGAAAAGATATACATGTGTTGCAATATACGCAATTGAAGGGAGGGTGATACATCTCATCCCATGAATGCAGGCATTCCCTGAGTGAGTGGCCTTGGGCTCTTTTTCGACAGAGCCAGGAGATGTGACAACATGTTTGTATGCCTAGAAATGTTGTACTATGAGCACAGAATTGTATATTATGATTAGGGGAGACTTGAACACACCTTCATGAGCAAGGAACTACGAAAAAGACCATTCCATGGGTTGTCCGGGTCACAAGAATAACCATGATAAAGAAATATAGGCCACTCATCACCTGTTGTTGTCAGCTCTCCTGACCTTAGCTTCTGCTTAATTCTGATTTGTATCAGTGCTAGTATGGGGTAAGTATGATTGGACATACTCATTGTCTGACCAGTTCAAGTTAGTAGGACATAGCAAAGCTCCAGTCTGGTCATGATGGAAGCCCTGGTCAAATTTGATATTGCGTGTGAGCGGGGGAATCAGGGAACCACCTCTGGGTGTAATCCAGTCAAGGATTGCACCCTTAAGGCTCTTTGTGTCATCAGACCTAGCATTAGAGGAACCCTTTTGCACCTTGAAAACTGTAAGTCAGAAATGTGGGTACAAAGGTAAGCATAAAATATACCAAGTCAGCAATGTGAAGAATCTCTTCCTCAGTGCCACTAAGCAAACACTCCTTGAGCCCTGGAATCATGCTGACAAGGAGCTTGTAAACGTGATACCCTTCTCTGTCTAAATTTAACGAGGTGAGAAAGTATGGCAGGGGCGAAGATTAAAAGAATACCCTACTCTTTTGTGAATGACTCTTCAGGTTCACTGGCATGTTCCACTTCTTGCAATATTCCATTGGTGAGGAGTGTGTGCACACGACACAAGGCATGAATAGTATGACCAAAATGGTGGCCGTGATGAACAATGGGATCAGTTAACATGCTACATTCTTGCTAAATATTGACCAGCAGAATATGAGGTTGTAACTTATGCTCTTTTGTGGGGTCCCAATTGAAGTGCATCTTCACGCTTGTGGCGACCAAGGACGGAGGGCAGGGCATTCTTGTCGGCTGCCAGTTGTAGCATACAGTGCCGGAGAGTAGAAGACTACAACTAGGAGGGGGAAATCAAAACTACAGAGTAGGGTGATCCAGTGCAGACTTTATATCGCAGGACTTCCAAAAGATGATGCTGAATGGGTCAAGCTTTAGCGACCTTAAGCGATATGAAGTAATTTAGTGAACTGAAATAAGCGAAATTAGACAATTTCACTTCCAGTGAAGGTCAAACTTACACTAAACAAGTTACTTTGCAATTATTTGATCCGATCTAAAGGAAGATTAAAAGTGCCAAAACCATCATAAGGCCAATATCCTCACCAAAGTCTTCACCATGCTTGCCTTCACGAACTCAGGTGCAGTCACAACTGTCAGACATTATCTTGAATGTATAAGCCAACACGAGTCCTCCAAGACACCCTTCATCCTGCACTACAACACCAGAATACAGGATCTTTGTCCCTGGTTATGGTATGTCTTCTGCTACGTCGTCAGGAGTGGCAGTGGGTCTTTGAAAAACAGGCCTCAGGCTCTGAATGAGGGGGGGGGCAGCTATTATCACCAGACAAACTCACCAAACACCAAGAAACACATTATTTTTGTGCACCATTGTGTTTGTGTATACTTCTCGATGAGAATGTGGAATACACCAAAGCAGCAATCGTTGCACATCCAGAGTTGGGTTACATGGTTGTTTGTGCCAAAAACAGATGCGGGTACCAAGGTGAGATGGTCTTTCTACTAACACCTCCTAATTAACCATGGAAGTTTAGTGAGCATTGAAAAGGTAGGCTTGACTCCAGGTTTGCCCATGAAACAATATTATTGTCGACGTAGGTCGTTTTCCTGAACTTTTTGCAACAGCTTGCTGAAGAAAAGGACCTAGTAGATCAAGGGAATACATCAAATACATTATCCAGAACCTTGGATGACTCAGACTTGGTGACTGGAACATGCCAAGGAGCCGTTATCACAGCCGAAAGTAAGAGGTTGCATTGGAGACTTGTGACTGCCCTGCACTGATGAATGACACATCAGGCATTCACACTATGGATCCAAAGAGGAAAGCAACTACATTTTCCCTCCTAACACAACTGGATGAGATATTTTCTCCAGGTTTACCACAGACTGTGTTCCAGGATTTGTTTAGACAATGTCGTGTGTGTCAGCACACGATGACTAAACATGTCTTCCACCACCATATCTGCCTTGGAGTCAAGCTTCCTGGAAATGATTGTGTCATTGACCTAACATTAGACAATGCAGAGTCTGAAGTAGAGTGGTCAGAATTAAGGTTGGAAGCAGAGTAGATCGTAACAGTGAAATATGATGTGAAGCTGTGAAGCCATGATTACTGTACACATAAACGGGAGTCATTCCATTCCGAGAGACAGAGAGATCTTATGTGATCAATGGGAAGTAAGCATCATCAATGCTGAGATAGTATTGTCTGCACTCGACAATTGTGCGGAAAGGAAAATGAGAAGACACCAAAGATTGGACCATCAGGCGGAGCAGATTCAGGTGAGAAGGTGGAACACAGTGAAACTGCCCTCTTCCTGTTATAGTGACGTCGTTGCAGTCAACACCAAGAGGGCCACCAGTAACTTGTAGAGTACAAACTGAATCGAATATGCTGGACAGACATCAATGAACCTCATAAGACTGTCCCGGTGCAGATATAAAACGAAGTCATGTACGAGATCACGGACAAATGTAAGGGAAGTTGGTCTAAGAGATTTAAGTTTGAGGAAGCCAAGAAATAGGATCCATGCTACCAACCTTGACAGCAAGCATCGCCATCAACCAAACCCAAGCACTAAGGGAAGCGGAGTTGGTCTCGTCCTCATTCACCGGCGGTCACAAAACACACACATGCCTGGACATGAGGATGCATATTCCGATCAATGGATACCACAGGGGTGGAGAATGTGTCCTTGGTGTAGAGCTGGTCACTAAGCGATGCCATGTCATTCACATCATGTGCTATTGCCATGTTTACTAACATATTATGTGCCAACTTGGCACCATGGGCAGAAAGATTGGGTCTGCTTCTCAAGAGGGACACCTCGAGCTTACACAAGCATACCAGAACCGGTGACTCTCAAGGCCAGAAATCTCGGTATCTGAGTGTGGAGGGAGCACCATGACGTTACACTGCACACTAGTTCTGGTGTGGATGACATCTTCATCCCAGCGAAGGTCATATGTAGTATAATTTATGCACATGACATTATGCTTATACATGTGGTCATGCTTGAAGAGCACAGCTTGCCAATTGTTTGAAGCATTAGGATCAGATGTACCTGATGAGGGCAATTTGTTCACCATTCTACCAGGGATCCCAAGGAGAGGGCAAATATATGGCAATAGATGTTTCTTCAGCTTTGGAAGAAAGGATGTAGGGAGGTATGGCTGGAAGCTGACTAGAGGCTTTTAGACGAAGGGGGGCACTCCTCTGAATGTCTCAGAGGTCAGGAATTAATTGTCTCAGTATATACTATACATATAGTATATATAGTATATACTATACATATAGTATATATAGTATATACTATACATATAGTATATATAGTATATACTATACATATAGTATATATAGTATATACTATACATATAGTATATATAGTATATACTATACATATAGTATATATAGTATATACTATACATATAGTATATATAGTATATACTATACATATAGTATATATAGTATATAATGCTGAAGTAATGCTGAAGTAACAGTAATTAGTAATGTCATAATTACCGCTCTGCATATAGCAATTATAGGCTTGTATCCCAACACTCCCCCTCAAGCCTAGAACGGCTGGGTGAAATGGTTAAATATTTTGTCATTACTCCCCCTGAAGTCAAGGGTGGAATAAGTTTCTCCAGTTGCATTAAAACTGTGGTGGAAAAAAACCATTGGAAAAAAATCCAACTCACGCGAGGAAAGCTGCTGGGTTAATCTGACTGAACTCCCATCTCGTCCCTATGTTGTGTAAATTTAGGCTTCGGCAGAGCCTTTGTTAATACGTCTGCAGTTTGCTCCGGATCACGACAGTTGTGAATTTCTATTGATTTATTGGCCACGAGATCCCGGACCCAGTGATAGCGGATAGCAATGTGTTTTGATCTCTGATGAAATTGAGGGTTCTGAGTTAAAATTACTGACCCTTCATTATTGCCTTTAATCACTGTGGGGAATTGTTGTGCAAATCCGAGTTCTTCATATAAATTTCTTAGCCATACGGCTTCGCATCCAGCATCTGATAATGCAATATATTCAGCTTTGGTAGAGGATAGTGCAATAATAGTTTGTTTCTTAGATTTCCATGTTATTGCTCCCCCGGACGCTTTGAAAATATAGCCGGTTGTGGATTTAAGATCTTCAATATTAGCAAATGAAGCATCAGCATATCCGTGGAAGAGGTTATTGTTTTCAGTCTCATCTTGGGATTTATAAATTATCCCGAGAGTTTTCGTACCAGCCAAGTACCTGAGTATTTGCTTTATTGCACCGTGGTGTTGTAAACCTGGGTTAGCGGTGTAGGCGGCCAACTTGTTAATGGCAAAGCTGATATCGGGTCATGTGGAATTTGATAGGAATTGTAGACATCCTAATAATTTTGCGTATGAATTACTCCTGTTGGGTTTATTATAATCCGGATTTGCCAATAATTTAATATTGGGATCCATTGGCATTCCGACTGGATTCGCATCAAGCATTCCCTCCTTGTGGAGAATATTTTCAATGTATTTCTCCTGAGATATCTTGATCGCATTGTCTTGGCACGTAATTTCTATGCCGATAATTTTGCTCGGCTCCCTGAGGTCGGTTACTTCCCATTCCGTACTGAGCGTATTTTTCATATGCTTCATCATAGAATTAGAAGACGCAAAGAGTAATGTGTTGTCAACCCAGACTGTTATTATTCCCAAGTGATCGTCGACCCTTCGAATATACGCGCATGGATCTGCAAATAAGTGTCCGTATTTGTGAATTTTGAGTTTACCATCAAATTCATTATTCCACTCTCGCCCTGCCTGCTTTAGTCCATAAAGCGGTTTCACTAACCTACATACCCGGCCTGTTCCATCTTCTTGTCCTTCAGGTTGCTTCATATATATTTCTTCTTTTAATGTGCCATTGAGGTATGAGCCCTTTACGTCCATCTGTTGTATTTTTAGACCCTTCTTTGATGCGAGCGCTAATACTGCTTGGAGCATGTCCATCCGGACTACGGGTGAGAAGGTATCTGTATAATCATGGCCTGGTCATTGTGCACATCCTTTTGCAACTAATCGCACTCGGTATCTTATAATTTCCCCTTGTTTATATCTTTTCCGGACAAAGACCCATTTGTTTGTGATCGGTATCGCATCAGGAGGTTTCTGGACCAATTCCCATGTCCCCTTCTCCTTTAGTAGGTTCAATTCATATTGTATGGCTATTTGCCATTCCAGCAAATCAAGGGAGATCCGTGCATCTTTGAGCATGTTTATTTCGTCTCCCCCGATTATTGCATAGGCTTCATTGTTATCTAGGAAGGTATTCACTTCTTCCTCCTCTGTAAGGTGTAACAAGGGTTTATAGTCAGTACGAACTCCACGCATTTGTCGTGGTTCATTTCTCTGCATTGCATGCGTCTTGTGTGGTTCATCAATATCAATGCGATCATTATTATCAACTTGTTTCCACTTCCGGGATTGCTTCTCTGGGTTACAAGGTTCTATTTCTGGTATATCCAGTTCTTCTCCGATTGGTGATGCAGCTCTGATCAGAGATTCATCATTTGTGATCGGCAGTTGTGGGGGTGGCTGTGCCTCAATCTGCCTACGGTCGGGTTCTATAATTGGAATTCTTGGCGGAGTGCCTCCATCAGACTCCCCCTTGCACGTCGAGGGTTCCATTGTATTGTCGTCGGAAGGTTTAGATTTTGGAGTACCGGTCAATAGCTCGAAATTCCGCGAAGTTAATACATTACGCGTTTCGGCATTGTAATATTTGACTGCTCCGGCACCGTTGTCGTATACAAGATATGCATGGTGCTTTGATTTGGGAAGCATTTTTCTTTCCTTTTTCTGACCTTGTAATAAGATCCATACTGGTGCACCAAATTCGCATAAGTGTGAAACATCCAGTTGTTCATTGTGCCATCCCTCGTAAGGAGTTAATTTCCGAAGATGCTTCGTATACGATCAGTTGTGGAGATAGGCGGTGTGCATGACGGCATATTCCCAGAGGTATTCTGGGAGCTCGCTCGTGGATAGTGTTGCATGCGATAATTCAACAAGTGTCCTATTCATTCTTTCTGCAATGCCATTTTGTGAGGCAGAGTATGGTGCGGTTAATCGTATTTGTATCCCGCGTTCCTTAGAATAGTTTTCCAATTTTTCATTGACGAATTCTTTTCCGCAATCGATTTGAATCCCCTGGGTGTTCGGCCTTGTGTTTTTATACAGGCCAAATAATTTATTACTCCCTGTGCTGCATCACTCTTTTCTTTTAGACATTCAACAGTGACATACCTCTTGGCGTTGTCAACGAATAATAAATAATAGTGTTTTCCGTTGATGGACTTGACAGCATATTTTCCCCATAAATCTATATGCGTCAATTCTCCGGTTTCAGTATTCCGTTTGACTGATTTTGGGAATGGTTTAATGTGTTGTTTTGTGGCTATACATGTCTCGCATTCTGGTTTTGGGGTGGCCAGATCAACATTAAATCCTTTTACCATATTTCCGACGAGTAGTAATTGTAGCCCAGTATATCCGATATGTCCAAATTGTCGATGCCATGTTTCCCAACTGAGTGATTTTTCATTTCCACTGAAAGTTATATTATTTTCAGTGTTGTTGGCAGTGTCACTTGGGTTTCTAATAATCATTTCCATTTTGTAGAGATGATTATTGATTTTATTCCCGTGTGCAACGGCTTTACCATTTTTATTGAGGAGGGTTATTTCCCCTTGTCCCCCTTTGTATTTTCCTCCTGCGGCATCCCATCTTCCTAGCGAAATTAAATTGTTCCGCAGTCCTGGAACGTGCAGAACGTCTTTGAGATGAAGAATATATTTATATTTTTCTCCATTACATGTCGCAATTAGATCGACATTTCCTCGTCCTTCTATTTTTGCCTCTTTCCCTCCTACACCTGTTACGGAAATATTTTTCATAGGCTCATAGGAGGTAAATGCTTCGTTTTGATGCGTTACATGTGAAGTGGTTGCCGAGTCGGCCAGCCAATCATAATAGATCAGGCGCTCATCAATTATGGCATCGTTATTACATGCATCAAAATTATGCCCTTCCTCATCTGCTGAGAAAGTAATATGTTCTTCTACTATCATTGAAGTATCCCCGGGCTTCTTCTCTTTTGTTTTCTCTTTCTTCTTTCCCCAACAATTCTTCGCGTAATGTCCAAATTTCCCGTAATTACGGCATTTGTTCCCATCAAATTTTCGGCATTTGCTCCTCCAATGCCCTGCGCGCTTGCAATGATTGCAATAAGATTTGATGGAGGTTTTCTTTTTGGTAATACGGTTTTCCAGAGATTTACTGGGACCGGTAGCTTTCTGGGTTCGCACCAGATTTACACTCCCGCTGGTTCCGTTATTATTCCTGTTCTGATTTAGCTGAAGTTTATATTCCTCTCGTAATAATCCTATAAATGTGTCTGATGATAAGCGGTGCTTGGGGTCCAAGTCATTGGGATCATTTGCGTTGTCATTGTATGGTTCCACATAAGTTTGCCAAGACGATGGTAGAGATGCCAATATGATAGATTTGAACCGGGTGTCAGAGATATGAAATTCCTTATTAGGGAATTTATTGATGCGGTGATAGGTATCAAGAGCGGTCTATGCTCTGAACCAGTTGTTTTTCGATTTTCCATCAAATCCTCTGCTCAGCACACAGATCATTTCACATCCTCAAAAAAAAACATTGCTATTTTGAATCTGGTGCTACATCCTATTCTCAAATGAATCTCTGTCTTCGTCATCAACCACATCTGTTATGTCGACTTCAAAAACTCTGTTTGCTCTTGCTGCAGCTTCATTCTCTTCCTTCCTTGCTTGAGCCACTACCGCATTGTCCTCTGATCGCACTTGGAGACGTTCACCTCCTATCTGATCAAGAAGAGATGTCACTTACTCTAGTCAAGACTCCACTGTAAAGGATCACGGAATACAACAGGTTCATCATCAATGGGCAGATTCTCCATCTCGAGATCTGCTGTATATCATCCCCAGATTTTCGGCCCTTCTCTGTTGGTATCCCATTAGAATGCAAAGGATCAAGAGAATGATGCAGAGGAATAAGGCAAGAGAAGCGTTGCTGGATAACATGGTTTAGTGGGAGTTATAGTGAAAAAGAACGGTATTGTCAACAGTCTTATGATTGGGTCACATGATATAGTTCCCAGGGTCACATCATCACCTCCTCCACTCCCTATCATATATCTGATGGACAGTGGGCGCATTTCTTGACAGGAAACAAGTCTCTTACACCAGGTAGAATTTTCATTATTTGGTATCCACACATACTCCATATCTCCATTCCTTATTCCATCACCCACATGATATTCCATTACCTCACTCCTTATTCAATTACCTCTCCCCATTCCTTTTGACATTTGATTCCTTCATTTTACTTGGGTTCCTTACCCACTTCTTACCCCTTAGCCCCACATTAAAAATCTATATAAGACATGTAGTAGTTAGAAACAAGAACAAGTCAAGTTATCATTCCCTCTATCGTTTAGAGCACAGAGCTCAATTCTAGCTTCGTCCTATCGTATTATCTCATCTCAGCAACCCCAGTTCTAGTCTCATTTATTGTATTCTCCCTCAACCTTTCATCCTTCTACCTTGTGACAAGCACCAACCCAAAGCCACCTCGCAACCTTCCTCTAGTCTAGTTGGAGTACATTTGGTGTGTCATTTTCAGGTGTCTCCTCAGACAGAGTATTATCAGCGGTCGCAGTAAGATTTCAGGGTGTCCATATGCTTTAGGAGATCGTCGGTAGCATCGACCTTTGTCTCGTACAGTAGGCACTGAATATGATTTATGGTTTGATGCGCCTTGTTTTTGTGAGTAACAGATAGCGTGGAGTACATCGCTTCTGCCATAGTTTTTGATCCGACGTGATTCATTTGCAAAGAGGTAATGTTATGTATTATAACTTGCTGTGCCCAGGTGTTGTTTTTGTCCCAGTTGCGCGCCCCCTCGGCATCCCTGGATTCTTTTGGGCGTTTTATGGCCCCGTTAATATATCCAGTGATGTCACAATTAATAAATACCCATTTCATCCTTTCTCTCCATTCGTGCCAATTCTCATCAGTAAGGTGATCCTGATCGGAGATCTTGTTTACGTTAGAATATTCTTTGGTACGAATTAGAAGGATCGTGGGCTTCTTTTGTTTCAGCGGGATTCCTGCCTTGGGCGCGGCTGGTGGCGCTCCCGCTGTAGCATGTTGGGAAGCGGCTGGTGATGGCCCAAATAATTCCATATGGTCAGCTAAGTCCTGATCATACTCCTGGACGTATTCTTGAGGGTTTTCTTCATCACTGTCTGGGACAAATTCTTCAATATTGCTTGGGGCTTTTGACATGTTGTAGAAGGTTTTGTAAATAGATTTTTGGGTTGTTTAAAATAAGTCAGGGCCCATAACCTGTAGGGAGGTATGGCTGGAAGCTGACTAGAGGCTTTTAGACGAAGGGGGGCACTCCTCTGAATGTCTCAGAGGTCAGGAATTAATTGTCTCAGTATATACTATACATATAGTATATATGGTATATAATGCTGAAGTAATGCTGAAGTAACAGTAATTAGTAATGTCATAATTACCGCTCTGCATATAGCAATTATAGGCTTGTATCCCAACAAAGGACTAGTTTTGTGATCAGCCTGCATCTGAGTCCATATAGAAATGCAAGTTTACCCTAACTGCTGGATCACCATGATGACTTGCAACAGAGAAACCAATGTGCTCAGTGAAGTTTTCAGACTTGCCTATGCAGTGGTGGACACTAGCTTTTGTAGTAACCTGCTCATAACCTCTGTTTTCCCCAGTTTCTTCCGCACATTGTGAACTAATGAGTCTAATGTGTGCTTGGCGATGCTCTTTTTGAGTCATCTGCTTTATAAATTCCCTTCAATCAGTATGAGGGAACCATGCCTTGGCTGTGTGGTGTTCTAGCTCACCCTGCAGGAGTAAATGAGAAACATTTTGTTTAAAAAAATAATTTCACATACTGGTTCCATGCTATAAGAGTCACATGTGCCATAAGTACAGATCACCTCAGCATAATCCCTGAGAGTGTGATGTTTGTATGTGTTCATATTGTACTTCTTCCTTTGGCATGTGGTCACTGAGGACCCATCTGCACTAGAGACACCAGACTCCAATTTTTTGGCTTTTGGCACTGGTGGGCTGTGGCCTCATGAGGAAGTTCAAATGTATTGTAATTTGAGCAGGTGTCATTGGCAAAGAACTGAAGCTTATCACCCAGCAAAGTGGTAGCCTCATCAAATATTATCAGTGTATGATCTGTATGCATTTGAAGCTTGGCAAGGGCATGCCAATGTGTGCATGTGAAAAGTAGTTCTTGAACAGTCTCATCATGTGGACTTGGTAAAAGTCCATCAAAAACAGGAATTGCACACTAGGTATTGGAGGGGTCAATTGTCACACATACCATGATAAAACTTACCTGAAGGAGGTCCTCAAGATCACAAGCAGCCATTTTTTTCATCTCTGAAGAATTGGCAGAAAAATTGTGGACATCATCTCATCCATACCTGGGCACCTGATGATATCTGAAGCCATTCAAGCATTCAGATCCATGATCAGACAGTTCTAAGGGAAGGAATATACCTCTGATCCATCTCAATGACTAATGCTGGATCCAAGGCATGGAGGATGCAGACAAAGTGAATAAACAAATTCTTCCATACCCCCTGATCGAATTCATGCATCAAGTCAATGACAAGCATGGGGTACAGATTGAAATCTAAACAGGCCAGGCAGGTTGAGAAAGCATTCTAAAATACAATAAGCCAAATCACATAGCCTAATAGATTGCTCACAGATGTTGGAACCTAAGATTCACCCTTCAAAAGATCCTCTACAGCTTTGCAATTTACACTATATTTATTCTTATAAATCTCCCACTGCGCATCCTTGATGTCACGCCTTTGGTTGTGATTATCCAGGCGAGCATGGGATGCGCGTTGCGTCTTGTCAAGAGTTGTGCCAAACTGTGAAAGCTCGGCTTTGGGGACGAGGCAGCGCAGACATGGACACTTTCCACCTTTGTGAATTGATGCCATGAGGATCCTGTGCATATCAGATATGTAGGATATATATGGCAACACTGAGAATACACACTTTTCCAGATAATCAGCCAAGTATGTGAAGATTCTTGGATAAAGTCGTTGAGTAATTCCATCGTGACACTGAATCAAAATACTGTGTCCATACATGGACAAAAATTCATCATTGAGAAGAACTTCCCACTGTGCATGGAAAGTCTCTCACTGGCAGTGGGCTATTAGGTTTTTGTTGGGTCCTTTACCACCTGCATATGCAACAGCGAATTCTTTGAATGATTCTGGAGGCTGAAGGTCAGAATTCAACAAACTATCAGCTCATGGGGACAAATAATCTTACAGTCTTAAAGCATGCAATATGGTTGCATAAACGACAGGAAGGCCTCGCCCTCTGATACTTCAAATCATTGCCTATAACATGGCCAAAGCTTAGCGTTTCCAAATGATGTGAGATGAGTTTCATCTGACCAAAACATGAGGGCAACAATTGCTCTAGGAGCACTACAGTCAGGGGATGCTGGCGATTCCTGGAGCTTCTTGTGTTCAAATAAGAATGCTGCTGAACTATACAGTTCACCATGGATTCGGACCTCCTCAGTTGCTCCAGAAGGTTTCCACAGAAGCTCATAGGGCTCATAGTGGAACAGCTTATCATCATTCGAGACTCGGTCTCAAATGAGAGAGACAATTGATCTATAATACAGTTCGCCGGCCATGTAACTCCACGTGCCGGGGACAGAAATGTGGTAGTGGAATGGAACACTGATTGAGATAGCAGTGTGCTTCCATCTAGCCATTCGCAGTCATTCTGTTCATTGTCCTCTGTATTATGTGCCAGGATGGTGTTGATCTTAGTCCAATTTGTGGAACAAACATTGGAAGGCAAAAAGTTGGAATGGCCCACGATTTTGATGAGATTTCTGAAATTTTCCTGGGATTTCTGTGTTCCCTGGTTCCAGTACCAGTCTCCTAAGGAGAATGAATTTTGATTTGGATATGGGTAGTATGCCTGGTCACTTGGAGGAGAATCATTGAGACAACCAGCTGAGTGAGAGTGGTCCATGATTGCCTCGCAGAGATCTTCAAGTGTTACATGATCTTCAGGATCATGCGATGGGCACTCTGTTCCATAATATCTCCTGCAGAGCCCAAATATATTTCATGGTGTTCTAAAATGTCAAAGTATACCCTGACTGAGAGATGTAGACACACCTGCGGAAGAATGTGAAGCTGCCGAGGCCGGATCTTCATAAGGAATGGTGGCTAAATCACAAAGAAGAAAAAAAAACTTAACCCAAGGTGAGTTGTGGTCATTCACTACATACCTGAGAGGTGGCCATGAGGTACATGTCATGGTATTTCACTGAGGGACAAGCTTCACGCCTTTGACACCTGTGTGCTATAGGCAGGTCTAAGTCAAAGACTTTGGGCATATTGATCTCCTGCTGTCTCAAGTTTAGTTCCATAGTAAAAAGAAATATTATCGAAGGTTCCCTACTTGAGATTGTGGCACAATTGGAAGTGTTTTCAGCATCTCATTTGATGGCGGTTCCACTTGAGCAGAATTGGTGGGAAAACTCAGAGTCTGTGACAGATTGCCTGCCAGTGGTCCTCCTTGCTTAGTTCTGAATTGCTTAGTACACCCTCGCTTAGTGGATTATGAGCCTCACTTAATGAATCACTTAGCACTCTCGCTTAATGAATTGCTTAGCACTCTCGCTTAAAATTATTGAATCGCTTACCATTTTAATTTCTGGAAACAGCTAGAAGGTCGCATCACTTGGCATAATTTGCGTACGACACAAACACTGTCTGGAAGTATAAAGACTCTGGTCTGTATTATTAATGGCCATTGCCCAGTGGTACATACCTGTCATGGCCCAGGTGTAGCAATGTCAAGCTTGTCGATTCCAGGCACTCCCCAACGTGCCATGACACCAAGATCAGCATTGGAGCTGTAAGAAGCTGCTACAAGCTCATCCTGCCCAAAAGACACACGCACACATTCCCAAGCGCTTGACTCCTGAGCAAAAAGCAAGGTCAGACAAGTTGGATAATACAACTGGTGAACAATTTCACATTTGTGTTATGGACTGTTGTGATGAATTGTACAAAAGCCCCCGGAGAGAAAGTACAACTTCTTTGAGAAATCGCACTGTTAGAGGTTGTGCTTAGGGACACATTTGAACAAATCGCCCTGCTAGACAAGGAAGTTGAAGATTTAGCACAAAAAGCAAATGAATATCGATATTGGTGGATGACAGAGTATTGCTACTCTGAAAGCCTGGTACTAGCAGGTGCGGATATGGCTGGAGGCATATCACAAGCTAGAGACTGGGAGAGCTCCTCCCCTTACTCTTCCCATATGTCATTTGTTCCCTCTAAGAAACTTTTGATTCAAATGCCCCAGAAGGTTCCCTGGTGTCTTTCAGAGGGTCTTTGCCATGACAATCCAAGTCGTTTACTTGTTTGTAGTTGTTTCTGTGTATATTAAAGTTGACTAAAGGCAGAGGACAGGGTGAGAGTGAGGAAGGCGTCTGTGATGGCAGCATTCATAATGCGCTGGGATCTATTACCACCTAGGTAGCTGTAAGGATTTCGGGTGAATGCTCGGTTTGGTTCGGCCTTGTGCAGTGTTGAGTATTATTGCGGATTGGCCCATGGCACAATGCTGGTGTTCTAAGGTGCAACCAAGCTGAAGCTGGCAGTGTTGTGTATACGCGATGCACAGTTTGGTAGATGATGGGTCTGGCATTCATTGAAGAAGTTGACGAGTGTCATACACTGGTATCTTAAGCTAGGAACATATTGGTAGTCATACCAGAGCCTTTCAAGACGGCGAGAGTCAAGCTTTATAGACTATGAAAATTCCAATGTTGTGACTCAGAGGGAGGTGGACTTGGCAGCATTCGAAAATGCACTGTGATTCCAAAGTCATTAGCTGATTCTACTGTGGGAAGTCAGCAGGGTTCGGAGATTGAGGATTGAGGAGGGAGTCAATGTCTGATGGCAGGCATGTGGAGGAGGTTGGTACCAAAAATGGTGCTTCCAGGTAGATGTCTTTTCTACGTGTTGGGTTTGGGGAGATGGTTGGGAGGTTAGGGCAGGGTGAGTTGTGACTGGAGAGGTCAATGGTGTCTACAGATTGGTAGGATTCTGGAAGAAGAAGTTGTTGTTGTTGTTGTTGTTGTTTGATACATGTACAATTTCATTTAGCTCGTGAAGACCGATGTCCCTCATAGATGTAGAGTCCATACAAACTACCCAACCTAGAGAAGGAGTCATCAGTTCTGACCCCATAGCTGAGCGTGAAAAGACCATTCCACATACCTGTACCGAACGATGGACTGCGCGTACACTGAACCACTCCCGAAAGCCAGGATGTGTCGCATATGGTGTTGAGGTATAAACTGGGAGTACAGGTGATCAACCTTTGTTCGCAAGCACTGCACAGACCGAATAACAAAAGTATTAAGACAAAAGTGAAAAATTAACCATGTTCAAGCTCTCCATGGTTTGGTGTGCAATGTGACAAATACCATCCACCCAATATAGCGCTGTCATGAATAAAAGACCAAGAGAAGCAACAACGATTTTTGCTGACTTCCAAGCCTCAAAAGCCAACAATGTAAACCAAACAAGCAAGGAGAGGGATTATTGGGATCAGGAAGTTGAGCACAAGATGAGGATGAGGTTTTTGAGGTATTGAGTTTAAGTCAAAGGCAAGTGTATGAGGGAGTCTGCCACAGGGAGGAATGTTATTATCATCTCCTACAAGATGTGCAATATTTATACTACACAGTTAGGAGGTATATTGTAATGTACTCCTATAATATATAAAGGAGGGATGAAGTCATAGACTCCTGTAATAATTAACTATGTCATTTCCCCTATAGATATGCTGTCATGGCTTGGAAGTCTTACACTTCCTGCAGGGTGTGTCTTAGACATTCTATCCTAGGCTCTGTCTCTGATAGCCTATGATAGACATGGCTATATCTTGCCTATCCTATCATAGACATGCTGCAGGATGTTTAATCCTGTAGCATGTGTTAACTGTGGATTCCCCTATATGTCTCTGCATGTGTTAACCTCTGTTAAACATGTGTTAATATGACTTAGCATATTCTGGCAATATTCCCTAGGCATGTTAACTGCCTTGGCTTGCCTGTATACTCTTGTATACATAATCCCAACACACCCTAATCCATATCCACTCCTTTGATCCATGGACACAGCCATGCCACAAATGGAACAAGATGCACACCTCAAAATCTGCCCTGACTATGTGAGCATACACTACACCCCTTTGAGACCTTATTGTGAACACTGGGGCCACCAAAGAGGAAGGCATCACTCAGATGGTTGGTGCTTGGGAACAAGAAAATGAAGCAAGAAGAGAAGCCTGGAACTGACAACTTGAGGAGGACTGGAGACTTCTCCTCAAGAACAAGCAACTGATCCAGGAATGAGAAGAAGAAGAATGAGAAACAACTGGCTGGGAACAAGAGAAAAATAAACTCAAACTCAATGACTTCAATACCAACCGCTCAGTTGGCACTTTCATTGCCCCTCATCCCTCCACTTATGCCCTAAATAAGCTCAAGAACTTTGAATATGTTGAATTATTCTACTTCACCCACAAGGGATGCCTTGATTCACAATCTAACCAACATGCAGAAGCTGATGATGCATACAGTCTCACTTGAGTGGGAGAAGTTCTTTCCTTTAAACCCATCTCAGCCATTCATGTTACAATTGTTGTCTACTAGGCACCAGATCATTTTTCTTTCCCTTCCTACCAATCTCTTTCTCTTTCTCTTCCTTTGATATACCTGAAACACTTTGTCACTTCTCTTCCTTTTGATACACTTGAAATGCTTCCTTTTGTTTGTTTTACCATTGTTCTCTCCTTTGTATCAGACCCCTTGACATCGCAAACTGCTAGCACAGCTTTGTCTCATGTATATAAGTAGCAGTACAAAGGTCTAAGCTCTTTAGCTTGACCTAAGCAATCTACCACTTTAACTTGCTCAACTCAAACTTGAACTAGCTCAGAAAGCCTCTGAGACTAGTAGATTGAACAACTACTTGAAGGCCTCAAGTAGTAGATGACAAGCAACTTCTAGTTGACAAGTACAAGCCCTTGTCTTAACAGTTCATGGATCAAGAAACATTGTTCAGGACATTAACCTCACCTGGAACCAACTCACCTTCATGAAAACCAGCTACCTCCAACACTTGGGCAAGACAGGATGGCCCCAAGAGCATGCCTAAGCACTTGCCCACCTCTTTGCTTTTTATTTATTTATGTTCAACAATATTTGTTGGGATTATGTATACAAGAGTATACAGGCAAGCCAAGGCAGTTAACATGCCTAGGGAAATATGCTAAGTCATATTAACACATGCAGAGACATATAGGGGAATCCACAGTTAACACATGCTACAGGATTAATCATCCTGCAGCATGTCTATCATAGGATAGGCAAGATATAGCCATGTCTATGATAGCCTATCCAAGACAAAGCTATGGATAGAGTGTCTATGACACACCCTGCAGGAAGTCTAGGACTTACCAAGCCATGATATCATATGTCACTATTATTGACACTGTTATAGGGGATATGACATAGTTATTCCATTATTGAGTGGTACAGGGGTCTATTACAGAATACCTCCTTTATATATTAAAGGAGTGCATTACACTATACCTCCTAACTGTGTAGTATAAATATTGCACATCTTGTAGGAGATGAGAATAACATTCCTCCCTGTGACAGACTCCCTCACTCACTAGCCTTTGAGATTAAACTTCATCTTCTAACCTTGTCCTTAACCTTCCTGTCACTGTTCACCACTCCATTCCCAACAGGTTATGGGCCCTGACCCTGAACTAGACATGGATTATGAAGGGGACCAAGAGGACGACCATTTATCATTATTTGGGGAACCCCCAGCACAAGAAACCCCTAAACAATCAGGAAGAGTATATACTTCCAGAGCACAAGAAAAGCGCAGACAACGGATCAATACACCAGAGATTGATCCGGTTATAAGAATACCTATTTCCTTAATTCGGACCAAAGAATACTCAAATGTAAACAAGATCGCTGATCGCGATCATTTGACAGATGAAAACTGGCACGAATGGAAAGAGAGAATGTTGCATGTTTTTATTAATTGTGACATAACGGGATATGTTTTTGGTCAGACAAACCGACCGGATCCAAATATAGATCTGGAGAGTGCTTACAACTGGGACAAAAACGATACTTGGGCACAACAAGTCATTATCCACAACGTCACCTCCTCGCAAATAAATCACATCGGATCAAAACAAAGCGCAGAAGCTATGTATACCGCATTATCGGTCACTCATGAAAACAAGGCACATCAAACAGTTAATCAACTGCAGTGTTTATTATATGAGACAAAGGCTGATAATTCCGACGACCTCCTAAAGCATTTGGACGTCTTGAAGTCTTACCGAGACCGGATCAACAGGTTTCCAAATATAGAATTCCATATCTCAGATACCCGATTTAAATCGATCATTTCAGCATCCTTACCAAACTCTTGGCAAACATATGTCTAGCCCTACAACGGAAACGCAAATGATCCAAATGACTTAGATCCAAAGCGTCGCCTAACTTCGGACGCATTTATTGGATTATTAAGGGAAGAATATAAACTTCGGCAAAATAGGAATAACAGGAATAATAACTCCGGCAGAATTGTAAACCTGGCTAAAATCCAGACGACCGCCCAAAAGGAGAAAACCCTTGAAAACCGTCTTACCGATCGTAAAAAATCCCTGAAGCCATATTGTGATCATTGCAAGCGCCCTGGACATTGGTCCAGTAAATGCCGAAAATTCCAAGGCAATAAATGCCATAATTGTGGAAAAATCGGACATCAGGCAAAAAATTGTTGGGGGAAGAAAAAGGAGAAAGATAAGGAAAAAGGGAAAATAAAACCTGTGGAACAGTCCAATGCTGTGGAGGAATTTATTGCATTTTCAGCTCAAGAAGAACATTATAATTTTGATTCCTATGATGCTTGTAACAATGCCGTAATGGACGAGCGTTTGATCTATTACGACTGGTTGGCTGACTCAGCAACAACATCACATGTCACACATCAAAGAGAAGCCTTCAAAACATACACTCCAATGAAAAATAATTCCGTAACTGGGGTAGGTGGATTGGAAGCTAAAATTGCAGGCAAAGGAACTGTTGAAATAATTTCAACATGCAATAATCAAAATTTTAATATTCATCTGGAAGACGTCCTACATGTGCCTGGAACACGAAACAATTTAATTTCGTTGGGGCGATGGGATGCAGCCGGTGGAAAATATATTGGAGGACAAGGAAAACTAATCCTCACAACAAAAGACGGACAACAACTTGCAGAAGGAAAGAAAATTAATAACCATTTATACAAGATGAAAATGGTATTAAAAAATTCAAGCAAACCGTCTAAAACTCCTGCCGTTAATCAAACATTCGTTGGAAACGTAAAACCACTTAGTTGGGAAACTTGGCACCGACGATTTGGACATGTAGGATATTCTGGACTTCAACAATTATTGAGCCGAAATTTGGTGATCGGTTTCAATGTCGACGAAAATAGTCCTAAACCAGATTGCGAAGCTTGCATTAGTGCAAAGCAAAATAAGAAGCCTTTTCCAAAGTCGACAAAAAGAAACACGAAACCAGGAGAATTAACCCACATTGACTTGTGGGGAAAATACGCCATTAAATCTATTAATGGCAAATATTATTATCTCCTATTTGTGGATGATGCTAAAAGGTTTGTCACATGAATGCCTCAAAGAGAAAAGTGATGCAGCACAGGGGGTAATAAATTACCTTGCCCATTTGGAAACACAAGGCAAGAAGCCGAAGGGTATACAAATTGATTGTGGAAAAGAATTTGTTAACGAAAAACTGGAAAAATATTGCAAAGAAAGAGGTATAGAAGACTTACCGCACCATACTCACCATCACAGAATGGAGTTGCGGAAAGGATGAACAGAACCCTAGTCGAATTATCCCGAGCAATGCTGGCTGCTAACCAGCTTCCAGAATTTTTATGGGAATTTGCAGTCTTACACGCTGCCTATATCCGGAACCGATCATTTACCAAACATCTTCGGGAAACAACACCTTATGAAGGCTGGCACAATAAAAAACTGGACGTATCAAATTTACGTGAATTCGGAGCCCCAGTATGGGTATTATTACAAGGCCAGAAAGAAGAAAGAAAAATGCTACCTAAATCAAAGCGCCGTGCATATGTCGGCTATGACGACGGCGCGGGAGCAATAAAATATTACAATGCCGAAACAAGAAATGTTCTCACCTCTCGGAACTTCCGACTTATAGACGCTACAGATGAACCTGAGCCTCCCGAAGACACTGATGTTACACCCTCGACGGAGGGGGAGTCTGGTGGGGAAACACCGAATGTGCCGCCGACGGGTAACTCCGATCAATGGATCACGGAACCGGCAAGGCAGCCTCGGAAGCATAAACGGAATGAAAATGAGGGAAACATAGATATCACTAGACCACGGAAGACGCGTGCAAGTGATAATGAACCACGGAAAACTCGTGGAATTCATACCGACTACAAACATCTTTACCACCTTGCAGAAGAGGAAGATGACGAAACCTTTCTAAATATAGAAGAAGCCTATGAAATAATAGCCGGAGACGAAATAAACAGTCTCAAAGACGCAAAACAATCCCCGGAATGGACAGAATGGAAAGATTCAATGCAAATTGAATTAGACTTGCTCAAAGAAAAGGGTACTTGGGAACTTGTTGAAAAACCTCCAGATGCCGTTCCAATCTCAAATAAATGGGTATTTATTCGGAAACAAAATAAAGAAGGGGAAATTGTATGATACAGAGCGCGGCTAGTTGCAAAAGGGTATGCACAAAGACCCGGTTATGATTTCACGGAAACTTTTTCACCAGTTGTACGAATGGACACACTCTGGGCGATTTTAGCACTCGCATCAGAGAAAGGTCTAAAAATACAACAGATGGACATAAAGGGTGCATACCTCAATGGCATGCTACAAGAGACTATATACATGGAACAACCTGAAGGATGTAATGATGGAACAGGCCGAGTATGCAAGCTATTTAAACCGCTTTATGGATTAAAGCAGGCAGGTCAAGAGTGGAATAACGAATTTGATGGTAAACTTAAAATTCATGATTATGGACGATTAATGGCAGATCCTTGCGCATATATTCGACGGGATGAAGAAAATATAGGCATCATAACGGTATGGGTAGACGACACCCTGCTTTTTGCATCAGCAGATAAAATGATGAAGCATATGAAAAATGCGTTAACATCAGAATGGGACGTCACCGACCTTGGAGAGCCTCGCAAAATCGTGGGCATAGAAATTACGTGCGCCAATGATAGCATCAAAATATCTCAAGAAAAATATATCGAGAATGTCCTTCGTAAAGAAGGCATGATTGATGCAAACCCTGTTGGAATGCCAATGGACCCAAATATTAAATTAATTGAAAACCCAGATTATAATGAGCCGAATCGGAGCAATTCATATGCCAAATTACTGGGATGTCTACAATTCATTGCAAACTCCACGCGACCTGACATTAGCTTCGCTGTTAATAAATTGGCAGCATATACCGCAAACCCGGGCTTACAACACCACGGTGCAATAAAGCAGATACTACGGTACTTAGCAGGTACGAAAACTCTTGGAATTATTTACAGAAAAACCCAGGATGAGACTGAAAACAATAACCTTTTCCATGGATTTGCCGATGCATCATTTGCAAATTCTGAGGACCTCAAGTCCACCACAGGATATGTTTTCCTGACAGCAGGGGGAGCAATAACTTGGAAATCAAAGAAACAAACAATTATTGCACTATCCTCAACGGAAGCCGAATATGTGGCATTATCCGAAGCTGGACGCGAGGCCACTTGGCTAAAAAATTTGTATGGTGAACTCGGATACACCCAAGAAAATCCGACAATTATTCAAGGCGATAATGAAGGGTCAGTAATTTTAACCCATAACCCTCAATTTCACCAGAGGTCGAAACATATCGCTATACGGCATCACTGGGTCCGAGATTTAGTCACCAACAAAATTATTGATATTCAAAACTGTCGTGATCCGGAACAAACAGCGGACATATTAACAAAGGCTTTACCAAAGCCTAAGTTTTCACGGCATAGGGAAGAGATGGGAATTCAGTCAAAAATAACTCAGTAGCTTTCCTTGGTGAGATTGGTTTTTCCCAATGGGTTTTCCATCCACAGAGGTTTTGACGCACCTGAAAGAAAATTATTAACCACTCCAGGGGGAGTGATGACATTCACAGAACCATTCCACTCATTGTCCTACTGCCTAGGCTTGAGGGGGAGTGTTGGGATTATGTATACAAGAGTATACAGGCAAGCCAAGGCAGTTAACATGCCTAGGGAAATATGCTAAGTCATATTAACACATGCAGAGACATATAGGGGAATCCACAGTTAACACATGCTACAGGATTAATCATCCTGCAGCATGTCTATCATAGGATAGGCAAGATATAGCCATGTCTATGATAGCCTATCCAAGACAAAGCTATGGATAGAGTGTCTATGACACACCCTGCAGGAAGTCTAGGACTTACCAAGCCATATATTAAAGGAGTGCATTACACTATACCTCCTAACTGTGTAGTATAAATATTGCACATCATGTAGGAGATGAGAATAACATTCCTCCCTGTGGCAGACTCCCTCACTCACTAGCCTTTGAGATTAAACTTCATCCTCTAACCTTGTCCTTAACTCTTCCTGTCACTGTTCACCACTCCATTCCCAACAATATTTAACATGGTGCACTAATGCAGTCCATGGCTACCTACCACAAAGAGGTAACAGGTATATGACATAAGTTGTAGGGGAAACTACAGCCCCGATAATGGGCAGTGGTGTGTGAAGGCCTGCATGTCGCCTGTTTGGGCACCACGCATGGCCAGGCTACAGGCTGAGGGTGCTCAGGCACCTCCCCAAACCAGCACGCTGGCCCTCCCAGTAGAGCTTACTAACTTACACCCCCACCCCTTCCCCCACAGTCCCCTGCCAGCCCCTATTAGTCATGCATCCCAACCAGCACAGCAGCCTGGAATGAGGATTACATGCCTTCCCACAGGTCAACCAACCCACCAGTCATAAGACCTGATGGGGTCCGGAGCCCCTTGGTTGCCTGAGTACGGCCCCTCCCCGCTTAGCTGCCCCACAGATGGAATGGTACCCCCCAGCTGGGGGGCCCCCTAGCCCTGCCGGCAACGAACCCAAGGTTCAGTGTTACAGACAGAGAATGACATGGGCTTGGAAGCCAGAGTGTGCTTTCAGCATGCTGCTAGGTGCACCAGGCCACCAGATGGGGGTCATATACCCTGCACATGTCCCTCATCCTGGGCCCCACCCCTTGGGGGGGGCAAAGGCAAATGCTCGTGGGTTCGCCTCAAGGAGTTCAACAAGATCCATGATCCACCATGGACCCTGCTGGTGTTTTCCGCATGTGATGTGTGGGCACATGCAGAGGAGATGATCCCAGTCTTGGAAGGGCCAGGGTGGGCATGTGCAGTGAGTGTCCTCACTAGGAAAGAATCAGTTGCAGTAGCTCCCAATCAGGGCATGCACCATGATGCACCAACAGAGTCGGGCCATCAATCTGCAGTTGTGTGCAGTGTCTTTGGGCTAAGGCCTACATCCTGAGGTTGTGGGCATCGCAGGGGACTTGTGCTGGGCCTGAAGATCCAGGAAGCTCCGCCCTCTGTACTTGGGGTCTGCAAAGTGGACCAGCCAGTCTTTCACCACCACCTCTGTGAAGGACGTGAGTAGCAAATTTTGAGTGGCCCTGGGGGAGGTCCCCAGGGGCAGCCAGAGCGACGTCACAGCATCATGGGCCAGTTTGTGGATTGCCCACTCCGCCTTGGAGGGGACAAACCAGAAGTGTATGTTGTGGTCCTGGTCCAGCTCAAACCATGGATGCAGAAGGTGGCACACCTGCAGGGCATACTGTTGCCCCCCCATGGGGAAACTTGCCCACCTCTTCATTGCCTTGAAATCTAGTCCAAGCACTCCAACTGGTTGGTGTCTGTTGCTCAGCTGGTTGCAACCAGTCACAACCAGTCACAACCCAACCTGGTTGCAGGCAGTTGCAGTTGGTTGGACTGACTGCAACTGATGGGTTGGGTTACTTACTTAGATTTACCCTAAGTAATTTTACTACATAAACTTGATTTAAATACAACAATAATAAGAAAAGGCTCTAATATGGAGGGGCAAGGAACAGGAAATAAATGAGACCAGAGGGGGGGGGGCACATTCACACACTTGTGGCAGGGGACAGGAAATGAGGAGAGTGGGGGGGCACACACTCGCACTTGTGGCAGGAGGAGATGAGAGGGGGAGGCATTTGCACTTGTGGCAGGAGACAAGAGGGGGGGCATTAGACAAGAGGGGGGGGGGGCACAGACAAGAGAGGGGACCACAGATGAGAGGGGGGACAGGCAGACAAGAGGGGGGAACAGCAAACAAGAGGGATGGTGGTGGTTGGAAGACAATGACATGTGTCATATCATGTGGCAACAGAACATCTTTTGATCAAATGGCATCCATACATGACCAAACAAAGCCTGCCAAGCCTGGTCATGGTCTGAATTATCCCTGATGACAAGCCACTATTCTACCAATTCCTGACCCCTTCTCTTCATTTTTTCAGTATATAACACCTCTCTCTCTCTATATATATATATATAGTGTTAATAAATAGCCATTTCCGCTTTTAATGCTATATTTTAATAATATACCCATAATCACAACATAATCAGGTACTCTCCTTCAGTTTGAGGAAGAGATTTGTCTTCTTCTGGGGTTCTACATACACTACATAATAATGTATTTAGATCAACTCACCACAGCATTATACCAGTATCTCTATACTACATTGAGATATAGAAATTCTGTAGGCCTTGCCAGTGGGTGAGTGACTGCATCCCAACTAATTATACTGACTATCTGCCTCTCTTGGATGGACTTGTAAATCATTCCATTATGCAAACTTGACTCAATGTACCTTGGTATGCATGGACATATGGCCACTAGTAGGACCTACAAGCTGGCATGGAGTAACAGCCGGATTAGGTGAGTAGCTGAAGTTCTTATCTTCTAGGTTGAATTATTGACTACATGGATTCCTTGTAGGCCTTAAACAAGGGGTACAGGACTACTACAGATATCTAGAAAGAGGTTTTGGCAGCAGGTGAGGTGTGTGATACATGGTTAGCAAAGTTCACCTTTACTAATGGGGAATTCATATCCTGGTGAGCCAGAATCTTTTCCCCCTGACATAAACTTTATTATACTTTTATATTAGACCCATTAATTGGAGAAAGCAAATGTTTTGGTCCCACAGATCTCCCAGGGTAAGTTAACCTTCTCCTGAGTACATGTTCTCTTTTATGTCTTTTATAAAAATGGCAGGGCCTTTAGGGGGCCTATCGTTTTGTTTATTAGGGCTATTATACACCATTTTCATGTGCATTTTGTAAGGGGAAGGCATGGGTATACAGGTAAGTACAACCTCTCCCCCCTCCTCATACAGGTGCATTGACAATGAGCCCTTTTTTCCCAGGTCTTCCTATATCATTCCCTACCTATACATACATCTGTATATACATAGACATATATCTCTTTGGCCCTAGGTGATGTACAAACCCAGTAGAGGATACCCTGTCTCATGCTACTGTACTATTTCAATCAATTCAGCAGTCATGGGTCACAGCCCTCTTGAATTGGGTGAAATGTCACAGAGGTCACAGGCTGCACCACCCTGGTGCTGAAATCCCAGACTTATTGGTCACGCTTGTAAATTTCAGTGTTTATAGGAGAGAAATACAAAAAACCGGCTACAGATGCTTTCTAAGGCCTTGTGCTTGCTATTCATCTCTTGATACTACAGCTTTACATGCCCTCAAAGTTTAAAGTTTTTGAGACTGCCAAAAAAAAAACCTTGGTCACAGGTCACAGTGTGGTCCTGATGAAATGTTAGGTTTGGCAGGTAGGTCACAGGTCACACCACCTGCTGAATTGATTGAAATAGTACAGTACTCCCTTCACCTCTGTCTACTTCAGCACTTCCCCTCTTCCCTACCCTTGTAGACCTTCCTATGTCATGTATTGATCTAAATTCATCATTATGTGGCCCTGTTTATGTAGTAGAGCCCCTCAGTGAGAAGAGACCTCTCTTCCTCATACTGATTATGGGTTAAATATTATTAAAATATGGCATTAAAAGCGGAAATGGCCATTTATTGACACTATATACATATATACAGAAGTTTTATATACTGAAAAAATGAAGGGAAAGGGCAGTAATGGGTAGAATAGCATGCTTGTTGTCAGGGATGATGTCCAGGCTTAGTAGGCTCTGTTTGGTCATGTATTGATAATCCAGAATGCCAGTCATTGTTGGGTGATCAGTTAACAATCCATCAATCAAAAAAAGGGGTCCAGGTTCTGTTGCCATAGTGTCATCATTTTCTTCCATGTGAACATGTGCAAATGAATGCAAATGTGTCAACATGTCATCAATGACAGGTGCAAACATCTACCAATGGGCCAAAGGAATATAAACAGGACCCCATATTACCCCTACCTAGGCTAGATCCCAAAAAGTCGAAATTTCACATTTTCTGTCTGGACACTGTTGGCCAATTCTTGTCTGGATTTACACTGGGCTACCAAGTCATCCAGAATTTTTGTCCAGACATCAGATGTAGCTTTTCCCAAGCCCAAAATTTGTCCAGTGTGGCAGGGTCAATGGTCTGCTGGAGGTCTTGTTGACGAGGTCATCACATTGTGAAGAGTGGGGTAAGTGAGAGCAAAGGAAAAAGGGAAATGAAGGGACGGATGAGCCTTAAGCTTGTCAAATGAGACTCAGAGAGGGGGGGAAGTATGGGATCAAAAAGGATCAGATTCAATGCTGCATTCAAGAGGTGGCAGGTCACCTTTATACAAATAGGTGTAAGAAGCTACAAATGATCCCATTGCACACATTCTCTTGCGTTGATGGGGCCAAACAACAAGAAAGTAAGCAAAAAGGGAGGAGAAGAGACCATTTTGAGAAATTTTGATGAGTCCTGTAAGATGGCATAGTCTACTCCTCATCTTGGGGTGTCACAGACTGGGAATATCTCAGGGAGGGGTGGATCGTCGAGGCTCTCTATTTATGGAATGCGACTTGTCCCCCAGCAAGTGCAGAGAGTGCTTTGACATGACCTCTCGACCCTACCATCCAGCTGTTAGACCTGTCAATTCGGATGTTGACTAGCCACAGAAAAGGAAATTTGACCCAGGCCCAGATTGTCACTAAGATTGATAAGGTTTGTGCCTAGGAGAAGAAATGATGTCGATGTGTGTGATTGATGCATCATTTGGGTGTGGTGCTGTCTTTGAGGGAAGGGGAATCAACCTATAAACTAGAAAATAACTAAGTGGAATTAGCAACACACAATATTGATAAAAGTATAAAAAAAGAGACGGTATACAATAAACCTTGCATATCAGGGCTGACAGTGGGACTGGAATAAAATTTATGGGAAGGGTTAGTTGATGTGTAGGGCAACTGACCCTACCACACTGGACACCCAGATCTAGCCTCCTGGAGCGCCCAATTCATGATTCACACATGATACAGCAACATATAGAGGTGCTTAAGTACTATAGACCATATCAGTAATAAACTACTCTTCATCCTCACCTAAATGTGAAGTTTGTCCATGTTTAAAAAATGACCACATTGCATCCATGAATTTATTTTCCCCTGACAGCATTTCCATGAATTGTTCCACATCCTTTTGAGCAAGTTCTAGCCCAGTCAGTATAGTCTTTGGTATGGAGGAAAGCAGGCATAGGAAGGCATTTGATGCCAACAACACAAACTGTTTTGTCTGGAAGTTCACAGTGGTGTCAGGGTGATTGCAAAAGAGATGGCCATGCATGTGTCTTGCCTCCTGTTTTTGAGTAGATTGCAATGACTAAAGTATTGGGTGCCTACCCTGCAAATGTCATCTATACTAGGCCTGGCATGCATGATTTTAATGCTTGCTGCTTCAATTTTTTGTGGGTGAGATGGTTTGAACTTGCTAACCAGGGATCTTCAGGATGGAACAGTTCCAGGTTGGACTTGGTCTCCTTCCCCCCCATGAACAGAGACAACTCTTTTGACTTTGTAAATGGAGGTGGTATATCTTGCTGTGCCAAGGATGGGCATGATTACAACTTCTACTACATTTCTTGGCATGTCTGTTCATTACATACAATCCTGACACTAATTTTAGTATTCCCTAGGTTTTCTACTCAGGATTTGCTTATGTGATACCATTGGGGATTAGGGGTTGGCCATCTCCATGCGCATCAGACTGCATCAACTTTGGCCCATGTTGCTGACTCTGCTGACTCTAGGAACTATCAAGATAATCTACCAGAGTCAGAGGAAACACCTGGTCCACAAGGTGAATATGGTGACAGTGACATCTATGAGTCAGATAACCCAGAGTTGGGAATGGAAATACATGACCTGGAAGGATGGGAAGATGTGGACACCAAGGATGAAGATTTCACTGAAATGTAGTGGTAGATCCAAGTCACACTTATGAATGAATTTCTTTTCATGGAGGAATAACTGTGACAATATCTGCCCATGGTCAGAACAAAGGCCCTTCTCTGCAGAAGTGCTGTGATCATTCTCACTGTATATGGGGGTGGAAAACATTCAGTTCACTTTCCATTTCGAAATTTTGCAGCTCCTTTCTCCAATTTCAGTTTATTTCTTTCTCTAGCAACCATCCAACCACCATGCCTCTGCCAGTGCCATGTCTATGCCTTGAAGTCAGACAAGATGTGGGTACCTCAGGCCCTTCAAGTCGATCGTGTGGGGAGGAGGTTATGTTCATGTAGGTGTGAATCATATCAGAGTCAAAGCACTACTGACCTTATGATGGGAGGATGGGGCCACTATCTTGACACCTGTAGAAGCTCTCTCTTGCATCCATTGTTTTTTTACCTGGTATCAAAAAACGAAAGACATTTGATCTTGTTTGTGGCAGAGGATTGGACAACAAGGACCCCCCAAAAGTCTGTGATTCTGGTGGGCACACACCTGTAATCCGTTATACCCCCAAACCTCCTCTCATCCACTGACATGGTGCTGCACTTATGGTGCTGCACTTATGGTGCTGCACTTATGGTGCTGCACTTATGGTGCTGCACTTATGGTGCTGCACTTATGGTGCTGCACTTATGGTGCTGCACTTATGGTGCCACAAGAGCACCTCACTGTTTGACACACTACATGCACCAGAAATTCTTTGTGCTGCCTTGATAAGATTTCAGAACAAATTTGAAAGGGCTGGAGTGGACCATTCAGCATTCATGTAAGTATTTTTTTTGGGATCAAGAAGTTGAGCACAAGATGAGGATGAGGTTTTTGAGGTATTGAGTTTAAGTCAAAGGTAAGTGTATGAGGGAGTCTGCCACAGGGAGGAATGTTATTATCATCTCCTACAAGATGTGCAATATTTATACTACACAGTTAGGAGGTATATTGTAATGTACTCCTATAATATATAAAGGAGGGATGAAGTCATAGACTCCTGTAATAGTTAATGTTTCATTAACTATGTCATTTCCGAGATATAGATATGCTGTCATGGCTTGGAAGTCTTACACTTCCTGCAGGGTGTGTCTAAGACACTCTATCCTAGGCTCTGTCTCTGATAGCCTATGATAGACATGGCTATATCTTGCCTATCCTATCATAGACATGCTGCAGGATGTTTAATCCTGTAGCATGTGTTAACTGTGGATTCCCCTATATGTCTCTGCATGTGTTAACCTCTGTTAAACATGTGTTAATATGACTTAGCATATTCTGGCAATATTCCCTAGGCATGTTAACTGCCTTGGCTTGCCTGTATACTCTTGTATACATAATCCCAACAATTTTGGGATTTAACTATGAGGGGTACCTCTGTTTTACTGGTCATTTGAGAGGAGTGGAGGTTGATAAGAGGGTTTGAGAGGAGGTGTGGCTCTACTGCATTGCAATAAGTGGGACTCAGAATCCCAGGCACTAGGAGTGCAAGAAATCAGGGGCAACAAAGATATTGATTCAAATGAGGGAGTCGAGGACGAGGTTTTCTTCCTTGTATTATCAATTTCTTCTGGTGGGCTCCCTCAACTTTGAACATTTTGTGTTGCCTGATAATAATTGCTCATGATAGCGAGTCCTTTACACTCCCCCACCTATTCCAGCCGGAATCCGGTTGGAATACTGGATTCTGGTCAGGTTCCCCGGAGTCCAGTGGACTTTTTTTGTATGGTAATTCCACTGTAGCAATTAATTCCAGTAAATATATTATTGAATTTTATTATGGAATCCCCGGAATCTACCCAAACTCAATCAAAGCTGGAATAAGTGGAATACCTGGAGGCCTCACCCAGTCACATGCCTGCCTACTACCCGTGACCCACCTTGTGACCATCCATGACTGCCAGCACACGGGCTCTGAGTCATGACCACCTACCACGACCACCATCCCCCTCATCTGACAATGCCACCGCCACCACTGCCACTGCCCCCTCACCCTGCTCAAAGGTCGCCACTACCACCACCACCACCACCACTATTACTGCCACTGCCACTGCCACCACTGCCCCACTTCCACTGCCTATCGGTGCCACCACTGCCCCCCCTTCCATCACCTATCAGTGCCGCCAGTGCCCCCCCCCTTCCCTCACCCATCAACGATGATGCCGCCACCTCCAGTCCAACAGTATGGGGGCCCCACCCCCCCTAAGTATTTTATCACTATTTATATTTTACTAATATACTATTTGTTTTTTTCAGTTTTTTTGTGTGTATTCAACAAGCCCCCAACACACCACCCCCCTTTCCCACTCAGCTGGGAAGTGGGGGGCTTGAGGGGGATACTATGGCCCCCAGACCATGGCCGCCACATCACAAGCCACATCCCCTCCAATACCATGTCACCACCGAATGTAAATCCCCCTGACGACCAGGAGGAGGATGGGGCCGGACTGGGGGGGGGCACCATACCACTGGTGTGGAAGGGGAATCTGCCCAGCTGGGGTCTTCACTGTTGGGTCGTCACATTGCACTGGCAAAGGTAAGCCTGAAAGGGGAAAATGCATGACAAAAGTGTCAAACATGTTGTCAGTGGAGGATGGAAATGAAACAGGGAGTTCTCGAAAGGATCGAGAACTCAAGAGCCTAGGCGTCAACATGGGATGCGTCTGTAAACAATGCATCGTGATCGAGCCGATCAATGATTGAGCTGCATGGGAAATGGGGAAAGACAGTCAACAGAAGGAGAGATCAAGGCTGATGGTGCTCAATATGAGAATACGCGCATTGGCATGAATCAGGAGTCAGAGGATACGTTGATCCAAATGGAGACAACGTAAGAAATGGGCCGTATTGCCCCGTAACTGTAGAAACTAAGAAACTTAATGTAAAAACTACACCGTTGTGTGTAGTAGTCTTGAGGGGAAGCAGGCCATCATGTGGAGTCCTTACAGAGAAAGAGAAAGTGGGGGGAAAGAATCATGCTCCATTCGAGAGGTGGGAGGACACCTTATATACATGCAAAGGTTTGGGGATCAACTAACATGTGATTGCGCACGTACTCTTATGCCAATCGGACCAAGGGGTATGAAAAATAAAGTAATGAAGGAGTGGAAATGTACAAATGGGGAAGTAAAGATAAAAATAGAATAATCAATAAAAATAGGGGCTGGGAGGTTGTCGGTCCAGTGTCATCGAGTCCTCGTCTTGGGGCCTCAGCATGTGGGGATGACTCAGGGAGCAGCCTACCTTTGGGGTGCTCTATTGACGAAATGTGACTCAGACCCAGAACAAGTGCAGAGCACTCCCAAAAATAAACTCTCGACCCTACCTTCCACATGATCAGTCCGTCGATTCAGATTTTGACTTGCTGTGGGAAGGGGAATGAGCTGAAGTGTCAATTCTTGAAGAAAAGTCCAAAGAATGAATAAAAATATATGAAAAACAGAAAATAAAATGAAAACCAAAAACCAGTCCTTCAAGATGAGAGTGGAAAACTTGAAGAAAGCCTTGAGAGAGTGTGGAAAGTGACAGGTTCTTGAGATTGGCACATGGAGTGAATCCCTGGATCTTCAGGACTGTCTCGCAATCTACCTGAGGCTAAGATTCATAGAGGAGGTTTGTTAGAAATGCAAATAAACAATAAATGAAAAAAAGAAAGGAATTATACAAATACTCAAGATTCCCTGGCCATGTCAAGGGTCCCATGGGAAATGCCTTGGAAGTGGGAAGTCGATGGGTGTGTCGTCTTCCCCTTCCACACTGGGGATGCACTAGACGACGGAGGGGGGATGCTAGCAGACCAGGGACATGCCAGATGACGGGGGTCATGCCAGACAACCTAGAGGATGCGCCAGGATGCAGGGGACACAACGGGCTGCCATACAACATGACCAGATGAGGGGAGAGATGCCTGGGGGGGAGGGGGAGGAGAGGACCAGGGACGTGCGGACACGCCAGGAGGTGGGGGACACCACAGGCGGCCTGCCCTATGACTAGCACCACCCAGCCCAGCCCTATGAGCTACTGCTCGTGGGGTGGACTGCGGGTGGAACAGTGGGGCCTGGGGGGGGAGGGGAGGGGAGGGGAGGGGAGGGGAGGGGAGGGGAGGGGAGGGGAGGGGAGGGGAGGGGAGGGGAGGGGAGGGGAGGGGAGGGGAGGGGAGGGGAGGGGAGGGGAGGGGAGGGGAGGGGAGGGGAGGGGAGGGGAGGGGAGGGGAGGGGAGGGGGGGATGGGTGACCACACCACAGTGTGACACAGCACCCCCAACCACTGCTGCGAGCCACTGCTCACAGGGTGGAGATGGGGTGTGATGGGCTGGGGGTGACAAGACACGGGGAAGACAGGGAAGGAGGGGCAACAGCGGCGCCAACAGCAGCACCCATGACCACTACCACAAGCCATCGCTCGTGGGGTGGAAAGGGGTGCTACGTTAGTGGCACCAGCAGGGCAACATGCAGGGAGGGGAGGGGCCATGGCGGCTAACACCATGACACACCTACTCCCCCGCCCCATTGTATACATTAATTTTATATGTAATATATTTTATTTAGAAACATTTTGTAAATAAAAAATGCAGTCAATGCGCCATGTTGCAATGCCAGAGACCATGACCACTCCCCCCCTTGCAAGTAGTGATTTTATATGTAATATATTTTATTTAAAAACATTGTGTAACCAGGTAATAAAGTAACAATAATATCACTTCCTAGACATGGTCTTATGGCTTACCTGATATGTTGCTGCTGAATTTGTTGATTGAGACCTGGAGGTTGAGAGTTCAATCCTGGATGAGAAAATATTATTTTGAGTTTGACTTGCTAAAAAGTTCTTGAATCAGTCAGAATAACTGGAATCCACCCGTAATTCACCCAGACTTTCCGGAGTCCAGGGAGTCTGACAGGAATAGGTGGGGGACTGTAAAAAACTGATGATTGCTGTAAACTGTGGTTAACTGCCTATTGGTTACTCTTCAAAGTGATTTCATCGCACATACATCATTAATATTCCAACTTCCAAGTAAAACTAGAGCTAAGACTGTGCTGCACTGGCAAATTCACCTTGTTGTTTTAAAGAGGAGTTTCTAACAATGAAGTGTGCTTCATTGTCTCAATTGACTGCAATAATGGTAAATAACTGGTAACTAACAATTCTTTTTTTTTGCGCCTCAGACTTGTTGACAAAGACCAGAGAACCTTGTTTAATTGACAGATGAATACAGTGAATGTAATAACATGACATTGCCTTTTGTGGCTACCAGTGTGCCCAGTGAACAGGCTTCCCTCCATTGCTCCCATTGTAGCATTCCACACATGAATTGTGCAACCATCCAAGCCAGAGACAATCTGTTGGGAATGGAGTGGTGAACAGTGACAGGAAGAGTTAAAGGACAAGGTTAAGGGATGAAGTTAATCTCAAAGGCTTGTGAGTGAGGGAGTCTGCAACAGGGAGGAATGTTATTATCATCTCCTACATGATGTGCAATATTTATACTACACAGTTAGGAGGTATAGTGTAATGCGCTCCTTTAATATATAAAGGAGGTATTCTGTAATAGACCCCTGTACCAGTTAATAATGGAATAACTATGTCATATCCCCTATATAATTCTCCAGATAGACTTGTCTATCATTGTATATTATAGGGGGTTCCCTGGATAGCATAGGAGACAGTCTTGGCAGTCTTTGTAGTCTTGGCCAGTCTATTGAGGGTAGCAGCTTGGGAATTAATATTATTTCCTGTGGCTGTGTTGGATTCTACCAGTGGCAGATCCTAACCCTAACCTTAAGCTTAGAACTTGTATTCCATCTCCCTAGGCTTGTTAACTGCCTTGGCTTGCCTGTATACTCTTGTATACATAATCCCAACACAATCTGCTGCCCATCATGTGAGAATGCAACAGAATTGACCCAATCAGTGTGGTCTTCCCAAGAAATTCTCCTCCATGTGCCCTAACAGATGCTCACAGCTCAGATCAAGCACTGGGCCAAAGATGTGGTTGATGCCAAGACCCTTGGCCTCTGATGCCACTATGCCAGATGTCTTGGAGATCAGAGCTGTGTTAAATGAATTAGTGAGGGGAATATTGTGCTATTGTTCAGGAAACCATGAAGACCTAGTGGAATGGATAATTACTCTGCCTGTGTGTGAGTTGTACATGCGAGGAGGCAGACCTTCTGACTGAATGAGGGCAGCTGTTCCAAGCATTGTGTTCTCCATCAGGTATCTCTGTCCTTAGTATTTGAAGGTCCAGTCTGGTCTCGGTCTTTTACCCTCAAGGGCTCAGACCAAGACCGAGACCGGTCCTCACATAGCCATCTACATGCTTCACCAGTCTTAGACAGTCTTTTCCGGTTACAAGACCAGTCTGAACCTGTTTCAGTCTAGACCAGTCTTTCACCTTACATTAATGTACATTACTAATACTAATTAATCTACGAAATACATAACATAAAGTCAGTGTTGGCAGTATTGTTGGGGGAGGTGACGCCATGTCGTCACCGGCGTGGGGTGGGTAAGCAGTGACAGCGTGGGGTGGGTAAGCAGTGATGGTGTTGGACAGGACGCTGAGTCGCCATTTGTCATCGTAGATGTAGGTGGCATTGGCGTGGGGTGGGTTAGTGGTGACGGCGTTGGATAGGATGCTGCATTGTCATTCGTCGTCGTAGGCGTAGGTGGCATGGGCGTGGGGTGAGTAAGCGGTGACGGCGTCGGACAGGACGCCGCGTCGCCATTCGTCGTCGTAGATGTAGGCGGCATCGGCGTTGGGTGGGTTAGCAGTGACAGCGTCAGACAGCGGCTGGGTTAGTTATTCAGAGGGGGCGGCCATGTCGTGGGTTGGTGGTAGTGCACCCATGCATTCACCCCACAAGCAGTTGCTCGTGGCAGTGGGTGGGTGCTGCAGGCTGTGTTTTGGCTGTTCAGAACAAGTAAAATCCTAATAATTGAATCACAAGTAAGTGGATTTGAAAAAACAATATAAAAAACTTACAAGGGGCCCAAATGACACTGGACGTCGTTTGGGCCACGGGGGCATGGTGGTGGTGGTGTGAGGGAATCATTGTCGTGTCTTGATGCGGGTTGTTGGCAGTGTTGTTCAGTGTTTGTGTTGGATCAAAAAGAAAAGAAAAAAGATGGTGTCTGTCAAAAATCACCATAGCAACACTTAGCCCTATCAAACAAATAGGTGCAAACTCACTGAGGGTATATAAACCCTCAATATTTCGCTCTTTTGATTCCCCAGGCTTGTCCCATTAATGTAAAATGTAGTTAACTTAGAATATATAAAATATTAGTATGTAGTATGCTTAACCAGTCTTAACCGGTTAAGATCGGTCTTGGGCGGTCTTGACTTTAATAAAATCTTGATGGACCGAAGACCGGACCGCGGTTGTGGTCTTGATTGGTCTTAATATTTTTCAGTCTTGATTGGTTAAGGTCTGGTCCAGTCTCGGTCTTTTTCCAGTCTTGTAACTCGACCTTCAAACACTATCTGTCCTACATAAACTTCAAAGACGAACTTGTTGTAAGGTACTGGATATCCACACCAAATGCTTTCACCTTTCAGATGTATCATCTCTTCCTGGAAGATATGGGTGAGAGAGAGATCATGATAGATGCCCTCAATGAAACAAATACACACAAGGCCAGTTTGGTTAAACATTAACGTGTCATCCAGTGGATCATTCAATGACATCCAACTAGTTATATCACCTTGAATTCCATATGATAGACATAAGTGTTAGTGGACAAACAATGAAATATGCAAATGGCCCCCTTACAAGTGTGCAATCTTTTTGGTGAGTGACATACATGGCAGCATTGAAGTTGTTCACATGATGCTCAATTGGCGCCTCAGGGTCTTTGTGCAGGAAGGATCCATCAATCGCGTGATGCCAGACTGAAATGCAAGCCATCCCAAACCCCATAGGTATCTTCCCCAAATGACTGGAGGGAGAGGAGACAGGAAATGAGCAGTGGCAGCAAGAATGACTCACAATGAGTCATCTGATGAGTGTCAGGATGTCACCTATACCTAATGGCAAGACAATGGCTCCCTCAAGACAAACTACAACAAACAAGAAATAGTCTAGTAGTCACAAACTGTCACACCAGTAATAGGTGGATAACCTGAGAGAACACGACTGGTGTCTCTAGGCGGTTTATTCAGATATATATACTTCTTTACACAAGGTAACCATGCATGATCCATGCTTAGACCATGAGTCGTCAGCGGGTGTAGCACCATGCCTACAGCGTGAGGTGCACAGCTACATGTGCCTACCATGAGTCTAATTGGGCTGTGTATCAGCCATATGTGTACCGTGTGTTGCACCTACCCTTAGCCATGCGCTCAATCGTAGGGACCTTGTGCCTACTTCATGTACATCAAAGTGTCATCATCACCAAATATAGTATTAAATGTCTTGGGAAAATCATACTCCTGACAATGAGTTAGTAAGTATCTGGGGTAGAAGAGAGTGTTAGTAATTAATCTGTTGTCCTCACCATAAGCTGACTTGGAAACTCAGTTCAAGACCAACACGGTGGCGGCTTTGAGACTGAACAAATGAATGACCAACCGAACAAATGAATGAACAAATGAACGCACAAACACCACCGCTGCTGCCGACGGTGATGACACAGCCCCAATTCCAGCACCCGCCCCCAGCCCTGTGAGCCACTGCTCATGGGGTGGATAGTGGGTGCTAGTGGCAGATGGCAGACAATAGGGGAACAGATGGTGAGGCAAACAGGGAGAATGGGCAGCAGGGGATGCGCCAATGGCTGCCACCACCACAGCACCCCATACCACCATCACAAGCCACTGCTCGAGCGCATTTTCTTTCATATATATATCTGTGTTATTTAGACTCTCTTTCAATTAATATAAATACCACTGTCAGGGCTGCAGGACCCCCAGCACAACAGAGCACCCCCCCACCAGGGAGGCATTTTAAAAAAATATGTATATATATAATTTTGTATTACATCAATTGACTCTATTTAAATAGAATTATGTGACTTCAATGAAAAATTATCATGCCTCATAGTTCTGCCAGTCAAAGCATCAGCATATGATACCTTGTCACCTTTATTTCAGCATCTTGTAAGGCCTTGCCAAGTCTTATCTACTGATTGCAGAGTGCTAATTGTTGATCAGATCTGTCTAGTCATACCAGACCCCTGCCAATTTCCAGATGCCATCCAACTTAGTGAGGCCTTCTAACCAGACAGCATTTCAGCAGTGCAATAAACAAGTTTTGATGGTTTTAAGGCCATACCTCATGCTTTAGTCAGCCAAATTTAAAACTAAATGCAGTTCATGAATCCCCTATATTCATAGAATGATTTCCAAGTAAAAATTACAAGCTATTATTTTCATATATTTTCCTATTTGTAAGCTGAGTGAGGTCTTTACACTCCCCCACCTTTCCTATAGGACTCCGCTCAGACTACTCGGACTCCACTCAGACTCCGATCAGACTGGCTCGGACTGGTCCACCAGCCAACTCCCTGCCAATGTTCAGTCCCAGTCCCAGTCCAATCTGAGTGGAGTCCGAGCCAGTCCTCAGAATTCCTACAGTTGCGGACAGTCAAAGACGACAATTTTAATATCTCAGGATCACAAATTTTCTGGGTAAAACTGACTTCAGAATTGGATTCAGCGCCCCAAAATATGTCAAAAAACGCTCTCCCCATAATTTTCCCACGACTTTTTAGGGTGGCCAAATTTTTTGGTCAAATTTTCGCAACAATTCTGCCTATCTAAGGGTTCAAAACGGCATCAATCGACATCATCGCACGGTTGGACACTTGTCGGTGTTGCCGTTGCTTCTGAACAGCCCATGCCGCAGCTGCTCCAGTGAGTCCCTTACGATAGGCACTCATGAATCGCCAGGAACAGTTGATAAATCGCCATATGACATCCATTGGGCAGGCGTTGAGGTATTTCATGGCAGCCTCCTTTGCCTCCGCAAAAGTCTGCTTTGGCACCTCACAATAGTGGTATTTTACCCATCCCCAGTACTTAAAAATAACATGTATCGGTAACTTGAGCACGAAATCCAGAGAAAGAACATCACAGTACATACCATTTCAATTGGATTCAGTTCGCAATGGAACTTGGGTAAGAATATACACTCATGTCCTGCCTTCTTGATCAGACTTTTGAGCATCAATTCTTGGTTGAGGAAATCATCTTGTTTGCTCAGGAGTCGCATCATACAGCAATCGGTGTTTTCGAATGGGCAGACAGGTGCACACTTGGCTCGCATTTTGCTGACATCGAAACCTCGTTCCGTAAGAACACGGGCCAACCCTTTCGGTGTCCCATCCGGAAGCGTCATCTTCTGGACCTTGCCTCGTTGCTGAGGAAATGGATTACTTTCAGGGATTATGGTGTCGTGCTGTTTCCGTTGCTTTCCTCCATCGGACTTGTTCATTTCAGATGCTTTGAGGGCGTCGGGTCCCAGGGATGCGTGCTTAACTTGTATCAACAGCTGCTCGTTATCCCACCACGGATCACCATTAGAACCAGGATAGATGATCTTTCGAGCTTCATCAATGATGTTGCCTTGCTGATTGTGAAGTACGAGGCGACCCGTGAGTGGAGTGATGAATTCTGAGACATGGACGACTCTTCTTCTGTAAAATTGTCTGCCCCGGTGCAAGCCATGCTTTTGCTTTGTAGTCGTTCACTGTTAGACAGCTTTCATCATGAAATAAAGGAACAATTTCCTTTTCACCATCCTTCAACGTGGGTCGGACCCTGGTTAACTCGGGGCCCTCAAACTTTGTCATCCGATCTTCGAAACACGACATGGCTGGAAGGAAGACTTCATTGCAATACTTCACGACATCTTCTCTTTCGTGCCCATCCATGTAAACACCCTTCTTCAGTGTCGTCAACCACCAGCCAAGTTTCAGAAGCCATCGCCGCGCTGTTTGCTTGCAAATCGGACGTTTCAAATGAACAGAAAGGCCAGGAAGGATTTCGGCATTCAAAGCGTGCTGGAATCGACAAGGGGTGACTTCACCAGCTTTCTGTGCGATGAGCCATCCTCGCGCCACTGCCTTGATCCGCTCATCAAATAACAAGCTGCATGCCATCCTCTCGCCTCCGCGCTTTTCTCTTGGCAGCTGCTCGAAGATCTGATAATGACGGGCCAGAGCCCTAACCCGTCGTGCATAGTGCTTTCCCTCTCCCTCATGCCATTGCCGAGCAATTTCCTTGCTTGCTTTCATCCTCCCATATCCCTTCAACCGCAGTGTCGCAAAATTGCGAATGATGAGAAGCTGATTGACATTTGACAGGGGCAAGTGTTTCGAGTTTTTCTTCAGGTCTTGCTTGATTTGTTCCCGCAACTTATTCCAGTCTTGGATCTCGACACCACCATGAATGCATTCATCCACATCCTCCTCCCAGCCATCCATGGCCTCCTCCAAGTCCGAGTCAACGGTTTCTGCTGCATGCCCAGGCACATCCTGTGGGATCTCGACTTCGATGCTCTCTTGACGGATGGCGGGTGGGATCTTGACTTCAACACTCTCTTGACGGATAGCGGGTGGGATCTCTGCCTCGACACTTTCTTGGCGCACTGTCACTGGTGGATTCTCGTCATTTGCAGACAGATCCACAGGCACATCAGCAGGTTCACCCTTCGCATCGTGCTTGTGCCTTTTCCGACGACTGATGGAGAAAGCAAACACATCAAGGCTTGTTTGACCATGGTTGGCCTCGCGATAGCGGCGTTGAGTGCGTGAAGATTTGCTCATGACATCGGGACCCTTTACATACTCTTTTGGTCGACCTGCCGGATCTCTTGTGAGTCTCATTGGCAAGCAGAGAGCCCACGAAACTCACCAATCTTCATTTGCTTTTTCTTATGCAGACCTGGAGGAAACCAATCCTCATCTGAGGGGTCATCTCCCTCACTGACAGCCAACAAGCACATGTTGTCACGCAACTCTTCATCCTCCCACTCCTCCGACTCAGGTTCTTCATCAAGATCAAGGTCAGATTTGCATCCAACATCATTGTCACCAATGACAACTCTCGTGCTGTCGAAATAGACTCCAAGATCTCCTTCAGACGACTCATCCGGGCTGGATTCTTGGGGAGGAAGTTGATTTGGACCCTCAGCTGCAGTTTCTGGGGGCTGTGCCATTGTTGTACTTGGCCCATTCGTGTTCTTTCGAAGGCCCACTGTGTTTCGAACGCGTTTCTGAGGTCGTCCCCGGGCCATAGTGGAAGAGAAGGCTGTGATGCACCCGATTTTCCTCAATTTTTTGTGCCCCAAATGTTGAACCGACCTTCAATTTTCCAACGCGATCGTGTTCGACTCAACGAGATCTCTCGATTGCACATTTTCCCCAAATTTTCCGGATTTTTTTGGGGGGTTGGCCTAATTTTTGGGGTGTCAAACTCAAATTTAGAGAAACAAGGAAATCGGCTCGTAGAATACTGTTCATTAGTGTCTATTCTACCTAGGGATCTGCACGGGTAACCCGTGGGTACTTTTGAGCATACCCGTACCCGTACCCGCGTCTACCCATACCCGTCAACCCGCGGGTCACGAGGCGCGGGTCACGGCGGGTACGGGTTTCGTCAGGGGTTGTAGCAACAAAAATGCATTTATTTAATTATATATTTAACTACAATTATCAAACCACCCTACGAGCAGGTGCTCGTAGGCATGGGGTCGCCAGTGGGCCCAACAAAACAAAGAGGAAAAGAAAAAAAGAAAAAAAAGGAAAAGAAAAATAGAAAAAAAGAACGTCCGCTCGTCGCTGCATCACCCCACCCGCGCTCCACGCCACGAGCAGTGGCTCGTGAGGCTGGGCCGGGTGGTGTCAGTGGGGCTCCTGGGCCCGCCCGCCATGTCCCCTCGGCTATCGGGACCTGCCTTCGCGTCCCCCCTGGGCTCCTGGTGCGCCCTGGTGCCCATTGGGGCCTCCCGTCGCATCCAAGGGGTGTCCCCAGGGCTCTGGGGGGCTCCCATCGTGTCCCCCTGGCTGGTGACGTGGCCTGGCACGTCCCCGTCGCGTTCCATCATTGCCCTTCACCCTGCTGTCGTCTGGGGCGGGTGCCGCGTGGCAGGTCGGATGGGAGTCCCCCGGTCGAAAACCAAGCCCCCCACCCACCCCGCGAGCAGGGGCTCGCAGGGCTGCATGAGGGGCTGTTTGGGGCTGCTAGAGGGAGAGGGGAAGGAGGGGGGAGCGCGGGGGGGGGGGGGGGGGGGGCGTCAGTGATGTGGCAACAGGAGGGACGCGATTCGTGGCGCACCTCGCGGGTACCCCGCTCCTCGGGCCTCCCGGCACCTCCCTGGGGCCGTCCAATTCCCCTTCGGGGCCCTCACATCCCATTTGAGTGGGGAGGAGGGGCGGCACACCTGGCGTTCGTTGTTACAAATAGAAAAGCTGAAATTTCTTTTTTTGTTAGCTAAAAAAGAATTGACAAGGTAAAAAAAACTTACCACTTACCATAGGGCCACAGGCCCCATGGAGATGGAGAGGGAGGGAGGGAGGGAGGGAGGCGTTGTCGTCGTGGGTGGTGGTGGTCAATGGTGAGCTGGCAGTCACGACGCGTGGTGACGCGTGGTGACTGATGGTGACGCGAGTGTGAAAAAAAATAGTTTATTAGTTTAAAAGCATAGAAATGAAATGAAAATACTTAATATTGGGGCCCAGTGGCCCCATAATGATGGAGTGGACGAGGGAGGAGGGGAAAGGGAGGACGAATGAGGGAGGCAGGCGGTTGTGCAAGCGGCTGTGTAGTAAAAAAAACATAGGTAAATAACGCGTGAACAATCAACGAAAACGCGATTACTTTGTCCACACAAGGCCAAATGGCCCGTGCGCATCGCAGGGTTATATAAACCCTCACGTTTCAACCATCCACGCTGGGTTCGCCCCTCTTATTTAATTTTTAATATCTAGTTAAAATAAATTTACATAGATAGTAGTTAAAAATAATAATATATTGAGTCCTCGCCCCCTCTTGGTGACGGGTAAGGGCACGGGTCCAAGGGTACGCCAAGTGTGACCCGTACCCGTACCCTTGAGTACCCGTACCCGTAACCCGTGCGGGTACGCCAAACCCGTGCGGATCCCTAATTCTACCTTTTCCGACGGTTTTCAGACCCTCAGAGTGTTTGTGTCTGTGCCCAAAAATCAGTCATTAAAATTGTTGTCTTTGACTGTCCGCAACTGTAGGAGAGTCCAAGTGGAATGCACTGGGAGTGCGCAGACTGAAAAAAAATTGTTATCAGCAGGTATTGAACCCCAGGCCTTAAATAAGTACATTATATAATCTATAGACATCATAACCACTAGACAACAGTAGCTTAGATTGTCTGGTGTATATTTGCTCTACATACTATTCCCGCGGCTGTGTATGACAAAGCGCATAGCCGCGTCACTGCCAGCTCATCACCACTCCCTCCCACCACCACTACCACTATGACGGCCTCCCTCCCTGCCCCCTCCCTCCCTCCTCCCCCCCTCTAGCGCTCCATGGGGGCCCTTGGCCCCTATGATAAGTATTTTAAAATCTATTCCATCCTCATTTTAAGCTCAAAAGGTTTTTTGTTTACAGTTTTTCTTTTTGTATCTGTATGCAACGACGCGCCGACCCTCCTCCCCACTTAGCTGGGAGGTGGGGGGCCTCATGGGATGAAGGAAGTGGCCAGGGATCTGCCAGGGAAGGACGAGGGAACGACCCGCAGCCGCCACGTCACCAACGCCGCCACGCGCCGCCGAACGACGCGCGTCACCACCAGCGCCGCCTCTCCTCTCCCGCCCTGTCCTTAGCCCAGCCCTGCACGTCACCCCCAGCGCCGCCTCCCTTCTGACCGAGCACCCGCCGCCGCCACCACGTCACCAACGCCCACCGACCAAGCACCCACCGCCGCCACCATGTCACGCCCACCGACCTACTGACCCAGCACCCTCCCCCAGCCCGGGATAACCCCCAACCGACACACGACCTGACCCCAGGCCCACAAGGACAAGGGGACGTCCCCCAGAGCGAGGGGGCGGGGGACGCGCTAGGAGGGAGGGGACGCGCCAGACGCGACACCCAGCGCGACCAGGAGGGAGTGGACGCGCCAGGGGACGGGGGGACGCGCTAGGAGGGAGGGGGGACGCGTCGGGTGACAGGGAGACGCACCAGGAGGAGGGGGACACCCCGGGAGGGCGGGGGACGCGGGGGACTCACCAGGAGGGGGGGGATGCGGGGGACTCACCAGGAGGGAGGGGGACGCGGGGGGTGCACCAGGAGGGGGGGAGACGCGCCAGGGGACAGGGAGACGCGCCGGGGGGGGACGCACCACGAGGAGGGAGACGCGCCAGGGGACAGGGAGATGCGCCGGCGGGGGACGCACTACGAGGGGGGGACGCACCAGGAGGGGGGGAACGGCCGGGGTACAGGGAGACTCGCCAAACGCGACCGAGCACGACAGAGCACCCCCCACCACGGCTGCGAGCGACTGCTCGCAGGGCGGAGGCGGGGTGCAATAGGCGAGGGCGACGGATGGGCACGGGGAAGCGGGGCAACGACGGCGGCGCGACGCGTCCCCCTTCCCCCCCTCCCTTTCATTTCTTTCGTATATATATATGTAATTTAGCCTCTATTTTAATTAATATAAATACCCCCAGTACGACAGGACCCCCCACCAGGGGTGCATTTAAAAAAAATATGTATATATATAATTTTGTATTACATCAATTGACTCTATTTAAATAGAATTATCCTGATTAGTGTGACTTGAATGAAAAATACAAATAAAAATTCACTATTCTATAAAATTCAAGTATAGTCCGATTGGACTATGTAGTGTAAATGTGAATTTTGTAAAGTGCATATTGTATCCTTAATATGGTAAAAATGTATCAGGCACTTAGCTCAGTTGGCTAGAGCACCTCAAAAACCGTTTATCTAAGTTGGATATAAAACACTGAGGGTTCACTCCTTGGAGATACAAGCCTTTTACATTTTCAGACATGAGTTTGAATCCCAAGTTCTCAGTCCGAGTGGAGTCTGAGTCAGTCTGAGTCAGTCTGAGTGGAGTCCAAGCCAGTCCGAGCCTACTAATCCACTCGGACTACTCAGACTCCACTCGGACTGACTCGGACTGACTTGGACTCTGAGCAGTCCAATCAGAGTCCAATAGGACAGGTGGGGGAGTGTAAAGTCTTGAGCTGAGTACATGTCATAAATTAATTCAGAGGCCTGGGAATGAGCCATAGGATGTACTTTAATGTCCTGATATAAGTAACTAAGCATTAAGGCAGTGTGGAAGGGTCGTGGCCCAAAATAGCTGTAAAAATTAAGTGAAGTTGCATGGCAACCATAATTATATACATGTTCTGCTTATATTTCAGGCATTGGAAGCAGTGAGGGGAGCCTCAGAGACATTGAAATTGAATGCATTGATCGCTGTCTGGCAATTGCTGGATATGTGATCAAATGATGTGCATACACTTTTGTCACAGTGCTTCACAACTCTGTTTCTCTCCCACAACAATGGCCTTGTCTACAACTGGGGCACAAGCAGCATCCAATGTGGTTTGTGCCCCCAGTATGCATTATTCTGTTATTCTTTTCTAACTAACTAATACCTTGTTCATTTTCTAGATTCTAATTACTGACAACATGGCACCCACTCCCAGCCTCATGAGCCACTGCTCATGGGGTGGATTGTGGGTGCAACATTGCCAAGATGATGAGGACTGCTGAGGACAAGAACAACAATGGTAACAGAAGGTACAAAAAATAAGACAATGACAATGACAATGACAAAGAAGACAATGGCAATGGACAATGATGACAGGGACAATGACAGACAACAATGGATGACAACAATGATGGATAATGCAAGGGCATTGACAACAGGCAACAACAATAGATGTCACATTGCCCCAACTCACTATTTGCCCACTGCCCCCTCCCTTGCTCAAAACATGAGATGGAGGTTTCCTTTTTTTATTCTGCACATCCAGCCTCATGAGCCACTGCTCATGGGGTGGATTCTCTTTTTGTTTCATTTGTTTGTCTTTTATTTTATTGTACCATAAATTAGCTACAAAAAATAGTCAGTAGTTGTAACATTACTGCAGTACTCAAAACTGATGAGGACCAGTCACACCAGTAAGCACTAAGGAAACTTGAGGGAACTTGCAGGCTTGAGGGAAAACTTATTAAGAGAGGGGAAAATGAGGGTGGAGTTTGGGATCAAAAGAGTACTCCATTCGACAGGTGGGAGGACACCTTTATCCAAGCGGGTATAGAAGCCCACCCCATTGAACAAATTCTAATGCATCAATGGGACCAAACAATGAGAAGGTAAACTAAAAATGGAAAGGAAGTGTCCATTTGAGGAGTATCAATGGATTTTGAAATTGGGGAAATGTTTGCAAGGTAGGTGATGTCAGGCCAGCATCATTGAGTCCTTATCTTGGAGTTTCATGGGCTGGGAATTACTCAGGGAAAGGTTTGTTGTTGAGGCACTCTATTGACAGGACACAACTTGGGCCCCCAGCAAGTGCAGAGAGCACTCAAACATGACCTCTTGACCCTACTGTCCAGTTGATCAGCCCATTGAGTTGGATTTTGATGTGCTGAGAAGTCAGGTGTTTCTTGATGTGGTGGATCATTGTGATGGTAAGGCATTAATAACAAAAGCAAGGAAGAAAAGGAAATGAAATGAAGGATTTGCCCCACCTTGTCAAATTGAGGATTTGATGGGAATTTTCTAAAATGCTGGGGTTGGCAAGTAGGACTCACCTAGTGAATGGCATGGGTTTCAATACCTGCGTGGGTTAGGCCCAAGGGTACACACAGGTGTGGGTAAGGGTACAACAACCCAAACCCTCACCAAACCCTTACCCATAGGGCAGGTTGGTGGGTGTAGTTACCACTTTGGGAAGTCCCAAAGTCATGTATTACTTTACATGTTTTGGCACTCATCTGAGTGCCGAAACATGTAATACTTATTGTGCCTGTGAAAACCCCTGGGTACCCATACCCTTACCCGTGATTCCCGTGAAAACCCATACCCTCATGGAAGGGTAAGGGTTTTCATGGGTAAGGGTATGGGTAGCCCCAAAATACCCGGGGGTTACCTGTGCCAATCACTAGACTCACCACCCTACCACACCATGTTGAGGGCCCTATGGGAAATGCCATGGAACTGGGAAGTTGATGGGTGTGTTGTCTTCCCCTTCCACAATGGGGAAGGTTCTTCATGATGAACTATCTCTATTGTTGTCCCACACTGCCTGAACTCACAGACCCATCAAGCATCCAAGTTATAGTAATTCCGAGTTGAAGTTCATTAAGTCCACCCTCTTCAGAGCTCAGGCTATAATCCAATGAAGAGATTCCTGTTGTGGCTCTGTTGAAACTGAATCTGCACACACTAAGGGTTCAGCCAGTTACCCCCATGCTAAAGCACTCATCTTTGAACCCCAGGGCTGTGATGATAAATACAAATGAAAGGCAAAGGTGGCACCCCTCCTATCACCTCCTCCTTCTAAACCAAAAAGGAGGGACAAGGGCCAAGGCAGCCCCTTCTGTGATGTCGTCAGATGCTCCCACAATGACACGAAGCAAAGGTAAGGCTATGGCAGCCCCTTCCACTGTGCCATCAGAAGGTCCCACAAGAACACGAGGCAAGGCAAGGGGCTCTGCCCGTTGCACCAGCTCTCTCTGAAGCTTGTGCGAAGACAAGAACCAAAGACTTAGAGACCGCAACACCTGCCAAGCAAGCTACTGTTTACAATCCATGTCAGTGAACACCAACTGCGAGTCGGAAACCGGCGTGTCTGGACCTCCGGCTGGAATAAATGTGCTCACATCGCCGTAACCTTCGGACTAGAAAAGTGTTGGAAACGGGAGATAATACATGAAAGATCGATAGGAATATGGGGCTTGTTTATAGAGTAAGGTTGTATTCAAATTCGCTGCTAGTGCTTTGCGCGAGCCAAAGGACGATGGCTGAAAGCATCATCGCAACGCTCTGCGAGACATTGGCATAGCCATAGTAGGTAAACTGGTCAGAATACCCGTTCAATACGTATTTCAAAATTAGCACCGTCTGAGAATATCCCATGAGCTTGTGGAAACAGTGGAAAATGTAAACCATCGCGTACCACACTCCCTGCTAGGCCGCCAGCCATAAGGGCGAACCCAATGAACAGGAACAATCGCGCCCTCCAAACTGCCCTCGAGTCTCCAAATCCTTCCTCCCCCCGCACCCGGTCCTTATCGATAAGATTTATAACGAGGTAACCCAGGAACGAGCAGATGCCCGGAACCCAATCCACAAATGTGACATGTACAGGCGGCTCCGAATTTGGATTACCCCAAGGTGAATGAGAATGTGCAGAGAGGACGGCAGCATCTATGAACGTCCAATTCGCAAGAGCAAACTTCAGGCCTTTCCATGAGCTTAAGCACCAAGAAGGCTACAGGGACAACGTACCAAGGCACCAGCAAGATAGACACCCATCGTTCGGCGATGTTTTCCAAGTGATATCCCAGGGAAAGGGTTCAAACAAACCCTTCTCGGGTCATAGTTAGATCTGGGTAAGGACATTATGGAGAATCGTCTCCTTGAGCTCGTCGATGGCAACAGTGAGGAACACAACTGGCGTGGTGACTGGTGGCAATGCTGCGGTCACGGGTGAATATGAGCGTGGGCAATCACCGCATATCGCCGAATCTGTTCGGCGATGCCACGTGACGCGCGCGAGTCATTCGACGCTCCGACAAGTGCCCAAGCCATTTCAAGTGAGCACAAAAGGATCACTGGCTCGCAGTCACTTTAGTATACATGTGCATTCCATTACGCCAGATAATTAATAAAACATTTTGAATGCATATATCTCGGCAAACACCAGCCAAACCCCCCTTAAAACAGGCTGAAAACTCAAAACCTATAGAACCTATGATACACTGATCATGCAGTTTAGGTCTTGGAGGCAATCATACCTGAATTTTTGTGCTCTTTATGTCCCTGATGGCCATTTTGTAAAATATTACTTCTTCATCATGAAACACTCTATTTTAAGGTAAAATATACCCATTTCAATGTGTCAGACTCAGAAATTCGAACTTTTGTCATCAGAGACTTATAACAAGGGTGCTCCGGCATCGAAAAAAAATGACCCGGGGTCGATTTTTTTTGCCAAGGCCAATTCTGCTGGACTAACTAACTTACCTAATCAGAAACACATCTATATATAGTAATATGACCTCATCATTGTTGGTGCTTTCCTCCGCATCCATCAGGAAATTGAGGATGGTCAGATAAAGATTTATCTAGTATTATAATGTAAATAATACAGATCATAAATACAATTCTGGTAGGTCTCTTTGTGGGGGGTTGTGGGTATAGGTTGTGTTTATTTGTATGACAAGTGGCAGTAGGCAGACAAACCTGATGCATGCTAAATACAGTTCACAAATGCTCAACACCACAAGAATGAGATTGGACAACCAGAGAGGACGGTCTGGGAAGGGTTTATCTAGCATTATACCACTGGATCACATTGTAAGGAATTATAAATATAGGTTGTGTTTATTTCTATGACAGGTGGCATCAAGTGGGCAAAGCTGGTCAATACATATGCACAATGGGAAAGCTGTTCAGTATTAGAAGAATTGCCCTAGTATTGTAATGTAAATAAAGTAGATCATAAATGCTATTTCTAGTGATTATGTTGTAGGGGGATATAAGGTAGACGACATCCATAATCTGCCTGCATCACATGGTGTTACTTTTCTGTGACATGGCTGCCTATATTGGGTGAAATTTTACTTTTAAATTGCTATAAAATTAACAATCCAACATGAGCAGAATCTGTTCCAGCAATTGATGTGTATATATATGAAGAAGGTCTTGGAAAGACCACTTGATGTGAGGTTAAGAATTGACTGGCTAGTTTCAATTTCAAGTTGTTCTTCTGTTGTTTATGATCACATAGGCTGATATAGCAACTAGATTGAACATGCTAGTGTCTATGGTAGATGAGCTTTCTTAATTTCATTCATTATAGTATCAGGCAGTACTCTATGACCTCTATATTTTCTGGCAGCCCAAGCACCCTGACTCCCAGCTAGACCACAAGAATATCCATCCATGAACTGAAGTGATTGGTTTGAAAAATGGCAGATGGATGTGAGCGGAATAGATTCTAATGAAGAGAGGGCATTCCGTTCAAGTGTGTCTTCATGAGAAGACTCAGGGTTGAGATGATAAACCCATTTTGCATAGCCCCAACACTGCTCAATTGGGTTGAGTTTGCAATGAAACTTCGGAAGGTAAATAAGCTGGAATCCTCAGGTTTCACAAGCCAGTTCAAGAATAGATTTTACATTTGTGAAATCTGGCTGATTGAATAGGAGGCGATGGCAACAACAGTCAATGGCTGGCAAAGCGCATTTGAAGCCCTCACATCCATACCGCTTCTTGCACACATCAGTCAAACCATGCTCCTCAAGAATAGTCACCATCCCTTTGAACACACCTGCACAAGGATGACCTTCTGGAAAATACAGCAGCTGTGGTGTACCATCTGCAAAGGTGGTGCCATTCATCTGGACCTAAACTTTCTCAAGTGAGCCATTGCTTGTAGACTGCCTTCCCATTGGCACTTTCCTTGGTGACTTCAATCAACCAGTTTTTCCCTTCTGGAGGAGTGTTCTTCAGCATGTTACGAGCTGATGGAGTCCCTTCAGCACGTTTTTTGTGTGTTGTTGCATTTTCATAGATGAAGACATGCTCAAAGTCAGAAAGGAATTCATTGGTAAGGATGTCCATAGCATTTTGTGCCTGTGCCTCAATGTCATCTGTTGTGAAGTAACCATCATAATTTCTTCCTGGTCTCATGATGCGATGCACACTTTGCTTCCCATCAAAAGACTGAAGCCATCCGAAATCTGCAGACCCAAAGTCTGCAATCATCAAGGAATGTCCATCACCCTTTTGATATGGCTTTGCAGGCACGTCTTTATGGTACCAAGCTTTACGATGGCAGTCATGAGCATAGAAAATGCTCTCATCATGGTACCAGATAATCACCTGCTTTCCATTTGCACAAGCACCTGTTGCAATGCCATCTTTTAAGTATGCTTGCATTCGAGTTTGTAGGGCTTTGATTTTGGGAAGATAATAATTGTTACAATCCCAAATGACATTGGGTCATTCATGACCATCAAAATACTGGCATTTCAATGCTTCTTTCCATCTGTACCCCAGTGCACGCAAGTAATGTTGTGCAGTCCAGACAGAAATTTTCTTCAGGTACAGCCCAATGTCTTGGGCGAGATCCTCATCAACAAGCATGCTCTCATTCCAATCCCCATATGAGTTCACTGGAAGCATGGTGCAATCCTCAATGAACTGCCAGACTAGGCTCCAAAGAATTTTAGCACAGTACCTCCCTTGAAGTAGTGAGATAGCTGCTTGGTGTGATGATGCTGCCCATTGCCCATGAGTTGCAGATCTTGTATCAGTGTAGATGGAAAGAAAGGTTTGCATCCCTTCCAACCATGCTCGGGTGAATGGATCCAAGCCAGGATCCTTGTAACCTGCATCTTTCTCTCATCATGGATGAAGTTTAGCCTTCAAATCATCAAGTGCTGTCATTGCTTGGATGACACTGGGAGCTTCATGATGTTTTCCCTCAGATGCACTTGGTGCATCATTGCTGTTACTTTGGATCTGAATTCTCTCATTGGGTAGAGAAGTACGTGATCCCTCGATGTCACTCTTGTGATGATCTTCTGCATCAACAGCTCCATCACCCAACACCTGGTGCCCACTCGGCATCCCAAATTGGAAGGCCAGAACTGATTCATCATCATGTACTCTGATGGGTTGTGTGACTGGGAACTGAATGACTGAATGCATTGATGGGCAGACCGGGATCTCGGGGGCAGAAGCCTGATAGAAAAAGCCAATGAAATGATGCATCCCATGGGTTGCTGATGCATTGTGAGTTTGATCAAGGATATTTTTAGTAGCTGGAGATGTGAAGACATCAATGGATTCCTTTGGCACTAGTGTAGAACCCTACCAATCATAAGCCTTTGAAAACGACAAGGGAATAAGCCACACACATTTTCTTTCCCCTCATTCTGATGCTTTGTTTATTTTCGGGGCGAAAGCTTCTCCCACACATGTTGAATACACTTCTTTGCTCCAGATAGAATGTTTTCCATGCATTGAAGGATATGCTTGTGTTTTTGCAGCATTTCCAAATGTAGAAAAGGGGTCATGAGCTTAAATGAGAGCACAACACGTTTTTTGATGTGTCTCAATGAGTTTCACAAACTACATTTTGTACAAATAAATTTACCTCATATTTTTTATCTCAGGCACTTTTAGCAAAAAGTTCCAACGATTTGTAGGAGCCGTTTTTGTCAGATATGTTGTGGAGAATATATGAGGTCTTTTTCTAAATAAATTCACCATATTTGGCCATTGTCATGCTGGTCATGTGATGTTAGTGGATTATGGATGTTGTCTACCTTATATATAGGTTGTGTTTATTTATATGACAAGCGTTCATCAGGAAAAATCACTTTCATCTTGGACTGCCCTGGGCAGCCTTGGGAAGCCTTGAGGGGTCCTTAAAGATGCCAAGAATGAAAAGATCCCAAGGCTCCACAAGGCTCCATACCGGAAAGTTACCACTGTTTGATTTTCTTGGGGTGCCTTGGGAAGCCTTGGAGTGCCTTGAAGTTCCCCCCAAGGCACATTTTTTGACCTGCTTTTGCATCCTCTGAGAGCTTTGGCTGTCCTCTAAATTCTGCTAAACATAAAGTAAAACAAAACAACTTCATTATTATATCTACAATGCAATTGTGTGAAAGAAAACTACTAGCCAACACCAACTCCACTCCCCCATAACAATTTCCCTCTTCCATCCTCTTCCATCACCCTCTTCTGCCTACCCTTCTTTCTAATCCACTCCTCCTGTCAGCTGCTGCTGTGCTCCCTCAACCATATCCCCACCTTCATCATCCCCTCCTCCCCTCCAGTGGTCCTCCCCCCTCACCATCCCATCCACCCCCACCCCTCATCATCAAACATTAGCTGCTACATCATACCCCCATAAGAGAAAGTCCCCCCCTACCATCTCCCACTCTCCCTTTATCTTGTCATCTTGCATATAAACAGACATGGGAGGAAGCTGTCATAGGGTGGGTATGTCATGGGATGAGGCAGTTAGTAAAAAGAAAACGACACACCTGGATTCAAGTGTGGGAATTGATCTCATCATTTTTAAACTTTCCCATGGATTCTGGACTTGTGTTGTAGGCATAGGAATGGGGGTCAGCAACAATGAAGGCAGTAGAGAGGCTCAAGCTGGCTGGTGAAGGGGCAGAAGCTTTAAGAATAAAACACAAATTGATAAGATACAAAAAATACTTACTATGGGGGCCTAGGGGGCCTTTTGCTGGGGTGAGCTGGAGGCTGCAAAGGCTGGGGCTGTCGAGCACTGGGCTGGGGACACTATCCCACATGGCGGTGGTCAAGCTGGGGGTCACAGGGGGATCACAGAGTGTCAGCACTGGTGGATGTTGTTGTCCTGGGGGCAGCGGTCAGAGGTGGCAGCCATCTTGGCATCTGTTGGGGCTGGGGGTGGGCTGTGGGGCTGAACACCAGGCTGTGGGTCAGCCAGGGAGCGAGCACTGTCGTTTCTGGTGGCAGTGGCCATTGGGGGCCATTTGGATGACAGGAGGGTTCAGGGCAGAAAGGAAGGCAGTGGTGGTGGCACTGGCAATCTGTGGCCGAGCAGGGGTCAGGCAGGGAGAACAGGGGGTACGGGGAGCGAATGGGAGGCCTGGGGAGGCTGGGGGTGGCCAGCGTCATCAAATGTGATGTGGCAGGGACAGCAGGGGACATTTGGACATTCTGGTGGCAGCAGGTGGGTGTAGGCACATCCAAGGCAGAGGGGAGACTCACTGGGGTGCCATGGAGACAGCAGGGGGCAGGTCAGGCAGCAGCAGGGCAGGGGATGGTGGCATCATCATCTGTGAAGCTGGATACAATGGGAGAATATCTAGTGCACTGATGGATAATGTGAGCCACTGGCTTGGCAACGCAACATGAAAGCAGGTTCAACTAGCATCTTGTGAAGGCTTAGCAAAATTCAGACAAAGAACCATGGAATGACAACCGATGTCTCATCAAGGCACTTGGGGAATGCACAGCATTCCACCCATATAATTTGGCAGATCAAGGGGATGGAGAAAAAAAAAAGGGGGGAAATTTCATGCTTAAAACGTTCAAGTTGAAGGCCCCAGCAGAGACAGAGACTCTCTCAACTTCTTCCTAGTAACTTGAGCTTGAACTTGAAGTGAGAATAGGTTAGTCAAACATAGTAAACTACCCACTGTTCAGGGGGTCAATGGGTAACTAGATGACAGGGCAATGAATGAAAGCTATATACAAAATTAAATAAGTCAACACCATGAGGGGAAAATGGCAGTGAAGAAAATAACAGGTGCTAAATGTACCATTGAATGTACTGAACCTCACAGGGTGCTGGGTGGGCTCACATGGAACACTGGACTGCACATCATCCTACATAGCAATGCCACAGTGTGGGTGAGTGTTTTGACATGTGCTCTGCAGTGGGAGGCTAAGCAGCAAGGCTCTGCCTGGGTCTCCAGTTCCAAAGTCAGATCCTGGACATTGGGGAGAACCCCACTCTTTAACAGGAGGCCACCTCTGCAAGCTCACCAGGGCCATGTTGGACCCAGAGCCACAGAGGGAGCTACAAGTCAAAATGGCTCTTATGGGCCAGGAGGACTTGGAGGACTTGCCTAGGATGTTTTCAAACACATCTGCTCCCAGAATGGGTGGAATCAAAGTAGCTGGGGTAGGTAGTGGGCAGATGGGATGCAGTCAACTGCAAGTCAATCTCAAGGGTCAATGCACTGCATCACAACCCAAAACATGTGAAGGCAAGTAGGTGAGAGGGAGTAGAGAATGGTTCTACTAGTAGGTGAAGACTTGGAGACACCAGGCAAAGATGACCGTTGGACTGCTATGACTCTGATCTGGTGATTTCCACTGGCATTTTGAATCAGTGTACATAGTAGATACAACATGACTTTGAGACATCAGCTGATTTCTCAGGGAAGAATATATAATGTACACAAACTTTTTGGAATTTCTTTGATTTTCTATACCCAAACAAAGAGATATGTATTCAGGCACACAATGTGTAAAGAAATTCCTAAAATGTCTTTGATTTCTATACAGTGTCTACCATGCAGAGGTAGATATCAAAATCATAACAGTAACATGGATAACATATTCATGTACACAAAATTTGCACAAAATTCTAAAAACATCTTTTTCATCCTAATATCATGACCTGATAAAGATTGGAAAAGAGCACTCCTGATACACTCTAATGTAACAAATCATATAAAGAGTCCCAGATTACTATGCTGCTGTCAGTCACAGCCTTGCATGAGTTAAGTTATGCCCCCAGCAAGGCAACAAAAAGGCAGCCCCAACATACCTGCAGTGACGACTCCTTCACCCTCTACTACTCCATGGGCAAGTAGACCCCCCTGGCCAGATGCTGAGAAACCCTTGTTGGGATACAAGCCTAGGGAGATGGAATACAAGTCCTAAGCTTAGGGTTAGGGTTAGCAGATGCTACCCTTAACCCTAGAGCAATGGCAGTCTCCTATACAGGAATAGACTGGCCAAGACTACAAAGACTGCCAAGACTGTCTCCTATGCTATCCAGGGAACCCCCTATAATATACAATGATAGACAAGTCTATCTGGAGAAAGGGGAAATGAGGTCACTATGAAGTCATGGCAGTATAGCTCCTTTACATATTATAGGAGTACATTACACTATACCTCCTAACTGTGTAGTATAAATATTGCACACTTTGTAGGAGATGATAATAACATTCCTCCCTGTGGCAGACTCCCTCATACACTTATCTTTGACTTAAACTCAATACCCCAAAAACCTTGTCCTCATCTTGTGCTCAGCTTCCTGATCCCAATAACCCTTGTAGGGAATTACCCTTGATGAAGTGTCAGCCAGCCATTTGTGCGGCATACACCTCAACAGACTTACTCTGCTTCAACATTTGCTTTGCCATCACTGCAGCACTGGGGGATTCGGACATAGACAATTGGTTCATTGCAGGGAGGGATGGGTGGATGTCCTGCAGTAGGTGCTGAAAGGCACCAAGCTGGATCTTTGGCTGGAAGCATGTCTGAACATTGCAGGGGTGTGTCTATGGTGTTGGGTTTTAGAGTGGCAGAGCCAGGGGACTGTGGGGAGTTCATAGTATGGACTGGGTGGGTTCAGTGTGGTGGGACTGGTCTTTATAGGACAAGCTTGCTGGTTTGTATGATCAAAACATGGCAAGAAGGCCATAGCAGTATGAAATGCCTGCCATCTGTCACAAGTAGCTTCAAGCTAGTAGTATGAACCTTGAAGGGCCACGGATGCTGGGAATCAGGGATTGACACGCCAGTGGCATGGGTTTGTAAACACCAGTGGTTGAGTGCTGAACTTCCCAGAAACAGGACAGGAGCCATTTATCATCACTCACATCTGGCACTGGCAAAACTGGTATGGTCTCATGCTCCAGATTATTTTTAGCAGTTCAAACAAGGGATGGACCAATTTTCCAACATGGTGTGGCCCTGTTCAGCAAAATGAGCCCCTTCATGATGACAGGCAAATGGAGAGATGCAAGCACAAGTTTCTCAATGGAGGGCACCACACCACACTGCTTGGGGGCTCCAAGCCCTTGTTGTGGATGAGGGTAAAGATGTCAAGAAGAGGGTATCGAGAAGCTCCTTGATGATTGTGTCACCTGTATGTCTTCTGAGTCAGGTAGGGTGACAGAGAGCAGTTGCTGGCTCTCCATTTCAACAGAGGGCTTTCTCCTTTTCATGAATCAAAGAAAGATATACCTAAGCTCCAAGTCAAAGGTGTGGTGAAATCCAAGTCAAGGCTCAAATGTGGTTAACTCACCAAAAGCTCAGAGATGTCTTCCAACTTTTCTAAACCCCCAACAGTGGTCAAAACATCTGTCCTCTTGACACCCATACAATGAAAGTACTCCCAGTGGGCCATGAAAGTAAAAGTTGAACTTGCAATGTAGGGAGGTAGAATAGGGGTCAATGCAATGCATCACAACCCAAGATGGTAGGCTAGTATCCAGGTGCTCCAAGACTCTGGCAAGTCAGAAGTGGCAACTCAGCTGCATGTGTAAGGAAAGAAATAGATGCAAAGCTGGCTGCAGCTACCTCTAACCCTACTAGTGACTAGTCTTGTACTAGTTCTCCCAGGCTTCATTCCACAGCTGGCTGACTCTGAGTCCTTGCACCCCTCTCTTTCTCTGTTATCTACCCCTACTTCCACTGGCTGTGGGTTGCAACGCTGTGTGTCAGCCCTTCAGATTGACTTGATGACATCTGTCCCACCTGTCCCACTGTCCAGTGCAGTGGCTTCAACACTCCAACAACCAATGCCCCCCATCCTGCACACCCTCTGACAGAGCTGTTCTGAAAGCCATGCAAGGCAAGTATCCCCCAGCCCCCCCATTTTCTCTTTTGTGTGTTTGTTTCACGCTTTTCTTTGGAGAGAGATGCCCCCTCTGTGGCTCTGGATCCGACCTTGGAACTGGAGAACCAGAGGCATCCCCTCAACAAAAGTGTGCCTCAAGGAAAGGGTGGAGCATACACTGGTGCTCCAGTCCCAGCTTTGGGTGTTTTGAATCCTGTCTATGACAATCAAGGCCTCATTTGTTTCTGGTGTGATCTCCCATAGGCAGACCAAAAGTGGTGGAAGAGTGGCCTCTGTACTTGACCCGGAGGAGGTGTCAGTGACTGGGGGCAGTGAGGCAAGTTTCTTTTACTCTGCCTAGCTACTAAAAATACAGGGCATACATTCTTGTTACTCTACTGGAACATTCAACCTGGCACATAGGGGTACAGCTTGGCTGGGTTCCTCCACTCATTTGGTATTTCAACTGTGAGGTCGAGTTCATAGTTTCCCCACTGCACTGGTGTGATGGGAGCCACTGGGGCCATAGTAGCAGGGTCATAACTGTAAGGGATGCCTGCCTGGGCAGCATTGTGCCTTGCTTTGGCTGCATCGGCATTGAGAGGCAGCACTACAATCCAGTTGGGCATGACCCAACCACACTGCAAGCACAGGCAGTTGATGATGCTGCCAAAGCAGTGAGCTCCTAGTAGAATAGGGGAGGCACCCTTACCAGTGGGAATTGTTCTGGAGGGCTGCTTGACCAAGGCTCAGCTGGCCTGCTGGAGGCATTTGCCGCTGTGCCTTGATCTTCTGATGGTAGGACCCCAGGCCAAGCATCTTCCGGAACCACAAAGGGTGGACCAGCAGATCAAGGGGCCAACTGAAGGGGGCCAACTCTCCATCCATTGAGAAGAGCCCTAGCCCAACAAACTCTCCCTGCACTGGTGTTGTAGGGCTACAAGGTCTGCTCGTAGACCTTACAGTTCAGACTGATTTCCCTCAGATCTGTTTACTAACATATGTGACAGGTGCTTAGCCTGAAGCTGATGTGTTGTCAAAGCTGGGTTTGCTGATCTCACTACTATTTTGTGTCTTTTTCATTATACCATTACCCTTGCTAATAACCCTTCCACCTCTGAGCTCCTAGATTATTGACCTACATGTCTTTTATTATCAGATCCACAGGTTGTCCTCCTTAACTGAGTTTGGAGTGATTAACCAAGGAATCTCAATCTGATGGGCTGTGCTGGAGGATCTCAGACCATGATTGATTTGTGTCTCTATTGTTAAATTGACATCTAGTGTGCTATGTCCCTTGTTCTCAAGTCTCTTCTCTACTGTACGCGTGTCTGCCTGGATTCAGGAGTCTGGAATGTAGGGTTGAGTGGGGTCATCTGGAGGGTCCCATGCTTGAACTGGGGCAGGCGACGCAAGTCAATAGGACCTACAGGTGATGTTCATCTCCCTGAGCTATTGTTCAGCCTCTCATTTTTGGTGTGCATTTGTATGCATTCCTTTTTATGTGATCTTCCTGGACTCTTCTGGCTTCTCTTTTTGGGCACCTCATTAGTTTAGATTGTCAATCTGCAGTCGGACTGATGCAAGAGTATGCACATCGGTCCATTTTTCCTCTCATTTTGTTTTTAGGTGACCTGCCACCTCGCGAATGCAGCATGAGATTCTTTCCCCCTCTTTTTGCCCTGTTCCTCTAAGTTATAACCTCTACAAGAGAGGTTCGAGTTCACTGCACAATAAGTTGTAGTACTAGTGTCTAGTTTTTAGAACTGACTCTTTGCTTTTCAGTTCCCTCAAGAATTGGGTTCTGGACAGTGTTGACAACAGTCTCTTACATCGGGTCCTGATCCTTCAGAATCTTGCCCCTCTACTCTCATTTTACTGCATCTATTCTTTCGACAACCTCTCGTAACCGTTTACAGTGACAAGATTGTCTGATCACCACCCACAGCCACACCTTCCCTCTCTCCACTCGTGATCTTGCATTCGCCCACTTATACAGACCTCTGTTATCCATCCCCCGAAGTCTTCGACAACCTGAACAAGAACCTACGTATACTCTGCTTACCCTACCACACTGGTGAGGTGAGTCCGGTGGCAATCTCCTGCATTGGAACAAAAACATGCTAATCCAGCCCTGCCACAGTTAGCTCAGGATGGGACCAGGCTGCATGACTCACCACATCAGCACCCATAGGGCTGCCACCCGGTTGAATACCTCAGTCACCAGAGTCTCTGCAAGAGGGGGGTGTGCTGGCAGTGGATCCAGCGGATACTGCTGCCCCTCCAGTGCTGAGGGCACCTCCTCAACATCACACCCTGACCTCATGCACACCCCATACCTTGTTGATATGTTTTGAAGCAATGTGTGTGCATGGTGCCCCTGGCTATGTTTACCTCATTGCACTTCATTCCATTGCCCCCTGTTTTATTGTTTAATCACTAAGCCCCTGCTGATTTGTTTGGCTACTATACAGCGTACCTCTCCAATTACTAGTACTTGGTATTTATGGTCTCACAGCTGAATTGCCTTGCAGCACCTCTGGACTGAGTCTGCAGTGCTGAGGTGACTGCCAAATGAGATTCAGATATATGTGTTTGTTGCCTGTTTGAATTACAGTACAGCCAATATCCACTCAATAGGCCCTGTCATAACAGGCTCTGTTTAGTGCTTATTAGGGATGGAACCCTATGCCGAAGCATGCCACTGGGCCATAGTACTAGTGATTGATGCTTGTGAGCTGAATGCAGTACATTGATCCTTTCCACAAATAACTAAACAGAGCGTGTGGTGATGGGGCATGATATCGGCTGTAAGTAGAGGGCCCACCACAGTAAGTAGAGCCTTGCACTACCTTGTTTCCATGTTTTGAGCTCACATGAAGTTGGTTGACCTGCATCATGGCACTCAAACTACATAAATATTTCTGAGGTATGAAATGCAGGACCTTCATAACTAGGAGGTCTTTATACTCCCCCATATATTCCGCACAGATCCACATGGATTTTCATGGATTTTCACAGACTCCGAATGAGTCCATACAGACTTTTGAGAAATCAGTTTGGCTTGTAGTACTGCATAATTCCAGATTTTGAGTCTGCACGAATACACACAGATCCGTGCTTTTTGCATGGATTCCATGAAATTATTCCATCCTAGTCTGAGCTGAGCATGGTTTGGACAGCGCAGACAGGCCATGAGTGTGACAGGGAAGCATTATAACCACTATGCAACTCCTTCCTCCTTCCTCCTTCCTCCTTCCTCCTCCCTCCTTCACTCCACCAATATGGGGGCCTGTGGCCCCCATATTAAGACTTTTTTTGCTCTAATTATTATTATTTTTTGGCTAATCATTGTTTTCTTTCAGTGCTTGGCAATGACGAATGCCCCTACTCCCTCCCTCCACCACTCCATAATTATGGGGGCCTGAGGCCTCCATAGTAAGTTTATTTTTGATTCTAATTATTTTTGATTTGGCTAAAAAGTTTTTTTTACACTAGTTCTATTGTATATGCAACGATGGACTGCCGATTGCATGCCAGCCCTCCTCCCCACTCAGATTGGATGTGAGGGGCCTGAAGGGGGATAGGACGTCCAGTGGGAAGTGCCAGGAGGCTGCTGATAGGTTTCCACTAGGGATGGGCGATGAAATTGCATTTCGCACCATTCTAAGGTCACAGGGCAATCTTCTCTGTCACTCCATTACTCTCCATTCCCTTCCAAAATATATGCAAATGCCCATTGCTAACCACACTTACCTATATCTCACCTTTTATGGACTTCGCACACTTTGCAGGTACTTTGTGGAGTTCATGAACTGACCCACTTCATACTTACCTGGGTTACCCATAAGTAGTTAGTGTAGGCCGTCCATTAGCGATGGACATGGACAGTTTCCACATTTTGCATAGTATCCACCTTACTCTACTTTGTATAAAAAGTCTATGTAAAATATTAGATACAGAGATCTCTTCTCCCCTCTCTCCAGTGCTAAGATTTCACTTCTTGTCTCCTCTTGTGTATAACTGCAAAGTTGACTTGCAACTTATTCGAATATTGTCACTGTGTTATTGCAACCAGGAACTGGAACAATTCTAGTTCATTGGTAAAGTACTCTTCATCAAACTGCATTATTAGACTGCGAACAATTGACTACCTTTTATTGCAACATTTTGCTAACCTTTTCTACTATCTTTGCATTCTTCGTACTTTGTTTAGGCCGCACATCATTGACAACAGATATCACAGACCTTCACCCTTGTAGAAGAAGGCTGGGTCTGGGAACCTTTAAACTAACTCCTCTCTTTTCTAGTTTTCCAGTGCTTCTTTGCAGCTAGGAATGCTAGGAACACATCACTGTCAACCACCAGGTTAAGTAAACGTGGTCATGGGTACACTCGGATAGGGGTATGGGTTCCAGATTGCCATACCCGGGCAACACCGTACCCTTTTCCATGGTGTTATGGGTATGTCCGGGTATGCCAGTACCAGGATTCCGGTCAGGTGAGTGATCATCTGACCTTGTTGATTTACTCATGAGTCACAGCACCTACTAAACTACAGGACATTTCATGACCATCACCACCACCACAGCTGCGAGCCTCTGCTTGCAGGGTGGATAATGACAGGGATAGGGGCACCGACGATGACAACACAGCACCCCCAACCGCTGCCATGAGCAACTGCTCGTGGGGTGCAAACGGGGTGCAACGAGAAGGGGGAGCAGGCACAACAATGGCCACCACCACCGCCAACACCACCATAGCACCCCCCAACCGCCGCCATGAGCAACTGCTCATGGGGTGGAAACAGGGTGCAATGAGGATTGAACTGACGAGAAAGCACCCCCCCTCCCACTGCAAACATGAGCAGGGGGTTTTTTTTGTTATGTTCTCATTGACGACAGGCCCCCCCCCCTCGCTCAAACATGAGAGGGGGGCATTCTTATTATGTATATATATTAGTATGGTGTAAATATATTATTAAAATATGTATTTGGGTCGAAACCCGTGGAAACCCATGATAAACACCGCACCCCTATCCGTATGTGTATGGTGTTCGCGGGTGCGGGTATGGGTATGAAAAAATAAATATACCTGTGGGTTACCTGTGTCACACCCTACACCAGGTATGTGCCCCAACACGTTCAAATGCGCCATGTCACCACTGACAGCCCACACTTATCCAGATGGCCAGGATACCAGTGGCAACGACAGCGTATGACAACTGACACAGCACCCACCTCCACGCCTATGAGCAACTGCTTGTAGGGTGGATTGTGGGTGCAGCTCTCAATGCTGACCATCCACCAGCCAGTGGGACATGATGGGATGCACCAAGAGCCAACTACGACTTGATGGGAGGCCCTCAGAGCTGGGAGATCCAACGGGACACCTCGGGGGGATGCTAGACAAGGGGGGGGGGCACACCAGATGGGGGGAGACAAGCTAGCCAACAGGGGGGGACACACCAGAATATGCCAGACAATGGGGGGCATGCCAGTTGAACGCAGGGACACCAGGATGCAGGGGGGCATGTCAGGACAAAGGGGGGACATGCCAGATGAAGGGGGGACATGCCAGAACACCCCAGACAAGGGGGGCATGGTTTTGTTTTGTATATCAGTAGATAATTGTAAGTAAATATCTAAAGACCGCAGAATCCATGTGGATCCACACGGACTGGCATGGAGTCCATGCTCATCCACACAGACTAGCATGGAGTCTGCATGGATCTGCGTGCAAATCATGCAGAGTCCATGGACATCTGCATAGTCCATGTGGATCCATGTGGAATGTATGGGGGAGTGTAAACTACTGATAACTAGTGTAACAAAATACCTTATTTTTCTCCAAAAAAACATGAGAATGGAGTTGGATTTACGACTCAAGCTTTCTGCATATCTGATTAACATTCTACATTTGAAAAATTAAGTGGTTGAAATGTGGATTTAGGACCCTGAGGCCCTTGATGAGGTGCAGACCATGTGTCCTTCCAAATCCAGGAATAAAAATGAAAATTGAGCCTTAGAGAGACCGCTCTGCACTGTTTACCACATTTCTTCATGCATCATGCATTGTGTTTGAAGCCTGAGGTGTCCACGCTGCAGCAACATTCACTGTGGCCAAGTTCAACTTGTAACCCTAACATCACCTTGGCATGACTCCAACTCCGAGTCAGTGATGGCTAGCAGGGTTCAAAATGATATATAGCATTCAATTTGCCACTATGTTCCAACACCTGAAAGCAAGTAAAGAACCCCCCTCATATCAAGAACATGGACACCATGAATTCTGCTGGCCCTGCCATCACACCTGAAGTAAGTGAAACTGTTTCATCTTTGTTTCCCACATTTGCGTCTGTATACATGTAGGTGGATGACCCCAGATTCCCCTCATGGCTCAATGAGAACATCTATACTCACAATTTTGCTGCTCTTTGCCTAGTCAAGTGTGAAGCAGCCACTGTTGCTGCTTGTAAATCTATGGAGACCATTGATAGAGACCTCCAAGCTGCCATAGAGAAGGTGAAGTGCACAGGGAGGCTGCCAAGTGAAGGGTTACAAGCTTTCCTTGATCATTTCAATTACCAGGCATGCCAAGAGAAGATTCCATCAATCTTGACTTGACTTCTCACTTTGCATTACTTAGCCGTCCCCTGCTTGTGCCTCCATCTAGCTATGAACATTCAATCCTAAGCTGTACTTCAAGTGTTGTACTTGTAGTTTGAGTGCTGGTGTATATTGTGTTCTCTTGCAGTGAATATTTTTCTATGAAGTTCAACTTTCAAGTTCCCCATTGAATTGGAACAACCCCCAAAGTCATATTCCTCCTAAGTTCATAACTGGGTAGCGTGCTGAGAATGGCGGCAGAGCCTGCTAAGAAAATGAGCATGGGGGTGAGTAGAAATATTAAACAGTAGTATGTACAGTATTGTTACAGCTGAAAGTACAGGATTGTATCACAGACATTAAAGTAGTAAGAAGTTGAAATCAATAGGTGATCTGGATGGTGAGGTGGAATAAATTTAATTCAAGCTTTACACTTTTCTTTCATGGCCTCAATGCTAGCACATTTGCTGATATGAGTAGATGTAGCTGTGGTTCCCTCTGGACTGATGGCTGGCCATTCCATATCCATGAGTTCATGGCTTTCATCTTTTATGGTGGAAATACCTTCAAGTTTATCTGTGACATTGAACTTGAAAGAAGAAAAGGCATGTGCTGGAATGGGACTGAACAAGACTTCAAAGATGGTGAAACTCAAAAGTCATGGCAACACATTGACCAAAGATAGTGGCACTTATAGTTGGGGGCAGGCACACAATGGCTCACTATTGTTGGGCTTGTAATGTGGGAATGTCAGGTGTTCTTGTGCATGCGTGACTAGTCACTCACCCACCCAGAAAAAAAACTTCCAAAAATTCAAGTTTTCAGCCAGCCGACCAGTCCATGTGGCCATCTCTTTCTCTGCCATCTACCCCTATTTGGCATGTAGGTTGTGACGCCATGCGTCAGCCTTCAGATTGACTTGATGTTGTCTGCATCCTACCCTGTTCCAGTGCAGTGGCTTCAACACTCTGGCAACCCATGTCCCCACCCCATGCGCTTTCTGACAGAGCTGTTCTGAAAGCCATGCAAGGCAAGTACCCCCCCACCCTATTTTCTCTTTTGTGTGTTTCGTTTCGCACTTTTTTTTTTGCATGTTTTCTTTTGCTGAGAGATGCCCCCTCTATGGCTCTGGATCCAACCTTGAAACCAGAACCAGAGAACCAGAGGTGGCCCCTTCGCAAAGGAAGTGCGCCTCAAGGAAATGGCTGAGCTTACATCGGCATCTCTTCTTGACTTGTTACCACCATCATGTATCATGGGAACTCTCTCTACACTGTCTGGCTCATTGTCCAGCAGTCCATCCCCTGGCCTGATCTTTGATCAGACCAGCCTATCCCACTCTCTGGGGGTCGTTTGGGAGTTATCCCAACCCCCCTGGTGATTGGTCTGACCAATCCCTGCGGATCGTGCATGGATGCCCGCTTAGGGGGTGTCCTCTTGTCCGCCATCTTTACCTACCTGGGCTCAATGATCCTGGGCTCTGGGATGGGGCACCTTCCACCAATTGGTGGGGGGGTTTGACGGTGAAGTAACACTGCCAGCTTAGGCTGGGGGTCCCGCTCTTGGGCTGGGGGGAGAACTCACTTTGGGAGGGGGGCAATCCTTTGGATTTTCAGATCCCTGGAGAGGATCTAGGGACTTGTTACGTCTGCTTTCACCTCCTTAGGACGTCTAAGCTACTGTACGGCTACAGGACACTGCTTACTCCCTGTGGGTGGGTCCTTGCTCCACGCTAGGGACATGTGCGCCAGTGCCTCCTCTCACTATGCCCCCTCTGAGGGCTTGCACTCCATGCTCGTGCCCAGGGGACTCATATGCTCACCTAGAACGTGCAGGGCTGGCGATCCCTGCTGCTCACAAGAGACCAAGCCACTCCCAGTGCCCTCCTGCTATCAGGGGGCACTGGAGTACCTATGATCATTGAGATCAAACAGTGGAGGGCAGGGGGAAACACTCCCCTAGCGCTGCTATTTCTGGGCCCACAACGCATCACATTGAGGACTGCACTCTACAGCAATGGATGCACACCATGCACCAGCTGTTGCCTAGGCCACCATCCCTGCTGGATGGCCCCACAAGTGGCCCTTCCCACCTCAACCCCATCCTCTGTTTCTATGAGGACCGCGTTATGTTTGGAGTACACAGCACATTGCTGCTGTCGCACCTGCTATTTTTCCGGACCAGGGATGGTACTTGTCCACATCGAGAGTCCCTGGTGCATCACTGGGTCTCGCTACATCACGCACCCTGTCGCTATGGGCGGGATGCTCCTGGGGACTTGTCCCTGGGCTTGTCATAGGTGGGTGGACTGTGGGCCTTGGCCTGCGGCTCGTTCATCTACCTCTACTGGCATTGTTTGGGCCATATACGGTCACAGCCAGGTATCTTTGTTGGACGGCAATAGCGCTGGGTCAACGGTCTGTCTCTGATGAGGGGGCAGTCACTATTCTCCTTCCGGATTGGGGAGGGGGTTAACCTCCAGGCCCTTGTGGCCTGGGGGCTTGCGGTGAATTAACACTGCTCACCAGCTTTGGCTTTGGCTGGGGCTGCACGTGGGGGGACCATCGACGCACTGGGGGAGACACTTTCCAGCTCATGTGCCATGCAGGTGTGGCGGGCCTTCATGCCCTCACGGGCAGTATCCATGGTCATATCTGCTCACCTTAGTGGCTACCAAAAGGTAGAGGGGCATCACCTTGGAGGGGGGCAGGGCGTAGTCAAATTGTAGCGTACTAGATTGTGTCCTTACCTCTTGCCCGCAGACTGTGATTGTGCACCGCATTATAAATTGTTGAACAAAAAAAAAAAAAAAAAAAAAGAGCTTACATCGGTGCTCTGGTCCCAACTTTGGGCATCGAGCCCCAGGGAAAGTCCTGCCATGTAGCCCCCCATCCTTAGACTCAGACCTACACCAAAGTGCTAACCCACTTGTTACCTCTTTATGCAGCGCGACAAACATGGTCTGGCCAAGCATTCTCCCCTTTCTGGGGTGAGCCCATCCATTCCCTCCTGGGGTTTAGTATGATTGATGCAGTTGCCCAGGCCAAGGCCTACTCCAATGCTGAAGACACTCCAGAGCTGGAGGCTGAGCCAGCTGGCACCAGCCCTTCAGTGGCACAGTTGGCTGCACTTCCCCCCAATGCCTGCCCCCCCCCACCTCCATGTGCTTGACCAAGAACTAGGGAAGTGCACGGGTAACCCACGGGTACTTTTGGGTGTACCCGTACCCGTACCCACGTCTACCCATACCCGCAACCCATGGGTCATGAGTCACAGGTCACAGCGGGTATGGGTAGACCCCCGTCTCCTGTGTAACACCTCCTGCATAGGCCCCAACAATGACAGCGACAACACCATGTTGTTGCTGTCATTGTTGATCCATGCTTAGACCATGAGTCGTCAGCGGGTGTAGCACCATGCCTACAGCGTGAGGTGCACAGCTACATGTGCCTACCATGAGTCTAATTGGGCTGTGTATCAGCCATATGTGTACCGTGTGTTGCACCTACCCTTAGCCATGCGCTCAATCGTAGGGACCTTGTGCCTACTTCATGTACATCAAAGTGTCATCATCACCAAATATAGTATTAAATGTCTTGGGAAAATCATACTCCTGACAATGAGTTAGTAAGTATCTGGGGTAGAAGAGAGTGTTAGTAATTAATCTGTTGTCCTCACCATAAGCTGACTTGGAAACTCAGTTCAAGACCAACACGGTGGCGGCTTTGAGACTGAACAAATGAATGACCAACCGAACAAATGAATGAACAAATGAACGCACAAACACCACCGCTGCTGCCGACGGTGATGACACAGCCCCAATTCCAGCACCCGCCCCCAGCCCTGTGAGCCACTGCTCATGGGGTGGATAGTGGGTGCTAGTGGCAGATGGCAGACAATAGGGGAACAGATGGTGAGGCAAACAGGGAGAATGGGCAGCAGGGGATGCGCCAATGGCTGCCACCACCACAGCACCCCATACCACCATCACAAGCCACTGCTCGAGCGCATTTTCTTTCATATATATATCTGTGTTATTTAGACTCTCTTTCAATTAATATAAATACCACTGTCAGGGCTGCAGGACCCCCAGCACAACAGAGCACCCCCCCACCAGGGAGGCATTTTAAAAAAATATGTATATATATAATTTTGTATTACATCAATTGACTCTATTTAAATAGAATTATGTGACTTCAATGAAAAATTATCATGCCTCATAGTTCTGCCAGTCAAAGCATCAGCATATGATACCTTGTCACCTTTATTTCAGCATCTTGTAAGGCCTTGCCAAGTCTTATCTACTGATTGCAGAGTGCTAATTGTTGATCAGATCTGTCTAGTCATACCAGACCCCTGCCAATTTCCAGATGCCATCCAACTTAGTGAGGCCTTCTAACCAGACAGCATTTCAGCAGTGCAATAAACAAGTTTTGATGGTTTTAAGGCCATACCTCATGCTTTAGTCAGCCAAATTTAAAACTAAATGCAGTTCATGAATCCCCTATATTCATAGAATGATTTCCAAGTAAAAATTACAAGCTATTATTTTCATATATTTTCCTATTTGTAAGCTGAGTGAGGTCTTTACACTCCCCCACCTTTCCTATAGGACTCCGCTCAGACTACTCGGACTCCACTCAGACTCCGATCAGACTGGCTCGGACTGGTCCACCAGCCAACTCCCTGCCAATGTTCAGTCCCAGTCCCAGTCCAATCTGAGTGGAGTCCGAGCCAGTCCTCAGAATTCCTACAGTTGCGGACAGTCAAAGACGACAATTTTAATATCTCAGGATCACAAATTTTCTGGGTAAAACTGACTTCAGAATTGGATTCAGCGCCCCAAAATATGTCAAAAAACGCTCTCCCCATAATTTTCCCACGACTTTTTAGGGTGGCCAAATTTTTTGGTCAAATTTTCGCAACAATTCTGCCTATCTAAGGGTTCAAAACGGCATCAATCGACATCATCGCACGGTTGGACACTTGTCGGTGTTGCCGTTGCTTCTGAACAGCCCATGCCGCAGCTGCTCCAGTGAGTCCCTTACGATAGGCACTCATGAATCGCCAGGAACAGTTGATAAATCGCCATATGACATCCATTGGGCAGGCGTTGAGGTATTTCATGGCAGCCTCCTTTGCCTCCGCAAAAGTCTGCTTTGGCACCTCACAATAGTGGTATTTTACCCATCCCCAGTACTTAAAAATAACATGTATCGGTAACTTGAGCACGAAATCCAGAGAAAGAACATCACAGTACATACCATTTCAATTGGATTCAGTTCGCAATGGAACTTGGGTAAGAATATACACTCATGTCCTGCCTTCTTGATCAGACTTTTGAGCATCAATTCTTGGTTGAGGAAATCATCTTGTTTGCTCAGGAGTCGCATCATACAGCAATCGGTGTTTTCGAATGGGCAGACAGGTGCACACTTGGCTCGCATTTTGCTGACATCGAAACCTCGTTCCGTAAGAACACGGGCCAACCCTTTCGGTGTCCCATCCGGAAGCGTCATCTTCTGGACCTTGCCTCGTTGCTGAGGAAATGGATTACTTTCAGGGATTATGGTGTCGTGCTGTTTCCGTTGCTTTCCTCCATCGGACTTGTTCATTTCAGATGCTTTGAGGGCGTCGGGTCCCAGGGATGCGTGCTTAACTTGTATCAACAGCTGCTCGTTATCCCACCACGGATCACCATTAGAACCAGGATAGATGATCTTTCGAGCTTCATCAATGATGTTGCCTTGCTGATTGTGAAGTACGAGGCGACCCGTGAGTGGAGTGATGAATTCTGAGACATGGACGACTCTTCTTCTGTAAAATTGTCTGCCCCGGTGCAAGCCATGCTTTTGCTTTGTAGTCGTTCACTGTTAGACAGCTTTCATCATGAAATAAAGGAACAATTTCCTTTTCACCATCCTTCAACGTGGGTCGGACCCTGGTTAACTCGGGGCCCTCAAACTTTGTCATCCGATCTTCGAAACACGACATGGCTGGAAGGAAGACTTCATTGCAATACTTCACGACATCTTCTCTTTCGTGCCCATCCATGTAAACACCCTTCTTCAGTGTCGTCAACCACCAGCCAAGTTTCAGAAGCCATCGCCGCGCTGTTTGCTTGCAAATCGGACGTTTCAAATGAACAGAAAGGCCAGGAAGGATTTCGGCATTCAAAGCGTGCTGGAATCGACAAGGGGTGACTTCACCAGCTTTCTGTGCGATGAGCCATCCTCGCGCCACTGCCTTGATCCGCTCATCAAATAACAAGCTGCATGCCATCCTCTCGCCTCCGCGCTTTTCTCTTGGCAGCTGCTCGAAGATCTGATAATGACGGGCCAGAGCCCTAACCCGTCGTGCATAGTGCTTTCCCTCTCCCTCATGCCATTGCCGAGCAATTTCCTTGCTTGCTTTCATCCTCCCATATCCCTTCAACCGCAGTGTCGCAAAATTGCGAATGATGAGAAGCTGATTGACATTTGACAGGGGCAAGTGTTTCGAGTTTTTCTTCAGGTCTTGCTTGATTTGTTCCCGCAACTTATTCCAGTCTTGGATCTCGACACCACCATGAATGCATTCATCCACATCCTCCTCCCAGCCATCCATGGCCTCCTCCAAGTCCGAGTCAACGGTTTCTGCTGCATGCCCAGGCACATCCTGTGGGATCTCGACTTCGATGCTCTCTTGACGGATGGCGGGTGGGATCTTGACTTCAACACTCTCTTGACGGATAGCGGGTGGGATCTCTGCCTCGACACTTTCTTGGCGCACTGTCACTGGTGGATTCTCGTCATTTGCAGACAGATCCACAGGCACATCAGCAGGTTCACCCTTCGCATCGTGCTTGTGCCTTTTCCGACGACTGATGGAGAAAGCAAACACATCAAGGCTTGTTTGACCATGGTTGGCCTCGCGATAGCGGCGTTGAGTGCGTGAAGATTTGCTCATGACATCGGGACCCTTTACATACTCTTTTGGTCGACCTGCCGGATCTCTTGTGAGTCTCATTGGCAAGCAGAGAGCCCACGAAACTCACCAATCTTCATTTGCTTTTTCTTATGCAGACCTGGAGGAAACCAATCCTCATCTGAGGGGTCATCTCCCTCACTGACAGCCAACAAGCACATGTTGTCACGCAACTCTTCATCCTCCCACTCCTCCGACTCAGGTTCTTCATCAAGATCAAGGTCAGATTTGCATCCAACATCATTGTCACCAATGACAACTCTCGTGCTGTCGAAATAGACTCCAAGATCTCCTTCAGACGACTCATCCGGGCTGGATTCTTGGGGAGGAAGTTGATTTGGACCCTCAGCTGCAGTTTCTGGGGGCTGTGCCATTGTTGTACTTGGCCCATTCGTGTTCTTTCGAAGGCCCACTGTGTTTCGAACGCGTTTCTGAGGTCGTCCCCGGGCCATAGTGGAAGAGAAGGCTGTGATGCACCCGATTTTCCTCAATTTTTTGTGCCCCAAATGTTGAACCGACCTTCAATTTTCCAACGCGATCGTGTTCGACTCAACGAGATCTCTCGATTGCACATTTTCCCCAAATTTTCCGGATTTTTTTGGGGGGTTGGCCTAATTTTTGGGGTGTCAAACTCAAATTTAGAGAAACAAGGAAATCGGCTCGTAGAATACTGTTCATTAGTGTCTATTCTACCTAGGGATCTGCACGGGTAACCCGTGGGTACTTTTGAGCATACCCGTACCCGTACCCGCGTCTACCCATACCCGTCAACCCGCGGGTCACGAGGCGCGGGTCACGGCGGGTACGGGTTTCGTCAGGGGTTGTAGCAACAAAAATGCATTTATTTAATTATATATTTAACTACAATTATCAAACCACCCTACGAGCAGGTGCTCGTAGGCATGGGGTCGCCAGTGGGCCCAACAAAACAAAGAGGAAAAGAAAAAAAGAAAAAAAAGGAAAAGAAAAATAGAAAAAAAGAACGTCCGCTCGTCGCTGCATCACCCCACCCGCGCTCCACGCCACGAGCAGTGGCTCGTGAGGCTGGGCCGGGTGGTGTCAGTGGGGCTCCTGGGCCCGCCCGCCATGTCCCCTCGGCTATCGGGACCTGCCTTCGCGTCCCCCCTGGGCTCCTGGTGCGCCCTGGTGCCCATTGGGGCCTCCCGTCGCATCCAAGGGGTGTCCCCAGGGCTCTGGGGGGCTCCCATCGTGTCCCCCTGGCTGGTGACGTGGCCTGGCACGTCCCCGTCGCGTTCCATCATTGCCCTTCACCCTGCTGTCGTCTGGGGCGGGTGCCGCGTGGCAGGTCGGATGGGAGTCCCCCGGTCGAAAACCAAGCCCCCCACCCACCCCGCGAGCAGGGGCTCGCAGGGCTGCATGAGGGGCTGTTTGGGGCTGCTAGAGGGAGAGGGGAAGGAGGGGGGAGCGCGGGGGGGGGGGGGGGGGGGGCGTCAGTGATGTGGCAACAGGAGGGACGCGATTCGTGGCGCACCTCGCGGGTACCCCGCTCCTCGGGCCTCCCGGCACCTCCCTGGGGCCGTCCAATTCCCCTTCGGGGCCCTCACATCCCATTTGAGTGGGGAGGAGGGGCGGCACACCTGGCGTTCGTTGTTACAAATAGAAAAGCTGAAATTTCTTTTTTTGTTAGCTAAAAAAGAATTGACAAGGTAAAAAAAACTTACCACTTACCATAGGGCCACAGGCCCCATGGAGATGGAGAGGGAGGGAGGGAGGGAGGGAGGCGTTGTCGTCGTGGGTGGTGGTGGTCAATGGTGAGCTGGCAGTCACGACGCGTGGTGACGCGTGGTGACTGATGGTGACGCGAGTGTGAAAAAAAATAGTTTATTAGTTTAAAAGCATAGAAATGAAATGAAAATACTTAATATTGGGGCCCAGTGGCCCCATAATGATGGAGTGGACGAGGGAGGAGGGGAAAGGGAGGACGAATGAGGGAGGCAGGCGGTTGTGCAAGCGGCTGTGTAGTAAAAAAAACATAGGTAAATAACGCGTGAACAATCAACGAAAACGCGATTACTTTGTCCACACAAGGCCAAATGGCCCGTGCGCATCGCAGGGTTATATAAACCCTCACGTTTCAACCATCCACGCTGGGTTCGCCCCTCTTATTTAATTTTTAATATCTAGTTAAAATAAATTTACATAGATAGTAGTTAAAAATAATAATATATTGAGTCCTCGCCCCCTCTTGGTGACGGGTAAGGGCACGGGTCCAAGGGTACGCCAAGTGTGACCCGTACCCGTACCCTTGAGTACCCGTACCCGTAACCCGTGCGGGTACGCCAAACCCGTGCGGATCCCTAATTCTACCTTTTCCGACGGTTTTCAGACCCTCAGAGTGTTTGTGTCTGTGCCCAAAAATCAGTCATTAAAATTGTTGTCTTTGACTGTCCGCAACTGTAGGAGAGTCCAAGTGGAATGCACTGGGAGTGCGCAGACTGAAAAAAAATTGTTATCAGCAGGTATTGAACCCCAGGCCTTAAATAAGTACATTATATAATCTATAGACATCATAACCACTAGACAACAGTAGCTTAGATTGTCTGGTGTATATTTGCTCTACATACTATTCCCGCGGCTGTGTATGACAAAGCGCATAGCCGCGTCACTGCCAGCTCATCACCACTCCCTCCCACCACCACTACCACTATGACGGCCTCCCTCCCTGCCCCCTCCCTCCCTCCTCCCCCCCTCTAGCGCTCCATGGGGGCCCTTGGCCCCTATGATAAGTATTTTAAAATCTATTCCATCCTCATTTTAAGCTCAAAAGGTTTTTTGTTTACAGTTTTTCTTTTTGTATCTGTATGCAACGACGCGCCGACCCTCCTCCCCACTTAGCTGGGAGGTGGGGGGCCTCATGGGATGAAGGAAGTGGCCAGGGATCTGCCAGGGAAGGACGAGGGAACGACCCGCAGCCGCCACGTCACCAACGCCGCCACGCGCCGCCGAACGACGCGCGTCACCACCAGCGCCGCCTCTCCTCTCCCGCCCTGTCCTTAGCCCAGCCCTGCACGTCACCCCCAGCGCCGCCTCCCTTCTGACCGAGCACCCGCCGCCGCCACCACGTCACCAACGCCCACCGACCAAGCACCCACCGCCGCCACCATGTCACGCCCACCGACCTACTGACCCAGCACCCTCCCCCAGCCCGGGATAACCCCCAACCGACACACGACCTGACCCCAGGCCCACAAGGACAAGGGGACGTCCCCCAGAGCGAGGGGGCGGGGGACGCGCTAGGAGGGAGGGGACGCGCCAGACGCGACACCCAGCGCGACCAGGAGGGAGTGGACGCGCCAGGGGACGGGGGGACGCGCTAGGAGGGAGGGGGGACGCGTCGGGTGACAGGGAGACGCACCAGGAGGAGGGGGACACCCCGGGAGGGCGGGGGACGCGGGGGACTCACCAGGAGGGGGGGGATGCGGGGGACTCACCAGGAGGGAGGGGGACGCGGGGGGTGCACCAGGAGGGGGGGAGACGCGCCAGGGGACAGGGAGACGCGCCGGGGGGGGACGCACCACGAGGAGGGAGACGCGCCAGGGGACAGGGAGATGCGCCGGCGGGGGACGCACTACGAGGGGGGGACGCACCAGGAGGGGGGGAACGGCCGGGGTACAGGGAGACTCGCCAAACGCGACCGAGCACGACAGAGCACCCCCCACCACGGCTGCGAGCGACTGCTCGCAGGGCGGAGGCGGGGTGCAATAGGCGAGGGCGACGGATGGGCACGGGGAAGCGGGGCAACGACGGCGGCGCGACGCGTCCCCCTTCCCCCCCTCCCTTTCATTTCTTTCGTATATATATATGTAATTTAGCCTCTATTTTAATTAATATAAATACCCCCAGTACGACAGGACCCCCCACCAGGGGTGCATTTAAAAAAAATATGTATATATATAATTTTGTATTACATCAATTGACTCTATTTAAATAGAATTATCCTGATTAGTGTGACTTGAATGAAAAATACAAATAAAAATTCACTATTCTATAAAATTCAAGTATAGTCCGATTGGACTATGTAGTGTAAATGTGAATTTTGTAAAGTGCATATTGTATCCTTAATATGGTAAAAATGTATCAGGCACTTAGCTCAGTTGGCTAGAGCACCTCAAAAACCGTTTATCTAAGTTGGATATAAAACACTGAGGGTTCACTCCTTGGAGATACAAGCCTTTTACATTTTCAGACATGAGTTTGAATCCCAAGTTCTCAGTCCGAGTGGAGTCTGAGTCAGTCTGAGTCAGTCTGAGTGGAGTCCAAGCCAGTCCGAGCCTACTAATCCACTCGGACTACTCAGACTCCACTCGGACTGACTCGGACTGACTTGGACTCTGAGCAGTCCAATCAGAGTCCAATAGGACAGGTGGGGGAGTGTAAAGTCTTGAGCTGAGTACATGTCATAAATTAATTCAGAGGCCTGGGAATGAGCCATAGGATGTACTTTAATGTCCTGATATAAGTAACTAAGCATTAAGGCAGTGTGGAAGGGTCGTGGCCCAAAATAGCTGTAAAAATTAAGTGAAGTTGCATGGCAACCATAATTATATACATGTTCTGCTTATATTTCAGGCATTGGAAGCAGTGAGGGGAGCCTCAGAGACATTGAAATTGAATGCATTGATCGCTGTCTGGCAATTGCTGGATATGTGATCAAATGATGTGCATACACTTTTGTCACAGTGCTTCACAACTCTGTTTCTCTCCCACAACAATGGCCTTGTCTACAACTGGGGCACAAGCAGCATCCAATGTGGTTTGTGCCCCCAGTATGCATTATTCTGTTATTCTTTTCTAACTAACTAATACCTTGTTCATTTTCTAGATTCTAATTACTGACAACATGGCACCCACTCCCAGCCTCATGAGCCACTGCTCATGGGGTGGATTGTGGGTGCAACATTGCCAAGATGATGAGGACTGCTGAGGACAAGAACAACAATGGTAACAGAAGGTACAAAAAATAAGACAATGACAATGACAATGACAAAGAAGACAATGGCAATGGACAATGATGACAGGGACAATGACAGACAACAATGGATGACAACAATGATGGATAATGCAAGGGCATTGACAACAGGCAACAACAATAGATGTCACATTGCCCCAACTCACTATTTGCCCACTGCCCCCTCCCTTGCTCAAAACATGAGATGGAGGTTTCCTTTTTTTATTCTGCACATCCAGCCTCATGAGCCACTGCTCATGGGGTGGATTCTCTTTTTGTTTCATTTGTTTGTCTTTTATTTTATTGTACCATAAATTAGCTACAAAAAATAGTCAGTAGTTGTAACATTACTGCAGTACTCAAAACTGATGAGGACCAGTCACACCAGTAAGCACTAAGGAAACTTGAGGGAACTTGCAGGCTTGAGGGAAAACTTATTAAGAGAGGGGAAAATGAGGGTGGAGTTTGGGATCAAAAGAGTACTCCATTCGACAGGTGGGAGGACACCTTTATCCAAGCGGGTATAGAAGCCCACCCCATTGAACAAATTCTAATGCATCAATGGGACCAAACAATGAGAAGGTAAACTAAAAATGGAAAGGAAGTGTCCATTTGAGGAGTATCAATGGATTTTGAAATTGGGGAAATGTTTGCAAGGTAGGTGATGTCAGGCCAGCATCATTGAGTCCTTATCTTGGAGTTTCATGGGCTGGGAATTACTCAGGGAAAGGTTTGTTGTTGAGGCACTCTATTGACAGGACACAACTTGGGCCCCCAGCAAGTGCAGAGAGCACTCAAACATGACCTCTTGACCCTACTGTCCAGTTGATCAGCCCATTGAGTTGGATTTTGATGTGCTGAGAAGTCAGGTGTTTCTTGATGTGGTGGATCATTGTGATGGTAAGGCATTAATAACAAAAGCAAGGAAGAAAAGGAAATGAAATGAAGGATTTGCCCCACCTTGTCAAATTGAGGATTTGATGGGAATTTTCTAAAATGCTGGGGTTGGCAAGTAGGACTCACCTAGTGAATGGCATGGGTTTCAATACCTGCGTGGGTTAGGCCCAAGGGTACACACAGGTGTGGGTAAGGGTACAACAACCCAAACCCTCACCAAACCCTTACCCATAGGGCAGGTTGGTGGGTGTAGTTACCACTTTGGGAAGTCCCAAAGTCATGTATTACTTTACATGTTTTGGCACTCATCTGAGTGCCGAAACATGTAATACTTATTGTGCCTGTGAAAACCCCTGGGTACCCATACCCTTACCCGTGATTCCCGTGAAAACCCATACCCTCATGGAAGGGTAAGGGTTTTCATGGGTAAGGGTATGGGTAGCCCCAAAATACCCGGGGGTTACCTGTGCCAATCACTAGACTCACCACCCTACCACACCATGTTGAGGGCCCTATGGGAAATGCCATGGAACTGGGAAGTTGATGGGTGTGTTGTCTTCCCCTTCCACAATGGGGAAGGTTCTTCATGATGAACTATCTCTATTGTTGTCCCACACTGCCTGAACTCACAGACCCATCAAGCATCCAAGTTATAGTAATTCCGAGTTGAAGTTCATTAAGTCCACCCTCTTCAGAGCTCAGGCTATAATCCAATGAAGAGATTCCTGTTGTGGCTCTGTTGAAACTGAATCTGCACACACTAAGGGTTCAGCCAGTTACCCCCATGCTAAAGCACTCATCTTTGAACCCCAGGGCTGTGATGATAAATACAAATGAAAGGCAAAGGTGGCACCCCTCCTATCACCTCCTCCTTCTAAACCAAAAAGGAGGGACAAGGGCCAAGGCAGCCCCTTCTGTGATGTCGTCAGATGCTCCCACAATGACACGAAGCAAAGGTAAGGCTATGGCAGCCCCTTCCACTGTGCCATCAGAAGGTCCCACAAGAACACGAGGCAAGGCAAGGGGCTCTGCCCGTTGCACCAGCTCTCTCTGAAGCTTGTGCGAAGACAAGAACCAAAGACTTAGAGACCGCAACACCTGCCAAGCAAGCTACTGTTTACAATCCATGTCAGTGAACACCAACTGCGAGTCGGAAACCGGCGTGTCTGGACCTCCGGCTGGAATAAATGTGCTCACATCGCCGTAACCTTCGGACTAGAAAAGTGTTGGAAACGGGAGATAATACATGAAAGATCGATAGGAATATGGGGCTTGTTTATAGAGTAAGGTTGTATTCAAATTCGCTGCTAGTGCTTTGCGCGAGCCAAAGGACGATGGCTGAAAGCATCATCGCAACGCTCTGCGAGACATTGGCATAGCCATAGTAGGTAAACTGGTCAGAATACCCGTTCAATACGTATTTCAAAATTAGCACCGTCTGAGAATATCCCATGAGCTTGTGGAAACAGTGGAAAATGTAAACCATCGCGTACCACACTCCCTGCTAGGCCGCCAGCCATAAGGGCGAACCCAATGAACAGGAACAATCGCGCCCTCCAAACTGCCCTCGAGTCTCCAAATCCTTCCTCCCCCCGCACCCGGTCCTTATCGATAAGATTTATAACGAGGTAACCCAGGAACGAGCAGATGCCCGGAACCCAATCCACAAATGTGACATGTACAGGCGGCTCCGAATTTGGATTACCCCAAGGTGAATGAGAATGTGCAGAGAGGACGGCAGCATCTATGAACGTCCAATTCGCAAGAGCAAACTTCAGGCCTTTCCATGAGCTTAAGCACCAAGAAGGCTACAGGGACAACGTACCAAGGCACCAGCAAGATAGACACCCATCGTTCGGCGATGTTTTCCAAGTGATATCCCAGGGAAAGGGTTCAAACAAACCCTTCTCGGGTCATAGTTAGATCTGGGTAAGGACATTATGGAGAATCGTCTCCTTGAGCTCGTCGATGGCAACAGTGAGGAACACAACTGGCGTGGTGACTGGTGGCAATGCTGCGGTCACGGGTGAATATGAGCGTGGGCAATCACCGCATATCGCCGAATCTGTTCGGCGATGCCACGTGACGCGCGCGAGTCATTCGACGCTCCGACAAGTGCCCAAGCCATTTCAAGTGAGCACAAAAGGATCACTGGCTCGCAGTCACTTTAGTATACATGTGCATTCCATTACGCCAGATAATTAATAAAACATTTTGAATGCATATATCTCGGCAAACACCAGCCAAACCCCCCTTAAAACAGGCTGAAAACTCAAAACCTATAGAACCTATGATACACTGATCATGCAGTTTAGGTCTTGGAGGCAATCATACCTGAATTTTTGTGCTCTTTATGTCCCTGATGGCCATTTTGTAAAATATTACTTCTTCATCATGAAACACTCTATTTTAAGGTAAAATATACCCATTTCAATGTGTCAGACTCAGAAATTCGAACTTTTGTCATCAGAGACTTATAACAAGGGTGCTCCGGCATCGAAAAAAAATGACCCGGGGTCGATTTTTTTTGCCAAGGCCAATTCTGCTGGACTAACTAACTTACCTAATCAGAAACACATCTATATATAGTAATATGACCTCATCATTGTTGGTGCTTTCCTCCGCATCCATCAGGAAATTGAGGATGGTCAGATAAAGATTTATCTAGTATTATAATGTAAATAATACAGATCATAAATACAATTCTGGTAGGTCTCTTTGTGGGGGGTTGTGGGTATAGGTTGTGTTTATTTGTATGACAAGTGGCAGTAGGCAGACAAACCTGATGCATGCTAAATACAGTTCACAAATGCTCAACACCACAAGAATGAGATTGGACAACCAGAGAGGACGGTCTGGGAAGGGTTTATCTAGCATTATACCACTGGATCACATTGTAAGGAATTATAAATATAGGTTGTGTTTATTTCTATGACAGGTGGCATCAAGTGGGCAAAGCTGGTCAATACATATGCACAATGGGAAAGCTGTTCAGTATTAGAAGAATTGCCCTAGTATTGTAATGTAAATAAAGTAGATCATAAATGCTATTTCTAGTGATTATGTTGTAGGGGGATATAAGGTAGACGACATCCATAATCTGCCTGCATCACATGGTGTTACTTTTCTGTGACATGGCTGCCTATATTGGGTGAAATTTTACTTTTAAATTGCTATAAAATTAACAATCCAACATGAGCAGAATCTGTTCCAGCAATTGATGTGTATATATATGAAGAAGGTCTTGGAAAGACCACTTGATGTGAGGTTAAGAATTGACTGGCTAGTTTCAATTTCAAGTTGTTCTTCTGTTGTTTATGATCACATAGGCTGATATAGCAACTAGATTGAACATGCTAGTGTCTATGGTAGATGAGCTTTCTTAATTTCATTCATTATAGTATCAGGCAGTACTCTATGACCTCTATATTTTCTGGCAGCCCAAGCACCCTGACTCCCAGCTAGACCACAAGAATATCCATCCATGAACTGAAGTGATTGGTTTGAAAAATGGCAGATGGATGTGAGCGGAATAGATTCTAATGAAGAGAGGGCATTCCGTTCAAGTGTGTCTTCATGAGAAGACTCAGGGTTGAGATGATAAACCCATTTTGCATAGCCCCAACACTGCTCAATTGGGTTGAGTTTGCAATGAAACTTCGGAAGGTAAATAAGCTGGAATCCTCAGGTTTCACAAGCCAGTTCAAGAATAGATTTTACATTTGTGAAATCTGGCTGATTGAATAGGAGGCGATGGCAACAACAGTCAATGGCTGGCAAAGCGCATTTGAAGCCCTCACATCCATACCGCTTCTTGCACACATCAGTCAAACCATGCTCCTCAAGAATAGTCACCATCCCTTTGAACACACCTGCACAAGGATGACCTTCTGGAAAATACAGCAGCTGTGGTGTACCATCTGCAAAGGTGGTGCCATTCATCTGGACCTAAACTTTCTCAAGTGAGCCATTGCTTGTAGACTGCCTTCCCATTGGCACTTTCCTTGGTGACTTCAATCAACCAGTTTTTCCCTTCTGGAGGAGTGTTCTTCAGCATGTTACGAGCTGATGGAGTCCCTTCAGCACGTTTTTTGTGTGTTGTTGCATTTTCATAGATGAAGACATGCTCAAAGTCAGAAAGGAATTCATTGGTAAGGATGTCCATAGCATTTTGTGCCTGTGCCTCAATGTCATCTGTTGTGAAGTAACCATCATAATTTCTTCCTGGTCTCATGATGCGATGCACACTTTGCTTCCCATCAAAAGACTGAAGCCATCCGAAATCTGCAGACCCAAAGTCTGCAATCATCAAGGAATGTCCATCACCCTTTTGATATGGCTTTGCAGGCACGTCTTTATGGTACCAAGCTTTACGATGGCAGTCATGAGCATAGAAAATGCTCTCATCATGGTACCAGATAATCACCTGCTTTCCATTTGCACAAGCACCTGTTGCAATGCCATCTTTTAAGTATGCTTGCATTCGAGTTTGTAGGGCTTTGATTTTGGGAAGATAATAATTGTTACAATCCCAAATGACATTGGGTCATTCATGACCATCAAAATACTGGCATTTCAATGCTTCTTTCCATCTGTACCCCAGTGCACGCAAGTAATGTTGTGCAGTCCAGACAGAAATTTTCTTCAGGTACAGCCCAATGTCTTGGGCGAGATCCTCATCAACAAGCATGCTCTCATTCCAATCCCCATATGAGTTCACTGGAAGCATGGTGCAATCCTCAATGAACTGCCAGACTAGGCTCCAAAGAATTTTAGCACAGTACCTCCCTTGAAGTAGTGAGATAGCTGCTTGGTGTGATGATGCTGCCCATTGCCCATGAGTTGCAGATCTTGTATCAGTGTAGATGGAAAGAAAGGTTTGCATCCCTTCCAACCATGCTCGGGTGAATGGATCCAAGCCAGGATCCTTGTAACCTGCATCTTTCTCTCATCATGGATGAAGTTTAGCCTTCAAATCATCAAGTGCTGTCATTGCTTGGATGACACTGGGAGCTTCATGATGTTTTCCCTCAGATGCACTTGGTGCATCATTGCTGTTACTTTGGATCTGAATTCTCTCATTGGGTAGAGAAGTACGTGATCCCTCGATGTCACTCTTGTGATGATCTTCTGCATCAACAGCTCCATCACCCAACACCTGGTGCCCACTCGGCATCCCAAATTGGAAGGCCAGAACTGATTCATCATCATGTACTCTGATGGGTTGTGTGACTGGGAACTGAATGACTGAATGCATTGATGGGCAGACCGGGATCTCGGGGGCAGAAGCCTGATAGAAAAAGCCAATGAAATGATGCATCCCATGGGTTGCTGATGCATTGTGAGTTTGATCAAGGATATTTTTAGTAGCTGGAGATGTGAAGACATCAATGGATTCCTTTGGCACTAGTGTAGAACCCTACCAATCATAAGCCTTTGAAAACGACAAGGGAATAAGCCACACACATTTTCTTTCCCCTCATTCTGATGCTTTGTTTATTTTCGGGGCGAAAGCTTCTCCCACACATGTTGAATACACTTCTTTGCTCCAGATAGAATGTTTTCCATGCATTGAAGGATATGCTTGTGTTTTTGCAGCATTTCCAAATGTAGAAAAGGGGTCATGAGCTTAAATGAGAGCACAACACGTTTTTTGATGTGTCTCAATGAGTTTCACAAACTACATTTTGTACAAATAAATTTACCTCATATTTTTTATCTCAGGCACTTTTAGCAAAAAGTTCCAACGATTTGTAGGAGCCGTTTTTGTCAGATATGTTGTGGAGAATATATGAGGTCTTTTTCTAAATAAATTCACCATATTTGGCCATTGTCATGCTGGTCATGTGATGTTAGTGGATTATGGATGTTGTCTACCTTATATATAGGTTGTGTTTATTTATATGACAAGCGTTCATCAGGAAAAATCACTTTCATCTTGGACTGCCCTGGGCAGCCTTGGGAAGCCTTGAGGGGTCCTTAAAGATGCCAAGAATGAAAAGATCCCAAGGCTCCACAAGGCTCCATACCGGAAAGTTACCACTGTTTGATTTTCTTGGGGTGCCTTGGGAAGCCTTGGAGTGCCTTGAAGTTCCCCCCAAGGCACATTTTTTGACCTGCTTTTGCATCCTCTGAGAGCTTTGGCTGTCCTCTAAATTCTGCTAAACATAAAGTAAAACAAAACAACTTCATTATTATATCTACAATGCAATTGTGTGAAAGAAAACTACTAGCCAACACCAACTCCACTCCCCCATAACAATTTCCCTCTTCCATCCTCTTCCATCACCCTCTTCTGCCTACCCTTCTTTCTAATCCACTCCTCCTGTCAGCTGCTGCTGTGCTCCCTCAACCATATCCCCACCTTCATCATCCCCTCCTCCCCTCCAGTGGTCCTCCCCCCTCACCATCCCATCCACCCCCACCCCTCATCATCAAACATTAGCTGCTACATCATACCCCCATAAGAGAAAGTCCCCCCCTACCATCTCCCACTCTCCCTTTATCTTGTCATCTTGCATATAAACAGACATGGGAGGAAGCTGTCATAGGGTGGGTATGTCATGGGATGAGGCAGTTAGTAAAAAGAAAACGACACACCTGGATTCAAGTGTGGGAATTGATCTCATCATTTTTAAACTTTCCCATGGATTCTGGACTTGTGTTGTAGGCATAGGAATGGGGGTCAGCAACAATGAAGGCAGTAGAGAGGCTCAAGCTGGCTGGTGAAGGGGCAGAAGCTTTAAGAATAAAACACAAATTGATAAGATACAAAAAATACTTACTATGGGGGCCTAGGGGGCCTTTTGCTGGGGTGAGCTGGAGGCTGCAAAGGCTGGGGCTGTCGAGCACTGGGCTGGGGACACTATCCCACATGGCGGTGGTCAAGCTGGGGGTCACAGGGGGATCACAGAGTGTCAGCACTGGTGGATGTTGTTGTCCTGGGGGCAGCGGTCAGAGGTGGCAGCCATCTTGGCATCTGTTGGGGCTGGGGGTGGGCTGTGGGGCTGAACACCAGGCTGTGGGTCAGCCAGGGAGCGAGCACTGTCGTTTCTGGTGGCAGTGGCCATTGGGGGCCATTTGGATGACAGGAGGGTTCAGGGCAGAAAGGAAGGCAGTGGTGGTGGCACTGGCAATCTGTGGCCGAGCAGGGGTCAGGCAGGGAGAACAGGGGGTACGGGGAGCGAATGGGAGGCCTGGGGAGGCTGGGGGTGGCCAGCGTCATCAAATGTGATGTGGCAGGGACAGCAGGGGACATTTGGACATTCTGGTGGCAGCAGGTGGGTGTAGGCACATCCAAGGCAGAGGGGAGACTCACTGGGGTGCCATGGAGACAGCAGGGGGCAGGTCAGGCAGCAGCAGGGCAGGGGATGGTGGCATCATCATCTGTGAAGCTGGATACAATGGGAGAATATCTAGTGCACTGATGGATAATGTGAGCCACTGGCTTGGCAACGCAACATGAAAGCAGGTTCAACTAGCATCTTGTGAAGGCTTAGCAAAATTCAGACAAAGAACCATGGAATGACAACCGATGTCTCATCAAGGCACTTGGGGAATGCACAGCATTCCACCCATATAATTTGGCAGATCAAGGGGATGGAGAAAAAAAAAAGGGGGGAAATTTCATGCTTAAAACGTTCAAGTTGAAGGCCCCAGCAGAGACAGAGACTCTCTCAACTTCTTCCTAGTAACTTGAGCTTGAACTTGAAGTGAGAATAGGTTAGTCAAACATAGTAAACTACCCACTGTTCAGGGGGTCAATGGGTAACTAGATGACAGGGCAATGAATGAAAGCTATATACAAAATTAAATAAGTCAACACCATGAGGGGAAAATGGCAGTGAAGAAAATAACAGGTGCTAAATGTACCATTGAATGTACTGAACCTCACAGGGTGCTGGGTGGGCTCACATGGAACACTGGACTGCACATCATCCTACATAGCAATGCCACAGTGTGGGTGAGTGTTTTGACATGTGCTCTGCAGTGGGAGGCTAAGCAGCAAGGCTCTGCCTGGGTCTCCAGTTCCAAAGTCAGATCCTGGACATTGGGGAGAACCCCACTCTTTAACAGGAGGCCACCTCTGCAAGCTCACCAGGGCCATGTTGGACCCAGAGCCACAGAGGGAGCTACAAGTCAAAATGGCTCTTATGGGCCAGGAGGACTTGGAGGACTTGCCTAGGATGTTTTCAAACACATCTGCTCCCAGAATGGGTGGAATCAAAGTAGCTGGGGTAGGTAGTGGGCAGATGGGATGCAGTCAACTGCAAGTCAATCTCAAGGGTCAATGCACTGCATCACAACCCAAAACATGTGAAGGCAAGTAGGTGAGAGGGAGTAGAGAATGGTTCTACTAGTAGGTGAAGACTTGGAGACACCAGGCAAAGATGACCGTTGGACTGCTATGACTCTGATCTGGTGATTTCCACTGGCATTTTGAATCAGTGTACATAGTAGATACAACATGACTTTGAGACATCAGCTGATTTCTCAGGGAAGAATATATAATGTACACAAACTTTTTGGAATTTCTTTGATTTTCTATACCCAAACAAAGAGATATGTATTCAGGCACACAATGTGTAAAGAAATTCCTAAAATGTCTTTGATTTCTATACAGTGTCTACCATGCAGAGGTAGATATCAAAATCATAACAGTAACATGGATAACATATTCATGTACACAAAATTTGCACAAAATTCTAAAAACATCTTTTTCATCCTAATATCATGACCTGATAAAGATTGGAAAAGAGCACTCCTGATACACTCTAATGTAACAAATCATATAAAGAGTCCCAGATTACTATGCTGCTGTCAGTCACAGCCTTGCATGAGTTAAGTTATGCCCCCAGCAAGGCAACAAAAAGGCAGCCCCAACATACCTGCAGTGACGACTCCTTCACCCTCTACTACTCCATGGGCAAGTAGACCCCCCTGGCCAGATGCTGAGAAACCCTTGTTGGGATACAAGCCTAGGGAGATGGAATACAAGTCCTAAGCTTAGGGTTAGGGTTAGCAGATGCTACCCTTAACCCTAGAGCAATGGCAGTCTCCTATACAGGAATAGACTGGCCAAGACTACAAAGACTGCCAAGACTGTCTCCTATGCTATCCAGGGAACCCCCTATAATATACAATGATAGACAAGTCTATCTGGAGAAAGGGGAAATGAGGTCACTATGAAGTCATGGCAGTATAGCTCCTTTACATATTATAGGAGTACATTACACTATACCTCCTAACTGTGTAGTATAAATATTGCACACTTTGTAGGAGATGATAATAACATTCCTCCCTGTGGCAGACTCCCTCATACACTTATCTTTGACTTAAACTCAATACCCCAAAAACCTTGTCCTCATCTTGTGCTCAGCTTCCTGATCCCAATAACCCTTGTAGGGAATTACCCTTGATGAAGTGTCAGCCAGCCATTTGTGCGGCATACACCTCAACAGACTTACTCTGCTTCAACATTTGCTTTGCCATCACTGCAGCACTGGGGGATTCGGACATAGACAATTGGTTCATTGCAGGGAGGGATGGGTGGATGTCCTGCAGTAGGTGCTGAAAGGCACCAAGCTGGATCTTTGGCTGGAAGCATGTCTGAACATTGCAGGGGTGTGTCTATGGTGTTGGGTTTTAGAGTGGCAGAGCCAGGGGACTGTGGGGAGTTCATAGTATGGACTGGGTGGGTTCAGTGTGGTGGGACTGGTCTTTATAGGACAAGCTTGCTGGTTTGTATGATCAAAACATGGCAAGAAGGCCATAGCAGTATGAAATGCCTGCCATCTGTCACAAGTAGCTTCAAGCTAGTAGTATGAACCTTGAAGGGCCACGGATGCTGGGAATCAGGGATTGACACGCCAGTGGCATGGGTTTGTAAACACCAGTGGTTGAGTGCTGAACTTCCCAGAAACAGGACAGGAGCCATTTATCATCACTCACATCTGGCACTGGCAAAACTGGTATGGTCTCATGCTCCAGATTATTTTTAGCAGTTCAAACAAGGGATGGACCAATTTTCCAACATGGTGTGGCCCTGTTCAGCAAAATGAGCCCCTTCATGATGACAGGCAAATGGAGAGATGCAAGCACAAGTTTCTCAATGGAGGGCACCACACCACACTGCTTGGGGGCTCCAAGCCCTTGTTGTGGATGAGGGTAAAGATGTCAAGAAGAGGGTATCGAGAAGCTCCTTGATGATTGTGTCACCTGTATGTCTTCTGAGTCAGGTAGGGTGACAGAGAGCAGTTGCTGGCTCTCCATTTCAACAGAGGGCTTTCTCCTTTTCATGAATCAAAGAAAGATATACCTAAGCTCCAAGTCAAAGGTGTGGTGAAATCCAAGTCAAGGCTCAAATGTGGTTAACTCACCAAAAGCTCAGAGATGTCTTCCAACTTTTCTAAACCCCCAACAGTGGTCAAAACATCTGTCCTCTTGACACCCATACAATGAAAGTACTCCCAGTGGGCCATGAAAGTAAAAGTTGAACTTGCAATGTAGGGAGGTAGAATAGGGGTCAATGCAATGCATCACAACCCAAGATGGTAGGCTAGTATCCAGGTGCTCCAAGACTCTGGCAAGTCAGAAGTGGCAACTCAGCTGCATGTGTAAGGAAAGAAATAGATGCAAAGCTGGCTGCAGCTACCTCTAACCCTACTAGTGACTAGTCTTGTACTAGTTCTCCCAGGCTTCATTCCACAGCTGGCTGACTCTGAGTCCTTGCACCCCTCTCTTTCTCTGTTATCTACCCCTACTTCCACTGGCTGTGGGTTGCAACGCTGTGTGTCAGCCCTTCAGATTGACTTGATGACATCTGTCCCACCTGTCCCACTGTCCAGTGCAGTGGCTTCAACACTCCAACAACCAATGCCCCCCATCCTGCACACCCTCTGACAGAGCTGTTCTGAAAGCCATGCAAGGCAAGTATCCCCCAGCCCCCCCATTTTCTCTTTTGTGTGTTTGTTTCACGCTTTTCTTTGGAGAGAGATGCCCCCTCTGTGGCTCTGGATCCGACCTTGGAACTGGAGAACCAGAGGCATCCCCTCAACAAAAGTGTGCCTCAAGGAAAGGGTGGAGCATACACTGGTGCTCCAGTCCCAGCTTTGGGTGTTTTGAATCCTGTCTATGACAATCAAGGCCTCATTTGTTTCTGGTGTGATCTCCCATAGGCAGACCAAAAGTGGTGGAAGAGTGGCCTCTGTACTTGACCCGGAGGAGGTGTCAGTGACTGGGGGCAGTGAGGCAAGTTTCTTTTACTCTGCCTAGCTACTAAAAATACAGGGCATACATTCTTGTTACTCTACTGGAACATTCAACCTGGCACATAGGGGTACAGCTTGGCTGGGTTCCTCCACTCATTTGGTATTTCAACTGTGAGGTCGAGTTCATAGTTTCCCCACTGCACTGGTGTGATGGGAGCCACTGGGGCCATAGTAGCAGGGTCATAACTGTAAGGGATGCCTGCCTGGGCAGCATTGTGCCTTGCTTTGGCTGCATCGGCATTGAGAGGCAGCACTACAATCCAGTTGGGCATGACCCAACCACACTGCAAGCACAGGCAGTTGATGATGCTGCCAAAGCAGTGAGCTCCTAGTAGAATAGGGGAGGCACCCTTACCAGTGGGAATTGTTCTGGAGGGCTGCTTGACCAAGGCTCAGCTGGCCTGCTGGAGGCATTTGCCGCTGTGCCTTGATCTTCTGATGGTAGGACCCCAGGCCAAGCATCTTCCGGAACCACAAAGGGTGGACCAGCAGATCAAGGGGCCAACTGAAGGGGGCCAACTCTCCATCCATTGAGAAGAGCCCTAGCCCAACAAACTCTCCCTGCACTGGTGTTGTAGGGCTACAAGGTCTGCTCGTAGACCTTACAGTTCAGACTGATTTCCCTCAGATCTGTTTACTAACATATGTGACAGGTGCTTAGCCTGAAGCTGATGTGTTGTCAAAGCTGGGTTTGCTGATCTCACTACTATTTTGTGTCTTTTTCATTATACCATTACCCTTGCTAATAACCCTTCCACCTCTGAGCTCCTAGATTATTGACCTACATGTCTTTTATTATCAGATCCACAGGTTGTCCTCCTTAACTGAGTTTGGAGTGATTAACCAAGGAATCTCAATCTGATGGGCTGTGCTGGAGGATCTCAGACCATGATTGATTTGTGTCTCTATTGTTAAATTGACATCTAGTGTGCTATGTCCCTTGTTCTCAAGTCTCTTCTCTACTGTACGCGTGTCTGCCTGGATTCAGGAGTCTGGAATGTAGGGTTGAGTGGGGTCATCTGGAGGGTCCCATGCTTGAACTGGGGCAGGCGACGCAAGTCAATAGGACCTACAGGTGATGTTCATCTCCCTGAGCTATTGTTCAGCCTCTCATTTTTGGTGTGCATTTGTATGCATTCCTTTTTATGTGATCTTCCTGGACTCTTCTGGCTTCTCTTTTTGGGCACCTCATTAGTTTAGATTGTCAATCTGCAGTCGGACTGATGCAAGAGTATGCACATCGGTCCATTTTTCCTCTCATTTTGTTTTTAGGTGACCTGCCACCTCGCGAATGCAGCATGAGATTCTTTCCCCCTCTTTTTGCCCTGTTCCTCTAAGTTATAACCTCTACAAGAGAGGTTCGAGTTCACTGCACAATAAGTTGTAGTACTAGTGTCTAGTTTTTAGAACTGACTCTTTGCTTTTCAGTTCCCTCAAGAATTGGGTTCTGGACAGTGTTGACAACAGTCTCTTACATCGGGTCCTGATCCTTCAGAATCTTGCCCCTCTACTCTCATTTTACTGCATCTATTCTTTCGACAACCTCTCGTAACCGTTTACAGTGACAAGATTGTCTGATCACCACCCACAGCCACACCTTCCCTCTCTCCACTCGTGATCTTGCATTCGCCCACTTATACAGACCTCTGTTATCCATCCCCCGAAGTCTTCGACAACCTGAACAAGAACCTACGTATACTCTGCTTACCCTACCACACTGGTGAGGTGAGTCCGGTGGCAATCTCCTGCATTGGAACAAAAACATGCTAATCCAGCCCTGCCACAGTTAGCTCAGGATGGGACCAGGCTGCATGACTCACCACATCAGCACCCATAGGGCTGCCACCCGGTTGAATACCTCAGTCACCAGAGTCTCTGCAAGAGGGGGGTGTGCTGGCAGTGGATCCAGCGGATACTGCTGCCCCTCCAGTGCTGAGGGCACCTCCTCAACATCACACCCTGACCTCATGCACACCCCATACCTTGTTGATATGTTTTGAAGCAATGTGTGTGCATGGTGCCCCTGGCTATGTTTACCTCATTGCACTTCATTCCATTGCCCCCTGTTTTATTGTTTAATCACTAAGCCCCTGCTGATTTGTTTGGCTACTATACAGCGTACCTCTCCAATTACTAGTACTTGGTATTTATGGTCTCACAGCTGAATTGCCTTGCAGCACCTCTGGACTGAGTCTGCAGTGCTGAGGTGACTGCCAAATGAGATTCAGATATATGTGTTTGTTGCCTGTTTGAATTACAGTACAGCCAATATCCACTCAATAGGCCCTGTCATAACAGGCTCTGTTTAGTGCTTATTAGGGATGGAACCCTATGCCGAAGCATGCCACTGGGCCATAGTACTAGTGATTGATGCTTGTGAGCTGAATGCAGTACATTGATCCTTTCCACAAATAACTAAACAGAGCGTGTGGTGATGGGGCATGATATCGGCTGTAAGTAGAGGGCCCACCACAGTAAGTAGAGCCTTGCACTACCTTGTTTCCATGTTTTGAGCTCACATGAAGTTGGTTGACCTGCATCATGGCACTCAAACTACATAAATATTTCTGAGGTATGAAATGCAGGACCTTCATAACTAGGAGGTCTTTATACTCCCCCATATATTCCGCACAGATCCACATGGATTTTCATGGATTTTCACAGACTCCGAATGAGTCCATACAGACTTTTGAGAAATCAGTTTGGCTTGTAGTACTGCATAATTCCAGATTTTGAGTCTGCACGAATACACACAGATCCGTGCTTTTTGCATGGATTCCATGAAATTATTCCATCCTAGTCTGAGCTGAGCATGGTTTGGACAGCGCAGACAGGCCATGAGTGTGACAGGGAAGCATTATAACCACTATGCAACTCCTTCCTCCTTCCTCCTTCCTCCTTCCTCCTCCCTCCTTCACTCCACCAATATGGGGGCCTGTGGCCCCCATATTAAGACTTTTTTTGCTCTAATTATTATTATTTTTTGGCTAATCATTGTTTTCTTTCAGTGCTTGGCAATGACGAATGCCCCTACTCCCTCCCTCCACCACTCCATAATTATGGGGGCCTGAGGCCTCCATAGTAAGTTTATTTTTGATTCTAATTATTTTTGATTTGGCTAAAAAGTTTTTTTTACACTAGTTCTATTGTATATGCAACGATGGACTGCCGATTGCATGCCAGCCCTCCTCCCCACTCAGATTGGATGTGAGGGGCCTGAAGGGGGATAGGACGTCCAGTGGGAAGTGCCAGGAGGCTGCTGATAGGTTTCCACTAGGGATGGGCGATGAAATTGCATTTCGCACCATTCTAAGGTCACAGGGCAATCTTCTCTGTCACTCCATTACTCTCCATTCCCTTCCAAAATATATGCAAATGCCCATTGCTAACCACACTTACCTATATCTCACCTTTTATGGACTTCGCACACTTTGCAGGTACTTTGTGGAGTTCATGAACTGACCCACTTCATACTTACCTGGGTTACCCATAAGTAGTTAGTGTAGGCCGTCCATTAGCGATGGACATGGACAGTTTCCACATTTTGCATAGTATCCACCTTACTCTACTTTGTATAAAAAGTCTATGTAAAATATTAGATACAGAGATCTCTTCTCCCCTCTCTCCAGTGCTAAGATTTCACTTCTTGTCTCCTCTTGTGTATAACTGCAAAGTTGACTTGCAACTTATTCGAATATTGTCACTGTGTTATTGCAACCAGGAACTGGAACAATTCTAGTTCATTGGTAAAGTACTCTTCATCAAACTGCATTATTAGACTGCGAACAATTGACTACCTTTTATTGCAACATTTTGCTAACCTTTTCTACTATCTTTGCATTCTTCGTACTTTGTTTAGGCCGCACATCATTGACAACAGATATCACAGACCTTCACCCTTGTAGAAGAAGGCTGGGTCTGGGAACCTTTAAACTAACTCCTCTCTTTTCTAGTTTTCCAGTGCTTCTTTGCAGCTAGGAATGCTAGGAACACATCACTGTCAACCACCAGGTTAAGTAAACGTGGTCATGGGTACACTCGGATAGGGGTATGGGTTCCAGATTGCCATACCCGGGCAACACCGTACCCTTTTCCATGGTGTTATGGGTATGTCCGGGTATGCCAGTACCAGGATTCCGGTCAGGTGAGTGATCATCTGACCTTGTTGATTTACTCATGAGTCACAGCACCTACTAAACTACAGGACATTTCATGACCATCACCACCACCACAGCTGCGAGCCTCTGCTTGCAGGGTGGATAATGACAGGGATAGGGGCACCGACGATGACAACACAGCACCCCCAACCGCTGCCATGAGCAACTGCTCGTGGGGTGCAAACGGGGTGCAACGAGAAGGGGGAGCAGGCACAACAATGGCCACCACCACCGCCAACACCACCATAGCACCCCCCAACCGCCGCCATGAGCAACTGCTCATGGGGTGGAAACAGGGTGCAATGAGGATTGAACTGACGAGAAAGCACCCCCCCTCCCACTGCAAACATGAGCAGGGGGTTTTTTTTGTTATGTTCTCATTGACGACAGGCCCCCCCCCCTCGCTCAAACATGAGAGGGGGGCATTCTTATTATGTATATATATTAGTATGGTGTAAATATATTATTAAAATATGTATTTGGGTCGAAACCCGTGGAAACCCATGATAAACACCGCACCCCTATCCGTATGTGTATGGTGTTCGCGGGTGCGGGTATGGGTATGAAAAAATAAATATACCTGTGGGTTACCTGTGTCACACCCTACACCAGGTATGTGCCCCAACACGTTCAAATGCGCCATGTCACCACTGACAGCCCACACTTATCCAGATGGCCAGGATACCAGTGGCAACGACAGCGTATGACAACTGACACAGCACCCACCTCCACGCCTATGAGCAACTGCTTGTAGGGTGGATTGTGGGTGCAGCTCTCAATGCTGACCATCCACCAGCCAGTGGGACATGATGGGATGCACCAAGAGCCAACTACGACTTGATGGGAGGCCCTCAGAGCTGGGAGATCCAACGGGACACCTCGGGGGGATGCTAGACAAGGGGGGGGGGCACACCAGATGGGGGGAGACAAGCTAGCCAACAGGGGGGGACACACCAGAATATGCCAGACAATGGGGGGCATGCCAGTTGAACGCAGGGACACCAGGATGCAGGGGGGCATGTCAGGACAAAGGGGGGACATGCCAGATGAAGGGGGGACATGCCAGAACACCCCAGACAAGGGGGGCATGGTTTTGTTTTGTATATCAGTAGATAATTGTAAGTAAATATCTAAAGACCGCAGAATCCATGTGGATCCACACGGACTGGCATGGAGTCCATGCTCATCCACACAGACTAGCATGGAGTCTGCATGGATCTGCGTGCAAATCATGCAGAGTCCATGGACATCTGCATAGTCCATGTGGATCCATGTGGAATGTATGGGGGAGTGTAAACTACTGATAACTAGTGTAACAAAATACCTTATTTTTCTCCAAAAAAACATGAGAATGGAGTTGGATTTACGACTCAAGCTTTCTGCATATCTGATTAACATTCTACATTTGAAAAATTAAGTGGTTGAAATGTGGATTTAGGACCCTGAGGCCCTTGATGAGGTGCAGACCATGTGTCCTTCCAAATCCAGGAATAAAAATGAAAATTGAGCCTTAGAGAGACCGCTCTGCACTGTTTACCACATTTCTTCATGCATCATGCATTGTGTTTGAAGCCTGAGGTGTCCACGCTGCAGCAACATTCACTGTGGCCAAGTTCAACTTGTAACCCTAACATCACCTTGGCATGACTCCAACTCCGAGTCAGTGATGGCTAGCAGGGTTCAAAATGATATATAGCATTCAATTTGCCACTATGTTCCAACACCTGAAAGCAAGTAAAGAACCCCCCTCATATCAAGAACATGGACACCATGAATTCTGCTGGCCCTGCCATCACACCTGAAGTAAGTGAAACTGTTTCATCTTTGTTTCCCACATTTGCGTCTGTATACATGTAGGTGGATGACCCCAGATTCCCCTCATGGCTCAATGAGAACATCTATACTCACAATTTTGCTGCTCTTTGCCTAGTCAAGTGTGAAGCAGCCACTGTTGCTGCTTGTAAATCTATGGAGACCATTGATAGAGACCTCCAAGCTGCCATAGAGAAGGTGAAGTGCACAGGGAGGCTGCCAAGTGAAGGGTTACAAGCTTTCCTTGATCATTTCAATTACCAGGCATGCCAAGAGAAGATTCCATCAATCTTGACTTGACTTCTCACTTTGCATTACTTAGCCGTCCCCTGCTTGTGCCTCCATCTAGCTATGAACATTCAATCCTAAGCTGTACTTCAAGTGTTGTACTTGTAGTTTGAGTGCTGGTGTATATTGTGTTCTCTTGCAGTGAATATTTTTCTATGAAGTTCAACTTTCAAGTTCCCCATTGAATTGGAACAACCCCCAAAGTCATATTCCTCCTAAGTTCATAACTGGGTAGCGTGCTGAGAATGGCGGCAGAGCCTGCTAAGAAAATGAGCATGGGGGTGAGTAGAAATATTAAACAGTAGTATGTACAGTATTGTTACAGCTGAAAGTACAGGATTGTATCACAGACATTAAAGTAGTAAGAAGTTGAAATCAATAGGTGATCTGGATGGTGAGGTGGAATAAATTTAATTCAAGCTTTACACTTTTCTTTCATGGCCTCAATGCTAGCACATTTGCTGATATGAGTAGATGTAGCTGTGGTTCCCTCTGGACTGATGGCTGGCCATTCCATATCCATGAGTTCATGGCTTTCATCTTTTATGGTGGAAATACCTTCAAGTTTATCTGTGACATTGAACTTGAAAGAAGAAAAGGCATGTGCTGGAATGGGACTGAACAAGACTTCAAAGATGGTGAAACTCAAAAGTCATGGCAACACATTGACCAAAGATAGTGGCACTTATAGTTGGGGGCAGGCACACAATGGCTCACTATTGTTGGGCTTGTAATGTGGGAATGTCAGGTGTTCTTGTGCATGCGTGACTAGTCACTCACCCACCCAGAAAAAAAACTTCCAAAAATTCAAGTTTTCAGCCAGCCGACCAGTCCATGTGGCCATCTCTTTCTCTGCCATCTACCCCTATTTGGCATGTAGGTTGTGACGCCATGCGTCAGCCTTCAGATTGACTTGATGTTGTCTGCATCCTACCCTGTTCCAGTGCAGTGGCTTCAACACTCTGGCAACCCATGTCCCCACCCCATGCGCTTTCTGACAGAGCTGTTCTGAAAGCCATGCAAGGCAAGTACCCCCCCACCCTATTTTCTCTTTTGTGTGTTTCGTTTCGCACTTTTTTTTTTGCATGTTTTCTTTTGCTGAGAGATGCCCCCTCTATGGCTCTGGATCCAACCTTGAAACCAGAACCAGAGAACCAGAGGTGGCCCCTTCGCAAAGGAAGTGCGCCTCAAGGAAATGGCTGAGCTTACATCGGCATCTCTTCTTGACTTGTTACCACCATCATGTATCATGGGAACTCTCTCTACACTGTCTGGCTCATTGTCCAGCAGTCCATCCCCTGGCCTGATCTTTGATCAGACCAGCCTATCCCACTCTCTGGGGGTCGTTTGGGAGTTATCCCAACCCCCCTGGTGATTGGTCTGACCAATCCCTGCGGATCGTGCATGGATGCCCGCTTAGGGGGTGTCCTCTTGTCCGCCATCTTTACCTACCTGGGCTCAATGATCCTGGGCTCTGGGATGGGGCACCTTCCACCAATTGGTGGGGGGGTTTGACGGTGAAGTAACACTGCCAGCTTAGGCTGGGGGTCCCGCTCTTGGGCTGGGGGGAGAACTCACTTTGGGAGGGGGGCAATCCTTTGGATTTTCAGATCCCTGGAGAGGATCTAGGGACTTGTTACGTCTGCTTTCACCTCCTTAGGACGTCTAAGCTACTGTACGGCTACAGGACACTGCTTACTCCCTGTGGGTGGGTCCTTGCTCCACGCTAGGGACATGTGCGCCAGTGCCTCCTCTCACTATGCCCCCTCTGAGGGCTTGCACTCCATGCTCGTGCCCAGGGGACTCATATGCTCACCTAGAACGTGCAGGGCTGGCGATCCCTGCTGCTCACAAGAGACCAAGCCACTCCCAGTGCCCTCCTGCTATCAGGGGGCACTGGAGTACCTATGATCATTGAGATCAAACAGTGGAGGGCAGGGGGAAACACTCCCCTAGCGCTGCTATTTCTGGGCCCACAACGCATCACATTGAGGACTGCACTCTACAGCAATGGATGCACACCATGCACCAGCTGTTGCCTAGGCCACCATCCCTGCTGGATGGCCCCACAAGTGGCCCTTCCCACCTCAACCCCATCCTCTGTTTCTATGAGGACCGCGTTATGTTTGGAGTACACAGCACATTGCTGCTGTCGCACCTGCTATTTTTCCGGACCAGGGATGGTACTTGTCCACATCGAGAGTCCCTGGTGCATCACTGGGTCTCGCTACATCACGCACCCTGTCGCTATGGGCGGGATGCTCCTGGGGACTTGTCCCTGGGCTTGTCATAGGTGGGTGGACTGTGGGCCTTGGCCTGCGGCTCGTTCATCTACCTCTACTGGCATTGTTTGGGCCATATACGGTCACAGCCAGGTATCTTTGTTGGACGGCAATAGCGCTGGGTCAACGGTCTGTCTCTGATGAGGGGGCAGTCACTATTCTCCTTCCGGATTGGGGAGGGGGTTAACCTCCAGGCCCTTGTGGCCTGGGGGCTTGCGGTGAATTAACACTGCTCACCAGCTTTGGCTTTGGCTGGGGCTGCACGTGGGGGGACCATCGACGCACTGGGGGAGACACTTTCCAGCTCATGTGCCATGCAGGTGTGGCGGGCCTTCATGCCCTCACGGGCAGTATCCATGGTCATATCTGCTCACCTTAGTGGCTACCAAAAGGTAGAGGGGCATCACCTTGGAGGGGGGCAGGGCGTAGTCAAATTGTAGCGTACTAGATTGTGTCCTTACCTCTTGCCCGCAGACTGTGATTGTGCACCGCATTATAAATTGTTGAACAAAAAAAAAAAAAAAAAAAAAGAGCTTACATCGGTGCTCTGGTCCCAACTTTGGGCATCGAGCCCCAGGGAAAGTCCTGCCATGTAGCCCCCCATCCTTAGACTCAGACCTACACCAAAGTGCTAACCCACTTGTTACCTCTTTATGCAGCGCGACAAACATGGTCTGGCCAAGCATTCTCCCCTTTCTGGGGTGAGCCCATCCATTCCCTCCTGGGGTTTAGTATGATTGATGCAGTTGCCCAGGCCAAGGCCTACTCCAATGCTGAAGACACTCCAGAGCTGGAGGCTGAGCCAGCTGGCACCAGCCCTTCAGTGGCACAGTTGGCTGCACTTCCCCCCAATGCCTGCCCCCCCCCACCTCCATGTGCTTGACCAAGAACTAGGGAAGTGCATGGGTAACCCACGGGTACTTTTGGGTGTACCCGTACCCGTACCCACGTCTACCCATACCCGCAACCCATGGGTCATGAGTCACAGGTCACAGCGGGTATGGGTAGACCCCCGTCTCCTGTGTAACACCTCCTGCATAGGCCCCAACAATGACAGCGACAACACCATGTTGTTGCTGTCATTGTTGGGGCCTTGATTTTGTTACATACATTTAACTAATGGTTTCAGCACTCAGATGAGTGTCGACAACCTTTTAATTATTTATGTACTATGTGTATGTACTAACTAACTTAATATATATATTATTTATGGGGGAAGCGGCGCCCCAGAGGAAGGGGAAGCTTGTGGAAGCAAGGTCTTATATACCAGATAATGTTTATTACTATTTGGTTCCAGTAAATGAACACGAATGCAACACGTTGTTTAAGTTGATGTTTGCTATTGTTTGGTTTCAGTAAACACGAATGCGACTCGTTTATGTGCTGCATTCATTTACTTCAACTATATACTAGTATTAATTATCAACTTGTTTCAATAAATGACACATCACATTCAGAAAAGTGAAACCAAACAATATGTACTAGTAAATATCAACTTGTTTCAGCAAATAACGTGTCACATTCGCGTTCGTTTACTGGAACCAAATAGTAATAAACATTATCTGGTATATAAGACCTTGCTTCCACAAGCTTTCCCTTCCTCTGGGGCGTCGCTTCCCCCATAAATAATATATATATTAAGTTAGTTAGTACATACACATAGTACATAAGTAATTAAAAGGTTGTTGACACTCATCTGAGTGCCGAAACCTGTAAATACAAAACTGTATGTTAGTACATAGACATTTGGTGACGGGTTGGGTGCGGGTCACGGGTACCTAAGTCATGACCCATACCCGTACCCGTGCCTACCCATACCCGTAACCCGCACGGGTTGCCAAACCCGTGCTCTTCCCTACCAAGAACCAAAAAAAGAACCTCAAAGATCACCAGGCCCGAAAGGTTACCAGGGAGCTTGATGGAAATGGGCCCAAGGGATGCTCCAGGAAGCACTGGGAGTCAGCCAATAAGCACCCCTTGGCTGTCAAGTCTGATTTGGCATGCAACTTGCCACACTCAAAACCTGCCCAGATCAGGCTTTGGGAGATAGATAAGAGCAGGGCTGTTTATGGGCTGGCAGAGCTGCAGGGGAAGTACAAGTTGCAGCTCTTTGAATGGGATGGGAGGTAAGTCCCCCCATGGTTTCAACAGCTGTTTCTCTAAAAGCACACAGAACCACCCACCCCATCATTGACACCAAAGGTCGCATGATTGGGCTCCTTGCCAGTGGACTGTGGGATGCAGATAAGCAGATACACCACTGCTGTGGAGAGCATCTGGCACTTGCAGTGGCCATTTCCCACAGGAACGGCACCCTGGTGAGTCCTGCATGGTGCACTTTGGGACCACCCAACCCATTTTTCCACATCCAGGCCCCATGTAACCTTTGCCAGGGCAGGAATGAGGAAGCTTTGGATGAACTCCTCAAGATGCCCTGTTTCACCTGCATTGCTGGTTATACAAAGAGTATGCAAAGCCACCCCTTAATAATGCAGGAAGTTTACCCCCCATAGACCTGTTTCAGGTGTACTTCCCCTGGATGTATGAGTTCTACCAAAACATCCTGGGCAGGCTCATCCAGAGTACCCCTGGCTCTGCTGAAACTTCACTGACATCCTGTTCACTGTGGCATCCATTAACTATGGCCTAAACACTGCATGCTTTTCACACTGCTACTGGGGAAACATGTCCTGGGGTGAATGCTGCCTCATCTCACTAGGGGAATCCAATGCCTGCAGAAACGTGCCAGGCATGCTGCATAGTTGGTCTTCTGACAACATTCCTGCCTTCCTCCAGTTGCTTACATACCCTTTTCATATCTCCAAATGATTATATACACCATGTGATTTTGTATCAATTCTATTATTTTTTTTGGCAAGGTTCAACGTCTAATGTACAATGACTGATATGAGGCCCTTTGATGATACCTGCTGATCTTGCAATGCAATATGTTGGACATAAGACCAAGACTTTACACTCCCCCACCTGTCCTATTGGACTCCAATCAGACTACTCGGAGTCTGAGTAGTCTGAGTGGATTAGTAGGCTCAGACTGGCTTGGACTCCACTTGGACTGAGGACTTGGGATTCAAACTTGTGTCTGAAAATGTAAAAGGCTTGTATCTCCAAGGATTGCACCCTCAGCCTTTTATATCTGGCTTAGATAAACAGTTTTTGAGGTGCTCTGGCCAACTGAGCGAAGTGCCTGGTACATTTTTACCATATTAAGGGTACAATATGCACTTTACAAAATTCACATTTACAGTACATGGTCCGATCAGACTCTGAGTGGACTCCACTTGGACTCTACTCAAATTTAATAGAATAGTGATTTATCTGTATTTTTCATTCAAATCACATTAATTGGGATAATTCTATTTAAATGGGGTCAATTGATGTAATACAAATATATATATAAATAAAATAAATATATATGAGAGGGGAGAGGGGGAGTGCAGTGCGTCACATCACCTATTGCACCCACCCTGCCCTGCGAGCGGTCGCTCGCAGCAGTGGTGAGGGGTGCTCTGTTGCCCTGGTTGTGTGTCTGGCGCATCCCCTTGCTCTGACAGAGTAGTATTTATATTAATAAAAGTAGAGATAAATAAAATAAATATATATGAAATAAAATTAGAGAGAGGGGGGGAGGGGGGCATGGCATGTCACCGTCCCTTCCTTGTCCCCCCCCTTCCCGTTGCCCATCTGTCACCCTCGCATAGTGCACCCCGCCTCCACCCTGCGAGCAGTCGCTCGCAGTGGTGGTGGGGGTGCTCTGTCGGGCTGGGTGTCACATCTGGTGCATCCACCTGTTCCCTGGTGCATCCCCCCTCCCTCCTGGTGCATCCCCCTGTCCCCCAGCATGTCCCCCCTCCCTCCTAGCACGTCCCCCCATCCCCTGGTGCGTCCACTCCCTCCTAGTCACACTGGGTGTCATGTCTGGCACATCCCCCCCCTCCTGGTGCATCCCCCCATTCCCTGGTGCACCACCTCACTCTGAGGGACATCCCCTTGTCCTTGTGGGCCTGGGGTCAGGTTGTGTGTTGGTGGGGGGTTATCTGAGGCTGGGGGAGGGTGCTGGGTTGATGGGTCAGTGGGCATGACATGGTGGTGGTGGTGGGTGCTCAGTCAGAAGGGAGTCAGTGGTGGGGGTGATGTGGCAGGGTTGGGCTAAGGACAGGGTGGCAGAGGGGAGGCGGCGGTGGTGGTGACATGTGTCGTTTGGCGGCGTGTAGCAGCATTGGTGACATGGTGGCTGTGGTTGTTCCCTTGTCCTTCCCTTGTCCTTCATCCCATGAGGCCCCCCACCTCCCAGCTAAGTGGGGAGGAGGAGTGGCATGTCGTTGCATACAGATACACAAAGAAAAACTGAAAAAAAAACATTTTATGAGCTTAAAATAAGGATGAAATAGATTTTAAAATACTTATCATAGGGGCCAAGGGCTAGAGGGGGGGAGGAGGCAGGGAGGGGGCAGGGAGGGAGGCCATCATAGTGGTGGTGGTGGTGGGAGGGAGTGGTGATGAGCTGGCAGTGACGCAGCCATGCGCTTTGTCATACACAGCCCTGGGAATAGTATGTAGAGCAAATATAGACCAGACAAGTTAAGCTACTGTTGTCTAGTGGTTATGTTGTCTATAGATTATATAATGTACTTATCTAAGGCCTGGGGTTCAATACCTGCTGATGACAATTTTTTTTATATTAGTAATAACAGTCATGTGCCAGTCTGAGCACTCCCAGTGCACTCCACTTGGACTCTCCTTGGAATTCTGAGGACTGGCTCAGACTCCACTCAGACTCCACTCGGATTGGACTGGGACTGGGACTGAACATTGGCAGGGAGTTGGCTGATGGACCAGTCTGAGCCAGTCCAATCAGAGTCCAAGTGGAGTCCAATAGGAAAGGTGGGGGAGTGTAAAGACCTCTTTAAGACTATGAACTTCAAGTTCAATCTACTGTGACCATGACTGATTCCAACACTGGTCATGACTCAGACTGTGACCTGCCCACTCTGAGCTTTGATACTTCATCATTGAACATTGAACAGCCAGTGTTACTCAGGCTTGTGGGGATTTTGTCATTCATGCTTGGTAAGTTCATGCCATATTGCTCCCCTACTATTCTGTTGGCTCCAAACATACTTTTCTGCCAAGATGCATGAGTTCTATGGGTGATATGCTGTGCATTGCCTACATGACTTGACATGATGTTGGTCATTATTCTGCTCTCCCCTATCCCACCCATCAGTGAATCCCTCAGGTGTCCAGCAGGAAGAAATCCATCTTCCCATACTTTGGATCTCCAGAACCTGTGGTGAGACATTCATGCTGTCTCCAGTATTCTAGCTGGCACTATTCAAATTCACAACATATCATTTTTTGGGCTCTGGGACTGAGGTATCCCCCCCCCCCTTGTACCATGCCTAACTACCCTCATCTGATTAGCTATTTCCTGTTCAATCTCCAGGTTAAAATGGTTTCTAAGAATGTGATCAATGTCATCCCAGAGATGCTTTTGAAGGACCCATTGATCTTGCTTCACACAAGGGATTTCCCTGACCATATGTACACTATTTATAACCCATGGGGTCCTTTCTTACAACCTTATCCCATGCGCAGCAGTAGGTGCTATGGATAGTTTGTTTGGAGCTATTGCCCACAATGGGCAAAATATCATTATGACTCCCAATAGTCACAGTATATTTGACCCCCCGCTTGGAGACTATCACAGCATTTTCCTTCAGTCAAACCTTTGTTTTGGGGATGATGACAAACTTCAATGGCCCCAGCCTTTCATTATGAACTATGGGCACTTAGCCTGTACAGTATATGACTGGTCCTTTGTACAGTATGGTTCCTTTGCACACTAGTGTTTTTCGGGAGAAATTCTAGTATTACAACTCATAATGTACATCCAGAGTGGTTGATACAATGCATATCCAAGGTATACAAACCAGAGTGGCATGATCTGAAGATATGCTGGCCAGGTGATATGAATTGACCAAATTTGCTACCTTCCTATGAAATTGTATCTTGCCTCTAGTTCACCTGTTTCATTGGTAGGGCCAATGTATATGTACTATTACACTAAAGTAAACTATAACCATTGATCTTGCCAAAAGTTCTAGGACTTAAGGTCCATTTCTCAGATTGGGCAGTGCATTGTTATGCAGCTACACACAGTGCACATGACATGTAAATTACATGCGTCCTGATCAAAAAAAAAACACCACTTGACAGCCAGTTCCTATTCTATTCATCAATTCCATATCATACACAAAACCTCTGTTCATCCAACTAAACCACACACTCAAATGCCTTGAAAAGCCTTGTCTGCAACAAAGAAAACTCAACTCTTCCAAGAGGAGAAGAACCAGCTCATGGCACATGTAGTTGTTTGTTACCAGCAGGAGCAAGACAAACCAGGACCAGAGAAAAAGCAAGGGCTTCAGAAGGTCTGTAGGGAGGTTGAGAAGGATTTTTTCAAGGAAAAGGGCAGGATGATTACCTTGAACCACAACACTCTCTGAAACTTGGCTAAGGGTGGAAGGATGATGGTAGAGTTTAATGTGGAGAAGCAGTGGCTACTAAAAGAGGAGGAGGAAGTCATCATACAGTGTGTAATTGAGGTTGCAGAGTGGGGCCATGGGTTCAGCCATCAGAGGTTGAAGGAGCATGTTGACCAAATCTGCTGTGCTCCACTTGGTTCCAAATTCCCAGAAACCAGTGTTGGCTATCAGTGGACCCACCATTTTGTGGAAAGACATTCAAAGCAACTTCAGACCTATATTGCAAAGCCTCTTGACACTGCACAAGGTCAGGCAGTGAATGAGCATGCAAACAAATTGCATTATGACATCATCAAGAAGTTGCAGCTTCATGGGGATGATGGTAACCCAATTGAACCTGAGTGTACCTGGGCAATGGATGAAGGGGGGTGTCAAGCAAATGGTGATGAGGGTCGTGAGTGTGTAATAGGTGCTAAGGGAAAGAAAATCCAGTATCAGCAACAAGGAGGAACAAGGGAAAACATAACAGTAATCGTGACCATTGGTGCAAATGGTACTGCACTTCCGCCAGCTGTTATTTACCATGGACAAGGGTACCTTGTATGGTGGTGGCTGCAGGATAACCCGGCAAAACATCGTGAGTGCATCAGTTCCTGAAAAATAACAAACTAAGTGTTTTGAAGATTGGGCTAATCGAAAAAAGGCTGGACAAACCAGGTAAAGCAAAAGGTTGAACACAGGCACTATACATCGATGGGCATGATTTGCATATCTCACATGGCTTCCTGGAGTACTGCCATGCCAACAAAATCAAGGCCACCTCATATCCATCACATGGGACACATATCTACCAGGGGCTTGATGTCATGTGCTTCAGCCAGCTAAAGTTGGAATATGGGAAGCTACGTGATAGACTTCTACAGGAGGCAGGTGAGGTGATCAACAAAGAGAACTTCATCAAGATCTATGGCGAAGCGCACCTTAAGGTTCTCCAGCCAGAGCTGATAAAGACAGCATTTCACAAAACTGGGATTGTCCTATTTAATCGCAATGTTGTTACACCAGCAATGATGGCCCCCAGTAGGGACAGATCATACAAGGTGTACACACCCATCATCCCACCCATGCCAGTGCAAATTGTTACTGACTTGCTGATTGACACCATCCAACCACCAGTGAGACCAGCATTCATCAGAAACAGATCATGTTCTCTCACTGAGGTGGCTGGTCCAGATAGCAAAACAAAATCTGTGGGTGACACAGCCACAGAATCCTCAAGGATTCCTGATAGGAATACTGACAGAACAATCTTCTGCGCTGTTTTTGAACAGTGCTCTGACTGGGCCAGGATGCGATACCGACAGTATTACACCCACGCCAACTCAGGCCTTTCTGGGAGCTCTCCAATAGTTGACTGGTCATGTGACCAGAAAACCGGAGAGTACCTGCGCTTTGGCAAGCATGGGAGAATTTTCCTGTTCTGGAAAAGCTTCAGCTTAGTATGGGACAGGGCTCCCCCTGGCCCAATTGGGCAGGTGGGTACTGTCTGAGTGCAAGCTCAGCAGCTAAGGTCCAGTGGCCCCTCTGTTAGGTGCAGTGGGTGAAACCCCTCGGGAAGCGTGGCGCGGCCCTGTGTGCTCGGCACACAAATGCCAAGGCACTGCCCTCCCATATGACTCAGATCAGAGATAAGGGAGTCAGATGAGTCGCTAACCCGACTCATGTTCTGTCTTGTAATGACAAGGTGTTAGTGGATCTTGTCAGATTGACTTCAGATGACTCGTTGCTGTGCATTTGCACATGGTGATAAGAGCCTTGAGGCTCTTATCTGTGACTCAGCAGGTGGTGGATCAGGGCACAGCCCTAACGTCTTAGTACTCCTGAGTCAGATGTTGTTCCAATGCATTTGGCTTTTGACAGATGGCGGGACTGCAAGAATGAGCCCCCAGTGACACCAAGAACCTACCACCAAAAGGATGGATACCACCAGCAGGATGGGCCACCAACAAGGGACCACCCCCAGTGGCGAGCAGGATCTCCACAACTACCAGGAACGACTACAGCAACAAGCTCCCAGCGATGAAGAGGAAGAGCCACTGGCAGTGCACTGATGCCATGGAAGGAGAGCTACCCAGTGCAACAATGCCCCCCCTCTCTGGCGCAAAATGCAAGCTGGAGAGGACATTTTGTTATTTCTATGTTCCTTTACTTTGCCTCACACATATGTGTGAGTAATGGTATTTAATTTAATACTTCAATACATATGTTTACATCTATAAATGTGATTGAGACACAAGAACTGTAGGAGCACCTTACTTATAGTGGACAAATCCCTTGAGGTTGAACATTGATATCTCATGCATTTGTTGATTTCTTTGGCCTTGTTTACATTGATGTGATTGCATCACCACTTGCTGGGTGAATAGCTTCCACTCCACCAGTCCCCCTTCCCTCCTGGCATATCCCACATGTCCCCCTTGGTCCTGGTACATCCCCTTGTCCCCTGGCACATCCCATGTGTCAGTGGGGGTTGTTCCTGACTGGGGGAGGGTGGTGGATTGGTAGGCAGTGATATGGCTGGTGCTGGATCAGTGGGTGATGGTGATGTGGCAGCAGCTGATGCTGGGTTGGTGGTGGTTGTGGCTGGGGGTGGGTGCTGGATCAGTGGGCATGATGTGGGGGAGTACGTTACACTAAGCCACCTATTCCGGTCAGATTCCGGTTATTCCGACCGGAATTTCTGGAATTTCTGGAATCCGGTGGACTTTTTTTTGTATGTAGTTTCCCTTTGTGGAAGTATTCCGGACGGACTAATAATCAATTTTATACCCGGAATCCGTGGAATCTCACCGGACTCATGGCATGAGAGAGAACCGGACTAACCGGAATGCATGTGCTTTTCGAATCAAAAGTTTCGTATACAACAAGAGTCGAACACTCGACCTTAGGTATGACCTAAGAATAGAACCCTTAACCACTGAGCCACAGAGTCATTATTACTGACCAGTGTCTAAACTATTTATTATCCAACCAAGGTGCGTGGTAACAAATCACCAACTAATCATAACGCATCACAACTGTGTGACGTGTCATCACAAACACTCTCACACGCAACCTCACCGTATCCACCAACCACCGACCCATTGCAACCCCATCCGCCGACAACTCCCATCAAGAACAAGTGCCCAACACTCATGCCAGCACACGCAAGAAAGGATCGGGCCCATTGCCTGCCAAATCCCCGCCCAAAACGGGTTCGCAAACCCATAAACGTGCCACGTCAGCACTCAAAAAGGACGTCTTGAAGAAAGTGAAGTGAGATGAGGAGAATGAGGAACAGGAACAGGCTGGGAAGGGGAAAGGTGGTAAAAAGTAAGTAACTGACCTCTTTTACCTGTAGATTACCTACTAGCCGCCCATTCCTTTTACAGGACCTCGAAAAAATGCTTGAAAGGACAGGGTGCAGCTTCGGCCGCCCCTTTAAGGTATGTTTCGAGTCTTATAACATTTATTCTCACTCCTTTTGCTTTCCTAGAGCTGAACTCACCCTCAAGGCGAGCGGAGTCTCTGTCGCCCCCCCTCAACGTACTCGATTGGCCATGGCGAGTCTCCTGCCACCTCCTCCTGGTCAGGGGGGTTCTGGTCGATGCCGAGCACGGCAGACCCCCTCCGCTGACAGCGAGGACAGCGAAGGGGATAGCGGCAACAAAAACGATGGGGACGACACCCATGGGAGCCAGACCAGCAACAAAGACGACAGCGACAACACCATGAGCAACAGAAACAAAGACGACAGTGACAACACCATGAGCAATGGGGAGCCTGCAGCCAACAACAACAACAATGGGGAGGCCGACAACGAGACCAAGGCCGACAATGAGACCAACCGCGAGGCCGATGATGCGAACAACAGCAAGGCCACCAAAGACACCGATGCCGACGCCAGTAATGGAGAGCCCCAGGATGACAACGACAACACCAATGCCAGCAATGGCAACGCTGGCAATAACAAGGAGGCCCGGGACGACTACGCGAACACCAAAAATGACACCAGCCATGACGGGGAGGGCCAGGGCGACGACAACGCCAACGACCGGGCCGACACTACCAACACCAGAAGCAGCAAGGCCACAGACGCCAACGCCAACGCCAATGACGGGGAGGTTGGCACCACCAACACCAGTGGCAAGAAGGCCACGGACGGCAAGGCCGATGACGGGGGTACCACAACCACTAGCAAGCCCCCATTTTTTTATTACCTTTACTGATTATATCCTGACCACACCTCGTCTATGTAGCCCATAGGTCCCAAGGTATATTTATTTGTTGTAGTTGTAATTTAATATCTAGAATTCGTATTAGATGTTTTGCTTGGTGACTCCCCAATGGGTGACACAGGTAATGAAAAATAATATATCATGTTAATTTTAATATATCATCCTAGTTGTTCCTTGTGCAACACGCTCGGTCCAACCCAAAGGCTTTCAAGATCCAGGTAGGAGGTCTTCACCTCTGCTATTGCTTCTTAAGCATTGTATGACACCATAGACATTCATATGACTAGTCCACCATCCAGTCCACCCCCTGCTCCCCATGGATCATCCCGTGCCACTGGTGGACATATGCATGAACATGCCACTGGCAATGTCTTTAATTTTGCTGATGCAGATGATGACGATCTCAAGACTCAAGTTTTAAGGATGGGAAAAGTACATATTTATAACTCACCAGTTGATCCTGCCGAAGCCAAGCCATTCTGTATTCTCAAAGTCGATGTCCAGTTTTCTATGGCACCCGTCCTCAAATCTATTGCTGCAAAGTGGTCTCCGATTGAAAGTATGGAGCCTGCATACCTATTAATATTAATAATAATCACATGATAGAATCCAATCCTCAAATCTCTGTTTATGAACAAGGGGAGTGGACTGACAAAGGCCGCTACAACGCTGCAGTATTGTTTGATGAGGACATTGAATGGACTAAGAAAAAGAAAGAGTATATTCTTCCAGTCTGTTATGTGAGAGACTTTTACAGTCTTCACCAAGAATACTTGATTTTTATCTCACATCAGGAACACCAATCTGCTTTCCCTTCTGGGTTATCTGTCTTGACCCCACTTGGTTCTACTGGCACCACTCCGCCTGATACTCGCATGTCTACACCTCTTTCTATCCCTGCTCATACCAGCTCTCCATTCAAAGACAAGATCATTGCCTCTCTCAGTATTCCAGTTGAGTTGACCGATCACAAGGATGTAAATTTAGGTTGTGCATAGCAGAAGTACAAGGCATGCTTGGTGGCTGTCAAGATGTGCGATACATTATGGGAGAGTGGAAAGTTGAGAGATGTTTTTGATCGGAAGCCAACACAGGTGGATATCATCAGTGTTTTCAAGGGTAAATCACAGTGGCACTTGATGTATAGCAAGGCGTTTCCGAAGCTTTCCAGTTATCCTACGATGGTGTCTTGGCTTGAGGACAGTGATGACAAGCTATCGGATATCGAGTTGTGGGGAATATTGAAACCTGCATATGCATTTTCGGATCTTTTGGAATGGCTGGCAAATGGCGGAGAGGGTTTTACAAAGGGGGGGACAGAGGCAGGATCTGACATAGGGGAAACTCAGAAGGGAAAAGGGAAAGAGAAAGAGAAGGGGAAAGGAAAGGAAAAGGACAAGGAAAAGAAGAATGAAAAGAGAAAGGGCAAGGGTAAGGAGAAAGAGAAAGAGAAAGAGAAAGAGAAAGAGAAAGAGAAAGAGAAAGAGAAAGAGAAAGAGAAAGAGAAAGAGAAAGAGAAAGAGAAAGAGAAAGAGAAAGAGAAAGAGAAAGAGAAAGAGAAAGAGAAAGAGAAAGAGAAAGAGAAAGAGAAAGAGAAAGAGAAAGAGAAAGAGAAAGAGAAAGAAGTAACTGGAGGAAAAAAGAAGAAATCTAAGGCTATGTAAGTAGGATACAATGGACCAATTGAATTATGTGTTATAGTTCTAAGTTCATCTTTTCAGTGTCCCCAATGGTGGAAAAGCAATCCTCTGGCTATTTTCAAGTCTTTGCTGTCTACCTTTGCCATTGTGGATTCTGCTGGGTCTTAGTGTTCTGCCCACCACTGCTGCATTGTCAGATTTCAGCCCATTTCCAGAATTGACTTTCCTCTTGTTCAGTCAATTCATCCAGAAAAACTTTCCAGCTGACATCTCACTTTCAACAGTTTTATTACTGTTGTTTACAATGACTGAAAATCCCGATCTTCTTAGCTTACATGCAAGATAACAGTATTCACTTGCAAAAGGAGAAAATGTATCTGCAGTCAACAGTTGGATCAAAAGCTTGTCACGGGCAGTACATGCAAAAGTGGACAACAGTGCATCCTTGTTGCATGAATCTGACCAGTATGAAGGCATTTCTGAAAACCACATCATCAGCAACATTGCAACCAAACTTGATAAATTGGCACAGCACTTGGGCCTCATCAAATACAACAAAAAGGGCCATCTAAAGACTGCTCTCAAGCCAATATCATATACAGCAATTGAAGCTGTGCATATCATCTGTCCAGAATCATATCAATGTGTCACAAGTGGATGTGGATTTTGGTCTCTGGTTCAGACAACCAAACAGAGAGACATTCCCCTAGTTACACTTGTGAAAAACAATACCATTCACAAGAATGTTCCAGTTCTTACTGGATGATGCCCCAATTGCACAACACTATATAGTGCCAATCATGAGCACACACCAGAAATTGATGAAGAGAACCAGTTCACCAACTTGTATTTGAATTCTGCCAAATACCTTAAAGTTGGTCAAAGTGTATGGGTTGATCAGGTTTTCTCAAATGCTGTTGTGAATGCCATGTACAGCTTTCATGCATCAGCCTCAGCATACATGGAATTCTGGAATAATTCTTTTGGAAAAACACAAGAACATGTGTTCCATCGGTTGTCACGCCGTCAAATCTGGCAGGCCTTTGTTCAGGAGCCCATCCGCACCATAGCTGCTTCTGCTGATATGGAGCTATCAGTTCGGGACAATCTTGCAATTGGTGAAATCACAAAAGAAGCTTGGTTCTTGGTGAAAATGGAGTTATCAGAGCTGCAGATCGACATGCTTGTTCAGAATGCACTCATGAATACAATGCAACACCTTCTGATACTACTCCAACTGCTCTTTCTGCTGCTGTAGTTGGAGTTGATGAGGTTGAACAACCCTCTCCACAAGATGCCAATTCCAGTTCTTCATCATCTTCTGATTTATCATCTGGTTCAACATCTGCATCCACCTCTGAAGATGGCATGGATGTTGACACAGCACCAGTAAAGATGGTGGTTGTTGATGGAACATGCTTTGGGCCAAAGCACTGTTTGTGTTGAGTAACATATTTCTTCCATTGCTGCTGATGCTGTTGACATGCTTGAGTTGCTCTGATTTTTTCATTGTCACAGTTGCGAACACAGCATTTTGCACCATGGGTTTGTTCATGTATTGCACAAAAGACAGCACCACAATAGTTTATGAGATCATCTGCACAATTCTCATAAGCAAAAAGACAATCTGCACCTGGTTTCCGAAGAATTACACAAAGGCCAGCTGAAAACCTGCCTTGGATTTCAACAAATGAGCAAATGGAACAACCACATGATGAACCAATGGAGGAAACAGAGCGTAAAAACTATTTCAGCGCTCCTAGGTTTTACTGTGTTGAAACAATATGTGCACCATGTGGTGTTGTGATTGCCTGGGCAAAATTTCCCAAGGCTGAATCACCCACCAATATCTTGGCATTTTTGGAGAAGGTTTTCCATACTGAAGAGTCCCGACCAGATTACATTTGCATTGATAAAGCATGCCAGGTACTTCGAACTGCTCTCAGGAATGGATCATGGGAAAGGGCATGGGAACAGACAACACGATTTATTGTTGATGCCTATCATTACATCAACCATCGAGATGATGATGAACTTTGCAAGAAATGGTGCAATCCTGCACCAGCAGATGGCTCTGCACCTAACCTAGTTGTTGAAGCCAAAGATAAACAAGGCAAACCTTGTTTCAGACGTGCATTCAACACACAGGCAAGCTTTGATACTTATTTCATGCACCAATGATACTTGACTGACCTATAACAAACAGGCTTGTGAACAGTTAAATGCATGGATGGGAGGATATGAATCAATGTTGAAGACAATGACACCTGGTAACTTCAACTGGTTCTTGCACAGCATGCTATTTTATCATACTAGACATGTTATTGCAAAACAAGAGGAAAAGGCAAGTAGGGCAGAGAATAGTGATAGTGATAGTGATAGTGATGATGAGTAAGTGGTACTGATTAAGTAATACTGATTGTAACAATAGTATAGTGTCTGTCTATGTTCAATGTTATTTATATGAATACATTTCTAAAACCCCAGTCTGTTACACAGAATTCCACCGGAATCTACTGGAATCCATCAGATTCCGATCGGAATAACCAGAATTTATGACCCCATGTTATGACCCCATGGATTCCAGTGGATTCCGGTTGGACTGACCAGAATCCGACCGGAATTTCCGGAATCTGTGGAGTCCGACTGGAATAGGTGGGGGAGTGTACATTACAGAAATGAAGCATCAGCATATCCATGGAAGAGGTTATTATTTTCAGTCTCATCTTGGGAGTTTGTATAATTCATCCCAAGAGTTTTGGTACCTGCTAAGTATCTGAGTATTCGCTTTATTGCACCATGGTGTTGTAAACCTGGGTTAGCAGTGTAGGTGGCCAGCTTGTTAACTGCAAAGCTGATATCAGGCCTTGTGGAATCTGATAAAAATTGCAAACATCCTAGCAATTTTGCATATGAATTACTCCTGTTGGGTTTGTTATAATCTGTATTTTCTAATATTTTGATATTAGGATCCATGGGGGTGCCAACAGGATTTGTGTCTATCATTCCTTCTTGGTGGAGATATATTTTTGCTGAGATATCTTGATTCTGTTGTCCAGGCATGTAATTTCCATGCCCACAATTTTACTTGGTTCCCCAAGATTGGTTACCTCCCATTCAGAGTTGAGTGTATTTTTCATATGTTCCATTGTTTCATCCGAGGATGCAAAGGGTAAGGTGTCGCCAACCCAGACAGTTATTATCCCAATGTCTTTGTTGTCCCTTCAAATATATGCACATGGATCTGCAAATAAGCATCCATAATTGTGAATTTTGAGTTTACCATCAAATTCTCTATTCCATTCTTGCCCTGCCTGCTTTAATCCATAAAGCAGTTTTATCAACCTACATACTTGATCTGTTCCATCTTCACATCCTTCAGGTTGTTTCATATATATTGTTTCTTGGAGTGTGGCATTTAGGTATGTGCCCTTTATGTCCATCTGTTGTATTTTTAGACCCTTCTTTGATGCGAGTGCTAATATTGCTTGGAGTGTGTCCATTCAGACTACTGGTGAGAAGGTCTCTGTATAATCATAACCAGGCCATTGTGCACACCCTTTTGCAACTAACCATGCTTGGTATCTTACTATTTCTCCTTTTTTCTATTGAAAACCCATTTGATTGCAATTGGTATCACTTCTGGAGGTTTCTGGACAAGTTCCCATGTCCCTCTCTCTGTAAGCCTGGCCCCAGGCTCATGACGCCGAACACATGCACACTGCTGCACACTGACTGGTGCACACCGATGCACACAGGCGCACCGATGCCGAACTAATGCATACCAATGGCACACCGCTGCCGATGCACACACATACCGATGCTCACTGCCAATCGGTAAGTGCACAGCCACGACCACAACCGCAGGCACGACCACAGATGACCACAGATGACCACAGGCGACCGCATACCACTGCCGGTCAGTACCACTGTCGACACACACTGCTGCACACACCGACCGACGGCTTCACCAATCGGTAACACCACCGACTGGTGCACCGCTACTGACACCACCCATGCATGTTGCATCACCGGCAACCCAATACCCATAGCTGGACATGCATACAGATACCGGTGGCCCGACCACTTACCCGATATGAGAACTACGCTTGATGCGGCCATGGTTGAGATGCTGGATTTGGACACTTTCCAACATGGTCCAAACCCCTCATATATATACGATCTTTTCCCCTTTGTTGCCTCACTCTTACTACATGCAACAAAGGTATAGTTACTATTGCTCACTCATGTATTCTACTGACTCTTACTACGTGCAACAAAGGATAACATTGTCCTGTCTGCCTGACTGAACTTAGTGAGGCGGCCTTTCCTGGCCTCCTTCCACTCTCCTTCAGCTGATACAATTTGACTTTCATGGTTCCTTCCCAAGTGGACCATTCAGGAGAGTTTTTGGCTTCTTTGAGACTATTTAATTCGTCTCTGGCTATTATTGCATAGGCTTGATTTTTATCTAGGAAGGTGTCAACTTCTTCCTCTTTTGTGAGATGTAGTAAGGGTTTATAATCAGTACAAATTCCATGCACTTTATGCAGTTCTCTTTTCTGCGTTGTGTGCATCATGTGCAGTTTATTAATATCAATGCAATCATTTATTTCATCCTGTTTCTGCTTCCAGGATTGCTTCTCCAGAAGTGTTGTGATCAGTGCTTCCTCACTATCTGATATATCCTCTGGCAACATATCTCTGTCAGACTCCCCCTCACGTGTTGAGGACATTAAGGTGACATCTTTGGAAGGTTCAGGATTTAGACTGCCAGTCATTAGCTTGAAATTCCATGAAGTTAGAACATTGCGCACTTCTGCATTATAATATTTGACTGCATCAGTGCTGTTGTTGTATCCAAGATAAGCACAGTGCTTTGATTTAGAAAGCATTTTCCTTTTCCTTTTTTGGCCTTGTAATAATATCCAGACTGGTGCACCAAATTCACACAGGTGCAACACATCTGGCGTTTGATTGTACCATCCCTCATAGGGAGTTAATTTCTGAAGGTGCTTTGTATACGATCAGTTTTGGAGATGTGTGGCATGTAATATTGCATATTCCCAGAGATACTCTGGAAGTGAGCTTGCAAATAACATTGTGCATTATAATTTGTGTACTTTACACTCCCCCACAAGTCTACATAGACTTCCACTGGACTCCATGTCTAGTGTACATAGCAATTCCAAAAAAATAAAGCTACTATGGGGAGTCTACATGGAGTTTACATGGAGTTTACAGGGAGCTTGCTTTTTAGTCAATGTAAAACCCATTACAGAAGTTATAGGGTGTTTATAGAGAGTCTACATATAGTCTACATATAGTCTATGTGGAGTTTACAGGGAGTTTGCTTGTAAAGCCCATTACAGATGTTATACAGTGTTTATAGAGAGTCTACATAGACTTTGGCCATTCCTAGAGGTAAGTAAGTCATTACTTCAAATATTAAATGTATTTATTGCTATTTATGGAATATCAATACTAGCAGAGATGTAAAAACACCCCAACACGCTAGAGGGGGGGGTATGTATTTATTAATATAATACAAGACTAAATAATATGAAATAAAATAACCCCCCCATGTTGCTTGGAGTGAGACAGGGGCGGGGTAGGGGGGGGGGGGGGGGGGGGGCACGGCAACTCACCCCTCTCATAGCACCCCATTCCACCCCACGAACAATGGCTCGTGGTAGTGTTTGGGTGTGCTGGTGTGGGGGGCTGTGGCCTGTTTGGCAGCATCATCGCTCCACCCGCGCTCCACCCCATGAGCAGTGGCTTGTGAGGCTGGGCCAGGTGGTGTCCATTGGGGTGCTGGGCTTGCTCATCACATCACCCTCAGCGGTCGGGGCTGGTGATGCATCCTGGAGGTGTCTCCCATGTTCTAGGGGTCTCCCATCACGTCCCAGAGGTGTCCCCCATGTTCTAGGGGCCTTCTGTCGCATCCATCAGGTGCTGGGCCCTCTTGTCGCATCTCCGTGGCTGGCGGCGTGTTGCATTGCATCCCCCTCAGCTCCCAAGGCGGTTAGTGATGTGGCAGGTGGGGTGGGCTGTTCTGTGCACACCTCCCAGGTACCCTGCTGCTTGGTCCTCCTGGCACCTCCCTATTCCCCTCCATGCCCCTCACACTTCTAGCTGAGTGGGGAGGAGGGGCGGCGCGTTGGCTATCCAATGTTACATATAGAAAACTGAAAAAATAAATTTGAGCTTAAAAACAAATAGATGAAGAAAAAAAATAACCAACATGAGGGCCACAGGCCCCCATAGATGGGGTGCTGAGATCGCTGCCCCAGGTCGTGGGGGTGATACCTAGTGGGAGGGGGTGGTTAGTGACATGGCACATCAGGGAACAGGGGGGGAGGGGGCCGCATACCATTTGGGGGCGCTGGGGGTTGTCACTGCATGTTGGCCGGCCTGAGGGAGCAAGGTTGTGGACTGTGGAGAGAGATGGCAAAGGGGGGTGGTGGTGGTGAGGTTGGTGGTGGTGGTGGTGGTGGTAGCATGTCATGTGTAACTTCCTGGATTGGAGGTGTTCCCTTTGTTGGTGGGTGTCTGGGTGAATTCCACGGCCTCGGTGTTGTCGGCCGTGCACATATCATCAGGCACCTGGGTATTGTCGGCCGACGTGGCACTGTGGAGTTTTGAGGTATCAGCCCTGCATCAATTTGACATGACACGATCAGGGGCTGGCGGGATTGTCGACGAGGCTGCACGGGGTCGTTCAGGTGGTGTCACAGAGATTCCGCTGTCTTTGAGGCAGCATTCAGTTCTAGTAATAAAACTCGTAGTTGGTAAAAGAAGTAGAAGAAAAAAGAAGAAAAAACAAACGGGGTGAGCTTTGTCAGCTCCCCCACTGCCTCAGACATCATGTCCTCACAAATACGTTGCATTGAGGTTTCCTAGAGGTAGAAATAAGATTAAAAATCAGAAATTGAGAACTGAAAAAAAAAAGATGGGGTGGTGTACTTTGCTTTTGTTGGCTTTTTTTTGGCCCCCTCGTCGACAGCCTTTCCCTGCCTCAATCGCGGCTTTGCAGTCATCATCGCATCCTGAGTCTCCTCCCCAGCCTTCCCTTTTAGCGCCATGCTAGTTCCTGCATTCACGTCACCCATTTTGCATGCTGAGGCTGACTTCGAGCCTTCTTCTGCTTGTTGTTTCTTTCCTCTGGTCCAAGGCGCCATAGTGCTTGGTAGGAGCATTGGTGGTTGTTTTGGTTGCACTCTGGATGTTGGCTCGATGTGGGTGAAAAGTGGCGTTTGGGTGCATGTGGCTGGGCTTAGGGTTGAGTTGGTCGCATGATGATGCTGCATGTTGGCCGGCTATAATGCAAGCCAGCCCGTGCTCCTGAAGAGGGTTCAGATGACATAGGCGCATGTTGAGGAGTGCCATGTTTGAGTGGCCATGCATTTGGATGTCACTAGTAGCTTAAGTCTTATAATACTAGGTATTAAATAAAAGATGAAAAGAAAAGAAGAGAAAAAAACATACCTCAGGCCCAAACAATGCAACCATTGTTTGGCCCACATTCCATCCAAAATGGATGTGCTTGGTGTACCATCAGTGGTAGTTTATTGGGATTAGGTCTTTGAGAGAAAGTGGGGGATCACTCAGACAAAGTAGTGAGTGTGTGGAACAGGCAGGGAATGTCTATTCATCTCCTACAAAGTGTGGAATATTTATACAACACTGTTAGGAGGTATAGTGTAATATACTCCTATAATATATTAAGGAGGTATTCTGTCATAGACCCCTGTATCAGTTAATCTTGGAGTAACTATGTCATTTCCCCTATAACAATAGTGTCATAGTACCTCCTATGATATCATGGCTTGGTAAGTCTGAGGCTTCCTGCAGTATGGGTCTTAGACACTCTATCCAAGGCTCTGTCTTGGATAGCCTATCATAGACATGCTATATCTGTTTCACTGTGCAGCATGTGTTAACTGTGAATCCCCCTAATAGTCCTTACATGTGTTAACACCTGTTAAACATGTGTTAATGACTTAGCATATTGGGGAATATGTCCTAGCCATGGTTACTGCTTTGGCTTGCCTGTATGCCATATCCCAACATAGTTACATGATAGAACCTAAAGAACAATCAGAAAACCATTTATCAGTTGAAAAAACAGATCAAACAATGAAAGGTGGCTCACTTTCATTAAACACCGGTGGTTCAATGCCTGGATTGGCATGTGACGTGGCATGTTTGTGGCCACACAATGGAGGTGGCAGTGGTTGCCATTGTTGAACCCTGCATTGTTGTTGCTGTTGCTGTTGCTGTTGTTGCTGTTGTTGTTGTTGTTGTTGTTGGTGTTGGTGTTTTTTTTTTTTTTTTTTTTTTGTTCAACAATTTATAGCACGGTGTACATACACAGTCCGCGGGCACGAAGTACAAACATACTAGAGTAAGCTACGCTCTACTATACGAGACCCCTGCCGGTGTGAGACCTTCCTCCCTCTTTTAACCTCTGAGGCGGGCAGATAGACCACATATAAGGCTCGCTGGAGCTGGGAAGGCAGAGCCGCGCCCTCACGCCGCCACATGCCAGAAGACCCCCCACCCGCAGCTAGATCGGTCCCCCCACGCGCGGCCAGCCGAAGCCAGCCGGTGAGCAGTGTCAATTCACCGTAAGCCCCCAGCCCCCGAAGGTCCTGGAGGTTAACCGAGTTCCCTAACGGGCAGAGGGGAGAACCACTCCCCTCATCGAGAAATGGGCCACCGGACCGGCGTCCCTGCCGTCCGATGAGATGCCTGGCCGAGACCCAGTGGGCCTAAAGCCTGTGGATATGGGTACACCTGTGGGTGGCCGAGGCCCCCACTTGTATGCCCATGACAACCCCAGGGACGAGCCCCAGGAGCGCCCCATCCATAGCGATGGGGTGCGTGGTAGCGCCGCCTGCATCCAGACAGGCAGCTTGCCGACAATGGATAGGGGGTGTTACCCCCCCTGGTCCGATGCACGAGAGGTCGATGGCGTCGCCGATCGATCAATCAGTTGTGCCGCCGTCGTGGACGATGGCGGCGGCGGGGAAGGGGCCCTGTTGGAGTCTCAGTGGCAGCCTCAGCAGGCCCGCTCCCTGATCATCCAGAAGATCCACAGGCCGCATTAACGAACACGGCCGGGGAGGATACGTGTGGTCCCCAACACACAGTGTTATAGGGCCATAAAGAGCAGTGCTGGGGGAGGTTGGTGTTGGTGTTGGTATTGGCAACGGCGGTGGGAATGAGGTCAGTGATAGTGGTGACGGGGCCTAGCCACAATGGTAGTTATAGATCAAAGTTATCATGACAAACCAGTTTGTGTAGCCTAATTATTATATATGGCTAGTTATGTACTATTTGATCCTATGGTTATGGGTTCAATTCTTTGACATTGCAATTTTTTTATATTTAATACTATAAGGCTTGTATACATGGAGTCTACATAGAGCCTATGTATAGTATTTAGTGGGAGTCCCACTACTCCTTGTAGATACATGGAGTTTACTGGGAGTCTACATGGAGGCTACATAGACTTGCCATCAACATGAATCCCATGTTTGGTGAACCCATACTCCACCTAAAGTCTATGTAGACTCCATGTATACATGTGGGGGAGTGTAAAGCCCTCTCCATTCCTGTCATTATTATTATTAATATTATATTGCACCACTGAGGATTGAACCCAAGCTTCAGAAGACTATTAGTCAGCACAAACATGGCACTATAACCACTAGACTAAACAGGCAATGTAAATTAGGTGAGCTAGGTAAATATGTTATGTCACAGGCCTCACAGCCACATTGGCACATGCATCATCACATGTTGCTTGAAAACGCATGGTCATGTGTGACTGTTTTGTTTATCAGTGACATGCACTGCCACCACCACCAATGTTGACTGCACCTCTGCTGCTGCTGCTGATGTGTTCCTAGTGTTCCTAGCTGTGAAGAAGCACAGGAAAACTAGAAGGGGGAAGAGTTAGCTTAAAGGGTCCCAGAACTGGCCTTCTTCTACAAGGGTGGAAGTCTGTGATGTCTGCTGTTAACGATGTACAGCCTAAATGAAGTGCAAAGAATGTGAAGTTATTAGAAATGGTCAGTGAAAGGCCACAATAAGGTGATCAGTAGTTTGCAGTCTAATAGCGAATGAGCTAGGATTGTCCCAGTTCCTGATTGCAATAATGCAGTGATGATATTTGAATAAGTCGCAATCGACTTCGCAGTTGGACGTGAGAGGAGATGAAAGTTGAAACCTTAGCGCTGAGAAAGGGGGAGACAAGATCTCTGTTTCTAATATTTTACATAGACCTTTTATACAAAATAGAGTAAAGTAAATACTCTGCAAACTGTGGATACTGTCCATGTCCATTGCTAATGGACTGTCTACACTAACTAATTAAGGGTAACCCAGGTAAGTGTGATGTGGGTCAGTTCACAAACTCCACAAAGTAGCTGCAAAGTGTGTGAAGTCCATAAAAGTGAGATATAGGTAGGTTTGGTAAACAAAGGATGTTCGCATGTCTTTTGAAAGGGAATGGAGAGAAATGGAAGAAAGAGGAAGATCGCCCCACTACCCTACAATACTGTGAAACACGATCTTGTCGCCCATACCTGGTGGAAGCCTATCACTGCCTCCCTCACACCTCAACCACCACCACCTCTGTCCACAACCCCCAACCCCACTCCCACTTGCTCAAAATGACCAATGCGCAACAATGACGTCAGCCACCACACTGGTAAGCCCCCCCCCCTGATGTGCCACATCACTGACCCCCCCCTTCCACCAGGCAACACCCCTGTGACCTGGAATGATGACCTCAGCACCCCCCAACTGGTAAGCCCCTTGCCCCCCCCCACCTTGCATAACATGTCACTGACACACCTGCCTCACCCTCTCTGCCTCCACTCCTCTGTTCCTCCAGTACCTATATTAAGTATTTTTAATCATTAAACATATTTGTAAGCTAACTATTTTCTTTTCCACTTATGACAGTGGAGACCCAGGGCCACAGGATGTGATGCAAGGACCCAGGACCCAGCAGGATGCAATGGTAGGCCCTAATGGCTGAGGGGGACTCAATGGGAGGGCCCTGGGATGTGACTGGAGGCGACGGGACATGATGGGAGGGCCCAGGGACACAACTGGAGGCCATGGGATGCAACTGGAGCTGAGGGGGATGCGACACAAGGGCCCAGGGCCCAGCAGGACACAATGGCAAGCCCCTATGGCTAGTGTTTGAAGGTCCGGTCTGGTCCGGTCTTTTGCCCTCAAGGGGTCAGACCGAGACCGAGACTGGTCCACATATATCTATACACTGTCTAAGACTGGACCGGTCTTACATAAATATTTCAATCTATATTATGGACCCACCCCATGAGCAGCAGCTCATGAGGCTAGATGAAACCTATGCACTTATTTCTAGCATAACTACATGGAATACAGAGGGTGCCGTTAGTTGTGCAACAAAAAGACAAAAAAAAACAAACAAGGCCCCCCGCATGCTTGCACGCAAGGGGGGGTCAGCAGCTTCAAGTGACAGGTAGTTGGGGGACATGCTGGGGGCTCTCAGGGCTCGCTGATACGCCTTAGGAAATTCTAAGCTGCGATCGCGGGAGAATTGTCAAGAAAAACTTAGGAAAATTCTCAAGAACATATAGGAACTCACAGAATAATTGAGCACCAAAGGACAAGCATTAGTATGGGGAAGCGGGACTGTGGGACTTAGGAAGCATCGAGCGCGCGTTGAGCGTCCGATCCCCAGCCGTTTTGATGCCAGGTGTTGATGCGATGTACATATTAATCGACGGATCAGGGCGGACAGGCACAGCCACCCGACCAACACCTTAGGAGCCCATAGCAACAGCGGATCAGCTTAGAAAATCAAGCATCAAGATCAAAAGATTGACATCGTACCTGATTGATGGCGGGGCGGAACACCATAGGAGGTGAAGGCCGAGCAATAGAGGGCGTTATCTAACATAAGTCGGCGAGATTTCCTTTTATACCATTTTTCTATCTCATTTAACAGACCGTGTGGATGGGGCAATATCACCCCATCGCGATGTGATTCTATCTTCTAGGGTAGCTCCACCGAGCTATTTCCAACATACCATATAAAGGACAGTTTCATTATCTATTTCATATTTCGTACTTGTACAAATACTAGGGGTAGTGTAGCTGCGCAGTAGAGAAGTTCAGACCCCAGAATATACCTCTCTCACAAATCTCACATCTTGCTCATTGTGTGACACAGCGAGCACGCTCAAAGTTGTGTAAAGACTCGGAACCAAGGACTAGGACATAGGAAATCGGGCGTGGGAAGTTTCTCCCTTGCGCATCAAAGTTGTTGAAAGCTCAGTGCTGTTGACAACGTCAGGCTTGTCGAGCTTACTAAGGATCTAAGGAATAAAGGAACAAAGTTTAGGATTTTCGGACTTAGGGTCGAAGATTGGGAAACTGAGGCACAAGGACAAGGATTTGAACTAAGGATTAGGAATTCTAAAGGACGTAGGAACAAGACTTAGGGAAAGCTTAGGAAACTGTTAGGAAATCGGACTTAGGAAACCCTTAGGAAATCGACAGGAAAACGGAAAGACATTAGGCAGGATCCTAGGAAGGATCTAAGGATATCAAGAATATTCTAAGGAAGAGGCAAGCTTAGGAAGGAACCTTAGGAACTAAAGGCTTGGCAATAAGTTCTGCAAGGGAACTCTTTGGCCCACTTGCAACCATTCAGATAGTGCATTGGTGTGTGTGTTTTGTGTTGGTTAGGATATAGGATCTCGGTGTCAGATGCACACCACCCGTTTCATCATGTGATTACACCACCTTCCAGACACCATTTGGTGCACTTTGCTTGGTTACCCTGCCCATGGGATGGACAAATTCGGTCCCTATCTTTCATGATGATGTTACATTTATCCTACAACCAGAAATCCCCGACCTCACAATTCCTTATATCGACGATGTACCAGTCAAAGGTCCAGCTTCATGATACATCCTCGAAGACGGATCCTTCGAGACCATTCAAGTGAACCCTCAAATTCGGAGATTCGTATGGGAACACTTTAATAATGTTAACAGGATCGTACAATGCATGAAGTACTGTGGAGGAACATTCTCTGGCACAAAACTCTTGATTTGTGTTCCGAAGTTTTGGGTCATTGGTCACTGCTGCACTTACGAAGGAAGAATAGCCAATGAATCAAAGGTAGCAGCGATCAAGAATTGGGGACCATGCAACAACATTTCAGAAGTTCGCACTTTCTTAGGGACTGTAGGAGTCCTTCGCAACTTTATTCGCAATTTTGCACAATGCGCACACCCATTGGTGAAACTTACACGCAAGGATATTCCATTCGAATTCGGCAAAGAACAAGTCAAAGCACAAGAACACCTGAAGACAGCCTTACTTTCGTCCCCTGCATTACTACCAATTGACTACAATTCGGAATCTCCAGTCATACTGGCAGTTGACACTTCATACATTGTGATAGGCTACTTTCTATGCCAATGCGCTCCAGATAACCTGAAGATTCGATACTACAATCGTTTCGGATCAATCACCCTCAATGACAGAGAAGCTAGGTTTTCGCAACCAAAGCTGGAGATCTATGGCTTATTTCGCACTTTTTGTGCCCTCCGACTCTGGCTTATTGGTGTTCACAACCTAGTTGTTGAGATGGATGCCCGCTATGTCAAGGGAATGCTCCATTTTACACTAAGGTGCTCTTCATGGTCCTGATGGACTTTCAAGGTGACCAAGACAACCAGATGATGAAGAACTAGAACAAGATGACTTCGAAGATTGGGTTGACAGACTCCATGGATTTGTTCATATTATTCATGACCTCTGTTGGGATTATGTATACAAGAGTATACAGGCAAGCCAAGGCAGTAGCCATGGCTAGGACACACTAGGGTTAGGGCTAGTGCCCACTAACCATAACCCCAGGGAATGCACAGTGAAACACATATAACCTGCCTAGGAAATATTGCCAGAATATGCTAAGTCATATTAACACATGTTTAACAGAGGTTAACACATGCAGAGACATATAGGGGAATCCACAGTTAACACATGCTACAGGATTAAACATCCGGATAGGCAAGATATAGCCATGTCTATCATAGGCTATCAGAGACAGAGCCTGGGATAGAGTGTCTAAGACACACCCTGCAGGAAGTGTAAGACTTCCAAGCTATGACATCATATCTATAGGGGAAATGACATAGTTAATGAAACATCAACTATTACAGGAGTCTATGACTTCATCCCTCCTTTATATATTATAGGAGTATATTACAATATACCTCCTAACTGTGTAGTATAAATATTGCACATGTTGTAGGAGATGATAATAACATTCCTCCCTGTGGCAGACTCCCTCATACACTTACCTTTGACTTTAACTCAATACCTCAAAAACCTTGTCCTCATCTTGTGCTCAAACTTCCTGATCCCAATAACCTCTCCCCACCTCCAACTTCGCACAGCACCAAAACCACTCCCTCATTTATATTGATTCTCGCTAGCGCTCAAATCTCAAGTCAGGAGGAGGAGAGCTATGCTATAATTCCACGCTCCAAAAACGCGAAACAAGATGATTTGAAGCTCGAAGCAGTGCAGGCTTGGCATGAAGACTCACAGAGACCTAGCGAACTAAATGATTCGCAGTATGCCGCTTTCATCCGATACGCAACTAGATTCTTCCGCGATCAAGACCGCCTTCGGAAGAGAGACTCCCATGGAGCTCACAAGCTTGTTATTCCATGCCACCAACAACTAGACATCCTGTGAAATGTTCACAATAACATTGGACACAAGCGATATTATGCGACATGCAGTGCACTCCTATTATGATTCTGGTGGCCCCACATACACGCAGACCTGCTATGGTATGTGCAAACATGCCACATTTGCCAGGTACAACAAACCACAAAGATTCAAATTCCCCCAGTTGTTGCCACCCCCAGCTCCCTTGTTCTCAAAGATCTACATAGATACGATGCACATGCCGAAGTCAGGGAACATCAAGTATCTCGTTCAAGGATGTTGTTCACTTGTCCGCTGGCCGGAGTTTCACATGCTTGCAAATGAGAACGCAACCTCGCTAGCCAACTGGATATTTCAAGATATCATTTGCAGATGGGGAGCACTTCGCGAAATAGTGACAGACAATGCCCCCGTCTTCCTCAAAGCTCTTGCAGTCTTAGGACGCAAGTACAAGATCCATCACATTCGAATTAGCGGCTACAACTCCAAGGCAAATGGCCTGGTAGAGCGAGCCCACTTTGATGTCAGACAACCATTGTTCAAAGCAGCTAATGGAGATGAAGCGAAATGGTCCCAAAGCTCTTATTCAGTATTCTGGGCAGAACAAATTATGACAAAAAAGATGATGGGTTGTTCCCCATACTTTGCAGCCACTGGCACACATCTGCTGATTCCTCTAGACATTGTCGAAGCCACCTACCTCCAACCACCTCCAGACTCTGTGCTGTCTACCACCGATCTCATTACTAGACGAGCAATTGCACTGCAGAAGCACAAGAGCAACTTAGCAAAGATACATTCCAGAGTCTATTCCATGCGAAAACAAGCCGCAATACAATTTGAACAGAAACATCTTCGCACCATTCACGACTTCAACTTCAAATATGGTGACCTCGTACTGATGTGAAATACAAGAATTGAATATTCGCTGGATCGCAAACTCAAACCTCGCTACTTAGGCCCTCTAATCGTTATTTCTAGGAACAAAGGTGGAGCCTACATTGTTTGCGAACTCGATGGAACAGTCATGCATAGGCCCATTGCAGCATTTTGCCTAGTCCCCTATTACACTTGACGAACTATTCATCTTCCCCCTGATGCTATCGACATCAATATGAAACGCCTTCAACAATTAGAAGAAATGGACTTAGCAACGGATGAAGAGCAACAAGAACTACTTGATCCAGACAGCAATAGCGACAATCAAGAAGAATCATCCAAATCCTAGTACTGTATCCATTTTCTACTTTCAACTCTCTTTTGTTTTCCTACATATCTTTTCATTTTTGGAAACTTCGCTACTATTCCCCACTCATACATTCATTTCTTTCTTAAGTTGCAATATTGTTCCCTTGATGATTGTGCAGATCCTTAGGGGTTTACCGGCAATGATGATGACTGAGCCTTCCCCTTTCATTCTTTTCTTTCCATTTTCTTTTCATTTCACAAACCCAGCAAATTTCGCAATATCTTTAGAAACTATCTCTCACTCTGCACAACAAGCGAACTTCATATTACTTCACAACTATTTCCTTCACTTCGCGACCTCACTGGACTTATCCTTAACTTCGCAAAAGATTTTCTTTTTTTTAGATACAAAGCACTCAAACCAAGTCTCTATGCATTGCAAAAGTAGAAGAAAAAGAACATTCAAAAACAATGAAACAATATCAAAATTCCTCATCTTCCTCCTCATCACTGGAGTCGGCCTCCAGGAAGGCCTTGCAAAGTTCCTCAACATGGATCCTTTGGGCAGTAAGCTCATTTTTGAGGTACTTGACACACAATGCCAGGCAGACGAATTCCTCCTTCCCAACTTCATAGTCAATGCGCTGGGATTGCTTCAAGACCTTGGGCCCAACAATCCAAACCTTCTTGACGTGAAGTTCGGCTTCACATGTCTTTGATGTTGATGCCCACGGCTTCCTCTCATCTGCAAACAACATGAAATGACTGCAAAATGATATATATATAAAACACCACACACCGATTACCACTTTGACCTTTGATTTGGAAGGCCCGGCCTTGGGTTGTGGGATGGTCATCGTGACTGTCTCTGCCTTCGCCTTGCCTTTCACCTTCCCCATACACGAAACCCCCTCCCAATAGCAACCCGCCTTGTCCAAGGTGCACTTGACACATTTGGGTTTGCCTTCTGGAATGATGCAAGGGGGCACCGTTTGAAATCCACTGCAACGATCGCACTATGTAAAAACATTAACAAAACAGTGCACAAAATGACTTAAGGGAAATCTCGTACAGGTCCTTCAACACCGCGAAGTGACATCGCTGGTATTTCAGGCGCAGTCGATGCCTTTTGGCCCCTTGGTGCTGCCATTCAAGCACCAGGGAGTGGTGACCATTGGTTGGGTACAGTGACCTCTGAACTGGGGACCTGCCACCGCTTCGTCCTAGTTTGTCTCAATGGTGTTTCTTCTGTCGCCCGCAGCCTTGTCAACAACCATCGTGTCGTCCTCCTTCTCATCCTCTCCCTTATCCATCTCCACCTCCCTTTCCTTCCCTTTTCTTTTCCCCTCCTGCTTACCGGAGACCTCACCCTGCACTTCTGCATCCATTGCAACGTCCAGCAAAGTCCTCACCACTACTGGCAAAGACTCCACCGGTCTTTCCACCAACTTCGCATCAGCCTTCTCCTCCTCCTTCAAAGACGCTTCAAGAACTGCGAACTCTTCCTCTGTCATCTTGTTGGCCAGGTACACATCAGATGCTTCTTCAAGGCGGATAATGCGTGCCTTTGCTCGGTCCGCAAAGGTGTCCGCAGTGCAAGGAGCCTCCTTGATGATTGCGGGGTAGAGGGCACCTCCCCATTTGCGCCCAAAACAATCCTTGGAATGGACGGAATGGAAAGATTCAATGCAAATTGAATTAGACTTGCTCAAGGAAAAGGGTACTTGGGAACTTGTCAAAAAACCTCCAGATGCCATTCCAATCTCAAATAAATGGGTATTTATTCAGAAACGAAATAAAGAAGGGGAAATTGTGCGATACAGAGCGTGGCTAGTTGCAAAAGGGTATGCACAAAGACCTGGTTATGATTTCACAGAAACGTTTTCACCAGTTGTACGAATGGACACACTCCGGGCGGTTTTAGCACTCACATCAGAGAAAGGTCTAAAAATACAACAGATGGACGTAAAGGGCACATACCTTAATGGCACACTACAAGAAACTATATACATGAAACAACCTGAAGGATGTGATGATGGAACAGGCCAAGTATGCAAGCTAATTAAACCGCTTTATGGATTAAAGCAGGCAGGTCGAGAGTGGAATAACGAATTTGATGGTAAACTTAAAATTCATGATTATGGACGATTAATGGCAGATCCTTGCACATATATTTGACGGGATGAAGAAAATATAGACATCATAACGGTATGGGTAGACGACACCCTGCTTTTTGCATGAGCAGATAAAATGATGAAGCATATGAAAATGCGTTAACATCAGAATGGGACGTTACCGACCTTGGAGAGCCTAGCAAAATCGTGGGCATAGAAATTACGTGCGCCAATGATAGCATCAAAATATCTCAAGAGAAATATATCGAGAATGTCCTTCGTAAAGAAGGCATGATTGATGCAAACCCTGTTGGAATGCCAATGGACCCAAATATTAAATTAATTGAAAACCCAGATTATAATGAGCCGAATCGGAGCAATTCATATGCCAAATTACTGGGATGTCTACAATTCATTGCAAACTCCACGCTACCTGACATTAGCTTCGCTGTTAATAAATTGGCAGCATATACCGCAAACCCGGGCTTACAACACCACGGTGCAATAAAGTGGATACTACGGTACTTAGCAGGTACGAAAACTCTTGGAATTATTTATAGAAAATCCCAGGATGAGACTGAAAACAACAACCTTTTCCATGGATATGCCGATGCATCATTTGCAAATTCTGAGGACCTCAAGTCCACCACAGGATATATTTTCCTGACAGCAGGGGGAGCAATACCTTGGAAATCAAAGAAACAAACAATTATTGCACTATCCTCAATGGAAGCCAAATATGTGGCGCTATCTGAGGCTGGATGCGAGGCCACATGGCTAAGAAATTTGTATGGTGAACTCAGATACACCCAAGAAAATCCGACAATTATTAAAGGCGATAATGAAGGGTCAGTAATTTTAACCCATAACCCTCAATTTCACCAGAGGTCAAAACATATCGCTATACGGCATCACTGGGTCCGAGATTTAGTCACCAACAAAATTATTGATATTCAAAACTGTCGTAATCCGGAACAAACAGCAGACATATTAACAAAGGCTTTACCAAAGCCTAAGTTTTCATGGCATAGGGAAGAGATGGGAATTCAGTCAAAAATAACTCAGTAGCTCTCCTTGGTGAGATTGGTTTTTCCCAAAGGGTTTTCCATACACAGAGGTTTTGATGCACCTGAAAGAAAATTATTAACCACTCCAGGGGGAGTGATGACATTCACAGAACCATTCCACTCATTGTCCTACACTGCCTAGGCTTGAGGGGGAGTGTTGGGATTATGTATACAAGAGTATACAGGCAAGCCAAGGCAGTTAACATGCCTAGGGAATATTGCCAGAATATGCTAAGTCATATTAACAAATGTTTAACAGAGGTTAACACATGCAGAGACATATAGGGGAATCCACAGTTAACACATGCTACATGATTAAACATCCTGCAGCATGTCTATCATAGGATAGGCAAGATATAGCCATGTCTATGATAGCCTATCCAAGACAAAGCTATGGATAGAGTGTCTAAGACACACCCTGCAGGAAGTCTAGAACTTACCAAGCCATGATATCATATGTCACTATTATTGACACTATTATAGGGGATATGACAAAGTTACTCCAATCACATGACCACACCTCGGATAGGCCTGTAGCCTCCCCACCACGCATACAGAAACACTTGAAAATTTAACAAGACACTTTGCATCATCACCATTATACTTTGCATGAGTCCGCGATATCGGCAAACACATATTTGTCTTTCTTTCCATGCCTACTCCATTTTGCAACACCATTCTAGACCTTGCAGACATCTCGCTATGTCCCTCCCACTCTCCTTTGACTTCGCAAAGCTTACACATTTTGCATCCATCCAGTTGTCAATCTGCAATCGCTTTCTTGCACAAACTGCTACCGAACTACATTCCTTCCTCCAGTTTCACCAGTATTTCGCACCTCTTTCCAATAAATTCCTAGGACTCGCATCATCATGCTTACCTTAGCAAACTTCTCATGATCATTCGTCACATGTCAACAATGCTTCTTCACTTTCTTCTCCCTAATCCAAACTTTCTGACTTCTTCAACTTCTTCAACTTCTGGTTCTACATGTACACACTCAGTCACTCTTTGGCCACCTTGGAACTAGGGACAGTACCTGGTCAGGGGACTTTAGGCCTTTTTCAGTGTTATTTGGCTCTGGTCTTCTCTCTTTGGTTCTCCCCCAACACTATACCCTTTATGTCAATGCCACTGTCAAACGGGGACCTGAATGTTATATTCCAAACCACATATTAAAACATTAACAAAAGCTATGCCTCCATCTCCTTATTTGCCATATTCATACCTACACATTATGTCTCCCATCACCAACTCTAAAGACGCTTCCATGTTCACAGTGCTAGCGACACTTCTGTTCTTATTTGGCCTAGTTTTCATAGGTATCACCCTTGGACACCGTCTTTGCTGTGTAGTGCCTTCTCCAGTCTTTCCAGCTCAATGAGCGGCATCACCTCTTCACATGCAC